>CM072995.1:62233739-64633739 GCA_037038555.1 Rhynchonycteris naso
TTGGATTTTCCCCTCTTTATGGCATCTTGTGTCAGTTCTATGATTAGTCCAGTCATAACAACTTAAGAAAGGTTGAGGGGGGGGCATTTCCCCTTTCCAGACAATACGCTTATAAGAATATTTACTACTGAGAATTATTGTGTAATATGAAAATATTTCCTTCTTTTTTTTCTAAAGCTAATTATTTGTTTGCTTAGATAATGACACAGTGCTTAATAATATGTTTTACATAAACAGTTGATTATAGTTAATCATTCAAGTTGCCTAGTAATTATACAGTGTATATATGTATATACTTATACCTGCCTGCATATACAATATGCATATACTATTATATTCTCTAGATAACTTATTCATTGTACATATCACTTATATACATATTTGCTACATATACACACATGAACATGCACAAATCAAACTTGTATAATAACTGAAATTCTAAATTTGTTTGATAAAGGATTTCTATGAGCTGTAGTTATCTTCTGTTTTATATTCTCACTTAAGGAATTCTTATTTGGATTTTGATTCTTCCTTTGCTACTAGCTTTAAATGTTTACCATGTAATTTGAATAGAATTAAAGTAATATTAAAATTAAGTTACAAAGATAAGTAGTTTTCATCAGAAATGGTGGCAATTAGATTAATAGTAAAGATCTAGGGAATAAGGAATTCTGCATTTCTACTGTCTCATTTCTGAATAATACTCAATCCATTAAAATTATTAAGGTCTTCTTTAAATCAGTTTAATAACTGTAATGAAATTAAGTACTTCGACAGAATTTTCAGAAGTTTGAAAAGCCTTTTTTCATTGAAATGCCACATTTCTGAAAATTCAGAAACACCACCCTTGCCATATTCCGTTTTAACAATGTGATTTGCATAGTGAATGTATAAAATGGTTACTCAGAGCCATAATTTTATTACCTCACTAGGTCCTCATTTTCAGACAGTAACCAGACCCAAATAAGGAAAGCTCTACATTGGCTATACCTCCTAAGCATATAAACTGTGATAATCAATTTAGTGGGAAAATAGTGAATTTATGTGTCTTCAACTTAATTGACTATGGTTTTCTGCTCTGAAAGTACTGGATTTCTTAGTTTCCTACTTTTTCCTTTAAAGTCTTCTGGATTCTTTTTTCCTGAAATGAGATAGTCCCAAGAAACTATTTCCATTTTGTACTAAGGAAAATTTTCCTTTCTAAACACATGTGCTTGTTAAGTGTATTAACCTTAGTGATTATTTTCTACTGGCAATTTCCCCCACCCCCTACTCCCTGAATTCTGTTGATAAAACTGGTTTAAGAAACAATGATGGTTTGCAGCTATCATTTTTATTTTTTTAATCGCAAAGACTTTCATGGTAGGAAACAAAATAAATGAAATGAACTCATTTTTTTTTCTCATTTTAAAAGGTGACTTAGCATCAGCTCTGAAGACTGCTTAGGGAAAGGTCAGTAAACATATGCAAATCACATCTTCCTTTGGGCTGAAAAAGCTTTTGCCCCATGTCCATGTGTGTCTGACTTCCTAGACTCTTAAGCATGGTGTAGATAACTTGATATGATGTGCCAGTGTAGAAACTGGCAACGACTTAGTATATTTTGAGTAGGAAATCCTCCTAAGAGGCATAGCTACTAAAATTTATGTCGTCTATACCTAAATCAGGCTCTTACGTTCAGCCTTAGAAGTAATCCATAAAGATAATATTTTACACAGTCATGGTGGTTTTCATCAATAGAAGAGCCTTTCGAAATAAGATGCAAGATTGCATTTGCTCTTTTTTCACCTTCTGATCATTAGAATGCATGTGAAAATGTTGGTAAGAGTCTTAATTTGCATATCTTTTTTTATTAATTTTAATGGGGTGACATTAATAAATCAGGGTACATATGTTCAAAGAAAACATCTCCAGGTTATCTTGTCATTCAGTTATGTTGCATACCCATTACTCAAAGTCAAATTGTCCTCTGTCACCTTCTATCTGGTTTCCTTTGTGCCCCTCCCCTGTCCCCCTCACTCCCTCTCCTCCCTTCCCCCACCCCATAACCACTACACTCTTGTCCATGTCTCAGTCTTGTTTTATGTCTCACCTATGTATGAAATCATACAGTTCTCAGTTTTTTTTTCAGTTTTACTTATTTCACTCCGTATAATGTTATCAAGGCCTATCCATTTTGTTGTAGATGATCCGATGTCATCATTTCCTATGGCTGAGTAGTATTTCATAGTATATATGTACCAAAGCTTTTTAATCCACTCGTCCTCTGATGGACACTTGGGCTGTTTCCAGATCTTCGCTATTGTGAACAATGCTGCCACAAACATGGGGGCGCATTTCTTCTTTTCAAACAGTGCTATGGTGTTCTTAGGGTATATTCCTAAAAGTGGGATAGCTGGGTCAAAAGGCAGTTCAATTTTTAATTTTTTGAGGAATCTCCATACTGTTTTCCACAGTGGCTGCACCAGTTTGCATTCCCACCAGCAGTGCAGAAGGGTTCCTTTTTCTCCACATCCTCGCCAGCACTTATTCTGTGTTATTTTGCTGATGAGTGCCATTCTGACTGGTGTGAGGTGATATATCATTGTGGTTCTAATTTGCATTTCTCTAATGATTAGTTATGTTGAGCATTTTTTCATATGCCTATTGGCCATTTGTATGTCCTCTTTGGAGGAATTTCTATTCATTTCTTTTGCCCATATTTTGATTGGATTGTTTGTCTTCCTGGTGTTGAGTTTTATAAGTTCTTTATAAATTTTGGTTATTAACCCCTTATGAGACGTGCTGTCAAATATGTTCTCCCATTGTGTGGTTTGTCTTTTTATTCTGTTCTTATTGTCTTTAGCTGTGCAAAAACTTTTTAGTTTGATATAGTCCCATTTGTTTATCTTGCCTTTTATTTCATTTCCCCGTGGAGATAAATCGGCAAATATATTGCTGCTATATATGTCGGAAAGCTTACTGACTATGTTTTCTTCTAAGATGCTTATGGTTTCACGGCTTATGTTTAAGTCTTTTATCCATTTTGAGCTTGTTTTTGTGAATGGTGTAAGTTGATGGTCTAGTTTCATTTTTTTCCAGATAGATTTTAATTTTCCCAACACCATTTGTTAAAGAGGCTGTCTTTACTCCGTTGTATGCTCTTTCCATCTTTGTCAAATATCAGTTGTCCATAAAGGTGTGGGTTTATTTCTGGGTTCTCTGTTCTGTTCCATTGATCTATGTGCCTGTTCTTATGCCAGTACCAGGCTGTTTTGAGTATAGTGGCCTTGTAGTAAACCTTAATATCTGGAAGAGTGATACCTCCTGCTTTACTTTTCTTTTTAAGACTGCTGAGGCTATTCGTGTTCTTTTTTGGTTCCATATAAATATTTGGAATATGTGTTCTATATCTTTGAAGTATGTCATTGGTATTTTAATTTGTATTGCATTGAATTTATAAATTGCTTTGGGTAATATAGACATTTTAATGATGTTTATTCTTCCTAACCATGAACATGGTATATGCTTCCACTTGTTTGTATCTTCCTTGATTTCTTTTATCAATGTTTTATAATTTTCCGAGTACAAGTTTTTAACCTCCTTGGTTAAATTTACTCCTAGGTACTTTATTTTTTTGTTGTTGCAATAGTAAAGGGGATTGTTTCCTTAATTTCTTTTGCTGACAGTTCATTGTTGGTATATGAAAATACCTCTGATTTCTGAGTATTAATTTTATATCCCACCACCTTACATTTATCAGGTCCAGTAGTTTTTTGACTGAGACTTTAGTGATTTCTATATACAATATCATATCATCTGCATATAATGAGAGTTTTACTACTTCTTTTCCAATTTGGATGCCTTTCATTTCTTCTTCTTGTCTGATTGCTATGGCTAAGACTTCCAGAACTATGTTGAATAACAGTGGTGAAAGGGGCAACCCTGCCTAGTTCCTGGTCTTAAGGGGATTGCTTTTAATTTTTGCCCATTGAGTATGATGTTTCCTGTGGGTTTGTCATAGATAGCCTTTGTCATGTTAAGGAATATTCCCTGTATTCCCACTTTACTGAGAGTTTTGAGCATGAATGGGTGCTAGATTTTATCAAATGCATTTTCTGCATCTACTGAAATTATCATGTGATTTTTGTCCTTCCTTTTGTTTATGTGCTGAATCACATTGATTGATTTGCGAATATTGAACCAGCCTTGCCTCTCCAGAATAAATCCCACTTGATCATGTTGTATAATTTTTTTCATATATTGCTGGATCTGGTTGGCTAATATTTTGTTGAGAATTTTAGCATCTAAATTCATCAGGGATATAGGCCTATAATTTTCTTTCTTTGTGTTGTCTTTGCCTGGTTTCGGGATCAGAATTATGCTCGCCTCATAAAAGGAGTTTGGAAGGCTTCCTTCCTCTTGAATTTTTTGAAATAGCTTGAGGATGATAGGTGTTAGTTTTTCTTTGAATTTTTGGTAGAATTCACTTGTGAAGTCATCAGGCCCAGGACTTTTCATTTTTGGGAGTTTTTTGATAACTGTTTCGATCTCATTTGTTGTAATTGGTCTGTTTAGGTGTTCTGATTCTTCCAGATAGATTTTTGCAAGATGATATGATTCAAGAAATTTGTCCATTTCACCTAGGTTGTCTAATTTGTTTGCATAGAGTTCTTCATAGTATGCATAGAGTTCTTCATAGTATTTTCTTACAATACTTTGTATTTCTGTTGTGTCAGTTGTTATTTCTCCAATCTCATTTCTAATTTTATTTATTTGAATTCTCTCTCTTTTTTTCTTGGTGAGTCTAGTTAAAGGTTCATCAATCTTGTTTACCTTTTCAATGAACCAGCTCCTGGTTTCATTGATCCTCTGTGTTGTTTCCTTAGCCTCTATGTCATTTATTTTCGCTCTGATCTTTATTATTTCCTTCCTTCTACTAGTCCTGGGCTTTATTTGCTGTTGTTTTTCTAGTTCTTTTAGATGCAGGGTCCAGTTGCTTATTTGAGCTTTTTCTAGCTTCTCATGGTATGCCTGTAGTGCTATGAACTTCCCTCTCAGTACTGCTTTTTCTGTGTCCTATAAATTTTGAGTTGATGTATGCTCATTATCATTGGTTTTTATTTCTTCTTTGATCTCATTGTTAATCCATTCATTATTTAATATCATGCTATTTAGTTTCCAAGTGTTTGAGTATTTTTCGGTTTTTCTTTTGTGGTTAATTTCTAGTTTCATGGCATTGTGATCAGAGAAAATGCTTGATATGATTTCAGTATTCTTAAAGTTTTTGAAACCACTTTTGTGTCCTAACATGTGGTCTATCCTAGAGAATGTACCATGAGCGCTTGAGAAGAATGTATATTCTACTGCTTTAAGGTGAAAAGTTCTAAAGATATCTATTAAATCGAGTTGATCTAGTGTTTCTTTGTTAATTTTCTTTCTTGAGGATCTATCCAGTGATGTTAGTGGGTATTGAAATCCCCTACTATGATAGTATTGCTGTTAATCTTGCCCTTTATATCCATCAAAGTCTGCTTTATGTATGTTGGGACTCCTATGTTTGGTGCGGAGATATTTATAATGGTTATATGTTCCTGTTGAATTGTCCCCTTTATCATTATGTAGTGTCCTTCTTTATCTCTTACTACAGCCTTTGTTTTAAAGTCCATTTTGTGAGATATAAGTATTGCTACCCCGGCTTTTCTTTTCATTTTCATTTGCATTAAATATTTTTTTTCATGCTTTTACCTTCAGTCTATGTGAATCTTTTGTTTTAAGGTGTGTCTCTTGTAGACAGCATATGTTTGGGTCCTGTTTCTTTTCCATGCAGCTACCCGATACCTTTTTATTGGATCATTTAATCCATTTGCAATTAAGGTTATTATTGATATGTAGTTGTTTATTGCCATTTTATTTTTTAAAGCTGTATTCTTCTTTTGCTATATTCTTTTCCCCCTTTGAACTGTTCACAACAGGCCCCTTAGCATCTCTTGCAGAATTTGTTTGGTTTTAATGAATTCCTTGAGGGTTTTTTTTGTCTGGGAAGTCTTTATTTCTCCTTCAATTTTAAATGTTAGCCTTGCTGGATAGAGTAGTCTTGGTTGTAGGTTCTTGTTCTGCATTTCTTTGAATATATCTTGTCATTTTCTTCTGTCCTCAAGTGTTTCTGTTAGGAAGTTGGATGTCATCCTTATGGGGGCTCCTTTGTAGGTGATATCCTTTTTTCTGTAGCAACTTTTAAAATTTTTTCTTTATCACTTAGCTTTGGTATTTTAACTATGATGTGTCTTGGTGTAGATTTCTTTGGGTTTCTCTTTAATGGAGTTTTCTGTGCTTCTTGAACGTGTGAAACGTTTTTTCATTCTTAATTTATGGAAATTTTCAACTATGATTTTATTGAACAATGTTTCTATCCCTTGTTCTTTCTCTTTTTCTTCAGGAACACTATGATGCTAATGTTATTTCTCTTCATGTTTCCTCAGATTTTTTTTTTTTTTCCTTACAGGGACAGAGAAAGAGTCAGAGATAGGGATAGATAGGGACAGACAGACAGACAGGAATGGAGAGAGGTGAGAAACATCAATCATTAGTTTTTCGTTGCCATTGCGACACCATAGTTGTTCATTGATTGCTTTCTCACATATGCCTTGACCGCGGGCCTTCAGCAGACTGAGCAACCCCTTGCTGGAGCCAGCGACCTGGGTCCAAGCTGGTGAGCTTTTGGTTAAGCCAGATGGGCCTGCGCTCAAACTGGAGACCTCGGGGTATCGAACCTGGGTCTTCCAGCATCCTAGTCTGACGCTCCATCCACTGCACCACTGCCTGGTCAGGCAGTTTCCTCATATTTTTTGTCTTTTTTCTTTTTTCTTCTCTGCTTCTGGGCCTTTGTTTATTTTGTCCTCTAACTTGCTGATTCGATCCTTAGCTTCATCCATCCTGCTTTTAATTCCTTCCATTGTGGTCTTCAGTTCTGATACTATATTTGTCATTTCTGCCTGATTCTTTTTTATTCTTTCAGTTTCCTTTTTTATACTTGCTATCTCTTTTTTAGTTGTTCATAATGACTATCCATTGTTGCTCTAAGCTCTTTGAACATCTTAACTATCATTATTTTAAACTCTGCAATAGATAGTTTGGTTATATCTGATTCATTTCGGTCCTTCTCTGGGGATTTCTCTTGATTCATTTGGGTTGCATTCCTCTGCCTGCCCATTTTGTCCTGGTGTAAGAAGGGTTTGGGTACTGGAGTCCAATGGGTGTTGCTTCTTTGTTCCCTAGGTGTGGTCTGTCTGCAGGCTTACCACCCCCTCTGCTACGGTCTAGCGCAGTTGGGTGTGGTTATTGCCATTGCCGGCCGCTGAGGCTGCTGCTGTGGTCTCCACCTCGCCTCCACAGGAGGGCCTGTGTTCTCGTGCCAGGCTCTATAAGCCTCAGTGGGTCTTGGCCTATGCTCCTCTCCCACTGGTGGGGCCACGCACCACACTCGGGCCACAAACCTAGGCAGCAAGGGCAGGGGTGAGCACTTTTGCTCAGCTGCAGGTCTGTGTCAGCCTGTTTCTCTGGCCATGAAGGGCTGCTGCTACGTGCTCAGCTGGGAGCTGGGCTTCCACTCCACCCCCGCCAACCTCGCTCCTCGGCCGGGCTGCTGTTGTGCGCTTAACTGCAAGCCCAGGCTTCCACCCCACCTCCACAGGCAAAGCCAGTTCGTACAGGGCTTCAAGCCTCCGAGGCCGGGTGAGGCTGCGCGGCCACTTGCCCCTGCCCAGCAGTGGATCTCTGCTGGCTCCGGGTTCCTGCTTTTCCCCCACAGGTGGGGTTGCAGGCAGGCCACAGCCACTGGACCACTTTCGCGCGTCCCCTTTGCCCCCGCTGGGCTAGACCGAGCTCACACCAACCGGCTGGGCCTCTGCCCTGCCCTGACGGAACCACGCTTTTACTTCCGGCTTCCGCTGGCCCCCAGCAAGCCCTCAGCAGGTGGGTGGGGGCACTGCAGCTCAGACCCTAACACTCCATACTGTAGTCCCTCCTTCTAAGCGACTGTGCTCTAATTGCCACAGGGGAGCCTGTTTGGCTGATGTTCTGCTTCCCCTTGCTGGTTCCAGGGGAAATATTGTTTCAGATTTGTGGAGTGACTAAGCCCACGGTTTAGGGTGGCTGTCCCTCAAAGCTTTTCTCCCTGTGCCTTCCAGACTGCACTCCCTTCCCACTGCTCCGGTCCTCTCCTCTCTCCCTGTGTCCCGGAGTCCTGGGTGAGTGGTTGTGAGAGAGGTTTTCTGCGCCATCCCTTTAAGAAGAATCTTGGGTCTGAGACAACTGTTTCTTACTCACAAACAGTATCCTAACCTGTTTCACAGTTAAATACTGTCCATACGCCTCTTCTAGGCTCTGGGGCTGCAGGCTGAGGCTTTGTTCCTGGAACCCCGGTCCCTACCCTTCCGCTGGCCTCTCTTCTGCCACACAAGTCTCTCCGGGCTGCCTTTCGCTCCGGGGAGCTGGGCAGCCCTTTCCGCGTTTTCGCTTTCCTACCAGTCTCAATGTTGCTTCTTCAGTGTTCCCTGGTTGAAGATTCCTCTCAGTCCAGTTCAGTGTTGGTTTACCCAGATGATGGTTCTTAAAATCAAATTATAATCCACTTTGGTTCTGGGAGTTGGAAGTTGGTACGTCCACTCACTCCATTGCCATCTTGCCCCCTCGAGGTTGGTTTTAAATGGATTTCTATCCTAATGTCACCAGAAGTGGAGAAGTCAACCCAAGGTTCTCAAAGTGCCTCGGGGATCAGAAGAGAAGCAGGTAATCCTGTGACGACCTCTCCTAGAGGGGCATACTTGAATACTTTCTTTCCTTGTTTTCTTGCATTCCTCTGGAAACACACTGATCCATTACTGTGGGAATGTTCACAGACACAGTGTGACAGGCCCAGGTCTCCTTTCTCAGTGCCAGGGCAGGCTTAGCCCTGTGGGGCTGGAGAGCCTTCAGTGCTGGTGGCAGCCCTAATTTGAATATCTTAATTTGAATTAGATATCTGTAGATCTATATATTGTATTTTATTTCATCCTCTAAATAATTGACTTTATTTGTAGCCTGATCCTTCATTTCTTCTCCTGAGGCTGGGTACAGAACTCCAGGAGGAGTGAGAAATTCATGGATTGAAGAACTTACAGGCAAATTAAAAATGAATGAGGCCTAGAAGTTTTCAACTGAAAAGAACTCCTAATTTCATGGGCATGGGACGGTAATGCATGTATATAAATAACTAAAACTATATTCCGAGGTAGATCTAAAAACTACATGGAAGTTATTAACAAAGAATGAAGGGAAGAAAGCTGAACTTTGGGGGGTCCCATTTGTTTCTAATAATAAATTGGATACTTCTCTATGAGGAAAATATTATATTCTGAAGGTCATTTTGTGAAATGATGGTATTTTAACCTTAAATTTCCCATTTTTGGTAGGAATATAGATTTATTTGGGGAAATTATACCTATACTTGTGTGGTTATCTCATGCTTCTGCTGATCTTAATTTTTCTCTCCAAACTACTACCGGAATAGACTCAGGAGATGACCAGGCTAACAGGATCTAGCCTAGATAGGTCTTTCATAATTTTGTTTTTATTTTAAAATGGATCCTGTTCTGCATACACAATATCACTGGGTAATGACTACCTGTGTAGTTTTGTCTTAAATTAAGAAAATTATATTTCTTCATTTCTCCTAACCTACAAGTATGTAATAGTTGCTGTCAGTTGTTTTTAAAATATTCCTGTAGAGATTGTCCACACAAGAGTGTTAACTATAAGAGGATCATTCAATACTTTTTTTGAATTTCAGCCAGTTTTTTAGGATGTGAATGTCAGGAACATCTTGTATCATAACATAAATTCCTACAAAGCGTGGACCCGGAATTCTGAGTTTAGCCCAGTGAACCTCAGTCCCTTCCTGTGTTGCCACGAGGAGGTCAGCGATGCCAAATTTATGGTAGGACAGAGCACTTAGGCATATTTTTCAAACTTATGTTAACAGAAGCTGATGGCTGCCCTTTGGCCATGTTTCAGAGATTTCCCACCTGTGTCCTGAAACTCACTAAATATGGACTATGCATAATAGAGGGCAGCCTTGAAGCACAATTCTCTGTGGTACTATTCACATTTATTTAGTGTAAAAGATGCCACGGCAGGTGAGCAATGTCACTGTGCAGACTGGAGGGGATCTGGGCTCTGAGGCACAGGCTTTGTGGAAAGAATTTACGACTTGATAACATATAATGTTGACATAAAAACATCAGTGTTTGGCCTGAACAGGCGGTGGCACAGTGGATAGAGTGTCGGACTGGGATGAGGAAGACCCAGGTTCAAGACCCCAAGGTCGCCAGCTTGAGCGTGGGCCCATTTGGCTTGAGCAGAAAGCTCGCCAGCTTGGACCCAAGGTCGCTGACTCCAGCAAGGGGTGGCTCGGTCTGCTGAAGGCTCGCGGTCAAGGCACATGTGAGAAAGTAATCAATGAACAACTAAGGTGTCGCAACAGCAATGAAAAACTAATGATTGATGCTTCTCACCTCTCTCCATTCCTGTCTGTCTCTCCCTGTCTATCCCTCTCTCTGACTCTCTCTCTCTGTCCCTCTTAAAAAAAAAAAAAAAATTAGTGTTTGGAAATCCAATTATGTTAAAAGTACAAATAGTCTTTAAATATAACATCTCTCCCCTTTTATTCACAAATGTGGTGCATACATTACCTTTGTACTATCCCTGAATTTCAAATCAGATTGAACTTTATCACATCAATAACTTTGAAATGATGATTTTATGCTGTAAGCATCCTTAGATGTCCGATAATGTCAGGATTTCAATGATGGCACCAACTGTTGTACAGGGCTTGTTTGAACCGCGCTTTTCTAACATTAAGTTTCTGTTGGGATTCCAGAAGCCTCATTTCATTCCCAGTGGTTTGTTGGTTAATACATAATTATGTGTTCCTTGTGGTTTTCACTGAGTTTATTCAAGGGCTCCAGTGTCAATTACCCATCCAGCTGCATATCTGAAAAGTGAGAATAAAGGATGGACAGTTTTCAATCATTCATTCATGAATGAACGAATAAATGAATAAATCAACTTTTTACCTCCTAAGCTCTTCATTAAATCCTGTTGCACCCTCACTGTTCCAAAGTAGGAAACAATAAAAAATAGAGGCTCTGACCCTCTTTCTTCACATAAAAGCTGAAAACAGATGGGAGACTAGCAGCTTGGATTATATTCCAGTCACTCTTTTGTTAACGTCATCTCATTGCGAATCCAGGGAAACTTATCTAAGAATGTTTCTTTGGAAGAAAGCTGTGTATTTAATTGAATTTCAGTGTTTTCAGAATAATCACTTGATGTCAGAAGCCTTTCCATATTCCTGCCGGGGCACGACATGAACCCAGGTCTTGTTTGTATGATGCCTTGTCTCGTGGTTCTCTTCTGCTGCAGGGCATATTGCATCCTCAGTAGTTTGTGTGAGTATCTTTGTAGAAAACAAATAGTGCTCCTCCAAGCATGACTTTTCAGGAAATTTGCTTGTATTTATTTAATTTTTCTTGTTAATATGGTGGGGGAAAAGAGAGAAGCATCAACTTGTTTCACTTAGTTGTTCCATTTAGTTGTGTACTCACTGATTGCTTCTTGTAGGTGCCCTGACCGGGGTCAAATGAGCAACCCCTGGCATTCTTGTTCGAGGCGTTATCTATTTGCCACTTGGCCAAGGCAGGAATTTTACTTTAAAAAATTACCATTGTTAACAGCTGGGGATTCATTAACATATAATGGAAATTCTTTTGATTTAATAATCTTTGTGGATTAGCGTTGTCTCTGTTCTCTGACATCTTTGTCCCTCCTACTAGATCTTGCCAACTGACATATTTTCAATATTCTTTGCTTCACTGATCCCATACAAAGTATACTGGTAATATGTAAGTGATAAAATCAGTGATTCGCAGTTTATATGAGACATCACAGCTTTAGCTCTTAATTACATGACCTTGAGTTCTTGAGTTCCATAATCTAGCTCATAAAAATTTTCAAGATTTTAAAACTCATGCCTTTTTATATTTAAGGTGAATTTATTATGGGAAGGTTTCAGCATGTTTTGCTTGGTACTTTTGCTTATCTTGATAATATTTACCTGAAATAAGACATTTAGACTACAGAAAAGAAGGGTTGGTGTATACCAATCTAGAGTCAGTATAATCCTCTGTTTGTGTGGCCAGAGCCTTTCCATGTTTATTTGGATTGCTTTACTTTCTTAAGATATGACCAATAAAATGTGTCAAGAAAAAAATAAACAGCTTTGCTTGTAGATTTGGTGGGAAATTACCACCTTTCTAGGATTCAGACAGGTTGAGGTTAGTTTGTAGTGAGGGCTAATTGTTCTGGGCATGCATGAAGGCGAACTTGCTTTTAATCTCTACCACGCCATGCTCAGAGTTTGTCAGGAACAGACAGATGCGCCTTGGGGGTTCCTTGTTTTAGTTCCCCACACCTTGGAAATGATGTCCTTTATCTTTTATGTCTAATGAGAAATTTGTTTTATGTGTAAGCACTTTGTTTTCCAAGCAGACGAGATGCAAGACTTAAGAAATGCCTCTATCTTAAAATGTTTCATAATGATGCTAACCAGAAGAAAAATCTGTTCCTAGTTCTCTTTTTATGAGTAAAAGCTTAATTTTAAGAATGGTTTTGTCTGACCCTGTGTATCATGTGTATCTTTCCACTTAACTGTTGGTAAAAGTCTAGATTTTGGAGTGACAGCTAAGTATTATTCTGTGTAAATAACTCTTAATCTGCTCACTGATGCCTCCCTATCTCTGGTTTAGGTGGGTAGATTTCTCAATAATGAATGCTACGTTCAGCAAATATCTAGCCCAAATGAATAACAAATCCTCAGGAATTTTAAAACTGAGTCACTTTCTGGGTCACTCTATTCAGAATCCTGAAATAGTGGTATAGGGTGGGTTTTCAGTAGTGGCATGGTTAGAAAGACTTTTTTGAAGATAGTGATTAGCCATTTTTAAATTCTGTATAAATGATCTCACTTGCCTCTGAGTAGCATCTCACCATGTGGTGTTAGTCCTGCACAGCAGGTAGAAGTCTGCCATGGAGATGTCCTTTGAGCTCCTTTTCAGATGGCAAACAAAAACTTGAGTTGGAGGTGACTTGAACCATGAGGCATCAAGTCCTAAGAAGGCAACAATTCCAAAGCAGAAATACATAAGGCAGTCCAAAGAACAAAGGAAGACATTATCAAAGACTTCGAGTGTAGGCCAGAATATAAAATACAAATAAAATATAGGATGCCCAATTACATGTTAATTTTAGGTAAATCATAGATTTCTTTTAGTATAAGTATGTCCCAAATATTTCATGGGACATACTTATATTAAAATTTGAGATAGATAATGATACAATTTTATACCTGAAAATTACATGTTGTTTATCTGAAATTCAAGTTCAGTGGGACATTCTATTTAATTTGGCAGTTCTACCCAGAAGCCCACTGGTGCAGGAGGGGGATATGGTTTAATATACTGCTCATAAAAACCAAGGGATATTTCAAAATGTATATGAAGTGATAATATATCCCCTAATTTTTGTGAGTAGTATATTTAAACTCAGCAGCATTGCATTCAGCTAAACTATCTCTAGGAGAAGGCTTTATTTTAAAATACCTTTTTGTTTGTTTTTTGGAGGGGGTATCTTGGTTAATTATTTGAAAACTAACTTTTTATTATCATCAAAGTGGGAAAATCGTTATATGTTCTTTATTTTTTACCGTACTTGCTGAGCAGGTATGCTAAAACATTTGCTTTTACTTATCAACAGTTTTCTAAATATGAATTTAGAATTGCTTTTAGAGTCCAAAAATCCAAAGCAAATATTTATGTCTTCCTAGTCTAGGTGTTTAGTTGTTTTAATGTTAATCTTGAAAAGGTCTTTTATCCAGTTAATCCTCCCAGATCCTTGAATTTGCTAATATAAATATGTTTGCCATGATGTCTTAGAGGAAGTATAGCATTTTTTGCTGGCTAAATTTTGTAAGGTTAAAGAAGAAAATAAACCTGAAATAATTTGCATTGTTCAGGGAGTGATGTGATCCTTGCGTATTTCTAAGTGCATGACTATATAGGCAAAAATCAATGTGATATCATTTATTTGACATAGATTTTTAAAAAATGGTTGCAGCTAAGATTTTCATTTTAGATACAGATTAGAGTTTTGTTGTTTTTTGAAATACTTTTAGGTATTACAAACCTTTCAAATCTTTTTTTTAAATTTATTGACTTTTAGAGAAACACAGAAACATTCATCTGTTCCTGTGTGTGCCCTAACTGGGGACTGAACCGACAACCTTTGTGTATTGGGATGATGCTCTAACCAACTGAGCTATCCAGCCAGGGGAGTCTTGACCTTTTCAGACTTTGTGATTGGGATGGAACAGCAGTGCTAGTTGCCAGCACAGTAGCCATCCTCTGGGTTCCTTCGCAGGCCCTTTGGTTTCACTCAGATATCAAGGTCCATTAATATGCAGAAGGGGCTGAATTCCTTACGTACCCCAGGGTGACTATTGATTGGCCAGTCCTAATATTCTTTTCCCTTTCCCCGCTGATTTCTTGAGGGAAGAACACCTGCTGGAGGCTGTACTGTTTCTGGAAAAGTTCTCTCCTCGCTCTCCCCCTTTTTCAGAGAACAAATACTGTCTTCTTCAATCCTTCCTTATTGTTGTGTGAGGATGCTTTGTGTAGAGTTAACTGTGCATTTAACTGGAGGCTGTAAACCTGTTGCCAAGCCAGCTGTGGAGGCTAAAGGAAGGTGGAAAAGGCCAGCGTACTGGAGAACGTCATTGAGCAGCTAAAGTAAACAACACTGCCACTCTCTTACCTTTGGGCTTCCTTAGATACGTGCTAATAACCCACTTTGTTGTGTGATAGGCCATTTTGAACTGGAGTTTCTATAATTTTCAGTCACATGCACCCTACAAAAATTAAAGGAGTGAGGTAGACCTTAATGCTTATCTTATTAGTTTCGGCCGCTTCAGAAGGATGGATCAGCAAAGAGGAGGAGCTGGAGTCCCACCCTTCTTCTCCTCCATCCTTTATGGAGAGTCATTTCTTAGGCATGATATATCTACTCTAGAAAGAAGTAGAAACTTCATACATTTCTGAGCAAAGCAAATTGACATTTTTTTTCCAAAAGCATGTCTCCCAAACCACTTATTACCTGCTGGAGAAGGCCATTGTGTGGCGTGGAGCTAGTCAGCATGTTGAGGCTCCTAGACCAGCACGCAGTGTTCTGCCGCCGTGTCTGCCTGAATTCTTGGTAATGGACATGAAATCACTGTTTATTGCAAATGTGGCTTCAGCATCCAGAACTCTGCCATGAAATTCCAGATGGAACTGAGGCACAGAGTTCTTCCTGCCTGAGAACAAGATCATCTGCAAACAGAACTGCTTACACTGCCACTCAACCACAAGCTAATTTCTTCAGGCCTCAGTCAGTCCGGCCATGAACTTGTTATCCAGACAACACAGAAGCTATCTCAGAATTATTTCCTTAGACTGTCTTTCACCTACCCCTCACTCAGTCATATCACTACTAGAGTCCTGTCACTGGTTACGACAGGATACAGCCCAGAAAAGCTGTTGTCAGTGGCGGCACCCTTCTTCAGTCTGGCTCTTCCTCCACTGTGCTTGGATTCGCATCAGCAGATACTGGACTCAGTGGCGAAGGGGTATATACAGATGTCAGGCATTCCTATTTAAGGAATCTGGACCCTCATAAGGAGACAGCACACTAAGCAAGGGATAGATGTATGTATGAGGCGCAGAAGTAACACACAGAGGATGGGAAGGCTTTGCTTGGGCAGGCAGAAGGAAGGTTAAGAGGTGGTTTGGTCTGAGTTATGTTCTAAAGGATGAAACAATAGTCCTGGTGGAGATAACTAGCAGTATGTGCCTGTTCTGGAAAATTCCACAATCTGCCTCTTGCAAGCAATGTGAACATGCATGATGTGGTGATTTCTGGAGGGGATTGGGAAGGATGGGAGCTGTTATTCACCTATATTCAGGATGATCAGACCAAATGGTTGGCTTTGCTAGGCTCAGGTAATCCTGCATCCTGACCTAAGTGTGGAGAACATGACTCAGCTTCAAGAAGAACCCACAAAAGTAGCCAGTAGCTAAGAGCCGCCAGTCAGATGTATCCGGCTTTGACCCCAGATGAGGGGAACTGGACCACTTTCTTAACTTTTTGTGTCTTAGATTTCTCCTATGTGGAACAAGAGGTACACCTCATCGGGGGAGTAAAATTATCTTTTAAAGAGGTTAGAAATGTGCTTACTATGTAGTAAGTGGTCAATTAGTATTAGCTATTATTACCAGGTGCTAAATTATACACTTATTAAGGCTGGTCAGGGAGAAATCATATTGTGCCCCATCACCTACACTGATGTAGTCCACTAGAATTATCTGTAGTAAAGCATTATCTTGTAGCTGGGATAGGCTGTTCTGACTCTGCAGGACCATCATGTGGCAGAGCGTTGCTGGGTAGTTTCAAATTCCTGCTTTTTCCCCCCATAGTAAACCTTCAAGTCTACTTGTCTGGGAAGCTTTATTGATATTGTCAGGATTTATGGGGGAGGGAGTTACTTTTGACTGTAGTAAGAACTTCTCAGAATGGCTCCTAAGGGTTTTGTTTCTCTTTGAACCCTCTACCCACCTCCTCCACCCCCATAGTCATAACTGAATTGCTTCATTGCAGCAGGTTGCTAAGGCCAATGCTTTTTAATGATAATTAGTGTATTAGAGAGGGTTCTATAGAGATCAGACCCAGTAGGATACATAAGTAAATTTATATAAAAGAATATTTGTTAGAGGAATTGGCTCATGTGGATTGGAAGGGGAAATGTCCCATAATCCACCCTCTGTGAGCTGGCAAATGGACAGCTGGTGGTGTGGTTCAGCCTGACTCTGAACCCAAGAAACAGGAGCTCTGATGTCCGAGAGCAGGAGAAGGCAGATGGCCTTGCTCAAGGAAAGAGAGGGGAGGGAGGGAGGAATGAGAATTTATCCTTCCTTAGCCTTTTTTATTCTATTCAGACCCCTAGTGGATTGGATGATATTCCCTTACATTGCTGAAGGTGGATCTCTACTCAGACTACTAAATCAAATACTATTCTCTTCCAGGAACACCCTCACAAACACACCCAGGAATAATGGTATACCAGCTATTTGGACATTCTTTAGGGAAGTCAAGTTGTCAACACAAAAAAGACCATCACAATTGGTTTGCCTTTGCTTTTGATGAGATTCTATTATTAATAGGGACCATTAAAGGTTATTATTATAGGTGTCTTTTACTCTGAGAGTGGTGGGTAAAACAGATGATATCATTGAATAAGAGGGTCCCCAAGCAAATTTTTCTAATGTAGTGACCAATAAGACATGCCATTTTTTTCTCCTACCTATTTAGCGCCATGTTCAGGAACATGAGACAGACATACTGAATAACTCCTCAGCACCTAGCGTGTGTACCTTTTACAGGACCAAGATGAGTGAAGACAGTCAAATAAGCACATGCCAATGGGTTAAGGGGCCATAGAGTGATAGAATAAAACCATGGGCATGGGCTCAGGAGACTAGGTTAAGGTCCAGGCCCTGTGATCTAACTGGTTTTATAGTTTAACCTCTGTTTTCTGTTTCATACCATGGGATTAATAACACCTGCCTCACCCTCTGACAGTGGAGACCACTAGGCAGATACTTAGGTATCGCATTTTCATGCTTGTTAAATTTCTCTTTAGTTAGTTATATGTTGGACTTGCCACAAGTTTATATACCACGGGGCCGGCTACTGTGAGGCCATACCTGTTCAGGTGAGTACGGCCCTGGTCATTTGTATCTTCAGGGTTACTTGGCCATCACACACATTTCTCGGTAACAGTGCTGTCCAATTGAAATATAAAGAGAGCCACATATGTATAATGGGGGCTTATATAATAAGCAAATACACTGAAGCTATATATGACGTATCAGACAGAGATAAACACCTCTTACCAGGGGGAAAATGTGGCTGTGAGGAAAACAAGATAGTGTGGCAATTAGAAAGCATATAGACTTGAGGTCAGGATACTGGCTCAGATTCTGCCCCTGCGTCTTAACTAGATGTGAAGTTAGGAAAGATGCTTAACTTCTTTGAGCTCAATTTCCTCCTTTGTAAACTGAGGACAAACCCTTTATAGGCAATTTAGAGGGTGTAAGGATGCGTGCAAGTACTGTGCTCAGCACAGTGCAACAGGGACAGTCACAGAACTTGCGGATTTTTTTTTTTTTTTTTTTTGTGGCAGACACAGGGAGAGTCAGAGAGAGGGACAGATAGGGACAGACAGACAGGAAGGGAGAGAGATGAGAAACATCAATTCTTTGTTGTGGTTCTTTAGTTGTTCATTGATTGATTTCTCATATGTGCCTTGACCTGGGGGCTACAGCAGACTGAGTGACTCCTTGCTCGAGCCAGTGACCTTGGGCCCAAGCTAGTGAGTCTTCCTCAAACTGGATGAGCCCGTGCTCAAGCTGGTGACTTTGGGGTCTCGAACCTGGGTCCTCCACATCCCAATCCAATGCTCTCTCCACTGTGCCACCGCCTGGTCAGGCCAGAACTCACGGATTTAATGTTCCTAGTGTCAGTGGTCCCAATAGCCATCTCCCCCAAGGCAGCCTTGTAATGGAAGGTCATTTTGCCGGGGCTTGAATTCTACTAGTTGGTCAGTGAAAATGGGGGTAGATGTAATTTCCCAGGTCTGAGAAGGCCTAACTTGTGGCTTATTTGTCCACAGTGCAATGGGATTTTGCTGTTCTATTCTCATCATTGAATATAACTTTATTATGAAATATGTTAAAGCAGTATTTACAGATCTAGAGCTTTTTAATTTCCCCTTTCAACACTGTGGGACTGTCGATTTCAGTCTACTTCGGGCACTTGGACTCTGATGTTCATTGTTCAGTGGGCAAGTTCATTTGATAATGAGTTTTTTCATATAAAATAACATGTAGAAAGAATATTTTATTTTAGACTTAAGATCAACCTTAGCAGGACTGTAGCATTTCCCCCTGGGTGGGCATTTCATGGGGTTTTATATCAGTTAGGATTTGGTTCAGTCACATGTGACACAATAAACCCCAAAGGTGAGCGATCTGCGCATAGATCTCACATGAAGGAGGTTGGGAGATAGCAGTCGGGGCTACAGTCTCAGGCTCTCTGTGTCTTGCTCTGCCACCATATTCATGGACCAAGTTCGTAGTTCCAGCTAGCAATTCAAATTCCAGCCATAGGAAAGGGGGAAAGAGAGAAGCAAAAATCCTCGGCTTTAGCTACCTTATAGCTTCCTGGATGTCACGCACATTTTTGCTTATGTCTCATTGGCCTTAACTTAGTCATTTGACCATGTCCATGGTCAAGTGAGGCTGGTATTTTGTGGCCTCAGATGGGCACAGTCACTGTTTCAAATCCTAAGCTTACAGGAGAGGACAAGGAAAGTTATTTAGATAGAACACTGTTAATAGCAACACACCCCAAAGGATTTTATAGTGTATAATAACGTGGTCAGGACCCCTCTGTTACCCTGATCTAATATACGTTTTGGGGAGGGTCACTACTTCAGCAACACAACAGGTATGATTGTTGGGTCCCAGCGGTTTTAGGTAGATCTTTTGATAAAGCATTGATAGGAAAGGAGAAAGAAAATAGCACTTCTCCTTTTGTTATTGGCTGTTATCTTTTATTTCATTTCATTAACAGGCATTAAATCTATGCCTCCATGCATTTCAGAGCCTGTGTCCCTGGGATAAGTCTTTTAACCTCATCAAAAAATAAAAGTATGCTTCTACCTTTCTTTAGGATATATGCGCACACCTCCCATCTCACCCTCCAATCTGGGAGACAGAGTACCCACTAGTCACCTGCCACTGCTGTGGCATCTGTGGCTACCTGTACTCACCAGGCTGTCACGCAGCACCCACTGTGAGTGTCTTGGCATGTCATGAGGACCACAGGTGAGGGCTGGCTCTGCACAGTGGTGGTTGCTGGGTCCTGAGTAGCATGATGACTGGTGTCCTGCTGTCCTTGCAATTCTGGCATAAGTCTGCAGTTGGTCATGACTTAAAGTGAAAAGGCTAGAATCAGATTTGGATATTAAAAAAAGAAAAGGAAGACCTAAGAGACATAAAACATCTCCCTGAACTCTGAAAGTTCTATTTTTCCTGTGGCATTTGTTGTTATGAATACGTTATCACAGTCAGCCAGGATTTATAAAATGGAGCTTTTGTTCTCAGTATTGACGTGTTGTTTTTCAAAGGCTAGTCACTTAGTTGTATTTAGATACAGTATTTGCTGAGGTATTTCTGTTCCAGTTAAGCATCTGCAATTTAATTTTATACCTAAAGAAAGCTTTTAACATTTCCATTAGGAAATTTCTGCTGGTTGAATTTTTATTTTTGAAAAATAGTTTAATCATTCATTGGTAAATGGACTAGCGTGACAACAATATGTGGACAAAACCAAGATGCAGGCTGAGTAATAATAAAATCAGATGCCCCAAAGAGTGTTAATTGATAGACATTGTCAAACTGGATGACTACATCTAATGACAGGCTTCCTGCTTCCCTTAATCCTGAACTGATGAAGGTTTTCATGACCTGGATGGAGGCTATGGACAACACCTGATTATGATAGTGGCTATAACAAGGCTAGGAGCACTTTTGGGTCATTGGGTAAAGGGATTAGAATTCTAAAAGAAAATTTAAAAAAAATTTTGATCAACTGGAACAATGAACCAAATGAATCTAGTAAGATGAAGCATGGCTTAGGGAAGCACATGTAAGAATGTTTTAGAAATTTGTCTTGATTATAATCATGATATGAGTCAGTTGATGTGACTGCCAAGAAGAGTTAATTTGTTTTTAGTTGGAATTAATAGACATAGCTTAGAGTGTGGGAAGTGGCCCTCCCACTTGTCTGTGTGTCAGCCATAGTGTCCTCGGAGAATCATGATCATTCTCTCCAGCACATTTGAGGAAGGACATTGCTATTTTAGGAGTTTCATTTGCATAATGTTATAGCTTTCAAAGTGCTTTCTTGTACTTCGTTTTACTTAACAGTTTAATGTGTAATTTATGGACAAACTAGAGAATAACCTTAGGATGTTGCAGGAACCGGCAGAATTTATTCTGGGCAAGAGAAGACTCACAGAAATCCAGGACCCGTCTTCAAGTTTGTGAACTGATATGTTGAAGAAGGAAAAGTCTATTTTATCTTAGATAAAGCATAAAACTGGGGTTGTGTGGGAGTCATAGGGAAACAGGTTTTACTATAAATATAATATTAATATAAAAGGTTTCTTTATAGCTGTCCAAAATTAGAATTGACTTCGTTGTAATCAAGTTAAGTATGTGTTTGTGTGTGTTTTAGTTTAAATAGACTCAAGTGGAGGCTGAGAGACTAGTTGGCATGGATTATGTATGTTGATTAGAATGGTGTGTTGTTTCTGGTATGTTGCTGACATGATTGTTTAGTCCCCTGTGAGGTGCTGGTGTTACCTTTCATCTGTGCCACGCTCTAGAACATTTACCCTGATAGGTCAGCACCTCTGATGAATACCCGTTTTCCTTAAAACAATTCACATTTGAAACATTGGGGAAGGGATCCAATGAGGTCCAAATCTTCTACCCAAAAGGAAAGTTGAAAAAGTTCTTTGGTAGCCCTGGCTGGTGGCTCAGTGGATAGGGCATTGGCCTGGCAATTGAATATTCTGGGTTCAATTCCCCGTCAGGGCACACAGGAGAAGTGACCATCTGCTTCTCTCCCTTTTCCTCTCCCCTTTCCTCTCCCCTTTCTCTATCTCTTTGCGACAACTAATGGCACAGTTGTTTCGAGCATTGGCCTCAGGGGCCAAGGATAGCTTGGTTGATTCAAGCATTGCCCTTAGATGGGGGTTGCCGGGTGGGTCCCAGTTGGGGTGCATTCAGGAGTCTGCCTAACCATCTCCCCTCCTCTCACTAAAAAAAGAAAAACGAAGGAAAAAGTCCATTGGTTTGTTGTCCAGTCTCCCTGCAAGATAAGCAGATTTAAACTGTGTGTGACGTATCATAATCGCTCCGAGTTTCAAGATGTGCTATTATGGCTTATTTTAACTCTAAATTAAAATTTGCACAGATGGAAAGGGTCCTGTGATTTAAACCCCAAAGTGAATTAAGTGGTATAGGTTGAAAAACCTTTTCACCCTTGTTTTTCATCTGCCAAATTCCCATAGCCATCCTTCCATAGTCTCTGTGTTTGGAAGCAAATTCAAATACAGGTTCCAATTTTACGTGTTTTCCAATAGTGGCGTGTTTGGCATGCTTTTCTGTAACCAGCTTCCTTCCCCAATATAGTTTGAAGATCTCTTCCTCTCAGTACATAAGAGAGCTTTTTCATTCCTTTTTATAGAGTGAATAATATTGCTATTGTTTGAATGTCTTATTATTTACTTAGTTCCCTATGAACATTTAGGTTGTTGGTATTGGGGGGTGGGGGTGGCCATAGGGCTAGAGGGTGGGGGGTTGCGTAGCTGCAAGGGTGCTAAGAGATGAAATTGACCCATATTAATTGCAGTTCCATTCAACTTTCCCCTTTAAGTTGCAAGCCTTTGGGAGAGTTCAGAGTACCAGTGCTCTTGTGGGAGACACATTTCTGGGTCTTCCTACTCCACCATCTTCCCAGAATCCTTTCCCTCTCATGTAGATTTAATTTCTATTTATTTGGTTATGAATGAAATTAGGCTTCTATAGCTTAGGAGTCATTTCTCTGAATGTATCTATTTTTTGGATTATTGATCACATTCTTATCAATTTGTAGGATCCAATTCTTTATAAGTTATTATTAGTATATGACTTGTAAGTATATATTTTTCTGTTTAGTCTTTTCCAATGATGTTACTTATGGTATTTTTTGCCATGTTAAATTTATGTTTATGAAAGTTTATGCAGTTAAATTTATGATGTGTATGTAGATTTTGCTTACCGATTAGAAAAAGTCTTTCTCATACCAGGATTTATAGGAATTCTCCCATCTTTTTTTCATTTATTACCTTTACAGTTTCATCTTTTTACATTAAAGTTTAAATTTGTTTGGGCTATAATCATGTGTGTTATGCTCCAATAATTTTTTTTGGCATTGTTTTCCAGTTATCCTAAAACCTTAATTGAATAGACCCCTTTTACCATTGGTTTTAGGCATTAATAAAGGTATTTTATAGTACATTTCTGATTATATTTGTATTCACTTCTTGGGTATATTTCATTGGTATCTATATATTGATGTATAACATAGCTAATTTTAGTCATGCAAACAGCATTAAAGGAATTCTGCTTTCTCACAGCTATCCCTACTGCTAGATTTTAAATTTCATTTCCTTTTTTACTATCTCTTTGATGTGGAAATATGGACCATAACAAATTATCCATTTATTGTTTGTATATCACTCTAATATTTATCTCTTAAATGCAACTGCAGTAATTTTTATTCATCAAGAAGGAAAAGCCTGATATTTATCCAGGTGCCTCTGGTGTATATTGTGAATTTTACCAACATTGAATTTTCCAAGATGGTTTGCTCAAATTGCCTTTCCTTGATTGGTATTCGTGAAATTTCCATGCCGTAATCACCAATAGGTAGTTACACCCTGGTAAACTAAATACTTCAAAGATTTAGAGGTTGTTGTTTTTTTTTTATGAAAGAAAACCAAATGAAGAAATCCACTATTTTTAAAATGCAATTTACTGTATTGAGCAAATGAAGATTGGGACAAATGACAGTAAGGTCCCCTCCCGTTTGCTTTCAGTCCCATACACATTGCCATTTCTGTTATTTTGCCTGGACACGGGGTGTGCAAGTCGAAGCCCATCTTGGTGGCTCCCAGGGCTTGGCAGCTAATGTGCTCTCAGCTGTCTTGCTCTCAGCAATTGCTGTCCTATTTCCATCTGGTCTCTTTTGTGAACCATGCTTAGAAAGCTCAAGTCATGGACTTAATTTGTCTGCTATTACACACATACAAAAGGTCCCTGCTCTTATTCTCCTAATATTATAGAGATGGAGGATGCACTATAATGGTGATGTTTCTGCATTTCAACTTGCTTTAGCCTCCCCTAAAATGAAGGCGGCAACCTTAGTAAAGAAATGGAATGGTCTCCTGTCAGCTAGCTGCTCAGGGCAAAAGGTTTTTTACACTGAGGCACAATAGGATATGTCTTTTTATCAGGCCGTTCCCACCAGCAACAGCGTCTTCCCAAACTGTCCTGTTTGTTAGACTCCTAAATAAAATCCACCTTAGAAAGGGTTGGTCTTTCATATTTGAATGGCGTTTTAATAAACCTTTGGAACTGATTTAAAGTTATTTCACATCAGCCTTCTTTTTGATGCCAAGTCCTACCAGTCTGTTTAGTCTTTCTAATCTTTTAATCATTTTATCCTCCGCATATTTCCAAATGCTTCACATCCTTCTGTCGAATCCAGACAGGACTGAGTTATTTAATAGTCTGGTGAGGATCAAGTGAAATGGTCCTGCTCTATACATCTTGGGGTTTGTTGCCATGTCTTCAAGACTAGGTTATTCTTTCTCCAGTTCAGCACTTAAAAAAAAATGCTTCAGCCCGACCAGGTGGTGGCGCAGTGGATAGAGTGTCAGACTGGGACGCAGAGGACCCAGGTTTGAGACCCCGAGCTCACCAGCTTGAGCACGGGCCCATCGGCTTGAGCAAAAGCTCATCAGCTTGGACCCAAGGTCGCTGGCTCCAGAAAGGGGTTGCTCGGTCTGCTGAAGGCCCGCAGTCAAGGCACATGTGAGAAAGCAATCAATAAATAACTAAGGTGTCACAACGGCAACAAAAAACTAATGACTGATGCTTCTCACCTCTCTCCGTTCCTGTCTGTCTGTCCCTATCTATCCCTCTCTCTGACTCTCTCTCTGTGTCCCTGTAATAAATAAATAAATAAATAATTTAAAAAAATGCTTCATTTGGTGTGACCCAACATGCCCTCCCTCCAGGGAAGCATGCCCCTGTCATCAGGCCTGGCTTCACGGGCATAAGCCTGTGAACTGCACAGGGTTCTCTGCTCACAGTTCTCCAGACTCTGCTTGGTGCCCTTTTGATGCTGACCTAAAATTCTTAGTATTTTAACAAGGGGCTCTTCATCCTCATTCTGTACAAGGGCCTACCAATTAAGTAGTAGGTTCTGCTTGTAGACCTGAGAACATGGTTGGTAATTGCTTGTTCCTGCCTAACCCACCCTCAGTAATAATTACAGTAGTGAGGAAAGCTGGTTATAAACTTGCAGCCCTGTCCGTGGTTCAGGTGCTCAAAGGTGCGCTCAACAACTGCCTGCTGCACCTCCGTTCTCTTTTGGGTTTCTCTCCTCCTTATCATTCCTTTATTGATCTCAGCTCAGTCATTGAACTGATATATTTATGCATGGAATCCAAACTTTTGGCATCCAACAGATGTCCTCTCCAAAGGATGCTCTCCCAGAACCCTCTGTGCGCTCTTCCTTCACATTAGCCCTTTCCAAGGCTAGCGGATGTCTTCTCTCCCCCCCCCCCCCCCCGCCCAACTCCGGTTGCTCTTCTTCTGCCCTCCCCTCCCTGTTCAGGAAAGCTGCCAGTTTTGTACAAGTTAAATTCTCATCCATATTTTGGTTTCTTCTTATCTCTGCCAAGAGATCAAGGTAGTAATCCCAGGAATCCCATTTGGGGTAGAAGTCTGGATATCATCAGTGCAATGCCAGGATTCCAGAGTCTATGGGGAAATGAATTGAAAATGTTTTATGATTGACTCATAATTATAAATGGTACAAATGTTTTAGTTTATTATTTATTTATTTATTTTAAGCAAGGGAGACTAACAGCCAGACAGGGACAGACACAGGAAAGGAGAGAGATGAGAAGCATCATCTCATCATTGTAGCTCCTTAGTTGTTCATTGGTTGCTTTCTCATATATGCCTTGACTACGAGGACTCTAGTCAAGCCATTGACCCCTTACCCAGGCCAGCAATCTTGGGCTCAAGTCAGCAACCATGGGGTCATGTCTATGACCCCACATTCAAGCTGGCGACCTCGGGGGTTTCGAACCTGGGTCCTCAGCATTTTAGGTCGACACTCTTATCTACTGTGCCACTGCCTGGTCAGGCAGATGTTTTTAGTTTTTATTTTGCTTTACCATAAAGTTAATTCTAGATGTCAAATCTAACACACATATGGCAAATAAAACTTTTTAGAGTCATTACATTTTGTGGATTGGCACGTTCTCAGCTGCCTCTCTTTTTCTTCCAGCTCAATAAGCAACAACTGCAGCTCCTGAAAGAGCGATTCCAGGCCTTCCTCAATGGGGACACCCAGATCGTTGCCGATGAGGCATTCTGCAATGCAGTTCGCAGTTACTATGAGGTAAGTGGGAGAGCTTAGTTCTTGGCATTCTGATACTTTATTAAAGGCTTTCCCCATTTTGTGGAATGAAAAAAAAGAAAAAAGACAGAGTTTGCAACCTTCCTGAAAGCATTGTCAAGTCTATTTTGCAGTTGAGAAGCTCTGATGCCTCAGCCTGCTTTGGAGAGATAAACAGAATCGGAAATTATTCACATCTTTTGAGGAGAAGTAAACAGTTTGGAAACATTTTTTGGCAGTGATTGATATGGCTGAATGTATCTATCTTTGGGTCCATATGTCCAAATTATCATTTTTAATTGGGATTGCAATATTAAATGGCAATCTTGTGGCATTTTGTTCCCCAAGCTTTATAATAAATAATACCAGTAACTAATTTCAAGAGAATACACTAAATTCTCTTTCCTTCCTGAAGGAATAATACTACTAGTACCACCTCGCTGCGCCTTCCGATTTCAGTTTTTGACTCAGCAGGAATTCGCTATGGATTTCCTGTGGGCTCCGGTGTTCACACATGGTCATTAGCTGCTTCAGTGAGTTGCCAGTTGATGTTAGGTTTAGAGTGTTCTTTTTTTTCCTAAGTGTCTCAGAGTTATGTGAGGAATGGAGTCCTTCCAGGTGCAGATACCGTAAGCCAGGGGTCCCCAGACTTTTTACACAGGGGCCCAGTTCACTTTCCCTCAGACCATTAGAGGGCTGGACTATAAAAAAAAACTATGAACAAACCCCATGCACACTGCACATACCTTATTTTAAAATAAAAAAACAAAACGGGAACATATACAATATTTAAAATAAAGAAAAGTAAATTTAAATCAACAAATTGACCAGTATTTCAATGGGAACTATGGGTGCAGATGCATCCTGTGCTCCTCTCACTAACTACCAATGAAAGAGGTGCCCCTTCTGGAAGTGGGGCGGGGGCCAGATTAATGACCTCAGGGGGCCGCATGCGGCCCGAGGCCGGGCTGTAGTTTGGGGACCCCTGCCATAAACCTTACAGCTGGAGAAGCAAAACCTGTAAATACATATTCGACTAACGAAGAAACAAAAACAGTGTGTCTCAACTTCATGAAATGGATGTCTTTGCATAAAAAAATAAAGTAACTGGATGTACAGATAATTGGTTGAACTTGTAAATCATTGACAATATGCATCAAAAATTATTTAGTGCACCCTGGGGAAGGCTATTATTATCCTAAGCCTTAGCCTGTTGGACTGTACTAAAGTATAGACATTATGCTTGCCATGTATGTGTATGGCCTGAATCTGGTGGCAATAGTGAATGCTGTTCATGTGGACCTTGACTCAGAATGTTCTCAACAAATACAGGACCTCATAATCTTAAGCATAGGATGATACATTTCATCTTGCAAGACTCAAAGCCCGAGTCTTAGCGCCAAAAGCTTGCAGAATGAAATCTTGCGCTGAATCTTAAAAGATATACGTAGGGCCTTTAGTTGTATCATGCAATAAAACAAAACAAAAGCGAAAAGTCTGTGTTCAGGATAAAGAAAGATACCACTCTGAAAAGTAATTTGTGTAAAAGGATGTCATTTAAAGAGTGAAACAGTAAGCTCAGTTTTGGTTTTGGTAAATGAGCTGTGGCATTTGGGCATGTTAATATTAGGACAGCTGGAATTGGGTGAGGGCGTGTGGGAGCTCTATTATATGTACACCTTTTCAGTGAATCTAAAATTTTTCCAAGATAACTGTATGAAATGGAAGTAATCAACATATGATATGGCCATAGTATAGTAGAAGGCATATTTTCCCTGTGTGAATGAAAAATTATAACTCTAATAAAGGAGAGAGTATCCACATGAGAATTGTGTTCTCTTCTGAGCATGATAAATAAAAAAGACATGGGCGATTTAGGATTATCAGGTTTAAACCATTATCTGTACGTTACTTGAAGGAACTGGAGATGCTTGACCTGGAGGAGGTTTAGACCTGTGTTGTATGTGGTCCCAAGGGTAAAATTATATAGAGATGGCAAGTAAAATGAGGGAGATTTTTGTCTAATACCATCTGTGTTTGGTTGCGCTAGCCAAGCGCAGGTGGACAGGTGAGCAGCATCGCTGGTGGCCAGGTTCTGGCTGTGCTCCTGACACTGCACATGAACACCCCAGGGCTCTACTGGGTTTACCGAGGCAGAAGTTCATAATCTGTACTTTTAAAAGCTCTCCAGATGATGCTCTTACAACTGGCAGATTGCTAACCAGTGAAGTTCAATGATTGCTAGCTGGGTTTGTTAGAGATGTTAAATATGGAAGAAGTGGTTGGATGCAGTAGCCAAGGGTTTTCTATTCCTTTGGTAATATTTCCAACCAAATTGGAGAACTCTCTCCAGCCTGTCTGAGTGCAACCCTCAAAGTGCTGTTAAGATTTTAGGTATTAGTAATAGGTTTATGGAAACTACATTTCTGATTACCATTTGGGCAGTTATTTTCAAGGCTGTATGCAGTTAGCATTCAATAAACCCTAGAACGAGTACATTTTGGTGGTAAAAATGTTGGTTTTCAATTTTTTTCTTGTAAAACTTGCTTTTTAGTTTTTATTCCCTTTTAATGATATTTTATATACTTTACAATGACTGACACTGTTGATAGTCTCTACTATTTTGCCTTTAGGTAGTATTCTTTTAGCTTACCCAAAATACCTAATTTCTTTCTTTAAAGTCTCTTTATGATAAAGAGTACAAATATTAGTACCTCCAAAGTACCTAAATAGAACTCACAGAGGTTAACTAACCTGGGCAGTATAATATATTAGGTAAGCAGCTAAGTGAGCTGTGAATCTAGCTTCTAGTACTTCTGGTATGCCACAGTTATTTTGCAGTTGCCATTTTGAAAACGAGTGTGCTAGGTGCCATGTGAAGCACTTCAAAAAATATTTTCAGACTTTAGAATAAACCTTTTAAACAGATAAAATTATTTCCATCTGAGAGATGAAGTTAAGTGACTTGTGTCCAAAGCTGCATAGGTAATTAATAGCAGATAAAACCTTACTCTTACCATTAAAGCTTAGCAATAGATTCTTAGGTTCCGTCCAAGACCTACGAAATCAGAATTCCTGGCAGTGGAATTTTGAATTTGAACCTGGTTTATTTGACTCACACTATGATTTGAGAAAAATGCTGATTTATGTGTTACAACTTCTAGAATATACAATAAGTCCCCGAGTTACAAACATCGACTTATGTGCAATTTGTACTTATGAATGGAGCACTATAAGGGCTAATGGTAACTAACTACAGTTGAACATCAGTGAAAATTGTATCATAGTGTTCCTTGACTCCCATGGCAAAGAACAAACCAGTGAAGACCTTATGAAATTAGACACAGATGAGAGCATTTAGGGAAGAAAACAGGGACCTAGAAACTCCAGAACCAAAAAAGTTTTCTAAGAAAGAGTTAGCTGATGCTTTTCATCTCATTGAAGCAGGAACGGCAAAGTTAGAGGAGCAAGATCCTGATACAGAGTTCACCATAGTTTACCGTACAGTCACTGAAGGGCTGAGATGCTACAGGGCCATTTATGATGAGAAAAAGAAAAGCTCTGTACAAACCTCCCATAATGCCTACTTCCAGAAACTGACTGCAGCAGCAGAACCAAACCCTGACTCTAACACCAGTCCCAGCCTCTCCAACAAGTCCGTCATCTTCTGCATCATCCAAGGTTGTTTAATGTTGTATTTGAAAATATTTAAGTAAAAAAAAGTACTATGTTAAGACAAACATTTGTCTAAATTGCATTTGATAGGTAAATGTACCTGTTCCAACTTACATACAGAACCTATCTCATTCATAACCTGGGAACTGCCTGTATGTTCCTGGAAGGAGCCATTTCTGTCCGTTACCACTGTGTCCTCAGTACATAACACTCAAATGCCTTCAACAAATATGTATTGACAAAGTGAAGGAGTATTTAACCACTTACTGCTCTATGTAGAAATTATATATTTTGTTCTTTACACTTATTTGCCCATAATTCTATTTTTTCTAAAAGTGTCATTTCAGTATTGATACGGAATTTCTTTTACCTGAAACTCTTCTTAGTCTCATGGTTTAGTTATTTCCTCAAAGATGGTGATACTTTAAACACATCGCTGGGCTTTTATGTTCTTCCTAAACTTGTGATCTGTGAGTCTATGGTCCTTTAGACTTCAAAAAACCTAAGAAGCCATTCTTTTTAAGGATGTTACATATGGTTCACTAGGTACAGCTGTTTTCATCTGTTAATCTATCAATGGTGATTTTTTTCATTTGTTAGGTTTAGTTGCCTTTAGCTATGATGTGTGTGTGTGTGTGTGTATGTGTGTGTGTTCATTGAGATTATGTGTCTGTGTATGAAAACTCTAATAAATGTGTTTTACCGCTTAAATTGAAACTACATTCATGCTCTGGGGATGGTGAAGTTTCTGTTGCTATTAACTTTTTTTAGCTTTAGAAATGCAATTTCTTTAATGATTTCTTGAACAGCTTTTTTCATCTTGGTTGTTGGTTTATATTTTCTACAGTAAATAAAGGGTTACCCAGCTGTTCTTACATTGGTTGTCCCTTCAGATACTTGGTCTGCTTCACTTCTCTTTAATACCTCGGATCTTAGTCTGGGTCTCAAGGTATTGCTTTTTCTCCACATTATTTGACCAAGGTACAGCATTATTTTAAAAGGTAAATAGTTTTTATCAAGTAGGTCATGACAGGATTAGATCTTTCTGGGTGTTTATTTGTGGTTCCCAATTAGATATATGTGCATGTGTGTCTTCGTGTGTTAATACCTATCAGTTTTAATATTTACTGTGAATGCTATTCGGTATGTTATAAAGAAGTGTGCACTCTGAAGATAATTTTATATGACAATATGATTTTGTTGTGTTCTTTTTATAGGACATCTTATGTTTGAATACTGGCATATAACGTAATAAGAATAATATATTAAAAATCTGTTCTTAAAATATTACTGATCTATTTCCTCATAAAGTTAGAATACTTAGAACATAAAATGGATCCAAGCATCTAAATGACCTAATGAGGCAGAGGAAATGGTAGAGAAGGACCGGAAAAAGAAAAGAAGAAAGAACTGACAGGTGGCATACAGAGCCACTTAATACAAGTTAGCAGTTATAATCCTGATATTTTTATGGTTGCTAATTATCATTAGGTTCTGCTACACCCTCATTTTTCTATTTTTCTTTTATTGTTTTCAAGATTTTTTTTTGTCTGGAGAAAAACATAAAGTGGATATTTATTCTACTTGCATTTTCTTTCTGTCCATATCTTTTTGCTTGCTTTTGTTTTTCAATTTCGGAACCTTCATCTGATTCTGTGGTTGGGTAAATGTAGCTTTATTGCAATGTGTTACTTTCCAAGTTGTTCTTCTCGTGAAATATCTGCTTTTCTTTCACAAATTTCAAGTAGACATCATCCAAATATAAGCAGTAACAGTGTGATTTATAACAGATATGTGAAACTGTAAATGGCCTTTTTCTCTTGGAGATTTCCAAAAGACATACATGCATGCATATATATATATATTTCTTACTAGCTGTTTTGAGTCTAACAAATATTCGAGTTCTGGTATTGTACAAAAAATGGATGTTGGAGCTTCTCTTTTTCCTTGGTGGGGGGAGTTGGCTTTGTTCACAACTTTTTAGAAAGGGCGTGAAGTTTTCTTATTAGTTCTACTTGTTTATGTTTTCTTCTGGTTCCACAGATGGATGAGAGCAGCAGAGGTATTTAATCTTTAAAAAAATTACCAATAAATATTGAACCTACCATCATCATCATCACCATCAGCTTCTAAGACTTCCTAGTTCTTGATAAAAATGAGAATTCTTCACAAAATTTTTTAATTATTTTTTGTGTTTACTTTTTAATTCCATGTAAAAGGAAAAATCAGTCATTTTCATCTTAAAATATTGAGCTCTAATTTTGGCCCTTTTATTGAATTCTGTTATATTTAAAACAGTGGTTCTTAACCTTTTTTGAGGTACCAAACCCACCAGTTTCATATGCGCATTCACCGAACCTTTCTTTAGTGATAAATAAAATATGATTTTTTTTTTCCAAATTCAAGACATAGGTATATGTATTTTACTGGTGCACAAAATGAGCCATGAATGAACATCACCTTGCTCAAAAAACAAAACCAACAAAGTGCATGAACTCATAACAAATTACGGTATTACTTTATTCTGGCCTCCATGGCAGAGGCTTCTCCGAATCCCTGAGACCGAGTCATCGAACCCGTAGGGTTTGATAGAACCCAGGTTAAGAACCACTGATTTAAAATGTATTTTTGGATTCTGGAATTTGGATATTTTTTACTTTGATAGTACTTTAAGAACACTTTTTTAATAGAAATAATATATGATTATGTTAGTTTTAAAAATACTAAAAAAAGGGAAAGTTTCTGTAATCCTAAAACTGTTCTAAAAGATAAAGTCTTAATTATTTTAAAAAGAAGAAAACAAATATCACCTATGATTACAGCATCTACAAATAACTTCTTCAGTAGTTTGATGATTCACTATTTTACATGTAAAACTAGTCATTTAAATTTTTTTTACATAATGTTACACCATGAGCATTCTGTAATAGCAAATATTTTCCACAGGCATGGTTTTCAGTACCTATGCGTAAGTGTTATTTTCTTCTCTATTCTTAGACACTTAAGGTTTCTCCAATTTTTAACTATTAAAAATATACTTTAAAATGATCACCCATTTTCTTCAATTGGTTCATCCTTGATAAATTTCTGTGAGTTGTGTTACTGGGTGGTAGGAAATGAGCATTGTTTTCATCTCTGTATAGGTTACCAAATTGGCCTCAATTTACGCTCTCAAAACAATAGGAGAGTTGATTTCCTTCATACTTACTATTATCAGGCAATGCCAAACATTAGGTTTATTTGTTCTTTTTTTCTATATTACTATTAGTGAAGATTAATGTTTCTGTATTGGTCATTTATGTTTCTTAATGAATTATCTGCTTATATATTATGTTCATTTTTCTGTTTGGATGTTCATTTTTTAAATACTGACTTATAGATGTTCTTTATTTACAAAGAAGACTATTAACCCTTGTTACGTAACAGGTATTTTCAATTTTCTTTTTTGTTTTGGCCTTTTGAATTTTTGTATGTTTCCCTACTTTTAATATTCTTCCATTTCCTGTTCTGGTAGAAAGAAGACATGTTCACATTCCAAGTGGAGACTGTACCCTGTTTTATCTTTTTGGATGTATCTTCTTGTTCATAAATCGTTGGTGACAGTGGTTTGCAGCATAATTCTCCCACCACTTCCTCATTCTAGCTAACGCCCCTATTCTATTAGTAGCGCTATGAATAGAATGTTAGTGGTCATGTCACTACTGTGTGCCTGTTTCCTCTGGTTGAAAGGGGGAGGTGACCTCTAAAGCTTCTTCCAGTTGCATGCACTGAGTTAATCTGTTTCTTCTTCATACTTGTTCTTTTCCTTCCCTTGTGTCGTCTCACATCTTAAAATATAAAGAACAAAGAAAGGAGCATGGTCCTGGCCACACAACTCAGTTGGTTCAAGCGTCGTCCCAAAACACAGACACTGCCAATTTGATTCCTGCTCAGTGCACATACAGGAGGATTGATGTTTCTCTCTCTCCTTTTTTTTAAATGAGAGGAGGTGAGATAGTGAGACAGACTACTGCATGCGCTCTGACCGGGATCCACCTTGCTACCCTGTCTAGGGCCAATGCTCAAGTAACAAGCTGTTTTTAGCACTTGAGACTGATGTGCTCAGACTAACAGAGCTGTCCTCAGCACCTGGAGCCACACTTGAACCAATCAAGCCACTGGCTGCAGGAGCAGAAAAGAAGCAGATAGTCACTTTTCATGTGGGTCCTCACTGGGAATCTAACCCAGGATGTCCATACACTAGGTCAATACTCTATTCACTGAGCCACCAGCCAGGGCTCCTTTCTCGTTTTCTAAAATTAATAAATTTTTTTTTTCTTAAAACGGAGCATGGCTTGATACCGTAGTTCCAGGATAAACCTCCAGGCCATGGTTTTTGAATTTTTATATACATTCATGAAAAAAAACGAAGCAAATCTATATTTGTTACTTACTAGTTCAGAACACCCAGGAACTTGACCTCATCAGCCAGCTCCTTCCTCAGGAATACCTGCTATAGCTTCCCACCACCAGCAGTCAGTTTGGTATCATTCCTTTTCTTCTGTCTACTCTCTTTCCCTAACATTACCAGACTCTTAAATTTTATTTACAAATTTAGTGCATTTGGTTAACAATTGGCTTGTGAAACGGAGAGCCTTTGAAGACATTTGTTTTTTCTTGTTTGCTATAATAGCTGTACTTCTTTTTCAGAATTGATATGAACCACCTGCCTGTTCTGGAGTCTTGCGAGCTGTAATTTAGGGGTGAAGGGCTGGGCAGATCTGCATTTAAATATTTCCATAAGAACTTCTTGATCATTTTACTTTGGAATAGAATGATTTGCTTTTCATATTCCAAGGGATGTTTGACCTGTCAAAATCTCTTTTCTACTTTAAAATAATGCCTTGAAAAATGTTTGTTTGTTTCACAGTGAATTGATGATCGCTAAGTAAACTGAGATTGGCAGCCTGTGGTAGAAAGGTATAAAAAAGGTCAACACATTCAGAGATGAAATCCAGTAACCAGTAATGAGAACTGAAGTTTTAAATTTGCACTGATTGGGCTCTGCAGATCATATTGTATTTATTTATTTTTTGATATTAACCATTTTATTTGACATCACATTTCTGAAATTGTAAGGATGGCATTTTAAATGAGGTAGTCTGTAAGAATCTGGGAAATGTGTTTTCATTTCTGAGATTCCCATTTCTGTTTAGGGCAGTGTGCTTTGTGCTGCCTGTCTGTGTGTATTCTGGCATTGCCTGCGTTCTTGATGGCTTCCATTCTGAGATGAGGACTGCATGATCCTCAGATCGTAGAATTTTGTTGTTTGAAGACAGCTGAGGAAATCATCTTGTTTGAGCATTTTCTTCAATTTTAAACATGTACTATTTTTAGAAGAAACTGAGTGTCTCAAGCCCACACAACAAATTTGTGGCAGAGGGCAGGGCTAGACCTCTGTAGACTCTTTGTCTTCTCTTTTTCTATATCCATGTTCTTATAAATGATACTGTGTCTTTATAGTGGGCTGTGGCGAGTAGACCCAGTGTAAATTTCCTGCTGGACCAGAGTAATCTGGAATTTTAACCCAAGGCAGGTAGCCATAAAGAGCAGAGAGGCACATGTGGTTTACCTCCACAGCATTCTCTAATTCTCTAAACGTAGTGATAATAGGGGTGCTGAATTTAGGGTTCTCTCGCAAAGGTGAGCCTGGCCAGATCGGAGATGCTTATTGTCCTGTGCCACCATCTTTTCTTTTTTTTTATTGAGATGACATTGGTTCACAAAACCATGTAGGTTTCAGGTGCACAACTCAGCCAACCACCATCTGTCCATCTCTTCATGCGCCTTCTGCCCCTAGCAATATCCCTTTCTGTCACCATTTTCCCCACCTCTGCTCACCACCACCTAGCCCCCACTTCTTTTCCCTCTGGCCATCACCACACTGTTGACTGTGCCACAGTCTTCTTATACTTCGTCCTGACACCACAATTCAGGAAGAGTTTTAAACCTACCTGGGAGTGTTTATAGCTATTAGGCTGTCTATTGGAAACTCTTAATTCTTATACTAAATTTAGAGTCAGCAAAGCCATGTTCTCCATCAGGGAAAATGCCAAATTCATGTTTGGAGGATTTCTGAGCAGGAGCAGTTCATAGCTTTCTGATGGGTAAACCCATTTGGTCACAGATTACATTGGATTACTCCCTCATTAATAAAGGTATGCTCTCTACGTCTCCTTTTCTTAGGAGGTTGCTTAGTTTCATTTATTTTACTTCAGATTAATTATCGTTTCCTTCAGGTTAAGTAACATTTGATTGAATAACTCTAGTTAGTGCTCTACTTACCTCATTAGGCTGATGGCATTTTATGGGAATTGGTTTTTGTTTCAGAAAGTTCTCCCTAATTTTAGAGTTAAAATTCTTCTTTTTTATCTTGATCATTTTTAAGTTTCTGGGGGTAGATAACCCCATCTCCCTGACTCCCTTTATGAGCCTGAAAGAATAGTGAAGTTGTGTGTTCATTTCGATGTCACTATTAAGTCAATTAAATGTGTTTCTTTTGCTTATCTTCTTCTTTTTTTCTTAAGGGAGAAACGGGGAGGCAGAGAGACAGACTCTTGCATGCACCAGATCAGGATCCACCCAACAAGGACCCTATGGGTCGATGCTCTGCCCATCTGGGACCATTGCTCTGTTGCTTGACAACTGAGCTATTTTAGTGCCTGAGGCAAAGCCATGGAGATATTCACAGTGCCCAGTGCCAACTTGCTCCAACCAAACCATGGCTGCAGGAGAGGGGGAGAGAGAGAGAGTGAGGGAGAAGGGGAGGGGTAGAGAAGTAAATAGTCACTTCTCCTGTGTTCCCTGATCAGGAATTGAATCCAGGACTTCCACACGCCCGGCCAATGCTCTACCACTGAACACACTGGCCAGGGCTCTTCTGCTTATCTTCTATCAAATTTACTTAATAGAACTTTTATCATTAAACTTCTATTTTTTTATTTTATTTTATTCCAATAGGCCAAAATTTATTCAAAAGCCTAATTTTCAATGGTTTCATAATATTTTTCATACAGGCTAAGTCAATTTACTTAAAGTTTCCCCTATGGTTGGACAGTTTGGTTTTATTTTTTGGGGTTTTTTTAAAATTAATTTTAATTTTAATGGGGTGACATTGATAAATGAGGTTACATATGTTCAGAGAAAACATCTGCAGGTTATTTTGACATTTGATTATATTGCATACCCATCACCCAAAGTCAAATTGTCTCCCGTTACCTTCTATCTGGTTTTCTTTGTGCCCCTCCCCTCCCCCCAGCTCCCTCTCTCTCCTTTCTTTCCCCCCCCAACCACCACACTCTTGGACCTCAATAACATTATACTGAGTAAGATAAGTAAATCAGAAAAAACTAAGAACTATATGATTCCATACATAGATGTGACATAAAAATGAGACTCAGAGACATGGACAAGAGTGTGCTGGCTACCCGGGAGGGGGGGAATGAGGGAGGAGAGGGAAAGGGTAGGGGGAGGGGAGGGGCACAAATAAACTTCTGTTTTTAAAGACTTTTTCTTTTCTTTTGTTTCGGGGGTGTGATTTTGAGAGGAACCACATGTATGTAGCCTTGTTAGCCCAGTTCCAATAGGTGCTGGTCTCACCTTGGCATGTCTAAAGCTTTTCTCTCTCATAATTATAAAAATGGAGAGAAAAGCTCTTGGAGAGCTGAACTCATTCCATGGGTAAAATATACAAGACTATGACTGGCTGAGAAAATCATTAATCATCTTTTGCTTAGTTCGCTTTTTGTTTTAGCTTATGTAAATTAAAATTTGTTAATTATTTTAAAAATACTTACTGAAAGGCCTGTTTTTATTTAGCACCCCATATAATTCACTAAAGATGTACACTGTACTACTTAAACTCTTTACAGTTTAAAAAATTATTCTTTTTTTTTTTTTTTTTTTTTTTTTGTCACTTGAAGTTACCTCTAGGATGGGGAATCTTGTTTTTATAAGATCATTGACAGGAGCCATCCTTTTGTATATAAATCTAGGTTTTTGTTGGGAGTTTTATTTAAATGTGGTTGAGCTAGTGAGGTGAGACTTGGTGCCTTGAGGAACAGGTATTTGGAAACGAACTTCAAGCTTCTAGGAGGTGCCCAATATTTTTATCCAGGGGGATAATATCAAATCTGCATGCATTTATCCTGGAAACCCTTGACCATCCACGTCAGTTGAGATGCTATTGCAGGTACCCTCCAGGATCATGGGTTCTGCCATACTCAACATTCTGCTGAGGATGAAGATGCATTCTCAGCATTCTTAGCCAGGAAGTGAGGCAGGACCATGATGAGTCAAAGGAAAGGAGATGCCTCAGAGAGAAGCTACCGCTCTTCATCTGGGTAGAGTTCAAGGACGCGTGAACTCAGATGGGAAAACATCACACCTTGATTTTCTCTAATTTCCAGCTGAAAGATAGCATTTACTTCCATAATGAATGTAGATAAGAGACCTCAGTAGTAAGAGCAGTATCTGTAATTTTATCACCAATTGAAATACATATGTGTATTTAATTTTTTAATTGAATTTATTGAAGTGACACTGGTTAACAAAATTATACAGGTTTCAGGAGCACATTTTTACAAAAATATGTATATTTTTGTCTCCTGCCTTTTATTACCACTATCTTGAATACTGGTTATGTTCATAAGCTATACTGAAACTATGGTATACTTCACTCTCTCATTACAACTTGTTAATGAGAATGTATGTGAATTGCTATAGCACACATTTGTTTTTAAAAATATCTTCATAACAGTTTGTCAGTACAACGGCTTTCCTTAGAAATCCTATGAACTTAATTTTATGCCATTAGAAGCATCATACCGAGATTGCCAAAATGGTCACGTTACAAAGCTGGTTCGAACTCCGATGTACAGAACTTGTGAAGGCTTTACCTAAGAGGACACAAAGCTTAAACACCGGGAGAAAAGCAGGCAGAAGCGGTGGTTTTCTTCCTGTCTGGGTGGCGGTTCCAGCTCTCACACATCTTATCTGTGTGACGGCTAGAATGTCCTTAGTCTTGCCATGCTTCCTTGTGTTCATCTATAAAGTAGAGATAATAATGGCTCTACCTCCCAAGATTGTTAATGATGAAAACAGTTTAAATTATTCAGCACAGTGCTAAATGTGAGCTGCTATTATTATTACCTGAAGTATAGTTTTCCCAAAAGTATCTGCCTTTTTTTTCCCAGAATTCAACACTTAATTCATGTTGTCATATGAACTTACTTTCTAGTAAGTTCTTTCAGAGTAAAAAGCCACAGCTTATACACTGCTGCCTATATATAGACCCTAAATAAAGTAATTAATTTTTTTTTAGCTAAACAGTTCACCTAATTAAACATTTATTTAAGTACTAATCAGGTACTGCCTTATGCCCTGGAAATATAAAGATGAAAAGAAAAGGTCTCTGACTTAAAGCCTCCACAGTCTATTGGGAGAGACAGATGTGTAAGCAGTGGTAGTTTTAAAGTCACCCTGGCTCACTTTACCAACTTGGAGAGGTTACTGAGACCGTGTCACTCTTACAAAGTTTTCCGTTTTGTGTGGAGCAAACCTAGGGGTCTGAATGTGCTGGCACCTTCCTCCAATGGAAGTGCTCCCTCCAAATGTCCATGGAAATTGACATGATGTGGATGGATTTCACATGAAGTTGTGAGAAGTAAGTAAGATGAAGCACGTTAACTTAACACAATGCCTGGCATATCTTACACTTTAAATGGTAACTTTTCACTTAAACTACATGGAACTGCCAATACCTGGTCTATTTTTGATGTAATAAAAAAAGGGCAGCTTTCTATGGATAAACCAGGAGTATTCATATTGGATTTGTGTGGTACTACCTTCATTAGTCAGAATCTAGCAGATTCACTTTTACACATGACACAGATATAGGTCATTATTAGGGGTGTCCTAGAAGATGCTTCAAGGTTTCCCAGCTATATCTTCCTATGAGGTATATCACCACATACACTTCAACTTTATTTGCTGGCAAATATATGTATATTATTTAACAGCATTAATGCTTTGAACTTTGTCTCCACATGTTTGGCATGTACTCGCATCATATTTGGAAATTAAAGCTTACAGTTACTTAATGAGATTATTGTGTTCTCACAGTGGCATCCATTTGCTGCTGACTCATTGGGCTGACTCGCACCTTCCGTGTGACACTCGCACTTCTTTTATTTCTACTCAGCCAGTGTGTCAGTGTCCACTGATTATGTGCCTTTGGAGTGGTCCATTGTCCCCAAATGAGGGGGTGATCATGAAGTGTGGAATTCAAGCATGGTTTTTAGAGAAGCGTTATTTTAGTAATTGTGGTTTTCGATTGCAAGAATGCTCCTTTTTGAGCAAGTTCTTTCCATTTTGAGATGGTTTGTATGTGATTTTATTTTTTAAATTACAACAGAGTTGCAGAGAGGAAGTTTCCCTTCCCCTGTGGTCTTGAATCTCTGCATGATTATGATGAAGCGGTACGTGGTAATTTACGACTGCTGTGATTCCTTTCAGTCACCTTGGAATATATTTAATCCTTTATATACTGCGGAGATTTTAGCTTAGCTACTGAGTTTGGGGCTAAAAATTTCTAAGTCACATAGAGGAATTTAACTCCCATTCTAGCTTAGCTTCTACTTCCCATATAAAATTCTATGCACATCTGAGGCTGGAGCATGGACAGGTATTAACTAGTGGAGATTAGAGAAGGATATAAAAGGGACTTCTTCAATAGGTAAGGTATTAAATATGCTTAGGATCTGTTCCATACATGCTGGGAAGAATAATGAGAGGCCAGCCTTTCCCCTCTCATACACACTCGCTGCCCACTAGCCTCTGTTTCTTCAATTGGCTTCCTTGCATGCTCTAGTGCATTCACTGATGACAGGTGTGGTGTGAACTGGGCCCCACCGCTTAGGATAGTCAGAGAAGGTAGATGGTTTGAACCAATTAGGGAGTGGAGGGGAAAGGCTGTGTTTGGGGACTTCCGGCTCGCTCCCCTCCACAGAACTCCAGAGACGTCTGGCTGACCCCCTTCTTCCTTTCTACCCCCCTCTTCTTCCTTCCTTTCCCCCTTCTGCTTCCCATTCCATTTCCTCCCGTCATTGCTGAGCTCTCTACATAGTCAGACTGGCTCCGCAGGACATCCTGAGGTGACTGGGGTGCCCCTTCCACACTTGAAGAAGATTGGTTTGCCCAATTATCAGTACATACAGAAAAGGGGGCTGAGCGTCTATAATCAGGGGTCCCCAAACTTTTTACACAGGGGACCAGTTCACTGTCCCTCAGACTGTTGGAGGGCCGCCACATACAGTACTCCATACACTGACCACCAATGAAAGAGGTGCCCCTTCCAGAAGTGCGGCAGGGGCCGGATAAATGGAGTCAGGTGGCAGCAATTTGGCCCGCGGGCCATTGTTTGGGGACCTCTGGATCATGGAGGGATTTACATGGTGGCTTTTCCTTCCCTGAAAGTTTTATTAGGGAAACAGTAAGTGACAAGTGATTACTACTGTAAATGCAAACAGAGTTAGAAGAGAAAGCAGGATAGAGTACACCATGACCTTAGTTTGTTGGTCAGAGGCTTTGATGGAGAAAATGTTCATTTCATTGTCCCTATTCACTGTTCTGCCAAACCACACACACTGTCTCTGAGAGGGATCAGGGCTTCTCTTCTCTGCCCAGCGTTTTCTCCTCCTCTAGTGTGATGCTCTGATGCTTGGTTTATGCAGAGACCTGTTTGATCAGTTCTTTTGTTCCCAACCCTTATACCTTTGTGTCTGAGTCCATTCAGACTGCTCTAAAAAAAACGCCATTGACTGGATGACTTATAAACAACAGAAACTTATTTCTCACAGCTTTGGAGATCAGAAGTTCAAGATCATGAGGCTGGCAGATTCATTGTGGTGTCTGACAAGGACCTAGTTCTTGGTTCCTAGACTATGCCTTCTTACTGTGTCTTTATATGGTGGGAGGGGTTAGGAAGTGCTCTCCCCTCCCCCCTCCCCCTCCTCCTTTCCCCTTCTCCCTTCCCCTCCTATCCTTTCTTCTCCTCCCCCTCCCCCTCCTCCTTTCCCCTTCTCCCTTCCCCTCCTATCCTTTCTTCTCCTCCCCCTCCTCCCTCCTCCCTTCCCTCACCCTCTTACCTCCCCCTCTTACCTCCCCCTCCTTCCTTCTCCCTCCCTCTTCTCCTCTCTCCCCCTTTCCCTCCTCCCTCTCTATGTTCTCCCTCCCTCCCTTCCTCCTCCCTCCTTTTCTCCTCCTTCCTTTTCTCATCCCTCCCTCCCTTCCTTCCTCCTCCCTCCCTCCCTTCCTCCTCCCTCCCTCCCTTCCTCCTCCCTCCCTTCTTCCCTCCCTTCTTCTTCCCTCCCTTCTTTCTCCCTTCTTCCTCCCCCCTTTCACTCTTCCTCTTTTTTCTTTCTTCCTTCTTCCCTACTTTGCCTTCCCTCCCTCCCATCTTCCCTCCCTCTTTTCCACCCTCCTTCCCTGCAGTTAACAATTCCTCTGATTTTTTCCATGTCAGATAAGTTCCAGATATATAAAAACATAATGGAAAACATTGATACTGTATAAAGTCCTTGAGTATTAATCAGATTAAGATGTAATGGTTGACTTGCATAATGACAGTCACATAAACTACACATAGAAACTTTCTACCTTAGTAAACTTTAAGTGTATACTTTCTTTTAAAGAATGTGGGATGCACTACTGTTATGCTGAGAAAATTAAGTACTATTTCAATATTTTCTGCCCAGTAAGTTTGCTACATGGAAAAAAAGATTACACTTTCTCTAGGGTACATGCTTAAATATAAGGCTTGTTAGATAAAAAATGAAAGAGTTGGAAAGATTTCAGTTGCTAAATGTCGTATAAGAAGATTTTCTACAGTTTGCACTCCTTGATCTTAAAAGTACTTTATTATTACTATTAACTTTTGGGTATGAAACTTATTACCTTTTCATTTCTAAGATAACTTTCAGGTGGGAAATTTAAGCAGTTAATATTTATTGGGATAAAAGAGATCTGCTACTATTTAATGTCAGTTTGCCTTAAGATTATAAAAATTTTTATATGGTCTTATCCATTTAATGTTGTTGTTTATCCAAAATTTTAATGAAACTCATCAACAAGGACTATTTATTATGGCCTGTTTATATCTTTGTACCTTCAATTTACACATTTTCAAGGTTGCCAGACTATTCAGGTGTTGCTATTAACTATCTGTCATCTTTGCTTGTTTGTTGGGACCACACTGAGAAGAGGGAGAAAACGTCTTAATTGGGTTCTAACAAGCCTATTAGGAAAATTAATGCAAAGTGGTGAAAAGTGACGACAATGCCAAATATGAAAAGCTTGTATCAGTTATATTCTGAATTCAAAAGTGTGAATGTCCAGAATGGGTAGTACTAGGAAAGATTGTTCACACTGCAAAAAAGTCTTTGTTTTGCCCTTTTAGTTCATTATAAAGCTTCCTTAAGTGGCGAATTTAGTTGATGTACTGAAGATCAGATACGAGATTGTGATTATTTGAAATTTTCTGTTCTAGTAAAATGAAAGGCATGTTCAAGTTCCAGGAAGAAACTAAACTCCATTTTATTTCCTTTGAATGCAGAGAGACTATAAATAGACATACTATCTCAGATCTGGTTTTGTTCCCCAAATGTTTTCTTCAAACTTTTGTAAAAAAGTTGAATTGTGTATGAAAGATTATGGCCCTCAGGAAAATCTAGGGGAACACAATCGTAAGTAAGTTGCTGCCAGTGTTCCTGTTACGGCGTGGTGGGTGACTTAAAGCTTTGCTGCTACCTTAGCGTATATGGAATTTTTACTTTGGAGCTTTTCACCGTTGTTTGATTTTTATAGTTTGTACAATTTACTTTCTGCCACAGATTATGTGAGAGATTTTAAGCCTTGGCTTTGTTGGTAGAAAGCAGCTCTTTTTTTTGGTGCTAGACTGTAAACTCCACATCTTACCAACAGGAGCCTGATGCTCAGTTTGAACAGTAGGTGAGACACACAGGTGGCTGTGCTCCACAGCACTCCTATACATCTGTATGAAGAGACAGCCCCTGAATAACTTGCATAAGCGTGGCTGTTGACATTCTTTGACTTCTTGGGCTTATGACCACATCACTCAAATATCTACTTTTGTTTTACCTCCTTTCTTACTGCCTCCCAGATCTTCCCTGTGTGTCTCTTATGAGGACACTCGCTGTTGTTTGGACCCTTCTGATTATCTAGGATGATCTCTTCATCTCAAGATCCTTAATTTCATTTGAAAAGACTTTTTCTCTAAATAAGGTAACATTTACAGGTTCCAGAGATTTGACATGGACATGCATTGTGGGAGGTCATCATTCAACCCACTACACTATCGAGAGATGATTGATATTTCTAGTGATCAATGATATTCGAATGACATTTCATTTGTCATCTTTTGGTTTGGCAAATTTAGGAACATGAATTTTTTATAAGGGTAGAAAAGACTAAGTACATACTTCTGGATGAAGTATAAATCTTTGCAAACACTTTGGGGAGCAATTTGGTGATATCTGTTCAAATTAAAGATGTCTAGGACCTATGTCTGGTGACCTGGAAATGGAACTTGCAAGGGTATAATCTAAGAGAATTCTAGTGCAAAAAAAAACTATTCAGGAACATCCATTACAACATTGTGAAATATCAGAGGAGCAAAAGCCGCCCAGATATTTATCAACAAATGAGTGAATTAATATAAAGTGTGGCAGTCAATAGTGGAATGCTATAAAGTTATAGTGAGTCTCAAGACAATGGTGAGCCAAAGAAACAAGTTGCAGAATGATTTGTATCATATAGTTCTATTTATATATAGTTTTATGGCATGCAGTTTAGTTTTCTATATTGTTTATGAATACATGCACATAAATCCCTAATGGGATTAATACCACATTCTGGATGGGGTTTATCTCTAGAGACTCTGGAAGGATAATTGGTTTGGGGATTGGTATATTAGGAGCTTCAATTGCTTCTGTAATTTACTTTCTTTAAAAAAAGAAAAATGATAAGAAGCAAGTATATTGTCCCGGGTTGTCAGTGTTCTACTAAAATTCAGATCCTTCCCAGAACCTCAGAATGTAACATTATTTGGAAATCAGATTGTTAGTTTAAGGTGTAATTAGTTTAAGGTGAGAGCATAATGAAGTGGAGTGGGTTCCTAATTCAATGTAACCGATGTAAGAGGAGAAGAGAAACAGACACACAGGGGAGAGCAGCACCCTGTGAAGATGATGGCAGAGGCAGACACTGGAATGACGTATCTATAAGCCAACGGCCACCCAGGACTGCTGGGAACCGCCAGAGCCTACAGGGGGAACCAACACTGCCAACACCTTGATTTTCCTAGCCTCCAGAACTGAGAAAAAAATAGTTGTTTCAGGTTATCTACTTTGTGGCACTTTGTTACAAACAGCCCAGAAACTGAACACATATCCAAAATGTTAAGGTTCGTTAAAGTTGGGTGACAAATACATGGGTGTTATATTGTTCCCCCCTCTTTATCTCTCTCTCTCTCTCTCTCTCTCTCTCTCTCTCTCTCTCTATATATATATATATATATATATATACACACACACACACACACACATACATACATATGTATGTATGTGTGTGTATATATATATTTTGCATCCTAAAAATAGTTAAAAGCAGACCCCCACTAGTCTGACTGAATTTTCAATAATTAACCTTTTTGATGGAGTCAAAGAGTAAAATAGATATGTTCTCAAATTGCCAAAAGGAGCAGTACTCCAAATATTAGAGATGAGATCCTATGTGATGCTTGTTGGAAAACCCCAGCAGTGCATTCCCTGTGGTCAGTTATGGGTTTTGAATGTTTATTTTTAAAAAGGTGGGGGAACTAACTCAGCATCAGAAAAGTTGCTCTTGGCCAGTATCCAATATGGAAGATAATTGGATCAAATTTTAAAAAACAAAGGTAATTGGACTGTAAGACATTCACGTAGCCACTGAGGTCAAATCCTAGTTCATCTACTTAATTAGTTGTATGGTGTTTAACAAATTACTTGCCTGCCTTGGGTTTTCTCAGTTTTAAGATGGAGATTATAGTATCTGCTTTATTGCATTATTGTGAATATGAAATAATACATAAAACATCAAGCATTCAGTAAAGACTCAAATTGAAGCTTCTATTTTTTTTTAAGTGAGAATAAGGGCAATAGCGAGACAGACTCCCGCATGTGCCCCCCTACTGGGGTCCACCTGGCAACCCCCATCTGAGGCTGATGCTCTGCCTATTTGGGGCCATGCTTGTTGCAACTGAGCCATTTTTAATGCCTGAGGCAGAGGTTTCATGAAGCCATCTTCAGCACCCAGGTCAATGTGCTCAAATCAGTTGAGCCATAGCTGTTGGAGAGGGAGGAGAAAAAAACAGATGGTCACTTCTCCTGTGTGCCCTGACCAGGAATTGAACCCAGGACTTCCACACACCAGGTTGATGCTCTACTACTGAGCAAACCAGATAGGACTTTGTATTGTTAATAGCAATAGCATTGTAAATTACTATAATTCAACAAATTACAAAAGTACTGGACTTGAATTATCAGCTAAGATAGCTTGTACATTAATTACCTTGAGAGTAATTTTATTCCTGTGTGTGGCATTTAGAACTTTGTACTTTAAGCATTACTGCTGATACGATTTTAGGGCTTTCTTTGGAGTACCGAAAAGGACCAAATTAATCTGATAGAGTTTTCTCATGATAATGACCATTTGTACTAGTTTGCTGTCAATCATTAGTACCCTATCCACACTAGCCCATGTTGTGTACATGTGTTTTTGTTAGGGCGTAAACATAATAAAATCAAATTCTGTGAAACTCAGTCTCTCCAGTTTGCCATGGGTTCTTTTTATAATTGTTGTATCTGTGGCCCCCCTTCTCACTTGGTTTTATTAAATGGTTGATGAGAGAAAAGTATTGAGGAAAAGAAGAAAGTTACCAAAGAATTTAAAATGAAAAAGTAAAGTGAAATATAGAAACTCAAGCTAAAAATTTAAGACAACTAGAAACAGTTGTGAAGTCAGAGAAGAGAAATGGTGACTACCTTGTTTTCTCCCTCTATTGGGAGGTAAAGAGATTCTCAGTCACATATATTCTCAGATTAACTGTATCACTTGCCCTCTTGATTACTATAAGAATATCATTTACTTTTTCCACCTATATAATCTCTCTTAGTATAATCTCAATTAAATAGAAATTAGAACAATAGTAATAAAATTTCAGGTCTTGCCCAGAACTAGGTTTTTATGTGGCTTTTCTAAACACTTTCATTCTTTCACATGATGATAACTTCTTTCCTTGAATCTCAGATGGAATTTTGAGTCATTGGTGGCATGATTATTCTTGCAGTTTAACGTGGAACCATTAGTTGGTGAAACAATTCCTTTTTCAACATATTGAAAAATATCATGCCAGGAGAGCTAATCAAAACCTTTACTTAGTTTTACTCATTATTTGTTTTTATGGGAGGTGTGTGGGTGTGAGGGAATAATAAAGACCTTTAGTTTGAAGTTGGCATATTCATTATGACAATAATATTCATAATAAAGAAACTGTGTAACTATTTTCACAAATGTGTTATGAGTCACCACTTTGTCTTTAATGGCAATCACATGTTATCTGTTTAGCATCTGTTTAACTGGAGATGTTAACAGGCATTTCTGGAAATGCCAGTCTTTAAAAGGGAATGTTTAATGTGGAAAAGTAACACCAAATGTTCTATGTCAATATAGAACCTCCTTAGAATTACAGGTTTGAGAGAGTCCCTTAAAGACTCTGGCATCATTCCTATCTAGTAAGATAAGTGAGTAAGAGCATAATGTAGATAATGGTAAAGGTGTTAGCGGTGCTAGGGATAAACATATCAGCTTATGTATGAGCCAAACAGTGTTCTAAGTGCTTTAGATACTGTACAATTTTTATTTAATCCTCATAAGAGTTCTAAAACTTTGTGCCCATTTTATAGGGATACATACATACATACACATGCACACAGGATTGGAAAAACATAGGTTTACAGTTGTGAGTATGTGAAACAGTTTATTCTTGTGGTATTAATTATTGTGTTATTTTCCACGTGAACAACTATAAACCTACTTTGGCCCCACCATGTGTACTCAAGTAACCTGTACAAGGTTGCAGAGCTGGCATAGACACAGAATTCAAACCCAGTCTTCAGCATTAATTAAATCTGTAAGATTTAACAATTTTTATTATTAAAACTCCTGGTAAAAATAAGGAGTCCAAGTATGAGAAGTTCTGGAAAACAAAGATTTATATTTAAATGTCAAAATTTAATAGCTCCATGAGTTCATGAACCTGAAATCAAGGAAGCTTTGACTATGGACAAATGGGCGTGTGGGCTGCTTTCATCTAAATTGCATGAAATATCCCAGGGAAAATGATACCTTAAGATATCAGGACTGTGGGCCCTGGCCCTGGGTCCGATCCCTGGTCAGGGTACACAGAAGAAGGGACAATCTGCTTCTCTCTCCCTCCAAGTCCCTCTTCTCTACCTCTTCCCTTCTCACAGCCAATGGCTGGGTTGGTGTGAGCATCAGCCTCAGGTGCTGAGGACAGCCCGGTTGATTCGAGCATTGGCCCCAGATGGGGTTGCCAGGTGAATCCCGGTCATAGAGCACGCAGGACTCTGTGTATCTACTCTCCTCTCAATTAAAAAATAATTTTAAATGATAAGAGTTATTAATAAACTGCTTTTTCCTCAGCAGGATTTATCCTTCCGTGCCTTTTGCCACTTCATCCATTACTTAGAATATTTTCTGTCAGAGTGTAAGCTTCTTGAGTAAGATATAAGCTTGACTTCATGTTTGCATCCCTATGTACATAGAATGAAAGATTCGTGAGGACATTGATTTTTGAACACTGCGCTAGCCTCAACACTTAGAACTGTGCACAGAGTAGGTTCTTGATAAATAATTGCATGTATGAATGAAAAAATCAACAGTGTTGATATTGAGTAGATAGTTTTTGAATTGACTGCTAGAAAGAATGTGAGAAACGGCTGGACATACCAGGTTTTTTATTATGTCAGAAAATCACCTTTATCATATAAAATCAAATAAGTATTTTATACAAACCAGTGTACTATAAGCTCTGTGGAAAGATAAGGGGATTTAACAAAGTCCTAACCTCTAAGAGCTTAGAATTGAGAGACACACACACACACACACACACCAAAAAAAAAACCAAACAACTTTTAAGAGGGAAGAAATAAATTAACACTCTTTCAACACCTGCAGAAAAGTACCACAAGGCAGTATATAATTTCCTAAGGATGTAGAAAAATGATGAATAAAATAGTGCTTATTTTTAAAAAACATACAAAGCATTAGATTGATTTTTATTTTAAATGTACACGCAATACATGCTGTTTTTACTGTAAAATAAGTTTAAAATTTTCATGTCATAGTTCATAGCAGGAAGAGCATAATTGGGAATAGATGAATCAGAGAAGCTTTCTGTGGATTACAGGGTCTGACTGCATTCTGGGCTGGGGATGGAAGGCCTTCTGGGCTGATGAGAAAGTTGGTTGCATTTAGAACTTTTTCCTTAAGATTACTGCTGCTGGTATGATGTTAGGACTTTCTTTGGATAACAAACTATACAAAGTTTATCTGACAGAGTTTTCTCTTGAAACCATTTAGCTTATGATTTGTGATTATATCTAGACATTTATCTATCTATAAGTAGATGGTAGCTAGATCCACCTATAGGTATAGGTAGGTAGAAGATAGATCTACCTTTAAGTATAGATAGATATATTTCTAGACATAGCTATATTGACAAATAAAACATAATTAAAGGAAGGTTTTTAAATTCAGTAGTATGCTTATATATTAGAAATGCTTGTTACTTTATGGCTGTATAGTATGCCATATTTATTCCATTTTTCAGGTACATATATGTAGATGGCATTTATTCTCGACTTTCAGACAGAAGATGTAAGGCAAACAGCCTCTGATGCTGTAATATTAAATAAGCCCTTTTCCGGACTACTGTCGTCACCGTAATTCTTAGCTGAGGGAAGAGTTGTCAAGTCACTGCCCATTCTGTTATTATTTTCTAATGGATGGCTGTGTAAAGTCCAGGTTGCCATAGCTGCTGATATGTCTTGGTAATTTGAAGATGAAGTGCTTGAGAAGTCAAGCATTTGTCAGTGGACCCTGAGCAAGTTTTATGGTGCTAGTCCAGGGCAAGGGGGGAAACAGGATTTACAAAAATGAATTAGACGACACTGCTCCTCACAAGACAATCTAAATCAAGCCAAAGTATAGACATACAAGCATCTAACTGTATATGATATATGGTAAAATTGACGGACTGTCAAACGACTACAAAAGAATGTGTTATAGCGGATGGTTGTTTTGCCTGGGGCGATTGCAAAAGGAAGGTTGAGATCACTCTTGAAGGAGAAAAATTTATTTGGTAGAAAATGGGGGGAAAAAGGCTTTGTAGAATTGAGAAGTGCCTGAGACACTAGCAGTGTATTTAGTGATTTACAAATAGATGTGAACTAAGTCATCTGATACTCATCGTGACCCCGAGAGGCAGGCGTTGCTTCCCCATATTATAAATGAGGAAACTGAGGCCTGCTGTAGCTCACCTCACCCAACTAGCACGTGGCAGGGACTGGGTCTCAGAGCAGGACTGCCACACAGCTGACGCTTCTGTACAGTGTCTGTGTAATGACTTTACACTCGTGGCTTTGCTTTGCTGCTGCCTCCCAGGAGGGATTAAGGGTTTTGTGATTTGTGAATTGGAAAACGGTAAGGGCTCTAACTGGGAAGATCTCCTTACACGCCTGTGCCCTCTGTGGGGCTGTTCTTAGGAAGACAAAGCGAGACAGACCTTCAGTGACTTGTGTGGCTTAGGATGGTCTAGAATCTCCCTCAGAGCTTTTGGACGACTATGAATGACAAAGTCCTGAAGCAGCCTCCACACTTGGTCTTCATCCTTGGCTCTGATTAACTACAGGAGCAGCATAGTCTACTAAGAGAACATGGCATGTTCTTATGGTTATTCAAGAGATAAATCTGGTATGAAAAATAAGGGTGAGTTGATGTTCAGATGTGTTTTGTCCTAGGTTCTGAGAAAGGTAATGGTAACACCAAATGCTATCCTTTATCTCTTAGGCTTTCTTAAGAATATTTGAGCTTCTCCCTTTATTTCTCCCAATGCAGAGGCTGTGGTGTAAGTTTTCCCTAGACCAGTTGTGGCGGTTCTACTCTGTTGATTATCATTTCATCTTCTAACTCAGATTGAATGAGAAGAAAAATTGTTTAAAGTTACATAGACCTTGACTTGAATTCAGAATGCCAAAGAAAGTATAATGTATGTAGTTTGATTTATACCCATCAAAATTTTAAAGGATTTGGTAATGTCCCAAATGCTTATTTATTTTTATAGTCAGGTGGGGATGTTAGAAATCCATTTTCATGAGTATTGCATCAATAGAAGACTTTGGATTTGAATTTGTTAGGCATATTCTAACTATTCTATACTTTAACAGAAATGATCACCCTTATGAAGATAAAACTAAATATATGTGTTATAGTATGAGGAATAGTACAAGTTAGATTACAGAGGATAATGACATTTTCCATTTAATGCAACCTTCATTGAGAATCTGTGATTTATTGGATACCAGGCTAGAAGCTGAGTATTGAAGAAAATGAGAATAAGATCTAATCCCAGCTCTCAAAGAAAGTAATAGAACAGATAATTCTGTGGAGGGAACTGTATCAGCTGCTGAATAATAAACCACTCCAAGTGTATATCAGGGACATTTTTTTTATAAACTATAAAAAAGAGTCAGCACTGTTACTGCTCAGCAGTCTATAGACCGGCAAGGTGATCGCTCAGGTCTTGGCTGGACTCGGCCATGTGTCTGTCCCCCTCAGGTTCACGCTGACGCCACTGTTCATCTTGAGCTCTCGCACATTTGCCCATCTGTAGATTACTGTACGGTGGTCTCCGGGAGGACTCCAAGTATCCCTCCTCTCTCAGGCTAGCTTTTTCTACTTGAGGGTGGCTGTGTTCCAGGAGAGTGAGGGGAAGGCCCTGGCCGGGTAGCCCAGTGGGATGGAGCACCGTCCCACCATGCTGAGGTGGCAGGTTGGATCCCCAGCCACAGCACATGTAAGAGTCAACTAGTGCCAGCACAAATAGGTGGAGCAGTGAGGCGGTGTTTTTCTGTCTCTGTCTCTCTCCCTTCCTATCTCTCTAAAAATCAATAAATAAGAAAATAAAAAATAATAAAAAGGGAAGGAAAGCATGCAGAGCTTCCTGAGGCTCAGGCTCAGAGACAGCTCACCGTCACTTCTGCTCCATCTGTTCACCTGCTTAAGTCACCAGGCCATCCAGATTTGAGAGACATAGACTCAAATCCCACCTTCTAATGGACGCATCAGCTAAGTCCCATTCAAGGAGGGTGCCAGCTCAGGGAGGGAAGTAATTGGGGCCGATTTGCAGTTAGTGTACCTTCCATAGGCAGTTTTTACAAGAGACAAAGCTTATCTAAGATCTTACATATAGTGGCTATGGCCATAGCATAGGAAACTAGAAGCCATCTAAACTGAAGGGGCATAAATTTTAGGACTGATCATAGTAGAGAATGAGGGTGGTTTTCAGGAAAGAGGAATAGGCTGCAGAGGCTCATACTCCGCTGCTTTCTTGGGCGCTGTAAAGCCAGTAGTCAAGGCCGCCATCACAGCAGCCTGACCCACGCAGGTTCGCATTAGATTCGAACAGTCGGTAATGAAACACAGGAGCCAAAAACTGGTGAGCCATCAGCTTTAATTCTAGCTTGCACCCGGCAGGCAAGCAAAAACACACACTGGGCTCCAAAACCCACACATTCAGTGCTCACAAAACTACTGACTTATCTGAGTTTCCTAGAATCAAAGGTTTCTAGCTCACCAGACTTATTCACCTCTGTTTCCCATCTCCTCCTGCACAAACTCTTAACAAACTGGCTTCTTCCTCAGCACTCTGCCATCTCGGCTGCTTCTCCTGGCCTTCATGTGGCCTTACTCTGCTCTCCTCTCTAATACCAACCTCAGGAACTCAGGAACCAAGAGAGAGCTACTGCTCTCTCCCACTTTATAGCATAGACTCAAAACCTTTAATCTAATTATACAAACAAGGAAGTCTCTGTATAATGGGATTCCTCAGGAGAGTGCACCACCCTACATCATCCAATCAGTCAAGGGTGTGGGGAAGAGCTTACTCTTAAACTAAGCCTTAGGCTATAACGATCCAGCCTGCCCACAGCCTGTTCCAGAACACACATTAATATCAACGAACTTCCATGTGGGCAGCGCCATCTTTAACAAAGTGAGCATAATATATTTTATCTGCCCAATAGGCGCTATCCTTTGCATGGCTCCTTCCAGCAAACAGGAATGCCTGTGTAACTGTCATTACTTTTTTTCTTATAAGTTACTCTGGCATCAGAATGAATCTCAAGGTGAGAAAAACAGTAGTGGAAAATTAGATACTATTGAAAAATTCTAGACTGTGGGGATGATACTAAAGGCCAGGCTACAGTAGTGGAAAGTATTCATTCAAGAGTGGTAAACCTGTCCCTGTTCATCATTCATTCAAACATACCCTGTTGAGCTGGGAGCTCTGTTAGGCATTTGAGAAACATCAGTAGTTTCCTTGTATATGTCACAGAGGTTTCGTGGAGCTTTGGAGTTCTTCTACAACTTCAACTTCGTTCATTAGGCTGTAGGTGAATAGAGAGGAAGGGTAATGCTGGCTCACATAGTGAAACATGCTTAGTGACATGGTGACTTAAAGTGTGTCTGTTTAGGCTGTGTATTTTCTCTAACGTACTTATTTATCAAAGTTTTAGTGATATTGAACGTTGTTACATTGGTTAATAGGAAAAATAAAGAATGAGGAAGGTGGGTAAATTTTGTGATTTTTCATACGTCTGCACCTGCCCTATTTATAGTATGTGATTGTCAAAGTAATTCAGAAGCCTATGGATTATTTAAAATATTTACTGCATTCCATGTTAGCATATTTAGATCTTTGCTGGATTCAGAAATAGAGTGAGGAAAACGTGAATTTGTACATAGAATTTTTTATTGCCTATGTCAGAATATGTGGGAGTAGTGATTAACTTATGGGAGAAATTTAGGGAGAAAACACATGAATGTTTATGAGGATTTACCTATTTGTAAACAAATAGAACATTTTAAACTGAAATTTAGTTTCACATTTAAAAATCTTTAAATATTCAGAAAATATGACTGGCGGTTTGGCTATTCTCGGTAAACTACTTAGAGTGAGTATTCTGTTCCTGCCAAGCTCCGTTATGATGCATTTAATTATTTGCTGAAAACCTATATAGTTGTTTTTGAGTTTAAATGCAAATCCAGTGTGTTTTGTGGTTTCCTTGAGATCTCTAATAATATCATAGCCTTGAATACTGTGAACTGTAGAGTAATTTATTGAAACCTCTTCTGTACTCCTTGCATCTGAGAGATGCTGTCAGCGCAATGCTATATGGACATGACTGTTTTTCTTAGAAGAGTAGAGATTTTGGAAGTTTGAGCTTTCTTAAAAGAAGTTGATGAACAGCAGAGACATGAAGGTCAGCTGATTTTTTTCTTCTCCCCTAACTTAATGAAAATTATAACCCTTTTGATATTTTAATTGGAACCTAGCTATTAGGATACATACATACACCTAGTTTGTATATAACCCTTTCCTCCTGCTGAGATGAGGACCTTCTTAAGAACAGGGTCATGTTGTATCCCTTTAATATAGGTTCTGGCTCATATCAGTACCTGTGTACAGTGAGTATTATGTGTTTGTTGTGGTTAATGATTATTTACATACCATTCCTTTGGGGAAACCTCAGGAATTTAGAGCCTATAGCTGCTATTTTTTCCTTTGATGGGGAGTACCTCTTCTGTGGGCTGAGTCAGGAAATGGGTTCTCCATGCCAGGATGAATTGTGATTCATGAAGCCAATCAAGATGCATCTGCTCTGATTTCCAGGGTCTATTAGTCATATGTTTGTGAAGTAGGGCTAGCCAGAGATACGAGGGTGGAGGGTTCCCTTGCTCTTATATAGAGAAGAAACGTCTTTTAGTGCTTCTGGGTGTGCTCTGCCATTCTGCCTGTTGATACCTGGAATGACATGGGGGCATCATGAAGTGAGCCTACGTAAGAAGGAACTCAACACACAAGTTTCCCTGCAGAGTTTCTATGAAACCTTTCATAAGCCGAAATTGTGTAAAGCAAAGATGCACTTACCATTAAATTCTATGGAAAAATTTTGAGTGTTCCCAGACCCTAAAAATAACCTACTTAAATTGCAGCAAATGTAAAAAAAAAAAAAAAATTGCAGCAAATGCATTGTTACTTCCAGTTTTACACAAAATGTGACACCCTACGGCCTCTTTTAGCTGTTTCTGATACCTTAAGACACATCTTGCTAGTGGATGCACAGAATAATTTGACAGATAGCTGGATGCTCCCAGACATGATTCAGAGCTGTGTTGGGCTGAGCCTGAGATGCTGAGTGTGATTCCCGGGAAGGAGCCTGGTGGAACCGCTCTCCTGCTCGCGGTACACACTGCCTTTGTAGCAGCTGCTGCAAAGCAAATGCTGGAAAATATCCTCACTCTTCACCTTTTCTTGTAATGGCAAAAATTCTCTCTGGATTTCCTTTGGTTAGCAAAGACAAATACTAATGTAGATCTTTCTTGAAAGCAAAGTGCCATAACCTGAGCTTTTCAGAAACAGGGATACCCAGAAAGAGGCCAAATAACAAGTTGGCAGGAGCTGGAACTTGTAGCCACCAGATCAGTCAAACCCAGGGGTTTATTACAGTTCTCTTTAGCCTGCCTGCAAAGTTCAGCAGAATGAAAACCTCTGTAGTGCACGGCTGTTCAAAAAGAAAGAAATTCTATGTATCAAGTAAGTGCTGTAAATGGACAGACAAGAGTGGTAGCTGTCATCCAGCTCCTGCCCTTCTTTTCCATTCAAACTTCTGGGCCCCGGGATAGAAGACTTGGTTCTGATCCAATAAAGCGAATACAGTTTGTAGTCAGACTTTGTGAACGAAATGCTGGTTTGTGCAGGTCTGGACTGTTTCTATTCCAAGACAAACAGGAAGTAGTCATTATCGTGATGGGTACACTGCCAATTGTCCAAGCTCACTCCGTGACAAGAATGCAGACCTGATTGTACATCAGGGCTAAGTGAGTCTTGAGGTGATTTCTTCCTCCCATGGCTCTTCCATTGGATTAGGGTTTCTTAGTCTTAGAATTGATGTCTTGGGCCAGGTAATTATTTATTGCACAGGGATGTCATGTACATTTTAGGATGGTTAGTAGTGTCCGTAGGCCTATCCACTGGTTGCCAGCAGTGCTCCTCCACTGTAACATCAAAAAATGTCTCCAAAAATAGCCAAATAATCTCTTGAGAGGCAAAATTGTCCCCCTCCTTTGTGACTCACTGTGTTAGAGATAAAGGATTGTTTCTTATAGGTGCATTTGTCCTGAGATGCAAGGCATGATAGTGGGGAAGTCCTATCTACCATTGTCTTCATCTTTATTTTTTAATTTTTATTTGATTATAGACAGAAGAAGGGGGAGAGGGGGAGAGAGAGAGAGAAAAACATTGTTGTTTTACCCATTCATGCATTCACTGATTGATTCCTGTATGTGCCCTGCCTGGGGATTGAACCCACAACCTTGGCATATTGGGATGATGCTCTACCCAACTGAACTACCTGGCCAGGGCTTAACTACTTCATCTTATAGTGAGAAAAATCTATTGAATTAGTAATTTCTTCAAAATGTCTTTATAAAAGTATTTGAATGGAGCAAGTTGATTGGTTCCAATTTTATTTTTAAAAGCAAGTATTTACTAAAATATTATGGGCCAGTAAGTACAATAAATAAATGCCTTTGTCAGAATGACAAAATTCTCTCAACATACCCCTGATTGGAAATAAGATCTGTTTTTTTGGGTTTTTTTTTACTTTTCATACTGCCAGGCCTTTATAGCATGCTTTGTGTGTAAAATATGACCTGTGTATTAAATTAAATAATGTTTGAATGATTGTTACCAGTTTATTGACTCCCTGAAACAGACTTTGGATGAAAATTCAAAATAAAAGCAAACAAGCCTGAAAACATCTTTAAATTAGTAAAGACACTATAGTTTGCAACATTGAAGTAATGTGAATTGTGGCATGTCTCCACATCTTTACTGCTCTTTCAAGAGTTCGAGCCACTGTCTTCTTCTGCTTAAGCTCATCTCACCACTTCACTCCTGTCCTCCTCCAGCCCATTTTCCCTGTAAGGCAGTCAGAGTGCACTCTTTAAAAGTGAACATTTTGAGACTCTTACATGTTATTTATATGCATATGCTCTAATTCATGATTTCTGCTTTCCCTGACAGATTAAAAACAAACAAAAAACTAAAACAAAAAAATAAGGAATATAAAACTGGTTAGGCTGCTTTTTAATCTATCCAGGAGTAGGAACGAAACTCAAGATCAAAAAAAATTCTTATCCATTTACTTACTACTTTAGAGTTGATTCAAATTGTTATACACCATGAATCATTGCTTAGTAGCTTTTGGGCCAATAGGATTTCAGTATGCAGTAAACTAATATAAACTCTTGGATTGGTTTAACTAGCTCTGATGTCACAATTTGCCCATTAGGAAGTCATAATTTTCTTGAAATCCCATCATACAAACAACAACCCTTGTTTCATTATAAGAAAGATACCCAAATAAAAATACTCAGAGGAGCAAGATACCTTTGATCCACGCAGACCTTTTCCATTAATGTTCTTTAGTTATCAACTGTTAACAACTGAAGCTAGCATCTTTTGTAATTGATGTTTACTTTTTCATGTTTGTTAGTTAAGCAGCAAATGGAGGAATGAGCCTACTTAGAATTATTCCGTCGATTCGTGGTTCTGTTTCACCTCAACTGTTGAGGCTTAGCATCTTTCTACTGCTTAGCCTCCCTGACTCAAAAGGAAAAGCCATTTGGACAGCCCACCTGAATATAACGTTTCAGGTGGGAAATCGCATTATATCAGAATTAGGAGAGAGTGGAGTGTTTGGGAATCATTCTCCTCTGGAAAGGGTGTCTGGTGTGGTGGTGCTCCCTGAAGGATGGAATCAGAATGCTTGCAATCCTATGACCAATTTCAGCAGGCCTCAACAGGCTGACTCTTGGTTGGCCCTCATTGAACGGGGAGGCTGTACTTTTACCCATAAAATCAACGTGGCAGCAGAGAAGGGAGCCAATGGTGTGATCATCTATAACTATCCAGGTACTGGCAACAAAGTGTTTCCCATGTCTCACCAGGGAACGGGAAATATAGTCGCAGTGATGATAGGCAACTTGAAAGGCATGGAACTTTTGCACTTGATTCAGAAAGGAGTCTATGTGACCATCATCATTGAAGTGGGGAATATGTACAGGCTCTGGCTCAGCTATTATGTCACATCCCTGCTCACCTTCCTGGCTGCCACGATTGCCTACCTTTTCTTGTACTGTACCTGGAGACCTAGAGTGCCCATTTCTTCCACCAGGAGGCGACGACAGATCAAGGCAAAAGTGAAGAAAGCAATTGCTCAGCTTCAAGTGCGAGCGCTCAGAGATGGGGATAAGGAACTAGATCCGAATGAACACAGTTGTGTGGTTTGCTTTGACATATACAAACCCCAAGATGTAGTACGTATTTTAACTTGCAAGCATTTCTTCCATAAAGCATGCATTGACCCTTGGCTTTTAGCCCATAGGACATGCCCCATGTGCAAGTGTGACATTCTGAAAACTTAAGAAGCCTAGAGAACTTTTAAAGACATAACTGAATGTTTCCAAAGATTAAAATTAGATGAATTCTTTGAGCACTTTATGTAGAGAGAAAATTCAACTCCAGCTTCTCCACCGAAGGACTAAAGAGGGTGAAATGTGTGTGTGTTTTGAAATAAAACTCCATATCATGCCCACCTATTGAACTTGTTGCTTTTCTAATAAGTGTTAATTATTAGACATTTTTGCTCATCAAAATGACATTAGAATATGTTAAAATCAAATTAGTCTTTTTCTTCAAAATATAATGTTGGTGATATTGATACCAAAGAGAATTAGTCATACTATTTTAAAGTTTTTATATTAATTTTATACTTTGTTATCATATTTTGTTTAATATTTGATATCTGTCTGCTCAACAAACTTGATTATAGGTTAGATCTTGATTTAATTCTCTATCACTAATTAATTTTATTAATAACCATGGAATTTTGTTTCCAAAGTTACTGACTGGGTAGGTAATATGTTCTAAACGATTATTTTAGTTGATAGCACTTTTAGTTATATAACTAAAATATTAAAATTATTATAGGTCTCATTTAGGGCAGCATTACAAAATATTTTATTTTCCTGAGCCCTTTACATCCTAGCATAGTGAATCAACTGGTTATCAGATTTTTCTTCTAGAAATAAACTAGTGAATGCTTTTCTTTTCAAAATGGTGAGGAGTGTCTCTTTGATAAAAGAGAAAATAGAGTTGAAATTTTCAGTTGCCTTTCTAAGTTATATTTTTTGCTTTACTTTGTCTTTACTTTCTTCTTTTCAAATATATGAATAAGCACCTGTGTAACTGAGAGAGGCTTAAGATTTGGGTTATGTTTGTTTGTTTTTGTTTTTGTGACAGGTAGAGAGAGGGACAGATAAGGACAGACAGACAGAAAGGGAGAGAGATGAGAAGCATCAATTCTTTGTTGTGGCACCTTAGTTGTTCATTGATTGCTCTCTCATATGTGCCTTGACCGGGGGGCTACAGCAGACCGAGTGACCCCTTGCTTAAGCTGGCAACCTTGGGATTTTGAACCTGGGTCCTCCCCATCCCAGTCCGATGCTCCATCCTCATCGGACACAGCCTGGTCAGGCTATATTGTTTTGATTAAAATATATGGACAGTATGCTAAACCACTGATGTCCAAGTCTGATGGCACTCTGTGAGTCCACACACTATGGACAACACTGTCTTTTTAAAGAGTGGGTTATTAGGAAATCAAATCAGATTAATGGCCTTTGGTAAAGACAATTGGCCATTATGAGCTGAAAGTGTAATGTTAGTATTATCTTGTTAAGCCATTTTTTGCTGGGCCCACAGGGTCCTTTTCTCCTTTCTCTTTCCTGCCTCAGGTAACCATGTCATTGATTCACATCCATTGTCCTGGTGAGACCCAACCACAAGTGTCTCTTGGCATCCTATGTGTATAGGTCAGAGACATTTATGTTCAAGGTCAAATCCTTCACTGGTTTCCTAGCTGGTCAGTAAGAGCCGCTGAGCTATACCCCCTTCTCTGAGAAAGGGTGTGGCAGCTCCAGTGACTGTCCATGTTTGTGAGTTCACAAGCTACCCTTCGGCTTTGAAGTCATATTGTGTCATTGACACAAGTGTAGTTAAATAAGTGTAGTTAAATACAAGCAGAGCCTGACAGTGTGGGTGTGAGGTCTTTCTCCAGGGATGTTTGTTGACTTTGCCAGACATTTTATTAAAAGAATCTATGACCTTTCATAGTCCCTGCTGCCAGTGGTTAATTTTAAGTGGAAACTTTGAGCTTTTCTTTTTAAAACCAATAGCTTCATTGGTGTTTACAATGAGTTTTACTAAACTCACACTGCTATATTAAATATTTCCTCCTTCACCTTTCCTCCCCTTCCCTCAAAATATTGTTAGATTAGCAACAAATGTCAAGGTCTGCAGAGAAATGAGGTTAGTATTCCATCTTTGCTGCTGTCATTTCTGTTTGTTGGTGTGTCAGTGAGGAAGCGAGGCTGAAGATTTAACAAGATATGCCACTTTTCACGATCAAATCCAAACTGAACCCACAAAGTTTTGAGCCAGCTTTTATTAAGTGAATTTAGTCCAGTGATTTATATGATAAATAAAAAATTTGCATTGGGACCAAATATAAATTTAAAAAATGGTGTTAGAGAGTTTTTTTGTTTTGTTTTGTTTTACCATCTTTGGTCACAATGCTAATTGTAAATTTTGTTAAAATAATTTGGTTGAAAATATTTTTTTTGAAGAAAAAGTATGTGGCTTTCTTGCATGTTGCTTATCACTCCTGGTTTTAAAATGCATGTGTTATGTAAATTTTTATATTGAATTCTTAGTTCAGTGTGGTACCTGATGACATAAGTTGCTTGGGATGGAACCCATCACAACATAGAAATCATCCGTAACAACATTCGAAACATTCAAGCTGATGCACTTTACAGGATGCTCTAAGCTCTTATCTAATTGGTTATGTTGCCTTTTATGTCATAATCCCATCACCCAACAGTAAGGTGGACCTAGAGATACAATAGGGAGACTGGGATGTTTTGTTTTAACATAAAGTTTTTCTCTCTCTCTGCCTCTAATTAAACATCTGAAACTCGTAGGTCTTGAAGAATCTCTCACAAAAACATGCTGGAAGACAGTGGAACTTGTTTTCACCCTGAAGATTTTTTCCACTGCATTGTAAATTGATTGCCAACAGATGCAGGAGCAATATCTTTTCGTTGGATTGGCCCTGTGGTTCCTAGGCAGAGAGAGATGCAGCCACTCCAGATCGACACACAGAGAAGCCACACTGCATCTTCCTGGCTTGCGAGACTCGGCATTCTTTGGCTTCTCAGTCAGAACTGCTGCCGAGCCAGCGCTGTTTGGACTGCTTACATGAACATATCATTTCACATCGGGAACCGCATGCTGTCAGAGTTGGGGGAAACGGGAGTGTTTGGAAGAAGCTCCACTTTGAAGACAGTGGCTGGAGTGATTGTGCCACCAGATGGGAAAACTCAGAGCGCCTGCCACCCCAGCACTAGCTTCAGCAGATCGCAGAGCACAGGGACCTGGCTCGCCCTGATTGAAAGGGGAGGCTGTCCTTTCACACAGAAAATTAAGGTGGCCGTTGAGAAGGGAGCCAGCGGAGTGATCATCTACAACTTCCCTGGAACCGGCAATCAGGTTTTTCCCATGTCGCATCAGATGTTTGAAGACACCGTTGTAGTGATGATTGGTAACCTAAAAGGCTTAGAGATGTTACACTTAATTCGGAAGGGAGTTCGTGTTACAGCCACGATTGAGGTGGGGAGGAAACACATCATCTGGACGAATCACTATTTTGTCTCTTTTGTGATCCTCACAGTCGCTACTTTAACCTATGTCATCTTTTATCATATTCGAAGAGTCTGGGTGTCCAGGATTCAGAGCAGGAGAAGGCGGCACTTAGAGACAGATCTCAAGATAGCATTTAGCCAGCTCCCACTTCGGGTTCTGAAAGAAGGGGATGAGGAAGTAAGTCCCAATGGAGATAGTTGTGTAATTTGCTTTGAACTCTACAAGCCTAATGACACAGTTCGTATTCTGACTTGTAAACATTTTTTCCACAAGAATTGCATCGACCCCTGGATTCTAGCTCATGGAACATGCCCCATGTGCAAATGTGACATTCTTAGCGCTTTGGGCATTCAAGTGGATGTTGAAGATGGAACCCAGTCGCTGCAAGTTCTGATGTCAGATGAATTGCCTAGTATTTTATCACCTACCGAAGAGGAGACGAATAATGAACTTCCTCCTGCAAGACCATCAGATAAAGTGACCCACGTGGATGAGGCGGAAGAGCACCCCGCTTCTCAGAAGGACAGTCAGGCTAACCCAGTAGGAGAAGCGCATCCTTTCCCTTGATAGCGTGAGGCTGGAGGAAGTAGATTAAACCTGTTATCAAGTCAGGTTCTAACACTGACAAGCAGTTTGCTTGAAGTGTGTTTTTTGTGTCCTTTTTTGTGCCTTTGGTAATTTTCTACATTTCTTTGTCAAGCCCTAAAGACAGAAAAAGAAAAAAAAAAAAGGCCTAGCAGGATTTTTTAAAAATCTTTGCTAAATGTAACTTTTTGTCAGTGTATGTTTCTCCTGAGTATATATGTTTTTATCTATGTACTCATGTGTGATAAAACCAAGGACAAACTTTTTTCCGTAGATATTTTTTTGTACATATATTGAGCTCTACAATGAGTAAGAACATTTGTGTGTGTTGATATATTTGTGTGTGTGCCCTATAACCCAAAAACTATCAATGTTTGAAAAACATAAATTTTCTTTGTGCTAGGAAGATTAGAACTTATCTTTTGAGATTTATGATTCAATGTAATAATTATGATGTCTTCTGTGCTGTGTTTCTTCATTCTTGGCATGAAAATTTTGCTGTATAGAATTTTATTCTTACTTTTGACAAAAAGTTCTGTCCAAGCAATTAGTACCTTTTATGTGACCTGCATATGCATAGTGATTGCTATTTTGGAAGTAAAATAGGAGTATTATTTAAGTGACCAGCAAATATTTCTGTGCACAGTACTGTATTTCTTACAGTTATAGTTACAAGTTCATAATCTATAGAAAGGCTTGAATGACAAAGAATTCCTTCAATGTTTAGTCAGGGTGTATTTACTTCCCATTTGTGCTGTACAACCCAGTATATATATATATTTTACCTTTGAAGGGTCAGGTCAGTGAACTTGGGGACTGTCATTGCCAAGTGCCTGCCATGGAGCAGGCAGTGAACTAAGTGCTTTGCATTACTGTTTCTTATTTCAGAACAAAACAGCAGTTTTGAAACTTCAGAATGTTAAAAATAGATCAATAAACCACTTTTATTAGAACCCGGAAATAGCACTAATATATCAAATGTTAGGTATGGTTCATTGTAGTACATAGTTTTTACCTAATCTGTACACTACGCTGTTTTCTCTTGTTCTTATTGATGTAAATATACCGTATTTTTCACTCCATAGGACGCACCTGACCTTGAGACACACGTAGGGTTTTAAGGATGAAAATAAGAAAAAAATTATTCTGAACCAAATGGTATGTTAAAATATTTAATAAAATATCATATTTTTCACTCCGTAAGATACACAGGCATTTTCCCCTCCACTTTTTGGGGCAAAAAAGTGCGTCTTATGGAGAGAAAAATACGGTATTTGCCACAGTGATATGGGACTATCGTGTGAGGTATTTTGCTTCTGATACCAGTGGCATTCATAATGGACTCCCCTTTGTGTATATATTTTCATTGTCTAATAATAAAATTGATTCCCCTTGCCCACCTCCACTAGGTAGAGGGTTGACGTTGCTTATAAAAATTATACTTCATTTTCTCTTCATTCCTTGGAGAAACTAGGTTTAACGTTTACTAAAGTAAAAATGATGCTAAAGCACTTACCACTGATTGGGTGATTTTAGGTGAATTTATCTATGCAGTTTCTCGTATTACAAGACACTTACACTGATAGTACACCTGCCTCTTGCTACTGAATCAGTATAATGCATTTACCCTGTAGAGAGATGTTGGGCAGCCACAATATTTTCAGTAATGGGAGCACTTCAGAGATTCAGACATGGGGCATTTCTGATTGTAGTTAAACTTAGTGGACAGTTAAAGTATTTTCTTCCTTTCTAGAGTCACTGGGTTTCAAAGCAGTACGGAGGAAGCATGCGGGGAGAGGATCAGAGTTTACAGAAGTGCCAGAGTAAAGAGGCAGGCTTCATACTCTGATACTATGAAAGTTATCTGAGTGGTGACTCTATGCTCTTGCGTGTTTGCTGTGAGCACCAGTCTTTATATTTGAAGATTGATTTGGTTATGTGTTTGCTGTGTATTTTAAGTGTTTAGTGCTTAGTGATGAAAACAGGGTTCTGGGTAATTATAGCTATCACCGCAGAGCTATCTATACATGCATGCCTGGTTTTCTAAACAACAAAAACTTTTTGGGGGAAAGAAAGGGGGTAATGGAATCAACGGACACCTCCCTTTTTCACCACTGTGCCAGTTTACATCCCTTGACTCCACAGTTGTGTTGTCATCTTTGTCAGAACTTCACAATACTGTGTTCCTTTATGATTTCAGCTGCTCACGGGAACTGTCCTCCTCACTGATGAGGACTAAGGTAACCCGAATTTTAAAACTTGTCTCCTATGCCTGGACCATTCATCTCCGTTCAGCAACAGACCATTGTTGTAGCACATCATCCGGTGTTGTCATTTTTGAAAACCTCCTAGCGTGCACAGCATCTTTTTCAGAACTCCTCCTTTGAGTGCACTGGTCATGTCCACATGTGCTCCTTGTTCTTGGTCCCAGCAGTTTCTCTCACTGTGTCACCTTTAGCCTGGAGTCTGTTCACCTTTAGCCTGGAGTCAAATCATAAGCCAGTCCGCCCTTCCTGCACCAAGAGCCATTGACTCCCTCACTGCCTAGGATTTCTCTACAGTAATGTTTGCACCCCGGTGATATCTACTGATTTCCACCAGGTCCTGACTTCTGTTTAAAAGTCCTTTATTTGTATCAACTCGTGTGTGTTCCACATAGAGCAGTACTTCTCAGCCTAGGCTGCATATCAGAATCAACTGGAGACCTTTGAAAAGGCTCAGTGCCCAGGCTGCTCCTGGGCTGAGACCTAGGCATCCACATTTTTAGTTACTCAAGAGATTCCAATATGCAGATGAAACTGAGGATCACTACCATAGGGCTGTTCCAAAGAGCTTTTGTAATTTTTTTTCAGAGAGGAAGGGAGAGAAAGAAGCATCAAGTTGTTGTTCCACTTAGTTGTGCCATTGATTGTTTCTCATATTTGCCCTGATCAGGCTTGAGCCAGAGCCAGGATTGAGCCTTTGACCCTGGGCTCGAACTAGCCACCCTGGGACTATGCTTGATCCACTGTGCCACCAGCCAGGCCCCCCAAAAACCCTTTATATTAATCAAGCTCCCAATTGCACCCACTACTTTCTTCAGATGGACTTATTTTCACTTGATTGCAAATGTTTAGGGGTGGTTGAAGTGATAACTCATGAGCTCCCCACATACTATAATTAAGAAAGATCAAGGAGTGTGGGTGGGGGAGGGTATGGGCAGGGTGTATCTGATTGAACAAATAATGGAATGGTTGAGCTCTAGGAAATCGATACTTCCATTTAGGAAGTGCTGATTATGCAATTGATAGGTTTCTTTGGTAAAAGAATGATAATTTAGTCTTGTTGGTTTTCTGTAGGCTTTTTTTCCTCCAAAGCTTGAAAGGGGTAAAACATGAAGTTTATAATTCTTCTAATAATTGATAGCATTCCATTTAAAAAGTTCAAGCATGAGTAGAACAAAACACCTTGCTTTTATGTCACATGACCTGTATTTCTAACCTTTTCTGAAGGCAGAACATCTCTGAGTAGTGCCCTAGGCAGCAGCATCAGCCTCTCCTGAACTTGGAAATGCAGACTGTGAGGCCACCCTGGTGACAGAAACTGGGGGCCGGGATATCAGTGTGTTTTAACAAGTCCTCCCGCTGATTTAGGTGGACATTCAAGTTTAAGACCCTTTGCCCTCTCAGAAGGTCAGTTTGTTTTTAGAAAAGGAGGCATCATGCCTCACAGTTATAATTACAGATAGTGTAAATGAAGGTACTCATGAGTCTTAAAGCACTACATAAAGAACAGTTGCTATTATTACATTTAAGTTGTTAAGAGACATACTTATGCACATGTCACTTGTCCAACTTCTGTCTGGTTTATGCATAACTTGAGGTGGTGTCCCTGCCCACTCTTTCCCCTCACAGTTCTGGCTTCTCTGCCACCACAATTGCACTGCTAAGGAGTTGTGAGAAAATGAATACATTCTAGACAGTTTATGAATCTGAAGGTAGAGGGGTAGAACAAAACCTGAAAAGTAGAACCTTCTCTCTCCACACTTGTCTAGGCGGCCCACAATGGAAAAAGATAGATTTTCTGACAAAAGGTACAAAAAACAACAGTGGAACAGTGGGGCATCGATGAAATTCAGAAGGAATCCTGTAAATTCCTAGGTTTGGGTCCATAAAACCATCTTCAACAGTGGAGGGAGACTTGGCACCCATAAAAATGTAACTGAAAATAAGTGCAGGCAGGCCATCTAAAGGCGGCAGCGATGCATCCGTAACTAGAAGCAATTTTCTTTTTTTTTTACGTTGTTGGTGAGATCTTGCCCATGTTAAGTTCATTGATTTGCCATTCATTTAGTCATTCAACAATATTCATTGCCTTGGAAATACAGGGGTGAATCATGAAAACTCATTGTCTCCTAGAGTTTACATTCTAATGGGAAGAAATTATAAAATAAATATATGTTAAATAGTTATAAGTGCTGCTGAGAAAAAATAAAAAAGGATGCGCGCCTTGGCTGGTGGCTCAGTGGATAGAGTGTCAGCCCAGTGTATGGATGGCCTGGGTTTGAATTCCGGTCAGGGCACACAGGAGAAGTGACCATCTGCTTCTCCCTGCTTCCCTTTCCTCCCTCCCTTTCTCACCTTCTTTCCCTTCCACAGCCAGTGCCTCGATTGGTCCAACAGTGGAACCAGACTCTGAGAATGGTTTTGTTGGAGTACATCAGTCTCACACACTAAAAATAGCTTGGTACTTGAGCATCAACCCCAAACCAGGGTTGCAGGTCAATCCTGGTCAGGGTACGTGCAATAGTCTGTCTCACTATCTCCTCTCCTTTCACAGAGAAAAAAAACCCAAAAAACAAGATGGGGATAGAGTTGCAGTTCTAAATAAAGGAGGCCATACTAAGAAAATAAACTGTTTAACAAAGACATGAAAGGAACAAAGGGTCTATGTCAGAACACAGAGAAATCGGCCACAAAGGAGAGCCATCAGGTTAGCAATGGGGTCTTGTCATCTGACTGATGTCACCTGGATGGTTAGCTGCCATTAAGTAATTGAAGACTGATTTTGGCAAATTGGGCAAAATTTCGGTTGTCTTTGCTATAGGTTAGAAGTGGGAGAGAGAATGACAGCTATAGGGAGAGTGTGACCACCTGGAAATGAAGACTTTCTTGTAGCTGACCCTGTCTGTAGACAGGTTTCTGCCTCGGAGACAAAATGTTTCTCTTCCTTAAAGGAGTCTCACCAGTTTGGATGTCGTCTTATTGGTGAGTGAATATAAACTCTGGAACAATGATTGGATTTATACCTTTGAAGTACCTTTACCTCACAATCCTGAAAATCGCATCCTGGCATTTAAAAACATTGTTATTCCACAGAGTTGCCACCTGGTGGAAAAAATAAATAACTACAAGGTCTGAACTACACAATTCAACAAATCTTTATGGAGAGCCACTCTATACCTGGGGAACATAGTCCCATTCTGGTTTCATTTTTCTTTGACTTAATGTTTGCTTTTAAGATTGATTTACTTTCCAGAAACTTCCATTTTCTACTTTGATTTGGAGCTTTGTTTCCCTGCTGGAAAGGCTCTTGGCTGGTCAAGAGTAAATAACTTGCTACTCTCTGGATTCATGTTTTGTAAACCTAACATTGGAAAGGGTAGCAGCTCATTCTCTGTTATCCTGGTATAGTGTTGTAGAAAATATAATGATTTAGTTTTTAAAAATATCTGTTCTCCCAAAATTAGCTTTTCCCCCCATCAACATTAATACATCCCCCATCTGCTCAAGGAAAAGTTTCTTGATCTGTTGTAAGTCCAGCAGAAAACCATTGTTTATTATTTTTCAATTCATTGTGGATCATTTTGTAAATACAAAAATCACATTTTGACTTATTCTATATGCGTAACAAAAATAATTTGGGTGAATAGAGATGGATAGACAGGTGAAAGAAAAACCAGACTTCAGTATTATTTGTAGAATCTAGGTAGGAGGCACATGTCAGAATAAAGGATTGTTTACTATCAGTTTTAAGTTTCTATGTCTCCAAATTTGGTAAGTAAAGGAATGGATTTTTTTTTGTATATGTGACAGAGACAGAGAGGGACAAATAGGGACAGACAGACAGGAAGAGGGAGAGAGATGAGGAGCATCAATTCTTCGTTGCAGCACCTTTGTTGTTCAATTGCTTTCTCATATGTACCTTGACCAGCAGTTCCAGCAGAGCAAGTGACCCCATGCTCAAGCCAGCATCTTTGAGCTTCCAACCAGCAACCCTGCGCTCAAGCCGATTGAGCCCCTGCTCAAGCCAGTGACCTCAGGGTTTCAAACCTGGGTCCTCTGCATCCCAGTCTGACACTCTATCCACTGAGCCACTGCCTGGTCAGGCACTGACTTAACTCCTTAGATGGTATCCATGGCCTTGCAGCAAAGCCCCAATGCCTTCCCAGGGCTTAACAACAGTCCCTCCCTTCTCTCCATCCTCCTGTATTTCTACTGTATTCTCTGCCTTTCACTGCAACCCAGGGAGCCTTTCAAACCCACTCAAACCAGCTGTGTCTCCCCAGGCACACTCCCTTGGTCTTCCTGCATTTCAAACTCTCTTGGCACTTAGATCACCCCTCACTTCCTTAGTGAAGCCTTTTATGGCCTTCTCAACTAGATTCAAAACCTTCCAAGTTTTTGTGGCTCCAGAAATCCTCTGTAGTGTTCATCAAGCCATAGCCATCTTTGTATGTGTCATTGTGTTCTCCACCGTATGCTCTGTGAAGGCAACAAGCTTATGTAATTAGATCATCAGTCAATCCTCAACACTAAGCAGGGCGCCCAACTCATATTTATGGGACATGTGGATGAGGTATGGGGGAGGAAACTGAAAAGTTGAGGCTAACCAAGTGTTCCTGTTTATTAAAATAGGACATATGTTTTCAGAAGCAAAGGAAGAGAGGGCTGGGAAGGTAGTTTGGGGAGACTTAGACGGATGAACAGACTGGCACAATATAGTGCCAACATGGAATCCACTGACTGGCTTTGGACATGCAAGCTGACCTAGTAAAAAACCCTGGTGTTAATATTGGGAAACTAGACATTATTTGCTCTCTAGTGAGACTAAAATCATCACTGTTACAAAGCCTTATGAATTGATAGCTCCTGAAAATAGCTTAGAAGTTTGTTATTGTTTCTCCATGGATAACATAGATTATTGGAATTAGCGCATTATTTTGTTTGGCATTATTGGAGAGAAAGGCATCTCCTGAGAGGGGCTCCCCACTTTCTCAGCATTTTCTGGGCTGAGCTCATACTGGCAGCGCTCCCAGGAGCCGTCTCATAAACAGCCACAGTGATCTGGCAAGCAGATAATGTTTTTTTCTTCATTACACAATCCTTTTGAATCAAAGAAGTAATGCAGAGTTCAGATCAAAAGCAACGCGTGAACAATAGGTGCCCCTGTGGCTAAGTGTATCTGAAGTCTTATTTGGACAACTGAGCAGACTTATCCTTTGCATATGTAGTCTCTTGTTACAGTCATCATACATATTTCAATTTTGTCGTTAGTTCCCTGTGATCTCTCCTCATGACGTTTAGTGACTTCTTCGGTATGAGGTGTGCAGGAGAATGAAAAGGGTGACAGTTAATGGGGCTCAGACTGGGCCCACATCCAAGTTAAAACACCCTGAAATGAGGAGAAATATAACATACAGAGTAGGTTACAGTTTTGTGAGGTTGGGTTCCCGACCCCCATTCTGAATTGGTTGTGAGTGGTGACATTTTTATAAGAAGGTCAATGATTGGTCTTTCCACAGGGTTGGCGTTCACCCAGCAGGCCTTATGGCCACCAGGGGCAAACCCTGATGGGAGTGGGACAAAGTGGTTGGGGGTGGGGGAAAGGTATAAGTGAAGGGGTGTTGCCTTTGGATTCCAAAGACAAGGATGCCTCTGTACTCTTCCACTGATTTAGTGACCTTGGGCCAGTCACTACTCAACCTAAACCATTTCATCTATAAAAGAGAGTGAAAGAAGGTACAGGATGATTGTGAGGACAAGGGAGGTAATGTGTGAAGGACATGCTCTAGAGAGACAGAAGACTTGCTCATCAGTGGGTTTGGTGATATACTGAGTTCCCATGCCAGCTTCAACGACAGTGTAATAACATATTACCTGTACGCTAGACAGACTTGCACCAAGCTCCCTGGGCACAGAGCAGAAAGCGGTATTTATGCATCCCAGGCCTGGAGACTGGCTCTAGGACCAGTCTCTGCCTGTAGCCACACTTGACCTGCCTGTAATTTGGTAATCGTTGTGAAAGGATACAGGAATGAAGTAGTTGATGTTGACTGAGACTAAATCCACCATTTATAGTTTCATAACTAACACTTGAAAAATTACTTTTAAAAACTGTCATTTCTGTAAATGCAGCACAGTTTATGGAAATTACACAATATTGTTTTTAAGACAATAGACGTTTTCTTTATCAAACTAACTTCACTTCTCTTAGTGGCATCACTCATTGTGCTTGCTTTTACCTAAGGTGTCTTTCCCTCTCACGTTCATACAAACAGGGTTAGTGCCTTATAATTCTTTCTTGTGTATGCATTAACTGAAAATCAGTAAGCCTTACTGGCTAATTAAAATTATGCAATTGTGTGGGATGAGGAAATTATTAGCTTAACCATCTCTGCCATTTATTTCTGCCTCATGTACTTCTTCAGTAAATTTTTTCTGAATGCTGGCTATGGCTGGCCAGGTGTTAGGTGCTGCAGACATAGTGTGACTGAAACTGTCATTGGCTTTATGGAACTTCAGAGTGAGTAAGCAAACAAGATGGTAATAGAATCTTCACTTAATTTCTATGGTGATCAAGTGGTAAATACTTAAAAGGAAAAAGAAAAGGATGCTAGGATTGACAGATGACATAGGTTCTGGCTGATTCCAGGTGACTGGGAAACGAATTTCTGAAGAAGGTCACTTGAGTGGGGACCTGAAGAGTCACTAATAAGAGATACTATTGGGTGACAGTGAGATGGACTGTGTGGGTTTTTGAAAAAGAAAAAAAAAAGGCCAGTAGAACTGAAGTCTGGGTATTGAAGGAGAGAAAATGACTCACAATGAAACCAGAGAGGTGGTGTGTGAGGCCAGTTCCAGTAGCATCTGAGGCCTTCGTGATGATTGAGGTGAATAGTCAGTGGAGACATTTTTAAGTTGGATAAGGATTAAAATGACCATATTTTTCTATGTTTTTATTAATTGATTGATTTTAGACAGAGGAAGAGAAAAAGAGAGACATCGAACAAAACATTGGTTTTTCACTTATCCATGTGTTCATTGGTTGATTCCTATATGTTCCCTGACTAGGGGTTGTTTCTGTAACCTTGGTGTATTGGGATGACACTCTGATCTGATCAACTGAGCTACCCACCTAGGGCTGACTGATCATTCATATATATATATATTATTTTTAAAGGAAATATTAGTTTGATAACAGTGAAGAGGATTTGTTGAGAAAGCTGATGATCAAAGTGGGATGGCTTCCAGGAAAATTTCTGAGGTAGGAGGCCAGGTAAGAGGCTGAGGGCCAGTGGGCCAGTTAAGGGACTATGGCTCTTAGCAACTGAGTCATAGTGAGGGATAAGGAACTCCTAGGGCAGGAAGAGGGATTTGAGAGGATGTAGGGGGTAGAATCAGCAGGTTTGGGCGAGAAGCTGTCTGTTGGGAAAATAACACAGAGGTGATGGAGAAGTTTGAGAGGGAATAGGGTTGTGACATCCACTGAAGCAGGCAGGCAGGCAGGCAGACAGGCAGAAGGCAGAGCACATAACTGGAAGAGTCATGAATTCCATGTGAGGCTTGTTTAGTTTAGGGGACTAGAGGTGCATGGAAGGAGAGCTGTTGGCTGGTATTGGAGATCCAAGTCTAAAGCTTAAGTGAACTGGGAGGGCTGGTGAGTCACACATGGTGGGGCTGGGAGGGGCATACATGAAGAGTAGAGTGCCCAGACCTATTGGATAGCAGACAGTGGGGCATCCTAAAGTGGAGATGGGGAGGAAGAGCATCCTTCCTTTCTCCTTTGCACCTCGAGCATTATCCTCCCTCTCTTGGGCAAAATTTCTTCTGTCTCTGGAGCACATGCCTCTCAAGTATACCATTCTTACACTGTTTCTGAGCATTCACCCATCTCAGTCCCACTCCCATAGTCAGACATCTCTTAGGAAACCAGTGAGCTAGATGCCCATCTAATCTACCTCTCAAGTCTTAAAGAACCCAGTGTCTGAAGGTAGTAATTACTTTTTTCAACAAATCTTTATTTATTGTTTTATTTATTTATTTTTTACAGGGGCAGAGAGAGGGATAGATAGGGACAGACAGACAGGAACAGAGAGAGATAAGAAGCATCAATCATTAATTTTTCCGTTGCTGTTGCGACACCATCGTTGTTCATTGATTGCTTTCTCACACGTGCCTTGACTGCGGGCCTTCAGCAGACTGAGCCACCACCTGCTGGAGCCAGCGACCTTAGGTCCAAGCTGGCGAGCTTTTTGCTCAAGCCAGATGGGCCCGTGCTCAAACTGACGACCTCGGGGTCTCGAACCTGGGTCTTCCGCATCCCAGTCCAGTGCTCTATCCACTGCGCCACTGCCTGGTCAGGCTTTTCAACAATCTTTAATGAACTTTTCCTGTGTGTGGTGGCAGGGAGGAGGGCAGGCTGCATTAGGCACCAGATTCACCAGCAAACCAAAGAGTGTGGGTGCCCTTTGCTTTCTCTTTTTGGGAGACAAACAGTAAATACACATCTGGTGGAGCAAGGTGAGAGGGTGGGGATGATGGACAGGAAAGGGGGCAGGGCTTCCTTTGAGGAAATGACTGTACTGAGACCCAAAGGAAGTAAGAGAGGAAGCCACTTGGATTTCTGAGTATATTTATTGATTGTTGTGTGAGAACTTATCCCAGAATTCACAGCATAAAACAAATGTAGATTATCTGGGTTTTTCAAGACTAGGAATCTTAGCATGGCTTGGATGGGCGTTTCTGCTTAGGGTTACTCTAGAGCTTGCAACCAATGCTACAGCTGAGACAGCGTCAGCTCCTGATCATTTCAGATGAAGAATTTGCTTTCTTGCCCACTCACGTGGCTCTTACCAGACCTCAGTTCACTGGGGCCTGGATTTTCTGCCTCAGGGCAGCTTACCTCTCCCCAGGGCGAGTGGTGAGAGAGAGAACATACCTCTTAGAAACTCATCTCAGATGTGACTTGCTATCGTTATTTTGCCATCTGTACCATAACTGCCTCTTGTTACTGAGTTGTCTTCCTCGTTGCCCTTGTGTGATTTTATAGTCTGGCTTGCCTTCCTCTCTTGCACTGACTTTTTCATTCAAGTTTTTTAAAAAGAACAGTTTGTATTTGCTGCCTTGACTTCATTGCCACTGGTCCTCTCCCCACTCCTGCCAATTGGTTCCCATTCTCACCACCCCACTAATCGTCTCTGACAAAGGTGACCTACTGGTGACAAAGACTAGTAAGTTCTCTTGTGACTTCAGATGATTTCTCTTGTGGCACTCTATATTCTCCCTCTCTCTCTCTCTCTCTCTCTCTCTCTCTCTCTCTATCCCTCTCTCTCTCTCAGTTATCTCTTCTCCTAATTGCTAATATGTGCTAATATGTCATATTTTTCCTTCTGGTATTCTGACACCACACCTTTACCCAACCTCTGGATCCACTTTCTCTGTCAACCATTTAAAAATAGGAATTTTATAGAGTTGTATTCTTCTTTACTTATTTTTTTTGTTGATTTGAGAGAGAGAGAGAGCCATTAATTTGTCATTCCATTCATTCATGCATTCATTTGTTGATTCTTGTTTGTGCCCTGACTGGGGATCAAACCTGTAACCTTGGCATATCAGGATGACACTTCAACCAACTGAGTACCCAGCCAAGGCTAGTTTTATTCTTTACTGTTTATTTATACTGTATTTTGTCTTCAAAGCTGACCTCTAACGAAACTAAATTATCCATGGCCCACCACCATATACACACATCAAGCAGATGCACACAGTTACGTTGTTCCACTTGTGTCATGTAGGTCTTTATTTTTGGTTACTGGAATCTGGGTACCCCAGAAAAAACAAACAAACTGTAAATTGCATTATTTTTTCCTACATTATGAAATTAGAGAATGTTTTTTTCTACCTTAGTTTTCACATTCTATGAATCACCTTGACCTGTTCTTCCTTTCTCTAGCCAGTGTCCTTTGCCCTAGGCACTGACTGTTTCTCACCTGGCCTGCTGCTCTCCTTTGGTAACTGATATCCCAGTCTCTCCATTGTCCAGCTGTCCTCTTCCTTTATGCCACTGCCGGTTATTTGTCTACATCTCAGCATTGCCATGCCCGGAGGCCCACGTCATTGGCTCCTAGATTCCAGAGTGAGCGCCTGCTCCTTCTGTGGCCCACACTGCATTTTGCCAGTGGGTCCCAGTTGGTCTGCATGGCCCAATCTCAGCTGCCTCACCCTGATGTGTAAGGCTCCTGCAGTATGAAAAGTTTTGTTCCCGTCAGAGGTCATGCTGTGGAATGCCTCTCTGCTGTTCTTTCATTTTTCTGAAAAATGTTTTATTCTCCCTTGGCCCTTCACTCAACCCATTGGTCAAATGAAATTGCAGGTCTCTTGTCTCTGCCCAATGCCCACCCCTCTCCACCTTCCCCATCAGAGTTAATAACAGTTTTCCTTAGCTTTTCGCCCCTTTGTGTAGGTTTCTATTATTGCTCTTTTTGTATTTTACTATTGTTCTGTGTCTCAGGGAGCATACACTGTTCCAGGGCAGGGTCTTCAGTTCCTTTCTCTTTGTGACCCCAACACTTAACAAAATGTTGAACACATTGTTAACACTTAGTAAACACCAATTAAGTACCATGTAACCAGACTGATTTAGTATGGCTTTAGGTGTGGTTTTTATAGGGGAAATTAAGAATCCAGATATTTAAGTTCATTAGTGTTCTCGCTTCCAAAATGTGGTTTGATGACTTGCTGGAATTTAGCACTGACTGTTAGAAAGAAGTTGGAAAATATGAAACGCCTGCCAACTTAGAGTATTAAATAGCAAGTAATTAGGAGTTTTTCTGAAGTCAGTCTTATTGCACTTTAAAAATATCTTGCGTTCTAGCTCTGTACTTAATTACAAGTTTTCATAAGTTTATTTTAACTTAACATATTTTCCCATAAAAATAATATTACATACAGTATTTCTGTATCAGGGTGCAATCTCTTATGTAACATGACCTTTATTACTTATCACCCTCTCTTTCTACCCCTCTCACGACATCTCTCTCTGTGCTGATCATTGTTTGCATTTTATATTTTACCTGGTATTAGTGGACGACTAGAAGTTTTTAAGAGATTTTCCTTTTCTGTCAATCATTCTTCCTAGCTGTGTGCAACATGTGAGAAGTTGGAACACTGGTGAAATCAGGGATGGGACAGGTGTCCCTTATGCCCCAGCTGTGAAGCAGTTGTGATGGATAGTTATACATGATGGGTGTCAACTTGGATACTGGACTTACTACACTATTGGCCTTCAGCTCATCGCTCAAACATTAGGGGACCTTATCCCTGCTGGAGAACTAGCCAGAACTCCCAAGCACAGAGAGGAAATCTGGTTCATATCTCCAATTACTTTCTTAACTCTTAAAGGAGTCATTTGACAGAGATGTCTCTGACCTTCAGGTAGTGGTGTTGGGGAGGGGGGACATAGAGGTCAAGGTTGGATCGTTTTATAGGTTCATCAGCATTTGTTACTTTCCTAAATATTTCAGCATTTTGAAGAGAAGATTTGGGGCCCCTATTATGTCATTAGTTAGCATGCATCATGAAAGAAACATTTGAATCACGGTAGGATGTTTAATGTTATAACTCCGACTTGATTGCTAAAAGCAACTGATGTTGGTGTCCCTGCTTAGTTATACATGGCTTTTGTTCCCCCCTCCCCCAGGTTTTTCTGAAGAGTGATCGAGTGGCCAGAATGGTTCAGAGTGGGGGATGTTCTGCCAATGACTTCAGAGAGGTGTTTAAAAAAAACATAGAGAAACGTGTGCGGAGTTTGCCGGAGATTGATGGCTTAAGCAAGGAGACGGTGCTGAGCTCATGGATCGCCAAATATGATGCCATATACAGGGGCGAGGAGGACCCGTGCAAGCAGCCAAACAGGATGACCCTGAGCGCTGTGTCTGAACTTATTCTGAGCAAGGAGCAGCTCTATGAGATGTTTCAGCAGATTCTGGGTATTAAGAAACTAGAACACCAGCTTCTTTATAATGCATGTCAGGTAAGTGCTTCTTTATAATGCATGTCAGGTAAGTGGTCCACGGTATTCCTAATCTGCCTGCCTGATTCAGAATGAACGTCAGGTGTTCACAAGCCTATGAAGATGGACTTTATTTTCTATAATCACTTTGGTTGAAAAGTTGAGTGAAGTTGAATTTCAGTAAGTCAAATAGGGATATTTTAAAGAAGCTTTGAAAGAATTATTTGATACTGGGAGAAGAGTATCAGTACATTTTATCAGGTAAATAATTGTTCCCCTGTGCCCTATTTTAGGACATCAGATTTGTGCCTATTGGGTATATGTGGAATGTGTTCAAATAGTGAAATGGAAATCATCTGTTATCTGAAGAAGCTTGGCAGTTTCTAATAAACAGTTTTTCCTCGGTGCAAAAATAATCTTACATAAAGATAAGATGCTAGTTTTCTCAATTTTATGGAAGTAACTGAAATTTCAAAATTTTTCTCTTCAATCTAACCAGAGAGAATTTAATTGACCATGAATGCTAAACTGCATAATTTAAAGGGATGACAGTAAATAATATATTTCCTTTTTCATTCTTATTCAAACCATCCATATAAAAAAGCTGAATAAAACATCGTGTTTGTGCTACGTTTCATCTTCAGTCCCTATGATTTGTCTAATAATGTATTCCTTCCATATTTGCATTTTGTTTGCTTATTATAAAGGTATAAATTATTTAACTGTGGCCTAATATACAATTTAAATTGACAAAATTCTGGTATTTGAAAGTCCATTGGTTCATGAAGAGTTACCCTTCTGTACTGTATATACATGACATTTAATCTTTTTGCAGATCTACTTCTCTGAATTTTAGTATTCTACCCATGTTATTTACTTTGCATTACTAATTTGTGACTCATTTAAGATGAATAAATTAGCAGGTAATTAATAGTAAAGCAATGTGGCACCTTAACCCTGTGAACAATTTGTGCATTTATGGTTACTGTGTTTAACTGTGTTATTAAACCTGTTGGTGGTTTGATTATAGTAGAGGATGACTGTAAAACCAAACTCTTCTAAGAGATAAATGCATCTAGGACTTTGTATTTTTAATGAAACAACAGCTCATTCATACAGTTAAATATTGATGAACATAATTTAGTAGTAAAATTCAGATTCAGACATCCAGTAGGTATTTTTTGGTTAGTTATTTGAGTCAAAAACCTTACTAGGTATTGGAGAAATCAAACTGGGCAAAATAAAATATTCTCCATACGCCAAAGCCCAATAGAGCAGGTAGACCTCAGAAATGAGTATGACATACAAGCTGTAGGCTTGTAAATTTGTTCATTGACTCTGTTTTTAAATTAATCCTTTGCTTGCTTTTTAAGATCACTTCTAAAGCAAAATAAAGGCTCCCCTGATTCATGTCCTCCATACCATCAGAGACCCTGATGGATGGCCTTGGGGGATACATGCCCCAAAGGCCCTGCTCTGGGTGGAGTTCCTTCCCTCCCCAGCCTCCTTTCTGCAGAGCTGAGCTCGAGTAAGACGAGGCCACCGGACTTGAGGAAACAGGTCAAGGCGGGCTTCCCTTGTGGGTGGGCCCTGCTGATGCTGCGGGAAGGGGAAGAACTTGCCTCCCGCCCCTGTTCCAAAGCCACGTGGTCCACACAGTTCAGTGACCATATGAGAGTCTGCCTGCTCTCTCTCCAGAGGAAAAGTGTACCACAGGTCCCTGTTGGGTGTAGCCACCTGTCCTTTCTGCCGACTCCATTTTGGCAGGGTGCTGTCACCAGAATTTGGAGGATCGTGTCAGTGCACTCGCCCAGCTGGTGCTATAAGAACAGGAGTGCCTGACCCTGGGAGATGCTGCCTGAGAGCAGTGTGGGATATTGACTCAGGACTGGGATCTCAGTAGCTGACTCTCCAGATCTCTCTGCAGAGCCACAGCACCCAGATCTGGTCTTTCCTTATTCATGATTTCCATATGCCGAGTCACCTTCCTGCTCACCAGAGCCCTGGGTGAGTTGACCAGTTAGGAGAGCACTTGGGATTCTGGCAGACTGCTTCCTCTTTTCAGTAGACAGCGTCCACCGCTGATTTTTGCTGCTATGTGTTATGCAGGCTCCTCTGGTGCTCTGGTTTGGTGACCATGGCATGGGCTTGAAACCCCGTGCTCCTCAGGGGGACGTGTGCAGCTGAGATATCCCTCTGGCTTCTCAGCCCCTGCACCTGGGTGCAGGGACCAGCCCTCTCCATGTCTCTGCCCTTCTTACCAGTGTCAATGTAGCTTCTTCCATAAATCCTTGGATATGATACTCCTTTTCAGCTGCCCTTCACCTGGTCATTTGGGTTGATTGCTCTATAATTTAGCTGTAAGTCTGATTTGGCACCCGGAGGAGGTGTGTGTAGCTTCCACCTACTCTGCAGCCATCTTGGGTCCCCTCCAAAGCTTTTCCATAACAACAGATTTGTTTATTACTTTTTTAGTTCTATCTGTATTTGCCTCATATATTTTGATGCTCTGTTAGATTTGGACACATTTAGAATGTTTTTTTTTTTTTATTTTTCAGAATTAATGCCTTTATCATTATATAAAGTCCCTCTTTTCTTTTCCTGTAGTCTACTTTCTTTGTCTTTTCTTTTTAAATGCCTAGGGATTTTATATAATTTTTTTCTTCATGAATACATTTTCCCCCCACAACATCTCTGTGAGGTAGGGGGAAAAATCAGGCATTGTTTTTGCCAATTTCAGGAGGAGTAATTGAGGTACACAGAAATAATTCTCTTGTCAGGGTCACAAAGAAAACCAGTATAGCAAAGTTGGGGAAGTGGAGATGCTAGGGTGAGTCATTTATGAACTTGAATCTGGTAACTAACACATTTTCATACTTGAGGAAATTTACCATAGGTTCAAGAAAACTAGAAATGAACTACCTCACAACATCAAATATTAGAATGTTCGTTATCCTTTTAAAATTATGTTAGAGGATTAACTTCTGAGTTTACCATTCTGAGAAATAAAAATAAGTATTAATAGGGAAAGGGGAATATGACTTCACCACCAGCACAGTTAAATGTAAGATTCCTTTATAAATAAGTGACCATTAAAAATAATTTATAGCCCAAGTCATGGAAAACCGAACTAGCATCCAAGATTGTAAATCAAACAGTGAAATAAAAAGCAAGCAAGCAAACAAGCCAAAACAGATAAAAACTTATGGAAGCTCTTCTTCCAGAGGTTGCAGCAGAGATAGATCATAGATTGCTCTCTTCCTAGACACCATGTGGGCTTTCCAGTGTTCCCAGTCCCTGTCAGCCTGGTGGCCACATCCTGTTAAAGTTGAACGCTCTTGAGAACTCCTATGATTGTTCAGACTGGATTTCACTGTAGACATATCCTGTCCATTTGGCATCATTCCTGGTGGTGGTTCTGCCATACTTTGCTGTCCAGACAATTCTCTGTGGGCAATCCCTGCTCGAGCCTGTGCAGCCCAGTCAGTGAAGCTTGGACTCTGCTGGTGCTGGCTGATGCGTCCCCTGTTGTTGGTTCAAGGGCCCTGTTGTTGGATCATAGTCTTTCTTGATCCCACAGCCTGACTTTAAAAATAAATTTGACTTTTTAATCTCCGAGGTTTACCTTCTGTTTAAATTTTAGATGGATTTTCAGACTGCAGCTTGGAAGCACAGCAGTAAGCTTACTAATGCCTGCTGTGGTTCTGCTGTGGCCACCGTTCCTGGGCAACTGACCTCTCTAACCCTTTTAATGCTTCTCTCTTCTTTGTCTTAAACTGAGATAACTACTTGAGCTCTATTTTTTTTTTATTTTATTTATCTATTTTTTGAGAGATAGAAGAGAGGAGGAAGGGGAAGAATCAACTCCCATGTGTGCCTTGACCAGGCTAGCCCAGGGTTTCGAACGGGCGACCTCAGTGTTCCAGGTCAACGCTTTAGCCACTGTGCCACCACAGGTCAGGCCAGCTCTCATCTGATTGGATTAACCTGGGCTCTCTTTCTCCATCTGTTTACTTTTAACCTATCTGATTCCTTGTGTGTAAAATGGGCTTCTGGTAGACTGTGTCTAATTGCATCTTGTTTTTTCTACTCCCGCCTGACAGTTTGGGTGTGTTTAGACTGCTCACAGTCGAAGTGCTTTGCGTAGATGAAGTTGCACAGTCATTGTGTTGTCACTTCCCTGTGTTTGTCCCTCGTCTCCCCTCCCTCTTTTTCTGCCTTCTCTAATTTTAACTGAACATTTTATGATTCCACTTTATATCCTCTTTTGATGTACTATTATACTTGGGATTTAAAAAACTTAGTGGTTGCCTCGAGGTTTACAGTATGCATTTTTAAATAATCAAAGATTACCTTCAAATGACATGGTAAGGTTTTAAGTGTAATGCAGCTATCCCAGGAGAGAGAATTCTTTATTCCTCCTTCCCATCTATAGTGACACTTTTATCATTCATTTCATGGATTATATGCTGTACAATTTTAGATCAATTAAGAAAAAGAATGAGAAAAGTAAAAGATTATATGTTACTACCAGTTATTCCTTCTCTGATGCTCCCTTTTTTAATGTGGCTGAGTTTCTGATGTGTATCCTTTTCTTTATCTCTGAAAAATTTCATTGAACATTTCTTGCCAGGCAGGACTACTTACTGGTGATGAATTCACTCTGTTTTTGTCAGTCTAAGGAAGTCTTTGTTTTTCCTTCATATTTAAAGCATAACTTCCCTGGGTGTAGAGTGATCAGTTACCTCTTTTTCTCTTTCAACATCCTGAAGTCTTCATATTGTTGCTTGCATGGTTTCTGACGAGAAGTCCGATATGGCTCTTCTTGGTTCTCTACAGGTCAGGTGATTTTCTCCTCTGGCTTCTTCTTGTCTTAGTTTCCTGTCATTTAAATATGAATATGCTTAGGTATAAGGAATTTTTTTTCTTTTTTCTTTCTTTTTTTTTTTTGCTATTTCTTTTGCTTTGTGTGTCCTAAGCTTTCTGGATCTGTGGGTCAGTGTCTGTCATTAATTTTGGAAAGTTCTCAGATATTCTAGTTCAAATATTCCTTCTGTCCCATTCTCTATTCTCTTATGGTACTACATACAGTTTTGATATTGTTCCGCAATTCTAGGATACTCTTTTGTTTGTCTTGGAGATGAAACTTTTTTTTAATTTATTGACTTTAGAGAAGACAAAAGGGGAGAGGGAGAGAAACACCAGTTTATTTTTCCACCCATTTATGCATTCACTGGTTCTCTTGTAGGTGTCCTGACCGAGAATCAAACCCACAACCTTGGCAACCCTGGCACTTGGGGACAACACTCTAACAAAGTGATCTACCCAGCCAGGGCTGTCTTAGAGCTTTTTTTTTATCTTTACATTTTAGAATGGGAAGCTTTTATTGACCTTTCTTTGTGTTCACTGATTTTTATCCTCAGAATCAAGTATACAGATAAATTCATTGAAGGCATTCTCATTTCTATTACAGAGGTTTTTTTTATTTCTAGCATTTCCTTTCAATTCAGAGTTTCTGTCTCCCTGCTTATATTACTCATCTGTTCTTGTGTTTTCAATTTTTCCATTCATGCCCTTAACATATTAATAATAGTTACTTATTATTAACTACAGCATCCTTGATCAATAACTACAGCATCTTTGTCACATCTAAATCTAGTTTGGATACTTTCTTTTCCTCTCTAGGCTGTTTCTTTTCACCTTTTCCTTCTTTTGCCTTTGGTATGTATTATTTTTGTTGCAAGCCAGACACTTTGTATCAGGTAACAAGAACTGAAGCCTTTACTATGAGGATTTTTGTTAATTTAACTGAGAGCTAGGCTGTGTTTAATGTTTCTTATAGCCATAGGTACAAGAAGCTTCAAATTCTTCTAGTATCCTTGTCTTCGTCTTTTCTCTTGACTTTGTGTTTCCCTAAGTACTTTTCCTCAGAGAGGGTCTGTCTTGCATCTCTCTTGCTGTGAGTCACTCGTGCTGTACTGGAAGTGTGTGATAGGTGCTGGGGAATAGAATGGGATCTATTACCTGATTACGCGGCACTCTTTTAGTGGGCCTGTGTCTTGGAGTTATAATTCACAAGTGTTTCTGTCCCTAGTCTAAGAGTACTGCCACATCCCCCACCCTTGTCACATATTCCCTTCCCATGCTAAAGCATCCACAGTCTGTTTTCTTGAACTCTTTTCCCCTGTTCACTCCGGGGGTATTTTGTTTATTTGTTTTGTTTTGGAACAAGTTTTCAGTACTCCTACAGAAATCTCCCTACCTCCACCCTGTTAGGGAAGAGAATCTAGGAGATTTAACAATGGTGTTGCTTTCCTTCTTCCCACCAGCTCCACATGGGGACCTGTCTAGGACTCTTACTTTATGGCATCAATGTGTGGCAAGCCCAGAAAAGTGTGAACCACCCTAAGACATTCCCACTCCCTGCACTCAGCTTCTAATGAGTGCTAGTTACTAGTCAAGTCAGTGGTCCTCCTCTTTCCAGTTCCACCAGCCTTAGCTGCTGCAAGTGCTGGACCTCTCTGGTGTCACCTGTTTCTCCATATTTGGGGTCAGTGGTTCATTCCACCGCCTCAGTTCTCCACCAAGTTCAAGATAAGTCAGGACATGGCCTGTTGGCTCAGTAGTAGAGTGTTGGCCTGGTGTGTGGAAGTCTTGGGTTTGATTTCCAGGCAGGGTACACAGGTGAAGCTCCCATCAGCTTCTCTACTCCGCCCCCTCTCCCTTCTCTCTCTCTTCATCTCCTATAGCCATGGCTCAGCTGGTTAGAGCAAGCTGGCTCCAGGCACTGAGAATGGCTCCATGGCCTTGATTCAGATGCTAAAATAGCTTGGTTGCTAAGCAGCAGAGCAACGGCCTCAGATGGGTAGAGCATTGCTGAGTAGAGGGCTTTCTTGGTAGATCCCACCAAGAAAGTTAAGTTGAGGTGCATGCAGGAGTCTCTCTGCCTCCCAACCCATCACTTAATAAAAAAATTTTTTTTTTTAAATCATTGATTTTCAGTGTGTCCAGTTTGGTATTTTCAGGACGGGAATGAGAGTTTCCAGGCTCTTTACATGTCTGGGCTGAAACCACAATTCTTTTATTTTGGCTTTGAGATGTGAGAAACAGGCTTAAGGATTATTTTTTTTAGTATCTTGAAAACAAAAGAAATTACAAAAAGATACTCCTTTAAATAAATGAAGAACTTTTTTTTGGAATAACATTTACTTTAACCAAATGAATGAAATTATGAAAATGTTTCATTAAGAAAAGAGCTGAGATTACCCCCTCCTCCAACGGGGGTTAAAAAGGAAAAGGTGGTAAAAAAAAAAAAAAAAAAAAAAAAGACCAGAAAAATAGCCTGTCCTTAATAGGAAAGGAATAGTGTGAGAAGAGGCACTAGGGCAGCAAGGTTGGGAGGCACAGAGAAAGGGTGTAAAGCTAGCTGAGCCCTGGCACCTGCTCCAGGTGTGCATCAGTGAAATCTCCTCCCCTGTCCCTGTGTCTCAGGCAACGCTGCGAGTCTTGCTAAAAGTAACATTTATCTGTATTTGTTAAATTTTGGCTGGTCCCATGTTTTCGCCCAGGTTGATCCCCTAGGAAATCCCAAACTTGTATTGCTTGCTTCAAGGACAGAAGTTCAGGACAAAGAGCTGTTCTGATAAACTGTGCAGGGTAGCACTGGCCAGCCCATTGAGGGCTGAGGACTTGGGAAGGAAAGGGCTCAAATGAGAAGGGAGTAGTCTCAGGGCTGCCACCTAATGCTGACAGAAGCCTCTTATGACTGTATCTGGTGTCCCAGAGGTGTAGGATGAGACTCTGGAATGGGAACCAGGAAGCTGTCTTTGAAGGAGGGTAGGCATTTGCATTATTTCTGGTCAGAGCTGAGAACTTATGAATGATCCAAATTCAGGCATAAAGGAAAAACTCCTAAAACTTTAATGGAGAAGATACCACAATTAAGTTATGAAACCTGGGATAATCAAAAGAAGAATTGTTTACATGTTCCCAGAAAAATATTGTAAAATAAGAATATCGCAAGCATGCCATAGATGAGCTACTGTGCTATTAAAGCTACCCATCATCCTTTGGGTGTTTTGACTCGAGACTCGTATGTTTGCATTGGTCCATGTTCATAGGACAAAATGTGTGAAAACAGAGAGAAGAGAGCTCAAGGCATGCATTCGAAAATGAGCCCCACGACAATACAAGAATCTGAATTGTTAGCCATACTTTACTGGAATCAGAATATTAGAGGTACAGAAACATAACAAGAGTGGAAAGTTTAATTTCAGAATAATTTTAAGGAAATGCAGTGAAGTTCAAGTAAATATAGTTATACTTTCAGAGGAACAATATATAGTTTGTGTTTTTATAGTCCTAAGTGATTTTTTAATGAGAATGCTGTTACTTTAGTGTTGCTAATAATAAATCAGCTGCCTTTTCTTGAACAGAAATTGAACGTTTATTAAAGATTATTTAAACATATGACAAAGGCTATTACAGTGTATTCAAATCAGTTCATTGTTGACCCGTTCTCCATAATCTTGTAGGAAATATAGAGAACTAGAAATTTGGTGCCCAGCACTGTGTTGAGTGATAGGAACACAGAGATCATATCTAATTATTTGCTAGATTTATTTATTTAGTCTTTATTTTAGTTTATTTTTCTTTTTTCTTTTTGTATTTTTCTGAAGTGAGAAGCGGGAAGGCAGAGAGACAGACTCCCACATGCACCTGACTGGGATCCACCAAGCATGCCCACTACTGGGCAATGCTCTGCCCATCTGGAACATTGCTCTATTGCAACCAGAGTTATTCTAGTGCCTGAGGTGGAGGCCATGGAGCCATCCTCAGAGCCTGGGCCAACTTTTCTCCAATGGAGCCTTGGCTGCGGAAGGAGAAGAGAGAGATAGAAAGGAGAGGGGGAAGGGTGGAGAAGCAGATGGGCGCTTCTACTGTGTGCCCTGGCCAGGAATAAAACCTGGGACTTCCACATGCCAGGCTGATGCTTTACCACTGAGCAAACCAGCCAGGGCCTATTATTATTTTTTTCAATAGCTTTGTTTTCATTGTGGTCAGCTTCTGGCTCTAGCTTCTTGTGGTTGCGGGGAAGGCATACTGTGGAAGACTGTGTGATCTATAGATGAAGTTGAGATGATGCTAAAGCAGCCTGGGCAGAGAGACGAGCATGTGCCCAGCAGGGAGGTCTGTGACACCATGGCTTTTGGGCTGTCTCTGCTCCTGCTGGATGGAGTACAAAGAAGAGAGAGAATATAAGCAGGTATAAGTAAGGGTGACATAAACTGTAGAGGGATATACAACCTTAAATATATAAAAATTATATCCATCCCATTTATTAATTCCAGAATTTCCAAAGTCAGATACTATAAAATCAAATTATTCCTAAGGTCTTAAGCTTCTCCTTGCTATATCCTAAAATGTGAAATCTGCTATTTAATGGCATTTACTTGAATGTTTCCTTCAAACATTCTGAGACTGGAAATTATACCTGAAAAACTATACCATGCTAGCTGTCATTTCCACAGCTTTTTTTCCTTACTTTGAAAGTGCAAACTGTCTGAGTAGTGGAGTACATGGTGTCATATCTACTATAATCCCCCTCCTCTCTTTAGTTGTATTTTTTGTTTTCAGAGGATTAAGTAACTCAATTTTACAGCTATCGAAATTCTGATCTTTTCTGCCAGAAGCAGTCTTCATTAATCTTTTATAATTTTATTCCATTAATGAAGAAAGTGATTCACACCCATGTACCGGAGTCAAAGCAAAGTTAACTGAAATATTCCTCTCTAAAGGTCCCCCACCCAAATGCCTTATAATTTGAAAGAACTAAAAAAATACTATAGAACTGCTGTGTATTTTAAAGGATAAGTAGGTTCCTATTTATGACTCTCTTTCCCTAGAAATTTTAGCTTTGGGGATTAAGCACTTTGGGTTTAGGAAGGTTTTTATTTTTATTTATTGTTATTATTATTGATTGGTTTTAGAGAGGGGAAGGGAGAGAAAGAGGGAGAGAGAGAGAAAGAGAGAGAGGGGCAACTACTTGTTTTACCACCTATCTATACATTCATTGGATTCACTGGTTGATTCTTACGTGTATTCTGATCGAGAATCAAACCCACAATCTTGGTGTATAAGAACATTGATCTAACCAACTGAACTACCTGGCCAGGACTGGGTTTAGGAATTTTAAAGAAATCAACAAATAGAGGCAGTGGCAGTATTTCTCACCTTCCCACTGTGCGAGTCTTGCCCTGGGAGCCCAGGAACCACGAGTCACTCTAGTTCTGACGGTCCCCCCACCCCCATTCAAGGTGTGTAAAAGGAAATGAGAGGAGAAATGTGACTGCTACCAGGAGCCTGGGAACTGCCTTTCACCACTGTCATCTTTTTTTTCTTAGCTGGCAGCATGTGATTTATGGTACATTCAGTGTAACATAATTTGTCTACTTTGGCAGAAATAAAAGCATGTTCTACAGAGGCAATTATATGTGGTAACAAAAACATCTTCAAAGTAGGAAAATAAAGTTGTAAAAATGATAATTAGCAAGGTATATATTTTTTTGTGTGTATGTATATTTTTCAATCTCAGAATGCTTGTAAAAAATATTCAAGTAAATGCCATTATGTAGCAGATTTCATGTTTTAGGATACAGCAAGGAGAAGCTTAAGACCTTAAGAAGGGTTAGATCTTATATAATTTCTGAAATTCTGGAGTTAATTATTAAAATGGCCATAATATTTAGATACATGTCTACTTTTTAAAATAAGTGTATCATGATATAAATCAGATGAACCTGCTTTAATTCAAATGGATTCCAATATCTGTTTAGTAATATGAATTAATTTCCTCTCTAAAAATTAAAATTTTGTGACTACAATTTTAATAAACTCAAATTACATTATAGGATACTATCAGTGCTGCTTTATTTGGCTCTGCATTATTTTGTTGGATACCTTTGGCCTACATGTAGAGGAAGAATATAGTAATATTCCTAAATAAAATTCTCCTAATCTGTTTTAATTTGTTTTTTTCATAAAGTAGTCAACTACTTTATTTTAAAAAATACTTATTGATTTTAGAGAAAGAGGAAGAGAGAGAGAGAGACAGAAACATCAGTCTATTCCTATATGTGCCCTGACCCGAATTGAACCAGTAACTTCTGCGTATTGGGATGATACTCTAACCAACCGAGCCATCTGGACAGGACTTCTTAATTTGTTTTTGCAGTCTCCCAAACCTCACCAGCTCACAAATACCAGCTACCTTCAGACATCCCTTGTATTTTTCTTCTTTTCCCAGATCTAGTCTATAGAAGTTCAGGTCTAAACTTTTCCTCCTTTTTTTATTATTATTTTTTTTCGGAGACAGAGAGAGAGAGAGATAGGGATAGACAGACAGGAACGGAGAGAGATGAGAAGCATCAATCATCAGTTTTTTGTTGTGGCACTTTAGTTGTTCATTGATTGCTTTCTCATATGTGCCTTGACCTTGGGGCTACAGCAGACCAAGTAATCCCTTGCTCAAGCCAGTGACCTTGGATCCAAGCTGCTGAGCTTTGCTCAAACAAGATAAGCCCACACTCAAGCTGGTGACCTCGGGGTCTCGAGCCTGGGTCCTCCGCATCCCAATCCGATACTCTATTCACTGCGCCACTGCCTGGTCAGACTCCTTTTTTTTAAATGCTAAGAGAACACACATTCACTGAGATCAGGCATCTTTGTATTAGTAAGAGTAGGCAGAAAAAGTGATTTTATTTTATGATCTATTTTCAACTAAAAATTAATGAAAAAGATTAAATGAATATGTTGTTTCAAGTATAAGTGCTTATCTCTCATGATGTTTCTTTTTCTGAATTTAATCACTGTTAGAATATTCTATCAAACTTGAAATGAGATACATAAGGAATACACATATTTCTTTCATTCAGAAATGCTTATCAGATACCTTCTAAAAGTGTTAGTCATTGGGTTCAGCAGTGGAAATACAAGATGAACCGATACGAGATTGGGTTCTTTCCCTCAAGGTATTTGCATGTGGTCAGGAGACAGGTGCATAAACAAAATGCAATAGTATAGTTAATCAGTGTGTTAGTGGGATATGTGTGTGGCACAGCTGCATGGCAGTATCCTAATTTGATAGGGTCTATTCAAAACCACTGGATGCCTGGGCTGCACCTCAGACTGAGAGAAATGATCCATGGAAGTGTGGTCCAATGTCAGTTTTTTGTATTAAATTTACAGGGTGCTACTGGTTATGAGATTATATAGGTTTCAAGTGTCCATCTCTGTGATAATTGATCTGTATATTACATTGTGTGCCTGCCACCCAAAGTCAGGTCTTTTTCCGTCTTTATGCCTTTGAGCTCTCCTACCCTTTACTCCCCTCTCATACGAGTTAAATCATCTGGTTCTTGGCTTTCTCTCTGGCTTAGTGCTGCATTATGCTGATGCAGGTGCACAGTGAGGCTTGAGGACCCCAGGCCTGACAGTTCCTCCAAAGACATAGTGCCATGATCACATCTATCTGGAGGGGAGTCTGAGGCACAATCTAGCTGTGAGCCCAGGAATAAGAGGTGATTTGGCAGTGTGTAAAACATAATTCTCCATTGGAGCTTTAATGAGAGTTTAATGAAGGTTCTAAAAAGGTAGAAATTCCTGGACCTTGTAAGATGGATAGAAATTTAACAGAAGAAAAATAGCATTTACAAAGGCACAAGGAAAATTAAGGGGCTTAGACTCTCTTAGGAGTCTTGGAATCTGTTGTGTATATAGCTGGAGTAGCAGGAGATAAGGCTGAAGAGTTAGGAAGGTACTTGAGTATTAATGCTCATCATTAATTATGTCATCCTTATATGCTAGCAAGGAGAACCCAGGACTTAGGGCCTGAACACAGGAATAGCCGGTGTGGGAGGAGCAAAACTCAGGAGCATGGCATCAGAGAGGCCACGGGGGAACGTGACAAGGGGTCACATTTTTATGTGCTATAAGCTGCTCAGAGGTCAGGAGAGATGGCAGTACAGTGACCCTTTAATTTGTCAGGGTGGAGAATTCTCTTGTGCTGACTGACAAGAGAAAATTCCATGGAGTGGTTGGGGGCAAGCCTGATTGCAGTGGGTTAAAGGAAGAACCAAGCAGGTAAGAAAATAGAGTTAACAGAAAGATTTTCAAGGAATCAGCAGTAATGAAGAGCATTGTATACATTCCTTCCTCAGTACATTTATGGGCACTTGCTATATAACAGGATCACAAAAATCGCATTTGTTCTGATTGTTCTTATTGGGCCTTCAGAAATGCATGGTCACAAAGCCTAATACCTGTTTCTTCTGGAAGACGAGATGGTCAGAACAACTTCTCTGTTTCTGTAAAGGGCTCTTTTTTTACTTTCTTTTTTATAGGGACAGAGAGAGAGTCAGAGAGAGGAATAGATAAAGACAGACAGACAGGAATGGAGAGAGGTGAGAAGCATCAATCATCAGTTTTTCGTTGCAACACCTTAATTGTTCACTGAGCACTTTCTCATATGTGCCTTGACCATGGGCCTTCAGCAGACCGAGTAGAGTAACCCCTTGCTCAAGCCAGCGACCATGGGTCCAAGTTGGTGAGCTTTTTGCTCAAGCCAGATGGGCCCTCGCTCAAGCTGGCAACCTCGGGGTCTCGAACCTGGGTCCTCTGTATCCCAGCCTGGTGCTGTATCCACTGCGCCACCACCTAGTCAGGCATCTATAAAGTGCTCTTAAAAAGCAATTTGAAAAGGCTGAGGAGATGGGATTGACGTGTACTCGCAAAAGAGTTCCCAGAGATAGTTAATGCTTTTAGCTGATTATCAAGGTCATCATATCCTAAATCTTCTTTGCTTTAGACTAGAAAAAATATTAAATACTTCCTTTTGTCCTAATCATATTAGAGAAAGCAGGGCCCTCTGCTCTTTATCTTAGTAAGATTCTGTTTGTGTAACAGGCAGTGATTAACTCCAACTAGCTGTTACAAACTAGTAAAAAGGCCCCGAAGAATAAATGCTTAAAATGATGCCCTTTCCTATCTGCAGTATTTTTGTGATTCTGATATGAAGGTCTCCAGATGCGTGAGGCATACGTCTCCTCCTCTGAGTCACAGACGCCATTGAGATTGTTGTACTGAGTTAGGTCCACTGGGAAATACTGCAGTGATCGAAAATGTACTGTGCCTTCTCTGAGCATCAGTGCCTCTCACCCTCTCCGTACAGATCAGTGCTCTCTCCCGTCTGCATCACTATCATCCATGGCAAACTGAGGGAGCTGAAACTCCTCAAACTTAGACGTTCAAAATGCCATTTGTTCTCATCTTTAACCTGGTTCTCCTTCTGCTTATGTGTATGTTCAGCCTTTTGGCTAATAACCAAGAGCCCTTACTTCCCAGCCCAAACAGTTACCTGGTACTGTGCTTCCTCCATAATGCTACATTACCTGCTCTCCTGTCTTGTTCCCACTGCCATCACCAGACTTTGTCACCAGAGCGCCAGACTCTCGTACCTCCCATGTGGAGCATGACCATTACCTCTTACCTGCTTGTTCTTTCCAACCCTACATAATTTTTGTGGCCAGATTAGGATTAGTGTTTTCTGGTTTTCATCATGACCTAACTTTGCATAAAAAATTAAAAAGGTGGGGGGGGGCTGTTCTGTTTGTCAGCAGAATGAAGTCCAATACTCCTGCGCTGAGCTTTCAGCAACTACGTCATCCACAGTCTGGCTCACCTGCCTGCCTGTGTTCTTTGGCATGGAGCAATTATTTACCCACCTGTGTTCCAGGCAAGCTGCATCACTCCCTGTTCTTCATCCACGTTCTGTCTGTTCTTGGATTAAAATGTTTTCTTGCATTCTTCACTCAGGATCCCCCTTCCACATTCTTCAAGACTCAAGAAATATTTCTCCTATTCCTCAAAGACTTCTATACTCTTTCCCTGGTCATTTTTATTAAATGTTGAGGGAAGGGCTAAAAACAAATTTTTAATCCTCTATCAATTCTCTGTCTTACCCAAAATCTTGTCATGCTTTATATTATAGGTATTTATGCACATCTGTTTTACTGAATTTTAACAACGTGAGCATGGGATAAGTGTTTAAACTGTGTGTCATTAATTGCATAGTAATAGTTAATGTGTCTCCTGGGTGGGCACTCACAGACAGTGAATGACCAAGAAAATGACAATTGAGTGTGGGGCGTTGGGAAGGAGTGTGAGGTGGTTATGTTGAACCAAAGTCCAACTGCAGGATTCAAACCCTGGCTTTCTCACTTACTAACTCCGTAACTTGGATTCTGGGAAGTTGCTTAAAACAATCTCTGCTTTACATTTTCCATCACTAAAATGAGATAAAAAGATCTATTCCATAGGGTCATTCTGAAGTTTAAATTCAATGACGTTTATAAAACTTAGGACATTGCCATTTGCGACCTCTTGCATGGATCTGGAGAGTATCATGCTAAGCTAAGTAAAATATGTCAGATGGAAAAGGTCAAGAACCATATGATTTCGCTCATCTGTGGGATATAAAACAAAAAGCAACAACAGACAAAGCCCTCATAGATACAGAAGACAACAGCATGGCAGTTATCAGCAAGGAAGGGGGAGGGGCTGAAGAGAATAAAAGGAGTCAAATATTTGGACATGGTAGACTAGACTTTGGGGGCAAGCACACAATGTGGTATACTGATGTTGTATTATGAAGCTGTACACCTGAAATTTATATAATGTTATTAACAAATGTCACCCTAATTAATAATTTTTAAAAAACCAACAACAATAAAACCTTAGATTAGTTGCTGATTTATAGTTAGTCCTTTATAAACTGGCTTCTTATTAGTCCTGACAAGGCTGGAGTTCTAATCTGCTCTGATGTGGTTCTCTAATACCACTAATAATGTATGTGTTATTTTATTTAGTGCTAAACTTTCTCAATTTCAGCATTATTTCATTATTAATATGAATGTATATTTAACTATTTTATTGAGGTGAGTATAGTTAGTAAATAATAGCTTGAAAATATTACCTCATTGTTTTTGTCCAGAAAATAAAACATTAATACCAAACAAAATACTAAAGAAAATTTCATGATGTGTAAAAATTAGCCAAATTATATCTACCATTTTAGAGAATATGCATATTCTCCAGGCTATAGAAGTCCCAGAGTTTTATGTTTGAGGTTAAATTTCTTATATTCTTGCTTTTGAACATTTTGATCTATTATTTAATATAGTTTAGTTCAGTTCACATAGGGTAATTTTATATCTAATTAACTCATTCATCTTTTCCTTACTTTTAAGTATTCAAAAGAAAGTGTGGTTTGGGAAATGCATTTTTAAGACTCTACAAGAATTCATGGCAGAACTGCTATTTTTGAGTTAGGTGTTTTTATACATAATTTAGAAGGTAGATACAAGGGAGTTCTTTAAAAACTTTTCGTCCAGCAGAGAGATGCTGCCTGATTCACATATAATATCGTTTGGCGGTAGGCTCTTCAGAGTAGAGAAATTTATTTACTTGGGTTCTCTTTGTTGTATTGCATTAAAAAGGAGTTTTAGTTACCTTGTAGTTGTTGACTAATTCTCAGTGACCAAGAAAAAAAGATGAAGGGTTTTTATTGTTTTTGTTTTTGAAGGAGATTGCCTCATGGAAGACGGGTCACAATGGAGGGTACATTAGGGTCCAAGAACCTTTAAAATACAGGAATTTATCTTGTATTTGCATTAAAATTGAGAGCAGTTATGTGAGTTCCACCATAGGAGATGGATTTCATTAGGTGGGCGTGTGCACGAATGGAGGGCATACATTGATTGCACTTTGAGGTAGGAGTTCTAAGTATTGGAGAAGTTCAATAAGACAGCTATGAAAGATACGTCATCATACAGTACCTGCTTTGTTACTGAATGATTGATTAAGTAGTCTTCTTAGAAGATTTGGAGATTGACCTGGACATTGAAGGTAGATAAGAAGAGATTCCCAGACAGGAGAAACACAGGTAAAATATATTATTGGGGTATGTAACGTGTTTGGTAAACAATGAAAAAACTTATTTGTCTAGATGATGGAATTACCAAGATGATACAAAGTTAGATTGGTATAACACATGGGAGGACTTGAATACTAGGCTTGACTTACTGTGTATCATCTCCCTCGTTCATACCTATTTCTTGTCACCATTTATTCCCTCTTCTCCTTTCAGGTGATGGTGGGGAAATAAAAGATGTATTGATAAAGTACTTTGCTAATACTTAAAGCTTTTGATCAGTGTATTAAGTCTGTGTTGGAAAACCCATGCATATTTGGCCTTGCCAAAGCAAACACTGGGCATCTAGAATACTATATGGTAAAGCTTTGGTAGAGTGTTCTTCTGAAATCAGTGTTATTGTGTTGACTATTTTTTGTGATGGATTATTTATACCTCACCAGATTTATATATAATATAATTACAGTGGACCAGTATCATATTTTTCCATGTGTAAGACGAACCCTTTTTCAAAAAATTTGGGATCTGAAAACTGGATGCATCTTAAACAGTAGTTGTGGCATTTCAGATGCCATACAGTAGATGGAACTGAGGACGAGTCAATATATAAAGACAGTGATTTGTCATCAGACACAGATGAGGACAAACTAATGGATGGGACTTTTGACAGTCATGAGGAGTTGTATGAATTTTTTGATGAATAAAACTTGAGTTCAATAACTTTATGTAAAACACTTTTTTTCAAATTTTGGGCCCCAAAATTAAAGTATGTCTTATACATGGAGAAATACGGTATATGAATTAATCTTAGGGAAAACACTAAATTTGTATGACAGCACAAATCCTTATCTACTCATGTTTCTCACACGAAAGGATAAAGATGAATATTACAAGAAAAAATACATGTCTGAAAAGAGTTACAACATAATTAGAGTGGGGCTTCAGAGGGAAAAAAATGAATTGGTTTTGTTCACGGCACAGTTAACTAAGGTCAGAGTGTACGAAGGCCTCATTTTAGAAGAACTCAGCCATTAAGCCCCCTTTCTTGTGATTGGCCATGTTAATGTAAAGACAGTTATCCTGTGTTTTGAAAATAGAGTAATCAGAGAGGGCAGTGATGCACAGCAGTACTGTGAAAAGCAGTTCTTAAGGGATTTTTTTCCTTAATATTTGAGCAGATTTAATGGATTCAAGTATTTGGTGTTTATAGTTTTTAAAGCACTAGATAGAAGAATGATATGGCAAGTGATAATATGGCACTATTGTGTTGAAATTAGTGAAGTTATTTTTATGCTGTGTTTTCTGAACTGTTAAAGAAAAGGCTTTGGGACTCAGCAGGGCTTCTGCAAACAGAGGTTTGCTGATTGCTGAGACCTCTATTCTCAGCTCTTTCCATAGAAAAGGAGAAGAATAGAGCATGGAGAGCCTGGGGTTTGAGACCTGCAAGTCAAAATGAATAGACCGCTCCCTAGGTCAACATTCCTCTACCCTTCAAACTCTGTTTGATATTTCCATCTTTATAAGTTCATCCTGTTCCTGTCTACTGGGAAACCTCTTCCATCTTTGAATTACCACAATACTTGGCCAGTTGCTTTCTTGTGGCAATTATAGTTTTGTTTTATATAAGATGTGTACTGTTACCTGTATAAGGTGTGAACTTCTGGAAGGTTACAAGTTTTGTAGCTATGAAGAGCTTACAGTTAGTGTTTGCTGTACTGACAGTGTAGAAAAAAGCAAAGAGAGTTAATATAGCATTCACGGACCCTTTCGGCAACAGTGTTCAGAGCCTATGTCTTACTGTCCCTTTCCAGAGAATTTAACAAGTCTCTCTATGGGTACGTTTGATGGTGTATAGGTCTGAGGTGGCCCTTTTCTATGGCTTATGTTTGAAAGTGACTACAGCCTCTTTCATTTTTTTAAAAATAACTATTTTTAATTTTTTCATTGATTTTTGAGAGAAGCATCAACTAGTTCCACTTACTTTTTCCATTCAGTTTTTCACTCATTGATTGCATCTCATATGTGCCCTGACTGGGGATTGAACTTCCAAAGTCAGTGTGCCAGGACCATGCTATATACACTGAGCTACCCAGTCAGAGCTCATTACAGCCATTTTTTTAAAAGAACAAATGAATAAAAGCTTCTATACAGATGATTCTCCTAGAATCATGGCTTTTTATCTCCTTTGAGTTAACCACCCCTTTGAGAATCTTTGGTAAGCTATGAGATTTAAACAATTCCCCAAGGGGGGGAATGCATATCTCTACCACATTTTTTCCATTGTTCAGACAGATTCAGAGACTCCCAACTGTCCGGGTTAAAAACTCCCTCTTATAGAGAATTTTAAAGGTGGAAACAGTAATTCTTGTGGAACAAACAGAAGTAAAATAAAACTATATTTTTTGTATTAAATATTTGTCAAACCAGTGGAATATTTTGATAATTAAGTGGTAAAATGCTGTTTGTATTAGATACTAGAAACATTGTAGAGAACAGAGATACATTTGCGCATCTGTTATGGTCAGGGTTGAATGAACTTTAAAAACTTGGAAAGTATTCTGTGCCAAGAAAGAGCAGCTGTGAAGTAAGTAATCTCATCATATAAAGCGTTGGAATCAGGAACTTAAAGTAAAATACAGCAAAGTTAAGGTGAAGTCTTTGTGAAATGGGGACTTGCCTCTGCCCCCTACCACTAACTCCAGTCTACATGTCCCCATTATTTTTAGCTTATAACCCAAATCTGGCACCAGGGAGGTGTGCCACCTACATGTTAAAGCCTCCCTTCTACAAACTAGTATTGAAGCTTTTCTTTTTTTAGTCTCTTGGAGGTGGGGCTGTGCAGGGGTGGTATGCAAAACCAAGTTCTCAGGAGGGATTCAAAAAGAAAAACAATTGTGTGACAATGACAATATGTGCAACTATACAGGCAAGATGTGATGCAATTGATGTGGCCAGGGGAACACTCCAGCACAACATAGTAGAGTGGCTTGAATGGAACCTGAATTCTGGTGTGCCCTACCTGTGCAGTTCTAGGTTGTACTCTACATGACTCTCGATTGGATTGGATGTGGGTTGTGAGGAAAGGAGTCAAACAGGACACCTAGGTTTTGGGCTTGACCAACTGGGTAGATAGACATGCCATGTATATGATATGGCACTACAGTAGACACCTTACCTGCAGGGGATGTGTTATGAGACCCCCAGTAGGTCAGCCTGAGACCATTGATAACACTGAATCCCATATATACTATGTCTTTTCACATACATGCAGGCCTATGATAAAGTTTAATTTATAAGTGAACTCGCTTTAGAGATGATATAGCAACTCCTTTACAATGACGATATAGTTTAAGAAAATTTTGCCTGTTTTTAAACTTATTTATAAATGAATTTTATTTCTTTTTATAGATTTGATTTTTAAAATCAACTTGGGAAAATAACATTTTAGAAAGGTAACCCCAGATCTCTTTTAAATAAACAAAATGATACCCTGTTTGTGCTAAGGAAAGAGTGATCTTTCTTTTCCAAAGCTCAGATCTGATCATGTCATTCACTTGCTTAAAGCCATTTTTAAGTGTCCCACTGCGGAAAAGCTGTGTGACAGCTGCCAGGCTTCTTAGCTCCCTGAAATCCCTTCCTTTTCTTTATTATGATACCTTACTACACAAGAGGTAAAACCTTTGACTGACTGCTCAGGGATCAAAGAACCCACTCTGTGCTCCCTAATGTGGCTGTGAAGAGTAGTGTTGGGCAGATAAAATATATTATGCTCACTTTGTTAAAGATGGCGCTGCCCACATGGAAGTTCGTTGATATTAATGTGTGTTCTGGAACAGGCTGTGGGCAGGCCGGGTCATTATAGCCTAAGGCTTAGTTTAAGAGTAAGCTCTTCTCCACACCCTTGACTGATTGGATGATGTAGGGTGGTGCACTCTCCTGAGGAATCCCATTATGCCTCAGATGGGTGGCTTTGTATCAGAGACTTTCTTGTATGTATAATTAGATTAAAGGTTTGGATTTTCTATGCTATAAACTGGGGCAGTCTGGGAGCTTGATCTCCCTCGCTCTTGGTTCCTGAGTTCCTGAGGTTAGTATTAGAGAGGAGAGCAGAGTAAGGCCACGTGAAGGCCAGGAGAAGCAGCTGAGATGGCAGAGTGCTGAGTAAGAATGCAGTTTGTTAAGAGTTTGTGCAGGAGGAGATGGGAAACAGAGGTGAATAAGTCTGGTGAGCTAGAAACCTTTGATTTTAGGAAACTCGGATAAGTCAGTAGCTTTGTGAGCACTGAATGTGTGGGTTTTGGAGCCCAGTGTGTGTTTTTGCTTGCCTGCCGGGTGCAAGCTAGAATTAAAGCTGATGGCTCACCAGTTTTTGGCTCCTGTGTTTCATTACCGACTGTCCGAATCCAATGCGAACCTGCATGGGTCAGGCTGCTGTGATAGCGGCCGCGACTACTGGCTTTACAAGTAGCTTATAAAGTGGCCCTCTCTCTCCAGGCCCATCTCCCAAGTCCCCCTTGTCCCAACCCCAAAGTATTTCATTTCCTGAACCATTGTGTCAAGTCTCAACTCCTGACTTTTGGTGCCTCTCACTGGACTCTCTTCTATTTTTCTTGACTCTCCATGTATATTCCAACACCACCGTCCTGGTGAGCTGGTTTACTCCTACTTATCTTTTTCTTTTCAAGGTGGTTTTTAAAAGGTAACATGGTCAGTTTGTTCTTTTGCAGATGGATGAATTAATCTGCACTCCTCTGAGTGTTTAATATACTCAGTACTGATTCAGTCTTTAGGTGAACCTTTGGAAAGGCATGTTGTATTGTGCGGCACAGGCTTCCTAATGCTAGGAATGGGAGAGGAAGGGAGTGAGCTCAGAGACACGTTTGCCTTTTTTATGTCTGTAGCCCCCAGTGCATCCCATAATGAGCAAGACTTGTAGGTCTGCCTTAGTTTACCAGTTTTTATAGAGAACTAATAAAGGTGAATTGAATGAATAGTTGGGGATAAAGGAATCATGAAGAAAGTTAAAAGGAAGTTATACAAAAAGTTAAGGATTAGTTCAGTTGCAAAGAGAAAGTAATTTTCATGTAAATGGAAGATATCTTAAAAGTGAGGATGATGGTTGCTCTTCTCGCTTTCATCACGTTTAGAACAAGAATGACATTCAAATATGGTGCCAGTCTGTGAAAGAATGGGAGGATTTTTTGGCAGTATGAGCTTGTTGGTACTAGAATGAGCCATACATGAAGACTTAAATGGTAGAAAGTTGTATCAATCAATCAAATAGTGCTTAAATAGCTTGGCACTAATACAAACGATGTAAAAATGAAGGGACTATATTTTAAAAGAACAAAGAAAGGCGTGAATCATCACCCAGGATATCACAGTTCAGGAATGCATTCTAGGAATTCAAAAGAACAGAATAATAAATGTCTCTCCAGAACTACTTAGGACTGACCTTGACAAAGACAGAAGGCTGGCTGAATAAATGTAATGCCAGTTGAATTAGCCTGAAGGAAATGAAGACCTCTTGGTGTAAAGTTGTTGTACAGGTTAGATCAAGAATCACTCTGATTAGATTCTTTGGTAAACTGGGCTGTTAACCGTAAAGCTTGATTAACTCTTTTTATGAACAAAAACACAGTGAGAAGTGTCCAAGAGCTTTAACTGGACTGCCAATCTAATTCAATTGTCTTCTCTCTTCTCAATAGCTGAAAATTTTGTTTTAAAAAGTTTTAAGTCGTTTAGTTGTTGCTTTAATCTGTAGGTCACTGTAATTAAGTCATCACACACGTGTCATTTCTGTTATTTTGTTTTGAAGTTGGATAATGCCGATGAACAAGCAGCCCAGATCAGGAGAGAACTTGACGGTCGATTGCAATTGGCAGAGAAAATGGCAAAGGTAAATTACCAACTTTGACATGCTGTGTACCATTTCCCTACATTAATTGAATTCTGCGAGCTGGAAGAGTTTTGTGTTGATCAACTGAGCTTCTTTGTCTCGTTTTTTCCTCACCGTGCACAACTCTTAAGTACACATATCTAAATGGATGTGTGTTATCTAAATGGAGCCTGTTTTCTATTTTACCAGTCCATCCCTCTATGTGATAGGTTTAAGTTCAATAACTTCTGCAGATTATTAACACAATGCCCAAATTTCTCAAACTGACAGATTTGAAAGCATTTTAATACTGCACTAAGCATTACATAATTAGGGAGAAAAATCTGTGAAGTTATGTAATATAGCTTGGCACACAGTAATGTCTACTACTTGATTGAAGACTGAGTGGATGAAAAACAGAATTTGAAGTTTCTAGCACAGAGTCTGGCAGCAGAGTGTGTCCAATCGATATCGTAGTTACTTGATTTGTGCAATCACTGTGTTTCTAAGGACACACATCGATTTCAGACAAAGGCTATGAGTTTCTTTTTAATATTTAAGATGCGTTAGAGAGAATGGAACTTCAATGTCTAAATTATTCTTTAGTAAATGGGTACATTGATTTACTTCAGTGGTACAAAATACTTAGTCCATCACAGTAGACTTGAGGTTATAATGCTGTTGCTTGTTCTAGAATACTTTCCTCCCACCCCTTTCCCTTTCGCTAAGCAAAACCATTAAATATTTGATGGGTAGATTCTCTCCCTCTCTCCTTTTCTGCCTCTCTGCAGAATCTGTTCTACTTAGAGATTTTTCTTCATTTAAAAAATTAGGTGCAATATGTACACAGTAAAGTACATGGTAAATCTTTAGTTTACAGCTCGATATATGTGTGTATACCCTGTATAACCACCTCCCAAGTCAAGATATCGAAGTCTTTTTTAACATTTGAGAAAGACATACTGATTTGTTTAACAATTGCATTTTTGTTCTTTTGCAAAGAAAAATCAGCATTTATGAATGTATACATTTTAAGAATACTCCTATGTTTATCTGTGCCTGTTCAATAACAAAGTAGAGAAACAGTTGAAAAATAAAAAAAATGGAGAGATGATGGGTAATAGAGATGACAGTATGTTGTGAGAACCAAGTCAGAGATATACTACTGGGTAGGCAGACGTAGGTTTACAGCTGTGAGTATGTGAACGTTTATTCGCTACTATAATAATCATAACCTGCATGTCTTTTTCCATACGAACAACTATAAACCTACTTTTGCCTACTGTTGTGTAGGGAACAATCTCTAGGTGAGAGAAGTTATACGATGATATGAAGTGGGGGTTAAAGAGTTACATTCACAGAAAGGGTGGTGTTGCCATGTTACCATCCTCTAGAATTCTAGAGCCACCACGTAATTCTGGAGAATCGAGTGTGGACTTCACAGAGTAAATATCCAGAAGCTTGATGCTTTTGAGAGAAAAGCACTTTAACTGAAACCCTAACCTAAATTGTCAGCTAGCTGGAAGGGCATTCGCTTTTCTTAAAGACCTGAGGCTAAGAGAGCAGAGCATCCAAGGGGGGCAGTGCCAGACAGCATGGGCAGGGCTCTGGGCCTGCGCTCAGCATTTGTACACTGCTTGCTTGTATGTAGATTGTACCAGAGACTGTGCACATTGTCATAAATTGGACTTGCTTCTCCAGGGGCCAGGCTGAGTATCTGATGCTTTAGAATAAAGTTTGGATAATTTTATAGATTAAGGGAACAGAAGGGAGAGCCTCCAATATGTTCTCACATGCATGTTTGCAGAGGGGGCGTGCTGATAAACTCTGGTGTGGAGGAGAAAGGTCCGGGATGCACAGGCAGAGACTCCTGTTTGAGGGAACCCTGGTGGTTTTATCAGAAATGTGACAAAGAAGAAAATGTGCAGAAGGATATGAAGCCAATGGGATCGGAAGGAAAAAAATCACCAAAAATAGATGACTTTTGTTGAACAGACTGTTGACATAGCAGATAGAGTATGTTTAATTGTTTTTTACTTTAATTTCACCAAACTTAAGCCATCTGCATAAACTATTTATAAGGCTAGTTATAATTTACTGACCTTGTTGGATTATGTCTCTACACTAACCCTATTAACCCACAGAGGCAGATGATATAATGAATTTATTTCACAGACAGAGAGATCAAGGCACAGGGAAGACGAGTGACTTCACCCAGATTTTATAACAAGTAATGGTGGGGGCAGGACCCACACCCTTGTCTTTGGCTCCAGAGTCTGGCACCTCTCTTAGACGCTGCTGCCTCTTCGGTCTGATAAATCAGAAGTGTAGTAACAGTTAGTAGTTGGCAGTCAGTAACACCTCCTGCCACACTAACAACAGCATAATATGATAAAACCACAGGGCAGAAATCTCTGTTCCAAGGGATAGAAATACTGACTTAAATATTTCAGCCAAGGCATAATTAGGAAGTAGTAGGAAAAAAAATATGTAGACTGGGCCAGAAAGACCTGTGGTCAAATCCATCATTATTGTTTCCTAGAAACATGCATTAGACAAGTTATTTAACCTTTCTGAACCTGAATATTGGAGCCAGAATATTTGTCAAATACCTCCTAAAATAGCCAGGCACTGTGTTAAGCACTTGAGATGCATGCAGACAATAGAGTTGTCTTGAGATAAAACCAGCCAAAAGTATTTCTGCCATGCTCTGGGGAGCTCACATTGTATTTGGCAGAGCCCCTCAATAAGCAGCAAATGTACCATGTGGCTGAACTCTGGAAAGTGATCCTTTGCTATTTAGAAAATAAAACAGAGAGGAGAGTGGTTACAATTTTCATGCAAGTGGTCAGAGTAGGCCAGTTCTGGGCAGTGCTTTATTTCTAGTTCCTCAGTCCAGAAATGTGGAATTATCTCTGACTCCTTTCTTTTTTTCATACCTCATGCCAAATTTATTAGGAAATCAGTTGCATCTGTGTTCAAAATATTTCCAGAATTTACCAGTGGCCACTATTTCTCACCTACTACTTCAGTCCAGTCACCATTGTGTCTACCTGGACAGTCATTCTGTCCTTTTGCCTGGGCTCCTAGCTTCTACCTCTGTCCCTATCAACTAGGCAGCCAGTGAGTCTCTGTGGAAACTTCTATCCATATCACTGAGAGTCAAATAATAAGTCCTGCAAGCCCTGCGTGGTCTGGCCTTCACTACAGTGTGTCCGTAATGTCATGGTGCACTTTTGACCGGTCACACAGTCAAAAGTATACCATGACTTTATGGACACACTGTACTTCTCTGACTTCGTGGTTCAGTAAGTTCTCACTTTGGCTCAGTCCACTCCAGCTGTGTCAGCCCCTCAGGCTTCCTGCACAGGGTCTCTGTCCTGGTTACTTCCCCTCCTGCGGTCGTTTCTCCCTGACTTTCACATGCTTCTGCTTCCTATATCAATCGGAGTTCTCCAGAGAAACAGAACCAATATAGATATATGATCTCCTATTGATTCTCTTACTCTGGGCGTAGATATACAGAAAAAACTTTGTGTGTATATATCATGCACACAGTACATATATATATACATAGGGGTTACGTGTATGTTTTTTTTGTCTATAGAAGTATGTATATAGAGAGAAACATTAATTGATTGATTGACTTCTATTGGAATTGGATCGTGTGGTTGTAGGGGCTAGCAAGTCCAAAATCTCTGAAAGTCAAGGTGGTAGGCTGGAAATTCAGGTAAGAGCTGATGTTACAGTCTTGAATTCAGAATCTGCAGGGCAGGCCAGCAGCCAAAAAACTTGGGTAAGCTTTCAGTGTTACAGAAGTGGGGCAGCATCACTGCTGTTGCAGAAGCCTCAAGCCGTTGCTCTAAAGGCGTTCCACTGACAGGATGAGGCCCATTCGCATATTGGAGGGCAATCTGATTTACTCACAGTTGACTGATGGTAAAGGCTAATTATATCTGGAAAATATCTTCACAGCAACATCTAGATTAGAGGTTGACTAAACAACTGGGCACCATAGTATAGCCACGGTGACAAATAAAATTCATCATCTTACTCCTTCATCTGCTTTTTGGCTCAAAGGTCATCTCCGCATGGAGACCTTCTCTGACCACCCTGTTTGCCTGTGCAGCAACTTTCCACTCCATGTCCCTATCTAAACCCACTCTCCACAGCACAAATCACTTTCTTTTTTTAAATTTTTGTGACAGAGACATAGGGACAGATAGGGACAAACAGGAAGGGAGAGGGATGAGAAGTATCAGTTCTTCATTGAGGCACCTTAGTTTCTCACTGATTGCTTTCTCATGTGTGCCTTGACCAGGGGGCTACAACAGAGCAAGTGACCGCTCGCTCAAGCCAGTGACCTTGGGCTCAAGCTGGTGAGCCTTGGGGTTTCGAACCTGAGTCCTCTGCATCCCAGTCCAATGCTCTATCCACTGTGCCACTGCCTGGTCAGGCACAAATCACTTTCTACCTTCTGAAATGATTATCTTATTCATATGTCTCTTCTCACAGTAACATACAGGCTCCACAGTGTGGAGGATTTTTATTTTTATTATTTAATCAGTATCTTTGTGGTTATATCTCAAGGTTTAACCTAAGGGCCAAAGAGTAGAACACAGCAGACACTTGGTGACTTGCAATTAAACTAGAGAATAACCCAACAGTATGACGCTGTTCAATTTAAAAGATCAAACTTGACATTTATACTTGTCTGATGTATATTGGGTTCTGTTCCCAAGAAAGACACAACAGACTCAGGTTAAGTAAGGTGGATGCAATATTAGCAGTAAACTTCAAAGCATTAAAAGAGTTGTTTTTTCTTATAAAAGAGAAAAAAATTTTGGTACAGTTTGAAAAATTCTGAAAAGTTTGAAAATGCTAATAACTAAATCTTCAAGTTTGGTGATTCTTGTCAGTCTCCTCATTGAAAATCGTACTGAATGAAGTGTTTTTAATTAAAGCTAAATGATTAAATAATAAATAATTTCACATGCTAATACTGTTTTTCATAAAATATCACCTCAAAAGTTTGAAAGAGGCCCTGGCCGGTCGGCTAAGCGGTAGAGCGTCAGCCTGGCATGTGGATGTACCAGGTTTGATTCCTGGCCAGGGCACACAGGAGAAGTGCCCATCTGTTTCTCCAACCTTTCCTCTTATCTTTCTTTCTTTCTCTCTCTTCCCCTCCAGCAGCAAAGGCTCCATTGGAACAAAGTTGGCCCGGGCGCTGAGGATGGCTCCATGGTCTCCACCTCAGGCACTCGAATGGCTCCGGTTGCAATGAAGCAACACCCCAGATGGGCAGAGCATTGCCCCCTGGTGGGCATTTTGGGTGGATCCTGGTCAGGCACATGCGGGAGTCTTGTCTCTCTACCTCCCCGCTTCTCACTTCAGAAAAATACAAAAAAGAAAATATTTTTGAAAGAAAATTGGTATATCCAGCCTTTTAAACGTGATATATTTGCCTTTGCTAAAATACAATTTTAAAAAGGCACAATTATGATCGTTATACTATTATAAACATAAAATGAAGTTTTTATTCAGTGCATAATTAATGAGCACATTAGTTAGATGTTAAAACTAGTCTAAAGAGCATTTGTAAACTGGGTGTTTTACAGCAAAGTTAAAATAAGATTCATAGAGATAGAAAAGTCATTGTTTTCCAACTAGGACTTAAACTGTAAGCATTGGATTCATTTACTCATCAGACATAGATTTGCATGTTTTTTAGAGAAAATTCTCGCAGATGACAGGTAACTTCCTGGTCTGGGACCTGTAATCAATGGTAAACAGGAGGTTGACCCAAGTACAGATCCTCAGATAACCTTTGGGTGGCCTTTTCCTCCATGTGACTTTGAAAGGACCTGCCCCCTCAGCCCTTTGCCTTATTTCTGAGTTTTGGGTGCTTTCTATGATAGCATGTAAAGTTTGTCCACAAATATAAAAATCTGTTCTTATAGTTTATTTTGCCTTTTTCTTGTGTGTGTATATTTTTCTGAAGTGAGAAGCTGGGAGGCAGACAGAGAGATTCCCACATGTGCCTGACCAGGATCCATCCAGTGTGCCCACTAGGAGGCGATGCTCTGCCCATCTGGGGCGTGTCTCCTATGCAACCGGAGCCATTCTAGTGCCTGAGGCAGAGGCCATGGAGCCGTCCTCAGTTCCCCGGGCCAACTTTGCTCCGGTGGAGCCTTGGCTACGGGAGGGGAAGAGAGAGAAAGAAAGAAAGGAGAAGGGAAAGGTTGGAGAAGCAGATGGGCGCTTCTCCTGTGTGCCCTAGCTGGGAATTAAACCCAGGATATCCACACACCAAGCTGATGCTCTACCACTGAGCCAATATTTTGCCTTTTTTTTTCTGGTTCATGTACTGAAAAATCATCCCCCAGCATAATTTTTTTCCAAAGGAACTCAAGGTAGTATTCTGTAACTGAGTGCTGATTTGTGTTTCCCATGGGAGCAAACTTCCACTTTTGGAATGTTCCTTAAAACTATAGAGGAATGTAAAGAGGATACTTAATCTTCCTTGGGAAAGTTATTTATGAATGTAGATATTTAATCACTCGGTGATGATGAATATGCAGTTTTAATATTTATTATATGTAAATTACTTTAAGAGAAATATGTGAGGGTTGTATGGGGGTTTGGGGAACGCAGAACAGGTGGCCTGAGACTCTGGGACCAATTTGAGAAGTGTGCCAGATGTTCTTCCTGTCCCGAGAACACACGAGTGCAGGTGAGTTGGGGACTAGCAGCAGGTTGATGAGCACAGGCTGGATGCATTCCAGTCCTGCAGGGGTGCAGATCTCAGGTTATGTTTTGAATGATACCAGAGGAAACAACAATGAAGGCATGGGTTGTCTGGAGCTTTCCACAGTCATTTGAAAGATGGCTGCCTAGGTCTCCTCCCCAGCCAGGTGTGTATGGCGGTTGTTTTGTGACATTGCACTTGACATTCTAAAGCTCTATACCCTCCTACTTTAAGATAGTAGAGCCAAGTACCAGGTGGTCAGAGATTAAAGACAGAGCTAGAGTGTAAGAAAGCCTCCTTTGCTGTTTGTGGGAATATAAATGCACGTAGTCTTCTCTAAGAACAACTTGCCAATCTCAATATCAACATGAATACCAACATTTGAACTGTACTTTTTATTGAGTGGAATAGAAATCCGACTGAAGAGATATAGAAGGAGGGAATGGTAATGCTCAAATAATCCAGAAAAAATAGTCTTTGAAATTAGTGTTGTTACTTTCTGTTACTTCAAGCTTTTCTCATAAATTGGCTTTTCGCTTTAAACTTATTTTCTAAATCTTGACTAAATATTTGAATTTATGGCCATAAGGGATCTTGACACATTTGTGTTACATGAAAATTAACTAGTTTCAGAAACATGACTATATTGCTATTTAATATTATGGGGTTTTAACATTTGAATGCTTATTTATAAAAAATATACTCTCCACACAATGCATATCTGTGCTAAGAAAAAAAGATATTGTTAAAATAGTTGTTTCCTGAAAGGCAAAGCAGTATATAATGAATATTGTTCTTGTGGGCCAGATACCACAAGCATTTCAAAGGTAACAGTGACTAATAAAGGTTCACATGTACACAAAAACTTCCTACATGCATGTTTTCAGAGTTTGTTTATCCCTTTGGTAAATAAGTATCTTATCAAAAATAAAGTTAATGTGTAATGTATATAATGTTATTCATATTGTTTTACCATAATGATTCTCAATGGAGTATATAACATACCTTTAAATATAATCAAAATCAGCAGAGCCCAAGGTTTTTAAAGCCTGGAGACTAAAGTAGATACATTGTATCTAGTGCCACAATTTCTAAGAGTCAATATTTACAAAATATGTTTTATGATAACCTGGAACTGTGACTTATATAACACTGTTACTTTAAAAATTATTTTCAAGGAAAGGAAATTCCCCAAATTTACAGCGAAAGAAATGGAGAATATGTATATAGAGGAGCTACGGTCTTCAGTGAACTTGCTAATGGCCAACTTGGAGAGTCTTCCAGTTTCGAAAGGTGGTCCAGAATTTAAACTGCAAAAATTAAAGCGCTCACAGAATTCTGCATTTTTGGACATAGGCGATGAGAATGAGATTCAGCTGTCCAAGTCTGACGTGGTGCTGTCCTTCACCTTAGAGGTAAGTGGCTTTATCTCATGCTTGCCTCTGATGGCATAAATGAGGCTGCAAATAATTATTTCCTGACCCACAGTGGTGACATTTCAAATTTAAAACAGTGTAGTGTGTTTTGAAGCAGATAAATTATTCGTCATTTGCAAGGCAATTAGGTTGTGAATGCAAAGAAATGTAGACTGTCCTTTCAACATAATGGCAGTATGAGGATGAAATAATAAAATAACAGAAGTTTTGAGGCAAGTCTTTGTGTCAGTTTAGACTACTGTAAGTTGATTGTTAGACGAAGCACCCAAACATAGTTGGGTGGAAATAGGATTTAAACATATAACTGCATTCTCTGTAATTTGGGAGCTCCATTCAAGCTTTTAGTTAGCCTTTCTTTTTTTAATCTCTTTTCCCTATGAGATCATCTTTCTAGAATCAAATTGCATAAACCAGCCATTCTGCACAGTGTCGGCACATACACACACACACACATATGTATATATGTATGTATATGTATATATATGTATGTATATATGTGTGTATGTATATATGTATATGTGTGTGTGTGTGTGTGTGTGTGTGTGTGTGTGTGTGTGTGTGTGTGTGTGTGTATATATATATATATATATATATATATATATATATATATAAAATAAGTAGAGAATTCTTTTCTAGGATGTCCGGTTTCCTTATAGAGACAATAAATATTACAAAGATCCGAAATAAATGTCATACCTTGAAAATGGTGTTCTGCAAGCCTTCCTTTTCATCCATTTCACACAAATCACTGGAAATCAGATATTGATACTGTTCCTATAGCAACTTGTCTTCATGAATTACATCACTTTGCTAATCTCTGTATATGGGCTAATCCACATTTATGTCTATGGGTTTATATACAATACCCATATACCCTAGCAGTATCAAGCTGAAATGTAAATCTCTCCCAAACATATTAGAGCTTTTGTAGCTCCTTCCTGGCATTGTTATATTCTCTCTACTGGTTTCCACTACTGTTATTTGAGTTTGCTGATTGACAGAGAAAAAGTACCTTGGAGTTCTAGGAGGTACAGTTGAAGTTCTTTGTTGGAATCTTTCTACCCTTGGCTTGCTTAGTTTATGTAGAAAAAGGAAATCCCTGCTCTGCCCCCACCCCCATTGTTTTCTCCACTCACTCATTTCTAAAATAAATATAAGTTTGGGAAGAAAACAGCAGCCTCTCACTTTCTTAACTTCCAGGCTAATGATGTCTTTGTTGGTTAATAGGCTAAATTTGGTGTTAGAGTAGGGTAAACAGGGGGTTTTCTTCTGACTCGGGACACAGTTCTGGAATTACTTTGCCAAACGGCTTTGCTACCTACTAGAGCTAACTACTAGATTTCCTCGCAGTGCCTTTTTTTTTTTTAAGTGAGAGAGAGACTGACAGGAAGGGAGAGAGATGAGAAGCATCAGCTCGTGCTTGCAGCACCTCAGTTTGTTGATTGCTTTCTCATATGTGCCTATATGGGAAGGGAGGGTTCCAGCAGAGACAGTGACCCCTTACTCAAGCCAGCCACCTTGGGGTTTCAAACCTAGGTCCTCAGCATCCCAGGTCAACACTGTATCTCCCTCACCACTGCTCAGGTTCAATCTTTAAGCCACTTAACCTGAACATCTTTGCTTTGAAATTACGTTGTATCTTACACGTGGAATTTTCTTATCACTCTTGCCTCTGGTTTCCTAATGAGTAAAATGTAAAGTGCCAAACCCCTCCCCCTTTTTAAGATTTTTGTATGAAACAGTAAATTATTAAATGACAGTATAAGTTTTTCTATAAGGGTTTGATATTTAAGTTCATTCATGATAAAAATAATTTGTTAAAGCAAACGATATTTGTAATGATTAAGTGTCATTACCTCTATAAGCATTGAGAACTGAAAACAGTTGAAAACATTTTCTCTTTTCTCTGTTTAAAAATCTCAAATAAGCGTAAATAATTACTTTCTCATGAATTCTTTTTTCTCTTTTGTAAACAAAATAAGGCTGGCGAGTTAGTGCTTAAGTGAAAATATAAATTGTTATTCTGAGCTTTATTGCCAGTGTGTTAAATGGGGCTTATTCGGCTAACAATAAAATGGGCTTAGAGAAATACAGTGTGTCCGTAAAGTCATGTAAGTTGATTGTTACTGGTCACAGGACAAAAGTGCACCATGACTTTATGAACACACTGTACAAGTTAAAACTTCACTTTGCATAGTACTAGAAGCTTGTGTGTTTATATATTTATAAAATTATTTTGGTGTTCTTTATTGCCATTCTTTATATCCATAGGAAGTAGATATTTTCCTAGCCTAGCACAATACAGATCTATTTTTTGGTGTCCACAGTGTGTGTGTGTGTGTGTGTGTGTGTGTGTGTGTGTGTGTGTGTGTGTGTGTGTATCTGAAGTGAGAAGCTGGGAGGCAGAGAGACAAGCTCCCGCATGTGCCCAATCAGGATGCACCTAGCATGCCCACCTAGCATGGTGATGCTCTGCCCATCTGGGGCATTCCTCCATTGCAACCGGAGCCATTCTAGCGCCTGAGGTGGAGGCCATGGAGCCAATCTCGGTGCTTGGGCCAACTTTGCTCCCATGGAGCCGTGGCTGTGGAAGGGGAAGAGAGAGATAGAAAAGAAGGAGGAGGGGGTGGGGTAGAGAAACAGATGAGCACTTTTCCTTTGTGCCCTGGCCAGGATTCAAACCCAAGACTTCCACATGCTGGGTCGATGCTCTACTGCTGAGCCAACTGGCCAGGGCTGGTGCCCACAGTATTTTAAGTAGAAGTTACATGTTCAGTAATAAACTGAAACCACAGGAGGAGGAGACTACACAGTGCTTATCTGTAGAACTCCTGCAAGAGCAGAGTAGGTGCCCCTTGCCCCAGGGCCTGTGCCCTCAGACTCCCTGCACTGAATAATTACCCCAGCCCATTCCCCAAACATTGCTCCTCAGTTCCCAAATATAGCCCAAGAAACTCCACAAGGCAAGCAGCGAATCCATTTTAAGGGACTCACCTTCTATCCGTCAAGCTTAGAGTTGGCCCAGTGAGAAAAGAGTCTTATTTAAGAATGCAAGTCCAAGTCAAAGGCATAAGTGCAGGTTTGAAGAACTGTTGAACTTTTTATTTTTATTCTTTGTATTGTTACCCACTTGCCCCTTCTCCCGCCACACCCTATTCCCTTACCTAGCTTAATTTTTTGTAACAGCTCTCACTGCCTGATATATTCAAATATTTCCTATGTTTATCATTTCCTATTTGATTTTTTCTACTTAGAATGTAAGTTGCAGGAGGGCAAGGTCTTTTTCATTTGTTTCTCTTTCTTTATTGTTTCTTGAGGTGTTCCAAGAGCCTAAAACAGTGCCTTCCTGCACACAGTTATTGATGTGACACTTATTGAGTTAGGAACTTTGATAGTATCAAAAAGCATCAGCCTTACAGCATTATGTTACGTGTAATGCTCTTCATTCATGAAGCCTTCTGAGGGAACAATAAAGCAAGAGATACACTCACCCACAGAGAAGTAAGCCATACAACAGTATTTTAAAATTAAATATTCAAGCCTGACCTGTGGTGGCACAGTGGATAGAGTATCAGCCTGGAATGCTGAGGCTGCAGGTTTGAAGCCCTGGGCTTGCCTGGACAAGGCACATATGAGAAGCAAGCAATGAGCAATTAAAGTGAAGCAACTATGAGCTGATACTTCTCACTCCCCTCTCCTCTGTAAAATCAATAAATAAAATCATTAAAAAATAAAAAATTATATATTCAAGTAAGGCTAGGAAAGCAGACATTCACCTATGAAGCTATGAGTCTGGATGTTAAAAGGGGAGTAGGGTCACGACAGGAATGTAGCTGATTTTCACACAGTGTTTTCATTGGTGTCAGACTGGCAGACTTTCTGCCTTCCCATGTGTCTGGGCTGTGTGGTGCCCTCTTCACCGCGCTGCCCAGCTCCGTTTCCTCGTGACCCACACACGCCTGAGTGCCACATAACGCCGTGGGCAGTGTATTATTAAGGAGTATGTTTTCTTGTCCCATATTTTGTATATGTCTTCCTTCATTTTGCATCCAGGATAACTGTCAATTTTATCCTTACTACATCGATCACAGAGACATCAGGGAAGAGCAGATGAAACCAATTGATTTTATTTTCTGTAGTTCCATTATGGAGTTATGCTGGGAATTGGTTTGCCACAGTTACCTAAAATTAGGTTAATTTGATGTTCCCTGGAATGAATTCTTGGCTTTCCTTATCATTAATGATCAAGACTGGCTGTGGTTTGTTTTTCTTCTTTGTTTTCAATTATGTCTGTAGAATTGTGTTTTATTTATATGTATGAGTCGCAACAGAAGTTACATCTTTTGAGAGCGGCAATTCTGTGGGATGAAGCATCCGGGCACAGATGGGTGTATTGTTCTGAGGAACAGAATGAGGAGGTCCTGTTTACAGTCACTTGTAACAGAGTGACAGAAATACCCACAAGCAGATGCTCCTTTCTTCTCCTTGTGCTTTGGCTATTAAACACAGCACAGGAGGAGAAGGGGTGCAAACAGTCCTTACTCCCAATGTGAACCAAGGCCTCCAAGATTTCTCAGCTTCTCTTGCAGTACACAGTTCCCTTGCTTTATCCATTTTAAGTGACCATCAAAAAGTTATCATTGAATTAAGTCGTTAGAGTCATGGTGGTAAGTTGATATGTAGGCAGCTTTAAATAGATATGGTTATGGTTATATGTTTCTTTTTTCTTAGCTTCTGGTGATTTTGTTTGTATTGGTTTCTAAGGAGTTTCAATATTACTAACAGAAAATTTTATTAAAAATGCCTAGTATTTTTATTTTTCCTGAACAAGATATAATATTTTGCCCAACTCCCATAAGTTTTAGAGCAGCAGTGAAAGATAGTATCGATTAATTCTCTATTAATTCTTAGTCTGATTTCAGTAAAGACCTTCTTTTTATTCATATGTTGCTGTGCATTTCGTATAAGTACCACGCATTAACCGATTGCGCCGCTGGAGCTTTACAAGCTGTGCATTACAATGTGAAAAAATGACAAAAGGCTTAGAGGAGGAAGGATAATGATTCTGAATTTGACTTGTATTTTTCAATGATGTGTTTCCTGTATGTGTGCACCATGACTTTACGGACACACTGTATACACACACACACACACACACACACACACACACACACTGTATTTTTTTTCCTAAAGTGAGAAGCTGGGAGGCAGAAAGACAGACTCCTGTATGCGCCCAACCAGGATCCACCCAGCAAGCCCACTAGGGGAGGATGCTCTGCCCATCTGGGGTGTTGCTCCTTTGTAACTGGAGTCATTCTAGTGCCTGAGGCAGAAGCCGTGGGGCTGTCCTCGGTGCCCAGGGCCAACTTTGCTCCAGTGGAGCCTTGACTGTGGGAGGGGAAGAAAGAGACAGAGAAAAAAGGAAAGAAGGAAGGGTGGAGAAGCAGATGGGCACTTCTCCTGTGTGACCTGGCCGGGACTTGAGCCTGGGTATTCCACATGCCAGGCCAATGCTCTACCACTGAGCTTACTGGCTGGGGCCTCCAATATATTTTTATGGGGAAAAAAGCAAAGAAAACAAAGCAATATACATTGTATTTATAAACATAACATTCCTTTTATACCAGAGATAAAGAAAAATGTTATTTTAAGTAGTCTGTTTCTTGGAGAGCTTGATCTTGAGATTCATATCACAACCCTGTGAAAACTATCATGACTTTAATAATGTATTCAATGATCAATAAACGATGTAGGTGATGTTTTGGTGGAGATTTTGGTAGCCACATAGCATGAATGCTGTTAATCTTGTTTTACAAAATGAAATCAGTAAGGAAATGAATGTGCATATATTAAAATGCCATTGAATATATTTTATAAATTAAAATTAGAGAATTTAGGGAACTTCATGATTCATGTTTGATGGGAAAAAAATTATGGCAAAATATATGTGTACATCCAACAAGAATCTTTCAAGATTGGCAGTCTTTTGTAAAAGCATAAAAAGTGCACTTGAAAAAATATATATTTCTCTTTCCTTCAAGAATTATAGCTGCAGCCTTACCAGGCAATGACACAGTGAGTAGAGCATCAGCCTGGGATGCTGAGCACGCAGGTTCAAACCCTGAGGTCACCGGCTTGAGTGTGGGCTCACTAGCTTGAGTGTTGTGTTGCCGGCTTGAGTGTGGAATCACAGATATGAGCCCATGGCCTCTGACTTGAGCCCAAAGGTCTCTGACTTGAAGTCCAATGTCACTGGCTTGAGCAAGGGGTCACTGACTTGGCTGGAGCCTTATGCCCAGTCAGGACAGATCAGAGAAAGCAATCAATGAACAATTAAGGTACTGCAACTATGAGATGATGCCTTTCATCTCTCTCCCTTCCTGTCTGTCCCTCTTTCTCTCTTTCCACACAAAACAAACAACAACAACAAAACAATAGCTGCATAAAATAATTTCAGTCTTTTTTCCAGTGACTACATTAAATGAATACATACCCTTAATGGATGGAAAAATTATCTTTTCCTTGTCAAATTATTATGAAAATGTTCAGTGGCAAGTGATATCTTTTTATTATTTTATAAGAAAATATAAAGAAGATTCTTTCATACATACTTTTATAAATTATTTTTATAATAGTTAAAATGAAATAGTTTAGTTTTCTGTAGAAAATTCTTTTATAGAAAATTATCTAAAATCATTGAGTGCAGAATGTTTCTGACGCTGTTACTTACTGACCTCAATGAATTGGTCTAATCCTGGCAGTGTCTGACAGCAATAAATATTATAACAGTTTCTGTGAAACTGTGCGCTCCTTTCATCAAATGCACTGAATTTTCATTTGTAATTTTGCTTTACCTCATAAAGAGTTGCCATAATTGTCTAAAATCTGAGTTTAAATAACAATTTACTAGGGGTTATATTTACGGACTTTAACCTTTAACCGCTGTCAGGAAATATTTCTTCAAATACCAGACTTGCTCAGAATGTATTTTACAATCCCTAACATAAATAGAGGTGGATCCTTCGTAAGATAAAATTCCATTTATGTTACCAGGTGACTTTTTTCAGTAGGTCTATCTAGTTGTAGTTTGTGCTGCCATCTCTCTATACTGCTAAAAGTTGTCAACTTGACGTGCCACTTAAAATTTTTTCTGTCTTTAGATTGTCATAATGGAAGTGCAAGGCCTGAAATCAGTGGCTCCCAACCGAATTGTTTACTGCACCATGGAAGTGGAGGGAGGAGAGAAGTTGCAGACGGACCAGGCAGAAGCCTCAAGGCCACAGTAAGCCAGCTGGAAAAAAAATGGTGTTTTGGTTTTTTTCTTTCTCCCAAAGAAATATGCTTACTTATTTGCAGTTGTGTGGTTTGATGCTGGGTACTGGTTACTTGGTTAGCACTGTCTCCCGTTAGAATCAATGTGTGCCCTTCAGGATAATAATGTCATGGTTAGAACTGTAGCAGCATCCCATGAAGAACAAACAGAAAATCCAATGTGCAAATGTGAAGCTAATTATTAGGCAATAACTTGTAAGTCATTTATAAGGGTAGCATGTGTTGTGATCATATGTTATTTAAAAGCTAGTGCTTGATCCTATTTCAGTTATTAGATTGTAATCTGCTAGCATTTCTATTTCTATATGTGTATTTTTAATTTTCTTTTTCTTCTTTTCCAAGTGAGAAGAAGGCAGATAGAAAGACTCCTGCATGCACCCCTACTGGGATCCAGTCAGCAACCCCCATCTGGGGCCAATGCTCTGTCTGAGGCCATGCTCGCAACTGAGCTATTGTTAGGGTTTAGGAGGAGGCTGGGAGGAGCCATCCTCAGTGCCTGGGGCCAATGCATTCAAATCATAGCTGCTGGAGGAGAAGAGAAAGAGAAAGGGGTGGGGTGGAGAAACAGATGGTCATCCCTCCTGTGTGCCATGACCAAGAATCGAACTCAGGATGTCCGTGTGCCAGTCCATGGCTCTACCTGTGTGCCAACCATCCAGGGCCTCTAATAGCTCTGTGGTGAAGTGGAGGGAGAGAGCAGGATTCTGCATGATGAACTTGGACTACTTGAAGGGCAGTCCTGAGTTAGAGATGCTGTTGATAACTGTGCAGTAATCAGAGATGGAAACACTGTTCTTTGCTGGTGGTTTTATGTTTCCAATTCTGACAGTGAGTTTAATTCAATTTGGAGGGTGTTCTCTTTAGCTGGTTTAAATTTTTCACACTTTTGTCTCTGGTAGAAATAACCAGACCCGCCTGAAGAATTCCAGCAAAACTTGCCTTGCCTTCATTTGGACACGGGCTTTAGAAAGAACTTTTTTTTTTTCTTTCATTTAAACTTTATTCACAATTTCTGGCAAAATATACAGAATTTAGGATTTGAACCTTATCATGGTGTTGGTATATGTGGCCTGTTCATTCAGGAAACCTCTGTTGAGATCCTGGGTAGGCACTGATTGGATCCTGACCCTGAAGATGAACACGATGCTCCTTTCCAGTAGGGTCTGCCCAGTCTAAGGGGGAGATATAGAGAATGAAGAGTAATGGGTTGTGTGCACAGAGTATTATGGGATGGAGGAGAAGTAAGTTGAAACTTCTCACTCTGCCTTGTACAGCCCTGCAAGACTGCCCCTAACCAGCCCTGTTACCTCTGAGACGTTGCCTTGTCCCTTATCCTGGTCCACTATGGTCTAGCCACCCTGGGTTCCATGAGGCTCCTCACAAATATTAACCTGTTTTCATCATTCACCTGTTTTTCCTTCTGCCTGTAATCAGTCGTCTCCATTTTGTTTTTGGCTGGATTCCAGGCATTGAGAATCTTAAACATCACTTCCTGAGATAGCCCTTCCTTTAAGTTAGCCCAGTGGGAAGCAGGTATTTCCTGTGTATCTCGTCTGTTGATTTTGGTGTTATGTTTTTGCTTAAGAAAAAGGATCTTGTCCTATTTGATATTTTATCTCCTACTGCCTAGCAGCACACATTCAGAATTTATTTTTTTTAGATTTTATTTATTGATTTTAGAGAGAGAGAGAAAGGGTTAGGGAGGAGCAGGAACCATCAACTTATACTAATTAGTTCTTGTATGTGCCTTGACCAGACAAGCCCAGGGTTTCAAACCAGAGACCTCAGCATTCTAGGCTGATGCTTTATCTATTGTGCCACCACACATCAGGCCAGAATTTATTAATTGAACTGTTCGAACTTATTTTTATGCCTTAGTCATTATAAATGTTTGGGTGTAATATTTACTCCTGCAGCCTTGTAGAGTTGATTTACAATGTGGCAATGAAGTCAAAATGATGAAGGTAAACCCTCTCAAGAGGAGTCTGTGAGAGCGAGAAAGACATATGCAGTCAAGGGAGAAGTTTGCTGTGTGTTTGTTTTAAAGATAAGCTGTTTCAGTATTACTTATTCACAGAGTCATGCAACCATATTCATTTTTAGAACATACCACCTTAAAAAGAAACTCGGTACCCTTTACTTATCAACCTCAAATCACCCCAGCCCTAAGCAACTACTGATTGACTTTCTGTCTCTACAGATTTGCCTATACCAGACATTTTCATGTAAATGGAGTCTTATCAGATGTGCTCCTTTATGATTGGCCTCTTTCACTCAGCATAACGTTTTCAAGATTCATCCATCTAGTAGCATATGTCAGGGTTCCATTTATTTTTCGTGGCTGAGTAATACTCCACTATATCTATATTTTGTTTCTTCTTGGATCTAGGCCAGCAGTTGTCAACCATTTCATCTCATGGCACACCAAAAACTGCTGATTGGACAAAAATATAGGTATAATTTTGATCCATTCACACCAGATAGCTATTGCTGTGTTGACAGTTGTTGTTTTTTAATTGGATAATCTAAGGGAAACGAGCTCATTACTCCTGAGTAAATAGTCAGGTATTACATTAGATTGTCAAAGAATAACTGACAATAGCCAACACAAAAATAGTCATCTAATGTGGATGCCCTGTCTTGAATCATAAATATATAGGTCATACAATAGAGTTGTATTTATTGGTCATTTCTCATAAAATGGTGGTGTCTGGTTGGTTGTTTCTTGGTACCTGAAATTCTTATATACAAATATAGGCACCTGATTTTTAAAAAAGCTCACTTTGAAACAGAAGGGTAAGTGATTACTATTTTTTTAAATCAGTCACAATTATATTTTTTGTCACGTCATGAGAAAATATAGTTTTTTGGTGTGCTACAGAATTTCAGTAATTAGTTCATGTGTGCCACGAGATGAAAAATGTTGAAAACTGCTGCTCCAGCTACTAGACCCTTATTGCATGTATGACTTTCAAATGTTTTATTTTATTCTGAGGATCTTTTCTCTTTTTTGATATGTTACACTGGGGAACAAAATTTTTGTTGCATCTACAAAAACACTTGTTCTTACCTAATTCGAGTGTGCTGATCTCAAATCTGACATTAGTTTCTCTCTGTAAGCTACAGTTTCTTTGCAATTCAAGATTTTAGGTTTTCATCTTACTGTAAAATTTTCAACATTTAGTTTAACATAATGAAGTAGAAGGTCTTCTTGGACATCATCTTTTGAAAATATAATAATTTATATAATGCAATAAATACACTAATACACTAAAAATATGATTGCATCAGAATTTGTCTACAATTTTGAAATAGGATATATTAAAACACTTATTTTAATCATAAAATTTGTGCAAAACTTATTTAAATTCTCTTCAGGCAAAAATTTGCGTTTGTAGCTCTTGTGTTTGTGTACTTGTTGAGGACAATCTTGTTTGATGCTCCAGCAGTAGTCTGCTCATCACTAACAGCTCCAAGATTTTTGTGAAACTTATCAAGGTAACTGTCCAGGAAGTGAATCTTAACACTCATGTTACATTCAATATCGCGGAAAGCCAACAGCATCCTTTGAACCAGGAGTTTGTAGTTTTCTGATTTTTTGTTGCCAAGGAAGTTCTTTGTAACTGCCAAAAAAACTGACATGCTGATTTCTCTTCCTCATTCATCTTCTTGGCAAATTCTTCATCATGTATGAGGGTTCAAATTTGAGGTCCATCAAATACACCTTTTATCTTCTTGAAAGACAAGGCAAGAAAAGCAGAAATAATATGCTGAAAGCATTCAGAGCCTGAACAAACTGCTTCATTAAGCCAAGTTTGATGTGAAGTAGGGGAAGTAAGGGTGCTTTATTTTTTTAAGTACAAATTCTATTTATTATTAAACCAGAAACATTCAAGAAGTATCTAACAAAAGAGTAAAGATAAAGCAACCATAGGCACATGCTCTTCAAGTAGTATAGCTATTTTCGACTATACTGTAACATTTAGAGGAGTTCCACATCAACAGTGTTTCTGTCATAGGCAAAACTGAGCACCATAGTATACAAAATTACCATGCTCGATTGGGGAAAATAGAAGTTCACTTACAATGCACAATGTATTTGAGAAGCCCTTAAGCCTCATCCTCGCCCTCCTCCTTTTCTTCCTCGAACTTCCCCTGTTCATCAGCCGTGGCATTCTGGTACTGCTGGTACTCAGATACCAGGTCATTCATGTTGATCTTGGCCTCAGTGACCTTGTGGGGGGAAAATGATCCTATCTCGGTTAACTGCAGGTTCATTCACAATATTTTGCATTCCTACTTTCAGAGCTTCATGTTTCGGCCACTCCTTCTGTGTCCAGTGTTTCTCCCAAGCTTAGCTGTCCCACAAACACAGGAAGCAAGAATACTTCCTGAAACCTCTCTGTTGTCCTAGCAGGAAATTTACCATTTTAAGATCCACAGAAATGATCCAGTTATGCTCCTCATACTTCAGAAAGCCAAGGACAATTTTTATGTTATTCTAATCTTCTCGCAGATGAGTTGAATAACCAAATGGAATGCTGCATAAACATTACCGTTGTGTAGGAGAACACATTTCAGAATCCATTTAGAGCTATCAAGAAATAGCTGCCATTCTGTTGGACTGTAAGTGGTAACACCTAGCTGACTGAGAAGACTACTGATATCATGACAGTAAACAAAGTGTTTGTCTTCAAAAAAAAGTCCACAAAAATTTGTTCACGCTTCCTGAAATGGGATACTTTAACTGACTGGTGAAGTCCATTCTTTTCTTGAAGCCTGGAGGCTAATAACTCAGCTGCTTTCTTTGATAAGCCCAAATCTCTTACTAAGTAATTCAATTCAGGTTGGCTAAACTGCTGAGGGCTTAATGACTGCTTGGCATCAGAAGAAGACCCTTCAGATTCTACAACCATTTCCTCATGCATCTTATCAAAATATACTTGATCACCATGTTCACTTTCTTCATCGTTAAAAGAAAGAAAACCATTGAAAACTGGAACCAGGAGTGTCTCAGAGTGTGGGATAGGTCGTATTGCTAAAGGAGTATTAGGATATACGATCATTTGCCATTTTTTCTTGCCGATGCCCTTTGTATGGATCAGACAGAAATAACAGTCACTGCTGTGCTCCTTAGGTTCACGCCAAACTGTGGGAATACCAAAAGGCATTTGTAAAGCCAGTAGTCGTGGCCAGGATCACAGCCGCCTGACCCATGCAGGTTCACATTAGATTCGAACAGTCGGCAGTGAAACACCGGAGCCAAGAACTGGTGAGCCATCAGCTTTAATTCTAGCTTGCACCCGGTGGGCAAGCAAAAGCACACACTGGGCTCCAAAACCCACACATTCAGTGCTCACAAAGCTACTGACTTATCCGAGTTTCCTAGAATCAAAGGTTTCTAGCTCACCAGACTTATTCACCTCTGTTTCCCATCTCCTCCTGCACAAACTGCCTTCTTTCTCAGCACTCTGCCATCTTGGCTGCTTTTCCTCTCCATGTGGCCTTAATCTGCTCTCCTCTCTAATACTAACCTCAGGAACTCAGAACCAAGAGAGAGCAAGCTACTGGTCTCTCCCACTTTATACCGTAGAATCCAAACCTTTAATCCAATTATACAAACAAGAAAGTCTCTGTATAATGGGATTCCTCAGGAGAGTGTACCACCCTACATCATCCAATCAGTCAAGGATGTAGGGAAAAGCTTACTCTTAAAACCAAGCCTTAGGCCATAATGACCTGGCCTGCTTACATTACAGCCTTTCCCCCACACCCATCCCAAGCATAAGGGCAAATAATATCACCTGGGTGACGGGCTTCCATGTGGGCAGCGCCATCTTTAACAAAGTGAGCATATTACATTTTATCTGCCCAAGAGCATTCCTTTGCGTTTTCATTTTGTCCAGTCATGAAGCATTTCCTCACAATTATGACACACAATATGAGGAGCCCAATTCTTGTCTTGATCGCCAACGGGAACTTGAAAATAGGCAATATATGCATGTGTCACAAATGATGAAATATTGCTCCTTTGACGTTGAAGTGTGTAACAGCCACATATGTCACAGAAGGTGTCAAGACTATTTTTACATTTATGCCTACCGGGAGAAGCCATGATTCAATCTTAAAACAAAATAAGAGGGTGTTTCTATCACATAATAATTTTTTACATTTAAAAACAACTACAATTATGTAAAAATGTTTGTAAAACATTAATTGCCTTGTGATTATGTTCAATCCAAGAGTCGTTGCCCTTTAACTCCAATTTAAAAACCAATGCATGCCATTAATTATAACAAAATAAATTAAAATTGCATGAAAAGTAGCTGTCATCTGGTTTGTTGGAACCAAGGTGGTATCCTCAAATACATGCCTCTGTTGGACACAGGTCCTTCCCTTTGAAACTGAGGTGGAGACAGCCTTTCCCCTTTCCTGCCTGGTGTCCTGTGGGCCTGTGCTGGCAGTCCCCCCTTGATGGTGTCTGAGTCACCTTCAGGAACATTCTTCCATGTTCTTGAAGAATGGAATATGTTCACAACTGAATCAGTGGTCCAGTCCTGTGGGTTCTACGTGGTTTGACAGCCTTTCTTCATTCCTTTTTACTTCTCTTTTCTTCAGTATTCAGTGGGATGGTTGATTAGGTCTGTGGTTCATACCCATACTAATCTTCTTATCAAATGGTACGTTTGACACACCCTAAGTGTTTTCTTTAAAACATACTTCCTAGTTTCTGTTGTAATGTGGACAGGCTAAGAATCTTCAGTCTTTATAATCTGATTTCTCTTTGCTTCAATCATTTCTCTCTTGTATTTTGCTATAAGCATGCAGGATGAATCAAGCCACTCCTTCAACATTTAACTTAGAAATTTCCTCAGCTAAATCTCCAAGTTTATGCTGGCAAGGGTCACCGTTCAGAAAGCACTAGGACATGAACACAGTTCAGCCAGTCTTTATTTTTTTTACCACTTGATAACAAGGATCATTTTTCTTCCCATTTTCAATAATGTTTGTCCTCTCCTTTCTCTCTAAGAGAGACCTCATCCAAAGGACTTTTACTGTTCAAATTTCTACCCACATTCTATACAGGCTTATTTATGTCTGCTCTAAGGGAGAAGGTTTCTCTGTAGCTCTTTTTTTTCCTGAGCCTTCAACAGAATTGCCTTTGAAAGTCCCTTTTTTAGAGTGGTGGATTATTATTTTGTTTTAGCATGCACCTCCAAATTCTTCCAGCCTATTCCCATTGCCCAGTTTCTAAGCTGCTTCCACATTTTAGGTGTTTGTTATAGCGGCACCCCACTTCCCAGTTCTGGCTGCTACACGAAAGATACCAGAGACTAGATGGCTTAAACAACGAATATTTATTTCTTCTACTTCTGGAGGCTAGAAGTGTGAGATCAGGTTCTGGAGTCTTCAGGTTCCTGTAAAGGGGGCTCTTCCTGGTTTTCAGATGGCTGCCTTCCTGTTGTTCCCTCACATAGTGGAGAGACAGTCTTTTCATCCCATATCAGGACACCAATCCCATCATGGCAATTCCACACCCATGACCTCATCCAAACTCAATTATTTCCAAAGGCTGCACCTCCAAATGCCATCACACTGAGGATTAGGGACTCAACATATGAATTTGGGGAAGGACGGACACAAACGTGACCCTAATTCATGAGATCTTATGGGTGTGGACGTGCCCTAAGGATCTCAATGTCATGTTACTGCCTACTGAATCTTCTTTGAAAAGTTTTATTGAGATATAATTTATGTAACATAAAATTCCTCTGTTACAATATAGATGATTTTTAGTAAATTTATACAGTTGGCTCTATCATCACAAGTCAGCATTAAAACGTAGCACTACGGAAAAGCTTCCTCTGCCCATTTGTGGTCTATTCCTGCTCCTCCTCCCCCATCCAGGAAGCATTCTTTCCATCTCTGCAGTTTTATTATTTCTGGGCATTTTTGATTAATGAAACCATGCAGTATGTAGACTTTCACACCTAGATTTCTTAGCCTAGCATGATTTGTACAAAATCTTTTATTCAATTGATACTTAATATTTGGTCAGCCAAACAAATTATCTTCTATAGAAACAGCTATATTATTTTAAGATTGATTTTTTTTTCATGAATAGTAGAAGTTTTCATAGGATGGTTTTCATTTAATTTTTAATATTCTCATAGTGTACTCATTTCTAATACATTCATATTCTGATTATAGGGAACCTCTATGTGGACATTTTAAACAAATTAAAATAGTTGGAAGTTAGGAAATATTATAATAATCCTTCAGTACTCTTTATTACTCTTAACACAAGGAAATTTGGCTAAAATATTTTACCTTCATTTCCTCATGAACACTGAGTTAACTTTTAAAATGAATTAAAAGATTTTTATTTATTGTCATATCTCTGGGCTTATTACCTCAAAATCATATCTCCTGAATGCTGGCCGACTGCAGCTTTTTTAGCAGCATGGTTACATTTGCCTTGAATCCATCTTGCACAACAGAGAAGAGGTTTGTTTCCCCCATCATCATGGTGAATTACGCCTCAGGCACGTTTCCTAAATTTTATTGCCTCAACAGTTTGTCCTTTGTCGGAGATCAATCTATCCTTCTGTCTGATACTAATTAAAGTGCCTTATTTAGTCCAGATTTCCAATAAACTTAATCAAGATTTCTAGCCATTGCCTATTTCATTCCTGTGGTTCAGATTTCCTGCCAGCAATTAGGGGCCAACAACATGGCTCTGAATATAGAAATGGGGTTTCAGTGAAGGTGGTAGTTATAGTCCAGTTTGATCTGTAAAGGGTGATAGTGAGGTAAACTGTGTAAGCTGTGTTTTTAGTTTTTTAGTATAAAGTAGAGAATGTAGATAAACTGTTTTTCACTATGGACCACACTCCATTTATGGATTTTTAACATTGTTTCATGGTTTCTCAGTCAGCTGCAAAAGGTTTTGTTTCTTATGAAGAGGGCACAGAAGCCTTGTTGCTACACATTTATATGGCTTTTTGCCATTTACAGACATTTTGTTATTTTTGTTTTAGCCTGTAGCCTTGCTGGCAGCACCTCAAAAGGAATGGAGGGATAGCAAGAAGAAAGGGAAGCTGAAGGCAGTGCGGCTGTTTGTCATGGTCACAGGGTAGTCACAAATCTGATATGTACCGATATTGTGGTGGTGGTGTTGGTTTTAATTTAATTGAATTTATTGAGGTGACACTAGTTAACAAGTGCACAATTCTACAACACGTCTTCTGTACTGATATGTACTGGTCTTTTTTTTTGCTTTATATATTTTTTTATTAATTTTAATGGGTGACAATAAATCAGGGCACATATGTTCAAAGAAAACATCTCCAGGTTATCTTATCATTCAGTTATGTTGCATACCCATTACTCAAAGTTAAATTGTCCCCTGTCACCTTCTATCTGGTTTTCTTTGTGCCCCCTCCCCTCCCCCCTTTCGCACCCTCTCCTCCCTCCCCCCACCCCATAACTACAAAATGGGTATGTACTGGTCTTTAAAACACTTCCCCTGCAGACAGTGTGCACCCTTTGAGTACCTAAAAACACCAGAGCTAATAATACTCTATGGAAGGCCAAGATAGATCTTGGTACTGATGAAATAAAAGCAAGGAAATTAGTTGCTACAGACAAACCAGGGACTAAGGAGAGGGGATTATGGAGGTTGCTATTCAATGGGTGTAAAGTTTCAATTATGCAGGATGAATAAATTCTGGAGATCTGTACAACACTGTACCTGTAGTTAACAGTACTGTATGGTCTACTTACGAGTTCATTATTTGAGTAGAGCTTATATTAAATGTTCTTACACAATAACAAGAAATCTCCAGAAGCAATACTGTTTTCTGACACATCCTCTCTATCTCTTCCATCCCATGTTGCTATTTTATTAAAGACATTTGAAAGTTAATTGGTCTCTGTTTCCTACCCCCTTCAAAGTAATAAAATGGAAAGGCGAGGAGCAATAATAAAAAAAAGAACTGATGAATTGCGTCACTACCGAAGTATATTTATGGGTATTAGGACAGAATGTTCTTCTACCTCATGAAAATGATGGGAAATATAGCCTTCAGTACCCGTTTCAGGAAACTTTAAATTCTGAACCAGAATTGTAATAATCTGTCAAACTATTGGAAAATTATGGCAGCTGCAAATGGGAAGCTTATTCGAATGACAAGCTGTGGAACAGTGTTTTGAGAGAGATTAATACAGACTGATATACACCAAGGGGAGCGACCCATGCTTTGTAAAAGTATTCCTTTTCATTTTAATATGATAATGTCAGCTTTAGTTTTGAAGTATAACTCATTAGCCAGCTACTCTTGTAGACCTGAGAAAAAATATGCTGCATTTTTAAATGATCTATCAAAAAAGTATGCCTGTTTGTAATAAACCAAAGGGAAACACCAAACTGTACAAAAGTGTTATCTTATGTCTATCTTTAAGAACATGAGACTTCTTCCTGTTATATAAATTCACTAGCAGGTACTACTGGTGCAGAACAAAATAAAGCTTAAAGAACATTGGCCAACTGCAGAAATGACATTCATCGAGATTGTATTTGCAATCGAAGGAAAGTAACCTGGGGATTGTCATAATTAGGGCACTGGAATTAAAGGGAAAGTACAATGGCTAGATTCCAGATGTTGGTTGAAGAGCACTAGTGAGAAACAGCACTGAGAGCCTGGAGAAGGTTTGTATAACTGTGATGATCACCATCTCTACAATAGATGTACAGCTTTAAATGACTTCTTACTATCTTTGACTCCTTCAGAGCCACCTTTTGGAGTTTTTAATTACTACTCTATTTGACTTTTTAACCGGTTTATGGAATGGGTTAAATTGGGCAGACTGTAAGTAGCAAACAAGTTACCATATTTCCCCATGTATAAGACACACTTTTTTCCAAAAAATTCGGGTCTAAAAACTGGGTGTGTCTTATACAGTGGTTGTAGATTTTTTTAACTTGCATTTCCCGCTTTTTTGCACATTTTTTTTGCGCTCATTGTTGAAAAGTGATTTGTCATCAGACACAGATGAGGACAAGCTAATGAATAAAAGTTTTGACAGTGATGAGGAGTTGTATGAATTTTATGATGAATAAAACTTGAGTTCAACAACTTTATGTAATACTTTTTTTTTTCAAATTTCAGGTCCCAAAATTAAGGTGTGTCTTATATATGGGACATCTTATACATGGGGAAATAAGGTAATTTTTATCTAGCAGACATACTGCAAGATCTCTCTGTCATCCTTTGGAGATATATTGGCAGTAACCATAGCTTTTCTGCTTATTTTCAGGTATAAAATACCATATCTAGGAATTAACATTTTTATTCCAGTTTCAATCAAAACCCATTTAAAAACTTTTTTCTTTCCTCCCATTTCATCCAGAAACTGGTAGTAAGGGAAAGGGTATGTAGTCTGTGTTTTTCACTCTCCTTGTTTTCCTGCTCATATATTCTTCCTGCCACATTGGGGTCGGGTTGAGGTTGAGGGGAGGAGAATGCGGGAGAGATCAAAATGTCTCTATATAGAGGTGTTCTTTGTGGTCCCCTCTTGGTTGGCAAATGCCTTCTGTCATGGCACATGTCCCACGTCATGTCTCTGCGTCTCTGGTCGGCTCCTTGGAGGTGTGCCATGCTTCTGGGAACTTCTACCATCACCTCACCCCCTCATAGAATGATTCATGCTGTAGCTTCCCTCCTTGCCCTTCCCCTGAGCTAATGCTTGGTGACATCACCCACATAGCCTCATCCAGCTGGACTTCCATTTCCTTAGCAGATAACTCAAAGTGGAAACTCCTAGAAGACGGGCTGTACATCAACTCTCTGGTTCCTGTCTAACACCAACCATTGTAATATGACCATTTGGAGCTTACTTTCTAATTAGTCCGTGGGTAGGTCCCAGTGTATGACACTTGACCCAGTGCCTGCCCATATTAGCAGGATGTCCAGTCCTTGTTTTCCTACCCCAATCTCCCATTTTTGTAGAAATTCCTTGGAAAACATGTTTGCTTTAAAGGGTATGTTATTTTGTTTATGTGTGCTAACTTGAGGCTGGAATTCAAGATGACTTCCAGACTTTTACTGCTGTGAGATAGGGGACCATATGGGTAAACAAACAAGGCAGCTTCCCAATGGATACACAGGCACAAAAAGAATTTTAATAGACTTAAATAAATTAAGAAGAATATAATTCCTGTAGTTCATAATTATTCTTTCCTAGAGCTCTTCTTTCTGGTAGAGAGCCTGCTATATCAAGTTCATTTTCTCAACCCTCTTTACACAGTCTTCCTTCTTTGCCTTTGCAAAAGAAAAGTATGCTCTCATCCAGCTTGAGTCTTACTGTACTTCTTGTTTCAGGGAAAACCTCCAGCTCGCCATTCAGAAGGAAAATTTATAATGTTCATGTTGGTTTTAAGAAAGTGATTTACCAATGATATAATAAATCCTTCTGTAAATTGGATGGCTTCTGCTTCTTTCCTTTCAACAAAGATGATGAAGGGATTTAAAATTTTAGCTGCTAAATAATTCAAAAATACTTTGGCTTATCAATCACTGCATTGTTTTGGGACATTTAAATTGAAATGTATTAAACAAATTGATGGATATTGCTATAATATTGTCTCATCTACTTATTTCTCTAGCTTAAAAGAGAAAAACTAAAACCTGGACTACAATTGATGGAGAAAAATAAAATGAAAAAATAAAAATAAAAAAGAGACAAAAAATGGATGCTGAGCTGTCTCAGTCTAGAATTAAGTAATAATCACCAATGGAGGTGTAAACTAATTGTAAAAAAGTAACACTATTTGTTTCATTAGAGAGATACATAGGTGAGTTTGATGAGTTCCTTATATATTCTGAGTATTAACTCCTTATCAGATATATGGTTTGCAAACATTGTCTCCCATTCGGGAGGATGCCTTTTCCTTTTATTGAGTATTTCCTTTGCTGTGCAAAAGTTTTTTAGTTCGATGTAGTCCCACTTGTTGATTTTTATTTTTGTTGCTTATGCTTTTATCCAAAAATTCATTGCCAACATTAAGGTCAGGGAGGTTTTCTCTTATGTTTTCTTTTTGGCTGTTTATAGTTGCAGGCCTAGTATTTAAGTCTTTAATTCATTTTGAGTTGATTTTTTGTGTGTGTGTGGATGGTGTCAGATAAAGATCTAATTTCATTCTGTTACATATGGCTGTCCGGTTCCCCAACACCATTTATTGAAGAGACTGTCTCTACTGTATATTTTTGGTGCCTTGTTACTAAACAGTTGACCATTTGTGGAGAGGTTTAATTTCTAGGCTCTCCATTCTATTCCATTGGTTACTGTGTTTGTCTTATGGCAGTACTGTACTGTTTTGATTACTATAGTTGGAAATCGAGGAGTGTGATGCCTCTCTCTCTCTCTCTCTCTCTCTCTATATATATATATATATATATATATATATATATATATATAATATTTTTTTATGTAGATAGAGCCTTATAATCCTAGAACATTATATATATATCACACACGTGCAAATTTGGTGCAGATAATTATGATAGTGTGATCAAGCATTCTAATAGATTGCAGTAGGATAAAATTCTAAATTTCTGAGTGAGAAATCAAATCAAAGTAGAAGTTTAAGGTGTTTTTAAATGGGTTGTGGTGGGATCATATTGCTATGACAATTGGAATCCATTGGATCTATTTAAGAACGACATCACAATTTTGTTAAATGTCAATGTATACAACACCCGAGAAATCATACCCTTTGCAACTCTTTAAATTTATATTTAAAATTTCTAGATGTTACCTTGAAAATGTGTGAAGAGGGTACATAAGTTTTCAAAATCATTTTAGGAAGTACTCGAGAGAAAGTCTGAAGGGTGCTATTCTAGGAAGGGACATGTGTTGGAGCCAGATTGAGTTCTGAGGTCAGAAGACTTGCCTGTTGCTGGGCTTCAGATGGAAACTGTTTAATTCATACAGTCAGAATAAAATGTCTTTATTCTTAGCTACTCCTACCCTTACATCTAGAATTCAGTCAAGCATTCTAGGAGCTATCCCTGGGACCCATTTCTCCTGCGCTGGGACAGATCTGTATCCAGCTCAGAGCAGTGCCTAACGGCACAATGTAGGACCAACCTGTTCTTGTGACACATGCACGGTAGTAACTTCTTAGATCTCTGCTGTGAGGAGAGCATGGAGGGAGCACGTGTTAAGGATTTGCCAACGTCCTACCTAGAACAATCAATGAATGGGGACGAATGATGATATTGATGAATAAGGAAGATATTGTAAGAAGCCTAATGGATAGTGTTTGATGTGAGTTGGTAATACATTTATATTTTCAGAATCTGTATTTTTAAAAATAGAAACACATATATTGAAAATGAAAGTTAAGGAAGTAGGATTTTTAAAAAATTCAAAATTTTAAGATTTTAAAGTGTTCATTTTAGTGTGGTTATAGAGGGTCCTTATCGGGACAGTATGGTTTTAAAGGAAAGAACGAGACAGACCAGAGTATCAATTCCAACTTTGCCATCATTAGCCATGGTATCATGACTAGTTATTTCTGTTTCTTCATGGGTAAAATGGGGGCAGTAGTTCTACCTGAAACTCTTTGGCTACTTAGTTGCAATAATGTCTGTATAAATACAACCATGCTCTTCTGCTTTTACCTCTTTCCTTATGCTCACTATATTTTAATCTTTACTTTACATGCTGGTTTTCAGTTTTTAATTCATGTGTTTATATTTCTACCACCTTTAAACCTTTCCTTTTAGCATCCTGTTTTATAAGCCAGAGGATGCTCAGAAGGGGGCTCCCACCTAATGAAGGTTTGGGTGTTCCTGCCAACACAAAAGAACGTTATTTTACAAAGTAAAATATGCTTTTGTCTCCTGAGTCCTGCTTGAGATTTTTGGCTTGTTTGTTTTTATTGTCATAAGTTATTTATTTGGTAGGAACCCCATAAACACTTTCTTTTAAAGATTGGAAAGTTAGTTTCAATCAAAATAATGTAGTTTCCAACATGAACAGTGCACTCATGACTGTTATAAAGGGAGAACAGTCTTTGGTTGTCATATTTACTGTCAACAGTGGTTTTGTTTCTCAGCTGATGTCAGAGAAGATTTCTGTCCACTCTGGTAGAATGTAGCTGTCAGAGGGTCGCCAGTGCGGTGTGCCCGAACGTTGTACTGTTGTCGATGCTAACTTCGCAGCTATGGCCCCCACCATGGCACCATGTTAGTAGGTTATGTGCAGTGCACTCAGCTGAGACCTATACTAGATCTGTGCAATTGACATGTAGCTGATGACTCCACCACAATAGGCATGTGGATCAGGCAAAGAAAGGATAGTCCTGAATTCAGGACAACCTGATGATACTGGAATTATTACAGATATAGGAAAATCTAGAAGAATGTGTAAAAAATCTCTCAACCCATTGTAGGGCATTGGTGATGAGAAGGACATGCAGAAGGTTGTTTGTATAAATCAGTGTATTCATATCGCTTTGGTGACATGGAGATCCCAGCAGAATCGGCACCCAAAATGATGTCCTCTGTCATGCTTCTGCCTGAGACCAGGGTGCGTCCTCTGGCCTTTCTCTGCCCAGGAAATTTCTTTGTTGATTTTTTTGTTTTGTTTTGAGAGAGAGAGAGGAAGGTAGAGAGACAGAGAGAACGAGAAACTTTGATTTGTTCTTCCATTTACCCACACCATCTTTGGTTGATTCTTGTATATGCCCTGAATCAAACCCACAATCTCAGCATATCAGGACAAGGATCTAACCAACTGAGCTACCCAGCCAGGGCTATTAGCACAATTTAACTTAAACAGAGTATAATAGCAGCACAATGCATTGCACGTATTTAAGTTTTTATATTTATTCTCGTTGCTGATTATATATACCTTTATAGAAAAAAAAAGGACTTCTTTTGTAATACCTATGCTGTGTTCATTTACGTATATGTACATTATTCTCTACAGGTTTTTTTCAGTTAGGCGATTGTTATAAAATACAATGCAGTAGTTTGCAATAAGCTGAAGACTGACATTCTTTGCAAGCTAAATTTATTTTATTTACTTTTTATTGTTGGAAGAGCACTTAACATGAGATTGACCTTCTCAACAAATTCTTGAGTGAGCAATGCAGTGTTGTTGACTATAAGCAGAATTTTGTACAGCGGGTCTCTAGAGCTTGTTTTTCTTGCTAACTAAACTGTACTTATTGAACAGCAACTCCCCAATTCCCTCCAGTGCTGGAAACAACCATTTTACTCTGTTGACTATTTTACATACCTCACATAGGTGGAATTATGCACTATCTGTTATTCTGTGACCAGCTAATTTTACTTAGCATAGTGTCCTCAAGGTTCATGTGTGCTGTCATTTTGGCAGGACGTCATTTTTTTTTAGGTAGAATAGTATTTTACTATGTGTGTGTGTGCGTGTGTGTGTGTGTATCCATTCATTCTATTTTATCCAATGATACATATTTAAGTTGTTCCATATTATAACTATCATGAATAATGCTGAAATTATATGGGAAATACTAGTAGTATCTCTTTGAGATCCTGATAGCATTTTTTTTTTTGATATATACCCTAAAGTGGGATTGCTGGATTATATGTTAGTTTTATTTTGAACTTTTTGCCAAGTCTCTGTACCATTTTTTATAGCAAATGCACCATTTTGTATTTGCATTCTCTCCAGCAGTTATCTTTTATATTTTGCATATTATGGGTTTGATTTGCATTTCTCTGATAGTTACTGATACCAAACCTCTTTTTATATGGCATCTGACTCATGAGTACCTTTTTATATCTTTTTATATCTTTTTAATGCCATTTGTATATCTTTAGAAAAATGTCTCTTTAAGTCCTTGGCTGAATTTTAAATCAGGTTATTTGACTTTTTGCTACTGAGCTATAGGAGTTCCTTATATATTTCAGATATTAACCCCTTATCATGGATATGATTTCCAAATGTCTTCTACCATTGCATACACTGCTCTTTTATTCTGTTGATTGTTTCCTAAGCTGTGCAGAAGCTTTTTAGTTTGACACAGTCCCACTTGGCTAATTTTGCTTTTGTTTGTGCTTTTAGTGTCATATTCAAGAAATTATTACCTAGGCCAATGTCATGAAACTTTTTCCCTATGTTTTCTTCTAGGAGTTTTTATACATGGGTGTTTTACATGTAAGTCTTTAATCCATTTTAAGTTCATATTTGTGAGATAAGGGTTTGATGTTATTCTTTGCATGTGAATATCCATTTTCCCTGTACTACTGTTTGTTAAAAAGACTATCCTTTTTCCATTGAGAATTCCTAGCACCCTTGTCAAAGATCAGAATATACGTGGTTTTATTTCTTGGCTCCCTATTCTGTTCCATTGGTCTATACATTTGTTTTTATGCCAGTACCATGTTGTTTTAATTACTGTAGCTTTGTAACATTTTTTAAAATCAGGAAGTATGAAGCCTCCAGCACTTTTTCTTCTTAAGATTATTTTTGCTATTTGGGGTCTTTTGTGGTTCCATTTGAATTTTAGGAATTTTTTCTCTATGTAGCAAAAAAAAAAAAATGACGGACATTTTGAAGGGATTGCCTTAAATTTGTAGATTGCTTTCCATTGTATGAACATTTTAACATTAAATCTTCCAATCTATGATCATGATATATCTTTTATTTGTGTCTTCTTTAATTGCTTTCATTTGTTATATGTAGTTTTTATTCTATAAGTCTTTTACCTGCTTTAAGTTTATTCCTAAACATTTTAAATTTTGATGCTATATTAAGTGGAATTGTTTTCCTAATTTTATCTTTGGATAGTTTGTTAATATATAGAAATGCGTGTGATTTTGTCTGTTGATTTTGTATCCTGTGAATTTATTGAATTTGTTTTAAAATTGTAATAGGTTGTGTGTGTGTGTGTGTGTGTGTGTGTGTGTGTGATCTTTAGTGTTTTCTACATACATGGTAATAACCATGCAAACAGATCATTTTACTGCTTCTTTTCCAGATTGTATACTTAATTTTTTTTCTTGCTTAATTGTTCTGAATGGGACTTCTATTGCTATGTTGAATGAAATTTGTAAGCATGGGTACCGGTATCTTGTTCCTGATCTTAGAGAAAAAGTTTTGTTTTTCACCATTTTGTATAATGTTGGCTGTAGGCTTGTTATATATGTTCTTTATTATATGAAGTTGAATTTATTTTATACTTAGTTTGTTGATAGCTATTTATCATGAGAGGATGTTGAATTTTGTTAAATGTTTTTTCTGCATTTGTTGAAATGATCGTGTAATTTTTATCTTTTGTTCTGTTAATATGGTATGTAACATTGATTCATGTATGTTGAACCATGTTTGCATTCCAGGAATAAATCTCACTTGGTCAACATGTATAATCTTTTTAATGTCCTGTAGAGTTCATCTTTTAGTATTTTGTTGAAAACTCATTTACAGGAGTTTCTTTTCTTGTGTTTTTATCATTTATTCTTCAACATTTTGATAGAATTCATCAGTGAAGCCTAATGACTGATTCTAGGCTTTTCTATGTTGGGATTTTTTTATTATGGATTAAACCTTTTTGCTAAATATAAGTCTGATCAGATTTTTTGTTTCTTGATGAAGCAGTCTTGGTAGGTTGTATGTTTCTAGGAATTGATCCATTTATTCTAGGTTATTCAACTTGTTGATGTATAATTGTTCATGGTCATCTCCCAGGATGCTTTTTACTTGTGTGACATTAATTTTAATGCCTCCTCTTTCATTTATGATTTTATTTGAGTCTTCTCTCTCTTCCCCTACACAGTCTAACTAAATGTCTGTCAATTTTATGTAAGAAGTTTCTGCTCAAACCACCTAAGTGACATTCTTCTTCCTGGCAAGACACTTTTATGATTATATTCATGACAGTGACTTTTCTCAATTTATTTTTGGCACTAATTTAGTAATGTTAATCACCAGCTGATTATGTTTAAATTAATATAGCATTTTTAAAAAATCATAATTTCTAAGCCTTCCTGTTTATATGGAAGTGGCTATTTAAATCTTTTTAAGTATTAACAGTGATCAGGTAATGTTTACAGATTGAGAGTTGTTCGGAACAATGCAAGCAATTGTTCAGGACAGTGTTCTGTTTCTGTGAAGTTTAAAGAGACCTCTGGAAGTACAGGAACCCTGTTTGCTAGAAGATAGGGCACGGTTTTTTCTTAAGTTTTGATTTAAGAGAAAAATAAGTTTTATATAAGCTTCAGGGTTTTGTTTTGTATTTTTCCCCTGAACTTGCACATATTTCAGATTCAAACTATAATAGCCCCTGGCAACATTGCTGCTGAGTTATTGACATAACATCATTTAAAGTGATTTTTGAAAGATGAGACAAGACTTTAAAATTTTTTTTTTCTCAGAAAAACACTTCATTGCCTTGAGACCGCCCCAGTGATGATAAATTTGGCAAAAGAAAGAAAAGTGTAGAATTAGCCAATTTCTAAACAACTAACGCTTTTATAATCCTGGCTCAGATTTGTTTATTACATAAAATGCAAGATGGATTTAGTTGGCAAAGATGTGAAATATTTTGGCTTATGAAATAGCTCATAAAATAGCAAAATTTTACCTGAAGCAAGTTTGAGAAATTCTCACTATGCTCCAATCTTTAAATTTTCTTTTCTTGCAGTAATAGAGCTTAGTTGGCCAATGACAATATTTGCATGCCATTATATTTGGTAAATTTTCTTAAGAATCTCCAAAATTTTAATATTTCAATGTGTAAAAATCACAAATCTTTCATAGCTCTGCCAAAATGGTAGAGGTAGAGTCTTCTGCATTTTTTATACCCTGTATTAGTTCACATTTAAATAGGGTAGATGTCTAGGAAAGAAAGAGAACCTATTTATTTACTAGTAATAATACAATAATTTGTGGATGTACAGACTTAGTATCTTTGACATTTAAAAACTGTTCTGTAGCATCTTGTTTTTGCTAAGATAAAATCAGTAGCTAAAGATCAACATTCATATCAATATTAAAAAGCTTCCTGTAAGTTCCCTCTAAAAATTCAAATTATTTACATCCAATTATTATTATTATTCTTTACATAGAGGCAATTGCCTCATTCTTGTGTTCTCTCTTTGCAAATATTAAATTCTGGGTAAAGGCCACTGAACCAACTTCTAGGGGCGAGACTCATTAGTTCTTTAATAAATAAGACCCTTGGTAAGTAGGACCAAAACAGACATACATTATTCTATGTTCAGCTTCAAACAAACTGTGTCACAGCAGGATTTTAGTGGACATTAGTATTCATTAGAGCTGCTAGCTTACATGCAGATCCTTCGTAAAGAGGGGGTAGAAATGTAAATGGCTTAGAGGAAGGGTCCTGATATCTGCTGCAAACTCGTTAAAATGGCAAAAGCAACTATTTGTGGCAGGGCCAGTGCAGGTTTGTGGACTCAGTGGGATTAGTCACTTGTGATGAGACTTGATGACATATGGCCCTGTTTCCCCTAATAATTGGACAGATTGGTGATTACATGACAATTTCATCATTTATGGTGTCTTAAGCTTGTCTGTGAAGGTTTCATGGCTTAGTTTTTCAGAGAAGGTCCCCAACCTCGTCACTGACCTTTGCGATCTTCCCACAGTTGGTGGCATCTTTAGAAAGAGAAAGCCTGTTTATAGCAAGCTGAGCTTGGCTGTGTGGCTTTGACACCACGGGGCTCCTCTTTCTGGTCACGAAGAGGCCTTTACTGAGCCACCCCATGGGGTGGGGTGCCTTGTTTTCTTCCCACCATGTCGCTGTGATGGCCTGGACAGAGAGTGCACAGTCATTCTATAATTAACCCTTTCCTTACAGCCGGTCCACATTATGATAACTCCATCAAAACTGTACACGGTTTTATAACACCACTGTAAGTATAAATTAAGATACATTGCAAGTTGGGTCCTTTAGCTGATCTAGAAATATTTTATCCATATGGCATGGATGAGCAAGAATGGCAGAGAAGCATATCATCACTCACTTTTATTAGCTGGGAGACAGGTGCAATTTATCCTGTATTACTTTAATAAGTAAGTTATTCATAGTATGTACAGTATTGTTCATTCTGAAAGAAACTTTTACATTCGGTCCACCCCTGTGGCAGAATAAAAAGGAATAGGATTTCAGGTTCTTAAGGCTGTTACTAAATGGAATTCTGCAATGGTTAGAATTGTTTCTTTAGTCATCCAGATTGATACCAAGCAGCATGTCCTCAGTCTCCGTAGCTTCACTCAGGTATCTGAACTTCACTCTTTTTTACCTTGAATATACTTTCTTTTCATCTCAGCATGTGGTATGTCTTTTTAAAAAAGAGAGAGAGAAAGAGAAAGAGAGGGATAAACTTGGACAGACAGATAGGAGGAGAGATGAGAAGCATCAGTTCTTTGTTGCAGCACCTTAGTTGTTCATTGATTGCTTTCTCAAATGTGCCTTGACCAGGGGCTTCAGCCGAGCCAGTGACCGCTTGCTCAACCCTATGACCCTGCCCTCAAACTGGATGACCACTTGCTTAAGCTGATGACCTCAGACTTTTGAACCTGGGTGCTCAGCATCCCAGGCTGATGCTCTATCTACTTACTGTCCCACTGCCTGGTCAGGCATCATGTGGTACCTTTTATCTCCAGAGAGGTCCAAACCAGCAACTTGGGCATCTGTCATCTCATCCTCTTTCTGATCCCGATACCTGAATCCTATTGACTCTGCCTCCAAAAGGCCCCCAAAATATATCCCCTTTCTACATCTTAATTGCCAGCACGTTGTTTGGGGCCCTTGCTAACTTTACTGCACGAGCCCCTGATTGGTTTCCGTGCCTTCGTTATTGCCTCTGCTTCCATCCAGTTTCTAAAACACAGATTGGATGATGTCATGCCTTCCCTCCCCTGAGCGTGTGCCAGTGATGTTCCTTTGCCTTCAGAGTGAAGTTTAGCCTGAGAGGCTATGCATCTGCCTGACTCCCACTGACCTCTCCATCTAACCAAGCAGCTACATTTCACCCATTTTGTAAACATTCATGATTTTGGTTGACAAAGGACTCGAGTAATACTTTGTCTTCGAAAATCATATTATTCCCTCAAGAATATGCCAAGTCTGGCTTTCCACCAGTTCGGGATGCTTCCCCTGAAAAACAGGACCCATGCATTTACCTGATTAAATTGGAATACAAATCCAAAGTTAAATGTTATGACTTATCTGAAGTTATAAAGATATGAGACCTTTATTTAATTGGTTGACACCATGTGTGTTCTGGATGGCACCAGTCTGCGTTTTCTGCCTGGGCCCTCCAACATTGCCTCATGTTCTGCCACTATCGGCACATCTCTACCATTGAATTTGGCCTGTTTCTTGTCTCTGGTCATTTTAGTTAGCTCATCTATTCAGACTCTTGACATTTCAGTATTAGCTTCATCTTTTACAAATACAACTTTATTGATAACCAAGGTACCTCAAGGACAGAGTGAATAAAGGGAGAAATCCCCCCCAAAAAACTGAAAGTTTCTCTCTGCAGGTAGCAAACAAAATGGGTTGGGGGCTGCCAGGTAGAGTCTTGAACCTTTAAGAGAGCGAACTTCAACTCTAGACTCGAGTTCCCACCAACATAGCAACTAATTCTGCACCTGCACCACACCTAAAGTTCTTTCATTGACAAGAGAAGCACCAGTTTGGTACTGCTAGAGTACTATCAGGACTGGTTTTTGTTGTTGTTGTTTCAAAATTATTTCCAAACAGAACCTATAAATATTTAATAAAGATGTCAGGAATTTCAAATGCCTTATTTGCTCTCTTAAGTTTTAATGCAACATTGCCAAAGGGCTTCCTTCCTCAGGATTGGGTATCATGACCACATGAAAATAACTGCCTTCTGTTCACTGTTTAAGTAGTACACAGAGCCAAAGCATGCATTAGCCATGTTTTCTGGAGCTAATTCTGGTCTGATGGACTTCCCCAGACTCGAAGACCTATAAAGAAAAACTGCAGTACCAACTAGTAATGTGGATAAAGCCGAGGGTGTTTCAGGACATGTCATCTCTTATACGTGATGTATTTGGTTCTGCTTTGCATGGGGAAGAAATGTACGACCACTCAGACCACTTCTTTCCCTCCAGAGGAAGCTGGTGTGTGGATGCATTTAGGGTCATCACTTCTGTTCTGAAATTATAAAAATGGTGGCTCTGGTGAGATCATTTATTTTTGTATACCTTCTGATTTTCTGTACGTCATGATAGATGTTTTATTATTGGTTTCATTTATTGCTACTTAGGTCAGGTAAGACTTATTAATATGCCTATTGCCTAGGTAAGAAAAATGGATCCTACAAAAGTCTAACCAAAATTCCTAAGTTAACTCCATGACTGAGTAGAGGAAGGAGTAGTCAAACCCCGTCCTCTTAAGAATCCAGATGCCATAGTCCGTATTCTTTCCACACATGCTCTTCTCTCTTGAATAGGTATGTGTGCCTGTTATGTGCAGAGCACAGTGGTGCCATAGCCAGGGATGTGGCAGGAGCTGCGGAGACAAATAATACACATGGAGATGTAATGCAGTTGACCTTGATCTTCAAATCAAGGCCACTATGTCACGTCTCTCAGCTCTGTATTTGTTGAAGTTCCCTGCTTCCCTCTTTCCCATAAGCCAGGGTCCCCAGGGACCAGAGTCAGTCTGCCTTCATCTTTGTATTTTCAACATTTCTCACCATGACAGGCACATTCTAGGTGCTTATTAAGTAGCATTCCAGAGGTCACACAATGAGAACAAGAATTACAGTAAGTATCATTAGTGAGGGAAGTGTTGGAGCAACACAAGTCACAGCTGCGATTTCCACCCCCCCCCCTTAAGACCTTTGCAGGGCCCCATTATCTCATGAGCATCAAATATTGTTTTTCCAATATATGAATTTAAGTGTCCTTAGTTTTTAAAAGCATGTCTGTGTTCCACTGGTGTTCCAAGGAATCTCGCAGTCAGGTCATTGCTGGCCATCAGAGATTCACAAGTGGGGTTTTTCTTTCCTGAGTAACACGGGAATGGGTCTCACAGGAACTGGAGCAGCGAGTGCCAGCAGTGACAGTTTAGCCTGTGAGGTCACCAGACCTCACTACTGGATGGCTTTCTCCTGAGGCCGCGGTGCAGTAAACTCCACTAGCCACCCTGGGCTGGTGTTGGCCCCCACCACCTCTTCTGTGCCTAAGCAGCTGCTTGTCTCCACACATCGTGCCCTGTGTCAAGCCTGGTGCTTTGGCTGTCCCGTCAACCACCTGAACAAGTGTTTCATGCAGTCCAACCCTTTCTAGAATCTGGGGGTATTTGTGGAATTCAGAAACTTCTATTGTCCCTAACTCCTTCCGTGCAGTTGGAAAGTCATTTTTATTTTGTCCCAAGAAACTGTCATTTAGGAAAGAAAATTAAAAAGTCACTTAATTGGCAGGGACCCCAAGGGGACCATTGCTAGGAGAAATGAAAAAGACCTGTGTGGATGGATGCTCAGTCTGCCCTTCCTCTCTCATGCCTCCCCCACCCCCCACCCCTACCCACAAGGCAGGAAACAACTGGGAACCTCTGCTTTTAGATGTAAGCATGAAGACTAGGATGCCCTGCCCATTCCAGGGCCTTCAAATTAAGAAAACGGAAAGCAGAACGTTTCCACACCCATGTGTCTGGCCCCAGAGAATAGGTAACTTGTCTTTAAATTCTGACAAATGAGAGATTAACTCTCAGATACAGCAAAATATGTGCTAGTCACTGATGGACACTCCAACTTGCTAATAATATGTTACGCTGATTATAACCTAATACTGTAGTTTAAATGTCTTATAGTATTTCTCATTTTTAAGAATAATGCATTCTATTACATTTGAAAGGTTTTTATTTATTCCAGTTTATACAACACATCAACCTTTTATTTTAGGTCAGAAAAAGAGGGAAAAAACAGCCTGCTTTTCTTAAATAAGCTTCTGAGTTGAAGGTCTGAGAACAGTATGAACATATTTTGATGAATTTCTGTGGTGACTGTTGGTTTCTGCAGTACAGTTGTGCTCATTTATACATTTTTTTATTTTAAATCTCTTTCTAGGGATTTGTCTGTGATCACAGACTTTATGCTTTTTATTTACATTCATTCATCTTAGATGGCAACAGATTATCTTGTCTCCTTATATTTAAATCCTTAAAACTCTTGGTATTCATCTTATAAAAAGTTACACATGTTTTTGTACTATCTTGCCCAAGTAGAATTGTAATGCAAGGTGTGATAAATAGTTCTGTTTAAAATTAGATGCTTCCGGCTAATGTTTGTGAACTATCCTGCGCAAAGGGAAAGAAAGGGAAACACTGGGGAGAAATTGGATCTTGTCTTTTCTGAAACCTGATCTTGTGCTAACACGCTCATTAGACTTCCCCAGAAGAAAATAATACAAGCATAACATGATTTCTCTACTCTGGATATGGAGGCTTAATGGCATGAATACTTCATACATAAAATACAAACTTTTAGAGGCTAATTTTATCCTGTTATTCTTGAAGCTTTTACCAATCTTTACAGCAACAGAATGGGAGCTGTCTCTTCTCAAGGAAAGGGAAACATCAGAGATATAATAAGGGAGAGCCTGAAGGTGCAGCCATGGGATTTTCCTCTCATTATGGAAGTGGTCATCACCCACTTGGTATTTGAGCCTAGAAACTGTCTCTGAGGTCTGTACTCTTTAACCCTGTCTCTACCACTCTACTCATGTGTAGGCAAAGGTCAGATACCGGTTTTAATATTTTCCTTTCCTATTAGAAAACATCAGTTTGACCTTTTCCTTATACACCTTCAAGTGAAACTGTTTAGAACAATGCTGTGACATTTGTACGTGAAACAATTTATTCTTGTCTTACTATTTATTAGTGCATTATTTTCCATATGAACAACTGTAAACCTACTTTTGCCCCAACCTGTATAGTGATGTAGAATAATTTCTTTGGGTTTTGTTGAAAGGATAAAGTAGAATACTTCGATGTCTTAAATAACAAAGTAGTTTTTTGGATAACAAAGTTCCAGGCCTCATGTCCAAGAAAATCATGCTATAATTTCATGCGCTGGCATAGCTATATTGCCTAGGGTATATTATTAACCTCTATGTGATTCAATTTAGATATCACAAATTGAAATTTCAAATATATATCAGCAACAATAATGGCAATAAGTAAGGCAATTTCTATAAACACTATTGATTACCCAACCTAAACTAATTTAAATATATACAGATTTTATTTAATAACATACTCAATATATTTTAAAGGAAGTTTAAATCAGTTCTACAGATTATTAAAGTTGAAGAAGGATGTTTGTTTATGATAAAATCATAAAATTCTAACAAAACTTGGATGTTTGCATTATAATCATTTGTAAAATTCGGACTGTTGATTATAATGGAAATTTATGGTAAATTTTATTTACATAGGAAAATTTCTTATGAATCAACCTTTTTAATTACATTAGGGGAATCTTTTACTTTTCAGAACAGTTTAAAATCTTGGGCTATTTTAAAATTCTGTCATTTGTTTTTTAATACACTGCTTTTTAATTCACTTGGACACTGACTGACACTTAGGCTGTTTCCAGATCTTGGCTATTGTAAACAATGCTGCAATAAACATGGGGGTGCATTTCTTCTTTTGAATCAGTGATTTGGTATTCTTAAAATATATTCCTAAAAGTGGAATGGTTGGGTCAAAAGGCAGTTCCATTTTTTTAATTTTTTGAGGAATTTCCATACTGTTTTCCACAGTGGCTGCACCAGTCTGCATTCCCACCAGCAGTGCAGGAGGGTTCCCTTTTTGCCACATCCTCGCCAGCACTTATTATCCGTTGTTTTGTTAATGAGTGCCATTCTGACTGGTGTGAGGTGGTATCTCATTGTGGTTTTAATTTGCATTTCTCTAATGATTAGTGATGTTGAACATTTTTTCACCTGCCTATTGGCCATCTGTCTGTCCTCTTTGGAGAAGTGTCTATTCATTTCTTCTGCCCATATTTTGATTGGATTATATTCCTGGTGTTGAGTTTTACAAGTTCTTTATAAATTTTGGTTATTAACCCCTTATCAAACATATTATTGAATATGTTCTCCCATAGTGTGTTTTGTCTTTTTATTTTGTTCATATTGTCTGTAGCTGTGTAAAAGCTTTTCAGTTTGATATAGTCCCATTTGTTTATCCTGCCCTTTATTTCACTTGCCCATTAGAGATAAATCAGCAAATATATTGCTGCAAGAGATGTTGGAGAACTTACTGCCTATGTTTTTTTCTAAGATGCTTATATAGGTTTCCCGACTTACATTTAAGTATTTTATTCATTTTGAGTTTATTTTTGTGAACGATATAAGTTGGTGGTATAGTTTCATTTTTTTGCAGCTAGCTGTCCAGTTTTCCCAGCACCATTTGTTGAAGAGGCTGTCTTTACTCCATTGTATGTTCTTTCCTCCTTTGTCAAATATTAGTTGTCCATAAAGGTGTAGGTTTATTTCTCGTTTCTCTGTTCTGTTCCATTGATCTATATGTCTGTTATTATGCCAGTACCAAGCTGTTTTGAGCAAAGTGGCCTTGTAGTATGATATGACATCAGGAAATGTGATACCACCCACTTTATTCTTCTTTTTCAAGATTGCTGAGGCTATTTGTGTTCTTTTTTGGTTCCATATTAATTTTCAGAATATTCTATATCTTTGAAGTATGTCATTGGTATTTTAATAGGAATAGCATTGAATTTATAAATTGCTTTGAGTAATATAGACATTTTAATGATGTTTATTCTTCCTATCTATAAACACGGTACACACTTTCACTTGTTTGTATCATTCTTGATATCTTTTACCAATGTTTAATAATTTTTTTAGTACAAGTCTTTAACCTCCTTGGTTAAATTTACTCCTAGGTACTTTATTTTTCTGTTGTTGCAATAGTGAAGGGGATTGTTTTCTTACTTTCTCTTTCAGACAGTTATTGTTGGTGTGGAAAAATGCCTCTGATTTCTGAATATTAATTTTATATCCTGCCACTTTCCTAAATTCATTTATCAGGTCCAGTAGTTTTTTTTACTTTGACTTTAGGGTTTTCTATCTACCCTAAAGTCAGCAAATAATGACAGTTCTACTTCTTTTTTCCAATTTGGATGCCTTTTATTTCTTCTTCTTGTTTGATTGTTGTGGCTAGGACTTCCAGACTATGCTGAATAAGAGTGGGGAAAAAGGGTACCCCTGCTTTTTTCCTGATCTTAAGTGGATTGCTTTTAATTTTTGCCCATTGAGTATGATGTTGGCTTTGGGTCTGTCATAGAAGACCTTTATCATGTTGAGGTATGTTCCCTGTATTTCCACTTTGCTGAGAGTTTTGATCATAAATGGATGCTGGATTTTATCAAATGCTTTTTCTGCATCTATTGATATTATCATGTAATTTTTCTCCACCCTTTTGTTTATGTGATGATTCACATTGATTTATTTGTTAATATTGTACCAGCTTTGCCTCCCCAGAATAAATCCCACTTGATCGTGATGTACGATTTTTTTATGTAGTGCTGGATCCGGTTTGCTAATATTTTGTGAGAATTTTAACATCTAAATTTAACAGGGATATTGACCTATAGTTTTCTTTCTTTGAATTGTCCTTGCCTGGTTTTTGAATTAGAATTATACTCATCTCATAAAGGGAACTTGAAAGTTGTCCCTCCTTTTGAATTTTTTGAAATAGCTTGAGAAGGATAGGAGTTAGTTCTTTTTGGAATATTTGGTAGAGTTCTCCTGTGAAGCCATCTGGCCCAGAGCTTTTGTTTGTTGGGAGTTTCTTTAACTGTTTCAATCTCATTTGTTTTAATCAGTCTGTCTAGGTTTTCTGAATCTTCCAGATTGATTTTTGAAAGATTATATGTTTCAAGGAATTTGTATATTTCACCTAGATTGTCTAATTATTTGGCATACAGTTCTTCATAGTATTTTCTTACAATCCTTTGTATTTCTGCTGTATCAGTTGTTACTTCTCCATTCTCATTTCTAATTTTATTTATTTGAGTCCTCTCTTTATCTTGGTGAGTCTGGTTAAAGGTTCATCAATCTTCTTTACCTTTTCAAAGAACCAGCTCTTGGTTTCATTGATCTTATGTATTGTTTTTTTAGCCTCTATCTCATTTATTTCTGCTCTGATCTTTATTATTTTCTTCCTTCTACTTCCTCTGGACTTTACTTGCTATTCTTTTTTTAGTTCTTTTAGATGCTTGGTTAAGTTGTTTATTTGAGGTTTTTTATTTTGCTTCTTAATGTGTGTCTGTAATGCTATTAACTTTTCTCTCAGGACTGCTTTTGCTGTGTTCCATAAATTTTGAGTTGTTGCATGTTCATTTTCATTTGTTTCAAGGAAATTTATTATTTCTTCTGTGATCTCATTATTAACCCATTATTTAATAACATGCTATTTAGTCTCCAAGTGTTCGAATGTTTTTCACTTTTTCTATTGTAGTTGATTTCTAGTTTCATGCCATTGTGATCAGAGAAGATACTTGATAAGATTTCAATCTTCTTAAATTTATTGAGACTCATTTTTTTTCCTAACATGTGGCCTATCCTAGAGAATTTATCATGAGCACTTGAAAAGAATGTATATTCTGCTGCTTTAGGGTGAAAGATTCTAAAAATATCTATTAAATCTGGTTAATCTAATGTGTCCTTTAAGGCTGCTGTTTCTTTGTAATTTTCTTTCTTGATCACCTATCTATTGCTGTTTGTGAGGTATTGAAATCCCCTACTATTATACTATTGCTGTTGATCTCGCCCTTTATGTCCATCAAAATCTGCTCTATATATTTAGGTGCTCCTATATTAGGCACATAGGTATTTATAATGGTTATATCTTCCTGTTGGATTTCTCCCTTTATCATTATGTAGTGACCTTCTTTATCCCTTACTATATAGCCTTTGTTTTAAAGTCTATTTTGTCAAATAAAAGTATTGCTACCCCAGCTTTTTTTTTTCATTTTCATTTTGCATGTAATATTCTTTTCCATCCCTTTACTCTCAGTCTATGTGTATCTTCTGTTTTGAGGTGGGTTTTTTGTAGACAACATATGTATGGGTCCTGTTTTCCTATCCATGGAACTTTTTTATGTCTTTTGATTGAAGCATTTAATCTGCATTCCTCTTTTAGTAGATATTTTTCCCCATTTATTCTTTTTAGAACTGGCCCCTTAAAATTTCTTGCAGCATTGGTTTGGTTGTAATAAATTCCTTTTTTTTCTTTTTTTAATCTGAGAAACTATTTATTTCTCCTTCAATTTTAAACGATAACCTTGCTGGATAAAGAAATCTGATTGTAGACTCTTGTTTTGCATTACTTTGAATATTTCTTGCCATTCTCTTCTGGCCTCAAGTGTTTCTGTTGAAAAGTCAGATGTCATCCTTACAGGGGCTCCTTTGTCTGTGATTGTCTGCTTTTCTCTTGCAGCTTTTAGTATTCTTTCTTTATCTCTTAGCTTTCGTATTTTAATTATGATGTGTCTTGTTGTAGGTCTCTTTGGGTTTGTCTTTAATGGGACTCTCTCTGCTTGAACTTGTGTGACTTTTTCCTGCATCAATTTAGGGAAGTTTTCAGCTATGATTTTGTCAATCAGATTCTCTATTCTTTGTTCTTTTCAGTCTCCTTCAGGAACCCCTATGATATGGATTTTGTTTTTCTTCATGTTGTCACAGAGCTGTCTTAGAGTTTTCTCAAATATTTTGATCCTTTTATTTTTATTTTGCTGTTTTGCTTCCGTGCTTTCACTTATCTTGTCCTCTAAATCGCTGATTCATTCCTCTGCTTCATTCAGCCTGCTTTTAATTCCTTCTAGTGTTTGTCATCTTTGTCAGATTTCTGAAATTGTGTTTGTCATTTCTATCTGATTCTTTTTTATGATTTCAGTGTCCTTTTTGATGCTTTGTTTAGGTGCTTATTATGTCCATCTATTGTTGTTCTAAGATCCTTGAGCATCCTAATAATCATTATTTTAAACTCCACATCTGGTATCATGGTTATTTTAATTTCATTCAGTTCCTTTTCTGGGGATTTTTCTTGTTTATTTATTTGCACTGCATTTCTCTATCTTCCCGTTTTGTCTCTGTATAAAATGCTTCTTTGAATGTGCTGTTTGTGTAACTAGCTGTAGATAGGGTTGGTGTTTTCTGCCTCTAGCTTTCAGTTGTGTTGTTTCTAGATCTTCTTGGGTTGGCCTCAGCTGTTATTTGTAATCTGCTATGGGCTACTTGTGTGCTGCTATGGCTCTTTTTGCTATTTATGTCAGTGCTTTCTATGCCTTAGCTGGGTCGGGTGTGAGGAACCCTTCCTTAAAATACCACTCTACCTAGGGTTCTTTGGTCCTGAGCTAATGCTCTCTGTATCTGGCCATTGGATGTACCAGCCCTGGACCTCCCTGGCTGGAACCAGGTGCAGACCAGTGGGGTTCACTGCTTATGACTGGCCCTTAGCAACCTTCTTGGAGCTACAGACAATCCAGAATTTGTGTCTGACTCTGCTAGGTCCAGCTTCCCTTGTAAATATCAGCTGCTCTCCTAGGCACCAGCACTGCCAGACATGTGGGACACCTCTCTGGGCTAATGTCCCTTTCTGCCATCATACAGGCTGCCTCGCCAGTCTTCTCTCTCCACCACAGCGCAGGCTGAGTGTCGTGGCTGCTGCTGCAGCTGGGCCCTCCTACCCTTTGTAGGATACTCAGCAGTTTGGGGAGGCAGTATAGCCCAGACCTCAGCACTCAAAACCTGTGTCCCTTCTTCTAAGCATCTCTTTGCACTGACTGGAGCAGGAGAACCTCTGGTGGCAGGATAATTGTTTTCCTTTACTGGTGTTGGTTCTCCCAGGAAAAATGGCCACTTTAGGTTTTCGGAGTGACCCTGTACAGGGTCAGGGTGGCTGTCCCCCAGTTTCTCTCTTGCCCCTGAGATTACACTCTCCTCTTGTAATTCCAGTCCTCTCTGCACTCCCTGCTCCCGGAGCCTTGAGTATGTGGCTATGAATGAGGTTTACTGCATGCTCCCTTTAAGACAGAGCCTGGGTTTGAGAGTTCTATTTCCCTTTTGCAAACAGTAACCTGGCTCTTCTTTCAGCTAAAAACTGTCCGTACACCTCCTCTAATCTCTGGGTCTCCAGGGAGGGGTTCTGGTCCTATGGCTGAGAAGCCACAACTCTCCAAGAAACCCACCCTGCCATGAGAGACCCTCCGGGCCACCTCTCACTCCTCGGAGCAGGGAAGCCCTTTCCACATCTCTGCTCTTCCTACCAGTCTTGGTGTGGCTTCTTCGGTGATACTTGGTTATAGATTCCTCTTAGTTTAGTCCAAAGTTTGTTTTTTAAGATGATTGTTTCTAAGTTAAGTTGTAATCCATTTTGATTCTGAGAGGTGGGAGTTGTAATGCCCGCCTACTTCATTGCCATTTTCTGTTCCCTCTTTTGTGGCCTTTCTTATACTAGTTAAAATTGAAACAACCTACAGATCCATCCATAGTAAAGGGGAAGACCAAATAAATTATGATCCATGCATGCAGTCTTAAAGAGAATTGTGTAAATCTGTGTACTGATACACACATATGATCAATTCGTACTGTTATATAAAAACATGTTATAGAACAACTTAAATGTCCCATTTACTTAAAATAAAGAATAAATCTGCATTTGGATGAACACTGACAAGGAGATACACACACAGAGACATGAACACACGCACACGTACATATAGGATTGTAAGGGGCCTGGATTGTAAGATACCAATTCTTACCATCATGAAATTTCATGGTCCCCCTTCACCAGCTCATTCATTGTCATAGCTTCTACTACCATATCTGTGTTAATAACTCTCAATTCTGTATCTTTGTAGCCTTTTAGCCAAAGTCTAGTCCTGAATTTTCAGCATCCTATTGAAATCAGTTAAATTTTTCAAATAAGTCTCTTCACCTCTTATAGTAGTGACTATGGTAAATGATGTGTCACCAACTACCTACATTCTCATGCAGATGGAGTTTTCTCCATCATTTCCTTAATCTTTGGCTTATATTCATCAGAACTGGATAAAACTCTGATACACTTAGGCCCTAGGAAATTACTTAGAAGTCTTAAACTTTGTAAATATCAAAAGCTGTTCTTCCAAGAGTGTCTTCTACCAAAGAAAAACTTTCCAGAAATGGTTGTCTTAATTGTTCATATCAATCAGAAATGCTTTATTTAAAAACATTGGCACAGTGGTTAACATTGTTTTTAATATGCCTTTTATTTTTCCATTTTCATTTTTATAATTAATAAGCAAGGTCTTAGTAATTCTTTTTAAATTTCATTCCCAATTTTAAATTCTTCAATTTAAAAAATCATAGCCCTATACATTCATAATAGTGAGGTCTTGTAATTACTTGGTATATTTTACAAGTCCTGTTAATATACCTGTTTTACATATGCATTTGTTTCAGACTGGTTTTAGAGTATTAATGGCCATCATGAGCAGGACAGCAACTGGTAGTAGGCCAGCAGATCCAGGGAAGGGATACAGCTTTCTTTACATAACTAAACCATATTAAAGCTCATCTGCATCAAGGTAGCTGCACAACCAGGGACCCAGATATGTGTCCTCAGTTGGCCAGCAAGGGTTCCCTAGCATCCATGCTCAAAAAAGGCACACAGCTGCAGATGACACATGGCAATATCAGGCCACTCTGATCAACTAATTTTATCCCATCGTGAGCATCCCCCCCCCTTGGTCCCTGTTAAAGAACTGTGAAGGGTGCCCATCTATCTGCTTTGCCAGCAAACACAAGTAATTGAAAATACCTCAAAACAATACTGTTTATTTGGAATTATGTGACTCCAACTCATTTTCTTGAGCAAATTCTTTATCAAACAGCAAATGAGACCTTGAACCTATTTGAAATCAGTTGCAGAAAATGGAGAGATTTTTACTTTCTCAAGAGAATAGCTACATCAGTGCTACCAAATATCTGGTGCTTGGATATTTAAGTTATGAACCAAAGCTTTTATTGAGGTAAATATTTTGGATAAATATTATATTGTGTTAGTCTTTAAAATGTCTAAATGATGAAAATAAGTTGTCTGTAGTTGGATTGTTTGTAAAAATAATTGCAGCATATAAAACCTTATCAATTATATGTAATTCTTTAAAGACTTTCATTTCTATCCTTTTATTTGGATCTCCTTATTTCATGTTTTCTGTTACAAAATTAATGATGTATTTGGAATTATATGCCATTCATATTTGATTATTGTAATAACTCCATCTCTGTCATCGAATTAATGGTAATTTGGTGAGGAATATCATTCATAAAAGGAATCACTAGATTGCAAATAAGGCAAAACTGTCAATAGAAAAAAAGAAGAGAGCTTGTAACTTTCTTGTATACCAGCAATAGTCAGACAAGGTAAAGGACACAGGTTACTTAGCATCCCAAAATGTAAACTTTGAAATGAATTTAACAGAGAATGTGTAGGACCTACCTAGAAGAAGAAAATGTTTAAGTCTTAACCAAGGAATGTTAGGACAGATTTTAATAAATGGAAGGATCTTCCCTTTTCTGGAATAAAATAATAGTAAGTCGAAATATCTGTTTCCTTTCTGTTCTAACTGGCATTATCATATCTAGTAATGCTACAAGAATCTAAACAGCATAACACAGCTCAGTAGAATAACTATTTAAGGCAGAAAATTTAAAACCAAATCCAAGCTTACATAATATAAACACATTTGTCTTCTAAACCAAGTGAGATTTGGATAGATGAAAAGTTAAATGAAACTGTGCTATTTAATAGCATTATTAAATTTCAGACAACTAGAAGATTTAAACTAAGGGAATGTGTAAGAAATACAGGTTAATATTCATACAATTTTTGGTTAAGGAGAGACTCTTTACGTTGTCAAAATCAGAAACTATAAATCAAATTGATGGAACTGGGCCACCCAATATTTTTAAAGTATACATTTTAAAAAGCCACAAACAAGAGTTAAATAGAAAATAACCAAGAGTGACAGTATTTGTCATGTGTATCAGAAACAGTAAGTGGCTTTACCTTATAAAGAGTTTTATAAACAATCTATTAAAATAATGTTTGCCAATAAACTGACAATGGTAATAAAAAAGCAAGTCATAAGAGAAATTCAGGTGACTAGTAAAAAAAAAAGTGCTCCATCTGAGAATTCATTAACAGATGCAGTTTAGAACCCCATTTAGTTCTGTGTGCTTTGATTTATTATGTATATTTATGGACTTACATGTCTGTCTTCCCTACCAGTCTGAGCGCATTTATCATAGTATCTGTCATCTTGAGTTTTTTCAGTGCCCACCCTGTCCCAGTGCCAGTCTCACATTGGATGGATAAAAGGATATAGAGATGGATGAAATAACTTCTGACATTTCATACACCTTCTTTAATTCTGCAGTGCTGGTCATAGACAAGGAATATGGGCTGAGTCTGTTTTTACCTTCTGTAGTCATGGATGTGCAGTACTATATATTCACAAGGGGAATATTGATAGATTTGAGTGGAGGGGGCAATGATGAGAGAGATTAAATGCTAACAGGAACCAAACAGAATGCAAGGCCTGGTGGGAGGAAGACATGTTGCTGTATAGAATGATAAAATTATTATCTATAATCTTGTATTAGAATATAAGTTCCAAGAGGATAGAGACTGGTTGCTGACACTAGAATAGTGACAGGCACATAACAAGGAAATGGCTTTTTTAAAAAAGAATAAAAGGCCACATTCAGCTTTGTGCCCTCACCATTATTTTTTTTTACATCATATATGCTTTTACATCACCTGCAAAACCCTCATAATAAGTAGTAGCGAGTAACCTGTGGTATGCCACATAATGTACATAATCACTCCTCTAATATCAGTCGCTTGCTTTCGCTGTTATACATAATGCTGCAGTGAAGATGTTCCTGCTTACCATCTTTTCCAATAGGACTCATGATTATTCAGTTAGGATAAATCTCTAGAAATAGTCTTACCGGATGAGTAGACGTGAACATGTATTTTGGCTTCCGATATAAATTTCTGGTCTACTTTATGTAAGAGCAGCTGCAGAATTAACATCAGTTATTTCAGTTGATAGATGAACTACCCTGTGTTTCGATAGCTAGGAAGTCCCGCTGTCCTCGGAAAGGTGCTTTGGTAGATATTTTATTCATTTGAAGATTTACACTGGAAGTCTGACTCCTCATAAATTATGCACTCATAGAAGTAGAAAAAGGCAATGCATTTGAGTCAAAGAAAATTGACAGCAAGGGTAAATGTGTTCTTTCATCACATAACAGAGAGAAAAGAGTAGGAAGATAATAACTAATACTAATTTCTGAAAGTGTTTAAACATGCCAATTAAGGAGGAATCAAGGAAATACCATGGTGAATATTGAAGATGTTATCTTCTTCCTTCCTTCCCCTGTCTTTTTATGGGGGGTAGAGGAAGAAGGGCTTTGGTTTTTAATTCATTTAGTGTAGATTTCATTAGCATTTTCTAACTGTACGTATCTTTTTAACCTTTATTTTTCACAGGAGAAACTGTCAAGGGGATGTCTGTTGATATTTGTAGTATTAAGGGCCACCATATTTATATTTATGCACCTCTTTGAAACTGCACATTTTTGTTTAATGTCAGTAAGAGCTTAGTCTGTTACAAACAACTGCTAGGACCTGTCAGTGTTTTGTACCTTAATTTCTCCCCACCTGAAAGCATGTTACTCAAGCCTTTTTCACAGGAGCTGGTTTGTTAGCATAGCAGATGTTATAGGTAGAGGTATTCTTGTGGCTTACCTGCTGGGTCCTGTGATAGTCACCAGTTTCCTGCCTTCATTGGTGTACTGGTTTGGGGAGTGGATGTCCTGGATTCCCTTCCAAGTTCTAGATTACTAATGATTTTCTGTAAATTTTAGCTAACACTGTTTTTCCATAAATTGCTGCCTATACATGGAATAGGCTGATTAGATTATTTGTGTGGCTTCTCTAAGCTTGACTCCATCATAAGTACATGGTCTGTACTTATGGTATATGACTAATTTCACCCTTCCCAGCATAGTGTTAGTTCTCTAATTTTACACAGATCCAATCACTGACAAATAATCATGGCCCTGGGACTGGAAAAGATAAACAGGTCATATTTCAAGAGTATGGTTACTGTTGAACATTTTTATATCACCAAATAGACACTAAAATTTGAGAAAATATAAAGGGAAAGTGACAAAATCTTGCTCTTGGTGGGAGATTATAGTACTTCTACCTTTCCGTATAAAGGATATGAAAGAATCAGTGAGGAAAAGACAGACAGCACAAACTTAACTGGCTCACAGCTGATACTAAAATATTTTATCAGCACAGTTAACAAGCTTAACCTATGGCCACCGTGTGTGTGTGTCATTGTATTCATAATGGAGAATACATTTTTTCCTTTCAGGTATTCACGGAAAAGTTACATACACATACATACATATGCTATATATATTATATGTACATGTAATTTTTATAAAATGCAATTAGAAGTAAATGTTTCCATGTGTTAGTTTTCCAAATTTAACCACATGATACCAAACAGACAAGGATGTATCATAGGACCCTATTCCAGCATTGTCACCCAGATTGCCTGAATGTATTCAAGGCTTAAGCTGCTACACACTAAATTGAGAATTTTTCTCTGCTCCCTCATTTTGTTCGTGCATCTATTTTTAATTTTTGCTCCTATTTTAGCTCTACTTTGTAGCAGACTGTCTTAATTCAATGAGTGGCAAAAGATACTTTGCGAACTCCCTCCTAGAAGTTCAAATTAGAAATTAAGCTGCTTTTCTATCCTAATTGAATCTCTCTTCCCTCACTCATGTGACTCTAATTTTAAAAGATCAAACTGTATCTGGATGCCAGTTTCTTCATTTCTTGAAGTAGCCTCAGGTATACTCTCCACACACGGGATGTAACTGCTGTGTCTGAGATGAAGTCAACACGATTATTTGTTTAATTCTTATTACACTTGTTTACTTCAGTTCTCTGTTTCCAGTTTTCTGAATAAGGTTTATTAAAATAAATTTAGATAGTTTCATGAAAATACTAATTTATATGTTTTTTTTAAAAAAAACGTATAAATGATATAAGGAAATGGTCTTTTAGTTGGTGATTTATTTTAACAGAAAGTTTTACTTTGTTAAAACTTATATTTTTCTTTTCTTTCATGTCTGTTTTCTCAATGGCATTGTCTTCATGTTGTACTGACTCTCATGCATAAGATTTTTAAACATCATCTGTGTGCCAGTGAGGTTTATAAATATACTAGAATGAATTGGTATGTGGTAAAGATGAGAAGCTATTAATTAAAAGATAAGCCAAAGAAGCATGTTATTTTGTGGTGATGATTTGAAAACCCAGATGTTGGCAGATTTGTCCCATTCTTAGCAGAGTATGGGAAATTAACAGAAAAGCACTCATTTTTATGATACTTATTTCTTTCCCTTTGACTGGAGTTCAAAAAAACTCATGTAAAGTAATAGACCTGAGATAATTAACTTCAGTTTTACAAAATAAATATCTAGTTAAGTCTTATTAAGAAAAGATGGGGTAAAATCCTCAAATGCAAAAAAAATAGTTTTCTGGGAAATTACCTCTCACGTAAACAAACCCTTAGCAATTTTCCCTAGCCATCCATAAAAATGGGGTTGTATTTGTATTTGATTTAATCAAATAGTAGATTTTAATAGTTGTGTCTGTAATGCTTTACCTCAAATTCCTATCACATGACCTTGGCCTGTGGCTCAGTGGATAGAGTGTTGACCTGGTGTATGGACGTCCTGGGTTTGATTCCTTGCCAGGGCACACAGGAGAAGTGACCATCTGCTTCTCTCCTCTTCTCTTTTCCCCTTTTCTCCCTCTTTCCTTCCTGAAGCCCATGTTTCAAATGTGGTCCCAGGCACTGAGGATAGCTTAGCTGGTCTGAGCATGGTCAGTCTCAGGCATTAAAAATAGCTTGGTACTCGAGCATCATCCCCAGATGTGGTTGTCAGTTGAATCCCAGTCAGGGAGCATGCAGGAGTCTGCCTCACTATCTCCCTCCTCTCACCTAAGAGAGAAATAATTCTTATCACTCACTTGTTTTGTATTGCAGTGTGCTAATTTTTGGAACAGCTGAATAATTATTACAAGCTATGAAGCCTGTTGGTATTTTCTTTCTTGATGGAGCCATCTGTCAGAAACAAAAGCAAAGATAAAAATCTCATTGAACCACAAGAGTGTCTGTATGGCTTCATTTGTCTCCTGAGGAGACACTTTTATCTGGAAAAAAAATAAAAATAATGCTGCATTTCAAAGGACATTTACAATCTGTCTTTGCAGATGGGGAACGCAAGGAGATTTCACCACTACCCACCCACGGCCCGTGGTCAAGGTGAAACTCTTCACGGAGAGCACTGGAGTCCTGGCCCTGGAAGATAAAGAACTAGGCAGGGTGAGTGCCATCCGCTCTGGGTGTCTGAGGTCAGATGAGTCTAACTTCTTTAATTCATATCCAGTGGGCTAGTATGCAGTATATGAACTTTATGTTAATAAATTACAGCAAGGAATTCATTTGTGTTTCCTCATGAGCCCAGCTTACAGCTCTAGTTCATTACACATTATCATCATTAACATGATATCATGATAGGTACAGGTATTGATCGACTTACGAACTATGCAACTTACAACCATTCGACTTTACGACCACAATCGCTAGCCACGACTGCTCCCCATCTGGCAGCGCAAGCGTTGCCCAGCTGGGCATACACAGATGGACCAGTTTACGGCAGCACTACCATCTCCGCGTGCACCATTTCAACTATACAGCAATTCGTGTTTTGTGTCTTGGATATTTTTCATCAAGCCCCTCCCAAGATGTCTACCAAGAGGAAATTGTCTTTGTCTATAGCCTACTCATCTTACGACCAAATCGTGTTACGACCAGTTTGTTGGAACCAATCGTGGTCATAAGTCGAGCATTAGCTATATTGGGTGTGTTGGGTACATCGAAGTGCCTACTCACAGACTCAGTCATTCCTCTCCCACATGTACTCCATGTGCCAACTTGAACTTCTTGGTAAAATGTCATTTCTTTTTTTTTTAAAGATTTTATTTATCGCCTTGCCAGGCAGTGGCGCAGTGGATAGAGCATCTGACTGGGACGCAGAAGACCCAGGTTCAAGATCCCGAGGTCGCCAGCTTGAGAACGGGCTCATCTGGCTTGAGCAAAAGCTCACCAGCTTGGACCCAAGGTCGCTGGCTCGAGCAAGGGGTTGCTCGGTCTGCTGAAGGCCCGTGGTCAAGGCACATATGAGAAAGCAATCAATGAACAACTAAGGTGTTTGCAACAAAAAACTGATGGTTGATGCTTCTCTCTTCATTCCTGTCTCTCTGTCCCTATCTATCCCTCTCTCTGACTCTCTCTCTGACCACGTAAAAAAAGAAAAAGGTTTTATATATTGATTTTAGAGAGTGAGGAAAGAGAGAGAGGGGCAGGGGAGGCACAGAAAAAGGGTAATTCTTATTAAGACAGTTCTGCCCATGGGTTAAAAGCATCATCTTTAAATTTGAAATCATCTTCTTTTTATGTTTATCATGATTAGACTCATTACAGACCTCTCTGAAAAGTATCTCTTATCTCTCCCATTTTCCCTGTAAGAAGGTCTTTGTCACCCATCTTTTAACATTGAATTATTGTTTTTTCTTATAGTCACCTCCCAATTCCTAGAATGTACTTATCCTCTAATTCCAGTATATCCTCATTTTACTCAGCTTCTTTTGACAGTAAAAGCCTTGAAATTAGGGTAGATTTGTGATATTAACACCTCTCTCTGTGAAAAAATGACCTGCATGCAGCCTGTTCATAAAGTTATGTTCCAGTGAGTAGGCTGCTAGGTTATCATCTGTAATGTGTACCTACCTTACACTGTCCCAAGACTGCATTCACAGATATTTTCCATGGAATGACACCCTCGCAAATCTTACTTGAAATTTCTGGTGATGATGGACAGCTTGTGTGATGCTAGGATTATTGTGTATATTGTCCCCCCACCCCCAAAGCTGTTATTTCTATTCATTTCAAATCCTCCTCCTCTTCTGTGTTCTTTGCACCATTGCACTGTCTCTACTGCTAGGCATTTTATAAATCTGAACCCACACTCCAGAGGTTGTGAGTCTGCACTCACATTCAAGGTTCCTCTTTTGTCTTCTCGGTGAATGTAAGAGAGCTATGCCCTACCGCTCGTTCTCCCATGTGCTTATATATTCTGCATTGATTCATTCAACAAAGGTGCCCAGGTAGCAAACATAATCCAACAGAAGAGTCCTGAAGATTGCACATCATCCGATGGATTTCTGAATCAAGGTTTTTCACTTAAACTATTGTTATATTAATTCCATTTTATTTGGTTTTGTAACATTTTTATTGTCTAATAGCAAGTATTTTAAGTCTTATTGCTACAATGTAATTCCTGATATACCTTTACTTCATTTCTCAGCTGGCTAAATATATGTTTAAGCCCCCTCTTTTTTTATAATTCAGTGAGAGGAAAGTAGGCAGAGATAGACTCCTGCATGTGCCCTGACTAGGATCCACTCAGCAAGCCTACTAGGGGGCAATGCTCTGTCCATCAGGGGCTTACTCTGTTGCTCAGCAACTGAGCTTTTCCCAGTGCCTGAGGCAGAGGCTATGGAGCCACCCTCAGTACCTAAGGCCAACTTGTTCTAATTGAGCCGTGACTGCAGAAGAAGAGGAGAGAGACAGAGAAAGAAAGAAGCGAGACGGTTAGGGATGAAGAAGCAGATGAGCACTTCTCCTGTGTGCCCTGCCCAGGAATTGAACCCAGGACATCCACATACTGGGCTGATGTTCTACTACTGAACCAACCAGCCAGGGGTGCCATTTTTAAATTTTGGACCTAAGTGGTATATTTTCCAATCATTTGGTATTCTGAGAAAGGCCTTATGCTCCCTTGCTTTTTTTCATATAAGAAATACAACTTTTCTGTCTATACAAGAGCTTCTCAACCTCAGCACTACTGGTATTTTAAGCAAGATAATTTTTTGTCGTTGGGTGCTTATCTGAGCATTTCATGGTATTAGCAGCATCTTAGTCAATGGTTGCTAGTCGTTCCCCTCCACCCTTAAGTCAATCAATAATGTCTCCAGATGTTGCCAGATATACCCTGAAAGGCATGTAAAAACCTCCCCTCCTTGATAACCATTGATCTAAAACTAATGACCTTAGTAGGTTCCATGACTAAAAATATCATTTGTGTGTTAATGAATTCCAGTTTTTGATTTTTATTTCTTGGCACTTCAGATTTATAGATCCAACCTGCATATTTGGCATCTCTAATTGTATATTAACAGATATATCAAACACAGTATTTCTTAAATAAAACTTATGACTAACATCTCTATCAGGTCTTCTGTAAAGGCTGCTCTCAAGCCAATGACCTTGACATTCCCTTTGATTCTCTCTCCTTAATCCTAATACCCAACCTATTTGCAAGTTCTGTCAGCCTTTTCTTAAAGTTATCCTGAATCCATCTTAGCATCTTCTCTACCCTAGTTCAAGGCACCCTGCTTTCTTACATACCGCAGTCAGAGGCTGCTACTCCTTTCCCATTTGTCATCTGGTCTCCTCTGAGCCAGTTTTCATACCTCTGTCATTGTGATGACAAATCACATCACTCTGTCCTTAAAATTGCTTAATATGTTGTCATTTCTCTGAAATAAAAATCAGACTCCTTGTCAGAGTGGAGCATGCCCAGAGGGGTTCTCAAGATGTTACCCTGCATCAGCAGCATAATCAGGACCTGGAAAATTATCCAAACTGCTGATTCTCAGGCCCCATTCTTGATTTGCTGGGTCATAAACTCTGGGGTTGCAAAGAAATCATTGTACAAAATGATGTCTCTTTGAATCTTATCTCTGGATGCCAGTGTCTTTTTATTTCTGTAAATGCTTCTTAATTTTGTGCACATAGGAACCACCTTGGGGAGTGAGTACCTGAAAAGACATGAGTTCTGTTCTCACACTTTTTAGTTGGTCCAGGGTGAACCCAGGAAGGAGTATTTTAAGCCCTCAGGAGATACTAAGGCATGTCTAGGATTGAGAACTGCTATATATTGGTACTAGTGACCAGACTTCCCGCTTTTGGCGGGACAGTCCCAGTTTTTAACAATTTGTCCCACATCCCGCGGCATTTTTAAAAAGTCCTAATTTAAAAAAAATATATTACAATACTATTTTTGCATTCTATGAAATTTTTTTTTTGCTCCATATAGACCAAATTTTTCATCAAGAACCCCCCCCCCCCCGATCAATGGTGGCCCGCTTTACCAATTTTAAAATCCGGTCACCTTAATTAGAACCAGCAATGCATAAGAATAAAAAAACAGTGTATCCAAGCATATAGTTGTCTGAAATGAGAGTTCAAATTTCGATAGGCACTGGCCAGTGAAAGGTGTGCTCTTTGGCAAGTAAATGACATGCAGATTTTGTTTGTGCATGGCAAGTGCCAATACTTATTTATGGAAACGGAGGTGGCATATGGAGATTTTTCATCGGAATTGGTGGTCAGTCCTCCACCAGGTGCTAAGGGAATAATACCTGGAGGCAGAACAGGGAGTTTTTATATTATGGTTATGACCTAGCAAGTAAGTTAACCAGTCAGGCACTCACTAGTCTGTAGTTCATCATAATCAAGATGATTTTGTCCTCCAAAATTTAAAAGCAAAGCTTACCTGGATAGCCATATAAAAATCTAAATAATGATCCCATAGGACATGTGTGGGCAAGGCCATTCCCATTGAGTCTTTCAGAATGAATTCTTGTACTCCTGGGTAGGTATTTAACTTGTCAAATGGTATTCTTGAATACAAAATGAGGTTTTGAAGTTTCTACCCAAATAACTTCAGTTTTAAAAGTGTTGCTATGAGGACATTCTTTCTGACAGATGTTAGACAAATAACCTAGTGTCGGTTCATACACTCCTGAGTTCATGGCCTTGGTGTTGGTACCCCATTGGTACGCACAGAAGGATGCTGGTTTGTCTGCCTCCCAGAGGATGCAGAAGCATGCAAATCAGAGAATCCATGTTTTTACTGCACAGAAGAGCCAGAAAGTATTCTTTTTTTCTAATTTTATTAAACAGTATTTCAAAATAGCAAAAGACTAGAAGTTTGTTCACCACTTGGATAAACATCTTGAGCGTTGTAATATTCTTGAAATGAAGGCTTTCATTTTATGTTATTTTGTTCCTCTTTTCCTGTTTGAATATCTGTGCTCCTGTTCAATATTTCTGATGAATAGGGAGATGTTCACACCTAACAATCCAGAATGGATGTCACTATGCTTCTCTTAAAAATGTAAATACTCTATGGAAACAGCAGGTAGTGGCTGATTTCAGTTACGTTTTTAATATTAAGATAAATTAGGCTTGCTGAATTGATTAGTCCATTAAAATGAACTATTATTTTTCAATCAGCTTGTTACATCTTAATGTAGCACAGAAAAATTAGCCTATATATTATTTGCCTTCTTCATCAAGTTGTTTCTTCTGTTTGCTTTATTAAGCATTAAAGGAGATTCATCTGAGGAGTTATCAGAGTATGCATGAATTTTGTTTCTGAAACTTGCCAAGAGAGAAGCGATGTAGTGGAGTGTTCAAACCTCTGTCTTTGTGGAGAAAAACTATCTTAGAAACTCTTAATTCACTGGTCAGTCAAGTTTTCTTTTTCTTGTCCCTCTTGTGTTTCTGGATTGTACTCTTGTTTGTCTCATAGATAATTTTGTTTAAATTGATTCTCTGTAAGATAATTGCCATTTTTGTTAAAAAAAATTTTATGAACACATTAGTTATTTTAGCCAAATTCTACCTATTTAACTGAATACCCTATACATATAACTCTTTAGGACCCACAAAGTTCAAAACATGTTTCAGATTGCCTGTTTATTTTAGGCAGTAATAGAAGTTCTCATTTCAACATACGAAGTAATAGATCAGATATGTTATTGAATAATTAGCCATTCTAGTTATTTACAAATAATGATGCAATTAAATTTGTAAAAACTACCCAGGTCTTTCCTTCACTCAAACAGACAAAATTTATATTTGAGGATTTAAACAGAAAAGTTTCTAGCACTATATGAATTTGATTCATCTACATATGAATAAAAAAGCATTATGGAAGCTTCTGGGGAAATCATAGGTGTTTTTTATTTGATTTTAAAGCAAAATTTAATATCTAATTTCATTGAAATAGCCAGTATTAGATGACTGGTGCTTTAACCAATGAATTAATATCATTTGCTGCAAAACAGAATGGAAATTTATTTGCATTTCATATATGTCTCATCCAGCTCACCATACATCATAGACTTTCATATTGGTAGTTCTCGCTAGTAGGATAGCTTTCCTGAAACCACAAATCCCAGGAAAGAGCTCCTTCCTTTAATCCTTTCATGTAGCCATTCTTACAAGAGTTTGTTGTCATACCTCAGAAGCCATGTCAGTGACAAGAAGCAGAACCCTGTAGACAGGTGAAGGGGCAGAGATAATTCATATATGGTGCAGACTCTTTTGAAATACCTATTCTAGTGGTGATTAACTATATCAGGCTTATTAATAGCATGCTGTCAAGTGTTAGAGAAGGCTACTTACCATTCTTCATCTGACACCGAAGGAAAGGAGACTTTGATAATCTGGTTCAGTTTCTCAGTGGGTTTGCCTCAGACCTTCTCTAAGGAGTTGGCTGCCATCCTCACGGCAGAGGCGGAGGATGCATTTTCATACTTTCTCACCATTAAAAGAGGGTGAGCAAGTTATAAATAGGCATCCTTCATGTGGGTCTATGTGGGTGACTATAGTAGAAGCAGACATTTCAGTTCCCTCAGTGTAATAGAGCAAAGTTAGATATATACTATACTTAATTAATACCTTAATTCTTTATTCTTAATTTTATTTGAAAAATTAAATTTATCCTAGAGGGAAGGGGGAGGGCCTTGGGGGATGGGGACAAAGGGGATGTTGAGGGAAACACGGGGGTGGGGGTGATGTATTCTGTGGGACACTTGAATCTATGTAAACACAATAAATTAAAATCAATTTTTTTTAAAAAAATTAAATTTAACAGGGTGACTGATCCATAAGAGTACATAGGTTCTAAGTAAACACTTCTATAGTATTTGAACTGTTGGTTATGTTGTGTACCCATTCCCCAAAGTCAAATCACTTAATAGGTGTGTTATATTATTTTGTTATGGCTTACTTTTCCCTTTTCTATCTACGGGTACTAGTCATTTTGAACATGTTTTTGCATGCTGTTTGTCATCTGTTAATCTCCTTTGATGAAGAATCTGTTCACATATTTTCCCCAATTTTTAATTGGGTTACTTGTTTACTTATTCTTGAGTTTGGAAAGACCATAGCATATGTTGACATATCCTTTATGAGATGTGCGATTTATGAATATTTTTCTCCTAGCCTTCAGCTCTTTTTTTTGTTGTTGTTGTTCTGTTAACAGTGTGTTTCAAAGAGCAGAAGATTTTAGTTTTGAATTTTCTGTTTTATGGCTTGTACTTTCGTACTTTTGGTGCCATATCTAAGAAACCCTTTGCCTAACCCAAGGTCAGAACTCTCCTGTGTTCTCTTTAGAAGTTTTATAGCTTTAGATTTTTACATTTACATTATTGATCAGTTTCTTATTAATTTTTGTATCTTGAACTATATATAAATCAAAGTTCACTTTTTTGTTATTATCATATAATTTATTGGAAAGGCTTTCTTCACTGAATTTCCTTAGCAGTTTTGTTGAAATTTAGTTGTCTATATCTCTGTGGGTCTATTTCTGCATGCCATTCTGTTCTGTTGGCCTATTTTCCTGTCTTGATGCCAGTAGCATACCAGCATGAGTACTTTAGCTTTATCATATGTCTATCATATCAAATAGTGGTAATTCTTCAACTTTGTTCTCTTCTTCCTCCTACCCCCACTCCAACTTGTTTAACCAGTTCTAGATTTTTACTTTTGCCTAGGAATTTTGCAGTCAGTTTTTGGATTTCTACAAAAAACACCCAGTGTGATTTTGATTGGAATTGCATTGAATCTGTAGATCAGCTTGGGAATTGATCAACAATATTGAATTTATCAACTCATCACAGTACTGGTGTGAGCAAAAGTAGATTTATAGTTGTTTTTATGATAAAAAAATGCAGGTTATGATTATTACAATAGCTTTATTAGCTCTAAAGAATAAACTCCACATCATGTACTCACAGCTGTAAGCCTACTTTGCCCCCCATATGTCCATTACTTTAGGGTTGATTCCATTCCTTGTAGCAATGTCTTACATTTTCAGTGTATGGGCCTTGCATTTCTGTTGTGAAATTTATCACTGAATATTTCATACTTTGGATGGTATTCTACATGGGATTATTTTGTTAGTTGGAATTTTTAATTGAGATATTGCTAATATATTGAATTACAATTGACTTTTCTATGCTAATTTTATATCCACCAACCATGCTAAACTTACTTATTCTGGTAACATTTTTGTAGATTGATTATTTCTTCATAGCTGACATTATTGTCTACAATGTCACATAATTCATATTATTGTTCAAACCTTCCATAACCTTATTGATTTTCTATCTACTTTTTAAATCAGTTATTGAGAGATTGGTATTAATCTCTCAGTATAATTTAGGATTTGTTTTGTCATTCTTTTTGTTTCTTACATCTTTAAAATCTTTTCTTTAAAATCTTTTATTAAGTTCATTAATATTTAGGATCAATATTTCCTCTTCATTAATTGACTACTTTGTCATTATGAAATGACCTTCCTTATCCCTGGTAATAGTCTTGGCTTTCAAATCTACTTTATCTCAGCCTTACCAGCTTTCTTTTAACTAGTGTGAGCATATATATATATTTGAACCTTTAATGTACTTGTTTTCTTATATTTAAAATATCTTTATTGAAGCAGCATAAAATCAGGTTATTTAATATATTTTAATATAACTTTTAATATGGTTAAGTTTATTTATTTATTTTGATATTTTTCTGAAGTTAAAAGCAGGGAGGTAGTCAGAAAGACTCCTTCTTTCTGACTGCCTCCCTGACCAGGATCCACCCAGCATGCCCACCAGGAAGCAGTGCTCTGCGCATCTGGGGCATTGCTCTCTTGTGGCTAAAGCCATTCTAGTGCCTGAGGTAAAGGCCATGGAGCCATTCCTCAGCACCCGGACCAACTTTGCTCCACTGGAGCCTTGGCTGTGGGAGGGTAAGAAAGAGATAGAGAGAAAGGAGAGGGGGAAGGGTGGAGAAGCAGATGGGCGCTCCTCCTGTGTGCCCTGACCAGGAATCGAACCCAGGACTTCCACATGCCAGGCCGATGCTCTACCGCTGGGCCAACTGGCCAGGGCCAATGGTTAAGTTTAAACCTGTCAGTTAACTGATTGCTTTTTCTTTCTCATAGTACTTTATTTCCTTTTTCTTTTAGACTAACTGGATATTTTTATGGTTTTATTTTGGGTTGTTCTATTGCCTTATTAATAATTATGTTATTTTGTGTTGCTTTAACTTATCACACTCTACTTCAAGGGATATTATTATATAAAACGTATTGTGCAAAAACTTTAAATTTTTGTATTGCTATTTTCCATTGACAGTAAGGCTTAGGGCATGCTATTTCAGCAATAGCATTGGTTTAACAGTTTCTGGCTTACAGTACATATAAAATTAATGTTGGAAGCTCAAATGCTTAAAAACATTGAGTATCACAAACTAAAAATCTTGAAACCTGCTTCTAGAAGACAGTGATTCTTGTTTTGGCTCTGCTGTAATCATCCTGAGGACGTGAATAGATCATTTAACCTCTCTCTTGCCCCACCCTTATTCCCCACCACTCGTCCTTTTACCACATATTTTTCTGAATTCAGTTAGTTCTTTGGAGCATGTGAAATGTATCACCAATATTTCTTAACCACATACTCTTCTTCCTGTCTTCCTTTTTCATTATTTAAATAACTTCTGACTAGTTTGCATACACATGAAATTGCAAATTGGGAAGGTTTTCCTGAGTCTTAATCATTTTGGCAAATTGTTAGATTGTGATTATTAGATATTGCATTGATTTATTACTTAAATAAAGACTAAGAATAACTTTTACTCTCCAGGTGGTAGCTGATTTTTAATATAAATAACAATGCTTATTAATTTCTTTATCTGAAAATTACTCAATCCCAAAACGTTTTGCCATAATTGGGTATTTTGTGCTCTTTCGTTTTGGGATGCTGCTGAAGTTATTCAAGTTTAGACACCATAAAACTTCCTCCTTTCCATCCTACCATCACGCATCATGATTGACAGAAATAAAATGGACTCAGCATTAAGAGTTCTTATGGTACTTAATGACCAAAGAGTAAGAACAACGCCGATTTAGTTACTGTAATGTTGTGAGACAACTAAAGGAATAATGTGTTGGATTTGCAGAACAGATGTAAAATTGAAAGTGTCCGTTGTTATCTTTAAGTAATTTTCCTTAGGCATGCATTTAATTTCAGTGTCAAGTTATTTATATAATAAAAGTAATACCTACTTTTAAGGATGACGTGAGAACTAATTTAAATTTTACAAAGTACTTTGAGACAGTCGAGAAAGGTCCTTTATAAATTCCAAACATTATTATGACCAGACTAGTAAAAAGAAACATGATAAAGCTGCCCATGCAGTGTTCTCTGACGGAAACTGTGTTGATAAGGAAATATAAAAGTTACTGCTATTCATAATTTATATTGGAGAGGAATCGATTAAGAATAATAATCATGCTTTCCTGTCTAGATAAGTATTTAAAAATACAGATGTAGTTGGGATAGAATATATGCAACATCCAAGGGGAATTAGGAAATCAATACCTTACAAGCAATAAAACTGATACATGAAGATGAGTAAAGGCCAGTATCTGTAATTGAGCCATGAAGAGATAGTGACAAACCTGTGTCTTTCAGAATCTTCAAGGAAAGACTGATACAGAAGAAATAATCCTTGATCATTTGGATATATGGAACTTGAAATTTGTTAGAAATATATGCATGATTGTTTTTATTCTGGTGACCAAAATAATCAGCCTCATTGTTCATCCTTATTAAAAATATTTTGATTCTTTATAAGAAAAATAAAAACTTTGTTCAACTAAGTGGAATGAAAGTGAGAAAAATTTTTTTTCAAAAAGGTTTCATACAAGCAGCATGCTTCAGGAATGGGAAAAATCATCACACACACACACACTAAACTTCTCATTAAATTTATCAGACAAAGCTAATGATAGAAATCTATATGTAAGATATATTTGGGCCCTGACCAGTTGGCTCAGTGGTAGAGCATCGGCCCAGTGTGGAAGTCCTGGGTTCAATTCCCGGCCAGGGCACATGAGAGAAGTGCTCATCTGCTTTCCCCTCTCCTTTCTCTCTATTTCTCTCTTCCCCTCCCATTGCCAAGGCTCCAAGGGAGCAAAGTTGACCCAGGTGCTGAGGATGGCTCCATGGCCTCCACCTCAGACACTAGAATGGCTCTGGTTTCAGTGGAGCATCGCCCCTTGGTGGGCATGCCAGTGGATCCCCTGTCAGGCGCATGCGGAAGTCTGTCTACCACCGCCAGCTTTCCACTTCAGAAAAATACAAACAAACAAACTATATATATATATATATATATATATATATATATATATATATATATATATATATATATATATATATTTGACTCACACACTTAGTAGAAGAAGAAATGTAAAAGGTAAATTTAGTGTTTTTTAATATCAAATTTCAGCTTTTAGGATTCTTCATGAAGTCTCAGCTTTTATTGTCAATGTAGTTTTCTATTGAGCTTTAACAAATTACAAAAAGGTAGTGGCTGAAAACACCACCAATTTGTTATCTTACAGTTGTAGAGCTCAGAAGTCCAAAATGAATCTCCATGGGCTAAAATCAAGGAGTAGGCAGGGTTGTGTTCCTTTCTGGAAGATCGAAGGAAGAATACAGTTTTTATCTTTTCTAGCTTCTTGAGGTTGCCAGTTTTCCTTGGCCCATGGCCCCCTTCTGTTTTCAAAGCTACCAATGGCGGGTTCAGTATTCTCACGTATTAGTCCAACACTCACTCTTTCGTCTTCCTTTTCAGTACCTAAGGACCCTTGTGACTGGATTGTGCCCACCTGGATGATCTAGATAATCTTATTTTAATGTCAGCAAAGTAGCAACCTAATTCCATCTGCGGTGTCACTTCCCCTTTGCCATTTAATGTAGCATATGAGCTACAGATGAATTATTCTGTACGACAGATTAGCTTCTGCCTTCAAGTAGCGCACTCTCCTAAGCCATTTCCAAGAGCCTCTTAATATGATGGTTCATTTTGTGTGTGACAGAGACAGAGGGACAGATAGAGACAGACACACAGAAAGGGAGAGTTGAGAAACATCAATTCTTCATTGAGGCACCTTAGTTGTTCATTGATTGCTTTCTCATATGTCCCTTGACCGGGGGACTACAGCAGACCGAGTGACCCCTTGCTCAAGCCTTGGGCTCAAGCTGGTGAGCCTTGCTCAAACCAGGTGAGCCCAGCCTGTGCTCAAGCATGTGACCTCAGGGTTTTGAGCCTGGGTCCTCTGCATGCCAGTCTAATGCTCTCTCCACTGTGCCACCTGGTCAGGCGATGGTTCATTTTTAAGTAGAGATGTTAGAAAGATTTGGGAATAATTTTATATACCTTGGTTTTTCTTTTCCATGGATTCTCCTCAACCTTCAGCATGTAAATAACATGGCCTTTTAAAGACAGTTATTAACAAAAGTTGCTACTTTATTCATATTCTCTCAGTTTTTAACCTAACGCCCTTTTAATGCTCAGGAATTCCATCCAAGACATCACATCACATTCAGGTACCTCTTGGCCATGGTAGCTTCTCAGAGTTTCATTGTCTTTGATGACCCTGATAGCTTTGAGATATACTGACCAGGTCAGGTATATTTTGTGGAATATTTTTCAACTGTAGTGTGATTGATGATTTTGCTGTGTTTAGACAGTCTTAAGGTGTTTGGGGAGGAAGACCACAGAGGTAACATGCCTTTTTCATCACACTCTATCAAGGAGGCACACTAATAAGGTGATGTGTCCTGTTGCTAATCTTTGACACCTGGCTGGGATAGTTTGTCAGCTCTCTCCATGTAAAGCCTTACTCCTTCCCTCCCACTTCAATACTGGCCTCCTTAGATGGACGTCATTGCGTAGCCCACACCTCTTTAATGGCAGAGCCGCTCTATAATTTACTTGGAATTCTTCTGCATGGAGGATATGTCTCTTCTGCCCATTCTAATCATCGTTTAGAAAATTTTTATTGAATTTACTGGAATGACATTAGTTAATAAAATTATAGAGGTATCAGGTGTACAATTCTACATCTGTGTATTGTATTGTGTTCACCACCCCAAGTCAAGTCTTCCTCCATCACTATTTCTCCTCCCCCTTTCCCTCCTGCAATTCCTACACTGTTGTCTGTGTCTGTAATTCTTTTCTTTGCTTTTAATCCTTTCACCTTTTTCTCAACCCCCCAACTCCCATCCCATTTGATAGGTACCAGTCTGTTCTCTGTATTTGAGTTTGTTTCTGGCAAATAACAAAGTTTTTAATCTCCATTTTTTAAGATACTAATTCCAGGGATAAAAAGTATATAATTAAGATAGTAGTTTTTCTTTCTTTTTCCTTTCTGTTGTTTCTTTTTATTTGTTTGTTTTTGTTTTTAAAAGACCTTTATTATAAAAACTACTATATATGTTGTGTGGTTCTGTCAGGCCAAGTACACATTTGGTAAGGGGTTGGGAGTTTGATCAATTTCATATTGTAAATTCCAGGATTCTTCCTGGCTTTCAAAGTAAAGGGAACTGGATTTAGCCCATGGACAATGGGGATGACAGAAGACTTAGTGCTAATCTTTGAGAACACTGGAAAATATTACTAAGAAGGATATAGGTTTCTCTCAGAGAAATCATCTGATTCATTTGCTCCACACACTAAAATTACAGGGGCTCTGATAGTAGAGAAAATATATGCTGGTTCTTAACATGTACTAAATAAAAATTTATTGAAATGAAATAAATACAGTTCTTTCATAATACATCTTGCTCAAGGTCCCAAGCTCTTAAGAAGATACTTGAAAGTTTCACAAGGTAATAGTCATTGTGACTCTTTGGTAAATTATAAAACCTGTTGGTTGAATAAGAAAGACAGAAAAATGTAAACCAAACCCAAAGAGTCAAGGTTCCTTCTGGAAATACCTGTACTCATCTGGAGAGATGTTCACTTGGGCATTTCCTTAAAATATCCTGTGTCTCAAGGATGTCTCATTGTCAGCAAAATGGATTTTTAATCACAAGTTGAAATGGAATTCCAGATAATAACATTTTCAGTCCCTTCTTACTCTATTTTAAATATCTATCTATCATTTATCTATCTATTTATCTATCTATACACACACACATATATATATTCCCCCCCTGAAGTGAGAAGCGAGGAGGAAGAGAGATAGACTCCTGCATGCGCCCAACCGGTATCCACCCAGCAAACCCACTAGGGGGCAATGCTCTGCCCATCTGGGTCATCGCTTCGTTGCAACCAGAACCATTCTAGCGCCTGAGGCCAAAGCCACAGAGCCCTCCTCAGTCCCCAGGCCAACTTTACTCCAATGGAGCCTTGGCTGCAGGAGAGGAAGAGAGAGAGAGAGAAAGGAGAGGGGGAAGGGGGAAGAAGTGGATGGGTGGTTCTCCTGTGTGCCCTGGATGATAATCAAACTGAGGACTTCCACATGCCGGGCTGACGCTCTACCACTGAGCCAACTGGCCAAAGCCTAAAGATATATTTTTAAGGACAGTTCATCTCTTACTTGGCTCTCAAGATGCCTGACCATACATTAAGTCTTATGACTTCTACAGCTGAATAGAGGGGCATTATTCTCTAAAGTATGAAAATTTGGTTGTCATTCCTTGGCTTAAAAACATCTTTTAACTTCATGTTATGAGAGAACATATAAAGTCCTTAGCCAAACACGTTCTTTTACAGTCTAACCCTAGACTTCTTTTTTGTTCTTCTCCATCAGTTCAGCCTTCTCATTCCCTTAACCTCTTCAGTCTACCTCGTCATCTCTTTCCCCTTTGCCTCTGCACACAAGGTTCCTTCTTTCTAGCTGACATGGTTTTATTCATCTTGTCCAATCTTGCTCATAGAAGAGTTAAGTGAAGTCTTCACCCATTCCTCAAAGAGATATCTTCCTCAGACTATTGCAGTCCCTTAGGTGCAGAAAGCTCCTAAGCTTTTTCTTGCTGAGAGCTCCCATGCCTTCTCTGCTAAGCCAAGCAGTAACCTTCCTGTCCTTACTGTGCGTGACTTCTCCATTGCCCTTTGGCCACTTTCTACTTCCTGAAGCCCACTCAGCCTTGAATGGAGGGCATCATACTCTTCTGGCTTTCCTTCTGCCTCCTTGGCTTCTGGTCTCAGTTACAGAGTTCTTTTCCTTTTCCTAACCCTTAAAAGTCAGTGTTCCACAGGGTTCTCACTCCTTATCTTTTGATGAAGTAGGGAATTGGCATGGCAGAAAAGGTAATGAGCATTCATATTGGTTGATGGTCTTCCGTGGCAAGCTGTGTGAACTAAGGGCAGGTCCAGGGAACAGAGGGCTGACTAATCTAGCTTGGAGGAAGGGCTTGGGACCCAAAGGTAGAGTAGGAATGTCAGCATCAGGATTGCATGCCTTTCCTAGGGTGCCATTCTTAGGGTGGTTCAGCTGTAGCAGCCTTGTGTGTTTATTCCTCAGTACCTTCCCATGTCTTTTGCCTTGTGCAGCCTTTAGATTCCCAAATGAGACAGTAATTCCTCTAGGTGAACTCTGTCCTGATTCCTTAAAGAGTTGCTGGTTGTATCCATCTTTGAGCTACAATTGTACCAAATATGTATCTCTGTTATTTTACTGTAAGACTCCAGTACAACTATTGTGGTCATGTGGTCTTTTTCTTCCTCCAGGGTTTTATGGGAAAAGACAGTGTAGTTCATCTAGCCCTAGAATTTATCTGCCCCCTCTCAGTTCTTCTAGATTTTTCCCTCTAGTTTTTAAGCTTTTCAGGTCTTTGTTGAAATAGAGTTTAGCAATGTAGAAAGACGTGTGTATATAGGTCACAAAGTCTAATTGATGTGATCTATGCACAAATGCTTCTGGCTTGGCGTTAATGAATGGATCTAAATCTGTAAAGAAGGAAACCAATGGGGAGGTGCCAGCTTGTCTAAGTGCATTTTAACAGACAAGTCTTTCTGGACTCCATATTACTCTAAATAAGAATATTTTTATGTTTGTACTTCATTTTTAAGTATTTTTCTCCCTCTAAAATAAATCTGACAGAATTTATTGACAAAATTTTAAACAAAGCCTAAAAGACCATTTTGTGGTTTTCATTACACCTTAGCAAAAATGACAGATAATGTTGACATTTTATTATGAAGAAGATACATTGGCTTAATTTTTATGATAAGAAACCATAAAATGTGTTGTCATGCGGAGTGACAAGACATTTAAAGTGTCGCTGACAAAAATAAGCTAGAAGAAGATGAAGTGTGTATGGAAAGGTTAAGAGACACGAATAGAAAATAAACTAGTGTGCCAAATAATATGAGAAGTTAGCTATTTTGTTAGCTAATTGAGATGTTAGCCTAGGATACAGAAGAATTCTTAGTTAATTTGTGTATGTTACATGTATCTTTTTAATTTTAATTTTTTTATGTAGAAAATTTAATGGGGTGACATTGATCCATAAGAGCACATAGGTTTTAGGTAAGCATTTCTATGGCACTTGAACTGTTGATGTGTGGTGTGCCAATCTTTCAAAGTCAAGTAATTTTCTGTCACTGTATATGTGTTCCTCTTTACTCCTCTACCCCTCTTCTCCCCCTACACATAGTTTAGTTACTGCATTATCAACATCAGACACACCTCTCTGAACATGAACTAAGTCCTAGTGAAGTAGAACTGTTTATTGTGAAATAAAACTCTTTAAGCACTTTTTTTACTTATAGTTGATTTATAAAGCAAAACTCTATTATATTAATAATATTATCTGTAGTTAATATTAGTTAACTAGTTAAGATACTAAGTACTATAACAAATAAAGGACATGACATTATTTTGTTAGTTAAAAATAATAGCACTTCTATAATAGGCTAATGTGAGTGTTCCTGCTAGGTGGGTAGATTCCTTCCCAGGGTGATTCAGAGCTCTAGTTTTCTATTTTATATCTTTCTCATTTCCTAGAGCATCGAAATTCTCTGCATTTGCCTAGCAGATGAGTAAAGAGGGATGAAGAAGGCACATCTATGTCTTTTTTATTATTATTTTTTCAAAGTTAGAAGTGGGGAGGCAGTCAGACAGACTCCCACATGTGCCCAACCGGGATCCACCTGGCATGCCCACCAGGGATTGATGCTCTGCCCATCTGGGATGTTGCTCCGTTGTGGCAGGAGTAATTCTAGCGCCTGAGGCAGAGGCCATGAAGCCATTCCTCAGCACCTGGGTCAACTTTGCTCCACTGGAGGCTTGGCTGTGGGAGGGGAAGAGAGAGATAGAGAGAAAAGAGAGGGGGAAGGGTGAAGAAGCAGATGCACACTTCTCCTGTGTGCCCTGACCAGGAATAGAACCCAGGACTTCCACCCAACTGGTGACGTTCAACCAGTGAGCCAACTGGCCAGGGTGGCATGTCTATGTCTTAATCATCTTTCTCCAAAGTGACACTGATCAGTTCTCTTCATATTCCATTAGTTAGAACTATGCTCCTACCCAGATACAAGGAGAGCTAGAAAAGACAGTCCCTGGCTGACTTTTGTGCTTCCTAGCAACAGTTCTCTGCTAGTGGAAACATGACTCCGGTGGACAGTTAGGTGGTCTGCCATAGTTCATCCCTGTAGGCAAGCATAACAACATTGTGTTACCATTCCTCCCACACATAGAACACGTTTGCTTGAACTCAACTCAAAGGAAACAACCCGAAGTCTCACCCGGTTCTTACATCCAGTCCAAAGTTCAGTGTCTCCTGCAGGCCAGCTGCAGTTCTTTGCAGCCCTATGACCTATGCAGTGAAGCTCAGGTTAACTGTTCACTGTTCTGCCTCCTCCCACACACCCCCGCTGCTGCTAGAATGAATTCAGTTCAGATCAGGGAAGCAGGGGCAGGAGAGTGACAATTAACCTTACCATTTGAATAACAGTAAACTGGGGAAAGCAAAGGAATAACTGTCCAATGACAGCAATGAAATCTTGTCATGGCAGGCACTGTAAAGACCCCTGCCCTGATGATGTTCAGGGTCTCTCAATTAGATCCTTTTCATGCATCTGAAAAGAATTCCTTTGTCCCTTCTCCCTGGTAACCTCTGGGCTACCTACATGGAGAACTGCTCCCTTGACCTATCCTCCTCCGTGGCTAAATCATGTAAGGGACTGTGACCACTGTCTGCAGTCACACTAGCCACTGGTTACTAGCCATTTTTAAGGTCAAGTTCAAAGTTTATTTTCCAGTATAATTCTTTTGCCACAAAGCATTTAGGAACAGTGGAATAATAGATCTGTGATATATAGAAGTAATTCGTATCTGTGAGCCCCCATTTGTTACGTGTGCCAGTGTGTATCAGTCAGAATCTGTCCAGAAAAGCAGAGACAATTCCAAGTCTTTTAAATGGAGGAAATTTAACACAGGAATTAGCTTCACAGGTGACAGAACAGAAGCCAAACATATATAATGGTGAAATCAGAAAACGGCCGCATACCCTTGGGATAGAAGGACAATAGGAAGGAGTAATATTACCAGATAATATCTGAGCTCTGAACTCTGATGAGAAGAGTCTATGAGCTCTTTGAGGAATCAGAGCCATTTATAAATTTTCTTCTTTGCCTGTACCCACATAGTGAGCACTCGAATGTTCATTTGCTTGAACAGAGATAAGCAGTAAATCCTTCAACCAACTTCATTTACAAGTACCCATCAGAGAACTGAAATGGGGCAGAAAGGATGGCATTCAATCCTGGGATAATCCTTAATTTGTGGATCATCTGAAGTTAGTTATTTTGGGACCTTACTTAATTAACCCATCATTCCCTTAAGACAATGAAAAAATTGTCAGAAGTTTTAATTTAAGTATTCCCTTCCTGTAAAAGACTTTTAGAGTTTGGAACAAAACCAGCTTTTGCATAAACAGAGAAGGGAACATTACAAAGGAATCAAGTCTGTAGGTGGCTCATGCCAAAATACTTTTTTTGTTTAACAAAGTGGTTCAGGGAGAAGAGAAAAGGCTTTCCAGAATTGTTGAAAGTGGCAGCTATAGCTACATTTATACAGTGTGTCCATAAAGTCATGGTGCACTTTTGACCGGTCACAGGACTGACATGCACCATAACTTTATGGACACACTGTAAATGTGTGTGTGTGTGTGTGTGTGTGTGTGTGTGTGTGTGTTGTTTTTTATTCTAATTTTGAAACACTTTCTATGTTGATAATGCCATTCTTTTATCTACTGTTTTGAGCAAAAAACTATCAACTTATTTTCATTTACTGTTATTTAAGAAGAAATCTGTAAACTATTCCAGTGGATAGTTAAGCAGGCAAAAAGAACTTATTCTAGAATAATTTTTGAACACAAACGCCATTTAATCTGCTGTTGGATGTGCCTTTCTATGCTTCAGTGTACAAATTTGGCTGTGACTTTTAGAACGGGCTTGAGAAAAATCTCAAAATAGTAGGTACATTAACAACTTGGAAGTTGAGAATAGTTTGAGGAGATTTTTTTACTGTGTTGCCTTTCCTAGAGAGAAAAAGAGCTTTGGTTGAAGATTTTTCAAGGAATATTTCCACTTATATATGGAAATGAAGAATCTGTTTTTTGGCAGAGCATGTCAAATTCAGTTTTTATATTGTGCTTTAAAACCATTTTATGGCCCTGGCTGGTTGGCTCAGCAGTAAAGAGTCGGCCTGGCATGTGGAAGTCATGGGTTCAATCCCCGGTCAGGGCACACAGAAGAAGCACCCATCTACTTCTCCACCCTTCCCCCTCTCCTTTCTTTCTATCTCTTTCTTCCCCTGCCACAGCCAAGGCTCCATTGGAGCAAAGTTGGCCCAGGCACTGAGGATGGCTCCATGGCCTCTGCCTCAGGCACTAGAATGGCTCCGATTGCAGCAGAGCAACGTCTCAGTTGGGCTCATTGCTCCCTGGTGCGCATGCTGGGTGGATCCCAGTCAGGCGCATGAGGGAGTCTGACTGCCTCCCCACATCTAAGTTCAGAGAAAAACAAAACAAAACAAAAACATATTAGGGTACCTGAGCATGTTGTAATTCTCCATTTGCACGGGAATTTCAGGTTGGTTTACTTTTCACATTGGTTTAAAATAAGAATTATTTAAAATACAATGCACTGCATTGCCTATCTTATCTTGTCCTTCGGAATATAGTGTCCCCATTTTAAAATAGCCAGTAAGGCTCGGAGACTGGATGTTCCTACATAGTGTCATGACTGACTGCAAGGGGAGAAATACACTGTTTAATCTATTTGGCACCTAGCAGGTTTTCTTTCCTGTGTTGGTTTCTGTGGAGTTCTGTAGCATTGTAAAATAATCACTTGGTAATTTGGCAATTTTATTAAAGATAATTACTTTGTTTCAGTCACTAAAACATCATCATGATAGTTTTGAAAACATGAAGTCAAGGAAAAATTCTTCCTTGGTATTGATTGGGAGCAGAAAACGCATGCTAGAGTCGGTCTTTTCCACCTCTAATTGAGTTGACGTTCTCTCACACTATTGCGCAGTGAAAATATTAAAACATGAGGTGTATTTTTTGCTGCTTAAAATAATTGGTTTTCCCTTTTAAGCAGGCTGTCTTTAATTTCAAGGCATATTTCTGAACATCCTTGCCCTGAGGAATTTAGAATATTTTTGCAATTTTCGGTGTCTGTTAAGGGATTTTTCAGTTGTCAATTCAACTGTAGTTGTTGTCCTATTAATTCATTATGAAATGACACAGGAAGAAAAGTTTGTGATAATAAGGAAAACACTTATTTGTTAAAAAAAAAAAAAAGGAAATGAGGCTGTATTGAAAACCCATCTGCTGTGGGTAGGAGTGCAACAGGATAGGCACATTTTTTGGCATGATGCCTTCTTTTCCAACAGGAAAACGTAGAAAGATTTTCGTTCAGATTCTTAGATACTTAGTATTGTGCACTTAAAAGGTTTTTTTGTTCTTTTTTATCTCCTCCAGGTGATATTATACCCAACTTCTAACAGCTCCAAGACAGCTGAGCTGCACCGAATGATAGTTCCAAAAAACAGCCAGGATTCTGACTTAAAAATCAAACTGGCAGTGCGAATGGATAAGCCACCGCATATGAAACATAGTGGGTGAGTGTGTACTTGATGGTGTTTTCTGCCGACCGATTGAAGTTTATTTCAGGATATCACTTTTGTCAATTTACTGAGAGCCTGTATACCAGGCTTTCACTTGGAGTTCCCACAATGATATACATAGGCTAACTAAGTTTTTTAAACCTGTAGACAACTTAATAGCTAAGTATATATGGTTATTTAGTGGATATAACTGTTTGCATGCTAGCATAATACTGCTACTTGATTGCATTGGTATTAAATATCACTTATATGATTAAAAACACAGTGACTTATAGAGATAATGTCTAAGTCCTAGTTTTCAAAATATAGTAATAGTTGAAACAAGCCTAGCATTCAGGTCCCCAAGAATAATTAAACTCATATAGAAGTACTAAATCTAAAAGGTAATAATGCAGTAGGCTATGCTGGTGGGTAAGCCGGAAGTGCGGGTATCTCCTGGGCATTATGTGGGCACAGTCCTCTCTGCCAGCACCCTTTTTCCCTGGCTGCTGGTGAGGTAACAGGTCTGGACTCCTGAGTACAATAAAATGATTTTTTTAAAAAACCCAGGGCTTTCTCAGATGAACACTTCCAGACTCACTACAGCCTAGGGCAGGGGTGCTCAATATGTGATCGCGATCTAGTGGTCGATTGCGAAGGAAGTGTGGGTAGATCGCATGACATTAAAAAGACATTTGTCTTTTGATTGGCATACAGGGTAGCCAATCTGACGTCTGAACTTTTGACACCCTACGCATGCACATTAAACTGCGCTAACTTGTTCAGTTACATTGCTGCGTAGTTAGCCTTCAATTTATTTAAACTAAATACAACAAAGGGTATAAAAATGAGTGCCATAGCTGGTCCTAGTAAGAAGCCTAAAACCTACCACTTTCATACAGAATGGGAGGGGATTTTTTTCACTATGTCATATTCTAAGTGCATTTGCCTCATCTGTCTGTGTGCTATTGCTATTCCAAAGAAGGGAAATGTGGAGCGGCTTTTTCGGACTGTTCATAAAAACTATGACATTGACTTTCCTCCAAAAAGAGAGCTGAGAAGTAGAAAGGTGAAAGAAGAATACACAATATTAAATAGTAATAATAGTAACTTAAATAATGATAATATAGAAGAAATAAATTTATGTTTTGCATTTTTGTTGTAGGTAGATCATTTTGACTTGGTCATCTTATAAGTAGCTTGCAAGCTGGAAAAGTGTGGGCACCCCTGGCCTGGGGTGTTAGCCACCAGGAAAGAATGCGACCCTTTTTGTTACTATGGAGAGAAACAGTTGCTTGTGGCTTACCCTGAATTTAGCAACAAATACAGAGTCAGAGAAAGTGCACTCTTCTTGCACAGAGAGGCCCATCTGCTGGCGTGGGAGCCAAGTCACCCCCAGTGTGGCAGAATTAACTGATGATTCAACAAGATCTGGGGTTGGTGGATGACCAGTAGGCAAAATAAACCTAGGCTCTGAGCAGAGGGCCGTCCACATGAATGCAGGGCAGGGTTAAAGTAGGTTTACAGTTTCTGTATGGGAAATAATACAGTAATGAATAAGTAACAGTCTAAGAATAAATTGTGTTTTGTGTACTCACAACTGTTAATGTACTTTTGCCACACCCTGTGCTCTACAATAGGGACAGGGACAGGGAGGGATCTTGTCGTTTCCTTGGTCGGGGGGCAGCCTATGCAGAATCAGTCTCACTGAGGGGAACTGGGATTTAAGCAAGCCCACGTTATGGCATCATCAGTGTGGTGAGGCAAAGGAAAGACTGACTCAGCTCACAATGCAGTCGGTATTCCTGGGATTTAGAATTCTTTCTTTCGTTCATCCGTCTACCTGTTCAGCATTGATTTATACATCTGAAGCATGTTGAGCATTTCCTCTGTTGAAACCAGAGCAGACCTCAGTGAAATAGCACACCAGGCCACAGGAACTGGCTGCTCAGGGATTCAAGCTTGTGCACAAATACTTGCAACACTGTATCATAAGTGCTATGAGGGAGGAGTGTGGACTGGGAAAAATCACATATGCTTCCAGCCAGACTTAGCATGACTGTCTCACAGGACAGCTGACTTCGGGGTGACACCTGAAGTATTGATTCAGCAGGTGGGCAGTGGGGAGGAAGGCACTGCAGTCACATGACAGAGCATGGACCTGGGCGGCATTCTGGATGGCAGTGCTGACAAGTGTGATACATCTTTGGGACCAGGGAGTTTTATTGCTCTAAAGAGACTGGTAGAGACTGTTCTACCTCGAGCTGGGCGTAAAGGAACACAATAACCCATTATCTTCCAAGCACTGCAGGTATTATCTGTCTTGGTTTTAACTTAGTTTCTTTATTTTAATGAATGGCACAAAAAGGAATGGGAATTTATGTATTATAGCGCCGAGATAGCCCTTACTTTACGCTTGGCCAGCACCATGGTGAATGACCCCTGAAGCCTTCAGTTCATCCCAGGAACCATGATTGTCTGTGAAAATTGAGCACGGGGCCTGACCTGCAGCCTTTGGGCTCTGTGTAAAGAAAGCCCTGCTCTAATCTTTGGCAATTCTTGTCTTAGAATGAATGGTCCAAGGAAGGAGGTTGGTAAGCCAGTCCCCTTCCAAGACGTGATGTTTGTTTGTTGTTGCTTTTAAAATCACTCCCTTGCACAGAAGGAGGATTGGTTTCTATCACATTGCAGCGCCTTTGACTAATTCAGAACCCCCAGGATGACCCTGGAACTGTTCCCCAAGATGGAAGGGATTCCCCAGGAGAATATATCGTAGTCTCAGTTTTATCTGTAAAGCTCAAGATCCCATTTTGGATTCAGATCAGAAATGACTGAGATCCCAGCTACATCAGTCATTACCTGCCACTGCTAAAAGGTGCTCACAGGAATTTCCAGACATTCAGGTGTCTCTGCAGCTTACGGAATGTAAAAGGAAAGAATTCTAGAATTAAAAATATCCATAGTTGGCATGTGATGGAGCATAATGAAGAATATTATAATATAATCATTTATAATAGTCATTCAAAAAATTAGTTCATGCCGGCGTTGAACATAATGACAACCTCCCAGAACTGACAGCTGTCAGTGTTGCTGCGGCAGCAGTGTCCCTGTGGGCAGGGACAGTCCAGGTGCTTCCCCACAAGTACCAGTTCCAGTTTCCCAGTGCCCGTGTGGTACGTTCTAAACATTTCTAATATCACCCTTGTGTATGGTTCTATATGGGAAAACACGATTTGACCTACATGATAACTATATTCATCTTTTTCTGATGTGCTTCATAAATGGATTTTACTGAACTTAATTACACATAAAAAGAGAAAGTCAACTAACCTTTTTTGCCCCAAGTGCTCTATTTTATGCCAAAGCAATAATTTAATAGGAGTCATGGTAGCTTAATAGCATTTTGCTTTTGGGCTGGATCGTGTCCTGTCAATAATTTATCGTATAATGAATAATTAACAGATGAATAATGAATAATTTAAAAAGAGACAAGTCAAGTTAATAAAAAAGGTTAATATATTTTTAAAATATTTCAAACTCCCCCTGCAGATAGAGTTGTCAAATAGATTAAGCAGTTAATTGGAGGGTTATGGGTTTTAATCTTCAGAGCATTTTCAGAAGTAGGCTTGGAAATCCTTTCGGACTTTAATCAAAAAACCTGTTTTCTGTTTTAATAATGTAGGCAACATGTATAACTTTCTTATGTGAACTGTTTTAACACAGAGACTATGTTTTATTCATTTAACACATTAAATAGCCCTTGTATTGTCCCTATATAAATGTTTTTATCCATGTTATCTATATTTTCATGTGTTCTCAACTAGACTGTGAGTTTCTTAGATCTATTGAGCCCCAGTGCCTCCCACACCTGTAATCAGAGGTAGACGTGAGTAATGTGATGATGAAAATGGTAATAGTATGCTTTTTAGAGTTTTCAGGGCAAAGTAGAAGAATGTGAATAAGCTGTATATGTAAGTCGATACTGAAAGGGTTTTAAACGTAAGTTGCAGGGGATAGAGTTTCATTTAAATGGGTAAGTACCTAAGACAAATGAAAGAAAGAGTGTTTGGGTCTCAACTGTTGCATTTTAAAATGACCAATTTTTGTGTTGTTTTCTTTTGTGTTTTTGGTTTTTTGGGGTTTTTTTACATGACTTTCTTTTTAAAGCGGAAAGAAAAATATATCAGATTGAAAGTTCATGTTTCTGATAACTAATCAATCCGTGACTGTTTACATTACAGTTTTTTAAAATAGAATTGATTACATGCAAGTGAAAATTGATATTTACTTTGGCTAGAATAAACAATGATGATCTCATTTTTTAAATAAGAAACTGGACATTACTAGAAGACATATTTAGTAAAAAATAAAACTGAGTTTATTCTTTTGGAGTATGTCATATAAAGTAATTATATAAACTCATGCACATTAATTTGTTAAATGTTTAACAGCTAGGTTTTTTGTTTGTTTGTTTTTTTAACAGCTAGGTTTTTGAATGGCTAAATAATTCCTGTCCAGCATTTTCTTTTATTTAATTAATTATGTTTACATAGATTCTAGGGTCACCCCGAATGTATTCCCCCACCCCCATATTCCCCTCAACATCTCCCTTGCCCTCCTCCCGAAAGCGCCCTCCCCCTTCCCTTCAGGTTTATCCCATCCTATCATTTTTGAAGGTCTTTGCGTGCTTCTGGACCGCTGAGTGACAGCCGTGTTCGTGAACGGATAGGCTGTCCTTGAGCGTAGCCTAGTGGCCGAGTAGCAGTATTAACTTAAACCTCAGTGGTGCTATCCCCATTTTTGTTAAATAACATTTTCCTAATTCAAATGATAAGTTCTCAACCGAAAGAAAGGCACAATAAAATGGAACTAAAAAACTAAACGCCTGTATGACAACTGAATCTACAATTGAAAGGGAGAGAGAAGGAGTGGAAATTGGCTGTCACAGTTATGTGGAGGCATTTAGACCAGGACCTATCCGAGGTTTGCAGCAACTGGTTATTTTAGAGTTAAAAATGAATGAAAATGTGAATATGTAACTGTAGAAGAGATTTGTCAGGGTTAGGAATTGGTAAAATGAAATTGTAGTTATGTCATTGTCATATAAATCTCAGATAGAATAGAAGTAGTGAAATATTTTGAAATTGTTACATAGAAGTCCCCATTTAATTTACATCATAAAGGTATAAATCAGTGGTTCTTAACCTGGGTTCTATCGAACCCTAGGGGTTCGATGAGTCGGTCTCAGGGGTTCGGAGAAGCCGCTGCCACGAAGGCCAGAATAAGGTAATACTGTAATTTGTTGTGAGTTCATGCACTTTGTTGGTTTTGTTCTTTGAGCAAGGTGATGTTCATGCACAGCTCATTTTGTGCACCAGTAAAAAAAACATATACCTATGTCTTGAATTTGGAAAAAAAAATCATATTTTATTTATCACTAAAGAAGGGTTTGGTGAATGCGCATATGAAACTGGTGGGTTCGGTACCTCAAAAAAGGTTAAGAACCACTGGTATAAAGAGACAGGGCCACCTCTTGTAGCAGGTGAGGAACAGCAGTTCAGCTTCCAGCAAGAAGAACAGGGTAAGCACCAAGCTGGTTGTGTTTTTGTTGTTCCTTGCTCTCCCCTAGAGGGGACCAGCCAGGCATTCCGCCCTGTGCTGTCATGCCCACGGAAACTTTCATACGCACACTTCAATTCAAACATGGCATTTGCTCACGAAATGAAAAGACCGCAGTCTAATACAGTTGTGTTGTTTTATTTCTGATTTAAGGTTTATGATCTTCAACTAATTTAGAGGACAGCCAGATGAACAAGGGAAAGAAGTACTTTCATTTTTTTAAAGATGACATTGACTTGGAGGGTCCGGGCCTTTCCAAAATGACAAGTCTGAAAGATGGGGGCTGGGGGGAGTATAAGAGGGCAAGAAAGAGAAGAGAGAAAGAACAAGTCTGTTTTGCTCCAGAAAAAAATTGATTTCTCATTTTAAATCAACCTTTTAGAACGACTTTCTATATGTCCTTCTCTTTAATAACCGTGGAATGACCTCTGATCCTCACCAAAACCTAGACGCAGGTCTGCTCACATTCCCAACTTGAATTTACCTCATCTGGGCTTATCCTGACTTCATAGAAATCTCACGTCTTGTACCCTTGCCAGAGCTTCCTGAAATATTTGCCAGATTCTTCATACATATTTGATATATTTTCCAAATGCAACTTTCAGAAAAGATGTCTTCTGTCTGTAGTACTTTATACACATTGAGATATATATATATGTATGTATACATACAAAGAAAGCATTCAAATAGTCACTGTAGAGCAGTAAAAAGAGGAAGCCAGCTTTCTTCTTCCAAATGCCTTTATATGTAAGTCATATTCTATATGCTAAGTTAAATCATTAGGAACTCTGTTTTCCATTTTAATTTACTAGTAATTAGTTGTGTGATAGTGATAGAAACATTTTCAAGCATATCTTTATTGATCATTAAACTAGATGTTTTAATTTACATTCCTTTACACAACTTCTCTGATTATCCCTGTGATCAGTTAGTCTTTAATGTTAAGTTGAAATGCGGCTTTCCATCCAGCATCCTTTACTCTCAAGACTTTTCTCCAGGGAAACAACCTACGTTATTTTCTTCTCTTACTGTTCATGCAGCAAATAACTACTTTCTTTTGTTTCCAGACAACCTTAAATGTCACCCCTGAGCATCTTAAACAAAGACACTTCAGGCCAAAAACATTAAAGAAGGAATATGAGGTCCCTTTTTTCTTTATTTTCTTTCAGAAACCATAGGCTGTAGTAATAGGTTCTCTAAAGTGGGTTACATTTTTAAAAAATATAGTGAAAACTATTTAGGAATGCTTTAACCTTTTATAACTAGCTTGTGTATAGAATTATACAATAGTTTTATTTTAATAACAGATGCCTTACTATAAATGTTTTGTAGAATGTACTGATACAGTGATATGTTTTCTTCTTCTTCATACTTCCAGAAGTTTTAAAATATTAACACTGAGGTAATAAAGCACAAATCTTGGGCTTGTTAAAGGCTCGAGTGTGGTGGGAGGTCAAGGACAATTTGGACATTATTTAAAGATGTCTATTCTTAGTTCATTCTTCATATATGTGGCTGAACTGTGACACAGATGAAGGCCAGTGCAGTGACAGTCATGTTGAGTAAGAGCCAAGACACTTGTCTTTGGGCTTAGTTCTGTCACTAACTTGGGTAAGTCATTGCATCTTTTTTGGCCTTGGTTTCATCAGTTGCTAAAGGAGGCATCAGAGGGGAAAATGTGAATGGCTCCTTAGCCCCCTGGAAATTTGTGACTCAGCAAGTCATCTTCTCTTTCAGCTCTCCTGGGAGCACATGCCCCTCCAGGGCATGTTCCCCTGCATCAGCAAGCTCTACAGGAGCAGGATGTGGAGAAAGGGGGGAAAAAGAGGGGCAACCTGAAGAGAGATGCTAGATTTCAGAACTTACTTAAATTTTCTTTTCATTTTTTTCTTTTTAAATATACTCAGGAAGAGAGAGAGAGACAGGAAGGGAGAGAAATGGAGGAAAGAGATGAGAAACATTAATGCATAGTTGCTTCACTTTAGTTGTTCATTGATTGCTTCTTATATGTGCCTTGACGGGGAGGAGGGCTCAAGCCAAACCAATGACCCCTTGCTCAAGTCAGTGATCTTGGACTCACGCCAACGACCTTGGGTTTCATGTCGATGATCTCACACTCAAGCCAGTGACCTTGGGGCTTCGAATCTGGGACCTCAGCATTCGAAGTCGACCCTGTATCCACTGCACTACCACTGCTCAGACCTATTTGAATTTTCTCAAGGCAAGAAAGGAAGTAATGACTGAAACAACAGGCTCTATATAAGATTAATTTGAAAAACACACAATATAAAACTTATGTTCTGATAGTGCATATTAAAAAAAAGATGCATAGTAAATTCAGAAAGGAAATACATATACTAAACATACTACATTGAATCATGCAACTATGGCTAAAATTTTCTAGTTTCCAGATTTTCTGTGATGTCATCATACTACTTTTATGCTGAAAGAATGCTGTTATTAAATTAAAAAGTAAAAAAGCAAATAGCTTTTTTTTTTGACAGACAGAAAGAGAGAGGAACAGATAGGGACAGACAGACAGAAAGGGAGAGAGATGAGAAGAATCAATTCTTCATTGCAGCACCTTAGATGTTGATTACATTCTCATATGTGCCTTGACTGAGAGGCTACAGCAGACTGAGTGACCCCTTCCTCAAGCCAGCAACCTTGGGCTCAAGCCAGTGACCTCAGGGTTTTGAACCCGGGTCTTCCACATTCCAGTCTGACGCTCTATCCACTGCGCCACCACTTGGTCAGATTCATTCTTTAAAGTTAAAATTAGATATCTTTTAATGAACATAACAGTAAATGGTCATGTTTCCGGAAGGATAGAAAAAGTTATATGATTTTCAAGCCATATTATTCTGTTTACAGAGTGGTTAGGAGTATAGGCTTTGGAGTTAGGCAGACCTCAGTTCAAATTCTAGCCCTGTCATTTTTATGCAAGCTTGGTCAAGTTACTTAACTTCTCACAGATAGCCTCACTTTTCTCAACCCTTATAAATTGAAATGAGATATACTCATAAAGTATGTAGCTCAGTGCATGTTACATAGTAAGATCTCAACTAACTAATCACATTTGTTATTAAAATAAATATTATTTCAAAAACCATAGTTCCATGAACTATTATAAAACCTGGTTTTAACCATATTATTTGATTTTAGTCAGAACAATATGTTCAAAGCTAGATGGGATGATAAACATGTACAAATCTTCAGTAACTCCCCTAGAGTATAAAAGTTATTTTCCTCATTAGGGCCATCTGCTTAGTTGTTAACTTTAGTTTACATTTTTATTTGACAGCTCTTCTGTATCTATGTGTTGGTGGTGGCATTTTGTTTTACTATGTGTGCCTGTGTATGTTTTGCTGCTAACTTTATTTTGTCTTCTCTACGTCCAAAGGGAGAAAATTGAAAATATTACATAAGAGCTCTCCACCGTGCATGAGGAGCTGACTTGAATGATTTATCTGAGAGATAAAATAAGCTCAGGCTCTAAAAAAGAACACCTGGAGGTTATTTCATAGCAAGTGAGAAGGAGAAGCTAGGACTTCTCCTTTTATTTGAGCCCAGTGCAGTCTAACGTATTAAAAATAGCAAATGCCTTCAAAGCATATTTTAAATGCCTGGTGGTGCCTTTTGTATGTTCAGAGCAGTTGCTAGGTTTACTTTTAATTTTCTCACTTAAATTATTAGACACATTTTACTTGCTCCTACATAGCTTAAACAATCTTATCAGGTTTTGTAAGTATTCAGATTTATCCTCCTTTTGCTAAGTTGTTGTTATCAATAATTTTTATAAACCAAATACAGCAGCTTTAATTTAATCTTAGCTATTTTTCTTGTGTTTTAAGTTATAGTTTCTACGGGCTTAGTTTAAGGTGGGATTGATATGCTTACTCAATACTCACTAGCTCAAAGGCTATTATTTTGTAGTTACCATAGCACCCAAGACATTCATGTAATTGAATAATTAGTCTAATTATATATGTTAATGATTTATAAAACTAAGTGCTAGGAGAGCTTGGTGTCACTGAGATGGGGGTTCTGAAGCTGCCACTTGGGAATTCTTGGCTGGTTCCGGGTACAGGACGGAGGCAGCAGCTGACACTTGGAGAATAGTCATCACCCACCTCCATACCCCTCCTGTCCGTGGGGGTCTTTGATCAAATGTCATCACTGCCCAGAGCCCCCGCCCCTGCCCACCCTCTGTGGAGGCGTGCCTTCTATCCTCTCTATGGCTTTTTTAAAAAAAAAACCTGTCTCATTCTTTTCAAGCTTAAATATCTGATATTACATTTATTGACTATTACTTCCTGACTGTCTCACCAACTAAAATTTTGTCTCCATTTTAGTGATGTACTGTTGACTAGATTTCCAACCAAATCTGAATTCAATAAGAGAGGAACCTTGTCTTATTTTACTGCTATTTTAAACTCAGTTATTAAAAAATTGCCAACCACTAAGTAGAAACGAAATAAATATTTTGTGAATGAATGACTAAATATTTTTTTTACTAAAGAACAAACAATGCAGAACTTATCCCACTGTTTTTTAATATTCAAAATAAGTACTGAATTGATTATTTGGGTATAAACTTTATGTCATTAGCTAATCGGTAACAGGAATGTAAGTTTGTTGGAGTAAGCTTCAAAACATTATTGTTCCCAAAGGAATTACAGTAAGTTTTATTATTCCAAAATGTTCTATATTACTAGAAACCTAAAGACTGTACTACGGAAAAAATGTATTCTTGTCTAAAGCTTTAAATTCAGAGTTGTTATTCTCTTCAGTGAGACTTACTCTTTTCATTCCTTTTGGCCTGATTATAATGGAGAAAGTAAACTTCTAATATTCTCTGTTAGGTCATCATTTATATTTAGACCACTCCTGTCATAGGTGGTTGAACTATAGAAGGATGTTTTACCAGTTTCCTGTGGGTAGGAGTATGCCGCAGGGTTCATTTATAAGATTGAAGTATTATGTAACCAATATAGCTAGTGCTCAACTTACGACCACGATTGGTTCCGACAGACCCGTCATAACACGAATTGGTCATAAGTTGAGTAGGCTATATGTACAGTACTGTGAGATGATGTTATAAAAATCTTTAAGTCATATTTTATTATAATTTTCTTTCATTATTGTTATATATCATAATTTTCTTTGTTCATTTTATGCCATTTGTATCATCTCTACACCATTTTGTTTCTTATTTTTACATTCGTCAGGTTTAAGTAAAACACTGCATTACCAGTACAACTGGTTTAATATTTGCAAAACATACAAAATTACAAAATACAGGTGCATACAAAAACTGCTCCACACGCGGAGCAGTCGTGGCTAGTGATTGTGGTTGTGAAGTCGAATGGTCGTAAGCTGCATAGGTCATAAGTTGATCAATACCTGTACTTATTAAAGGAAAAACAGAAACCTAGTTTGAGCTTTGTACATACTGTCTCTGTGGAATCAAAAGTCATTTGCTTCCTTTCTCCTATAGTGATTACTGATGTGTCATAGTCATACTTATTTCAGCATTTTATTCCATCAGTTCTATTTAGTGCACACTTTTACTCCATTTAGACAAGACACAGAAAAACATAGCAAACATATCCTCTCCAACAACTGACAAAGTAGAATGAAGAGAAGTTTAAAAGGAGCCAGCGCCTTGCTCATCTGTTCGAGAGACAGGGTGAGTCACGGGCAGAAATGGAAGAGACGTTGAGGGTGTGAACGGAAGAACAGCTGTGTGCTGTCAGGTCTGTGGAGGTTCCCAAGGGCCAGAGCATGGTGGTGGGTCATAGTGAGGAAGAACAGCAGCCTGAAGATTTCATAAGTAACAAAACAGCATGAAGCCTGGCACAGTGAGGGGCAATAGGAGCAGGACTTGCTCAACAAGTTTATTGCAACCCAGCTGGCCTCACTAGAAAGCCCTGACAAGTGAGGGAGTAAGGTAGCTTAAGGAGCCTGGCCCTTGGTGGCGCAGTGGAGAGAGCGTCAGCCTGGATGCTCAGGTCACTGGTTCGAAACCCGAGGTTTGTCTGGTCAAGGCACATATGAGAAGATGAAAAGCAACTGCTATGAGTTGATGCTTGCCGTTTCTCCCACCCTTTCTCTCTCTCTCTCTCAAATCGATAAATAAAATCTTTAAAAAAATAAGATAGCTTAGGGGAAGAGGGTGTTCGTGGGTAGAATAGTGTCTGAAAGGAACAATTAAATCTCTTCAGAAGTAGTTCCAATGGCTAACAATGTGGTATTCTGGCCTTCTTTTCATAAATGATAACATACCGTCATAAGGACTCTTTCCTGGTCCTCTGACGATCGTAACTGGAGCTGAGCAGGACGAGGCGTTGGTAGCAGGGTGTAACATCGCAGCCACAGTTCCATATCGAGACTGGATTTGAAATACCTGGGAATCACTGTGCGTTAATGATAATGGGGAAGGTAACGAATGACTTTTAGCTGGATGAATGTGTGCTCTGGTTATCAAAAGAATCATCACCACAATGTTAACATTAAGTATCAGTGTGGATGATGTGAACAAAGACAGCCAAGGGTTTGCAAGTATTAAACTTTTTTTAAAATTTCTTTTTATTTTATTCATTTTAGAGAGGAGACACAGAATGAGAGAGAGAAGGAGAGAGAGAGAGAAAGGGGGGAGGAGCTGGAAGCATCAACTCCCATATGTGCCTTGACCGAACCAGTGCAGGGTTTTGAACTGGCGACCTCAGTGTTCCCAGGTCGACGCTTTATCCACTGCATCACCACAGGTCAGGCGCAAGTATTAAACTTTTCATCATTCATTTTGGAATCATTTATATCCTTAAGGATAGTGTATTGCTATTCTATTCAGAGAGGAAAATCACATCTTATTTTCATGATTTAAAAACAAAGAATTATATATAAATGTGAATAGGTATATTAACGCCTTTGCTTATTTCAGATATCCGTACTTCTGAAATTTAAAAGATGTTTTTCTTTGGACAATGGATTAGAAAGATATAGCAATGGATCATAGGTCACTTAGAGAAAAAATTGAGTATCAGCCATTTCCACGTTAGTGAAATTTGGTAGCCTTATTCTTTCTGCCAGTTGGATTGAATCTCAGGCTCATCTTTAATTACCCACTTTCTCCTCCCACAGTAGCTAATTCCTGTTTCTCTCCAGTGTTTCCCACAGATAAATCTCTTCCCATTCTTCCGCCAACTCTAATTCAGTCTCTGCCCTAACAAACCAAAGCAAACTGAAACAGAATCTATTTCCAAAGCTTGGTATATTTGTTTTTCTGTATTTACCTCCCCAAGCCATAAAAGGATTTAGGAATACTATTTATATTATATCTCTGTTTAAAAAAAATGTCTAATGTTCCTTTGCTGCTTATGGGGTTAGCACATTGTTTAGCCCAGCATTCAGAGTCTTCAAAAATTTGGCTCCATTCCTTTGTAACTTTTTCTCTCTTTATAACCAACCGAACCCCCCAACTGCTTCCAAATCCATCAGTCCATGTACACAGAATGTGCTTTCACTAACCCACCCCTATTTCTCTACTCTTTCTTAACCAAACCCTACCAGTTAGGTATTAGGTTACATGGGTTCTCACACCAGGACAGCTGGGCGAGAAAGGTCGTTTATTTTCTCTGTAATCCAATCTGCCTCATGAGCAGACTCTCACTAACTGTTAAGTCCCTTTGTCCCCACCCACCAGGTTTAGAGGGAACTGCAAGGTCTTTTTCTGTACCACCCTTCCCTCTGCCTCTTGGGGCCAGGCCCCCTATGTTACCTCCCCAAGGATGGAATAGACATGGGAAGTGGGGCAGAAGTCCCACCTGTGGGTACTTTCCACATCTCCAGAGTGTGTCACTCTTGGGCCATCTTCCCTGTCTTCTTTTCACTGGAGCTCCATGTATTGGAACCATGGGCTTCTTATCTTTCTGTCTACCTAGGACCTTCCTTATATAAAACTTTTTATATTTTTAACAGGGACAGAAACAGAGTCAGAGAGAGAGAGAGATAGGGACAGACAGACAGGAACAGAGACAGATGAGAAGCATCAATCACTAGTTTTTCATTGCTGTTGCAACACCTTAGTTGTTCATTGATTGCTTTCTCACATGTGCCTTGACCACGGGCCTTCAGCAGACCAAGCAACCCCTTTCTGGAGCCAGTGACCTTGAATCCAAGCTGGCAAGCTTTTTGCTCAAGCCAGATGGGCCCACGCTCAAGCTGGCGAGTTTGGGGTCTCGAACCTGGGTCTTCCATATCCCAGTCCAATGCTTTGTCCACTGCGCCACCTGGTCAGGCTTATAAAACTTTTTGATTAAGACCTGTACTTTGCTATGTTGAAGAAGGAGAAGAGTTTATTTAGAAAATTGATTCTTTGAACATCTTATAAGAGATAGACTATGTAAAGGGACCTATAAATGGGCTCCCTAAATTCAATACCCTTTGCCCTATAGCTGTATTGTCCTTTAAAACCTTGGTCATGTAACTTGCTTTGGCCCCAAGATGGTAGCAAACTAGGCATAGGAGCAGCTTGAAAAAGCACTGTGCTCTCTGCCTTCACCATGAGCACATGTCAGGGCTGGAGGAGCAGAACTGGGCCACTCAGGTATCTCTGCCATAGTCTCAGACATGAGTGAGCCAGACAAAATGAACAACGCCAACTAGCCAACTTGTAACTGACCTGAGACCTATGGGTGGGTCATGCAGAGCTCAGATCGGATCTGTAGAATGGCTTAGTCAACTATAGATTGATGAGATATAGTAATTGATTGTTGGTTTAAGTCACTCAGTTTAGGTTGGTTGGCATGTTAAAGAGCAAAGGCTGGTGGAAACTGTGGACTCCTGTCATGCTACAAAATTCTATCCACTTTCCCCCTCTTCTTTTATTTTTTATTTTACTTATTAATTTGTAGAGAGAGGAAGGGAGAGAGAGAGAGAGACAGGAACGATTTGTTCCTGCACGTGCCCTAACCAGGGATTGAATCGGCATCCTTTGCACTTCAGGACAAAGCTCTAACCTACTAAGCTGTCTGGACAGGGCTTTCCGCCTCTACTTTTATTGTACATGATATGCACAGAATTGAGTTAGTCATAAACCTTGGCCAATGCTATGTGCCACATTGTTCTATTCATTCACACACACACACACACACACACACACACACATAATTTTTATGTTATTTTATAAATCTATAATAATTCATTCATTTCATTACACATTTGTTTATATATAATTATATATAATCTTTATGTCATTTTATAAATGTATTATAATGTATTCATTTTTTTTAAAATGGGCATTTAAGTGAGTTTCAGATTTTTGTTATTTCAGACAGTGCTATAGGAATAACTTGTGTATGTCTCTTGGTACATACGTGCACTTTCTCTGGAGTGTGAACCTAAGAGTCATTAATGAATTGATGAGAGTGCAAATGTGTCTCTATAAGACAATACTAAACTTTTTTAAGTATTACCAATAGTTGTACCAAGATACATTTCCTCCAGCTACATGTGGGATCCTTTGCCTTCTTTTTGTTCTTTTACCACTTTTACCTTCCTTTGATACTTAGATTTTTCTGGTGTATGTTTCTGTCTCTATAGCTATATCATTGTCTCCTAAAGGCAAGGATCCTGAGTCTCTACCGTCATTACTTTGTTCATAGGCTTTATAACATAGTACATAAAATTAAATATTGATTAATAATTTGATGATGTACTTTAAAATTAAGAGTCAACATGAAAATTCCTTGATACTCCTCATCTTTCCACTTCAGGCTAACTCAGGCATCCGAATTCCCTGAATGTGCTCTTTTGTAGAATTATAACCATCCAAACTCCTGTTTGTCTAACCAGCTAAGATTAACTCCTTGTAGACTGGAGGTTACTATTCAACATTGTTTGACTAGGCACTGAGGACATGCTTGGTTTCATCAAATCAGTCATTGAACACTTATTTATTACCATGTGCCAGACTATTTAAGTGATAAAAACTGAACTCATGGGTGAAATGTGTTACAAACAGTGATGCTTAAAGACATATTAATCAGCACTTGATCTACATTAGATCTAGTAGAGCTAATTACTTCCACCACTGGAACAGAACAGCTGTTAACCTAATAGCATAGGATAGAAAATATAGAAAACTGTAAAAGAAAACAATTTATACTGGCAAAATATGGCGTAATCATATATACAGAATGAAATGGACTTTCAAATATTTGATTGCTTCTTGTAGGACTCTGACATCCTGGTTAAAAAGACATGAAATAGGGATTCACAGGATCTCTTGTAACTGGTGATTTAAATCTGTTTCCAAAAACCCTTATACCAGAATTCAAAAGCAGTTTGAAAAAGAGACTTTTTTTTTTAACACTTTTACTCTTCTTTGAAGGCGTTATATCCACACACAAAAGTGTTGCCCAAGATGTAAGTATAATATATATTGGTCACTCTGGTCAGTGAATGAACAAAAATATAATGATCATTTGAAAACAATATTTGTTAACTGAAAATATTGTCCTGATAGGTAAGGATCATGATAACTACATGTGTTTATGAGTGTTTATTAAACTAACCAAATATGGCACATGTTTTAAAAGGATGAAAAGGGCTTGGCCCTGGCCAGGTTGCTCAGTGAATATGGAATCCTCCTGGCATGCCAAGTTTGAGGGTCAGGGCACAGACAAGAAGCAACCAATGAGTGCACAACCAAGTGAAACAACTATGTAGAACAATAAGTTGATGCTTCTCTCTCTCTCTCTCACTCTCACTCTCTCCCTTCCTTCCTCCCTCCTTCCCTCTCCCTCCTCCCTTCTCCCTTCCTCTCTCTCAAATGAATGGGAAAAATTTTTAAAGGAAGGGTTCAATTCCTCTTAGAAATGTAAAAAATACTAGAAGCAAAGTTGACCAAACCTGAGAGATCAGATAGATTTCTAGACTGAGATAGGTTATGATGACCAAGGCAGAAGAAAATACTGGGTGAAGGAAGTCAAAAGGTACAAACTTCCAGTTATGAAATAAGCCATGGGGATGCAATATTCAGTCTGGCGACTATAGGTAATAATACTGTATTGCATATTTAAAATTTGCTGAAAGAGTAGATTTTAAAAGTTCTCATCATAAGAAATACATTCTTTAACTATGTTGATGAATGTTAACTAGACATTTTGTGGTTATAATTTTGCAATTTATATAAGTATCAAATCATTGTTACACACCTGAAACTAATGTAACATTGTATGTCAATTAGACCTCAATTTTTAAAAATAAATAAGGATTGGAATTGAAATGATAAAACTGTAAAATGAATAAGGTAGCAAGAATAAAACAAGAAAGTAATGTTACGTTTGCAAATACTGCAGGTAATACCGATCATGGTTATCATTCCCTGCAATACCTCTTCTGGTTTGGACTCAAATATACCTTTTCTATTCAAAGGAAAACAAGTTCTGATATGTGTAGTTTTTGCCATGACCTCAAGCAAGACGCAGTAATAGACATTTGATAAGATCTATTTAATCTCTCCAAAACTTGCACTTGTAGACAGCTGCACATTGTTCTCTCAAGGGCTTAGCCATTAGACTTACTAAGTCCTATTTGAGAGAATGAAAGTATTATTATACTGAGAGATACGAATGATTGATGCAATATTTTAAGGCCTAACTCAAACTATATAAAGGACAGTGTTGTATCATAGCAGTATTGTTTTGTTGCTGTGGTTTGAGTACGCAGCCAGTGTGGCTGCTTGTTCTATCACTGTGTCATTGTGGGGTTAATTGTTTAACTTCCCTGTGCCTCAGTTCTTCATCTGTTAAGTGAAATGATGATCACCTTTTTAAAAAGGTTGCTATGAGGATTAGTAGTTACCTATTGTTTATTAGGAGCATACTTAACACTCAGTACATTTTAACTATTAATAAGCAATAGGTAGTACAAACTATGATTTACAAATAAATGACAATTTAAATTTATATATAATATATATAATTATATGTACGTTCTATGTCATATTGAGATATTTTTCTATTACTGTTATATGTATAATAAAAATCATTAAAATGACATAAAAGTCACTTTATAACACCCCATTTTTATAAAACAAATATTTAAAAGTTAAAAATAAAAGTATTCTTCTTTTTGACGCCATGCACAGTTTAAACAATTTTGTGCGTATATGTTATATTAATATATTCAAATTCAATTTACACTAACTCTGGATGTCTCATATTTCTAGCACTAATAGTTTCTGCTCTGGATTCAACCACTGTTTATTTAATATGACTATTACAGCCATATCATGAATAAAGGGGTTAAAAATTATTTCTTAATTAAATTGATCCTTACAACTTGGATTTCTACAAAATCAATTGATTGTAATAAGTTATGAAAATGAAAAATTAATGCTTCGTGATACAGAACACAGATTGCATTAATGATTGATAGGTATTGGGCATAAAGTGAAAAAATTGCCAGGCAAGGAGGAGAAAGTGTTTATCCCACGACCTAATATTCAGTGAATGGACTATAACTAGTCTTGCCTGTAATGTTTCCCCTAGTAATTGTCAGGAAGAGGTACGAGGAATCATGGGACCTTAATAATGTGCCTTGCCATCTTAATTGCTGAGAGAAGCAAGAGAATCTTAATTGCCCGGAGACACATTACTAATTAAAATGTCATTTACGTTCATTCTGAAATAATTACTTCGAATATTTGTAAGAGCTGAGATATAAATTTAGTTGCAAATTCAAGAGTATACTTCGTTAAAATGATTTGTGGTTAGGAAAGGTTAACAATCATAAAATTTTTAAATGTTTTTGTTTTAACTTGGAACAGTTTGGTTTTTTTAACTGGATTATTGAACTCGAAAGAATGGAATTCAGAGTATTTTAAAACTTAGTATGATTTTTAAATTGCCTGAGCACTAAGTTGAATTCCTAAGTTGCTTTCTGATTTCTGGGTTTTGATACTTGGTTTTGGTGTTTCTTGCAATTTGTAAAAACCTACTTCTTTAAAAGATAATGGTGTGGGCACATAGTTTACATTTAATATTTGAATTACAAGTTCAGTCAACAGTGCATGGCAACTTGTAAACGCTGTTGTGATTCAGTGGACTTTTAAAATAGTGGATTAAATCTCAATAATATCTAGTTAAAATAAATTAGTTTAAAAGGGCAGGAACTTAAAAGGAGTTGAACTGGCCCTGGCTGGTGGTAGAGCATTGACCCAGCATGTGGAAGTCCCAGGTTTAATTTCAGGTCAGGGCACACAGGAGAAATGACCATCTGCTTCTCCATCCCTTCCCTCCCCCTCCTCTCTCTCCCTCTTTCTCTCTCTTGCTCTCTTTCTTTTCCACTCCCGCAGTCATGGTTTAATTGGTGAACTGGCCCTGGGCACTGAGGATAACTCCATGGGGCCTCCTACCTCAGGCCCTAAAAATAGCTTGGGCCCCAGATGGACCAAGCATCACCCCATAGGGGGCTTAATTGAGTGGATCCATATTGGGGCACATGCAAGAGTCTGCCTCTCTGCCTCCCCTCTTTATTATTTCTTTTGTTTTCCTTGCCCAAGGCAACATATCAGAAAAAATATTGCTACTAGAAAAGTCCAAGATTTTACTGCCTATGTTGTTGTTTTTTTTTTTTTAGGATGTCTCTTGTTTCTAGTCTAACATTTAAATTTTTAACCCATTTTGAGTTTATTTTTGTGTATGGTGTAAGAAGGTGTTCTAGTTTTAGTTTTTTGCATGTATCTTTCCTAATTTTCTGAACACCATTTATTGAATAGTCTATTATTACCCCATTGTTTGTTTTGCTCCTTCATCAAATATTGACTATAAAGGCATGGATTTATTTCTGGGCTTTCTATTCTGTTCCATTGATCTATATGTCTTTTTTTTTTATGCCAGTACCATGCTGTTTTGATTACTATGGCCTTGTAGTATAATTTGATATCAGCTAATCTGATACTTCCAACTTTGTTCTTTTTACTCAATATTGCAGAGGCTGTTCAGGGTATTTTGTGAGACCATGAAATCTTTTGGAATATTTGTTCTAGTTCTGTGAAATACACCATTGGTATTTTTATAGGGATTGCATTGCATATATAGATTGCTTTGGGTAGTATGGACATTTTAATGATGTTAATTCTTTCTATTCATGAACATGGTATATACTTCTACTGTTTTATATCTTCTTCAATTTCTTTTTTCATTGTCTTAAACAATTTTCTTAGTACAAGTCTTTTATATCCTTGGTTGAATTTATTCCTGGGTATTTTTTAAGAAATTGTGATTGAGCCTGACCTGTGGTGACACAGTGGATGAAGCATCGACCTGGAATGCTAAGGTTGCAAATTTGAAACCCTGTGCTTTCCTAGTCAAGGCATTTGTGGGAGTTGATGCTTCCTGCTCCTCCTTTCTTTTCTTTCTCTCTAAAACAAATAAATAAATAAATAATTTTTTTAAAAAAAATTGTGAGTGAGATTTTTTTTTTTTTAGTTTCTCTTTCTGATAGTTCACTATTGATGTATAAAAATACAACTGATTTCTGGATATTTATTTTATATCCTGCTACTTTACCAAATTCATTTATCAGTTCTAGTTGTTTTTTGTGGAATCTTTAAAGTTCTCTGTATGCAGTATCATGCCTTCTGCAAATAATGATGGTTTTACTTCTTCCTCTTCCATATGAATGCCTTTATTTCTTCTTCTTATCTGATTGCTATGACTAGGACTTCCAGTACTATGTTGAATAAGAGTGATGAAAGCAGATATTCCTTTCCTGTTTCTGTTCTTAAGGGAAATGCTTGTAGTTTTTGCCAGTGAGTATGTTATTGGCTGTGGGTTTGTCATATATGACCTTTGGTACTTTAGGTTTAGACCCCACACTTCTCAGGGGGAACACCTTGCAGCTAAGATTTCCCTCTGTGACTCCAGCCACCACCTGTGGGAGCAGAGCCAGCCCTTTTCACATCTCCACCCTTCCTCCCAGTCTCATGGTTTCTTCTGTAAATCCTTGGTTATAAAACTCCTCTTCACCTTGTCTTCAGTTGGTTATTCTGGATGATCTATAATTTAGTTGTAATTCCAGTTTGGTCCCAGGAGGTGCTAATGAAGATTCTACCTACTCCATCATTATTTTGGGTCCCCATTAATTTAAATTTAAATAGCTACATTTGTCAACTCTGTTGAACAGTGAAGATGTTGATAATAGTCTTGTTGGTTTTAGATATTTCAAAGGTACTCATGATCTGTTATCTGCCAGATAACCTTGTTGAACAGAAATAATAGTCAAATCCATCTATTTTATTACTGTATATTTGTGATTTGGGAGTTGTTTTAAAAGCATTAATCCACCCCTAAATAACAGACATATGTACTTCATTTTTTTTTTCTTTTAGATTGATCTTTAGGTTTATAGATTTATCTGTATAGAACGCCCTTTTGGATTTAGTATCAGGAACTCCTTCAGCTTTGTTTTTTTTCAACAAACCAGTTTTCCCACACTGTTTTGAAAAGGGCAATCCATTCTCCACCCACCCAGCCCCCCGCTTTTGTGTAGTAGCACAGTACTGACTGTAATAAGCTGACTTGATTAGTTGTCTTATTTTAACAGTTTATTTTGTTGTATTTTTTTTCTGTAGGTGATTATATCATCTGTAAATAACAGCAGATTTTTTCCCCTATTAATTTCCAGTCTTTACTCTTTTTTTTTCCTTGTTTTGTAGAATGGTCAGGGGTCTCTAGTGCTATGTTATTTGGAAGTGACAACAGGCAGTCTTGCCTTTTCTCAGTCTTAAACTAAATCTGTATTTGTCAGGGTTCTCTAGAGAAACAAAACCAATAGTATACACGTACACTTGTGTGTGTGTGTGTCTGTACATAATAGTAGATTTATCATAAAGAATTGGCTCATATTATGGAGTCTGGTAAATCCAAAATCTGCAGAGCTGATGTCCCAGTTTGAGCTTGAAAGCCAGAAGCCACTGTAGACCAGGACAAGCCAATGTTGTGGTTAGAAGGATGTCACAGGAGAATTCTTTTTTACTTGTGGGAGGATCAGCTTTTTTGTTTTATTCAGACCTTCAACTAATTGAATGAGACCCTCCCACTTTAAGGAGGGTAGTCTACTCAGTATACTGATTTAAATGATAATTTCACCCAAAAACATCCTCACAGAAACACCCAATATAATTCTTGACAAATAGCCAGGCACCCTGTGACCCAGTCAAGTGGACACATAAAATTAACCATCACAATGTCTAAAATTTATTTTATTATGCATATTTGTTCTATGTTCTTAGTATACAGGTTTATTAAATTATTGATTAAAGCAAAAATTGTTGAACTGTATCAAATGCTTTTTCCTTATCTATTAAGGTAAGGTACCAATATTCTTTTTCTCCGTGAAACCATCAATATAGTGCTTTACATTCGTTGGGTTTTCTGATGTTAAATCATACTTACATTCATGGAAAACAATGTTTTATTATTAAATTAAATAATTTAAATATTCAGTTTATCTGTCTGATGAATTTGAATAAATTTTTATTTGCTTTTGAGTTCGCTGAATTCATATGCTTATCTCTATTTTAAAGTTTCTCATCTCTGTTAATAGGTGACACCAGCCAACATTTTTTTCTTTTAATATTCTCATCCAGTTTGAAGTTTGCGAATCAAAGTTATATTAATCTCATTAAATCAGTTGAGCAGCTTTTCTAGTTTTATTTTTCCTTTTCTTTTTTTCCCCCTCTTCTTTTATTTCTTTTACTAAAATAGCTTGTACAAGAGGGATTTTCTGACATTGAAAATGTGTTTAAAAATACTCCAACTACTTATCTGTCAAATTCCACAAATCTGGATCACTGACAGCAAATGCTGGCAAGGACACAGAGGAACAGAAACTCTCATTTCTGTTGGGAATGCAAAATGGCACGACCACAGTCTGGCAGTTTTTTACAAAGCTAAACACACTTTTACCATATGATCCGACAGTTATGTTCCTTGGTATTTACCCAAAGAAGTTGAAAGCTTATGTCCACATTAAACTTACACATGGATATTTATAGCAGCTTTATTCCTAATTGCCAAAACTTGGAAGCAACCAAGATAGCCTTCAGTAGGTGAATCGATAAATGAACTGTGGTACATTTAAGAAAATGGAATTATTGTGTGTTCACAAGAAATGAGCTATCAAACCATGAAAAGGCATGGGGGAATCTTAAATGCATATATTACTAAGTGAAAGAAGCTAGTGTTTTTTAAAAGGCTGTGCGCTGTATGATTCCAACTACGTGACATTCTGCAAAATGTAAAATTATGGAGACAGTAAACAGATACATGTTGCCAGGCATGGAGGGGAAGGATGGATAGGCAGAGCAGGGAGGATTTTTAGGACTGTGATGATACAGTGTATAATACCACAATGGTAGAATATATTGCTATGCATTTGTCTGAACACATATATAATGTACAACCAGGAATGGAACCATAATGCTAGCTCTGAACTTGGGATGATTATGGTGTGTCAGTGTCGGTTCATCAGTTGTAACACACATACTGCTCTGGTGCAGATGTTATCGGGAGTGTTTGCCTGTGTGTTGGGAGGGATTGTAAAAAATCTTTAAAAATATAAAACAGAAAATGCCAGAAATCAACCATCAAGTTTAAATTGTGAGCCTATCTGCATGGCATTATGGAGTCTCGTGACCTCCTGCTCTATCTTGCCCTGGCCAAGCATATACATACTATATAAGCTAACCTTTGTCCAGCATATACATACTATATAAGCTAACCACCCATTAATCATTCATTACCCATCTTGGTTATTAGATTGGTTATCAGAGAGAGAAAGAGCACACATAATAAATAATAAAAGGCAACTTTTATTACGATGTATTGGTATAATTTTTGTTAATACTGTGCATAATTTATAAGTTCAACTTTATCATAGGTATGTATTTATAAGAAAAAAAACATAGTATATATAGGGTTCATTAATTTGCACCCTATTTACAGGCTTCCACTAGAAGTTTTGGAATGTATTCCCCATGGATAAGAGTGACTGCTGTATCTTCCTCTTAATTTTGCTGTGAACTTAAAGCTGTTCTGAATACAGTAAAATCTTGTAAACACACACATCTTATCTGTAATATTGTCTGAAATGCGAGCTTGAGTTGGAAGTAAGGAGATGTCTTTGATAGCCGTCTATTTAAATTGCCTAGTATATGTTGCATCAGGTTTTTTTCCTTATAGCTATATAAAATAGGTGTAGCTATTGATATTTTAATATTTAAAAATCTTTTCTGTGTCTAGGCTCTCCTTTTTTCATTATCTTTACTTTCATTCTTTTTCTCATTTCAAATATGTTTATATATTTCTCTGTTTATTTTTTCTTGTTCCTGAAGAGGTTTGTCTATCTTACTAATCTTTCTAAAGGACCAACACTTGGCCGTGTTCATTTTCTCGATTTCTGTTAATGCTACACTGATTTCTGCCCATATCTTTATTTCATCCTTGTTTCTCTAGTTGTGTTAGGTTGTGCTTTTTGTATCTTCCTGAGTTGAAGAATTCAGCTCTTTATTTTTCTTTTATTTCTTGTATTCCAATAACCTTAACTTTTTAGTGTGTAAGTTTTGGTTTGGTTTTGATTGGGTTTTGTTTTATACTGTTAATTAAGTTAAAGGTTTTATTCCCCATTTCTTTGGATGATTTTTTCATATCAAAATAGTATTTTTTCTATGTATTTTGATCCTTTGTTTAACTTTTCACCTGGCTCTATTTTTAATTCCCTCTGTATTTGCATAAATATAATTCTTCTTTGTCACCATGTCCTACTTCGTGATCTTCCTGCAGACTTCCCTCTGCATGTGTTGCTTCTGTAGTCTCAGGGCACCATGTTTAGTTTTTGTCCTTTGCACTATTACTGTTTACAGATACTTGTGTAAATTCCCTTGGACATATGGTCATATATATAGTTAAATACATGTTTCATGAACATTTTCTCAAGTATTCAGTTGCTCTTAATGGCCTCATCTATTATAACTTTTGGTTAGTCCCACTGAGGAATTATTTGGTCTAGTCATCGGCAACCAAGTCTGACCTTGTAATAACATGGGAGGCTTGGTTGGACTTCTGTTAATCTTTATTAGCAACCCTTCCACATTTTTGATCCGACAGTTGAAGTTTTCTGAATCCTTTTTTTTTTTTTAAGTTAGAGGAGGAAAGGCAGAGACAGTCTGTTGCAAGTGCCCAGAATGAGATCCACCCACCAAGCCCACTAGGGTGCGATGCTCTGCCCACCTGGGGTGTTGCTCTGTTGCAACCGAATTTTAGCCCCTGAGGTAGAAGCCATGGAGCCATCCTCAGTGCCCAGGGCCAGCTCACTTCAACTGAGCCATGTCTGCAGGAGAGGAGGAGAAAAGAGAGAGGAAGAAAAAGAAGTGAGAGGGTGATGGGTGGAGAAGCAGGTGGGCACTTCTCCTGTGTGCTCTGACCAGGAATTGAACCTGGGCCATGTGGGGCCTATGTTCTACCACTGAGCCAACTAGCCAGGGATAGTTTTCTGAATCTTAAAGTGCTGTTCATACTGTCACTAGAAACATCTTCCAGACCCCTTTTATTTTCCTGCCCACTCCATCTATATAAAGAGGTTGTTTGCCATATATTCCATCTGGGTAGAAATTTTACTCTACCATCTTAGACCCTCGTCAGTAAATGGTCTCACCTGATTAAGTGTTGATTTTTCTCCTCCAGTAAGCTTTCAGTTTAAAAATGCAGTGGTTTTGGGCACATTGCCATCTTACTAATCTTCATAGATATGATTTCTACTTAAAGTAGGAAGTCACTTGGATTTCTCAACATGCTCAGTTGATGGGAAAAATTACGGTTTTTATCCTTGGATCCCATAGATCTTTCTACTAGTATTTTAATTACATTTGAAAATGCCTTAGCTGCCCTACTTGCAAGGATCCTGTGGCCATGATCTGTGTCCATTTCATTCTGAACTCCTCACTGAATTCCTAATACTGTGTTTTACAAAGGACAGGTATCTCATTACCTATTAAATAAATAACCATAGATATCTCCCTTTGTTGAGTCTGCTTTGTTTACTGTTCTATTGATTATTAATAAATGCACACAGGCAAACTTTGTCTAACATTGTTTGTGTCTTCTACCCTATTCTATGGAGATTATGTTATGATAAATCTGGGTGTGGTTTCTAGGAGGGTACCTCATCCTGTTACAGATGTTCTCCCTTTCCCCAAGAGTGAGGTTTAGTTTAGGGTTTCTTCTAGTGTCTTGTTACCCTCCCTTGTCCTCAAGTATGATTGGAAAAGTCAAAGTGGGACTTATAGTGAAATATTTCGGAAAGTTCCCTAGAGGCCGCAAAATGCAAGCAAGTCACTTTTGCTTATGTTGGGACCCAATACTGTGTTCCATCAATCTGTAATTTTACCATTAGCCTTAAAACCTAATCCGCTTGCCATGGATTTCTTATTGAAGTTTCAAATAACATGTGAGTGTCCTCATTAGTGGCACAGTGATCATCTTCAGAAGTTCCTAGAGGAATACATGGTCGATGTAAATTGGAGACCATTAGTAGTTGTACCCTTTCAGTAGAAGTTGTGTGAACATACTGGAAAGATTCCTTAGCAGCCAGTGTTTAACATAGGGCATGTGGCCATTATCTAGTGGACTGTCACCCATTCAGAGTACTCATCTGTCACACTGCTAGTCAGCAAGCTGAGGAAGCATGCGACTTCTTAGAACTGATATAAAAGTAAAGCACCAGGAGCAAGATGGCATCAGAGTAGGCGGACGTATCAACTTCCAACTCCCAGAACCAAAGTGGATTATAACTCAATTTTAAGAACCATCATCTGGATAAACCAACTTTGAACTAAACTAAGTGGACTCTTCAACCAAGGAACACAGAAGAAGCCACATTGAGACTGGTAGGAATAGCAAAAACGCGAAGAGGGCTGCCCAGCTCCCCGGAGCAAACGGCAGCCCAAAGAGACCTGTGTGGCGGGAGGAGAGTTTGGAGGAGAGGGAGGGACCTGGGTCCCAGGAACCAAGCCCCAGCATGCAGTCCCAGAGCCTAGAAGAGGTGTTTGGACAGTATTGAGCTGTGAAACAAGTGAGGATACTGTTTGTGAGAAAGAGACAGTTTTCTCAGATCCAAGATTCCTTTTAAAGGGACAGCGCAGAAACCCTCTCTCACAACCACGCACCCTGGGCTCCGGGGAACGGGGACAGAGGAGAGGACCAAGCGGCGGGAAGAGAGTGTGGACTGAAGGCACAGGGACAAACACTCTGAGGGGCAGCCACCCTAAACCCTGGGCTAAGTCACTTTCCTAATCGAAAATAAATGCTTCCCCTGGAACTAGGAATACCAGCAAAGGGAGACAGGACACTAGCCAAACAAGCTCTCCCATGACAATTAGAGCAGAGCTGCTTAGGAGAGAGCTCCCAGGTCTACAGTATGGAGTATTAGGGCCCTTCCTACTCTGCTGAGGGTTGCTGAAGGGTATGGTGGCAGCAGGATGCTGAAACGTGATTCTGTCGGTGTGGGCGGAAGCCAAGCCAGTGTGAGCTTGGTCTAGCCCAGCAGGGGCAGAGGAGATGCGCGAAAGCAGTCCGGCAGCTGCAGACCTGCCTGTAATCCCTCCTGTGGGGAAAAAGTGGGAGGCCAGGAACAGGCAGAGACCTGCACTGCAACCCTGCACAAACCGGCCCTGACCGCGGGGATGGGGCTGGGACCAGGGACGGACGGGGGCTTGCGGCTGAACTCATGCTACCAGCCCCGCCCGGCCTGAGAAACCACGGTTTGCCATCCTGCATGTGCGAGCAGGCTCCGAATGCGGGGGCGGGGTAGAGTCTGGGACAAGCAGAAGCTCGCAGCTGAGCTCACGCCAGCAAACACGCCCAGCTCAATAAACCAAGGTTTGCGACACTGCTCAGGAGAGCCCTGGCCTCGAGAGCAGGGCTAAAGCTCCGGATGGGCAAAGGCTCACAGCTGAGAGCACGTCAAAAGCCCCGCCCAACCCGCGAAACTGTGGCAAGCAGGCTCTGACTGCGGGTGCTGGGCGGAAGCCCAGAAACAGGGTGGGTCCACAGATGAGCAAAGGTGCTCACCTCTGCCCTTGGTGCTCAGGCTTGTGGCTTGAATGACAGCCCCTCCCGCGGAGGAGAGGCGGAAATCACAGCAACAGCCGCAGTGGGCCGGCGCTGGCAATGCCCATACCCAACTGCCCTAGGCAGCAGCAGAGGGGATGGCGGGCTAGCAGACAGATCACACCTAGAGAACACAAAGCAACACCTACTGGACTACAGTGGCCACAACTTGCTTATACACAGACAAAATGGGCAGGCAGAGGAATGCAAACCAAATGAATCAAGAGAAATCCCCAGGAAGGACCTGAATGAACCAGATATAACCAAATTACCAGAAGCAGAATTTAGAATAATGATAGTTAAGATGTTCTAAGAAATTAGAGCAACAATGGATCGTCATTATGAACACCTAAATAAAGAGATAACAAGTATAGAAAATGAAATTGAAATAATAAAAAAGAATCAGAAATGACAAATACAGTATCAGAACTGAAGATCACAATGGAAGGAATTAAAAGCAGGATGAATCACGCTGAGGATCGAATCAGCGAGTTAGAGGACACAATAAACAAAAGCACAGAAGCAGAGAAGAAAAAGGAAAAGAGACATAAAAAATGTGAGGAAACTCTAAGGGAGCTCTGTGACAACATGAAGAGAAACAACATTCACATCATAGGGGTTCCTGAAGAAGAGGAGAGAGGACAGGAAATGGAAACTTTGTTCAATCAAATCATTGCAGAAAACTTCCTTAAATTAAAGCTGGGAAACATTCCACACGTTCAAGAAGCACACAGAACTCCATTAAAGAGAAACCAAAAAAGATCTACACCAATACACATCATAGTTAAAATACCAAAGCTAATGGATAAAGAAAAAACTTTAAAAGCTGCTAGGAAAAAAAAGGATATCACCTACAAAGGAGCCCCCATAAGGATGACATTGGACTTCTCAACAGAAACACTTGAGGCCAGAGGGAATGGCAAGATATAATCAAAGTAATGCAGAACAAGAACCTATAACCAAGACTATTCTATCCAGCAAGGTTAACATTTAAAATTGAAGGAGAAATAAAGAGCTTCCCAGAAAAAGAAAGCCTCAAGGAATTCATTAAAACAAAACCAATTCTGCAAGAGATACTAAGGGGCCTGTTGTGAATAGTTTAAAGGGAGGAAAGAAGATAGCAAAAGAAGAATACAGCTTTAAAGAATAAAATGGCAATAAACAACTACATATCATTAATAACCTTAAATGTAAATGGATTAAATGATCCAATCAAAAGACATAGGGTAGCTGCATGGATAAAGAAACAGGACCCATGCATATGCTGTCTACAAGAGACACACCTTAAAACAAAAGATGCACATAGACTAAAGGTAAAAGGATGGAAAAAAATATTTCATGCAAATGAAAAAGAAAAAAAAAGCCGGGGTAGCAGTACTTATATCTGACAAAATAGACTTTAAAACAAAGGCTGTAGTAAGGGATAAAGAAGGTCACTACATAATGATAAAAGGAAAAATTCAACACGAAGATATAACTATTATAAATATCTATGCACCAAATATAGGAGCCCCGACATACATAAAGCAGACTTTGATGGATATAAAGGGCGAGATTAATAGCAATACTATCATAGTAGGGGATTTCAATACCCCACTAACAACACTGGATAGATCCTCAAGAAAGAAAATTAATAAAGAAACAGCAGACTTAAAAGATAAACTAGATCAACTTGATTTAATAGATATCTTCAGAACTTTTCACCCTAAAGCAGTAGAATATACATTCTTCTCAAGCGCTCATGGTACGTTTTCTAGGATAGACCACATGTTAGGACACAAAAATGGTCTCAATAAATTTAAGAAGATTGAAATCATATCAAGCATTTTCTCTGATCACAATGCCATGAAACTAGAAATTAACCACAAAAGAAAAACGGAAAAATATTCAAATACTTGGAACCTAAATAGCATGATATTAAATAATGAATGGATTAACAATGAGATCAAAGAAGAAATAAAAAAGTTTCTAGAAACAAATGATAATGTGCATATATCAACTCAAAATTTATGGGACACAGCAAAAGCAGTACTGAGAGGGAAGTTCATTGTGCTACAGACATATCATAAGAAGCTAGAAAAAGCTCAAATGAGCAACCTGACCCTGCATCTAAAAGAACTAGAAAAACAACAGCAAATAAAACCCAGGACAAGGAGAAGAAAGGAAATAATAAAGATCAGAGCAGAAATAAATGACATAGAGGCTAGGGAAACAATACAGAGGATCAATGAAACCAGAAGCTGGTTCTTTGAAAAGGTAAACAAGATTGATGAACCTTTAACTAGACTCACCAAGAAAAGAAAAAAAGAGAGAGGACTCAAATAAATAAAATTTAAAAGGACAGTGGAGCAATAACAACTGACACAACAGAAATACAAAGCATTGTAAGAAAATACTATGAAGAACTCTATGCCAAAAAATTAGACAACCTAGGTGAAATGGACAAATTTCTTGAATCATATAACCTTCCAAAAATCAATCTGGAAGAATCAGAACACCTAAACCGACCAATTACAACAAATGAGATTGAAACAGGTATCAAAAAACTCCCAAAAAAGAAAAGTCCTGGGCCTGATGGCTTCATATGTGAATTCTATCAAAAATTCAAAGAAGAACTAACTCCTATCCTCCTCAAGCTATTTCAAAAAATTCAAGAGGAAGGAAGACTTCCAAACTCCTTTTATGAGGCGAGCATAATTCTGATCCCAAAACCGGGCAAAGACAACACAAAGAAAGAAAATTATAGGCCGATATCCCTGATGAATTTAGACGCTAAAATTCTCAACAAAATATTAGCCAACCGGATTTAGAAATATATGTAAAAACTCATACACCATGATCAAGTGGGATTTATTCTGGAGAGGCAAGGCTGGTTCAATATTCGCAAATTTATGATTCATCATATAAACAAAAGGAAGGACAAAAATCACATGATAATTTCAATAGATGCAGAAAAGGCATTTGATAAAATCCAGCACCCATTCATGCTCAAAACTCTCAGTAAAGTGGGAATACACGGAACATTCCTTAACATGATAAAGGTCATCTATGACAAACCCACAGCAAACATCATACTAAATGGACAAAAATTAAAAACAATCTCCTTAAGATCAGGAATCAGGCAGGGGTGTCCCCTTTCACCACTTTTATTCAACATAGTTCTGGAAGTCCTAGCTACAGCAATCAGACAAGAAGAAGAAATAAAAGGCATCCAAATTGGAAAAGAAGAAGTAAAACTGTCATTATTTGCAGATCATATGATATTGTATATTGAAAACCCTAAAGTCTCAGTCAAAAAACTACTGGACCTTATAAATGAATTCAGCAAGGTGGCAGGATATAAAATTAATACGCAGAAATCAGAGGCATTTCTATATACCAACAATGAACTGTCAGCAAAAGAAATTAAGGAAACAATCCCCTTCACTATTGCAGCCAAAAAAATAAGGTACCTAGGAGTAAATTTAACCAAGGAGGTTAAAGACTTGTATTCAGAAAATTATAAAACATTGATAAAAGAAATCAAGGAAGATACAAACAAGTGGAAGCATATACCATGCTCATGGCTAGGAACAATAAACGTCATTAAAATGTCTATATTACCCAAAGCAATTTATAATTTCAATGCAATACCTATTAAAATACCAATGACATACTTCAAAGATATAGAACACATATTCCAAAAATTTATATGGAACCAAAAAAGAACACGAATAGCCTCAGCAATCTTAAAAAGAAAAAATAAAGCGGAGGTATCACTCCTCCAGATATCAAGGTTTACTACAAGACCATTATACTCAAGACAGCCTGATACTGGCATAAGAACAGGCACATAGATCAATGGAACAGAACAGAGAACCCAGAAATAAACCCACAGCTTTATGGACAACTCATATTTGACAAAGGAGGAAAGAACATACAATGGAGTAAAGACAGCCTCTTTAACACTTGGATTGCGGGAAACGAGTTAAGTCGGCTCGCGTGAATTGCGTGTACTCCGCGGGAGCCGTCTTAACTCGGTTCATATAGATTTGCGGTGGAGTGCGGGAAACATGTAAACTCGGGCTGATTGTAACTGCGTATTACCAAATATTTGTTTGTTTGCCGTTCACAAAGATACCTACCTGCGTATGCGAACCGTTTCATACCCTTTGGGGTAATGGGTATCATAAAAATCCCTTGTAAGTAGAGAACACTTTATGGCGTTGGTCGAGTACAATACCGTTAGGGTACCACTGTATTGTTTTCTCATTTTATAACCGATATCCCTGGATATCTCACCATGCAAAGAGAATAGTTATTGAGAAATACTTCTTGTGTCCGGACGTCTTTAGTTTTGAGTTTTGTGAATATTATTACGTGTTTAAATATTTAGATATATTGTGATAATGACATTCATATAGAATTTTTTAACCAAATAAAATAAAATCGTTCCGCAAAGTGTTCGCATAATAATTATTTATTTATATCAGATATCTATCGGAACACCTCTATTTTCAGTTATTATTATTTTTATTTGCTTTAACCTAAAATGTCGCAGCATTCAGACTATAGTGATGATGAGTTTTGTGCAGACAATTTGTCCAATTATTCTTGTGATAGCGATCTTGAAAATGCGAGTACAAGTGATGAAGATTCTAGTGATGATGAAGTAATGGTGCATCCCAGGACATTGAGGCGACGAAGAATTTCGAGCTCCAGCTCTGACTCAGAGTCAGATAGAGAAGGCGGGAGAGAAGAATGGTCGCATGTTGATAATCCACCGGTCTTAGAAGATTTTTTAGGGCATCAAGGATTAAACACAGATGCTGTTATAAATAATATAGAAGATGCCGTGAAATTATTTATCGGAGATGATTTTTTTGAATTTCTTGTAGAGGAGTCAAACAGGTATTATAATCAAAATAGGAATAATTTCAAACTTTCAAAAAAAAGCCTAAAGTGGAAAGATATAACCCCTCAAGAGATGAAGAAGTTTTTAGGGTTAAGGGCGTGTTTTGAAAAATATCATACGCTAAAAAACTATTAATTTCTATTTGTTTTGATTTATTATGAAAATTTTATTTTAAACTTTAAAAATATGTGTATATTTTTAGGTAATAAGTATTTTTTGGGTTTTTCGTATTTAGTTTATATATATCGAATTATTTATGTACTGAATAGATAAAAAAATGTCTGTAATTGAATAAATTTTCATTTTTTACACAAGAAACCGAAAATTTCATTTCAATCGAACCCATACTTCAAAAGATATAGGCATTTTAAACTAACTCTGATTTTGCGCAGGAAACCTAAATAATTGCCTGCGCCATCTTATATTTTGGCGGGAAATTCACCCGACACCATAGTGTTAATAAATGGTGTTCGGAAAATTGGACATCTACCTGCAAAAAAATGAAACTAGACCATCAACTTACACCATTCACAAAAACAAACTCAAAATGGATAAAAGACTTAAACGTAAGCCGTGAAACCATAAGCATCTTAGAAGAAAACATAGGCAGCAAGCTCTCCGACATCTGTAGCAGCAATATATTTGCCGATTTATCTCCACGGGCAAATGAAATAAAAGGCAAGATAAACAAATTGGATTATATCAAACTAAAAAGTTTTTGCACAGCTAAAGACAATAAGAACAGAATAAAAAGACAAACCACACAATGGGAGAACATATTCGACAGCACGTCTGATAAGGGGTTAATAACCAAAATTTATAAAGAACTTATAAAACTCAACACCAGGAAGACAAACAATCCAATCAAAAAATGGGCAAAAGAAATGGATAGAAATTTCTCCAAAGAGGACATCCAGATGGCCAATAGGCATATGAAAAAATGCTCAACATCACTAATCATTAGAGAAATGCAAATTAAAACCACAATGAGATATCACCTCACACCAGTCAGAATGGCACTCATCAGCAAAACAACACAGAATAAGTGCTGGTGAGGATGTGGAGAAAAGGGAACCCTTCTGCACTGCTGGTGGGAATGCAGACTGGTGCAGCCACTGTGGAAAACAGTTTGGAGATTTCTCAAAAAATTAAAAGTCAAACTGCCTTTTGACCCAGCTATCCCACTTATAGGAATATACATTAAGAACACCATAGCACTGTTTGAAAAGAAGAAATTCGCCCCCATGTTTGTGGCAGCATTGTTCACAATAGCGAAAATCTGGAAACAGCCCAAGTGTCCATCAGAAGACGAGTGGATTAAAAAGCTATGGTACGTATATACTATAGAATACTACTCAGCCATAAGAAATGATAACATCGGATCATTTACAACAAAATGGGTGGACCTTAATAACATTATACGGAGTGAAATAAGTAAATCAGAAAAAAAAAACTGAGATCAGCATGATTTCATACATAGGTGGGACATAAAAGTGAGACTATGAGACATGGACAAGAGAGTGGTTGTTACGGGGTGGGGGGAGGGAGAGGAGGTTGGGATAGGGAGGGGGAGAGTGGCACAGGGAAAACCAGATAGAAGGTGACAGAGGACAATTTGACTTTGGGTGACGGGTATGCAACACAATTGAATGATAAGATAATCTGGAGATGTTTTCATTGTACATATGTACCCTGATTTATTGGTGTCACCCCATTAAAATTAATAATAATAAAAAAAATCATAAAAGCAAAGCAGAGTGATTGCTTTAATATATATATTTAAAACATAGCTACACTGAATATATATAATCTTAATTAGTTCTCATATTCTATGTGATGTATTTATATAGTTTATATTATACTTATGTATGTAGATTTCATTTGTGTGGTGATATAATTGATATCACTTTTATATCAATTTTCCAAGAGATACTGAGGCATAAAGACGTTAAGGAATTTGTCCAGGAATATAGCTAGTATGTGACCATGAGTTAAACCTCAGTGTGTCTTATTGTAGAGCTTGTTCCTACACTGCTAGGCAACATGGCCTAATAATACTCAATGCTTTTCTCCAGTGATCACACTAGGATCTCACAAAACTCAAATATTGCAAAGGGCAAGGCAAGCCAAGTAAGTATGTGACGTGATTAAGTATAATGTTATGACGAGTGGGATAGTCGGCATTAGGAGAGTCAAGAGAACGTGAAAAAAATTCGAAATATATTTTTAATGCTGTGCTTTCAGAGCACATTTGCAGGCCAGCCTTGACCCATGAGGTCACCATTTTTGCATCTCTTTGTTTATTGAAATTATACCTCTATTTTCACCTTCAAATTATTTCTGAGGCTTTGCTAGTTGCCACATATTCAGAAATAACAATTACTATTTTTTAATGAGTAAGAGTTATATATTTTAAAATTGATTTCATTAAAATAAGAATTAAAAGATTTGTTTTCTTTATTTTTAAACTTTCTTCATATGTTTTTTAAATGAATGAAGTCTCATGGACGTGCACTGCTATTACTCTGTCATGTGACACAGTGACCCTTCTAGCTGTCTCTTCTGCAGTTCTGACATTAAGGTTTGAGAGGTATGGCTCTATTAGTTATGAAATAACTAATTTGCCTACTCTGAATATTTGGGTCTTGATATAAAACATATAATTCAGCATCAGCCTGATATTTATTTGTTCTCTCAGATTGCATCAGACTATAGGCTTGGCCTGATAGATATCATTATTTATAAGTACATTTTAAGCCCGGGTCTTTGTAGTAATTTATATAAAAAGCAATTCTGCATAATGTCCTTTATCCAAATGAGTATTCTTGATACCCTTTATGTAGTGATTTTGCAAAAACAACATTTAGGCACTATCTTGGAAGGGCCTTGTTGACATTGGCTTTACATGTTAAAAGTGTAAAATATTCCTAGTTCAAGGAGTTTACCTGTGGGAATGCTAACAGTTTTGATTGTTTGAATGCTAACAGTTTTGATTGTTTAAATATAAGATTGGGAAACAGATGTTCAAGTGCTCTAGAATTTAGATTGAAATCATCCCTTTAAAAAAAAATTCAGGTACAATAAATGCAATTCAGATCACCAGATTTTCAAACTCCTACATCAGTGGCACATTAGGGAGCACACAGGGCTGGAGATGTGAATATTATATAATGAGGATAATTAAGAAGTTGAATGTGAGGTACCTCGGGCGCATGTTAGTAGCTAATTCCAATATGAATGCTTAGCAATCATTTGTCGGTTGAGATGCATGTGTTCAGCTAAATGGAAATCTTGGACATTCTCTCATACACCCCATTATTTGTAATTGAACACCTGATTTCTATCATGCAACAAATTAACATCTGCACCGGATCTATCTTTTATGCATATGGATACACTGATTAGAATTTTGCAGATAGGCAGGCACTCGAAAACAAAAAGACAACATGGTGAAACACTTCCAGCCATAATTTTTGATTACATATTGAGAATCGTTTAATTATCTTACTCCGTTTAATTAGCCCTTCTACTTAGGTCAATTGCTTTTTTTATTAACATGACATTTTAGCAATTTGTTAATTGGCATGAAATAACATGAGATTTGACTGAGTGTGTCGTGTATGCTTAAGGAAGTTGAGGAAAAGGCAGAGTGGTAAGTGTGTTCATTAGCCCCCTGCGGCAGTTACCTCTGCCGTCATGTGCTGCCACCAAATTACTTCTCCATCCTGTGAATTTTGTTCCTTCTGTTATACCAAGTGAGGCTGTTGATTTGAGCAATTACAGAAATCTGAGACCATAGGTATACATTTAAAATAGAACAGTCTTTTATGAAAATATGAGAATGATGGAAAGTGAAGAAGATATATGTATATAAATGTTAGTTAGGTGGGAGGGGGGAGATAGGCGAGAGATATATAAATACACATAAGAAAATTATTAAGAGAAAGATTTAGTCTATCTCAAGCCTTTAAGCTCCAAGCCTCTTTAACGGTGTTTTATGTTAAGTAATGTTTGCGTATCAGCAGTATTTCTTTGGTGACATTGACTGAGACCGTTCCATGTACTGAGTCTTCATATCCCCATCAAAGTAAACACTGTATCCAGCTGATCAGTTTTTAGATGACTTATAATACCACAAAATAATATAAAAAGTCGGTATGGAGTGTGGTGTAAAGATGTTATTGATTATACCTAAGATAAAACTTATTTTTATCCTAAAAAAATTCCTCTAGAATATGGCCCAAGTAGACGGCCACCAGTAATCCTGCACCAGAGAGGGAAGTGTTTCTCCAGAACCCACTTAACCACCTTGTAGTATATTCTTTAAGCATGAATCATTTTCTTACTAACTATCTAATGATTTAGTATTATAAAGCCTTCACGACTCTGGGCAATTTTGTGATGGTGAGAATTGGAGGGCATTGAATGATGCCGGTCTCCCTGTGACTTGTTTCTTTATATTTTGCTGTATTCTGAATAGGGTTACTTCATACCAGCATAGAATTTAAGAGCTAACAGAGATTTTGGATGACTCGGCCCAACATTAGTATTGGGTCAGAGTGGTGGGCCTTTCTAAAGCATGGATGGGTATTTGTTCAGTTAACCTGAACTGCGTGTATCCGCACCACATTGGGTGTTCTGGCAAATACAAGGGTAAATTTACAGTAACTTCATCCCCTTGAAAATTGTGCCAATTTCCTTTCCTGTCAGTAATACTTCTATCCACTTGGGGGCACTATGATCAAATACAGGATGTGAAAAAGTAGATTTACAGTTGTGAGTACAAAAATGGTTTATTTTTGTGTTATTTATTACTCTATTATTTATTTGTATTTTCATATAAACAACTGTAAATCTACCTTCTCCCACCCCTGTATAAGAAGAAAGAGAAAAATGGGGGGTTTTTTGGTTTACTTCAGTTAGAAAAGCTGTTCATAGTGCTAACTATTGGGAAACCCTAATTACACTAATACTTCTAAGTAAAATACCTTTTTAAATGTACATATGCCTGAGATTTTTGTTCGCATTTGTTTAAGTTCCAGTATAAGCATAGGTTAATCAGTGTTAAACATGTGGTGTCTGGACCAGGTGAATGTGTTAGGAATGCAGGTTCTCATGCCTACTCTAAATCAGAAACTCAGAGTATGGGGCCCAGCAATATGTGTTTTCACAACCTCTCTCTAAGAGCTCAATGTCCCCTAACATTTGAGAACACTAAATTAGAATAAGTGGATTTTGACATACTTTTACAATTTCTAGCTGTTGAAAGTGATTAGGTTAAAAATAATCAAACATGCCTAGAATATTGTGAAAATGTGTTACTTAGGAAAGGTTCTTCTCTTACATTAACAATAAATGAGTCTTAAGAACTAATTAACCTTTTTTTTTTCTTTTGTCCGTGAGTATTACAACTGGGCTCCTATGAGTCAGAACAGTTAGTTGATTACTCACTTTCAATCCCTGGCTCCCCCACTCCCAAAATCAAGGGGATATTTAGGATAAATCTTTCGTTTTGTATTTTATAGATAAATCAACCAAGTATGGAATGTCTCAAATATAACTCCTTGTGATGATTTCAAGATATGGCCTCGATTTCAGCATAGTACTGCTAACAGTCTTTCTTTACATTTTTTAGTATCTTTACATTGATTAAAAGAGCTATTTTATTTATTAGGTTATGTGATCCTAAGCAGACTCCTTTGAGGCAATTAAGAAACCAGTCATTACCACTGTTTACAGTTGGAAAAACTGACACCAATTTTAGAATTTTTTTCTAAGTGTAATATTGGTACAGAGACTATACTAGTTCCCTTTTTAATAAGTAGTTAATTTTGTTCCTCTGTTTCTGAGCATCTGTGAAAAGTGCAGACAGATAATACTGCTGCCTTAAAAAACTCTAAACTTCCCATGAGCTGTGGGCAACTGGACTGCAGGTTTTACCTTCCCAGAGGTGTCCTCGCACATCCTCCCAACTAAGCCAGGAGTCACATATGCCCTGCCTCTTTTTTCTTATCTTCTATTTAGACATCTCTTTCTTGTTTGTCTTTGGCTCACTGAAGTAGTTAGAACTTCTGGAGGCCTTTATGCTGAGGGAGAACAGGTAAGTCATCACAGAAAATAATACAAGAAACTATGAGTAAAGCTTTTCTGGTGGATTCTGACCTGTTTATCTGCTGTCATGCTCTACTCAGAAGGCTGACCTGACACAGGTGCCACCTCACAAGAGTGCCAAGTGATTTTCTCTAAGTCCTTTCTCCAATGGCAGACTCTTACCTTGACAGCCACCACCAGAAGGTGGTCTCCTATTTGAGCAACCACTTGTTCATTCACAACCAAACCAGCACCAAGTCCTGGATGCCTTTCTCTTAATATCCCTATATGCAAGGAGGGGTCTCTGTCTGATTGTTTAGAGATCAAGACCACCTTCTCTGAGTATAAGAGGTAAATGCTTACAGGAAGGAGCATTATGTATAGAGTAGTAAGGGCCAGCCATTGGCAGTTGATTATCATTGTAAAGTGAATCTGGTAGCAAAGTCAAAGTATACATACATATTGGGTGAACATTTTTTGTACTACTAAAAATATCATAAATTATAAACTATGTTTACTATAGTTTATAGCAGTAAATATACCTGTCTTATAGGATTGTTGCATTAGTTGACATAATATATGTAAAATACAAAATACAATGCCTGGAATTCAGTTAATCTTAAAACATATAACCTGTTAGAGACCGAGAAAATGGTGACGAAGTAGGCAGATGTTACAACTCCTACCTCCCAGAACCAGCGTGGATTACAACTTAACATAGAAACAATCATCTTGAAAAATCAACTTTGGACTAAGCCAAGAGGAATCTATAACCAAGCATCACCGAAGAAGCCACATCGAGACTGGTAGAAAGAGTGGAAACAAAGAAAGGGCTGCCCCACTCCCAGGAGCAAGAGGTGGCCCAGAAGGTCTCTCATGGCAGGATAATTGCCTGGAGCTTTGTGGGTCCTCAGCCCCAGGACCAGACCAGAACCCCAGCCTGAAGCCCCAGAGACTGAAGGAGGCTTACAGACAGTATTTAACTGAAAAAAAAGCAAGGTTACTGTACGTGAGAGGGAGACATAACTCTCAGACCCAGGCTCCACCTTAAAGGGACCACACAGAAAACGTTGTTCACAGCCACTTACCCGCGGCTCTGGGAGTGGGGAGCGCCAAGAGCACTGGAATTACAAGAAGAGAGTGTAATCTTGGGGGCACAGGGAGAGACTGTGGAGGACAGCCACCTTGACCCCTGTACCAGTTCAATCCCAAAACCTAAAATGTCCATTTTTCCTGGGAGAACCAAGCCGGCAAAGGGAAGCAATTAACCCGACCACAAGAGGCTCTCCTGCTCTAGTCAGTGCAAAGAGAAGCTTAGAAACAGTGGGCGCATCAGGGACACAGGTTTTGAGTGCTGAGGTCTGGCATACACTCTCCCCCCAAAGAACTGTTGAAACAAAACACAAGTTCCAGAAGCACAGAGAGTCCCATTAAAGACAAACCCAAAGAGAACTACACCAAGACACATCATAATTAAAATACCAAAGCCAAGAGATAAAGAAAGAATACTAAAAGCTGCGAGACAAAAGCAGTCATTCACCTACAATGGAGTCCCCATAAGGATGACATCCGACTTCTCAACAGAAACACTTGAGGCCAGAAGAGAATGGCAAGAAATATTCAATATAATGCAAAACAAGAGCCTATAACCAAGACTTCTTTACCCAGCAAGGCTATCATTTAAAATTGAAGGAGAAATAAAAAGCATCTCAGACTCAAGGAATTCACTTCAACCAAACCAGTGCTGCAAAAAATGTTAAGGGACCGGTTCAAAACATAAAAAGGGGGGAGAATCTAGTAAAAGAGGAGTGTAGATTTAAAGAATAAAATGGCAATAAACAACTAAATATCAATAATAACTTTAAATTTAAATGGAATAAATGCTCCAATCAAAAGACATAGAGTAGCTGCGTGGATAAGAAAACAGGACATTTACATATGCTGTCTATAAGAGACCCACCTCAAAACAGAAGATACACATAGACTGAAAGCAAAAGGTTGGAAAGAAATACTTCATGCAAATAGAAATTTTAAAAAAGCTGGGGTAGCAATATTTATATCTGACATAATAGACTTTAAAACAAAGTTTATAGTAAGGGATAAAGAAGGACACTACATAATGATAAAGGGAGCAATTCAACAGGAAGATATAACCATTATAAATATCTATGTGACTAATATAGGAGCACCTAAATATATAGAGCAGATTTTGATGGACATAAATGGTGAGATCAACAGCGATGCTATAATAATAGGGGATTTTAATACCCCACTAAAATCAATGGATAGATCCTCAAGAAAGAAAATTGACAAAGAAACAGCAGCCTTAAAGGACACACTAGATCAACTGGATTTAATAGATATCTTCAGAACCTTTCACCCTAAAGCAGCAGAATATACATTCATTTCAAGTTCTCATGGTACATTCTCTAGGACAGACAACATGTTAGGACAAAAAATGAGTCTCAATAAATTTAAGAAGATTGAAATCATATCAAGTATCTTCTCTGGCCTGACCAGGCGGTGGCGCAGTGGATAGAGCGTCGGACAGGGGTGCGGAAGACCCAGCTTAAGACCCCAAGCTCACCAGCTTGAGCACGGGCCCATATGGCTTGAGCAAAAGTTCGCCAGCTTGGACCCAAGGTCGCTGGCTCCAGCAAGGGGTTGCTCAGTCTACTGAAGGCCCACGGTCAAGGCACATATGAGAAAGCAATCAATGAGCAACTATGGTGTCACAACAGCAACGAAAAACTAATATTGATGCCTCTCAACTCTCTCCGTTCCTGTCTGTCTGTCCCTATCTATCCCTCTCTTTGACTCTCTCTCTGTCCCTGTAAAAAAAAAAAAAAAAATCTTCTCTGATCACAATGGCATGAAACTAGAAATCAACTACAATAGAAAACTGAAAAACACTCAAACACTTGGAAACTAAATGGCATGTTATTATATACAGAATGGGTTAACAAGAGATTAAGGAAGAAATAAAAAATTTCCTTGAAACAAATGAAAATGAATATACAACAACTCAAAATTTATGGGACAAAGCAAAAGCAGTCTTGAGAGGAAAATTCATAGCATTACAGGCATACGTTAAGAACCTAGAAAAAGCTCAAATAAACAACTTCACCCTGCATCTATAAGAACTAGAAAATGAACAACAAGGAAAACCCAGAGGAAGGAGGAAGGAAGGACATAATTAAGATCAGAGACAAAAGAAATGACATAGAGGCTAAAAAGGCAATACAGAAGAGCAATAAAACCAATAGCTGGTTCTTTAAAAAGCTAAACAAGATTGATGAACCTTTAACCAGACTCACCAAGAAAAAAAGAGAGAGGACTCAAATAAAATTTGAAATGAGAGTGGAGAAGTAATAACAGACATAGCAGAAACACAAAGGACTATAAGAAAATACTATGAAGAAGTGTACGCCAAAAAAATTGACTACCTAGGTGAAATGGACAAATCCTTGAAACATATAATCTTTCAAAAATCAATTTGGAAGAATCAAAAAACCCAAACAGACCAATTACAACAAATGAGATTGAAACAGTCATCAAAAAACTCCCAACAAACAAAAGCCCTGGGCCAGATGACTTCACAGGAGCACTCTACCAAATATTCAAAGAACTAACTCCTATCCTTCTTAAGCTATTTCAAAAAATTCAAGAGAAGGGAAAACTTCTAAGCTCCTTTTGTGAGGTGAGCTTAATACTGATTCCAAAACCAGGAAAGACAATACAAAGAAAGAAAAGTATAAGCCAATATACCTGATGAATTTAGATGCTAAAATTCTCACAAAATATTAGCAAACTGGATCCAGCAATACATGAAAAAAATTATACATCATCATCAAGATGGATTTATTCTGGGGAGGCAAGTCTGGTACAATATCCGCAAACCAGTCAATGTGATTCATCTCATAAACAGAAGGAGAACAATCACATGATGATATCAGTAGATGCAGAAAAAGCATTAGATAAAATCCAGCACCCATTTATGATCAAAACTCATAGTAAAGTGGGAATACAAGGAACATAATTCAACATGATGAAGACCATCTATGACAAACCCATAGCCAACATCATACTCAATGGGCAAAAATTAAAAGCAATCCACTTAAGACCAGAAAAAAGGCAGGAGTGCCCCCTTTCCCCACTCTTATTCAATGTAGTTCTAGACACAACAATCAGAGAAGAAGAAGAAATAAAAGGCACCCAAACTGCAAAAGAAGAAGTAAAACTATCATTATTTGCTGATGATAAGATACTGTACATAGAAAACCTAAAGTCACAGTAAAAAAACTACTGGACCTGAAAAATGAATTCAGCAAAGTGGCAGGATATAAAATTAATATTCAGAAATCAGAGTCATTTTTATACACCAATAATGAACTGTCTGAAAGATAAATTAAGAAAACAATCCCCTTCACTATTGCAACAAAGGAAATAAAGTACCTAGGAGTAAATTTAACCAAGGAGGTTAAAGACTTGTACTCGGAAAATAATAAAACATTGATGAAAAATATCAAGGAAGATACAAACAAGCGGAATTATATACCATATTCATGGATAGGAAGTATAAACATCATTAAAATGTCTATATTACCCAAGTAATTTATAAATTCAATGCAATTCCTATTAAAATACCAATGACATACTTCAACAATATAGAACAAATATTCCAAAAATTTATACAGAACCAAAAAAAGAACACAAATAACCTCAGCAATCTTGAAAAAGAAGAATAAAGTGGATGGTATCTCACTTCCTGATATCATGTTATTCTACAAAGCCCCTGCACTCAAAGCAGCTTGATACTGGCATAAGAACAACTATATAGATAAATGGAACAGAACAGAGAACTGAGAAATAAACCCATGCCTTTATAAACAATTGGTATTTGACAAAGGAGGTAAGAACATACAGTGGAGTAAAGACAGTCTCTTTAACAAATGGTGTTGAGAAAATTGGACAGCTACCTGCAAAAAAATGAAACTATACCACCAACTTAGATCATTCACAAAAATAAACTAAAAATGGATAAAAGACTTAAATGTAAGTCAGGAAAAAATAAGCATCTTAGAGAAAAACATAGGCAATAAACTCTGACATCTCTCGCAGCAATATATTTGCCAATTTATCTCCATGGGCAAGTGAAATAAAAGACAGGATAAACAAATGAGACTATATTAAACTAAAAAGCTTTTGCACAGCTAAAGACAATATGAACAAAATAAAAAGACAAACCACACAATGGGAGAACATATTCGACAATATGTCTGGTAAGGGGTTAATAACCAAAATGTATTAAGAACTTATAAAGCTCAACACCAGGAAGACAAACAACCCAATCAAAAAATAGGCAAAAGAAATGCATAGAAATTTCTCCAAAGAGGACATACAGATAACCAATAGGCATATGAAAAAATTTTCAACATCACTAATTATTAGAGAAATGCAAATTAAAACCACAATGAGATACCACCTCACACCAGTCAGAATGGCACTCATCAGCAAAACAACACAGAAGAAGTGCTGGCGAGGATGTGGAGAAAAGGGAACCCTTCTGCACTGCTGGTGGGAATGCAGACTGGTGCAGCCACTGTGGAAAACAGTATGGAGATTCCTCAAAAAATTAAAAATGGAACTACCGTTTGACCCAGCCATCCCACTTTTAGTAATATATCCTAAGTATACCAAATCACTGATTCAAAAGAGGAAATGCACCCCCATGTTTATGGCAGCATTGTTCACAATAGCCAAGATCTTAGAAACAGCTTAAGTGTCCATCAGTGGGAGAGTGGATTAAAAAGCAGTGGTACATATACACAATGGAATACTATGCAGCTGTGAAAAAGAAGGAAACCTTGCCTTTTGTAACAACATGGATTGACCTGGAAACTATTATGTTAAGTGAAATAAGCCAGGCAGAGAAAGAAAAATATCATATGACCTCACTCATTTGAGGAATCCAATGAATAATGTGAACTGAGTAGTGGAATAGAGGCAGAGGCAGGATCAAAGGGACCAGAGGGAAAGCAGACAGAGGGAAAGGGGATGAAAGAGTGGGATCAGAGAAGGGAAAGAGATTGGTGAAATTATATATATAACACAGCATTATAGAGAACAGGAAAGCAAATCCTGGAGGGAAAGGGGGTCAGTATAGGGGACAAGGAGGTTAGGGGGCAAGGGGGAGGTTGAGGGGAACATGAGGGTGGGAGGGGTGTACTCAGGGGGACACTTAAATCTATGTAAAGACAATAAATTAAAATAAAAATATATGTAACCTGTTATAAGGAAAATGATGATGCAGTGTATTGGGAATGGTTAATGGGAAGATTATCAGTATAGAATGTAAGTGGAATGTATTCTAACATTATATTTTTGACATATTTTTTGATAGAGACAGAGAGAGAGGACGGACAGGGACAGACAGGAAGGGAGAGAGATGAGAAGCATCAATTCTTCATTGCAGCATCTTAGTTGTTCATCAATTGCTTTCTCATATGTGCCTTGGCCGGCAGGGGGTGGGGGGTGGCTACAGCAGAACAAATGATCACTTTCTCAAGCCAGCGACCTTGGTCTTCAAGCCAGTGACTGTGAGGTCATGTCCATGACCCCATGCTCAAGCCAGCAACCCCATGCTCAAGCTGGTGAGCCCGTGCTCAAGCCAGATGATCACACACTCTAGCCAGTGACCTCAGGTTTTTGAACCTGGGTCCTCTGTGTCCCAGTTTGACACTCTATCCATTGGACCACCACCTGATCAGGTTAGTCTGTCATCTTTTGGTTTTTGTAATTTTACTTTCAGATTGAATTAAAAGGTTAGTTTGAATACTAGCAGAGTAAATCTCACTGGGAATCTTTAAAAATGTTAAACTTTGTTGTTGAAAGTTTCATTAATATTTACTACAATTCTGTATTTCTTTGTAGAGTAGAGTTTGTAAATATATTTTAATTTTATTTGATTTATTAAGGATCATTTATCTGCTCATGGTCACCTGTCTGGACATCTCTGCTCATAAGAAATCTCAAGGTAGTTTATCTTCACTTTCATTATTTTCCTTTTTCTTTTAAACTTATTAATTAGAGATGGAAAGGGGAGGAGAGTGAGACAGAGAGACATTGATTTGTGGCCCCATTTATTTATGCATTCATTGATTAATTCTTGTATGTGCCCTGACCAGGATTCCAATCTGCAACCTTTGCATATTGGGACAATACTCTAACCAATGAAACTACCCAGCCAGGACTCTTCTCATCATTTTTCTACCTTATGTTAATGTTTAGCATATTTTCTGTACAAACTGCACAAAGGAAACATTAAATAAATATCATTTAGTTACAGTTATGGTATGATTTAGAACTTTCTAATAATTTATGCATCCTACTGAAAAGAAGATATGTGGCCCTGGCCGGTTGGCTCATCGGTAGAGCGTTGGCCCTGCGTGTGGAAGTTCTGGGTTCGATTCCCGGCCAGGGCACACAGGAGAAGCGCCCATGTGCTTCTCCACCCTTCGCCCTCTCCTTCCTCTTTATCTCTCTCTTCTGCTCCTGGAGCAAAGGCTCCATTGGAGCAAAGTTTGCCCGGGCACTGAGGATGGCTCCATGACCTCACTTCAGATGCTAGAATGGCTCTGGTTGCAACAAAGCAACAACGCCCCAGATGGGCAGAGCATTGCCCCTTATTGGGCTTGCCAGGTGGATCCCAGTTGGGTGCATGCAGAAGTCTGTCTCTCTCCCTCCCTGCTTCTCACTTCAGAAAAATACACACACAAAAAAAGATATATATATATGCCAGCAACTGAATCAAATGCAATACCCAATAAGGATGTAGTTATAATACAGACCTTCCAGCAAGATTCCCGCTTTTCTCTCATAGAAAAAAACATAATTTCTTCTTAACTGAAAAGGAACAGAGCTCAAATTTCTCTTCAGTTCTTCTGTTATTTAGGTGGTGCCATCCAAAAGAGAATTGGAAAAATATATATATTTACAGGTTATTGCAATCTCGGTACTGATTTTTTTACGCTCCATCTTATTGTGGTTGTTTCTGAAGACAAATTCAGAGTGCTTTACCAAGCTGGACTCACGGAGGGTCAAAGGAGAAGAAAATAAGGTTCCTGTTGTGCCAGAAACCCTTGAGAAAAAGCAAAAGAATTTTTCAGAGCTGAAGATCAAGCATCGGAAAAAGAAGAAGGATGCTTGGAAAGGCAAGGAGGAAACTTATCTATGAAAAAGCTAAGTGCTATCAATATAGACAGATGTACAGAACTAAGTTATGAGGTCAGGAAAAGCTGGCAACTTCTCTGTACCTGCGAAACCCAAATTGGCATTTATCATCAGGACCAGAGGTATAGATGGTGTGAGCCCAAAGGTCCAAAAGATGCTTCAGCTTCTACACTGGCACCGGATCTCCAGTGACCTCATGTTAAGCTCTACAAGGCTTCAGTTAACAAGCTGAGGAGGATTGTGGAACCATTTACGGCATGGTGGTTTTCCAAGCCTGAAGTCAGTGAATGAATTGACCTACAAGTTTGGTTATGGCAAAATCAATAAGATGTGAATTGCCCCGTCAGCTAAAACATTGATTGCCCAATCTCTTGGTAAACATGGCATCCTCTGCTCTGCCTTGCGTTATCTGACTCATAAGATCTGTACTATTAGGGAAATGTTTTTAAAAAGCAAACAACTTTCTGTGGCCCCTCAAATTTTCTTCCATGGTTTGGAATGAAGAAAAAGACCACCCCATGGAAGAAAATTTGTGAAAGATGATGCTAGCATCAGGAAAGACCAAATGAACTGGCTTCTTAGAAGGATAAACTACAGGTATTGACATGGTTGTGTTTGTAATCTGGTTAACAAACAGTGACTGCTTTTAACTTGAAAAAACAATCCAGAGATATATTCAAAATGGCTTTAATTCCTTTCTGTGAAGTAATCTTGATATTCTACAAATTTATGTAACAGAATTATATATATATTATTTTTCACAGAGTCAGAGAGAGGGACAGATAGGAACAGACAGGAAGAAAGAGAGATGAGAAACATCAGTTCTTCACTATGGCACCTTACTTGTTCATTGATTGTGTTCTCATATGTGCCTTGACCCGGAGACTACAGCAGAGTGAGTGACCCCTTGCTCAAGCCAGAGAGCTTTGGGCTCAAGCAAGCGACCATGGGGTCATTTCTATGATCCCACACTCAAGCCAATGACCCCACGCTCAAGCTGGTGAGCCCTTGCTCAAGCTGGTGACCTTGGGGTTTCAAACCTGAGTCCTCCATGTCCCAGTCCAATGCTCTATCCATTGTGCCACTGCCTGGTCAGGCCAGAACTCTAATCTTTATCCTTTGCTGTATGGCTACATGGGGAAGGGCCTATGCAATAACTTGTTTTACAACTAGGTGCAGAATGGTTACTTACCTCCTTTCCTCCCTCTGTGCTTCTCTCTTTCCCATTACTTGGGCCCGTGAATGTGTAACTGTCAAATTATTCCATTGAGATGGAGGTATTGAATTATTTGAACTAACATATACTTGTGTAATATTGGAGAAAAGGTGCAGACTTTTGATACTGGCACATTTCTTAAAATATGAGAAATAAAAGGGCCTGCTTTTGTTTCAAAGTTGCATTTTAGAGAAGTGCCTCAAAATTATCTTAGGAAATAGTGTTCTATATAGTTCCTGTTTGACAAAAATGGTAATGTCTTTCTCCAGTAGATGGCGCAAGCATTCCCTGAAAATAGAAAATATTTTTGCCTCTTGAATAAAGAAAGTAGTGAACTTGGTAATGAAGGTGGCACTATTTAAGTAGCAGTAAGTAATCTTCAAGACATTTTCTTTGGAAAAACGGTAAGAAGAAGAGGTTAAAAGTAGGTGAAGTGGTAGTTCACTTTGGACATATCAAACTTGTCAAGACATTTTGTCAAATTATTGCAGGGAAACTTTAATGTTTAGAAGTATGTGAATAAGCAAAGACTAAGGTCAATTTTAACAAAAATATCTGAGACTTGAAATTCTAAATATGTTTTGTACATGACAAAGGTGGTTTTCTGTTGACAACCTTGATTTCATTGTTCTTTGTACCTTGCATTTATCAGCAGAAGCATTGTGAATATCATTTAATAGGCAAATAAAGACAAACGGAATCCTTAAAATTTAAGTTGAAGGAGAAAGAGAAACCATGTACAAGCCTAGCCCAGTGAATTTCAACCTGATTGTACATGGTTCTCTTTTCGCTATTGCCTTTATTTTGTTATTCATTCTCCTTCAAATGAGTAAATGCGTGTGCAAGAGAAACTGAACATCAAAGTATGCTTTTCTGTGGTAGTCTGAAATTTTGAGTTGGTGGATAAATAGCAGTTTCTGGCAAATGTAAGGAATTCAGCAGCCAGGAAACAGAATTATGTGGACTCTCTAGAAATATTACCTTTATCTGAGAACTGAGAAGAACTAGTTGTTTTGTTGTAATTTGTGTGATGTTGTGTTAAAAGTTAATTTTTTTTTTTTTAGAAAAAGAGAGATTTAAGTTTTTGCCCCACCTTTGGAATGGTTCTTTTTTCTAAATGGACAAAGTTGAACAATTTATTGCTACTCTCCCTAGGCTTTCCAACAAGTCCTTCAGAAAAATGAGATTAGAGTATTTTTTTGGCCTGACCTGTGGTGGAACAGTGGATAGAGCATCGACCTAGAATGCTGAGGTCACCAGATCGAGGCCCTGTGCTTGCCTGGTTGAGGCACATGTGGGAGTTGATGCTTCCTGCTCCTCTACCCCCTGTAAAGTGAATAAATAAAATTTTTAAAAATATATTTTATGGAATATTACACTACTCACACGGATGATGATACCTTGATTTCCATTGTTCTTTATGGTTTTAGAGGCTCTTTTACATATATTATTTAACTAGATTTTTATCACGACACTTTCTATTATAGTCAGGGCAAATATTACTGTTCCTTTTTCACAAATGATCCAAGGGAAAGTCACATTGGGCACTCAGCATTATAAGTTAAAGGGACTCGAGAACCATCCCTTTGTCTGCTTGTCCTCTGTTTTTCTTTGTTCTCTTTCTTCCTTCCTTCTCCCACCACCCACACATGCCAGATCATTTTCACTCTTTCATCTCTATTTTGAAAAAGCACTTATTCTACATTCCTAATATTTGCTTCAGTGTGGAGGGACTTCCAGGGAGGAATACGCCTGGCTTCTTTCCACCCTTTTTTTTTTTTTCTATCTGATTGATTAGCTGGAGAGCCAGAACAGGTCATGCATAGATCAGCCTTTTCCTCTCTTTGTCCCCAGAGGATGTTTTGTCCAGAGGTAGTCCTGTTCTCCATTTCGCCCTGCACATACCCACCACAGCAGCTTCTCCATGAGGATGGGCCCATTGCATGTGACAACTATCTGGGGCTGGAGTGGGGAAAGTCGGTCCAATAAGAATACTGAACCTCGTAAGAAAGCCTACTCCTTACAGAAATAAGCATTCTTCAGTATTACCTTTATAAGGCAATGTTTTAGCCTCTTGTTCACTTTTTTTGTGTGTGTGTGACAGAGACAGAGTCAGAGAGAGGGACAGATAGGGACAGACAGACAGGAAGGGAGAGAGATGAGAAGCATCAATTCTTCGTTGCGGCACTTTAGTTGTTCATTGATTACTTTGTCATATGTGCCTTGATGGGGGGCTACAGCAGACAGAGTGACCCCTTGCTCAAGCCAGCGACCTTGGGCTCAGGCTGGCCAGCCTTGCTCAAACCAGATGAGCCCACATTCAAGCTGGTGACCTCAGGGTCTCAAACCTCAGTCCTCCACATCTCAATCTGATGCTTTATACATGCGCCACTGCTCAGTCAGGCCACTCTTTTTTGTCTTAAAACAATTTGTTCAGAACTCAGGCAGAAAGAAAAGAGATCCTAAGTATTGGCTCTCCTCAGAGATTCCAGCAGTGTTTATATCTGAAATTTTAATTTAAAAAAAGAATATTTGTGGGAATTACATTATCTGGGGGCATTTTGAGATATTTATTTATTTACATATTTATTAAGTGAGACGCGGGGAAGCAGAGACAGACTTCCACATGCGCACCAACCAAGATCCACCTGGCAAGCCCCCTACTAGGCGATGCTCTGCCCACGTGGGGACACTGCTCTGTTGCTCAGCAACTGAGCTACTTCAGTGCCTGAGGCAAGGCCTCAGAGTCATCCTCTGTGTCCGGGGCCAATGCTCAAACCATTTGAGCTATGGCTGCCGGAGGGGAGAGAGAGGGAGAGAGAAGGGTGGATAGGTGGAGAAGCAGATGGTCATTTCTACTGTGTGCACTGACCAGAAATCCAATCCAAGACTTCCACACACCGGACCAATGTTCTACCACTGAGCCAACTGGCCAGGGCCTATGTTTTGAGATCTTTAGACATAGAATAGATTCTATTTGATTTTGACTTAAAAGGCATTTGTGATACTGTGACCTTGGGGCTCTTTTCAGCATTGGTTCAAAGGGTCTTATCTAAAGTGCTGCTGGTCCCTTCTTCAGATGATGGGGTGATCAGTGGACTGGAATCCTAAACATCTGCCCATTCCTGCTTCCATAGCAGCCACATCATGGTTCCTTCATGCTGTTAAATATTCCTCCATATTAAATATTAAAGTAACATTCTGCTGTTGAAACTATTTAAATAGACACTGACAAAAGTGTGAGGATTGCAGGAGGGATGGGGTTGGGAGGAGGTGGAAGACAGTAGAGGGGGGATAGATGGTGAGGGAATGAGACCTGACTTGGGGTACTGAACACACAATGCAGTATACAGATGATGCATTGTAGAGTTGTGCACCTGAAACATGTATAATTTTATTAACCAGTATCACCCCAACAAGCGCAATAAAAAGTAAAAAATAATAGCAATTTTATGGAAAACCTGAAGTCTATACAAGGCTTTTTCCTTTACCTTGATGTATAGTATGTATGTGTGTATATAGATATATATATGTATATATTTGCTAGTGTTTATTTTCTTCATTATGTTTTAATTGTACTTGTTGTTCCTGATGACAAAACTGGAAATAGCCATTTGGTCATTCTAAAAAATGCGTGTGGAATATTTCCTCTCTCCAAAGACATGATGCCAGAATGGAGTGGTAAGTCAACTCTTGTGGTCCTCTTCCTCATGTAGCTTAGGGTCTTGTGGTGGAATTAGACATTAATCCACTATGCTGTGCCATAGGCCATGGCAGGACTCTGGAAGAAATGTACATGTCTTACTTAATACATATAATAAAGAAATGTGACTTTATTGGCGATGTAAGGGAGGGCTCCTCTGAGAACGTGATAGTTGAAATGAGGGATAGGAAGAAATTGGAAACGTGTGATTCAAGAACTAAAGCTAACTTGTTGGAAAGGGTGAAATTATAAGATAATTGGGACTAATGGGTTAAGATAGACAACATGTGAATAAGAGAGACCGTGAGAATTCAGAGTGTTTGTGTAAAGGAGTCTTTGGTGTCAAAATAAGCCAAGAAAAGTATCAAAGGGTCTCAGCGCAAGCAGTGTTTATAAATGTGAGCAACCAGAGAAATGGCTATGACTACAATAAATTAAAATAAAAATTAAATAAATGTCTGTGACCAACTAACATGTTCAGAATTCGAGAACAGGGTATCAGAGAAAGATCAGCAAGAACAAGAGCAAAGCTGGGTCTTCGCCTGGTGTGTTGGGCAGCTTATCAAAACAGCCACTTAAGTGCAAGGAGCAGGGCAGGCACTGAGACACAGAGGCGAATGCGCAAGGTCAGAGCTGGAATGGCTGCAAGGGGATCTCACTGCTCAGTCCCTCCAGTCTTCAGCCAGATCTCCACAGTCCTTGGATACCGATAATATTGGTACAAAGCATCAAATTGTAAGTGCAAGTGACAGAGTTCAGGTAGGTGAAGGCTGTTGGGAAGGGGAATCTGTGAAACGTCCTGGCATCAGGAGAAACCAGATACTTTTGTAAATAGCTCATGTGGGCATTTTATGTACATATTTCACTTGAATTTATCCTAAATATAATGATAGTAGAACAGCATCTCCAGTGATAGTAGAGGAGACTGAGGTCTAAATTATTTGTGTTGACTCAGGATCACCTGTGTTGTATATAATGTTTAGCAATATTTGATCGTTTTGCTTTCAGTTGGGAATATTGTGTCCCAAAGGGGAAGGGATTTTCCATACTTAGTAAGATTATATATACATAAAAGCTTTCACTGAAAGTTTTATTTTGTTATTACCAAACCATTTATGTTTTCAGGAACAGGAAATTTTAATGGAATATCTTACAAAAATATCTAGGATTGCCTAAATGTTTTAAATCTTAAGGTGGCCTAGAGCTTTGCAAAGTTGAGTGGAGTGTCTTTCCCTTTGAAAAGTATAATAGCCTGAGCCATAGAGACAGCAACCTCACAGCCTCTACATCTTTCCTAGCAGATGGAGCACAGACTTGGCTCCATGCAAGATTTTCTGTTTGGAATAGTTTGCTTAATAAAATCTTAGGGGCCCTGGCCATTTGACTCAGTGAATAGAGCATTAGCCTAGTATATGGCCATCCCAGGTTTGATTCTCGGTCAAGATACAAAGGAGAAGCAACCACCTGCTTTTTTCCCCCTCCCCCTCCCCTTTCTCTCTCTCTTTCCATACTGCAGCCAGTGGCTCACTTGGCTCAAGAATGGCAGGCTCGGGTGCTAAAAATAGCTCAGTGCTAGAGCATCAGCTCCAGACAGGTGTTACCAGGTGGATCCCAGTCAGGGCAAATGTGGAAGTTTGTTTCACTATTTCCCCTCCTCTCATCTAAAAAAGAGGGGGGAGGGACGGAGGGAGGAAGGATATTTTTCTCCCTCTTACTCTCTTCTGAGATATTTTGTAATCAGCTTGGAAAGTCCATTAACTTCTTGAACTTTTAACAAAGCAATGAAGTTTCTGCAGAGTCAAGAAACAAGTATTATCATATGTTGAAGAACATTTAAACTTAGGCAAAACATGAAACCGTGCTTTACAAATATGACCTCTGTGATGAAGAGTGTTAGAATGAGGTCCTACGTAGTTGTAAATATGAGCATTGTTGAAATCATGACCATTACAAAACTTGTGTTAGGGCAGTTTTTCTACTAATCAGGATATAAAAGAAGGCTGGTCAGTTATCAAAGCTACAGGTGGGAAAAGCTGCCTTTTTAATAGAGTTCTCTGTAGAGTTGGATTGTTTGGCCTGTGTTTACCTATTTTTTTAATGTTTTCATTGATTTGAAAAAATGAGGGAGCCTGACCAGGCGGTGGCACAGTAGATAGAGCGTCGGACTGAGATGCGGAAGACCCAGGTTCGAGACCCCGAGCTCACCATCTTGAGTGCGGGCCCATCTGGCTTGAGCAAAAGCTTGCCAGCTTGGACCCAAGGTCGCTGGCTCCAGCAAGGGGTTGCTCAGTCTGCTGAAGGCCCGCGGTCAAGGGACATGTGAGAGAGCAATCAATGAACAGCTAAGGTGTCGTAATGGCAATGATAAACTAATGATTGATGCTTCTCACCTCTCTCCATTTCTGGCTGTCTGTCCCTATCTATCCCTCTCTGACTCGCTCTCTATCCCTGTAAAAAAAAAAAAAAATGAGAGAGGAAGCGGGGAGAGAGAGAAAGAGAGAGAGAAGAAAGAGACAGGAGCATCAACTCATTGTTGCACTTAGTTGTTACATTTAGTTGTACATTTATTGGTTGCTTCTCCTCTGTGCCCTGACCAGGGATGGGATTTTGGTGCACCAGGATGATGCTCTATCTGTATTTAACTATGTATTTAAAACTACTTTTCATAGAACCACGTACATGGTTTCCCCAGTTCCTGTTCTGTTTCCAGGTGAGAGTGCATTGCCATTGATTTTGGAACACTATCTTTGAGAATGATCACTTATAGTTCTCCATGTCTTATCTGGGGGTGGGTTAGGGTTTTATGGCCTTCTCGGTTTGCCTCTGTTCATATTCTTAATTGTACAGTGACATGCCAGTTTTTAGAATAGCTTTTATACGTTACTGTGACAATCTAATCGTGCTCATCTGAGCTGAGATTTAACTCACATAAAACTAGCAAAAGAAAAGGAGGAAGTCACAGTTTTTATTACATTATCCAGTCTTCAAAATGTGATACAGAGAATGAGTGAAACACTCTGCATTTAACTGGTTGCTGTTTTTTTAAATGTCCTGTTTATGTAGCACACACATTTTAACTTCTTGGTCAACAACAGGCATTTCTGAATCTTCTTGACTCATGATTTCTCTCTAATGTTTCGTAATATTGTTTGGTAGGGAACCTGTCCTCACCTCCCCGCCTCAGGACCCTTTGCTGCAAGAATTCAGGAAGTAGGAAACCCCACTGAAAAATATTTACTTCTTGATTTCTTAATGCCCAGGTCACACTGTTGTCTTGAGTCAGTTTCTTTTCCTCATTTTTTTAGCTGTAAATCAAACTATAAAAAGGAGGGGAGGGCTTAATCTTGTGGGGCTAAATAAAAGAAAGAATGGAGTGAAAGGAAGAATCCCTCTATACAAGCAGCAGAGAACAGAGAACGTGCAGGGATGACTGCAAGTGCCCGAGGGCATTTGGTCCCCACTGGTTTTCACATCAAATGCAGTGGTGCCCACAGATAGCCTGTATTGTTGTCAGTTAAATGGGATCATGAGTGTCTGAAAGGTGTTTGAGAATGAACCGAAAATCATTTTCACAAGTGGATGATTACTTCTGCCACATGTTAACCGAACTCTATCAGAATGGCCCGGATTTTTGAGCCTGCATTAATTGCTCTTTCAACCTTGACTGAGGTTTCTCTTTAAGAAAGCCCTTTCCAGGGCTAAACTACTCTCTATATTGATTTTTTTTTCTTTCTGTATTTTTCCTTGAAAAAAGGAAAGCTTGTAGAAGAAAAGGCTTTATCATTCAACATGCAGATTCCATTTCTTTGAATAAAAAGCTAGACTCATAAGTGACCCACCAAAAGTAATAGTTCTTTTAAAAAAATTGAATAATTCCTGTATTCTGTATACAATTATGTTTTTCAAATATTCATTAGTGATGATTTTTTATCATAAAGTAAAACCATGAACTCTCACAGCATGGTCTCAGTGCAAATAAATTGTCACGGTCTCCTTCCTATTAGAAGTGCATGCTGCACTGTAATTGAAACGAAACTACAATATTTAGTAATGTGCTTGGAGAATTTGGGTGTGTTGAAGTAGTCTTTGAACAGCCTGCAAGCTAGAAAGGTTTTATAAAGTGCCATTAGAGTGTTTGGATAAATGGCATATTTATTTCATGTTTCCATTTTCTATTTCATATGCGGTATAAACAGAATATTAGCTGCTTCCTTTCTAGAATAGAGGCTATATTTTACTTCAGATAAGTGTTATAAAGATGAGTTAAATCTCACTTTTCAAAACTTATCAGAAAATGAATTCTTGAAATTTCATTAACTTTTGTTGATTATATGTATTAGCAGAGATTATAAAGTACTTATAAAAATAATTTATTAATAAAACTAATTTCTGAGATTTTTGGTTTAAAGTAAGACAAATCACAGCATGTTAAGTGTGAATGAATTTTTTTAGTCATTGAAAGAGGTGCTGTCTAAAAAAAGCATTCAAAATAATTTTATAAGCATTGCCGTCTGAACATGTTGTACAATCTAAGTATTTGCTTAAAATGTAACAACAATAAGTAATTTTTCTGATTTTTGTTTTTCTGAAGTTTATTTTTTACCAAACTTTATTTTACTCTATAACTCTATGGTTCAGATTATTTTATTAAAATAATACATCAATTTATGTCTAAAGAAATGTTTTTATTCCTGTCGTCAGAACGTACTAATGGATTCCATAAAGACTCTGCTTTTGATGTTTGACAAATGAACACTTTTTGAAGTAATTAGAGTCTATGTTCCAGTTGACTTACTAAGTTAACAGGTACTCTTTTAAGGATCATGCTGACACCACAAAGAGTGTACAGTTTTTAGTGTAAGTGTTGAGGTATTCTAAAGCCCGTATATAACCCCTGATATAGAAGAGAAAAGCACTTCCCGTTTGCCTTTTCGAGAGTAACTATAGTGATTTGAAGTTTGGCCATACCAAATTTTTTTTGTTTTCTTTTTTTACCTCTTCTCTTGACTTTTTCCCTAACAGCATAGTACATGATCTATTCATTCACACCATAATTTAAATATATAATTTAAAATCTTAAACTTAATTTGCTGAGATCTTTGATACTTGAGGATAAAGCATGACGACCTGGGAATTGTTAGATATGCTAAGGAAACAGTCGGAGATGAATGAAACATTGATGCACGTTTAGCTGGTTCTGTGCCTTATTTCCTAACAATGATTCCTGCTTCTTTGGAGCAAATAGTACTCTCCATTAGAAACAACCCTGGAAGCGGGATTAATACTTTAAGATTATTGCTGTGTTTATACTGACTTATAAAACCAAGTGCTTTACAGCTTTACTCTCCTGTGTTAAATCCGAGCTTTGTGTCAGCGCTGCTAATTTCTTTGTTACCTAATCCTGTGTAAGAAGAGCAGATTTTAAAGTTAAGCAGGCAGTTTTTTTGTTCAAAGGGAACAACTTCTTAATGCCTTTCTTAAGTTGGATGTGCTGATAAAAGCAAACACTTTTAAATGGTATTTGAGCAGTTATTTTAAAATAATCTAAAATATGATCATTACATGAGTATTATGATACATTGAATATATTTCAATAGAAAAGTGATATATTTAGTACAAATTAGCATTGAAAATTTGTGCTTTCTTGAAATATGTTACGTATAATAGAACATCTCTTTTATTCGTGTCAAATAATAATTCTTGGATCCAATTTAACTTTGATTAGGGAATTTCTTTCCCTATGGTTGTACTCTGATAGATTAGTGGACAGTATTGTATGACTGTGAAAATGGTTTATGGGCACATGCTTCTTCATTTTCCACCCATTTCTTACTTTACTGAAATAATTTTACAAGGATGAAAAAACAATGTGTTTCAAACCAAATTCTATAGGGTAATGAAAATGAATAATGTGGAAAGACCAACTCCCAAAATAATCAAAACTTGCTTTCCTCTTTAAAATAAGATAAAAATGATCCACAATGTTTGTTAGAAAATGTTGCTCCCACACTGTGAGATACATACTTATTTTACTGGATATCATTATTTGTCATATAAAACCCAGTTAAATGTGTGGTCCAGCTTAACTAGTATTTGGTAGGACTGATTTACAATTCCTTTTAAAAATCCCCTTTTTATTTACATTAATCATACATTCAAGAGGAAGCTATTAATTACTCTACAGATAAAAATATATATATTCAGAAAGAATACAGCTGCAGAGGAGACCCACCAGCAGACCTATAGTAGACTAGAGAGGGACCATCCCCAGGCTGACAAGTACACTTCTTGTTCTCTGTGTCTTTATTGCGTAAAATTCAGGTTTCATAAAACTGAGTAAGAAACTAGTTCATCCAGAATTCAGATGATAAGACTATATTCATAATAGACTTCTTAAAATTCTGTATTATTTTAAAAGGAAAATAAATGGTGGTGGAAGGAGATTTTACTTGAAGTGGTAAACACACAATACAATATGCAGATGATGTGTTATAGAACTATACACTGGAACCCTGTATAATTATATTAACCAATGTCAGTCCAACAAGTTCAGAAAGAACCCTATGTATTTTATGAAGCAGAAAAAAACAAGCAAATAGCTTTCAAGGATCTGTTTAATTAAAGATATTGCTGTTGTAGATCAAATAGTTAAGAGTTTACTCTATCAGCAGTACCTTCTCCTTTTATGAAATTGTGTATTTATAACTGATGTTCATAATAATGACCCTGAGATGTTATACCATCCTTTGTAAATCATTAAAAAAATCAAATTATATTTTAAGACTGTTTGAAGTCAATGTATTATATACACATTCTTTAAAAATTTGTGATAGATAGATATACGATCTCTCTATAGAGGAACTCATTTTTCAGTAATTAAGAATACTTGAATACAATATCACCACATAAGTATAACGGAATATATTACCTAGTAGAACATAGTATGTTAAATGCAACTTTAGGGTGTGTGTGTATATTATGACAGAGACAGAGAGAGGGACAAATAGGGACAGATAGACAGGAAGGGAAAGAGATGAGAAGCATCAGTTCTTCATTGTGGCACCTTAGTTGTTCATTAATTGCTTTCTCGTATGTGCCTCGACCAGGGGGGTACAGCAGACTGAGTGATCTCTTGCTCAAGCCAGCAAACTTGGGCTCAAGCTGGTGAGCCTTGCTCAAACCAGATGAGCCTATGCTCAAGCTGGCGACCTCAGGGTCTCAAACCTGGGTCCTCTACTTCCCAGTCTGATGCTCTATCCACTGTGCCACACCTGCTCAGGCTATTATATTTTTTTCTGAAATAAAAAATATCTTACTGGATTTTTATATATAAAAAAGATCATTTATAACATAACACTCAACATTCTTAAAAAGCAAACAAGGAAAATAAAAGAACTGTGATTTAACAGCCATGCTGGTCATACTGATGGGTTAGAGGAGAATGCGTTTTGACTTTTTTTACATATGCCTTCTAATGAATGGATTATTTAAGACAAATTTTGTGATTCGGGGTACTTTTTTCTTCTGCTTCACACCTTAACCTTCCCAAAGCTGGTGAGAGCACTCACAGAATTTAAACTGCTCTAAATTTTAGGATTTGAGCATAGCCTTGAAAACTAAAAAGCCCTCGTAACCATAAAAGCTTATAGATCCCCCCTGTGCTCAAGATAAGGGGACTAAAATCCTTATTCTTGGTTTATAGTTATTCCACTTAGTTGTACCAGAAATACTATTTATGGAGCCATATGACCACATCCCCCAAATTCTTAATAATAGTAATTTTATGATTATAAAGGTAAGATGTACTCTCATTTATTGCTACTGGTAATGCTAAATTTTAAAGCCATTTTGAAAGCAGTTTGGGCAGTTTCTTATAAAGTTAAACATATATTTTTCAGTGTAATTCAACAATCCCACTCCTAGATATTTACTTGGGAGAAATGGAAACGTGCCCATACAAAGACCTGTAAATCAATGTTTATAGCAGCTTTATTTATGACAGTCAAAAACAAGTGGAAACACCCCAAATGTCCACCAATCAGTGAACAGGTGAATACAATGAAGTCTGTTCATACAATGAAATTCATATTCAGCCTGACCAGGTAGTGGCACTGTGGATAGAGCATCGGACTGGGATGCGGAGGACTCAGTTCAAAACCCTGAGGTCGCCAGCTCGAGTGCGGGCTCATCTGGTTTGAGCAAAGCTCGCCACCTTGAGCCCTAGGTCACTGGCTTGAGCAAGGGGTCACTCGGTCTGCTGTAGCCTCCTGGTCAAGGCTCATATGAGAAAGCAATCAATGAACAATGAAGAATTGATGCTTCTAATCTCTCTCCCTTTCTATCTGTCTGTTTCTGTCTGTCCCTCTCTCTGTCACACACACACACACACACACACACACACACACACACACACACACACAGAAATATATTCAGCAATAAATTGGAACTCCTGATCCAGACCACAGCATGGAGGAATCTCAAAAGCTTTATACTAAGAGAAAGAATGCAGACACAAAAGGCAACAAACTGTGTAATTCCACTTGTATGGGATTCTGGAAAACAAAAGATCTGAAAGGTCAGAAATCAGATCAGTATTTTCAGAGCTGGGGGTGTGAGTAGGAGATTGATCCATCGTAGCATGCAGCAGTCTTCGGGGGATGGAAATGTTCCAGAAGTTCACTGCCATGGTAGTTACATGACTAGGTCAACACTCAACAAATTATATACCTAAAATGGGTGAATTTTACTTCATGTAAACTAATAAACCTTTTAAGAAAAGAGAAAGACATGCTCAACATAGAAATTGTCAAAATATAGAAGGACAGAATGAATATGAAGGTCACCTTTAATCTCAACAGCCAGACTATTTTGAATTATTTTGTATTTTGTGCTATTAATTATTTTGCAAGTTTATTTTGATATATTTTTCTGGGTTGTTTTTCCATTCATGTGCTATAAGCTCGTAACTATTTTTTCTTAAACTTAACATTATAATAATTCTTCCGTATAATTTTTTTTTAGCATCATGTTTAATGGCAACCTTATCATTCTTTACTGTTTGGCTCTTAGATAGTTTTGAGATTTTGCTCTTAATACTGATGAACATCTCTTTTTTTTATTGTTTCCTCAAGTATAAATGTGTCTGTTATGCCAAGAATCTTCTTTGATACCTGAGAAAAAGCACTAGACAGTGATACGTACTTTGTACCAAATTCCAGAATGCATCCTTATAAATATAAAAACTCAAATTTAAGTTTGATGCATTTTTTTTATTCAGGCTAGTTATCTTTTTCGATGTGCTTATTTTGTTTGTTTTTTGTTTTGTTTTGTTTTTTCTGTGAGAGACAGAGAGATAGGGACAGAAAGGCAGGAAGGAAGAGAGATGAGAAGCATCAATTCTTTGTTGCAGCATCTTAGTTGTTCATTGATTGTTTTCTCATATGTGCCTTGACCAGGGCAAGGTGGGGGGGGGGGGTTACAGCAGACCAAGTGATCTGTTCCTCAAACCAGCGACCTTGAGCTCAAACTGGTGAGCCTTGCTCAAACCAAATGAGCCCGTGCTCAAGCCGGCAACCTGGGGTTTTCGAACCTGGGCCCTTTGTGTCCCAGTCCCCCACTCTATCCACTGCGCCACCGCCTGGTCAGGCTGGATGTGTTTTTTTCATGCACATTTATTTTACATAAAATTTTTGTCCAACATGAAAAATAAAGGACAGAAACTGTCGGATTCTCCTGCATAGCATTTATCACATTTCTTTTGTACAGTTAATCTTTTGTTGGCTGTAATTTTTTTCTTATGTGGTGACTAAAACTCTTTTGACCAGATACCTTCTATATATGTTTGATCAGCTGTGACTTCTCTATATGGTTATTTGGATTCTCTCTTGGCTTACAAGATCCCAAATGCCTCAAAGCCCAACATTAAAGAGCTTATCTTGCTTCAAGTCTCAAATTGTCTTTTATTCTACATTAGGACATCTTCCAATATAGACATGTATATGCACACCCACCCCTCTACTTTCTGCCTTCATGGAAAGCAGACATATTCATTCCAAATGTGTTGAGCCATCGTATTGAATGATGTTGCCACTGACAGTATTACCCCTCATGCAGTACCTTCACTGTCAGCAAGACTTACCCTTGACTTGCTGTGGTGTTGATGGTTTGTGTATCAATATTCACTTTCACTTATGTATGACCCTGTTGCCCAGCAACATGCTAAGGGAGACACTTTGAAGGAGCTAAAACAGGCTGAGGTCACAGGAAAAGATAATTCCAAGTGCCCTCTGTAGGTCCAAGACGGTTATTTGATGCCCATCTGATGTGCACAGTATCTAGCTCCTGGGGTCATAGCTGTTAACCCTGTAACAGGAGGTTGGGTGTGTGCATTTCAGGGTAGGGGAATGACGCAGGAAAGACAGAAAGAGAGCAGCCAAACACCCTTCACCAGAATCACAGAAGAGAAATTAGAGGCAAGAGCGAATGTGGGGCAGAGGGCTTTAAAGGATATCAAGAGGAGAGAGGGAACAGGTGAGAACAGTAGCGTAGATGGCTCTGTCAGTAACTAAATGAATTCACATTACATCCACAAGCTCAGATGATACAGTATCAAGGGGATTGTGAGAGCCAAATGCAAGTTCACCAAACACTTCAGCTAGCTGATGTGCCGGAAGAACAGGTATAATTGATTTGGGCACGTGGGTGATGCTTCCCTCTGCAGGAGCCTAGCTTTTACTTTTACTTTTAATAACTTAGAGGTTTTTGTTTGTTTGTTTGTTTGTTTGATTCTGAAAATTTATAAAACAGAGAATAAAGAAAGAAACCTGAGTCATATAAAACCCTACCACTCAAACATAACTATTACTAATATTTTGGATAATTTACTTCATAAATATGTTTTATAAAGTCATTGTGTGTATGTAGCTTTGAATCTGCTGTTTTCACATAACATTCTATAGTGAGAGATTCTTTATGTAGCTTTTTAAAAAATATTATTCAGTGACCTCATGGGATTTCTTTCTATGTCTATGACAGCATTTATTAAATAACTCGCCTACTGTTGTACGCTTATGTTTCCAATAATATAAATAACATTGTACTGTGTATCCATGTAGAATACATCTTTATCTGCATAGCTAATTGTTTCCCTAAGAAATTCCAGGATGGGCCTGACCAGCCAGTGATGCAGTGGATAGAGCATTGGACTGGGATGCAGAGGACCCAGGTTCAAAACCCCGAGGTCAACGACTTGAGCGCGGGCTCATCTGGTCAAAACAAAGCTCACCAGCTTGGACCCAAGGTTGCTGGCTTGAGCAAGGAGTCACTCAGTCTTCTGGAGCCCCCCAGTGAAGGGATATATGAGAAAGCAATCAATGAACAACTAAGGTGCCACAACAAAGAATTGATGCTTCTCATATCTCTCCCTTCCTGTGTGCCTGTCCCTATCTGTCCCTGTCTCTGTCACACACACACACACACACACACACAAAACACACACACACAAAAAAAAAAAAGGAAAAGAAAGAAAGAAATTCTAGGGTGGAAAGTTGGGCTGTTTCTACATATTGTCACATTAGCCTACAGAAAGGCAGCCTTACATTACCCTGCACTAGTCGGGAATACAAGTGCTCATGCATTTCAACACTCCTAAGACAGCATCCCCTGTTATTTTTCTTAAAACGGGGCAAAAAAAGTATGTTTGCTTTGTATTGCACAAGAAATTCTTTTAATAAGACAGAAATTAAATATTCAAGCCAAGATTTTAGTTTTAAACATTGTGAAAGTCTAGAGATTTTAAGCCCTTATATATACTATTAGCTGTAGTGCTTTTTGTCACTCAGAATTATATATAAATTGAGTTAGTTTGACTAGAGTTTTCAACAGTATTTTTCAACTACTGGTCCATGTACTGGTCTACCAGAAATTTCATGCTGGTCAGTGAAAGAGTTAACCACCCTGATGTTTTATGAAAAATATAAACCCAGTGATCTTAGTCAAATTCGCTTATGCTCTGGGTGATTTCTATTTTAGTGGTCTCTGAAATAATTCTCCTATTTTCACCAGTCCGCAAGTGTAAAATGGTTGAAAACTACTGGTCTACAATGTAAAACCTTCACTTCAGAAAAAGAGATTGTGTCAAAATACTGGAAAAGCTTACTTTCATTTAAAAATTAAGCCTCTTTTTGTCATATTTTAAACTTCTAATCTGTTCTCCACTTCTGTGGTAGGTATGTGTGTAGTTTCATGGTATTTTAAAATTGCTTTCCATGACATGCTCGCACTTGATTAATTATTAATGTCTTCTTTTTCTCGATTTTTAAGCTTAACTCCGTATTTTCAGTAAAAACAAAAGTTCTGTTTTCAGATGATCTGCAACGTTAATAATTTTAAGTCAGGCTTCTAATAGCATTGCAAAGTTGAACAAAAGTCTTGGTTGATATTATGTTCAATTTCACCATGTCACGTTCGTTGTTATCTGAATTTCATAGTTAGGAAAATTTGCAGGATGCTTCCATAAATCAGGTAAACCTCCAAATTGTAGGGCTGGCACTGATCTTGGTAATCAGCAGATGCAATCCTTTCATTTGGTGGTTGAGGAAAGGGACGCTGAGATTGATACAAGCACATTTCTGGGTCACATAGCTGGGCCATGACCCCGGATTCTTCATTGTACAGCCGGCTCCTTCGTGGGCCACACCTGAGAGCTGAAACCATTTAGGAATTCATAGCCTTTGTCTCTCCTGAGAAGCATGTGTAAGAATAAAGTTCCTACTGGTTCCTTGATTATCCTTTCTAACTCCAACTTTGCTCAATTTGCAATATAAACTGACAAATTGATAAGCCACATAAATCAATTGCCTTTCAAGAACTTAGAATAAGCTCAGTCATTTTGTAATACAGAAACCGCGTGTTGTCTCAGATTCCAAATGAACTATACTTTGCCTTTAGCAGGCTGGTTTCAGGAATAAATATACCTGTAGAAGAAATATGGTCACACAGAGCCACAACATTACTCACATGAAGTGTTCTGCTGTTTGCTTTTCTTACCAGATATCTGTATGCCCTTGGACAGAAGGTTTGGAAAAGATGGAAAAAACGTTACTTCGTTCTGGTTCAGGTTAGCAAATTTATTTTCTGTTACTTAATCACTCTAAGACAGCAGTTCTCAAACTTTTTTTGTGTGGGTTGTATTTATCAGTATTCACTGTATTAGAAATTAACATTGGAAACAATTTAAATATTTAATTCATTTTAAAATAAAGTTAACTTTATTACACGCTAATGCAAATTACTTTTATAAACACAGCAACTATTTAGTGAAGTGTGTGGGATTCTTTTAGACTTTCGTACATCTCTTTAAGTGTCTGGTTTAAGACAACACAGCCATTTTCTCATATCAGCTCCTACATTCAATCTGTTGCAATATCGGATCAAACTTAGCCTCTGGAGAACTCCACTGTTCACTAATGAGAGAATAACTGTGAAAAAGGCAGATGATGTATGAGTATTATAAAAACAGACATGACCTCACCAATCCCCTGAAAAGTTCTCAAAGACCCTCAAGTTTATAAGATCACACCTTGAGTACCAATGCATCATTCTACAATTTTAAAGATAAACGTAACACATCAAAGCACTCATTTTTATTCAAATATGCCACATATAGTACTTATCCGCATAATTCTGTCTTTAAATCACTTTGGTAGATTTGTTTGTGATAAGATCCAGCATGTGGATGAATTACTGGGTTGGCTGACTCTTTGTGTATGTGTGTTTGTGTTTATTTTTTGTGCATTTTGAATCATGGAAAATATTTGCTCGTAGAATATACTCATTAAATTAACTTTACATTGAAATAACTTTCTAAGTAATAGTCATTTTATTCGGTTATAAACCTAAGCTATTTTATTTCCATGGGAATATTTGAAAAGACTCATTTTTGGAATTCTTAACAGAAAATGGTCTGTAAAAATCTCATTGATTTCTACCCACACATTAAGCAAGCTTAAACGATCTCAGTCAGAATGACATAGTGAAATGCTGAGGAAGGAAAACTATCATTTGCTGTCTTCTAGAAATATGGCTATCTATTAATAGCTGAATAAATTCTATGCCATGATGACATAAAAATTTCATGAAAAGTATAAAACTTAGTGAAAAGTCATGTTATCTACATGGCAAACAACCATGTTTTTCTTTTTTATGGTTTAAATGTAACCTTTTCTTATGTTATTAGAACCAGTATTTGATGAGCTACTTTAATCACATATGTACACACGTGCGCACACACATTGACAGTCTTATGATATGAAGCCCCAGCATTTACTGTAAGTAAGGGCCCCCCGTTGGGAGTTCTTGGTGACCTGTCCTCCAAAAACCACAGCTGTAAGTCACTGTCTTTGGTTTACAGGTTTAAGTTCTTTACATTGGCACAAGAGCTGAAATATATTTACCAAGCCATTTCAGTGCAGATCTTTCTAGCAGTTTTGATTTTATTTCCATCACCAGATGTCTTATGTCTAACTGGACAAGTTTGTGTTAGTAACTTGTCTCTATCAAGTCTTTCTAAAGCATTCAACTAATTTTTCATAGAATCAGGAGATCCTTTTTCATAGTCACATTTCATGCATTTATACAGAAACTCAAATCCATAATTTCAATACCTTATGTTACTGGCGTAAACAAACCCAGCTGACTCTTAATAAGCACAGTTTTACAAGTAACTGATTATGGCTTTTAAAAAATATTTGCCTTTGTTACATAAGACTTAATTTATTAAGAGCAGCTTTAGGTTCAAAATTGAGAGGAAGATACAGAGATATCCCATATATCTCCTGCTCCCCACAACATTATTAGACTCCCCCCCCCATATTGTCAACATCACTTTATACATTCGTTACCAAGGATGAACCAACATTGGACATTGACACATCACAATCATCCAAGGTACACAGTTTACATTACGAGTCACTCTTGGTGGTGGACGTTCTATATATTTGAACAAATGTATCAGGACATATATCCATCACTGTAATATCATACAGAGTACTTTCACTGCTGTAAAAATCTTCTGTGCTGTGCCTATTCATCCCTCTCCTTCCCCAGGAAATCACTGGGTTTTTTTATTTTCTTCATAGTTTTGCCTTTTTCAGAATGTAATATTGTTGGAATCATACAGTATGTAGCCTTTTCAGGCTGACTTATTTCCCTTAGTCATATGCATTTAATATTTTTCTGTGGCTTGAAAGCTCTTTTTTTTAAGCACTGAATAATATTTTATTGTCTGGAGGAATCATAGTTTATTTATCCATTCACCTATTAAATGACATCTCAGTTTCCAGATTTTAGCAATTATGAATTAAGTTGCTACAAACCTCCCTGTTTAGGTTTCTGTGTAGACACAAGCTTTCAGCTCCTTTGGGTAAATACCAAGAAGCTCAGTGCTGCTTGTATTTATACATACACTCAATGTACATATTTATTATGTTGTGAAAATGAATCGGAGAGTAGTCACTGGAAATATGGTTAAGTGATAGCAGGCTAAAAGAGTTTCTAATATACTGATTGTTTTAATATGGAAATTAGGCTTTATAAGTAGATTGGTCTTGAGAAGTCAGATAATCACTTTATGTTTTGGCAGGTAAGGTTCAAGGCGGTCTCCTTATCTTATTGCATATGATCCCAAGAATCAAAAGTTACAGGACAAACCAATATAATTTGATGATTACCATAGAAGAGGGTTTGGAAACCCAGTAACAAAAATATGTTTAACATTTTCAAAGGAAAAATTTAACTCAGACCAAAGTAGATAAACTTATATATGCCATGATTGAAATTTAGAAAAAGCATTACCAAATTATAATGAATTTGGATTTGTTCTGCCTGAGGTATCCTTTTAAAATTTGAAGTCTTGTTTTTATGCATTCTGACTTTACACACATATATGTACCCACATGCACTGGCACAGAGAATCCCATGCCCAAGTGTACACTGAGATAGAAATGCCAGTATTCTGGAATTTTGTTGAAATTTTAAATACAATTGAATCTTCCTTTCAATTCCAAATGTATTGAGAAGACCAATGAATGAATACATTTCAAGATTAAAATGGATACGTATGGCGATTCCATGAGAATGACCCTTTGAAGAAAGCAGGTAGATTTTATTGGTATTTTTAAAGGCAACTCTCAGTCTGTCGGCACACAGCCGGTAAGGCCATACCTGTGGACTGCACTGTTGGAAGGTAAAGGAGTCATTAGGCTAGGGAGGACAGGGGACCCCTGCTGTGTCTGCAGCAGAATGGGGCTCTGGTGATAATGCGAGTCTCATCACCACTTGTGAGTGTGGATTACATGAGTGATATAGCTGGAGATCAGCCATCAACCTGGGAATTTGCACTCATAAAAATTGATTGAGAGTCAGGCTTGGCCAGCTGCAAAATCATGGCTCAAAGTGAACACTCGAAGAACCATTAAAGTGAAAAGACTTATCAAAGACTCTCACGTACATATTTAAATCGGATTTAAAATGGGAAATTAAATTATTTATTGATGTCAGGTGCTTATTTAACTTCTAACTAAAATTAGTTTTGATCCCCATTTAGATTCTGAAGCCAATAGAGTTAACAGTAGTAAATAGATGTTCATGTTTTTTGTGTGTTCTGTTTTTTAGGAGGCTGCCTTTTTTCAATTGAGGTAAATTAGGGTTCATGCTGAATTGAAAGAACAGTGACTTGGAAGAATATGTTTGAAATCTCACCAAAATTACAATTATATATTTCTTATCTCTTTTTTTTCTATGATAATTAAGATTTTTTTGTTTTGTATTTGGAGGATATCATTGGTACAAAGTACTTATGACACTCATATATTTTAGTTCCTTTCAACACAGTCATTTAATAGCTTTAAACTTATCTTTGTGTTTATGATTTAACTAAACTGAATTATTTCATAATTCTATTTTCTGCTAATGCCTAGTCAAATAACTATGCCTGCAGGTATGGCATATTCTGTGGCAAATCTAAAAATTACTAAAGCACTCATCTATTAATACAGTTCTTGCTATATTTAATGTAGCACTTATTAATGTAAAGCACTTTTAGCACATTATCTCATTTGCTCCTTTGAATAAGGTATTTTGGAGGGCAGGTATTATTATCCTCATTATATAGACAAAATTGATTTATGAAGGAGTTATATAATTTATCCAAAATTATACCCAAAGTTAGTATGTGTTCTAGTAAAGGGGTCAATCCAGCTCTGTCAGAATCTAAAGATTACGCTCTCATTTACTCGGTGATAATGCTGTGATTAAATTGATGCATGCAACTATAGCTGATCTGAAGACACACAGACATATGAATGGTCACTTTCAAGATTAGTGGATCATTAGTTTCATGAGGTACAAAACAGTGTTACTGCAGAAAGGAAATGGCCAGTGAGGGATTGCATAAGAAGCCTGTGCCTCACAAAGGCCACCTACTGCGCGACATCACTCGAAACTGAAGTAGACATCAGTTTTTCTGTATCAAAGTGTTCAATACTTGTTGTCGACGTGTCAGAATCAGGACTTGAAGTTGCTGCAAACAACAGCAGGCTATCAAGATAGAATGTTAATTACATATCAGCCGAGTTGGCACAGGATGTAATCAGTCAGCCATGCCACTGCGTGATGTGTGCATGCGGCAGACATATGAGAAGCCTGTTAGTGAGATGCCATCCAAATCTGTTTGAAACTTAAAGAAATGTCCACCCCAACCTGTTGCTGTCTGAGACATCCAGCACCCACGGGACCCACTGCAGCAGGCTGCTGTTACACGTCTGAGAACAACACCACTGCTGTGTGAAATCGGATGGTCTGGGTTTATTTAGTCTTGGGATGTCAGCCGATGTTTGCTTCTGGGAACATGAAGTGAACAGATATAGTGCTGTCTGATCAAGAAGGTCATGGGATAGTGGCTTTCTGGACTTATGATTTAAATTGACTTAAAACTTACAAACCCAGGACTTGCTCATGTAAGGTAAAATTAAACCATACAGAAGTATTTATGATGCCATCAGTACCCCTATCTGCAGTGCCACCTCATTTTGTTCCCTTTCTGAGAAGTAGCCATGAAACCATTGCTAGTAGTGTGACCTGCTAAACTTTCATCCTTAATGGATTCATTTCCTATATATTTTCTTCTGTGGATTGTTTTGACCCCCTTTAAAAGGATATATCAGCCATGGCCAGGTAGCTCCTTTGGTGAGAACATTGTCCTGATATGCCAAGGTTGAGGGTTCAATCCTTGGTCAGGGTACATAAAAGAATCAACCAATGATGCGTAAATAAATAGAAGAGCAAACTGATGTTTTCCTCTCTCCTTCTCTCTATAAAATCAATAATTTTTTTTAAAAAAGGAACTTTGTTAAAAATAATTTCTTTTAAAAAGCATATCATAGGTAGGTTGCCTCGTCAATATATAAAAAGCCACTTTACTCTCTTTAATGAATTGGATTCCATAGTATAGATTAACATAATTTATGTAACAATTCACCTCTTTTGATATTTAAGTTCCCTTTTTCTAAAAAAAAAAAAAAAACCTGATAGTCTCTCTATCTCTCTCCATATATATATAAACTTTGTGTATCTGGGGATAGGGCTAAGGAAATGAACTTGAAAGGCCAAAGGGCATGGATGTCTGCAATATAAAGTAGGAGTATAAAACTTTAGATGAATCATCAGTGCTTAAATATTCACCAGAATTTTGGTTGTTTTTTCATCTGTCAACTTTTGATAGTAATCATTACCTGCCCAGTTGCATGTGTTAGTTTATCTCTTAAAATACACATCTCCAGTAACTGCCTGACTTTTGCAGTCCTTGTGGGTTTGGTGCTGATGAGTTCATAGTCCTCCTTCATTATCAGGTCCCACATCCAAGGAGAGGAGTTTGCCAAAGTGATAGTGCAGAAGCTAAAGGACAACAAGCAGATGGGCCTCCAGCCATACCCTGAAGTGCTGCCTACTTCTCGAGCACCATCTTTAAATTTATTTCAAAATAAAAGCTTATAGGCAACTCCTTTTCAAGAAGAAAAGTCAGTTTATTAAAAGGTGTTTTATACCTCTGTTGTTCTGATCAGATTGTTTTTATGAAATCCATGTGAACATTAGAAGCTTTAATGAAGTTTCTTCTTTAGGTAAATATTAGTCTCTTCCATGATATTACAGTATTTTTTTAATTAATATAGTGAAAGTTTGCATTTTGCTACAGTTTGATTTTTGTCTCTGGTTAATTGAAGTTATTTTTTAAATGTAATAATTACACTTTTCTTATACATAAAAAAAAAAATACACATCTCCAAAGTACTAGAAATTTGAAAATTGGCTTACGTGTGAGGCTACTTGGAACAAAATATCAAAGGGAAACAATTTTTTTCTTATTTTAGGTTTTATTTTTAAAATAACTTTTATTTTGTGATAAGTGGGCTTTCCATAGGGAGAAAAATAATAGCTATATTTATTTATAGAATTTGTTGAACATTAATAAACTTAATGCATTTACTCCTTAACATCATTCTAAAATACAATTTAAATAATTATATATATATATATCTCAAGTGCTAAAATTATAAAAAGAGACTGAGAAGGCGGAGTGAGAATTGGTTCTAATTGGGTAAGCAGAATCTCATTTGACTCAATCAGTGATCCCAATGCAAATATTTCTTTCTTTACCTATACAAACTGTGTGCTCCCTTAAAACTTTTGTTATTTTTGTGTTTAGATTCCAAAGATATGTCTGACTCCTTTTATTTTATAGCTCATACCTGCATGAAAGAGTAATGGAGCTATGCATGGAATTGTACAGTATTGTAGTGGGCTTAATTTTTCTTTTAAAAATTGTATTGTGACTTCATTTTAAGCCTGACCAGGCAGTGGCACAATGGATAAAGCATAGGGCTGGGACGCAGAGGACCCAGGTTCAAATTCTCGAGGTTGCCAACTAGAGTGCAGGCTCATTTGGCTTGAGCACAGGCTCACCAACTTGAGCGTGTGGGGACGCTGGCTTGAGCGTGTGATCATAGACATGACCCCATGGTCGCTGGCTTGAGCCCAGCAGTCGCTGGCTTGAGCACAAGGTTGCTGGCTTGAGCAAGGGGTTACTTACTCTGCTGTAACACCCGAGTCAAGGCACATATGAGAAAGTAATCAATGAACAACTAAGGAGACTAAGGAGTGTCAACAGAGAATTGATGCTTAACTCTCTCTGTTTCTGTCTGTCTGTCCCAATCTGTCCCTCTCTCTGACTCTCTCTGTCTTCGTAAAAAGAATTAAAAAAAAGACTTCATTTTAAAATGTTGTATTCATATGTACTCGTATGTGTCTTAACACATGTATATAGTGTATCTGTCACATACTAAAGATTAAGTAAATATTTGTTAAATACATGAATATCATTTTTCTTTAATTTGGGTTCTTTCTCAGACCTTTTTTTGGAACATAAAATTGACTTATAGTTCAGCTTACTTAAACCAAAACCTAGATATTTTCTTTGATTTCTCATTTTTGTTACCCTCATGTCAATCAGAAGACACTGTTTGATCTACAGCCAGAATGACATCCCACTTAAATTCAGTTCTCCCCATCGTCTTCTACCATCCTAGCAGAAACTATTATCATCTTCACGTGACTCATACAATAGCATCCTCTTCCTACATCCTTCACACCGACTCCAGGCTCTCTCTGCTTCCCCTTTCCGCCATCCCCCTTACAGTCTTTTCATTGCCGGAATAGTCTGTTTGAGGCATAACTCAGGTTTTGCCAAGTGGCTGCTTAAACTCTTCCATGACTTCCCCTTGTACTTAGAATAACCCCTGGCCATCACCTAAGGTCCTCCGTGGTCTAGCACCAGATTCCTCTTTGTGAGTCCTTCCTGTCACTGAGCAGCACATTCTTGTGTCACGTTTTACCCCCAAATTAATTGCCATGCCAAGAATTGGAGTTTTTAACACCTCCCAAGTCATCAGCCCCACTCCTTTAGTGTATAATAAGGCTTTATTTCTTAAATGCAATTTTTATGCAAATATGCCTTTGAATTAAGACCCTTGTCTTTTTTTACCCCAGTAAGAGTTTAACTACCTCACTTTCATTTTCCCCATGGCTGGCTCATCCTGCCTTCCCATTTCAAGTATCAAGCCGTGTCTCCCCTCTGTTGGGCCTTGTCTGTTCTCCCTGTCCCAGCTCACTCCTGTCACATTAAATTAGCCTGTGTTATATTTTCAGAGGACTTCTCTCGACTCAAAGTTATTTGAGTTTTTTTTGTATGTATTATCTCTTTACTCTTTCTAGAATATATGCTCCATGAAACTAAGGACTTTGTCTTTCTTATAGTCTACTGTGAGTGGAAATTAAATGTTTGTTAAATAAATAAATATATGTGAATAAGTCCGACCATTGTTTTTAAGATACTGCCTTTTCTCTTTCTAATTTATATGCACTGATTGCTAAATCTTTTTTATGCCATATGGTCAAGACAATAAATAGATAGTCCTCTCAAATTTATCATGACCCTGAAGATATATTAATTTTTCTTGATTAAATTAAGCTCTGAGATTAAAAAATAAGAACTCTAACCGCACCTTTGGCATCTGCCAAGAACGTCTCCAGCTAAGGATTTTTAAGCCACAGTCTTTACTGAAATTAGACGGTGGCAGTTGCTAAGCCGCCAGCTGTTCACATGATCCCTACACTAGGGACACGACACACAACCTGGGTGCTGTGGTCTCTTGACAGCTCACGGTGAACACTCAGACGTGTGCCCATGGACAGGTGCTGAACAGGTTGGCAATCGCAAACGAAATGGGAGATCTTCCAGACCAGATGCAGGCACCTCGTGGGGCCTCAGCAATGTAAGCTAAGGTGCCCTGTCAAAGATAGTGATGTTAAAACCTGATGTAAGTCCTCACATTTAAATCTGTTTATATCCCCCAGTTCTCAACAAATCCATTCTCTATGGCATTATTAAGAGTGGATTGGGTTAAGGAAATTGAATGTTCATTGTTGCTGTGACTTTCGCTGAAAGGATTTTTCACTTGCAATATAGTATATTATACAAGCTTTGTTCAGTAATATACGTGTAAGCTTAGATGTGAAAGCAAATACTAGCTCTGAACAGGTCAGACCACTTGTTTCCATCTAATTCCCTGTTGTGTGGTGATGACGGAGTGTTGAGGTGGCCACAGACTGCCTCCCACTGCGGGCACAGGGAACAGGGTGACCACCTAATGTTGACAGTTTTTTCATAGTGTAACTTCTTCAGATAACTCTTAATCTGGATACTGCCTGGCAAAGGAGCAGCTGCAAGGTGTTCACACTGTTCTGATGGGTCCACTTGAATTTATACTACATATTTGTCATAGGCTTTGTCTCAAGATTTCACATGACTGTGCAAAAGAGAAGGGTAAGAGGGAAGGAAGTTCTTGGGGATACCAAAGGAATCCAAAGAAGCATAAAATGCAGCATCTTTGTATGGAGCCAGTGATCTGAAAGCCAAACAGCACATTTTTAGTTGTCTTCTGGATTCGATTTCTAGTTGTCCAGTTGTTGGTGACAGCATCACCAGTTGTTGGTGTTTGATCTTATCCCAGCTGCACTCGCCTTGTGATCAGTGGTAAGAAAGCCACCAGAATTCTAAGAAAATTTAGGAAAAAAAAAATGAAACTATGAACCAAAACAATAACCCGGGAAACAACTAAGTAGGGAGAGATTCTTCACATTAAAAAGAAGTTCTACCTTCTCAAAACCGTATGATTCATGTAAGTGGTGAGATCTTTCTATATCTTACATATTCCTATCTAGAGAAAAAAGTCAATAAAGTCAAAATATTGGAAAGTTTGGCAAATTGAAAACTGATCAGGAAAAATGCTAAGCTATTTTGGAGTTGTAACAAAACATAGTAAAATGTATAATTTCATTTCAAATCTTTTTTACATATATATAAGATATATATCACATAATGGTATACATGGGATTGGATTTCTCAAAATTACGCATTTACTCTAATAATATTGTCATAACATTCTACAAAGGTATTAATCATTAAAACTCAACCAATTGAATAAGATATTGTTATATTTGATGCTTACGGATTTAAATTATGTGGTGAGAATTTTAAGAGATAACATTTATGAATTAGAGACTATGATATCAAGAGGACTCGAATCTCACTAAATTTGCAGATAGTTTAAGCTATAGCTAAGCTTCACTGGAAAGAACACATAGGATTATTCTCTGAAACATACAGATATTAAGGGATGGGGCTTCTGGACCTTCAAGTTCATGATCTCAACCCCAGATTTTATGAGTAAGGAAACTTTTTTCTGAGATCACCCAAAAGGAAGTGGTCATCTTGAGCCTAGAACACAGGTCTCCTCACTCCAGTAGCTATTTCTTCCCATATAACACATTATTTTATAATTCCCATTCTGAGACTTAAAAATAATTGTATTTCAAAATAACAAGCCAATTACCTCTTAATTTCTGGCAAAGTTATTATTTAAGATAGCTCAGATATATAGATATCTGTAAGAATCTATAATCAAAGACGACTACAACTATTAGGGTATGGGACAGAAAAGTGAATTGAATAGGAAATAATTTGAGGCATTATCCCTTTATTAGTTATTTTCTCATGGGTACATATTCAATAAATCACCATTTTTGTCAGTAATTTTTGGTGTGTCTTTAATCACTATAACATAATCCTTTGATGTATTTAATATTTCTCTTAAAATTTACTTGTCTGAATTGTATATTGTCATTCCCTTTCTCTTAGTGATTTTCCTTTTGTTTGTGGTATATCTTGGCTTTTATCCCATTCTAATAGGTTCACTTATTTAGAGTAAAAATTGATATACTTTGCCTTTATTCTTGCTGTCTTCTCTTACATGGTTACTAAGTCTTCTCCACACCATGTTTTTATTCCACACTAGTTTATTCTGCACTTCAAAAGTTTGCAATGACACAGTGGATCCCATGTTTTTTGCATTCATTGAAAGAAAAATTATTTTGACTTTCTATTGTAACTTGAGGAATATAGGCTGGTTAGTGTTCCCCTCATTTTCTTTGACAAAATCTGGGGTTTAGGTTTCACAGTCTGTTAAAATTACTTAATTACTTTATATGTCTTTAACTTACTTTAGGAATCAAACAAAAAAGAAAAAGGAAAAGAAAATTGCACCTAAGGCATTCTCAAAGTGGAAATTTGAATTAGAGGTTGTCTCACAAAGAATTTAAAAGCTAAATCTCAGTGAATTGGTGGATTAGGGGAAAAAACCTGCCCTCAAGCTGTTTGTATTTGGCTTTGGGCTCTGAATATGGAGTAAAAATGATACCTGAGAATTTGAAACTAAGAGAATGTTGAAGTTGTAATTTATTTTATCCAGATAAAAGGGAAAGAGCAAGTTAATAAATTAACATAAAATATACTTCTGGATTAGTGATATATCTGGTCATTTGACATAGAATTTTTTATTTTGATAACTGAGCCTTTAACCTGGACTTTATAAGATATCCATAGATAAAATGATGCTGAACTAATTAAATTACATAACAATAAACTAATTATTTACATCCTCAAGAATTTCAGCAATAGAGCTATTATATAGATAAACTAAAATAATTGTATTTATGGTGACGAATTTTATAAGGAGGTTCAAAGTGTACAAAACAACAAAAAAAGAACCTATGACTATGAAAAATTAACAAGCAGATTTGAAACAGGACTATACAGAACTAATAAAAGTTTAAATCAGCCTTTTAAATTACAGCCTTCTTGAACAGGTTAAACCATACGATAGACATATCTGAAGAGAAAATTAGCAATGTAGTTAATGAAATTATTAGTTATAATCTTAGGATATATTCAGAACTCAGCATGGAGAAAAAGAAGAAGCATACATAAAGAGGTTAAGAGATATGGAGGAAAAAACATCTAAGTTCCAAGATACCTCTGATAGAATTTGAAGAAAGACAGAATACAGGAAAAATGGGACAGAGTCAACTTTTGAAAATAGAAATGAAACAATTTCTAAAATTGATATGTCATGACTTCTCAGATACAAGAAATACAACAAATGTTAACCAGCATGAACATAAAACTTTTAGAAACTACAAGATAACAGTAATAAAGAGAACATTTAAAAGAAACTGACAGAAAAGGCAAATTAACTACAAGAAACCACAATTGGACTTGAATCAATCAGACTTTTTCTTGTGGGTATATAAGACTTCTTAAAATGGAATAATATCTTCAAAATGCTAAAGGCTTACTAGCCTATACTATACTATATGACCAAATAAACTAACTCAAAAAGCTTTTCCTTAAAGTAGAAGTAAATTGGCCTGACCTGTGGTGGCGCAGTGGATAAAGCGTCGACCTGGGAACACTGAGGTCGCCAGTTCAAAACCCTGCACTGGTCTGGTCAAGGCACATATGGGAGTTGATGCTTCCAGCTCCTCCCCCTTTCTCTCTCTCTCTCTCTCTCTCTCTCTCTCTCTCTGTCTCCTCTCTAAAATGAATAAAATAAAAAATAAAAATTAAAAAAAAAAAGTAGAAGTAGTAGAAGTAAATTCAACTCAGAATGAAGTGTGATTCAAGAAACAGAGTAAACAAAAACCGGGTTAAAAAAATTGGGTGCAGAAAAATTGGTTCTATTAAGTGTAACATTTTAATTACAAATATTTTCTATTACTAAATGTTAATTTACTAAATATTGCTAAAATAATGTGGAATTAACATAATGAGCCCTGATTGTAAGATTGGATCTGCTGGTGGGAATAAAGCAGTCAAAGGATCCTGTGTTCAGGGGGAGATGATAGAAACAAAAATACAGTAGGATTTGAGTAAACAATGATTAAAGAAAAACAAAATGTGTAGTTTGTACACAATCAGGGGAAAGGAGAGATTTTCTTAACATTTAATTGAGAGGGAAGAAGAAAAAAAGAGGCATTTGTAAACGGCAAAATAAGATAATCAAAATAAATTCAAAGATAACACCGACAATAACAAACATAGTATTCTGTACTTGCCTTTTAAAAGACTAGATCTTCAGGGCTTTAAAAAATTCAATTACATATTGTTTGTAAGGATTTAAAATAGAACATAGAATAATTGAGCATGAAGGGATGAAGAAGCATTACCAGGCACGTACTAACCAAAAGAGAGCCCAAATAGCTTTGTGGATATCCAACAAACTACACTTCCAAGCAAAAAACAGTATTAAGGATTTTTTAAAAGCCGGTACATAAGTATGAATGGAACAATTTACCAGCTAGATAGAACAGTCCTAGAAAGATATAACAATCCTAGGCACATATGTGTGAGATTATATCTCTTCAAAAAATATAAAGCAACATTTGAGAGAATTACATGGAGAATTGAGAGATGGACAACCTTGAGAAATTTTAACATACCTCTCAATTCACATAACAGGAGAAGTATTAGATGTTGCATATTTGACAACACAATTAGTAAATTTGATATAATGGACATAAATAATCACTGAACAATAATTGCAAAAGATGCATTCTTTTTAAGCAAACGAGAACATTACTAAACACTGGTCACACACTAGACAACAGAGCAGGTCACAAAAATGCCCAAATTGTGAATCACTCTTTTTTTTATTAGAATTTTAAATTTATTGTGTTGACATGGATTCAAGTGTTGCACTCAATATAACACCCTCACCCCAAATACAATGCCCTTCTTTACTGTCCTTGTCTCCCTCTCTCCCTTCTTCTGGGATTTGCTGCCCTGTTATCTGTGTCTATGTTGAATTATTCTGATCACAGTAGAATTACTTTAAAACTCCATAAGAGAAATATAACCACAAATCCAGACTTAAAAGCACACTTTTAAATAGCTTGTGTGCTGAAAAGAATCAAAATAAAAAAAATATTTAGACCTGAACTAATGAAAACACTGCTTATGAATTGTGAGATGAAGCAATGTAAATGTAGAATAAACTTGAGTGCACACATCTACAATGAATAACAACTGAAAATGAATGAACTATGTAGATCAATTAATGTTCATAAAAGAATAAAGTTAACACCACCGAAAGGAAGAAATGAAAGATAGCGGAAATTGTGGAATAGAAAACAAAGAATAGAGAGGATTAATAAAACCAAAAGATATTTTTTGCAAGCATTCAAAAAAAAGTAAACCTCTGGCAAAATTAATTTTAGAAAAGGTTATGAATGTCCATGTGTTGGGCAAATAAATTTGTAAAATTTGTGTTTTTTGAGTTTGCTCACTTTTAGTATTAAAAGATGGAGCTAGGCAGCACCAGGTATGTGATCTGTGAAATTGCAAATTACCTTCCTGCTTGGTAAGGGCCATTTTCTTGCCAATGTTGGCTGGAGAAGAGGTTTTTGTACCAAAAAGTTTTTGAATAGGAGAGGAGGCAGAGGGAGAAGCCATGTTTTTGCAGAGTGAGAAAGGAGAGAATGCTAAGTGCGAGGAAGAAGCCAGTTTGTACAGAGAGAGAAGATGTGCAGATGGGGAACCAGAGAGGTGAGGGGCTTTCGTGAGCCCTGCTGAGACTAGTGAGGCCTTTGATTCTAGGAAACACTGGAGAAGATTCTCCTGGTTGTAGAACCAGAGAATGTGTCATTGGCTTTGGGAGCCCTGTGTGTTTGCTCGCTGGCCAGTGCAAGTCTTGAATAAAGGAATGGCCCACCATTTTTTGACTCCACTGTTGCTTTACTGGTCTGTCCAAGTATAATGGGAACTTGCATGTGAATGGCCACGATGGCAGTGACTACTGACCATACACCATGTAATACACTAGAAAATGAGCAAACTCATCAGGAAACTCACAGAAAAAGGAACCTCGGGTGGTTAATAAAATTGCAAGGAAATGGTCAGCCCTAGGGGTGATGGGACTTGTAAATTCTAACAGCAAGATATTATTTCCTATTCATCAACATTGGTTTAAAAAATACTCAAAATACCAAGTTTGACAAAGGCAAGTAATGTGAGGAGCTCTTATCTACCCCTAGTGGGTGTGTAAGTCGGAAGGTGGTTTAGCAGTATGTGCTATCAGTGAAGATGGGCTTGTCCTAACCCAGTGATTCCAGTCCTTGATGTCGTTTCACCATGGCCCTCACTGTTGGGTAGGATGTGAGCCAGCAGGTCCATTGAGGGACTGTTCATAAGGGCAAGTGGAAGAAAGTGAAGGCTAGCACTGGGACATTGGGTAAATGGTGACAATTCAAGTAATAGAACATGAATCAAAATGGTTAAACATCAAGTTGGTTATGGGGTTAAAACGGGTGCAGAAGAATGTATATGATTCATCTATATAAAATTTCTGTAATATATGAAAAATACTTAATTTTATTAACTTCTCTGATACTGGTTTGTAATAATAAATATATAGAGAGTGATATAACTGAGAGATAGAGCGGGTCTAGTTTCAGACCACCTCAATAAGGTGAATATTGCAGACTAATTGGTGGAGGGCCTTGCCTTCCATATGTAAGAACCGCAACATCCTTGAAGCTCAGGAAAGCCAAGCACAACAAAAGGAGGTCTGCCTATATTCCTCTTCATCCCCATTCTAACACAGAGCTTTTAAAACCCTTGCAATTTCCTAATGAGAGTGAAAATATATTTTTGTTATGTTAAGGAGTGACTTTGAGACCCCACCTAAGGATGAGAGGGTTTGCTGGGAGAAGCAATCATGTGATTAGAAAGGTAGAACTTTCAGCCTCAACTCATTGACCTTGGAGGAGGGTTGAGGGGCTAGAGATTGTCAGTCAACAATGACAATGGTTTAGTCAGTCATGTCTGTGTATAATGAAGACTTCATAAAAAAATCAAAAAGAGGTGGTTTGGGTAGCTTGCAGTTTGGTGAACATGTGGAGTGTTGGGGACAGTGACCCATCTGGAGAGGGCATAGAAGCTCTGTGCCCTTTTCCTATATCTTGTCCTATGATTTCCTTCCATCTGACTGTTCCTGAGTTATGTCCCTTTATAATAAGCTGGTGATCTAGTAAGTCAAATATTTCGATGAGTTCTGTGATCTGCTCTAGCCAGTTAATCTAAGCCAAGAGGGAGACATCATTGGGACTTCTGATATATGAATCAGGAGTACACACAAAGACTTGAGCTTGCATGCAAGGAGGTTGTCATGGGGATCTCCAGTCCGTAGCTGGTCAGTCAGAAGCACAGGCAGCAACTTGGGTTTGAGACAGGTGTTTGAAGGGGAGCTCGATACTCTGTCTAGGTAAATAGTATCAGAACTGAGTTAAATTGCAGGACACCCACCTGGTATCCAGAGCACTGCTTGTTGATGTGGACCCGCACACACACACCCCACACACAGGAATTGGGTCTAGAAACTAAAAGAACTTCTATATAATAAAAGTTTTAAAACAGTCATGGAAATAATCAGAATATTCAGCGTGGTGATTGCCTCTGGGGAGAGAGAGAAGGAAACAGGTTTGAGAAGGTGCATACAGGCTTTAACTGTACCTGTTCTTAAAACAAAAAGACTTAAACCATGTAAGTATACAGAAAGTTATGGATCAGAAAAGCTGGATGACGAATAGATACATGTTAGAATTTTATCATACTTTCGTTTATGTTTGAATTATTTCATACTATTTTTAAAGATAATACTGTGTTAGGTCACTTTATAGAAAATGGGACTTGGGGCCAAGTTACCGTCCTTAAGAAAGAAGAAAATGAGGTTCTTTCTAGAATAAATAATAATAAGTGATATTATTGTTCACTGTTCCCTACCCTTTTTCCATCCCCAAGAAAACCCCATGCTCATCACCTTGTACACAGGGAAACCGAATCATTCTTTTTTTTTATTTTTATTTTTTATTTTTTTATAGGGACAGAAAGAGAGTCAGAGAGAGGGATAGTTAGGGACAGACCGACAGGAATGGAGAGAGATGAGAAGCATAAATCATAAGTTTTTCGTTGCCGTTGTGACACCATGTTGTTCATTGATTGCTTTCTTACATGTGCCTTGACCGCGGGCCTTCAGCAGACCAAGCTACCACTTGCTGGAGCCAGCAACCTTGGGTCCAATCTGGCGAGCTTTTGCTTAAGCCAGATGGGCCTGCGCTCAAGCTGGCAACCTCGGGGTCTCGAACCCGGGTCTTCCACATCCCAGTCTGATGCTCTAGCCGCTGCGCCACCTCCCGGTCAGGCCAAAGCATTCTGTAATAACACACCCCTGGGGAGCCGCTGGGTTCTGTGAGCCTATGGCTCAGGCAGTGAGAAAGGAAATTCACTGACAGTCAGTGAGATGAGGACAGAGAAGGAGAACTCCTGGCAGCAGGAACCACCGCTACCTCAAGCTTGGGCCTCCCTCTTCCAAACAAGGCTTTGTGTGTTTTATTGTTCCAAAATGGGAGTAGTTGCACTTTTATAAATTACAATATAATTCATATTTCTTTGAAAACAATCAAAACACGGAAAAAATAATTTATAATGATAGCCTATACTTTCACCACTCGATAATAGTATATATTCTTTTTATGTGTATGTATACTGTTTACCCTAAAAATCACACTATATTTTTGTTTCTAACTTGCTCACTATGTTATATCTTAGACATAGTTCCATGTCTGGGAAAAAAAAAAAAATATATATATATATATACTATATCATACTGTAATGTTTTTAACTAAATGTTGTTGGTTTGCCTCACATGCAGTGTTGCAGTGAGCGTGGTGCACATGCGCCTTTGAATGCTTATCCATTTGTTTCCTTGGAATACGTTTCCAGAATGTTTGCTGGATTGAAGGGAATATGTAACAAATAGCACGGCTGTGGTAGCAGTCAGTCAGGGTTCTCCGGTCGAGCTGCAGGTGGGAAGCCAGGGCCACAGTTTCTGCTGCAGAGCGAATTTCTTCTCTGGGTCCCCTCAGCCTCACACTCAGGCTGTGGCATTGCCTGTTCACTTTCCTCATGGTATCCTTTAATAAGGAGAATTTCTTCATCTTAATGTAGTCCATGTAATCACTTTTTCTTTCATAATTAGCTCTTTTCAGTCCTCCTTAAGTCATGTTTGTTGATGGAGAAATATTTTGATGTTTCCTTAGTTTCATTTCAGATTTTACAGCGGAAAGAGCTAGGGTTTCCACTAACCAATCTGTTTGCCATGGAATCCTCTGGTATACTGTTTGCAATTTAGATATTTATGAACCCACCCAACATTTTTTTCTCCTGCTGGGAACAAGACCACCCCTCTCTCTTTTGGGGGAACTTTTAAGAGCCTACCTTTGTAGCATTCAGCATGATTTGCTAGAGATGTGAGCTCTTGACCCAAATTGGGTTAATGCTGGCATTCTGTAGCCCTTTGGCAGCAGCCATTGGTCCAAACATGGCCTTCTGACCCAAGCGGGAGCAGTCAGGAGGTGACTGCAGAGCCATGGCAGCCGTGTTTGGTCCAACTCAGCAAGACTTCAGCACACGATCAGGAGGCCATTCCACCAGAGAACAGAGTGGGGAGAGGTCAGATCCTGGCCGTCTTATATCACTGGCCAGCTAGAACTCATTCCACCTTACTCCTTCCTCTAGGTTTGGTGAGTGGGCCAGTAAACCCCCAACTTTTACTGAGATCTTTTTTACTTCAAACTCTTGAAATAAATACACATGCACTAGAAGTTTTGTTATAAAAGTTTGAGAATAATCCTAGTTAATTTCACTCTTAGAGATTCATAATGTATGTCAGCATATTAAAGGAGGTAAGCAAACCTGGAATGGAAGAAGTCTGCTTATCTTTATTTAACCCAGTGATTCCCAAACTAGTTTTTAACATGAATACTTTTCTATGGTGCTTCTATTAGCATCTCAGAGTCTTAACCAGTGGACCACTGACTTGGGAAAAGCTGGATCTTGGCACGGAAGATCAGACTACAGGCTGACGTGTGAGAGGGGCTTTAATCTCAGAATGAAGTCTTGAAATGTGTTAAGATTTCATTCTTCATATGAAAATAATGTTATTTTTTTATTTGAGAAAAGAGTCTTCTGATAAAGAATGATCTAAGAGAGAAATTAATGCAACCAATCTGCAAACTTTTTTCTTCTGCAGGTTAGCCAGTACACCTTTGCTATGTGCAGTTATAGAGAAAAAAAGTCTGAACCACAGGAATTAATGCAGCTTGAAGGATACACTGTGGATTACACAGATCCCCACCCAGGTAATTCTAAGTTGAATGAGCTTCCCCGACATTCATATTGTCATGAATATCTTGAATCTGTTCTATAGTCTCCACTCAATGAAGGGGGTACATATTTTACTTGTATTCCTGAACAGACCTTATGGAAATTGGATGGTATCTTTCTGAGGGCTCATTAAGTTTAGCCGTAACTCATCATCTCTGTTATCTTAGTACAAGCAGGAAATATGCAAAAGTCACTATTATAGAAAAATTATATGAGTAATACCATCAATGCTTACATTGACTTCTTTACTGGAAATCGAAAGGTATAAGAGACAGAAATATAGGGAAAGAAATGGAAAATGAATTATTATATATTCTACCAATTTTCCTCACAAAAACACATTTTTGTGCCTCCCTCTCTCCGTGTTCATACTAGGTACAGTACTAAACATGTGGTAACTGAAATTGATGAGGGAGTTAGTGAATGAAACAATATGTGGAGACAAGTGAAATTAATAAACTGGTATTAAAAATTATTTAAATATAGAGATTAAGATGTTAGTGTATAGAGATTAAAAATACAAATCTGATCACATTCACTTACCAGTCATTTAAAAATGCAAAGTATCCTCTCTGTGAAAGAATTTTGCAAAAGATAAAATACCATACAATCTAAGTACCATGTTTTGCATCACCGTTTTGTTTGTTTTTGTTTTTGGCTAAACTCATAGAGTTCTGCACATAGGATGAGAATTATGCCAACAGATGATACTCTTTTCTGACATAACTTATCGGACTATTTTCTTCATTTTTGTGGGGTAGGCTTGTGTGTCTTCACAATACTACTGTGTCATAGACTATTTATTTCCCTAGATTATTTTTAATTTCCAAAGCGATATGGAAATTTAAACCTGTATCTTATTGCCTCTCTTTCAATTTTTGGATTGTGGGTTTGATCCTCAACTAAAAATATTGTTTAAAGCATTGAGCTTCTTTTCTTTTTTTCCAATTTTTTTTCCATTGAGACCATTTAGTGAATAAGATTAAAATCAGCCAGTTGTGTAAGTTTTTAATGAATTCTTTCTCCCTCCACAGGCCTTCAGGGCGGGCGGATGTTCTTCAATGCTGTTAAAGAAGGAGACACTGTTATTTTTGCCAGTGATGATGAACAGGATAGAATACTATGGGTTCAAGCCATGTATAGGGCCACAGGCCAGTCATACAAACCCGTTCCTGCCATTCAAACCCAGAAGCTGAATCCTAAAGGAGGAGCTCTTCAAGCAGATGCTCAGCTTTGTAAGTTTTATTAAATAATTTGATTATCAATTAATAACCTTGAGACATAACATTTTCTTCCAGTTTACATCATTAACTAATTCCTAACTGAATACAAAGTAGTTTATATTAATAGTCAAAGAATCAGTTATCTAATTTTTCTCACAGATTTAGACTAAACGGTGTTACTGGTTTCTAATTATGAATTTGCCAAGCATTGGGGGACTCCAGGAATCACAAGAGCATATAAGAAAAACTTCCAACACTCTCCAAAGAATATTTATTTTAATTTTTGTAATTTTCTGTATCCTATAGAAATTTTAACTGTGCTCTATAGAAATAGGAAAGTATTGCAAGATGAAATTAGCATTGGTAGATTACAGAAGACCAAAATGATGAATCGTCACTGTTTTAGGTTTGTTTTCATAACCTGGAAGGATAATAGGGCTATTTTCTGTTGTAGATGATAAAAAAAGAAGTCCTCAAGCCAGTTTTCATTTTCTAAATACAATACCTTAATATTCATGTCATTTTTGAATGTTAATTTAAATCATTAAGGACTGTATTTTTCATTTGAATTTACAAGTAAATTTGTTAATAACAAATTATATGATAATGCTAGAAACATTGTCAACCATAGTTTCTGTAATCATCAAACTCAAGATTCTAACTTATGAGTCCCCTTTGCAAAACTTCGCTGGTTTCCCCTGAAATAAATCAGTTTGTCTATGACTTTGAGCTCAAACTGTGGCTCTTCGATCAGCACCCTTTTTCTCTTAAGATTCTGCTCTATGGAAGTAATATCTTGACATCCAAGTTATTATGCGTCAAACAACTACTCTCTTTTCTTTTTGGCAACCTTTAGTATCACATGGGGCATCTTAAACAAAGGCACTTATGTCAAATAATTAAAGATGAAATGTGGACACCAATCACCTTTGTACTTTCAGGTCTAAACTATATACCTTTAAACTTACCACAGTCCACCATCACGTGATACGACTTCAGGCATAGTGTATGGACCTTACTTCCATTTCTCCCATCCTGGCTACTGGACTATTCTTGTCATACATGTAACTCCTACCTCCGTTTGAAATCCCACAATACACTGCTATTAGTTTTATTGCTTTAAACAATTATCTTTTAAAGACATTGAAATAATATGAGAAAATGTTATAGATGTACTTACCCATGTGGTTACCACCTCTGAGCTCTGCCATCTCTCATAAAGACATTTTATTTCTTCTTGAAGGACTTCCTCTGATTTTTCTTGCAGTGCAGATCTGATGGTGATGAATTCTTTATATATGAAAAAGTTCTTACTGTTGTTTTAAAAGATTTTCTTCTTTACATACTATAAAGATTTTGTTCCGTTCTTTGAAAAGTTGCTTTTATTCCCCCTGATGAGAAATGTGCCATCATTTTTGTTTACTTTTACATAACGTGTCTTTTTTTTTTTTTCTCTAGCTGCTTTAAAGATTTTCTCTTTGTACTGGTTTTGAGCAGTTTGATTATGATGTCCCTCAGTGTGGTTTTTTTTATGAAAATGTTCTTGACGTTTATTTCAAGAAACAGTTGAAGTTATTTGGAAATAGTTTGATCCATTCAGGTTTTGCTTTTCGGTTTTGTTAGGTGGAACCGAACAGTGCCTAATAGGGTTAATTTTAGCCACATTCAAAGATTCTTCTTAAGAACTCTGACTGATGACCCCTGAGTTTTGAGGTTTATATTCTGACTGTTGGGAACAAGTATTGTTCCAGGCACTGTGTGAGGTTTGGGCACTGTCTCCTTTGGGTGATCACCTAATGGGTGATCCTTTCCCTGGCTTCAGGTAGTTCCGTCTCATGCATGAGATGTTTAGTATTCACCTGAATACTTAAGGGGGTGGGATGGGGGCTGGAACAGTACTATACCCTTCCCTGTGGACCCAGCCCCCATGCCTCTCTGAACTGTCAGCTCTGTCTTCTTAACTCAGGGAGAACGCTGGATTCTTGTTCCAGTGTTAACCTAGGGCAACCGTAAGGCCCACTTCATTCATGTCTCATCTCTTAGGAATTACTCTCCTATCTTGCCTGATACCCAGTGTTTTGAGAACTATTTTTTTCTGAATTTTTAGTTCTTTCAAGTGGGAGGGTAACTCTTTTCAGTTACACCACCTTGACTAGAAGCATAATGATTATTTTTCACAAGTTAGAGTAAGATTTCTCAGCCTTGGCACTATTAACATTTTGGGCTAGATAGATAATTCTTTGTTTTGGGGGTTGGGGAAAGTTGTCCTCTGTATTATAGATGTTTAGCATCATCCCTAGCATCTACCCACTAGATGCCAGTCGCACACCCTGCTCTCCCCATCCTCTGCCTATTTCTTAAGACCAGTGTATCTCAAAACATTTTTAAATGTTCACAAAGGCAGGGTTGAAGATGGGGAAAAATTACTTCCATTTGTAACCCCCATTGAGGTTACAAGACCTGATCATCATTTTTGTAAAAATATCTCACTCATTCATTTTTGTTGACATACTAAGTGCAAGGCAGACCCAAGAAGTCTGCTGAGCTCATGGACGTGACACCTCTTGCACACAGGGACAAAAAAAGTGGTCAGGAACCACCGGCCTTAACATTAACAGACAATACAGAATTAATGAGTTAAAGATCTCACGATCAGTTGATTCAGATAGTCATTTATCTCTGTGTGACTAAACCTCTTACTATTAGATAATCAGTGTATTGTCAAGGCAGTGCTGAGCAGGTGGGTTGAAACTGAATTGTCATCTTCTGAAAGAGCAAAATTTATTCTAGAAGGCCAAAGTGTTTCAGTTAGCAACAGCTTTTTTGTTCTGGGCTTTCAGTAAAGTTTTCTATTAGAACATACTCTGCTGTTTTTATCTTTCTTTAGACAGGAAAAATAATAAGTAAGGAAGTGAGAAAAATGTGTTCCTACCTCATACAGATGATAATACTGAGTGTACCATCTATCAGAGATTGATGGGCCCCTATAGAAAGTTGTGCCCCAAGTGTTTATCTCTTGGAAGAATAACTTTCAGAGTCATTAGTAGACACCAAGAAATAATAAAATCAATGTGATTATCTATGTCCATGAGTCTCAATTTTGTATCCAACCTATGTATAGAATCATACAATTCTTAATTTTTTCTGATTTACTTATTTCACTCAGTGTAATGTTATCAAGGTCCATCCATGTTGTCATAAATGATCCTATCTCATCATTTCTTATGGCTGAGTAGTATTCCATAGAATATATGTATTATGTCTTCTTTATCCAATCTTCTATTGAAGGGAGTTTTGGTTGTTTGCATGTCTTGACCTAAACATGGGCTACATGTGTCTTTACGTACCAATGTTTTTGAGTTTTAGGGGTATATACCCAGTAGAGGGATTGCTGGGTCTTATGGTAGTTCTATTCTTAATTTTTTGAGGAACAACCATACTTTCCTCCATAATGGTTGTACTACTTTACATTCCCATTAAGAGTGAATGAGGGTTCCTTTTTCTCCACAGCCTCTCCAACACTTTTTATTACCTGTCACGTTGATAATAGCTAACTAACAGCTGTGAGGTGGTATCTCATTGTAGTTTTCATTTGCATTTCTCTAATAGCTAGTGAAGATGAGCATCATTTCATATATCTATTGGCCATTTGTATTTTTTCTTGGGTGAAGTATCTGTTCATGTCCTCTTCCCAATATAATCAAATGTCAAAATAATCTGGAGATGTTTTCTCTGAATCTATGTACTCTAGTTGATCAATGTTACCCTACTAAAATTAATTGTCTAAATAAAATTTTTTAAAAATCAATGTGATTAGTCATAGAAATAAATGTGTTTCTAACCCACTTAAATATGCTTTGTTTTTTGTTTCTTTGCTGACTCATAGCTGGTAAGGGTAAGTATTTTATGATTTTTTAAATTTTGTAATTTCTTTTTGTCTTCACTGTATAAAAAACTTTGTGATGATACAATTTTGAAGGACAGGTATAACCTTGTTTACAATGTGAGGCTCCTACTTTCTAGATAAACCCAGAATATTTAGGTTAATTTTATCATTTATGAGACAAAAATGTCTATTTTTGCCACAATAGAAAAGTAGAAACAACTTATTATCTACCATTCATGTGGGCATGAAAGTGACACAATAGCATGCAAAAAAATGCTCAGTAACATTTAAGTAGAAAAATGCTAAATCATATCTGTAATATTATTTTCATTAAGTAAAAAAAATTTAAATGTAGGTAAACTTCTACCTAAAATATTCACAGTGGATGAGTTTAATTGGAGGGACTAGTTGCTAATTCATTTCCTCTCCTGAACTTTTTTTGAAGCATCAATATTATAACTTTAAAAAATAAAGCTCATTTTTAAATATCAGCAGGCTGAATGTTTAGGGATAGTCATAACAAAATAATAAATTTATAAAATCAAACTTATTACAAGACAACCTTGTCATTATTTATATCCTAAAAAATAATAGTATGTATTTATAGATTGCCCTGATAAGAGAATGTAATCTATTTATTATTTCTTGACTCTCAGGATATATAGAAATTCTGAAAAGTGTGAACTCTGCCTTTTGCCTTACTGACAGACACCTTCAGTTAAACTATCCTTCTTTGCTGTTTCCAATCAAAATAGTATGCAAACATCTTGTTTTTCATTGTTTCCCTTAACTCACACATGTAGTACGATATGTATGTTAACTGATACAACCTGACACAATGCCAGTGGGCTTCCAGTCATAAGTTAATATTGAAAGTGAACCAGAGAAGTTGCCTTTTCAATTTTAAGCCAATTTTTAATCCTTAAATTAGACTATAAATTTGCATTTAATTATAGAACCTAGTTTTCCTGGTTGATCTAATAAATTAAATTTCACACTTCATGGGTAAAGAATGTGTTACTTTACATTGACTATATTAATTTAAATAAATGTTGAATATTGGTTTACTTGGCCTGTGATTATAGGTCTGTATGTGTTGATTAGAATTGTCATTGGGTGAAAATATTACATGTCATTTGCTGCAAAAAGCAGGATGTGTAAATGCACCTATCAGTTTTTAATCAATTTAGCAAAAACAAGCTAAGGAATTATGTGGGTCAATAATAGAGGTGTGAACAAACTTCTAGTTGATATATCTATCAACCGTTTTTGTCTGGTCTCAGCATAAAACATGCATATATAAAACATGAACGTGCCAAGCACGATGATCTGTCTAAAATTTTAACGTTAAGCTCTTCCTCTCAGTGTCTGTATGGGCGCTGCAAAGAGAAATGGTGTGTGCTTCTCTGTGCTACTTTTTACATCCTGTAAATTTTCTAGCTCAATGCAAGTTTGAGTTAAAGGGAAATGATAGCCAGGTGTATTAGCAGTAAACGCAGCTCCAGGCAAGCTTCTAAATGTAGGATAACTTGAAACCAAATCACTGTATTTCACAGATTTCATGGCTGCTTTGTTCAGCTGAGGGTTTTGCAGGGGAGGTGACCATTACCTAGCAGCACCCTCCTCTGAGTCCTTTTCATGCTGGACTCCCAGGTCTGGACACTTGAGTGGTCTCAGTCTTAGTGAGTGGCCACCTCTTCTCCCTCAGTGGTCTCCTTGCCCCTTCTCCAAATCTTTGTCCTCCCCTTTCCCTTTCAAAAATACTTCTAATCTCTCACAACTCCAGGAGCAGGAAAAAACTCAGCATCTTTCAAATTAGTTGCAAAGAAAGAGTTGCACTCTGAACTCTTATTTAGATGCCTTTCAGGGACTTGGGTTCATGACCCAATGCTAATAATTTACACATTGTTTTCTAGGCCAGCTGTTTTCAGGTCAGTGTTGACTATCTAAATGGATACTGCCAGTCTATTTATTCTTTTCTCTTGACTTCCAACAGCTATTACCTAATGAAAAATGTTAATTCTCAGGTTCCATTTGAAGAAAGCTGCTCTAATTCCTTAAATCTATAGCAAATAGTAATCATTCTCAGTTTGGTTTTTATTTTATCTGCTGTTACCACACCTGGTGACAAGACCACCTCAAGACGTTGGAGCCTGTATCCAACTGTTACCATAGAAACGCTCTTCAATTACCATGTTCCACATCTATAGTTAGTCCATAGGTTAATCGTCACAATTTACAACAGTTTTGCAGTACACTGTTGAAGCTAATATCCTGTTGATTTCTTTTGATAATTTTTAATATCATTGCAGAAGATAAACGGAACTGAAATTTTTCATGATCAGTGATCATTTGATTAGTGCCATGAATAGTTTTCCATTTAAAACTAGTCACCGTGATTTTGTGTTATTGTAAACATGAATTGAAGATAACCCAGAGTAGCCCAGTTTTAAAGCAAGTTTCCAAGCTTCACATTTTGTTGTCTGAATGATTGAAAGCAGGCTTTCCATTTGATCTAGATGATATCTGTTTCTGAGAGTTAAAAGAAGAGATGTTATGCCCATAGAAAGCTATAGGAAAATATTCTTTTATGAAATTAAGAAACTAGGTAATATCTTAATGATAGCTGACTTCCTGTTTTACTTTAATTCATGGAGAATTTGAAAGTGAAGGATTTCTCACACAAAGAGAAAAACTGTTGCCTTTTCTATTTATTTTTCTATGTAAATTCATGGAAACTAATGGAAAAATGGTACACAGTGAAGTATATTTGCATAGAATATTTTGATATTGCTTCTCAGACATAGAAAGCAAGAAGTCAAGACGTCTGGTATTTACAGCCTGTGTTTGGAAGATGGGATAGTCCTTAAGAGTGCATTGTCTTTTCATAGAATTGTAACCCTGGAGAGATTATAAGGTGTTTTGTTTAAGAAATTTTTTTGTGTGTTTTCTTTCTGTCATTATGGAATCTGTATTTTTTACTTAATTACTATCATGAATATTATTTTTATCACTGATAGCAGTTGGAAAAGTGATTTTTCCATTTATGTGTGGCTCAGAAAAGCTTGTCACATAAGTAAATTTATGATTTAGAGTTATATCTCATGAAAAAAATGCTTCATAAAGTAAATTTATTTTTGAAAATATGACTGATTGTATAAATGAACCATAGATTAATTTTTTAGGAACTTGTATATTTTATTTAGGGCTGTATAATTATTGCTTTAAAATAGAAAAAATTTTTATAAGTCAGGGTCACAGGGAACAGATGGCCACTGTCACAGAAAAGAGGGAAAAGGAGACCAGATCAAAGAAGGTAAAGGGATTGGCCAAAATCATATGTACATAATACACATGTACAGACAACAGTGTTGCAACAGCCAGAGGGAAAGGGAAGGGTAGTGGTAGGAGGTGGGGGGACCCACGGGATGGGGAAATGGGGGTGTGAAGAGACTCTGCATGGGGCATGGGGGGCACCACGTGAGTGGGACACTTGAAAATATATCAACACAATAAATTTAAAATATATTTTAAAAATAAATGTTCTTTGAAGAATTAGTTGCAGTTGAACAAAATGTACTTAATGCCTAAAATATAAATAAATAAAATAGAAATTTGTTTCTGTAAACCTTTATAGTTAAAAGAGAATTGTGGATTTTTTTTCTCTGAAATATATTACATACCCTGTTCTCAACAGATAAGCCATTAATGGGTGTTATTTTTAACTTCTAGTTATGACCTTCTTTGCTGAAAAAAAATAATAATGACTAAAACTCAGCAGATGTTTTATAAAACTAGTAATTTAATTTTATAAAGGTGATAGTAAAAGATTTTTTTATTCAGATAAATGGAAAAATAAGGATTCTAAGGTAAAATTTTTTTAAATAAATTTAATCTTCTGATTTTACATATTCCTTGCATTTTTCAGCATTCTGCCTCCTACTCATTTGTTATTTTACATTTTCATATATCTAACTTTCTATTGAAAGACTATAAGGCATAAGAATAAAATATAAGAGAAGTTAAATTGTCTCATTTCAGAGTTTAGGAAAAGCAATTTAGTGTTCATCTAATTAATACTAATTTACTACATCCAATGATTTAACCATCCAGGTAAGTACTAAAAGTAAAGGAAAACATATGTTACTTTCTCTATGGATTATAACCTCATACTGTACATCATCAATGAATGGCCATTTATTGCTTGCTAAGTTCACCTTTCTATATGATAAGATGTATATTAGTTGGTGTGCCTTTTTTTGTGTGATTCTGAAAACCCTTCAGCTTGAATTATATAGCTTTACCATCCACAAATATGGCTGAAAGTTGAACTTGACATGGATCAATATGATCTGGGCTAAATATCTAAATGTGACTGATTATGTTAGCATCATGTCCACAGATCAATATTGAGTTTTATTATGAGCCCGACTCTATAATTGGGTTGAATCAATAAACTTTTGTCTCCTTCCCTTTGCAATTTTAGGATTGCACCCAGATAGGTTTTCAAAACCACATTTATCTTATACTTATGACTCTGCCTCTTGCAATGACCAGAAATGAGATTTCTCTGTGAATTTTAAGGAACAATGGAGCCTTGGCTCTACCATTGTGAGGAGAGTCCACTTTTATCTTGATAACTGATTGCTTGACCAATATGCGCAACATTTCTAATGGAGCTAATGTAGTAACACCCAGCCCTTCTTTGGGGCAGCATTTGGCTCTTTTTCTCTATCCTCAGTAAAGAACTCACATTGAAGACTTTGACAAAACATACCATTAATGAAAGCAATCATAAAGGCTTGCCTTTTGATAAACCCGCAGGGTCTACAGGCGTTGAAAGATGCAATCTGTAAAGAACAATGACTTTGGGCCTTTGATTGAAGTGCCATGTGGGACGTTAGGCTTTGTCTGCATATTTGCACAAACACGATGCTCCCTTTTTCATGTCTCTTAAACTTGAAGCTTGAGAGCATCCATTGCCATTTCTACATTAAGGTTGTTCCCATTAAAAGCGCCCTACAATAAAAAGGACTGGAAGTGGTCCAGCCAGAGCTTGTGTGTTCATTTCTGCCCCAGTTTGCCATTTGGAAAGCAGGCTTCTAGCCATGCTGCAGTCTTTTACAAATAGACGTGAGTTCTTTCCCAGTTTCTTTAGTTAATGTGTACTTAAAATGCATCAACTTTTCTTAAAATTGAAAAATAAGATTATTTCCATGATGCATATTAAAAGTAGCTTCGAAAGAAAATAGGATTTCCTCATTTCGAGCGATTGGCAAATTTTTTTCTGTCCTTTTTACTTAGGCTCCCCCAAATTGCAACTTACATTCATGTGCCGAATTCTGGGCATCGTGTTTTACGTAATAGAACGTAATCATTTGTTATGATGAAGCATGCATTTTGTGCTTTGCAAAAACTGCATTTGCCCATTATTAAACCAGAAAAAATAAATGTATTATGCATGCTTTTCTGAATATTCAGATGCAGACCGTTTTCAGAAACATGGCATGGATGAGTTTATTTCTGCGAATCCTTGCAAGCTGGACCACGCCTTCCTTTTTAGAATACTCCAGCGGCAGACTTTGAATCACAGACTGAATGATTCCTATTCTTGCTTGGTGAGTACCAGGCTGCATGGCTAGGCCCCTCCAGGTTAGAATTAAATGGGGTTAAAAGTGAGAAATACTTGCGATGAGGCGGCATTTGAGTCCTGACTTGTTTAATAACAGTAGTTCGAGTTAGTTATGAAGGATTTCAATCGATGGCTTTCCAATTTGAAAATTATACACTTGAAGACCACTGCTGTGCCACTCAATAGACAGGAGCATAGACTCACACAGACTCTGAGCTGTGGCCTGTCAGTCCCCCTGCAGAAGGGCTGAGTGAAAATAGAAGGCTTTAATGAACATAAAAACCCTCTGTGATAGGATTTACTAACCCCTGTACAGACATTTTTTTGTTTGTTTTTTTACAGGGACAGAGAGAGAGAGTCAGAGAGAGGGATAGATAGGGACAGACAGACAGAAACAGAAAGAGGTGGGAAGCATCAATCATTAGTTTTTCGTTGCCTTTGCAACACCTTAGTTGTTCATTGATTGCTCTCTCACATGTGCCTTGACCGTGGGCCTTCAGCAGACCGATCACCCCCTTGCTGGAGCTAGCGACCTTGGGTCCACAAGCTGACGAGCTTTTGCTCAAGCCAGATGAGCCCATGCTCAAGCTGGCGACCTCAGGGTCTCAAACCTGGGTCTTCCGCATCCCAGTCCTACGCTCTATCCACTGCGCCACCGCCTGGTCAGGCTGTACAGACATTTTAAGGTTTGAGTTCTGTTCGCCCAATGTTGATATATTTTTCGTTTCTCTCTTTTGTTCCTGGAAAGACAACCTAAGTGCCAGGGGAAAGAAACAGTGGGCTTGACAGTGGGACCAGGGCACTATGTGACAACAAGGCTTTTGTTTCATCTAATGCTCAAAAGACGATTTGAATTTTTTTAAAAAGAAAGAAAAATGAATTATATCGGGCAGCTAAACTGCTATTTGCTGAAGCCAGCCAAAATTTGGGACTCAAAGTATAATTTTATTTATTTTTTAATTTTTACATGGATTTGAGAGAGAACGAGGAAGGGGGAAAGAGGGGAGTGGCAGGAGGAGAGAGAGGAAAAGAGAAGCATCAACTCATTCCACTTAGTCGTTCCATTTAATTGTGCACTCATTGGTTCCTTCTCATTGTGCCCTGATCAAACCCCTGACTTTGGAGCCAGTACAATGTATCTACTGAACCACCTGGCCAGTGTCACAAAGTATCATTTACTTTTAGCAGGGTTGTTTGGCTTCTCCAATGTGGACATTAAAGGACAGCCTAGGAATTACTTGTGCCTTTCCAAGGATTATATTGTTAGTTGTAATTTTTCTGGAATTTTTCCAGCCAGAATATGCCTGTCACCATTTAGTCTCTTGGCTATTGAACATGGTAGCTCCGTGCAGTAAACTTATATTCTTATTAAAAAATGATTTCAAAAAGAATGCATTTCCAGCTAATGAAAGGTGTTTCAGTCAAACAACTGATTGTCAGGATTACACTAGTGGTTTATTAATTGATTACAGACTCTATATTAAGTACTCATTATTTAGCGTGTAATTATGTAGTTGGAACCTGATCCAGCTCTACCTTCACAATTACATGGTGAGTGAAGCTAATTATCATAAACCTAACATCTTTCCATGAACTCGCACAGGCAGAGTGAACCTTGGCGAGGGACCTTTTGTTCTTGGATTCCACTCTGTGGGGTTAGCTACTGATGTCACAAGCTGCTTGGTTATGTGGAGGACCCCATGTGTCACTCAAAGTCTGAAGGGAACACTATGGTGTGTCTTCAGCGGCACCCAAAGAGGAGTGAACATGGGGTGATGAAGAGAGTTTGGAGGCAGGAAGACTTTGGATGGAGATCAGGGCTCAGCAAATGATTTGTAGCATGGTCTTGAGCCATTCACCGAACACCTCTGAGCTTTTAGCTTATATATATGTAACATGGATCTCATAAATAACAAATATGCATGATGGTCCTAAATATTTAATATACATGTCACTACATACATATATGACTCTGAGTCTAGGCTAGTGCCCACACCATAACTGCAGTAAATGTTCTGTGGCTCTTCTCTCTCCCCTCCTTTCTCGCTGCAGCTCACCTTTCTACATTTCTCACCATTCTGTTCCTTCTCTTGCATAATTTTCCTGCCCCCTTTTAAAACTCTCTATTTTCCCATTTTAATCATATTTATCTTAAATCCATATAATTCATCAAAACATTTTATAAAGCGAACACTAACTTTGTTATATTTGTCATAGAAAGACGAACAGAATAAGAATGTCTCAAATATTTAAATACCCAAATAATACTTGTTTATCACTGCTAAATTTACTGAAGCTTTTCTTCTTTAATTTAATTTAATTTTATTTTTTTACTGATATTCCCTGGCTGGGGATCAAACCTACAACCTTGGCATGTTGGGACAGCGCTTTAATTACTGAGCTACCCAACCAGGGTCTGAAGTTTTCTTTCAGTTCACTTCATAAAATGCTTTCAGTAACTGAGCATTTCCAATGACAGTTTCTGTTTTCCCCTTCTCTTTTAAATTGATTCAGGGATTGCATTTATTTGGCATGTCATTTTTGTGACCGACAACTTCGATACTGTGAACAAATTTGACTAGATTTGAATGACGGGGAGAACAGGTCGCCCATGCCCGCCATGGCAATAGAGAAAGGATGGTATTAGGTTGCCAGTTTACAAATCAGTTCCAACATTGATGACTTGAGATATTCTGAAAATAACATGCAACATACCACTAATTAAAAAATGTCAAAAGACACTTAATTCAGCTTCTCTGTATAGTGCCTAGAAGTGCCTTCAGGAAAGCAGATCTTAGTTCCGGGAAAAAATTTTTTTTTCTCTCTTTTGCAGGGTTGGTTTAGCCCTGGCCAAGTGTTTGTGTTAGATGAGTACTGTGCCCGATATGGGGTCAGAGGCTGTCACAGGCACCTCTGCTACCTCACAGAGCTGATGGAACATTCGGAAAACGGCGCTGTCATCGACCCAACTCTACTCCACTACAGCTTCGCCTTCTGCGCCTCTCACGTGCATGGCAACAGGTATTTAACTTGCAAACACTCAGGGAAATGGATCGGTCTGACTTGGGAAGAGAGAAACAGGTGCTTTGCCATTATCACCTAGTAACAGGTTTTAAATAGCAAACACTTCTTAGAAGAGAGAGAGGGGGAAAAAATCCACAAAGAAAAATGTACATCACTACGCTGTTTTCTTAGGTGGGCTGCACTGTAGGTGCCTTTTTGCCATTAGAGCCTCTTGGGAAAGAGAGAGAAAGAAAATCTGAGATGAGAAGTCGCCTTTGAGTCCTTAGGGATCACGTAGTGCCAGGGTCTGCAGAGCTGGAGTATCATTGGTATTTTGTTGTAATGCATATGTATGTCTGGGGAGGTGTTGTTGATAGGCTTGTGCACTCCCAACTATCCTGGCTTTCCCACTGTGGAATAAGCCTTCATTAGTAAAACAACATAAGTAATGGAGTTTATGTAGTGTATTCTCCCAGCCCTTTCCCTAATCTGCACTTTTGGAATAAGTATTGCCTAGTTAGCACCACAGTGACCTTATCTCTTGCTTTACCATAAAGGCAAGAAATCACCTAATGTAGACGCCCAAAACTGTGTACCTCTGAGCTTAAGATCTCTCCATGTCACCTCCCTGTCTTTTCTTACTCCCTTTCCAGAGAACCTAGGGCACCTCCCACAAAGGAGGTATCCCTCCCCCACTCCCTCTTTCCCTTCCTTCAAATGATATTCCATCTCTTCCTCCTTGTGGCTTTCTCCCCACTAACCTGTCTAAGCTGCACCTAGCCTCACTACATAATAGTGTGGTCAAGACATTCTGAGGTCAGACTGCCTGGCTTCAAATGAATACTTATGAACTGTGTGGTGTAGGTAGGGCAAGCTTTCTCACCTGTCTTTACTTCATCAACTATAAGACGTAAAATAGTATCTTTCTCAGAATGCATAAATTGTGGTTGGGCTTCAATACGTTAAGAAGCATAGGAATGATCAGAAGTGTTAAGTGATACCTTATGTCATCTTAAGTATTTTTACGGTGTCAGTTGCCTTTCCATTATTCTCTTTCCAACCAGCCCTCTCCACCTGCTCTGGTCTGGCCCGAGCTCCTCACAGGCCAGTGGGCTTTGTGACGAGGATTGCCTAATGACCTGATGATCCAGTAGTCTCGGCACATCTTCAACCTCCTGACTCTCAGAGAAGAGTTGATGCTACAGTGTCCCTGACCCTGTGCTGCTTGTCTCCCTGGAGGCAGCATTGTCTCCACTCTCTTATCATTTATTGTTTGACCAACTCTTTGCTAATAGTTCCTGTTCCTTCAGACTCCAAGTAGAGTCTAGTGTTTTTTCTCACATGCATTCTTATACTTGCTCTCCTCTTCTGAGACCTTTTCCACTTCAGTGAAAAATTCTACTTCAGTGATCTCGTCCATTTCCACAGTGCCAACCATGACCTTGCTCAGTACAAATACTTCCAACCCAATTACGCTCCTAAAGAACACATCTCAGTCAGCAATCAGGGGCTCGAAAGTTCTGCCGGGACTTGCAACTCTCTGTATATAAAATTAAATCTGTTATATTTGCTATGCTAACTCAGCTCCTGTACCTCTCTTTGCACCTAGCAGAGTGCTTGACAAGAAGTAACATTCCTGGGAGAAAGTAAGTGTTCAGTAAATATCTGAGGAATGAATGAAGGGGTTCATTATTTCTGCTGTTATCACTTCCATTCAAAGTTCATTCACTGTTCATTCATCTTTTTCTTTTACTTCCTTTACTCAAAGTGTTGCTAGTGTGAATATTCTGTCTTCACAGTACTCTTCAAATCTGTCTTTCTATAATTTCTGTGTGTCTACCCTAATTCTGACCTTCACTTTTTTCTTGCTTTTCCATCTTTATTCACCTCTCTACTGCTTTTTTTCTCCCTATTGTAGTCTAGTATTCATCTCCTAAATTACTGATTAATTTTCACCATGCTCCCTGTCAAAAAACTTCAGTGATTCCCATTTAGTTATTACATTAAAAATGGATTCCAGTATCAGCATTTTCCCAGTATCATCTCACTTTGTCTACTCAGTATGAAGTCCAAATATTCTTTGATGGGATCTCTACCTCAGACAACCTGTTTATTTTCCCTACAATGTTTCTGTTCCTAAGTTTTATAACAGAGATCACAGAACTCCTCGAAGAAGACTTGTTAACTTATTCAGGCACTAAAAAGCTTTTATTTTTAGTTTTCTTAGGAATTTTATCATGTATGCTTATATGCTATACACATACCTGCTTCTGTTCTACTAGATCATAATTTGAAGGCAAAAAGTAGTCTTGTTCACCTGTTGCCCTCTGCAGCCCTTCCTATGGTGCTTTGCACACTGTGGGTACACAGTGAATGTGTTGAATTCAAGTTGCCACTGTTGCCATTGTTCATCCCACAATAAAAGTGATCCTAGTCTCTTCCAGTGTGGACTTCAGTATGGACGTAGGCATTACTTGGAAATTGGGGATGTTGCAGGTTGTGGCAGTTTTTCCCATTACCTCAAATGAAACCATTTGCCCTCAAAAAGTTGAGAGGTGGTGAGAGAAGCAGACACTCAGGGTAGCTACTATGTGACATTCAGTGAGTGAGGGGCTGTTTTCCTTAGACTCTTTCTTATCTCCTGATCCCATCTGAGCTCCTTACCAGTGTATATCATAGGGTAGATCTCCAGTGTTAGGGAGCATTCCAAAAAGCAAGAAGATGGACAAAATGAAATGGACATTACCCAACGCAGTTGGTATGACCAGTTATTTCTGTCGTTAACACAGAAAGGTCAGATTAAATTGAAAACATGAAGTAGGAAATTAAGCTAATGCTTCCCCAAAATGTACGTGTTTGAGAGACATTTTAATGGAGATTTACTGAGGCAACTGGGAGCTGCTGCCACTGCCTGGGAGGCAGCCTGATTTGTGAAGCTATGGGTTGCCATAGTTACTTTTATTCTGCTAAAAGTACTGTTTTCTTTATCATGGGACACTGTAAAGTGTAATTGAAGGTATGTTAAATGCTCATACATATATTAATAGTACACATTAAATCCATTTTCCAGGTTAAAATGTGACCATATGCTGGTGTCTCCGGGTGGTGGTTTAGAATAGAAATTTGAGTCGATCTCTGATTCAACATTTAGGTCACAGGTAGCTTAAGAAAAAAGGGAAGGAAGAAGTGTGTAATTTTTAGAGTCAAGCAGATGTCATTCAGGTATGTCATGCTGCCACAGTGAAAGAATAAAATGAGGCAGAAGATCTTTCCTTGAATCTCTACTCTGGTGTTTGCAAACTAACCCAGGTGGGGCAAATCACTTAAAACTCAAAGTCCATAGGTAAAAATGGAGACACTAATATGCAGGTGCTCAATAATTATAAAACATATAAAATATGTCCCTATTGATTAGTTATCATTCTCATGTGCTTCTCTTTGTCACTCAGCCACAAGGATATAAACTGTGAGGGGAGGAGAAACATGAAAAATGGGTAGTTGGAGCTGTAGTATTTTACGCTAAATGGAAGTATTTCCGTGTGTATGTCATTATACTGTTAATTTCTCTGCTAATAGAATAGTCAGGTTCTAGAAACTTGTCCTTGTGGAGGGAAAAGAAAAAAGCATCTCTTCTCTATGTGTGCATCATCTGATATTTATGTAGATTTTCATTCAAAATGCTGTCAATGCCAAGCCTGCCTCTCCTGTCCCTGTTTGCCATAGCTTCCTTTTATGATCATTTTTACATCTGTAAAGACACACATTCAGAGTCATTTTGCTCATTGCCTGAACTACCTCTATCAAAAATTCAAAAGGAGGAGAGATTGCCTTTTGTCGCTGCCTGGAGTGAAGGACACGGCGGTGTCTGGATGTGAGCTTTCTCCAGAAGCGCATCCTTCGGCAGACGCCACGCGCTCTCTCCGTGCTCCTCCCTGTGCAGACACATCTTGTCTGAATAGCACTCGGAGGGTTTCAGGAAGAAAATAATAGAGTTAAACAGAAAAGGTCTGGCTGGTGCTGAGGCTGAGAAGGAGAGGAGGAAAGAAAGGGAGACAGAAAACAGCAAGTCAAGGACAGAAGCAGGCACACTCCGGCAGGATGTTAGACACACATATCCGTGAATAGCACAGCCTCTCTCAGCGCAGGTGCCGCTGAGAACTGCCGGGACGAGAAAAGAGAAGAAAAGAGACGTGCAGAGACAAAGCGTCGCAGGGCAAAGTTCTAGGTTGATATGTGTGGTTATACAGCTTGGTTTCCGTAAGTCAGGCTGAGGGTGGAGAAACGAAAGCAGCAACACAAAATGGCTTTTCTGTTTCAATGTAATGGAAGCCACGTGGTGCATTCACTGCCTCTCCTGTGGTTTAGGAGGGCTGTCCCTGAGCTGTGGCATAGTGACAAAGGCCAGCTCAGATGTCTTGCTTCCAAGTATTGGGTGAAGCATGGCTGCAGTTTGTGTAGGAAGTGACCCTTGCTTTCTGGGGATTCCAGGTCAGATCACAGAGTGGTAGACGACCTCCATGGGCATCAGTCAAAGCCTAACACAATGTTTTCATCTTCACCTTTCCTCTTACGTGTCACTTCAGCAATCATGCTGCACCTTTTTGCCTCTGACTTTAAAGAGAATGCTGCAATTTTGAGTAAAATTGTAGGTAATTGCATCAAATAGGATTCTTACAAGTTTTCATTACCGCTTCTTAATTCTAGTCTTGACTATACGGCATGGAGAAATTAAGTGTAAATGCCATACACATTCTGAATCTAGAGAGTCACTTCTGGGACAGGGGAGCCATCAGATCAAATGTCAAAGCAAGGTTATCCTTGTGTGAGGTTTCTTTTCTGAATCTTTGAGAAGCTACAGAACAACCCGATCTGCCTCAGACCTTCCCAGCAGTAGTATCTGTCCCCATCCAACCTCAAGTTCAATACTTAAGCAAGTATACCTTTCAAAACAAGATAGACAACAGCAGCAAAGGTGAGTGGCACAGGGAGAAACTGATAGGTTGGAAATAGCAGTGAGCTAGCAGTCTGACCATGTGTCTCCTGTCCTGGCTCTGCTGCCTGGGAGTTGTTTTATTTTGCACAACTGGACTTGTCTGAGACTCAGTGTCTCATCTGTTCACTGTTATAAGAATATTAGCCTTGGCTGGTTGGCGCAGCAGTAGAGAGTCAGCCCAGTGTGTGGCAGTCCCAGATTTGATTCCTGATCAGGGCACCGAAGGAGAAGCAACCATCTGCTTCTCCACTCTTCTCTTTCCTTTTCTCTCTCTCTCTCTTCCCCTCCCACAGCCATGGATTAATTTATTTGAGCAAATTACCCTGGACACTGAGGATGGTTCTGCTGAGCCTCCACCTCAGGTGCTAAAAATAGCTTTGTTGTGAGCATGGCCCAAGATGAGCAGAGCATCAGCCTCAGTGGGGGTTGCTGGGTGGATCCCAGTTAGGGTGCATGCAGGAGTCTTTCTGTCTTTCCTCCTCTTGCTTGGAAAAGAAGAAAAAATGTAATTGTACACTTTATACAATTGTCTGATTTTTCTTTTTTATGCTTTTCTTTACAATAAACTCTATTAGGGTAAGGATCATTTTTGTTGTGCTTGTATTATATCCCCAGGGCGTAATTAGGTTCTCAATAAGAACTTGTTGTGTAAGTAAATGAATGACATTGGCCATCTATTTACAAATTTTACAGGTGACATGTTGGGACACATCGTAAGTAGAGTTCACAATTAATGCCTTTAATTAAATGCAATGTTTTTCATGCCCCACAGAAAGACCCTACATAACCAGCAAGATAGTGTCATTTTATACCATAGTAATTAATACAGTAGTACTCCTTTTATATATAAAATTAAAAATGATTGTAGCAAATGATAAAGACCACAGTTGATGAAGTTGCAGGGAAATTAATAATTCCATGCACCATGGATAGAGTGTAAGCTGATAAAATGCTTTCTTAAAAAGCACTTTTGCAATGGGATTCAAATGCCCAAAAATATTTTTCCATTTGTCTTGGTCATCTCAGGCTGCCATAACAAAATATTATAGACTTGGTGGTTTAAACACCAGAAATTTATTTTCTCATGGTCTAGACACTGGAACTCTTGAGATCGGGGTGCTGTAATGGGCAGTTCTGGGGAGGACTATCTTCCTGGTTTGTAAGCGATTGCTTTCTCTCTGTGTTCTCACATAACAGAAAGGGAGACTGCGGCTCTTCCTCCTTTCATAAGACCCCCGATCCTATCAGATTAGGGCCTCATCCTTATGACCTCATCTAACCTTAGTTATCTCCTAAAAAGCCTTTATCTCCAAATGCAGTGACATCAGCAGTTAGGACTTCAATGCATGAATCTGAAGTGAGGACACAATTCATTCTATAGCACCATTTAACCTAGCAATACACTTTTGGAAATTTATCCCAAGGAAACATTTTAGAGGTAGGTTAAAAATATATAGTATAAGATTTGTTATTGCAGCAGTATTTATGGTAGAATAAATGAAGAGGAAGAAAGTTTTTAATTTTTACTAATGGAGTATACTATTAATAAATTCTCATATATTCATATAATGAAATATACTTCCATTAAAAATTAAATATTAGGATATTTAAGTGATGTGAAAAATGTTTACAGTTCATTAAAAGAATCAATTTATCAACCAGAAAGTTCAATAATATCCATATTTTATAGAAAGAAAACTAGAATTCTATTTACAAAATTGCACTACCAGTTATTCCTGGTTGAGACATTTATAGAAAATTTTAATTTTTGTCTCTGTGTTTTTTTTAAATCCTTCATCCATTTATAATATGTATATAGACATTTCATTAAAAAGCGTGTCATTTAAGAAAAATAATTAAAGTGATATTGATATTAGAGAATAAACCTTAATACTCATTCTTTTTATCATAAAATCCTCTTGATATTTTCTCTTGAATTTTAGAGTTGTGTGCTACATTGATTTTAATTTGGATTAGTCCACGAATATGTGTTGGTTGACTGCAGGTCCGCTTAGTTATCGCACACCTCAATAAAACTGTCCTTGGCGTATCACTGCCTTAACACAAAAACTGTCACAAAATCCTGTATCTTCATCGAGTCAGATAATTGCTGTCCCTGTAGAACTGTCTACTCTTTTAAGAACTCCAATGAAAATAGAATGCGTAGGAAATCCAAATAAGGAACGCAGTAGGAGGGACTGTTTGGAGAAAGAGAAGAGTGATTTTAAAATTTTGTCTTAAAAATCTTTTCTCATAGATAAAGTACTTTTTCTATCTCAGTGAATGTAAAGGGGTCAAATTAACTTCTTCCCTGGATGTCTAATATTTCAGGGGAAGTAAAAGGACACTGATTATATATATAACATATGACCATCCAAATGATATATTATTTTGTTTGAAACAATAGGAGGTGTTACAGATTGGAGAACAAAAATAAGAAGAGAGTATTGTTTTCTCCCTCATCTTCCATCATCATTCATGCTGGGTCTTCCTCTCTTTCTTATTCCGTTCACAAATGGATATTGGTGGGAAGTACACCAGTGCAGAGTGACTTCTGCCTGCTGTGCTGTGGTGGAATTGACAATTGAGAACTGCCACCCTGCAGGTGTCTCCCCTTCTCTCTTGAGAGGAAGCTAAGATCTCATACATCCCTCATAGGAGAAGGCAGGTGAAAAGAAGCCTAAAAGAAACTCAAAAGCTCCATAGACTTTGTCATTTGTCCACTTGCTTACAAAATGTCTTTTACCACAACCTACCAAACTACCAGGACAAACCAATTTGTCTGACGAGTTGGGGAGGGAGGAGGCCTATGGGGAAAGGTGAACGAAATGGATGGCATCAATTTACCAGACTTCTCTATTCAATGTTAACTCCTGGTATATTTATTCAGCCCACCAGCTTCCTGAGCACTGGGTTCCAGGCCATATGCAGACTCCTAGAGATGAAAGAGACAAGGACGCATTTACCCCTCACAGATCTGGAACCTGTTTAGCTGATGACCGTGATTGAGGAAATAACCATAGAAGTTAGAGTTTTTATTAAATAATAAAACAATGCCTGACCAGGTGGTGGCGCAGTGGATAGAGCATAGGACTGGGATGCAGAAGACCCATGTTTAAGACCCCAAGCTCACCAGCTTGAACGCTGGCCCATCTGGCTTGAGCAAAAACTCGCCAGCTTGGACCCAAGGTCACTGGCTCCAGCAAGGGTTGGCTCCATCTGCTGAAGGCCTGTGGTCGAGGCACATGTGAGAAAGCAATCAATGAACAACTAAGGTGTCGCAAGGGCAACGAAAAACTAATCATTGATGCTTCTCACTTCTCTCCGTTCCTGTCTGTCTGTTCCTATCTATCCCTCTCTCTGACTCTCTCTGTCCCTGTTAAAAATAATAATAATAATAATAATAATAATAATAATAAAACAAGTGCTCATCAGCATCAAAGGATGCTTTTTAACTGGGAGTTGTGGGGTGATCCCATGACTAAATGATTTGGGGACAGTCTGTTTAAACAAAGTTAAACAGATTTCTTGACTTTCGGGCTTCTCAGACTTTTTAATATGCCTTGGTTGCCCTATGAACCTCCAACTAGGTCTTTTTAAACAATTTGAATTGTTAAAAAAAACAAAAACAACACTTGGGTGGTTTAATCCTTTTAGTTGCCGTTTATTACAGGACCATTGTTTCTGAAAACTCAACAACCAGTAGGTCTTCCTTACTAAAACTTAGCCTGATAAAATGAATATTAATAATCATGCCAACATTAGGTTTTATTGGCCTTATGAGTCTCTGAAATTTTGTATTATATGGGAAGAAATGCCTGTAAAATGTGTGAACTGTAAATTGTTCAACCAAGAGAAGTGGAGCTACCAGGTTAGTCATATCTGAATAGTTAAGAAGATTCCTCATGACAGTTTGCCTTCTGCCCAAATGTCTGACTCTTTAATCCAGTTTTATACACTTTTCCTGTTAGATCTTCCCTGAGCTAAATCCTAATCATCTTTTAACTTCATAGAAACTAATTTCTTGTCTGAACTATCCCAGAAGTCATCAGAGATGATAGGAAATAGATCATTGACACTGTTTATCCCTCTTGTTTTTGAGTTCTCATTTTTTAAAACAATCTTTCTCAACTTAGAGCCTATGTTGCACTCCTTACAGAAGGAATTGGTAATCATGACAAGATATCCAGTCTACATAAAGGATTCCTTTTTTTAAATGCTTAATCTGTCAGATTGATGAATAGCACAAATTATAAAATTCTTTAGTTTGTGGAGGAATTGAGTGAAATTTATTTGTTATGGCCTTACTATAGGTGGGAACTATTTTTTGCATGAATCTGGCTTTCAAAAGAGACATTTTGCATGTATGTGTACACGTGTATGTCACATGGGTAGGCTCTTTTCCACAGGGAAAGAGCTCCCAGGCAGGGGGACAGCACATGCAAAGGTCCTAAGGCAGTGCATACTTCATATGTTTGCAGCTAGATAGGAGGCCAGTGTATCCAGAGTGAGGGGACTTTCTGTGAAGGGGTAGAGGAGCTCAGAGTGTCAGTGGAAGACAGGAAGATCATATAAAGTCTTGTAGATTAGTATAAGGACTTCAGCTTTTACAATGATGGCCACCATTACAAGGCTGCGACTTATGCTTGCAAAAGGCTCACAGTAGTGTGTTGCCAATACTCTTGACAGGAGTCTGGAGGAGAAACCAAAGAGGCTAGAGCCTTTGTCAGGGGAGAGCGGATGATACCCAAAACCAGAGGGGAAACAGTGGAAGTGCTGAGTGGTAGTCTGGTTCTGGATAGTTCTGTGGTACAGCTGATAGAAATTACATTAGCCTGACCAGGCAGTGGTGCAGGGGATAGAGCATCAGACTGGGATGCAGCGGATCCGGATTTGAAACCCTGAGATCGCCGGCTTGAGCGCAGGCTCCCCAGCTTGAGCGCAAGGTGGCTGGCTTGAGGGTGGGATCATAGACATGACCTCATGGTCGGTTTCTTGAGCTCAAGGTTGCTGGTTTGAGCAAGGGGTCACTGGCATTGCTGTAGCCCCTTGGTCAAGGCACATATGAGAAAGCAATCAATGAACAATTAAGGTACCTCAATAAAGAATTGATGCTTCTCATCAATCCCTTCCTGTCTGTCACTATCTGTCCCTCTCTCTGTCACAAAAAAAAAGAAATTACTTTGTAACTGAGTATATAAAGCTATTATTTTAATTCTCTTCCTGCCCTGAGTCTACTCAGTAAATATTCATAAGATATAACTAGTTTACATTCTCATAGCTTCTGTAAGTTCCTATTTTGCAGTGTATGATAAAGCAGAATATAGGACTTCCTTTTTAAGGTTTTTTTTTAATTGACTCACTGATTCAGTGGATAGTATATTAAATTTTATTGATCTTTAAGTTTTTTTGCCTTATAATAAAAGTAACAGAAAATATTTCTAAAGTGCATGCATTTACGATAGTCCCACCATTATTGTTTCTCAGGTAATGCTTCCATTTTCTAATAGGGTTTTTAATATTTCTCTTTATTATTTTCTGTGAAAATGGGGGAAAGAAAATAATGCATGGGTACTAAGAGCACTAGCTTTGACATGGCCTGTGGTAGCACAGTGGATAAAGCATCGACCTGAAATGCTGAGGTTGCTGGTTCGAAACCCTAGGCTTGCCTGGTCAAGGCACATACGAGAAGCAGCTACTACGAGTTGCTTTCCACTCCTCTCCTTGCCTTTCTCTCTCTAAGATCCATAAATAAAATCTTTTAAAAAGAAAGAATACTGGCTTTGGAATGCAGAAGTCCATGCTCTGGCACGTACTAGCATGTGACCTTGGGGAGGTAGCCTTCCCTCCCTGAGCCCTGGGAGCTCCCTTCCTTGGAGACTACGGCAGTTAGGCTTGTCTGCATCAAAGTTGCCATTTATTCCCAATAATTTAGATACTGAACACCACTTCATATGCCTGATATTCAGTAGATAGTCTGAAGTCTACATTAAAATGAGAGCATGTGAATAAAAGCAATTCCAAAATATTGAATGTATTTAACCTGTCAGATGTGTACCTAATTTAGTAATAAACTCAGTAAAATGGCCACCCTTAACTGTGTCTAATAGTCTTTATCTTAGTGAAGGTTGACTTAAGTGACATTCCCATGACTTACCTTTCTCGCTTTTTTTCCTGGACCCCTGGGTGCCTGGCTCCATTCCAGATGTAGGCATTGTGCCCCAAGGAGGTTTAGTATGACAGGACAATTTGCTCTATCACTGTGGATGGGAGTTGAAGCAAACAGTAAAATTCACTCAAACATAACCATGTGGCATCTGTCAGAGAGCAAAGCCAAAAGACATGTCACTTATCAGAACAATGAGTTCTTTGCTCTTTTCCATCAAGTTTGCATAGGTGTACTTAGTGAAGTAATCATCTGCAACTTTGTGGTATGAGTTTTTATTGCTGTATATTACATAACATAATAGTTAGAGTTTGTGTCAGAATGCCCAAATTCCCAAATTGTCGATTTATATAGAACTTTCCAGTTGAACTTTTGTGATCATTATCAATACATATTCATAGCTCACAGGCTAGGTTTCATGCTACCATTTTCTCAATGAGAATTGGCTCTGAAGTTATATGGGGGAAAGATCCATCATTAATTATTATAGGACCTGGCTGGTTGGTGCAGTGGATAGAGTCTTTGCCCAACATGAGGGCATCCCTGGTTCAATCCCAGTTAGGGCACACATGAGAAGACCATCTATAGTACTTCTCTTCCACTCCTTCTTTCCCTCCCTTTCCACTTCCCTCTTCCCTACCCTTCCTCCTTCTCCCCTCTCTTTCTTCTCCCTCTCCCCTCCCTCTTCCCTCGTCCTTCCCCTCCTCACATCCAGTGGCTTGATTGGTTCAAGTATCAGCCCTGGGTGCTGAGGCTAGCTCAGTTGATTCAAGCATCATCCCCAGACAGGGTGGTAGCTGGGTGGATTTCCATTGGGTTGCATACAGAAGTCTTTCTTACCATCTTCCCTCCTCTCACTTAAAAAAAAAAAAAAAAAAAGATTATTATGAAACATTGGAACTGTCCCACATTTCATTGCTTTATAATTTATATAGATTAGACTTTCTTTTCTTCTTTCTAAAAAAACATTTGAAAGACCAGTATTTCGTCATTAGTTTTTCTGTAGTTAACATTCAAATGTATTCTGATGGGGAAAAATGTGATATATTATTCTGTTTATGTAGTTAAATAATTGATCTTTCCCCATTTAGCACCAAAATGTAATTGTAGAAAATATTTTCAAAGCATAAATTCTACCAGCATATGAGTTTCTGAAATAAATTATTTACTCTAAATTGGAAAAGAAACTTTAGACTTAAATGATGCTTTGATATGAATAAAAAGGTCTTTATGTCAATGAGATACAGGTGTGACTTTAAAATTTAATTGCTTTTTTATCCTAATTGACTAGTTTACAAGAATCACAGATACAAACACACAGATATACTTAAAAAAACTGTTGGAACATCAAATAAAAATCTTGTTGGAAAGTTATGTTTTTGTTTTTCATAATCCTTGTTTCTACCTATCTTACACAAAGATGTTAAAAATTAATAAGTTGGAATGAAATGCATAAATCTTTTGGGAATTAAAATATAATCTTTAGAAAAATTAGCTGATAGAGGAAGAAATTATTTGTGTTAATTATCAAATGCAAAAAGATTCATTTTTTTGAAATAGATTTTGAAATGAATATGAGATTACTACATGCTTTTCTCTGTGTTAACAAAGACAGTTAAAATTTATATGTTCAGAATTTTAGGTGACTGCTATACTACCAATATATCTTATATTTTATATTCTCACTAAAAGAAGATTTCTGTTCAGTCTTCATAGCTACTTTTAAAAATCCTAATAAAAACTCGTATTGATTCCATAGGGATATTTGGTTAAGCACAAACTATCTTAAAACATAGCTGGTCTTTTCTCTCTGTATGTTTTATTCAAATATTTAATTTTTATTTATAATATTTATACAAATACATTAATTTAAATTTAAACAGATTTAAACAAAATAATGTGGGACAGTAATGCATTACTTGTATCCACACTAAAATTTCTATATTTCTTTTGACAATTAAAATTACATCTCCTATTTCACATTAGCTTAATTTGGAAAAGAAGCAGTTAAGACATTTCAGCTTGCATTCAGTATTTTTTATAATGTTTTCATTAAGGGGATAGTCATTTATTGGTCAAATGTTTGGTGCACTGTAGAACACTTTTCACTGCCTTTTTCAAGGACTATTCATTGTTTTCTGTAGATCTCGAAAATATTTATTATAATCTTTTACCTTGAAGGCTGTTAAAAACAATAATCCCATCCATTTATTTCAGGTCAGAATAGGAAAGCAAATGGTATCTTCACTAAATTTTCACTACAAGATATCAATAATATGTATACTTTATACTTATAGAAAATTTCCTTAATTATTTGTATATTTTAGGGAACTATATATGTGTGTGTATAGATACATAGCTATAGATATAAAATATGTAAAAGTAAATGTTCTAGCAATATAAATTACTGATTCTGATTGTTTTTCAGGCCTGATGGAATCGGAACAGTTTCAGTGGAAGAAAAAGAGAGATTTGAAGAGATAAAAGAGAGACTGTCTTTCCTTTTAGAAAATCAGATAAGCCATTTTAGGTATATACTCTCTCTCTTCATTAATACAAGATGTGCTTTATTATTTTGCTCAATCCTCCGATCCCCTACAAATGTTTGTCTTTCTGCAACTACTCCACAGTTAGTAGCTTCTCCACACTCATCAGTGTGGTCAGCTCCCCAGCCTGCTGGTCACTTTCCACTGCTCATTTGAATAGGTCTCAGCCCCTGTGATATCTGGTCCTCTGTACTCTGGCTGGCTTTGTGCATCTCTCTGGTGACGGCTCTCCCTCTCTCTGTATCACTAGACAAGGGGACTCTCAAGTCCACCTTCATAGCAGAACCTTTCTCAGTTAAGAGTGAGCAAGCTGAAGTCTTATCTATGCTCTGTACTTATCATGTGAGGATCGGACACATTTCCAGAGTTGTTATTTTTTTTAATTTACATTCTGTGAGAATGAGGACCACAGTATCTAGCGCAGTTCCTTGCTCAGAAAATTAGCTATTGACTCTAAGAAACATTTTCAGAGTGAAAGGTAAATATTTTGGTAATACTTCTTTTTCCCTGAATATAGTTAGCTCTGTAGAACCTAATAGTAAAAAACAAATATGCTAATACATTTTCTTTCCTATCACGTTTATTATTTGATCCTATAAAATGTTGCCGTGCCCACATATTGTGTCTTAAAGCATATCTGATATATTGAAGGTATGCAATTTGGAATCATCCCATGTGAACTTACTGAAAAAAAATAATAAGCACGGTTAATGTTTCCCTTTAACAATTTGAAAATACTACTATTTAATCATTTGAATTAAATAGTAGACCTCGCTGCTCTGGCTTCAGTATCCGTATTTGTAATATGAAAAGCTTAGACTCTGTGATTTTTAAATGAACTGAAAGAAAGAAATTATCAAAGGATATACTGTGCACCCATTCCCCTACATTAGTGGTTTCCTCTGGGGCTGGCACCACCACCTTCAGGTAAGTGAATGCGGGAGGACTTTCACTGTCACAATATCCAGGCACAGGGACAGTCATTTAGTGCTGGGTTTAGGAATGTAGTGCATGGAACAGTCTCACATTGGAGAATTATTTTGCCTAAAGGACCAACAGACTCACATTAGGAAACACTGCTCTTGAGAACAGTCGAATTTAACTCACAGGGTTAAGATTGAAATCTCTGCTGATTTTTTTTTTCTTAATGGAGACGTGACGGGGGTTTTTGCGTTTGCAGGAAATGTTTCTATATCTGCAGTTAAGAGTATTGTCTCTTAGGTTGTGTAGAAACCCTTAAACTTGTTGTATGTGTCTTTTAATCAGCTAGTTTTTCACGCTTTGACTTTGAGACAGAGCTTGTCATTCAGTTCAGTGTCTGTGCTATTTGTGTCAGCGCTTTCATGTACAAGTAACAGACCCTTCTTCACACTAGTATAAATAAATACACATGCTCACTTACCTGCTGGTGAAGACAGGCTCAATTCAGCAGCCACAACCCTGTTTCCTTGTAATTGTCACAGAGCTGTCGTCCTTCCTGAGAGGGCTTCCTATCCAGATTGGTAGCAAGACCACTGAACTCCTCGGCCTCACATCTGTACATGCTGGTTATCAAAGATGGTACTGGGGGCCATCTCTTCTTTGATGCTCTCTTCAGATCATGAAAAGTTGTATTAGACGACCCTGCAAACTACCTTTCATATCTCATTTTCTCTAAATTAGGTCCTGAGCCAGTCCTGAACCAAACCCAGCGGCCAGGGGATGCCTATGCACTAGGTACCTCAGTCAGTCACTGAGGAGCAAGGGGATCGCCATGATTGATTAGACTAATCAGAGACACCATCAGGGGAGTTCATTGCCCCCACTGCCACTCAGCAGCTACACCGTTGTCCACATTATGTATTAATTTTCTCTCCCACCGTTTGTGTTGTCTGTTTCTCTTAAATGCACATCCCCTTTAAATAATTTATTTAAAAATGTATTCTATCATCCTTTTCAGCTTTTGTTCCTTTGATGCACTAAGGACAAGAACTGGAAGGGATTGGTCTAGATATTTTGAACTGACTTTTATATTCCCTGATGTTTGCAGAGTTTGTATAAATTTTGCTACTTCTGTTTTTTTTTTTTTTTCCTTAATCCATAGAACATTGAATAACAAAATGGGACTAAAATAAAACAGAAATTTTAGGTATCCACACAGGCAAATTTATAAAAATTTTAAAATTGTCCATGAGGGTTTTTTTTAACGATTCTATCAAATAATCTTCCTTAGTCCTTTATGTTAAAATTTAGAGAGAATAGGAATCACTTATCAGCTCAGGCTAAACAACAGACCATAGTACTCTTAATAACTCTTATATAGAAATTTATTTATTTAGGTCCAGTTGTATTCCAGAAGCGGGTTTCAAAGACTTAGATAAAATAATAAGGCAAAGGGAACTAAACATAAATGAGGAACTCAGATTGAAGAGAGCAGGTTGGTGCATGTCTGCTCAGTTCCCTCCCAGAACCTAACTGAAATGGCAGAACACTTCTTTTCACAATACAGAAACCCACGAGGACAACTACAGTAGAAAAGACTTTGGAAGTCAGATGGACAAATGGTGTCTAATTTAGCCACCCAGGAAAAAATTAATCATAAGCTGTCAGTGAGGAAAACAGAGAAGCGATCTGATCTGATTTATGTCACACAATCACCAAAGTATTTAGGAATTGCCTGTGTCCAGCCCTTCTAGAAATTAAGAGTGAAAGACATTTTGTCGTAAATATGCTTAAAACTCACTTAGATAGATTCCCACGCCTCTTTTCCTTCTCAGTCCACCATGTGCCCTCCCAACTCCCCTTTGCAGAGCTCTGCAGATTCAGTCCCTGGAGAGGGGAGAATTAGAGGGGACAGGAGTGGGGTGGAGGAGGGGAGGAGACCTCAGGCACAGCTGGAGTGAGGATTAAACAGAAACATAGAGATTAAATAAACGTTTATTCAGAAATCTGAGAATCACAGCCCTCTCTTTGCCAGCTCATACCCTTGATTCCCAAAATGCTGCCAGGCAGGCAGGTTTATAACTTCCAGGTGTATCCTAAATTTCTTCCCCTGGGACTCTGACTGGCCCAAGAGAAAAAAACCTTAAGCTCTGGACAATAAAGACTTACACTGAAACAGCCAGCCAGATACCCCTTCCACAAAGACCATGCTGTACCTGTACCCAGCCAGGTGTACGTAGTTTTCATTCTGGTTTTGAATTACAGCCAAAGTAATCAAACATTTGAGGAAAGCATTTATTGTGGAAGACAGAGCCTCAAACAAGTAAATACTAAAAAAGCAATTTAGAAAAAGGAATAAAGATTATATGAGAAGAAAAAAATGGGTGAGGTGAGGGTTGTGAGAATGAATTGTTGATATTCTTTGAGAATATAGAGCATCTATAAAACAAAAACAAGATGTTGATAAAAAAAAGAAAGGTAAAAAGGAAAAAAAAAACACCAGAACAAATAAAAACTCTTAGAAATTAAATACAAACAATGCACAAATAACACAAATATATACACACTATTGGAAAATTAAGTTAATGAAACCTTGCAGAAACTAGGGTAGGGGAAATGAAAATATGGGTAAAAAGAAAGAAAAAGACCCCAGAAACAAGTAAGTCTGAAAGTAGAAAACTGAATAAAAACATTCCAAAAATTTCTTTCAGAATTGAAAGACAGAACTGTTCAGATTGTGACATTTAGTACACAGTACAGTAGATTAAATGTACCCTGTACTCATTAGGGTACATTTTCATGAATTCTTATATTCTTGGTGGTAAAAGAGAAGATCCTGAAATACAAAGAACCAAAAGTCAGAATGGCTTCTCAGCGTTTATTTATTCCAGAAACATTTATTGAGTGCCTACTATGTGTCAGGCCATAAACAACTGCAACCAACCAAAAAGATTATTTGCTTCTGCAGCTTTCATTTTGATCTGAGGAAGAATACTGGTATATCCAGAAAACCGTACATCAGTGACTTCATAGTTCTGAGAAAACATTATTTTCAACCCAGACTTCTGTTACCAGCAAAACTCTTGATTTAAGGATATGATAAAATGATATTTTCAAATATGCAAGACCTCAAAAAAGATGGGATTTCCGCCTGAGCTGTGGTGGCACAGTGGATAAAGCATCAACCTGGGAACACTGAGGTCGCCAGTTCAAAACCCTGCACTGGTCTGGTCAAGGCACATATGGGAGTTGACACTTCCAGCTCCTCCCCACTTTCTCTCTTTCTCTCTTTCTCTCTCACTCTGTGTCTCCTCTCTAAAATGAATAAATAAAAAGAAATTTTTAAAAACTGATAAATGGACAGGCTGGTGAAGATGTTTTTTTAAAAAAAGATGGGATTTCCATAGTCTTATTCTGGAGAATGCAACCTACCAAGACAAAAAGGAAAACAAAGAAAGAGGAAGAGTTAAGATTCCTGCAACAGGAAGTCTGCCTAAGAGAGGAGGGATCAGGGTGGTTATAGACTCCAAAGGGGCAATTAAACTTTGAAGGCAACCAGTTCTCACTGGGAGATCAGAAAATTCTTCAAGTAGATCCAATTGACAACACACAGATATTTTAACATGTTGAGAGATTTATTACCTAACTGGAATGGAGTATGGAATTGTATTAGAGTCCGGAGTTGTATTAGATTAAGTAAATAAATACAGGATATTAAAAACAAAGGCAAGTATTATAAATAGCAGGACATAAAAAGTGATCGGAATAAGAACTGTCAGCTAGGACAGTTACATAATTAATATAACATAGATACTGAATTAAGATCTAACCCCTCAAAAATGAAGTAACCATATTAGAAGGATGAGAAAGACAGAAATTATGTTTTGGGTGGGAAAAATGGTCTTAAGGCACACACACAAAAAAGCTTTTATGTCTCAGATGAAGTAATAGGATATTTATTTTCCTACCTGAAACAACTTTTTAAAAGGACAAAATATGTGAAAATATGCTTTCAAGACACTAAGCATAAGCAATGAATAACATTGATTTCTGAGGGTTGGAAATAAGTGAAGTGCTTTAATTGCTCCTGCTTACTGCAAAGAGAGTGTTTCCAGGCCATGGCCCAGGGAGGAGGAACCTGGCTGGATCCCAGGACTTCCTGACTTGAGGCACCAGGTCTAGGAGTCGAGGGAGGCAAAGGCAGCCATAGTCTTCAGGTCCGACTTCGAAAGAAGAGAGCAGAGACCTACAGGTGTATCTTCTGGAAGACCCCCTGAAGGCTTCTCCCCATGTATGTGAGAAAACTACCCAAAGCAAGCCAACAAACACTGAGAGGATCACAGGGAATCCCCAAAGTTGACTCGGGGCTGGTTGCAGCTTCTCCTGCCCAGATTGGAAGCCTTCTAACACAGAGACAACAGGCATGGTGCTCACAGCATTTTGCTGCAGTAGTGGAGAAGAATTAGTTTGAGAATAAACACTGCCATGGTCTCCTCTAATAAGGATTAAATTCAAGATTCCAATGAATCAGACTGTTTTCAAGTACAATAATTGAACTGCATTCCAAAACAAAGCTCAGAAATATTTAAAAGAATACAAAAGTATTCAGCCATCAAAAAGCTAAATGTCTAGCATCCAATCAAAAAATTTTACATATACTTAGAAATAGTAAGATATGACCAATGAAGAGAATAAAAACAACCAACCAAGTGAAAATGGCACAGGAGATAAAAATTAATGAACAATAGTGTTAAAAGAATTGTTATTACTATACGTTATATGTTCAACCTATTAAGGGCTTCTATGGAAAACTTATAACTCACCTTATACTTAATAGTGAAAGACTGGATGTTTTCTAACTAAGTAAAAAATAAAGCAAGGATCTTAGCTGTCACTACTTCTATTTAAAACAATATTGATGATGTGCTAGCCAGTGCAATGAGTCAGGAAAAAGACATTCAGATTGAAAAAGAAGTAAAACTGTCTTTATTCAGAGATGATATGATTATCCATGTAGAAAATCCTATGAAAACTAGAAAAATAATGCTTCTTTAATTAGTAAGTTTAGCAACATTGCAGGAGCCTAAATATATAAATATCTATTTCTGTATGATAGCAACAAACAATTGAAATTGAAATTAGAAAACAATATCATTTATAACAGCAACAAAAATTACTAAATACTTAGGGCTCAATCTGACAGAAGATGTACAAAACCTGTACACTAAAAATTACAATGTTTTGCTAAGAGGAGTTAAGGAAAACCTAAATTGATCTGGAGAATCAATGCTATCACTATCAAAATCCCAAAAGGATTTTGTAGAAATTGGCAATTTGATTCTAAAATTCATATGGAAATGCAAAGAACATATCATAGCCAAAATAACTCTAAAATGAATAACAATTGGAATGCTAACACTACCTAACTTCAAGATCATTATATTATTATAATGCTATAATAATCAAAACAGTGTGGTATGGAGTATCCAGAAAGAGACTTACATGCTTGTGGTTGACTGATTTTCAACAAATGTATAAAGGCAATTTGCATATTATACTTTTTTCAACAAACAGTGCTGGAATTGTTGGAATTCCACATGTAAAATATCAGACTAGACCTATACCTCATACCTGTTACAATTGTTAACTCAAGATGGATAGACCTAGCCTGACCAGGTGGTTGTGCAGTGGATAGAGCCTCAGACTGGGATGCGAAAGACCCAGGTTCGAGACCCCGAGCTCACCAGCTTGAGCGTGGGCCCATCTGGCTTGAGCAAAAGCTCGCCAGCTTGGACCCAAGGTCGCTGGCTCCAGCAAGGGGTGGCTTGGTCTACTGAAGGCCTGTGGTCAAGGCACATGTGAGAAAGCAATCAATGAACAACTAAGGTGTTGCAATGGCAACGAAAAACTGATGATTGATGCTTCTCATCTCTCTCCGTTCCTGTCTGTCTGTCCCTATCTATCCCTCTCTCTGACTCTCTCTCTGTCCCTGTAAAAAAAAAAAAAAAAAAAAAAAAAAGACCTAGAGGCAGAAAGTCTCTATGTCCTTGGACTGAGCAGAAATTCACAAAAAGAACACCAAAATCATGATTCATAGATGGAAAAAAATTGTCTTGAACTTCATCATCGTTAAGAACTTTTGATTTTCCCAAGATATTTTAAAGGAATAAAGAGGTAAATCTCAGAATGTGACAGAACATTTGCACAATTCATATCGAATGAAAGACTTCCACCCAAATTGCATGCTTTAAACGTGTGCAATTCATTACATATCACTTATATCTTTAAAGCTATTTTTGTTTTTTAAAAAGAGAAGCCAAGTGCTTTCCTTCCACAGTGGGATGGTAGATTACTATCTAACACTGAAATATCTGGAATTAGATATGTAGCTTCTAGGTTAGGGATACAACATTTAAATAACCAAAAGAATCAGCTGAAAGTTCAAAATATTTTTTCTAGGGAAATTACTTAAGGAGTGGGGTAGCACTGACGTGAAGGATTTTTGTTTTTCATATAAAGCCTTTTAGAAAAATTTTTCTTTTAGACCACGTCCATATATTACTTTGATGAAAATAAATACTGTATCTAAAAGAGGCTAAGTAAAAGACACGTATAACTCATAGACTGGTTTATAAAGGCTCATTTATCTGTGTAATTAATTTACTGAAGTGGGAATAAGGAGGATTTTAAGTTATTCTGAGTAGGGATTAAATTTAGTTGAGTTTTATTTGATCATTGAGTATTTCCCAGTTTGCTTTGCTATTATCGAGCTGTCAAAAGTGGTAAAAACTGAAATATTTATCCTGAAAGGCAGAACAAAATTATTTCCTTCTTGTAAAACTTGTTTTGTAAAGATTAATTAAGCTTCTGTGTAGTTATTTTTTGTACTTTATTGATTCAGAATTGCTTGTCCGCTCTAAATGTATTGAATTATTTACACATCATGGGCAGCTAATGCTAATTCGGAACATACCCAGTGGGGCCCAGAGCCCTGAAATGCTAAATGTAATCTGGGGATCAGTAACATTCCATTCATAAAATTCGTCACCCACAGGTTAGGAAATAAACAATAGGCAAGACAATGAGTGGATTATGCAAATACAGTGAAAAGATTTAAGCAAGGGGAGGGGACAACAAGAACCCAATTTGTGTCTCATTTAAACGTGGATTAAGGTGTATAGTAAACAAAATGATTAAAGCTACTTTGCTAATTTGCTAATGCTTTAAGAAGCCACACTGCACAGGAAAAACTATCAGAATAAATTGCCTGTGGCTTTTTTGTGTGTGGGAAAGTCTAATAGGGTGGGAAGAGGCAAGGTTAAGTGAAGGAAACCTTTAACAGGAAATAAAATGATGAACAGTCTTCTGAAGAAAAATTTGAGTGACTAGATTTATATTGCCATTTGTTTGCATTTATCTGACACCAAAAAAAAAGCTGCATGAAATAAAAACTCTGTCTTTATATTCAACTACTACTTTGTGAGAAATCCATCTTTTTCTTTTTTATTAAACTGGTCCTGTAAAACAAATTGAACTTAAAATACAAGTGCTTTTTTAGGGAGAGCCTTTCAAATTACAGCATGAAAAGAATTTTTGTCATTGTTAATTATGTTTTAGAGAATATGTCTGCTAAGTCTCTGAATAATGGCAGAGGACGTGGACATAAGTAAATTTATTTTCAGGTTATTGGTTTGAAAATTCCTGAGCGTGAGCAAGGTGGCACCCCGAGGACAGCCCAGCTGCCTGTTGCACTTGATCTTGGGATGGGGCAGCAGTAAGGGAGGGGTGTTTCGCTGAACCTGCTTCAACAAAGCAAGGAGTTCCAGAAGGATGTTAGCCCTGACATTCTGTCTCTTAAAATAGCAAGTGACCTGAAGAGGGACCCTCTTGTAAAAAGCCATAAACCCATCACTACCATGTGGCACTAACTTTTGAGGAACGCTCTTGCACTCCCAGTCTCTGACCTTGACTTCAGCACATCTGCATAGCTTGCCCTTCACTGTTGATATGTGTTAGAAATGCACTGGCCTAGATATACTGCAGGTAAATGACTCTGCTGGCCAATGAGCTGCAGAAGGTTTGTGTGGTTTGTGTAGGGAAGTTGGAGAGTTAGACACCAGTGTAGACAAATGTCAGGAAAGGGGTGGGCGGAGCTGGAGCCTTGTTTGTCCTACAAGTTATGTCAGTGGTGTGTATTTCTATCTTATACCACAGAAAGAAATAGGGGGGAGTCACTTCATTTTTCATAGAAAAGGAATTATTGGCCCTGGCCTGTTGACTCAGTGGTAGAGCATCAGCCTGGCATGTGGATGTCCTGGGTTTGATTCCTGTTCAGGGCATACAGGAGAAGCACCCATCTGCTTCTTCACCCCTTCCCCTTTAGCTTATCTCTTTCTTTCTCTTTCTTTCTCTTTCTCCCTCTTCCCCCCTCTTCCCATCCTGCAGCCACGGCTCAATTGGAGTGAGTTGGCCCTGGGCGTTGAGGATAGATGCATGGCCTTTGCCCTTTAAGAAGAGCTTGATTGCTGAGCAACAGAGCATCACCCCCTAGTGGACTTACTGGGTAGATCCTGTTTGGGGCACAAGTGGGAGTCTGTCTCTGCCTCTCCTTCTCTCACTGAATCTTTTAAGAAAAGGGATTATTAGGGAATGCGTTTTAAGTATCCCTGTACTCACAAAGCCTAGTGGTTCTTTGCATTTACTATATTATTTTTGTATCTGTGTCATCAAAACTTTAGGACTTTATTCATCACAGTTTGTAGCCTTATTGTTTAAGACATTTAACTCATGGAGCTAGATACACTTCAGCATTAAAATTTTCTTGGATTGGCTGATGCTATTTTAACCACTTTTCATTCTTCTCCAATTGTGCCAGGTAATAGAAGAGGGAATTATTTGGCAGTTTGGATATTAAGCATTTGACCATTTGTTCCTCTTTTTGTTTTTGAAGATACTGCTTTCCCTTTGGACGACCTGAAGGTGCGCTAAAAGCTACCCTTTCCTTACTCGAAAGGGTAAGTTTAAACATTACTTTATGAATACTATTTGTGTTGTCAGTTGCTGTGTATTTTAGCTGTTGAACTAAGCAGACAGTCTCATGCCTCATGAGCATGTTCTCCTCTGAGTCCATTGCATTTCTTGGCTACATTCAGAATCTCCCTATATTCTGCTTCTTCCTCCCAAAGCCTTTCGAAGCCTACCCCTGCCATCATATGCTAAGTCGACGGCATATTTCGGGTAGTTATGTATATTTCCACCTTCTTCTCCCCTTATGGAATAGTCTCATTTTTTCAGTTAAGTATACTTAACTGTTTTTTAGACTTCACCATTGCCTTTTATTATTCCCCCTGATTTACGTGTACTTCTACCTCTCATATTCCTTGTACCTATAAGAGTTTATCATTTAGTATTCGCAAATGTATCCCTGCTTTTATTCTAAGTTCAGAATTTATTTCAATTCAATCTATGTGTTGCTGTAAATGAATTCATGAATTAGAGATATTTATTTTTTCCTCAAAAAATAAATTGCAGATAAGGTTTCATGCCCATGCTAAAACATCATTTATTAATGTAAGTCTATTCTTCACTCCTATCTTTGTGGTAGATGAGATTTGAAAGGGAAGTATCATTTTCATTGTCTATAAAACTAATTCATATACTCACTGGGAACTAAAAGTTAAGTAGTATGGACCACTCCTCTTCCTTAACAATGTTAAAAGATAGTGTGGAGGGATCATCAATAGCCCATGATTGGGTTATTCTGGTCCGTAAGCACTTGTTTCTGTCCATTTTTCTGCCCAGTGAATTCTAGATATTGCATTGTTTATTAGCACTTCTATGAAAAGCAAAAAAGAAAGATATTTTCAGAAAGTTAAGCACTTAGGAGACGAGGGCCAGAAATAGTGGCTAGAATGAGATCTTTCCATTATAGATTGGCTTCATCTGCATATCCTCGTCTTATCCTTGATTACTGTGCATTGTGTGATAGAAATATTTTTATAGAAATTATGTGCTTTATTAAAAATTTTATAATATTAAAAGCTGCATGCCACCTAAGCTTTTCAAAGTATACATTTCATCTTATTTATTAAAGTATCAGGGGTAAATAAAATCCTGAAAGATAGCTTTACTTTTGGAACTGGCATCCCATCCTGGGTACCTAGTGCAGCCTTTCTGTGAGCTGGTTTCCATGGTAGCGCTCCCTCCTCCCCTTCCCGCTGCCAGCAATGAGGAGTTAGTGGTAGCAGAGATGCCCTCGTGCCCTGCATTGATGGGTCAGAATGAATAGTGACCTTTATTCCCGTTATAGTCACTAGTCATGTCTCTTGCCGAATTGAGAGAGAAACGGTAAAAGCCATATCTTCATTTTCACGTCTCTGTACTTACTGACATCTGAGAAAAATAAAATCTACACATGAATGCTTGATACTTAGCATACCTTGGAAGAACAAGGGGAGGAAGCCTGAAACAGAAGTTGTGTCTCCCTTTAGGCACTTGCCAGGAAAAAGAATTCAGTTACCCTCTCTCCAAAGGAAGTGCTCAGCTCCTAGATAATAAGACATAATGTCTGATTTCAATGCTGGAGTTAGTTATCTGTCACAGACATTCTAATTTTAACAGCCATTTCTATTGTTTAAAAGTCTGTCAGCACAGCAAGGCCTAATGGTTAAGTTTATGATTCTGCATATGGTACAAAATTAATCTTAAATTTAAAATTTTGTAATATTTTAATAGTGCATGTTAATTTTTTTTACTATGTATAGAAGGATTTTTCTGGCTATAGAGTCTAATGTTCAGTTCAAAATAAAGTGCAAATGTGAGTCTGTGTTAAAGATTTTTAATAGAGTATGAAGAATAGTGAATTTGATGGGGGGAAGTCTTTAAATGATGAAGTTTTCTGTTTCAAAAGGAAACTTTGTTGAACAAAATTAAAATAGTTGTCAAGGTTCACCAGAGCTAAAATGATGAAATAACTTGACATGTGAGGATCCTTAGGAAAGAAGAATTCCATAATAAAGCAGGAAATGAGTGTTTTCATGTTCTTTCATTATTTTTTCAAGATCAAATAACCAATAGGATGGTAAGAACTCTAAGTATATTGCCTTCTCTATAGTAATATTTTGCTATATATTTTATAACTTGAATGTAAGCAAAGCAAGGGGAAAAAGCATTATCTATCTAGAATAATAGTTTAATAGTTTAGTCAAAACTTATTGTGAGCAGTTTTATCATTAGGGAAGGTTTAAGGAAAAATGTGATGGTCATTAATGAATGTCTAAAAACATTGTATTTTGAATTCTGGATATAATTATATTTTACCCTTGCCAGCAGTAGTATTTTTAAAGGGAAAATCCAAAATCACAATTTAGGAACCCAACAGAAAATAATCAATTTCTTTCCTAAATTCAAAAAGTTTCCATGTATTTTAACATTTGATACAACATTTCACTGAGCCAAAGTAGTTTTCTCCCTCTTTAGTAGATCATAGTAAAGAGTTTAATTAGTCAAAGTAGTGGTCCTGATTTTTAGAATCAAGACAGTGAAAAAGGGCACTTATTTGTAATGGAGTTTGTCATTGTTTTTAATCTATGTTCTCAAAACATTTAAGGCTTTTAAATTAGAGGTAGGGAAGACGAACTTTGTTTATTACTTGTCCTAAGGACAGTAATCCTGATCTGAAACAGCTGTTCTAATGGTGTCATGGGTCTCTGGAGGAAGAGCAGCAGTCACACTGAATGGTGGCTTGGCTGATGGGAGGTTTTGATTCACACACATGAAGCTTAGACTGGAGGAGACAGGACTGGAAGTTTATCTTGCAGTTGTGACATGCCAATTCATTACTTCCTCCAATGTTAACTAGGCCCCTCCTGCGAATAGTCAGGTCTAGAACAATTTGTGTCATTTGTTTTTAGTATTTTATGCAATATCGCTCTCTCTCTCTCTCTCTCTCTCTCTCTCTAGGTTTTAATGAAAGATATTGCCACTCCCATCCCAGCAGAAGAGGTGAAAAAAGTGGTCCGAAAGTGTCTGGAGAAAGCTGCCTTCATCAATTACACCAGACTCACAGAATATGCCAAAATAGAAGGTCAGTGCTGTGAGCAGTGGCCCAAGTGGCAGCGAGAGCCAACAATGCCTATTAACTGAGTTTTCTGTGAGAAGCCCATTCCTTTCCTAACTAACCTGCGCTGTGGCAAAGGGAAATGTCTCATTAAAATCTCAGCTGGCGAACTGAAGAGCTTTTTCCTATTCATTGCTTTAATATGCCTCCTGGGACTCTGCTTGAATGTGAGACCCAGGATTCCTGCTTAAGTTGTCCTTTGTCCTTCTTTTGAGTTTGCCAGAAACCCAAAGGTGTTTTCATGGGTCGTATTTTTTGACATTACTGTAAGTATGTCTAACATTTAAACTATGGATAGGATATTCTTTTCTGATCAGCAACAGTGTAGTATTATGTAATTTTATCTTCTATTCTGTACTGTCCAAGAAGGAGGAGACTTGTTGATTATCATGAGGGCTCAGATAAACTGATAGAATTCCCTGCAACTTTTAATTGCTTTCAATATATTGATGCGTTTAGATTAGCTCCCTTAAAAGGACTGTGCATTTTTTTTTCTCTTTCTCCAGGTTTTAGTCATTAAGGATTCTGAGATTTAAGATATTTAGAAATTAAGTAGATTGAAATTTGTGGCAAAGTCACACAATCAGATTTTACTCCACAATCCTTTGATTTATATGATTAAAAGTAAGTGAAAGGGCCTTAAATCTTTTACTTCAATTATAAAACTATCTTGTACAATGTATGCGGCATTAACTAAAGGAGGAAAAAATTATGCAATGTTAAATATTTATCTCTAAAAATAAAAAGTAAATCATCCATTAAAAACATTTTAGTAACTGCTAATATAAAATTATACGTAATGAGTTACAAATTAACTCATTAGTTGCTATTATGATCAAAATTGGGACAGTGAAAAAGATGATTATAATTGACTGTGTTGTAGCTTTTTTCTCTCTCTTCAAATCTGATCAAGCTTTCTAACAAGCATGCGATAACCAGCCTCCTGAGTGATTAACAAAAAAGCCATCCCATCACTATAGCAACCAATATTATATCACGAGAGTAACAACATGAAACCACCTTAGTTACCAGTTTAGCATTGTTAATTATATCATGTTGTGTTAAAGCACAAGCAATGAATATTAGATCATTCGGGGAAAGTGGAAGAGAAGGAGACTGGTTTTCCCATTTTGAACTTGCATTCAAACAGTTTTCATGTTTTGGGAATAGTGGGTGTTTTGTACATGGATTGAAAGAATTGATATAAAAATAGACATTAAAACCTTTCAAACCTGGCAAAGACAAAAAAATGTGGAAAACCTACATAAACACAATACAGGTATTGTTTTATCAAAATACTATGAACTATATAAAAAAAAACTATGAGAATCTTTTTGTTCTTAACTACCTACTTTAGTTAATGTTTTTGGCCATTACCTTATCCAGAAATACTGAAAGAATATGCAGAATATATATAATTTTTTGTTTTTCTTAGTATTTGATTTTTTAGCCTTGTCATGTGTACAAATGGAGACTCTTATTTGTACATAAACATGGGCTTCTTTTATTAATCAGCTAAACAAACATGGCAACACAAGTGTCATTATTTTCTGGGTCACAGGTAAACACAAGCCTGTGTTAGAGAGGAACCTAAAGAGAACCTGCTACTCAGTGAGCTGAGAATTCTTCCATCTTTTCCCTTTCCATTGTCCCCCTTCCTTAGCTTTAGTTGAAGAAGATTCTAGAAATTGGATCCTAGAAATATAGTCAGGTAGAACAACTGAAAAGTTCCCTTTTGAAAAAACATAATGTATGCTTATTACCTAAGAATAACTTTTATGCTTTTTATTACCTCCTTCTCCATTTCTTTTGATCTTAAAAAAAATAAAGAGCTTTTGTGTTATGCTTAAGTTCACACCAGGAACAAAGTCAAATTTAAATTAGGAATTGGGCTACTTTGCTTGGTTGGCCTTCTGTATTATGTGAGCAACATGGGTAGAGTTTGCTTTTCTCCTAAATTGTCTTTTCTTATGTTTTAGGCCCAGCAGAAAAGGAAACAGGTAACTGATGTCTGTGCATGCACTTGCCATTATTTTTAACATGGTTCTGTTGTGTTTTGAATATTATGAATAGCTCTTTCTTTTTCAGGGATCCTATTAGATCACTTTAACTAAGATAGTGAAAATACTTCGATTTTATTAGAACTGTTGCTAATGCTGTGTAGGGAAAATGTAAGCCATTTATCTCTGTAAAAAGTTCAGCACTGGATTTTGGTATGAATTCAAAGCAAAACACCCCAGGCTGTATTAATGTTATGCATTATGTTTTAAGTGTGAACACTAATTTTATTTGGAAGCTGTTGCAAGGATTTGAAGGGCTCTTATCACTAGAAAAGAAGGCCATCTTTCCTTTTATCACTCCTGAAAAATAACATGAAAGTGAAAAGTGTAAATGTTATTGCTATTAAATAAAAAATAAGCAGCTCTTAACTTTGAAAGTTGCTAAGCATAGGAATAAACGGAAATTATGAAATCCCATCTCAAGAAATTGATGGGAAAGAGTTCTTTGGGTCTCTGAATTTTGAAAGGTTTTGTTAGTTTTTTTTCTAGTGTCATTTATTACAGTTGTAATTATTTTAATTACAAATGATATTACCTATTTATCCTATCTATCTCCTCTTTAGCCTCTTGTAGGCAGGGTATTTACTGAACTTGCATTCCAAGGTCAGCGTTGTATCCCCAGCACCCAGGACTATGCCTGCCACTGACACAAAGCAGGTGCTTAGTACTTTGTAGAGAGACAAGAGGTTAGTTGGTTTCATCTGAAAACAATGGAGAGAGGAAGACACATGATGAACCCTTTTAGTCCTAGTTTGCTTATCGTAGTCAAATTTTGCATGCAGTGTTATAGACAAATTTGCTTGAGTTGTTTTTAACTAAAGACTTCCATTAAGGGCTTTGTTTCTTTCTTTTTTTCTTTCAATGTTTTTCAGTATTTTACCCCAGAAAGAGAAACAAAACACTCAGAGCCAGGAAAAGGAGAGGGCATACCTATAAAGATTGCTAAAGTACACTTTAGAAAAAATGAACTAGAAACAAGTAAGAGATTGCTGGTCCCTTTTCTGATGGCCCATTGTGATAGCAGCAGTCCCATGCTCTCTAACAAACTTTTTCAAAACCTATTATGGCGTGTTATTGCCTACATTGCTGCTGTGAAAATAGTGTTTGTAGTTTGCACATAAGATGTCCAGGGTTGTTGGTGGTTTCCCCACTGCCAGAGAGTAAATAAGTGGACCAGCTAGGACTGGATCAGGTGTCCTGATCCCCAGTATGCAGAGGCTCTGCACCCTCCCCTGTGACATATGAAAGGTCACAGTGCAGCCTCATGAAGGATGGGGACAAAGTGATACCCTGTTCCCCTTAAAGAGGCCAGGGAAGGAAACCTACTCTCCCCAAACCCCTCAATTCTGTCAGATGGAAACCTTCCCTTCACGTATATGGTAACATCTACACCCCTGTGTGGTTGTGCAGCCTGACTTTAGGAAAAATACCTTCTAAAAATTAAATGCTTGCATAGAGAAGAGAAAAAATAATCAGTGTGGTCTCAGTAATTTAAGTGAATGGAAGAGAAAGCTAATCTCCATTAAAGAAGGTTCTAAAACAGGGGTCTGGAACCTATGGCTCACGAGCCTTTTGATGGCTGCATCTGGCTCGCAGACAAATCTTTAATAAAAAATAATGTTAAAAATATAAAACATTCTCATGTATTACAATCCATTTATTTCCTACAACTCATGTTCATGGTTGCGGGTGGCTGGAGCCAATCGCAGCTGTCTTCCAGGACAACACCAAATTTTTATTGGATAAGGCTTAACGTACACAGGTCGTTGTGAGATCAGGAAGTAAACTTCCCTCCTTTTAATCAAGTAGTCAGCTAGCTAATTGCAGAAACCCTTTTGACGAAGAAGATGGGTAAAAGAAAAAAGGATGAGGAGTATCGTACTTTTTGGCAGGAATGGACAGAGGAATTAGCCTTTGTGGAGAGAGCAGGTTCTGCAGTGTGTCTAATATGCAATAATAAAATTGCATCGATGAAATAGTCAAATATAAAGCGGCACTTCGACACATGCCATACTACATTTGCATCAAAATATCCAGCAGGAGACAAGGAAGAAAGCATGTCAAGAGCTACTGTGCAGAGTGCAAGCTAATCAGCAGCAACTCCATGTTTGGACCCAACACGGTGACTGGAATTCCACTAGCTTTGCTGGTGCTTTAGCAATTGTGAGAAATGGAAAGCCATTCACAGATGGGGAGTATGCCAAAACATTCATGCTTGATGTTGCCAGTGAACTTTTTGTCAACTTCTCAGATAAAGACAAGATAATCAAATGAATAAAAGACATGCCTCTGTTGGCAAGAACTGTTCACGATCATACTATCATGATGGCAAATCAAATTGAGGCAACACAAGAAAAGGCCATAAATGCAGCACCATTCTTTTCTCTTGCTTTGGATGAGTCAATAGACGTAAGCCATTTATCCCAGATCAGCATGATTGCAAGGTATGCTGTTGGTGACACACTTCGTGAGGAAAGTCTTGCTGTTTTGCCTATGAAAGAAACAACAAGAGGGGAGGATTTATTCCAGTCTTTCACTGAGTTCACTGAAGAAAAAAATCTATCGATGGATAAACTTATTTCAGTCTGTACTGATGGTGCTCCATGCATGGTGGGGAAAAACAGAGAATTCGTAGTGCTTCTTCGTGAACATAAAAAAAGACCCATCCTAAATTTTCATTGCATCCTACATCAGGAGACGCTTTGTGCTCAAATGTGTGGCAAGCAGCTTGGTGAGGTGATGTCACTGGTCATTCGGGTGCTCAACTTTATTGTTGCCCAAGCTTTAAATGATCACCAGTTTAAAACACTGCTGAATGAAGTTGGGAATAATTATCCTTGTCTGCTTCTGCATAGCAATGTGCATTGGTTGTCAAGAGGGAAGGTGCTCAGCCATTTCGTGGCTTCTCTGAGCAAAATCCAGACTTTTCTTGAAATGAAAAACATCAAGCATCCTGAGTTAGCTAACACTGAGTGACTCTTGAAGTTCTACTATCTCGTGGACATGACTGAACATCAGAACCACCTCAACGTAAAAATGCAAGGTGTTGGACATACAGTCTTATCCCTTCAACAAGCAGTGTTTGCATTTGAAAACAAGCTGGAACTCTTCATCACCAACATTGAAACAGATTGTTTACTACACTTTGAAAAACTGGGAGAGTCTAAAGATGCATGCACAGCAAGTGACACTGCTCAACATCTTCATCTCCATCAGCTAGCGGGCTTCACATCTAATCACCTGCAGTCATTCAAAGCATGCTTGGGGAATTTTGTGAGCACACTTGTCTTTTTAAGTTCATCACCCATGCACACTAATGTGCAATGGACAACGCCGACCTGAGTTACATCCCCGGTGTCTCCGTCAGAAATTTTGAGCTACAATCTGCTGACCTGAAGGCCTCAGACATGTGGGTGAATAAGTTCAAGTCACTGAATGAAGATTTGGAAAGACTTGCACAACAGCAAGCAGAGTTGGCAAGCAAACACAAAAAACTTCAACCCGCGGACCAGCTGATTGTCAAAACTTGGAACGCGCTTCTCGTCACATACCACACACTACAGCATGTGAGTATTGCTGTACTGACAATGTTTGGCTCTATGTATGCATGTGAGCAGTCTTTCTCACATCTAAAGAACGTTAAGACCAAGCTAGGATCACGTTTAAAGGATGGAAGTCTCAATGCCTGCATGAAGCTTAACCTCACCACATATCAGCCAGACTACAAAGCCATCAGCAAAACCATGCAGCACCAGAAGTCACATTAATGGTAAGAAATACTTTATTCATCATTGGTTAGCAACATCATAACAACGTTATTAAAAAGAATTCAGAGACTTATTGTACTTTAAAAGTGTCGGTCTTACATAAAATGCACACATTTACTTGTATTTAGTGTTAAACATATTGTATGGCTCTCATGAATTACATTTTAAAATATGTGGCATTCATGGCTCTCTCAGCCAAAACGGTTCCAGACTCCTCTTCTAAAAGAACAGAAGAGAGGTTTTCAAGAAGTGCTGTTATATTCCCTTCGTCGTGTAGATAGCAGGTTAACAGGGTTATTTAGAAATGTTTTGGGGTGCTTTTAAACTCAGTTTTCTGCCTGACCAAGTGGTGGCGCAGTGGATAGAGCATCGGAATGGGATGTGGAGGACCCAGGTTCGAGATCCCGAGGTCACCAGCTTGATCGCGGGTTCATCTGGTTTGAGCAAGGCTCACCAGCTTGCACCCAAGGTCACTGGCTTGCGCAAGGAGTTACTCATTCTGTTGAAGGCTCATGGTCAAGGCACATATGAGAAAGCAATCAATGAACAACTAAGGTGTCGCAACAAAAAACTGATGATTGATGCTTCTCATCTCTCTCCATTCCTGTCTGTCTGTCCCTATCTATCCCTGTCTCTGACTCTCTCTCTGTCCCTGTAAAAAAAAAAAAGTTGCACACGTAAGAGCACAGTTGCTTCATTCAAGCAGCACTCTGTTGAGCATTATAATCATTATATGTTGTTAGTTTTTAGAAAAGAGGAAAATTCTGCCCAACATTTGTCATAATTTTGTCATTTGTTGACTGCCTATTGCCCCAAAGGTATTTTGTTTGACTTTTGTTTTTGCATTGCTTTTGTAGTTCTTTAACCAACTCTTCAAAATACATATTTTACAAAAGAAGTACTGGAGACAAGAAAAAGTTAGTAACTTGTGCAAATGTGTCCTGTGGCTATTAAAAATTCAGCATACCTGTGACTTGCACCCATGTCCCCAGACACCAGAGTCCCCTTCCTGCTGAGGCTGTCTGATTTAAAGCGATGGCACTTTTTTTTTTATAAACACCTCAGCCCTATCATAAATGTCAAGGATTAATTAAAATTTATAGGATCATTTTTTCCAAAAATGAAAGGCTATTTAATAATCAACCCTTAATGTGCCACTTACTGTCCTAAGCACTTAACATGTGTTCATTTATTTCTTACAACTCAAAATTAATGCCATTATTATTATTACTTTTTCAGGAAACTGAAGGACAGGGGTTACTATCTACTAGCTGGGCTCTGGTCACAGAGCTATTTAGTGGAAGATTAGAAGCCACTAATTGTTACATAATCATAGAATTGTCTTCTTCTTTTTCTCCCCTTTCTCAGTTAGTTTGTATAGTTGAATTTGCACTCAGTTAAAACTCGTGGATATTTGAAAGGGAGTCTAGAGTTCTGTAGAAACATAACAGAAGCCATATTGTAACTAACTTAAAATTTTCTGGTAGTCACATTAAAGAGGTATAAAAGAAACAGATGAAATTAATTTTAATAGTATAGTTTATTTAACTCACTGTATCCAGAATATTATCATTTAAAAACGTATTCACTATACAAAAATAACAATGGGATACTTGACGTGACTTTTGTTAATGTCTTTGAAAGTCATTGTGCAGTGTCCTCTGACGGCCCATCTCAGTCCAGAATAGCCCCCTTGCAAGTCCTCATTTACCGTGTGCGGTAGCGGCTATTGAGTTGGATGGCACAGGTTTTTAGTATGCAGCGAAGAGTCAGACTTCCTAATCTGAATCTTTTATTTTTCCCCACACATCTTCAGTGTCAGGTGTTGAAAGTGATTAAAATGTGCAACAACACCCCCCCCCAGCTCAAAGCATCTCTCTCTCTTCCCTGCTTTAATATTCCCAATAGCACTTGCAATCTAACATCTAATACAATTCATTCATCTGACTGTTGCCCTAGAATGTTAGTCCCACAGGGCAGGATTTTTGTATTTTATTTTATTTTAAAATATTTTATTTATTGATTTTAGAGGGGGAAAAGGAGAGAGAGAGAGAGACCAACAGAAATATCAATCTGTTTCTGTATGTTCCCTGAGCAGGGATCAACCTGGCAGACTCTGTACTTTTGGACAATGCTCTAACCAACTGAGTTATTCGGCCAAGGCATGGCTTTTGTATTTTAATAACTGCTAAGTCTCCAGTGCCAAGGGAAGTGCCTGGCACATATCTGGTACTCGATAAATATTTATTGAGTAAATGAAGGAGTATATGGCATAAAGAGTGATCGTGCTATTTATAGCAGAAAGAACATCTGTAAACTAGCAGGCTGGCTTGCAAAAGGTCATTCAAACCAATCACTGAATAATTAACCATATACAGCAAAAACTAACCACTTAAAAATAATAACAGAAAAAATTAAACTAGGATTTCTTGTCATTGGTGGAGAGAGGGAAAGGAGGCATTAACTCTGGACCGCAGAAACCAGGAGTTAGAGATCACAGTTGGAGTAACAATACCTAGTAATCTAACCTGTTTCAGTTGTCTCTGTAATGTCTCTATAAAGCAGCATGATACTCAGTTTTAACTCATTATTCTCTTCAGTCCTTGGGAATTCTTCTAATTCTCTATTGGCGGCATACATTTGCAAAATAAAGAGATTTTACAGTTTCTAGATGGATGAACTAAAATTACCTTTGTCTAAATGCCTTCTTTTTTGGAACTATTTGCATGTGTTTTGTGAGAACAATTTATTTTTAGAACATATAATTTCTAGAAAGCTCTAGTTTTTAAATTTTAAGACATGTTTGAGATTTACAGTGTTGCAAAATCATCTAATTTTCTTCTTTGGTTTAATCTTAACTATGCTATTTATGTAACAATAAGATCCTTTTATTTTTAAGATTCAAAATAATACTGAAACTTCATTTTCCTAATTTTTTTAATCACATGCCCATTGATGCAAATTTGCTATTATGTTTAAAGAAACAATTTGTTATTTAGTTTGAGAAATTTCTTATAGACAACAACAATAATACATGTAATAATAGTCCCATCTTTCTCCTGAAAACTATATATTATATGGTGACTTAGGATAAAAGAGGTGAGAACTGCGACTTAGCGCTTGCCTTGACCTGAGGTCTATTGCATACATTTAGTGATGAGGTTTATTGTGAATCCAGGAACATGGAGGTGCCCTGTAAACAAAAGGTGGCAGGGAATGAACAGGCACAGTCTCCATGCAGAGAGGTGCTGTCTGGGCCTCCGGTTGCCAGGTTCCCTGGTCTAACCTCCAGTGTGCTCATTTTCAAAGGCTCAGTCTAACGGATGGAGATGCTGTCCCAGAGGGCCATGCCGCTGACTCTGTGAGAGGAGAGGTTGCACTGAGGCCGTCCTTACGTCATTAGAATGTGTTTGCCATCCGGCTGGCATTTTAATTTAGCACTCCATTGTTAGTGGAGCAGTGAATAATAAGTATATAAAGTCTGTTCTGCTGTAGGGATGTGTATGTGTAGAAGGGAGGGTATATAAACGTTGCGCAGTTGATGGAAATGTTATTTGTTAGTGAATAATTACGTACTGATATTTCTGGGAAAACATAACAGTTTTCTCAAAAAAAATTGTGTTTCCTTATAAATTTGATTTAAAACAATTATCAGTGTTTTATGTTACCATGAATTCAGGCTACTAATAACTAAATGATAGCTCCTAAAGTTTGTATTCACATAAGCATTGACAACACTTAGCAAAATATAATTTGAACATTAAAAGAAAAAACAAAAAACAAAACAAAACAAAAACACAGAATCCTTACACTAAAGAGAATACAACACATAATTTAAAAAATTGTCCTACCTTTTTAGATAGTGTGGCTTAGAGGAGGGACTATGGCCTAAAAGTGAAAAACCTTGGTGACAATTTCTGCTTCTGAGTCGCCTAATGATTTAGGGACAAATTTATTAATGTAATTTCTGGATATAAAACAAACAACAACTTACTGTCTTTTTCATTAGAATATTTGAGAAGGTCATATAACTCTGTAAAAAGTTTTGAGTTTGTAGGGTAGTATGTTTATGCATAGTAAAAAACTCATTGCCTGAGCTGCCTTATTTAGTGTCTGTGATCATCTGGATAGGGTCCAAACTAAAATTTACTTCTGTACTATACATAAAGAATAGCTGTGAGTATTTTTTAGATGGTCAGTGAACTATTTAAATTACCTAAGAAGATAATTTTTTTTTCTGATAGCAATAAATTGCTTTGATTTCTATCATCTACTATGATACAACTGAAATATTAATTTTAAATTTCTTATCAATATATTTTCATCAGCATATTGAATTAGCTGTCTTTAATACCACTTCCTTATCATACCATTAGTCTTAATTTATGTACTATACACACCATAGAGTATTAAGACTATATTCTCTTTTAAGTACTATGTAAGTAATACTTCACTTAGACTGGAATGAATGGGGATTGCTAGTCTGTTTATGGGCTCAACTTTTCTCCCACCACCTCACTGGCCATTCAAGATAACAACCCAACAATATATAATTTGTGTTCACACCAATTAGTTAGCTCATGACAATGTTGACAGGTTAATTCCTATGTATCAATAGCTGTTTGGCAGACGTAATAAAAAGGAGTTGCAGGGGTTATTGACTAGAAAGGCAATGAGGACACTATTTGCTTATGTCTGACAGTGCTTTAAAGTGCTGCGTGTACTTTCACTTAGCTTAGAACAGAGGCCAAGTGTGTCATATGGTGTCACAGTAGCTCTTTGCATACTTAGGTGACTAGCTAAGTGAAGAGTCAAACAAGGACATGAGGAGCACCCTTGGACCCCATGACAACATGATGGTGAATACTTGTAACACTCTTGGGGTCTCTGTACTTCTGCTTACCCACAGCTTAATGACCAAAGGAAAGGACAGACCCTCTGTCAACTCCAGACACACCATGGCGACATCTAAGGACACCAAGCTCTCTCTTTCCTCTAGTCCATGTCCTGAGTCTGCATTCCTTCAGCGTCCTTCCTGTTGTGTCTGAGTTTAGTTCTGGGGAAGCACTAGTCCTCGTAAAACACCTGGTGTGGTACTGCCACACTGCACTCAGCTTTTGGCCTTCCTTCCTGTACTGGAACTGTGATTGCCAGCTCAGATGATTTGTCAACCTCAGCCCAGCTGTTCCTCGATCCACAGTCTTTTGTCATTGACCATCCAACCTCTCTCCCCTTATTTTAATTTAACTTATTGTTGTAGGCTGACTTACAATAGATGAGTTTCAGTCAGGGGTGGTCATAGCTACTCACATATATAAAAATGGAAATAAGATTCAATCTTGAACAATGTTCTCTTTTCAAATCAGACCATCCTAGGACCTGGGTCTGAAGTTTAGATGACACATAATATAGGGAATTTGAGGACAGTTGCCTCCTTTGAAACTTGTAAGCATGGTGAGCCTGCCTCAGCTTTCTCGTTCTGTGCCTGACACTTATTGGCACCACTCCAGCCCATATCTTCCGTTCTCCAGCATCAGCGGATATGCAGTGTCTTCCTCATGTAGGCCGACTCTTCCACCTGTGATATGGACCCCACTTCCACCCACCTCTTCCTGGATGGATTGTACTCCACCAGATCACTCTTCATTTTCCTGTGGCTTTTACCAGTGTCCTCTTTCTACATATTTCCCTTGCATCCATAACCATGGTATCTCCTTTACAAATGCCTTAACCTGGCCTATATACATCTCCTTCCAGCTGCCGTCCAAAACTAGAAGTTAAGTGGAGAAATGTGTAAAATACTAATGTTTTAAAATAGCATTAGTAAACTCATTACCTGTCCATATAAAACACTTTTATGGAAAAAAAAATGTTCCAAAACAAATAAAAAAGGAAAAACTATATAGTGAGAGGCATGACACTGTTTTGCCTATTTGCACATCTCTTTAATGGTCATGTTAATAGAAGACAATTGTATTCTCCTTTGTGCTTCTGCACTTAGTATATTGCAATATACTATTCTGGTTGATGAACATGGAAAAGAAACCTGCCCCCTACTGATAGCCAGTTGAAAAAGGGAAGAATATTTTAATAAATGTTTCAGATAATTGAGGGTTTTCTTTTATAACATTGCATCAAAACTTGACAAGTAATAGTTCCTGAGAGGTTAATTGCAATGTGGAGTCTGAAAGCCTATCAATGAACTTTTCACGTTGTTACATTAGATTCAAATTGTTTATCAGGCACTTTAAATTGAATTTTCATCATGCATGATTTTTTTAACATTGTGTATTGATCAAGGAAAATATTGGTTCTGTGGGTTTTGATCTTCTTTTTTTATATATATATATATTTTATTATTATTAATTCTAATGGGGTGACACCAATAAATCAGGGTACATATGTACAATGAAAACATCTCCAGGTTATCTTATCATTCAATTGTGTTGCATACCCATCACCAAAAGTCAAATTGTCCTCTGTCACCTTCAATCTGGTTTTCCCTGTGTCCCTCCCCTCCTCCCTATCCCACTCTTCCCTCCCTCCCCCCATCCCATAACCACCACTCTCTGATCTTCTTAATGGTAACAAAGATTATGTAATATCAAAAGAAAATCTCTATGATAAATTAACATCTCCCCTGTTTCACCAGAACCATTTAAAGAACTTGACAGGAAGCTGTCAAGTTCATGACAAATTTCTAAGATTCTACTTTCCCTTGAAAACTCTGAATTTATCATAGGCAACAAATATCTCCTTTGTTGTGTCTCCTTTTTCTTCATGTGAGACACATTTCTAAAAATGTGTCTGCCAAATATCCAAGGCTGAATAACCATATTTTGTCCAGCAGGACTCCTTTAAACTGAACTGGTTCTCTGTGGAAGAATAAAAAAGCAATTAGTTCAGCCCTCGGCTCAATCACACAGGTACTTCTTCTCGGGACAGTCATTGTAGTTCAGTGACTCATGCAAGCTCCCCATTTTGTCACAGATGATATTTATGGGATATACTCAGGGAAAGAGATTCAGTAAAATTAATCATTTTCACTGTTTCATCAATGCCATTCTCATATAAAACTTGTTTTTGAGTGCATTGTGATGCAAGTGCAATGGTGAGTGTGGTAAATTTAGCACCACAGCCTCGATTCACGGATTCATGCCACGGCAGTGGGGCAATGCAGCAACGCGGCAATGAGGCAGTGGCAGTTTTGCCCACGTTACTGTCACACCATCCCTGTAAATGTCAACAGAATTAAACAGGCAAACCATCTTAGTATTATGAGGAAAATAGAAAATAGCTTTGATCTCGCAGAACCCCTAAAGGTCTTAGAGATCCCCTGAGGTCCATGGACCACACTGAGAACTGCTGCCTCACACCATCAATCAACTTGCTAAGCAAATAAAACCAAAAATAAAGTGCTTTGCACAGAAACAACCAAACTCTCAGGTTTCCAGGAATTAACTTTACCAAAAGCGTGTAGAACTTTCTAGACCTCTCTAAAAAACATTGTGAAAGTCAAAGAAAGGTCCTAGAATGATCATAGATGTAGAGACAGGCCATGACTTGAAGGGATGATGGAAAGCCTCCTCCCAATTTAATTTAGAAAGTCACTGAAATGTCCATTAGAATTCCAGGTTTTTATAAAAAAGAACTTGATAAATTTACTTTAAAATTTAAATGGAAAAACAAAGAGTATTGACTAAGTCATCTTTTATAAAAAGAAAGAAAAGAGCAGGGTGCAGACTTGCCTTGCCATATACTAAGACGAATGATCACCAAGGCCCAACTGAGCCAGATACTCAGAACAGAAAAGTAGGGAAATACTGATGTAAAGTCCTTGCTCACTTGGTATTTGCAATAGGTTCTGCAACGCTAAGCAAAATGACAGACAGTGAAACCAGCTTTACTATAGACTAAGTCAGGGGCAATCAACCTTTTTATACCTACCGCCCACTTTTGTATCTCTGTTAGTAGTAAAATTTCCTAACTGCCCACCGGTTCCACAGTAATGGTGATTTATAAAGTAGGGAAGTAACTTTACTTTATAAAATTTATAAAGCAGAGTTACAGGAAGTTAAAGCATATAATAATAATTACTTACCAAATACTTTATGTTGGATTTTTGCTAAGTTTGGCAGAATAAATCTTTATAAAAGAACTTACTATAGTTAAATCTATCTTTTTATTTATACTTTGGTTGCTCTGCTACTGCCCACCATGAAAGCTGGAATGCCCACTAGTGGGCAGTAGGGGCCAGATTGACTACCACTGGGCTAAGTGATATAAACAAGATCTAATGTCAACATAATGAAACAACATTGAGCGAAATGACATTATTCGAGGATCTGCTGTGTCTATGGGAGCCTCATGTGCTTTGTTCACAGTAAAGTGGGACCAAAACTGAGCGGGAAGGGATGGGCTATTTGGGAGAGCTTAGTCCAGGGATAAAAATGAACTGAATTCCTCTCCACTAGAAACATTGTCTCCAGAAAAAGAGAGGTTAGTATAATGCAGGAAATGTCCGTCACCATGAATTGAACATTACTCTTTATTGTATCTATCCCTCATTAATATTTTACCTTTTTACTTCCTTGATGATTTTCTGAGGTTGTATATTCTCCATTTCAGTTGAAAAAAACCCTGTTTTATCTTTCTTATAAAAATGCATGTTCTATTTGTGTTAGTTTATTTTCTGCATGGACTTATCAGACAGCTCTTTATGCTTGAAAAAAAATACTTTGCATACTTTGTGAAGAGATGCTGTGATAGCTCCATGAATCATATTTTCGTGCACAGAATAAAAATAAAGAAAATTAATAAAATATGTGGCAACGACACAGGGAAAGAACTCAGGAGTACTTAATTGAATATATACCAGAGTCCCCAGGAGCTGCAACAATGATTTCATATTCTCCCAAAGCTTCTCTTCGGTACATGTTTGCCTTCTGTAAAAATTCTTAGCGGGAGCACAAGCACCTCCTGAGGACACAAAACATTCCATGTGACGTGCTCTGCGCTGTGCTCCTGACAGAATTGTTCCCTCGGCCATGATCTGTGGCACTCTGAGCAGCTCTTGCGAGAATCTTGTCTCCTTCTTCGAAAGATGTATGAAAATCTCATTACAAGTGTTCAACACCTGTTCCCTAAAAGGTCTCAAGAGTTTCCTCAGCTCACTTGACAGTGTCGTGCGTGTGTGTGTGTGTGTGTGTGTGTGTGTGTGTGTGTGGTTTCTTTTCTAGGAAAGGTGATTCACAGATTAGCACAATTTCAAAGTAACAAGCTTTCTTTCTCTTATGAGAAATTTTGTAGAATTTACCGTTTTCCAACTCCAGAATTTGGAACCAACTGATTGATGACCCCTCATTTATTTACTAACATGTGTCAACAGGTAAACCGAGTGACATACAGCAGTGTGGCCCCTGTGTCACCTTGTTAATCCGAGTGGTATAGATGTATTAAGAAGTGTTTCCCAATTGGACAAAACCAGAGTAATGCAAACTGACAGATTTCTACCTCTCTTATTCCTCTACAGAGTTTCTAAGTGCACAAAACCTGGGCAGTTTTGGAAATTAGGAAGAATTCTTGACTGTGGGCCATTAACTAATTGGCCATGTATAGCTTCAAGCACTAGATTAAAAGGTCTCATCAAAGCATTTATAATGAGATATATATATATATATATATATATATATATATTAAAGAGGGAAACCTATAAAATGCCCCCAAGGCATACACACATTCATGGTGGCTAACAGACCCAGGACATTAAAACTGTAGAAATACAGTGTGTCTGTAAAGTCATGGTGTACTTTTGCCAGTCAAAAGTCAAAAGTGCACCATGACTTTACGGACACACTGTATTTAAGATGCCGGTAAGTCCAAACCTAATTCCATCCTTGTTCTTCTAGGAGACTTTCTCCAAATCTTAGCATCAAATATATTATCATGACCCTGGCCAGTTTGCTCAGTGGATAGAGCATCAGCCTGGCATATGGATATCCCAGGTTAAATTCCCAGTCAGGGCACACAAGAGGGGTGACCATCTGCTTCTCTCCCCCCTCCCGCTTCTCTCCCTCTTCCCCTCCTGCAGCCAATGGCTTGATTGGTTCCAGCATGACCTGGGGCACTGAGGATAGCTTGGTTGGTCAGAGCACATCAGCTTTAGGCATTAAAAACAGCTCAGTTGGTGCCAGCATTGGCCCAAGACAGGGGTTGCCAAGTGGATCCCAGTCAGGGCTCATGTGGGAGTCTTATCTCATTATTTTCCTTCCTCACTTAAAAAAATATTTATATATAATCACTATTAATGCATGACTAGGCTGCCCTAATAGATATTGATTATATGTCAAAGATAACACATACAGACATTAAGATCTTCTCTCTTTCTTAGCACCCAAAACTCTAAATCTTTTTATGGCAAGTCTTTGGGTTCCCTTTCTTCTTAATTGCCCATTCCACAGAGGCCATTTGCTCCCACCACCTCACTGGTTCCTACCTCACCTGACCACCACTGTTTAAGGGAAGACTAGAGGGGTTTGGGAAGGCTGGGTGGAAAAGGTGAAGACATTATGACATAAAAATGGTAGTTACAAAATAGTCATGGATGTAGAGTACACCACAGAGAATACAGTCAATAATATTGTGATAACTATGTATGGTGTTAGATGGGTACTTGAAATAACAGGGGGAACACTTGTAAAGTATATGATTATCTAACTGCTATGCTGAAATTAATACAAAATAATACTGAACAAAAACTGTAGTTGAAAAATAAAAGAAAAAAGCAAAGAAAAGAACGATGAAAGGAGTTTAAGGCACAGGAGGAGGATGTGAGACGTTCAGTGCACGAAGGACTCGGCATGAAGGTTAAGATGCTGTAGATCTTAATTATGTGATAAGTTAGTGTTGACATAGCAATTGCAGAAGTGAGATTGTTCTCGTGGTTCTTAGTTTCTGAATGGGGATTATATTGAAGGGAAGGGGGCATGATGCAGTAAGACCAATGAGGAGACCATTTATTTCAACTACTGAACGGATATCCATGTGTGAGCAAGATCACAGCTAATGACCAATCTGAGAAAAGCTCCTGTTACATGATTAGTTAGCAGAATTACCTGGAAATTTTATACACCATCATTAGCCTCCTACAACATAGTTCTGGCCAGAGCTAACCAAAGCAAAGTAAATACAGGATAGCAAACTTTCTTCTCTTTCAAACATTCATGATTCTTGCAGCCAGTAACACTAGGGAAATAAATTTTCCCTGCAAGATCTTAGATCTCCCAAACTTAAGGAGAGCCCGGTTTCACTAATTAAAAGGAAAACTTTAATAAAACTCAAACCTAGATGTCTGTTTCTCCACCCTTCCAAATCACATAACTGTAAAAACCTGAGACAGATGTTCAACCAAATGGTAAATGATGTGTGTGCCCTAGTAATTTTTGCTCTGTGATTTCATCACCATCATACTCTCTTTTAAGATCTTCAGAGGAGAATATCCCTCCTTAAAAAAAGGCTCACAAAGTTTCAGTGACATTCACCTCCCAAATATATCTGAATTTCTATGGCCCATCACTCATGGGTACCACTTAATGCTGGCTTAGGGACACTGCTCAGTTTCTATCCAGTCCGACTGCCATTGACCTATATACTCCAGTGACCAGTTCTTTATTGTTCTATTGCCAACCATTTGCTTAAAAATGAATTTACTGGTGTGAGAGATAATCCAGGTAAAGTAGTTAATGTGAAATTGTGACCACAAGACAATTATTCAAGCACCGTATCATTAGCATAGTTAATTCCAAGGAGGTATTAACTGGAACTGTTACTTTAAATTTCAGGGTTATTACACAAGTTGGCCCCAAAGGGAGTCTTGGTATTAGGAGGCCACAGACCTATTGTTTTCAAACATCTGTGGCATTAGTTTTCTCATACGTTTTAAACAGCTGTAGGGAGGCCATAACAGCCTAGATTAGTTATTTTCATTCATATAAGGATTGTCCAAGTAGGTATGCAGTTCTATCTGGAATAATGGTAGAATTCAGATTCTACAGGAAAACTCACTTTTTTTCCTAAAATGGAAAATTTTTTGTAAAGATATAACTTGATTTCAGGTAAAAGAGGAAGTTTAAATAAGTCACCTTTGTTTTTGAAGTTGTTTTTCATACGCACCAGCAGTTCTCACAGCGCATTCCCCAGGCTGGCGTAGTCACCATTTCCTGGGAACTGGTCAGAAATGTGAATCCTTAGGCCCCACACATAGGACCTACTGAATCTGAAACTCTAAGAGGGATGCCAAGCAACCTGTATTTAACAAGCTCTCTGGGTGATTCTGGCTCATGCTGATGTTGGGAACCACAGATCTATACTGAAGGCACTCCATTAATTGATCACAGCCATATACAGGGGAGGGCAAAAGTGAATTTAGTCATATGTGAAACAGAGTTTATTCTTGTATTATTATTTATTTGTTTTACAACTGTAAACCAGTTTTGGCCAACCATAATAGCATTTAGGATGCAGCCAGACAAACCAGGAAAGTCAGTGAGACATCATTCTTTCACATTAGCTGACAATGCCAAGCCTTGGGGAACCAAATAGTGGGTAAGTGTAAGTCAGGTTGGCTTTAAAGGGTTGGGGAAGTGGGGTTTAGTTTTAGTAATCAACTCTCCCCTACATTCTGAGGCAGTCTTAGTAGCCAGCAAGTTATACACTCTTCTTTCTAGGGCACTAAGTCGAGATAGTTCCCTCAGTATCACCTGATCTAGTCACATGCTCTAAAGGAAGTGACAGGTTCGGAAGGGAGGAGTTCTGTATATAGGCAGTCCCCGGGTTACAAACAAGATGAGTTCTGTAGGTTTGTTCTTAAGTTGAATTTGTATGTAAGTTGGAGCAGGTACATTTACCTATTAAATAAAACCCTTAGATGTTTGTCTTAACATAGTACTTATTTTGACTTAAACATTTTCAAATACAACATTAAACAACCTTGGATGATGCAGAAGATGATGGACTTGTTGGAGAGGCTGGGACTGGTGTTAGAGTCAGGGTTTGGTTCTGCTGCTGGAGTCAGTTTCTGGAAGTAGGCATTATGGGGGGTTTGTACAGAGCTTTTCTTTTTCTCATCATAAATGGCCCTGTAGCATCTCAGCCCTTCAGTGACTGTACGGTAAACTGTGGTGAACTTCTCTGAATCAGGATCTTGCACACCTAACTTTGCCGTTCCTGCTTCAATGAGATGAAAAGCATCAGCTAACTCTTTTGTAGAAAACTTTTAGGTTCTGGAGTTTCTAGGTCCCTGTTTTATTCCCTAAATGCTCTCCTCTGCTACTCTAATTTCATAAGGTCTTCACTGGTTAGTTCTTTGCCATGGGAGTCAAATAACTCTATATCATTTTCACTGATGTCCAACTGCAGTTGACCAGCAATAGCCTTATGGCACTCTGTAAGTACAAGTTGTATGTAAGTAAGATGTTTGTGACTCAGGGACTTACTGCAATGGGAAAGAAAATATCTGATCTGCTCCACTCCTCTCTGGGGTGAGAAGGACCGTGACTGTTGAAGTCTGGCCAGCATCAGGATCCCCAGGAGCCTGGTTGTGCTGGGCTCCAGTAATCACTCACTTACCACAGCTTGCTATGCCTAGAGCAAGAGCATAGGTCTAGAACTTTCAATAATCTGGATCACGCAAAGAGGGAGAACTTTGACACCATACAAGAAATAAGGTTTAATTTAGGACAGCTAGTAAGCCAGGAGAAACTCCCTGAGCCAGCTAGACAGTTCTGAGGGGTTTACGAATGGAAGAAAACACTTGTCATTGAGGCTCAGCTGGAACCTCTTCTGATCTTCGATTGGAAAAAATCACTTATGTGCCCTTTGAAATGTGTGTGTGTGTGTGCGCGCACACACACATGTGTGCACGCATGTTCTGGTGTTCCCTTATATTTCTCTGGGGTGAGGAAGATGGAGGGAGCAATCTCTGACAACTTTGGGGGGAGGGGCACAGGAAATAGAGGGACCCATTTTCCATTTCAGCATTTCTCAGCCGGGTCTGAAGATCGGTAAGTTTTGCCAACCAGCAGACACAGAGAAGGAGCTGACAGTCCTTGCTATTGGGTGAATTTTGGGTTCCAAATAGAAGAAATCAGGTGTTGTGCCCTTGGCCCAACCAACTTCCTTGTTCTTCGAAACCTTGTAAGGCACAGCCTCACTGCTTGGGTCTGGAGAGAGTCGCAGATAGATGCTGCCGCATTTCTAATCTCCTTGCTGCTTCCAGACTAGCCCTTCCCTTAACTCTTTTCCCACTTATCCATTTCCTCCCCATCCTTCCATTTTACTTTGTTTTTCTTCTCAGCACCGGCAGTTGTCCCTACAGCCCCTTAAGCCTTACCTATATACCACCTCCCAAAAGTCAGGGCTTCCTCCTCATCTGGTTTATGTTCTTTCTAAGGAGGAGGAGACAACAGAAGAGTGAGTTCTTTCTCTTCAGATGGGAGGGGGGAACATCAGACTTTTGCTAGCTTTCTCTGGTCTTAACTTGCTGAACTCAAACACCCGCTAACAAAATAATTTCATTCTGAAGAACTCCACCTGTTATACACGAATAATTTAAAGCCTTTCTAGTGACAGATCTTTGATTCCATTTCTTGCAAACTAATAACCTTATTCACGCATACTGAGTACATTTAATTCACTTTCTATCAGAGTTATTACAGAACGATCTCGTATTGTATTGACCACAAATGGATGACATGTAGCTATTGTCTACCTTATAATTTGGTTAAGGAGAGATAGACATAAACTCTGTGAGGGAAAAAATATCATCTTGTTCATTATTGTATCCCCTCAGTTGTTGAAGAACCAAGTAAGAAATCTGAATGCATATGCAGGAATTATTTTTTGATGCACCCTAGCTGGTCATGATGACCTAGATGCAAGAAAAGGAAGACAAGGTAGAATTGTGATGAGATTAGTTTCACGTCCTTCAACCCAACATGATCTTGAATTCTGTTGCTTAACTGCAAATGCGGACACAACCAGTCTGTTGAAAGTTAAGGTTAACGAGATTACAAATTTCTACACGTCCTAGCTGGAGAAAAAGGAATTGAAGTGATCTTACTGCTCTTCTCCCCATGAGCCCTTGTAACTCTCACCAAGCCCATCGTTGTGTATCCACCACTAGGGACTTTGACAGGACTTGGGCAGTAAGGGTGGCAGCCAAGGAGAATGTGCTGGGAGTAAGTACCCTGTCCCAGGCGGAATTAAAACAAAACAGATGTCTTCTTAACATCTTCCCTACCTTTCCTTCAGAGATCCCTTCCTAAGTATAGAGGCATAAGGAAAAAGAAGTGCTTCAGGGAATGTTTTCATAGAAAAGTAAAAATGTTGCAAAAGGAAGGCATGCCATAGCCAAGAGCAATGTGCTGCAATTCATCCAGCAACCTTGCTACTTGGGGCATATTTGTTTTAAATGTCACTCTTTGAAATGTATTACAACAATCAGCAACTTGCGAAACTGGAAGAACACAGAGACATCTGTAATGCTGTAGAAATGTTACAAAAGGAGTGAAAGTGAACATTTTAAAGAGGAAGTCACAAATATTCAGTGTTTGGAATTTTAATGGAGCTATTGATAACCTTGCTCTCTGATAGAGTTCTGACTATAGAATGCATGAAACTGCTTGGCTGTAGTCAAATTGGTAACAGCCAGAGATAACATTAGTAGTGTACTTGATAACATTGCTGTTTATTTAAAGTATTAGAGTGGCCATTATGTTCAAGTGCAAAGTTTTAATCCTCTCCAGAAATTTAACCTAGGAAGAATAAAATGTTTTAGACTGTTTTTAAGTTTTAGTAGGACACAGGGTACTCAGAGAGGGTTTTTATTATTATCATTATTATGATAGTGTCAAATGTAAAAGCTGGTGTTGACCTAATTACATTTAAGCAGAACTAAGTTTTGAGGATTCTTTTCCATTATTGCATACTCGTCGTGGCTAAGGATGTGATGGCTTTATAGACTCCTCAAATTTTCAGCTACTTCAGAAGTTTCTGCTGAAATGTATATTCAGTTGTGTGTCAATGTGTGTGTTATTCCTGTTCAGAAAATTGCAAGTGGAACAGATTCAAGTCATTGTACTATTGCTGCTTGCATGTCATCATAGGTGAGATTGGGTCTCATCGCAGATAGCCTCTGTATGACTGGCAACATCTTCTCTCACTGCTCCAAGACTCCCTAAGCTTTAGAATAGCCGTGAGGATTCAATAACTAATGTATTAAGGTATATAAGAAAACTAAATTTCTCACTTGTGATAAACAGTTAAACTTTGTTTCCTTTTCTTAGAAATACATGCTATAAACATATACAAGTATGTTGATATAACATAATCCAATCTAGATAAAGCCCACATTTACAGGAAGCATAGAATCTCTTAACTAGGAGGAATCTTTAAGATTATATCACTTGCTGATTCTTAGCCCTTGTTTGTTTTATGGACCACTTTGAGAATCTACAGTTATAATCTATCTCTTCCCCAAAATGCCTCTTATACACAAAAATTAGCATATAATTTTAAGGAGGTCAAGGATGCCCTAAAACCTAGTATTAACTTAAGGATCCTCAACTTCAATACCCTTAGTCTAACAATGGAGAGACTCAGCAATTTAAGTGAAATGCTCTTGAGAATTAAACATGATTTTAAAAACGCTCTTCCACAAAAGTTTTAATAATTGAGGATGCAGCATCCATCAGTTACCCAAGCTGTATTCTCAGACTGCAGCTGCATGTCATTGGAGGACTTTCTGTCTAGTCTTTCCTTGGCATGTTAGTGACAGCAGAGCAATTTTCAGTCCAACACAAAGGTAAATGAAATGATTTGGATATTGATTTTATTCTTAATGTGCTTTTCCCCCAAATTATACTACTGCCTTCTCAGTAAACATTCTTTAAGTACTCTTCATGGTCCAAAGCCTGTATAAGGTCACTGAGAGCACAAGATGATGAGGCCCAGAATGAGAAGCAAAGCATTCAGCCCCAGAACTTGGAGAAGGTCGCGCGTTTAAGGTAGCATTCAGGTTGGGTCTTGGAAGTTGAGTAGGAGTTTTCCAGGCAATAGGGCCAGATATCCTAACTCGCAGTGCATGCAGATTTCACAGTTATTATTCATGGTGTATGGTAATTAGTATATGGGATGGCTCACTGAAGGCCCATTTCCTAGTTTCATCCATGGTGTGTTGTGTGTCCTAATTCTCCAGGCGTATAACCGCGGAACCCCACGGTCACTCTCTTCTCTGATTTGCTGTTTCTAGTCACTCCCAGGGCTTGCCAGTCCTTTCTTCAGAGCAACCCTGCACCTTCCTCCTCTCTTTTCTTCCCACTAAGCCTTCCCGCAGACCTTCATCCAACTAGACCTGACCCTCTGTGTCCATGTCGCACAGCCTCACGAAGCCATGCTCTACACACCGCCAAAATACATCCTCCTGAAATCAACTTATTCAGAAGCACTGCTGAGAGCATTTGCCTCAAGTTATCTGTAGGAGATGGCTATCCAATCTCCTTATTGTCTTACTTAAAGATACCACAGTCTGACCTTGGGCTCAGCCCCATGGCCACTCCCCAGCATGCTGCACTCACTGTACTCAGCCAGCATGCACAGGCGGAGGCGATGAGAGCCCACACTGAGTGCAGGTCTCACCTTCCCCCTTCCTGACTGGTGTGTTCTGTCTCTCCAAGATTGTTTGCTTATCTCTGAGTTTTATGAATAAAAAAAAGACAGCTTTAAGCCATTAAAAAAAATAGTGTGATAACACCTGGGAAGCTCTTAGTGCTGTGCCTAACACATTAGTTGGCTTTCAGTAAATGGTAACATTTGTGACCATCGTCGTCGTCACCTTCCTCTGATACACAACACTTCTCGATCATACACACCTTTCTAGAAACCCCTCTTCTTACCCCAGTCATTTGTCACTTCTTTAGGCCCTGCTTACCTTCCCGCTGATCTCCTCCCCCCGAATGCGCCTGCTCCTCACATTTCCACTTCACCACTGCATTTGCCTTACATCGTTTTCTAACTCTACTTAAACGTCTTGCCTTCCTCACCAGGCTGCGATGGGGGAGCTGGCCCTAATGGGGTAGCCTGTGTTGCAAAGTCATGACTTCCTCCTTGTCTGAGTATGATGCAGTGTTCACAGAACAAGTGGAAGACTGGATGGTTGATGTCTAAGGACCCTTTCAGTAGCAGCTTTTGGAAGTTGAGTTGTGTAACATCAGAGACATGTCTTATACTTTCTCCACCTTCCCAAAGCGAAGAGCATTGTAGGCACACTCACGGAGGTGGTGTTCTGCTGTCTGTTTTCTTGAAGAATCACAGTACTTGTTGATCCCTGTCAATGGAGAATTGACTCCCTTCCTAAAGGGGAATTTAATAGGATGTCTTCCAGGGTTCGGGGATGGTAGCCCCCACATACATCACACTGTGACCTAGAGTAAGCTTATGATAAATACTCAATGAACAAGCACAAACCATTAGCAGTGTTTTTGCTGCATTATTTTAAGCCCTTGGGAAAAAATTAAGAGCAAAGGGAAGAGTTCCCTCCAAATTTACGACTGAAGTTTTAGGGAGATGTTGAGGGAAAAAACCTATAGGAAAAAATAATGACTCTTTTGCCTGACCTGTGGTGGTGCAGTGGATAGAGCGTCGACCTGGGAACACTGAGGTCGCCACTTCAAAACCCTGCACTGGTCTGGTCAAGGCACATATGGGAGTTGACGCTTCCAACCCCTCCCCCCTTTCTCTCTCTCTCATTCTCTATCTCTCTCTCTGTCTCCTCTCTAAAATGAATAAAATAAAATAAAAAAAATAATGACTCTTTAAGTTCCCACAGAGTAAGTTCTTCTTTTGACAATTTTATTTCTCTTCCTTACAACCTCCATACTTGTTAAAGAGAGGGTCCATGAGCCTTAGACAATGTTTATCTTTAATGATCTTATTAGAAACTTGACTCTTCACATTCAATTTTGAAACAATTTCATTACACAGGGCACCTCTAATTTCTGCCAATTGGATGCATCTCTTAAATCAGTGACTTTTCCTTCAGTGTTACTGAATTTCAAGGCAGCCTTGCTTAATAGCAAGTTTATTTTTATTTATTTGTTTTTTTTTAAAGGGACAGAGAGAGAGTCAGAGAGAGGAATAGATAGGGACAGACAGACAGGAATGGAGAGAGGTGAGAAGCATCAATCATTGGTTTTTCATTGCTGTTGCGACACGACAGTTGTTCATTGATTGCTTTCTCACGTGTGCCTTGACCACGGGCCTTCAGCAGACCGAGCAACCCCTTGCTGGAGCCAGCAACCTTGGGTCCAAGCTGATGAGTTTTTGCTAAAGCCAGATGGGCCCACCCTCAAGCTGGCGAGCTTGAGGTCTCGAACCCGGGTCTTCCGCATCCCAGTTTGACGCTCTATCCACTGTGCCACCGCCTGGTCAGGCAAAGCAGCCTTGCTTAATCTCATTGTAGTCTGGCCTTTTTGTAGCAGTTTGCCTTAATGCTGAAAGGACTTCAGCTTTAAGAACTCCTTCCCACTCCTTCCTGGGTGGGGTGGGTGGGGGGTGATTGTGGGCAGGGAAGTAGGGGAAGAAGTCATTTCATTGCAGGCTGTCAGAGTTGTTTTAGGTGACTTTGTACTTCTTGGATTTAAAACAGTGGTTCTTAACCTTTTTTGAGGTACTGAACCCACCAGTTTCATATGCACATTCACCAAACCCTTCTTAAATGATAAATAAAATATGATTTTTTTTCCAAATTCAAGACATAGGTATATGTTTTTTTTTTTAATGGTGCACAAAATGAGCCGTGCATGAACATCACCTTGCTCAAAGAACAAAACCAACAAAGTGCATGAACTCACAACAAATTACGGTATTACTTTATTCTGGCCTCCACGGCAGAAGCTTCTCCAAACCCCTGAGACCAACTCATCGAACCCCTAGGGTTCGATAGAACCCAGGTTAAGAACCACTGATTTAAGATCAACATGAACTCTAGACATGTGAGGCAGGGAATTTAAATAGCAACAAAAAAGCATGGGTTTTGCTAATGTCAGGAATGATTCATCTGGTGAGAGTGGTATTGTGTTGAGAATACAATACAGAGAGATGGAAAAGACTGTGGTATCTGCTCTCTTTGTGTTTCTGACCTTGAGGGGTATTATAACTTGTCTGTTGTAGAAGTTGGGCATCCGATGTGCTGATGCACCTGTTAGTTCTTATATAGTAAATGGCAGCGCACTTGCAGTTCCCTGTGATTGCTTTGTGGCTGAAATATTTTCTGCAGTCTGGTGAACTCGTTTTCTTTCTCTAAAGAATGTACTTATATTTGTTGCTTCTCTTATGTCTCAAAAATATTCTTTCTCATTCCATTTGCACACCCTTGCCTCCTCATTACATCTTGGAATACGTTTGGCTTTTTATTCATAAAGTAATATTATTATGATTTGTTTTTAATATAGAGACCATGAGCCAAGCCTCTCCTGCTAGGAAGCTGGAAGAAGTTCTTCATCTAGCAGAGCTCTGTATAGAAGTCTTACAGCAAAATGAGGAGCACCACGCTGAGGTGATGAATTGCCACTGCTGTACAGTGCCACATGCGATGCTTTGTCTTAGTAGGATCAGCCCTGAAGACAATGGCCAGCCATGGACTATGATCCACACCTGGCCATTTACCTGTAGAAAACTCAGAACATTGCCAGGAAGCACAACTCCTGAATATTACAAAGGAATGGTATATGTGTATAGTTTAATGTCTATTCCTGATAGCAGCCATGCTGTGGAGAACATGGGGGAGCTCAGGGGACCTCCTAACAATGTACTGTACATGTAATAAGCAAAGCTGGGACATAAACCCCACCTTTTGATGCCTTGTGTCTCCCCTAGGCCATGAGCCGTTCGGTTAGAAATGCCAGTCAGTGGGTTGGAGGAAAACCAGTGATAAACTATGGGATAACAAAATAAATGGAAGACATAATTCTAGTTTTTGGCTCTTACCATAAAACTTTAATTTTTCACTAAACCTGCATTGGTTGTAGTTTTTAGATGTTCTGATTCTATATTAGCAGTCACTAGAGATATAGAGTTGTTATTCATCAGGCACACCGTTTATTCTAAGACTTAAAAAGTATCACTCTTTCCCGTAGTCATGAGTTTATTTTATTTTTTTAGAGTTTTCTGACTTTAAATCAGGCAGGGGGAAATATGTGGAATTAGATAAATGTATTAAATTTTCAGTGCCCTGATGAGGCACTTATCTTTGAGGAAGCACGGGAAATGAGCAAGAATAAAAGAAAACTGAATCCCTAAGAATTTATAGAGTATCTATAGTTAGTGAAGCCACGTTCTTCAAAATGTAAGAAACTATATGGAGGATATTTGAAGCAAATTCTTGGAAAAGGATTCAAGAAACCTTGCTGCCGGTAACTAAGATTTATTGTATCTGGTTATAACTATAATCATTCAAAACAGCTGCTTTTAGCTCTCACTGTGGAACCCAGTTCTTACCTTGCATCTGTCATGTGTGAACTTGTTATGGATATTTTATTTTAAACTGAGGAAGCAGCTGCTTCAATAATTTGAAATGAATTCCCAGGAGGCCCTGTTCTAGGTGAGGACTACCACTACGTTACAATGAAAATGATTATAAAATAAAGTATATGTTTGTGCTGTCTTTGTCTTTTGTTAAAAGACATTATTATCATCAGAGTAGTGGACCTTTTTGAATTAAAAAAAAAATCCAATTGGATATCTCATTGCAGTCTATTTCACCTAACCAGGTACATCTAATATTCTCATACATTTCACAAAAATCACATTTAATTTTCCTGCACTAATAAAAATAATAGTGATCTTTTCTTTTCAATGTAATTAGTGTTATGTGTACTCCACTCACTAAATGCTTGTTAAAATATAATGTATCCAAACACAGTTAAAATGTCAATATTAGTTATTTTCTACTCTGCAAAAGTGGAGTTAACTTTATGGAACAGAGATAATCATAACTCATAAATATCACTCTGCTCTATACTGAAATATAGAACTAGTATAATGATCTCTTTTTTAAATGCTCTGTAACAATGACGCATTTTTCCATTCCACAATGCTTCCAAATCCTTGGACTCCCTCAGGGAAGAGAGGTATGTAAAATAATTTCCACTATTTTGCTAGTATGGGAGAAAATAACTTACAGTAAAGATCTTAGAGACCCCACTTTAATAATAGTTCATTTTAAAGCCAACTTAGTCTTTCTCTTTGGAATTAAAGATTATTTCTTTGAAAAGGCTAAACTTAATTGTAGTTTTTTTTGCATATGTCTTATTAATAATTGTATGCATAATTGCTGGCTACCTAAGTAAGGCCAGTTGGGAGGATTTTAATGTTTTGGCTTTTTTTGTTTGTTTGTGGGTTTTGGGGTTTGTTTTTTGTTGTTGTTGTTTTTTGTTTGGTTTTTTTTGCCTTTTTCTTTTTTTAACAGGAAGGTCCATCTTTTTTCCTGAACAATATTGAGGAGTGAATGGCAGAGTCATTGGCAGTGTGACTTGGTGGACTGCACTTCACACTGATCTTTATTTTGCTGGATGTTCAAGCCAGAGGTTCTTTAGCTCTTAAAAGGGGCCTGGCCCAGCCCGTTAGGGAGGATCACTGTTTCCGCTCAGAGTCCTGCAGGAGGCTCAGTGTTCTTCTTAGTTCCGTCCTCCTCCCTCCACAGCAGAAGTTGACCTGCCAGGGCCAGAGATGGTTCCTCCCTCCCGCAATTTCTCAGGGAAGCAGGTTCCATGTCTTGCAGCACTTTGGCAGGAAGTTACTTAAAAGACAGTCCTCCCTTCTCTCCAAAGGCCTTTACGGCTCTCTGGCTCTCCTCGGGCTTTCTTCCAAACTTCTCTTTAGAAGGATAGCTAAACTCCTTTCTGGGGAGTCTTTAATGCTGTCCCCACATTCTGGGGACTAGACTGTGTCTGACCAGAAATGGAGGCTGATGGATCTGGCAGCTGTCACTACAAAGGCACTCACTTTCCCAACGCTGTGCAGTCCTAGGCTGATGGGGCAGTTCTCGGTTCTCACCAGCCCACCCCTCCCACAGACACCATTTTACAGCTAAGAACCCCAAGAGCGAGAAAGGTTGGGCCACCTGCCAGAGGCACACAGCTGACTGGTGACCGGGCAAAGACTCCAGCCAGAACTCAGACGTGGGCACTTTCTCCAGTGAACTACACTGTTGTTCCTTGGTTTACATACAGTGGCCAGAGTTTGTCCTGTTTAGGATTCACACTGGGCATCGCAACAGGGAGAAATGCAGAGGGGAAGAGGGTGGTAGGAGCCTGCCAATGGCCCTTTCCACCTGGCCATTCTCATTCTTTCCTTGCTCTCTCACCTGTCCGAGGACTCTGCCCAAGAGGACGGATGGCTGATAGTCTCAGGAGAGGGTACAAGGGAGCCAATGTGAATGATGCAATACAGCTCAAGTTGTTTCTTTCTCCAGCCAAGTAATAGATTTAATAAGTGACTTAAGGTCCCTGAAATGTTCTCAATATAAGAGTGTCCACCATATTGCTCAGACTGTAGGCAAGAAGAATGCTTGGCAGTAATTTGGTGTCCGCAGCTAGAGGGCCAGCAGTTCCTGCACATGGCTGACTCATCCTGACCCTGAACTGGCTGTGTGACCGGTGGCTGTGGCAGCTGGGCCAGGACATAGATGGGGGTCCATTGTGGGCACACAACAAATGCACATGCTCACTCCCATGAGTGTCATATCTGAACTGGATTGTGCTTCTGGATGGATTCTAACCCAAAGAGAAAGGGTGTTTGACTTTTCCCCCATTTGTTTTTGATTCTTTGTGTCCTTACTCCTCTCCACTAGTGTGCACATCCTTCACAACTGCTCATGGACAATATGTGTTTTACTGCCTGCTACTAACTGAAATGGCAATAACCTCAACAGTTGAATTGATTGTGATTATTTAGTATTTATATCTGTACAGCCTGTGAGATAGACCAACATTATTTAAGGGGAGGTTTAGGTGAAGGGTGAGATTAACCTCTGATCTAACAAATGTCCTTCATTTTGGAAGAAGGTAACCAGCCAGTGGCTTTCAGATGCCCAAGTGTTAGAGGTGGGGTTCCTTTTGCAGCAGCGACTGTCAAAAGAAACAGCATGGGCAAAAACACCCTGCCAGAAATGTTTGTTAATCATTTACTAATTCATAAGTATATAGGAATCAGAGTAGTATTTTACCTTAACATATGTTTTGTAGTATTTTCAGCTTATCATCTCATTTGATTATTTCAATATTTATATTCAGGTATCAACCCAATAAGGGAGAGATTTGGGTAAATCAGAAGAATGGTAAAACTTTTTTGATTAGTTTGATGGTAGTTTAGTTATCTCCCTGAAAGTTATAGGCCATTCTACTGGCTCCTCAAAGAAGCATAAATAGTTCTAGAATGTAGGTCCACAGCATCATGTTGCTGTGTGAGTGAGTGAGTATGTGTGTGTGTGTGTGTGTGTGTGTGTGTGTGTGTGTGTGTGTGTGTGTTGGGGCAGAGTGTACCCTAGACACTAGACTGCCTCTAGAGCTTCAGGATCATCTACAAAACATAGGTTGCAAACTGATTCTTTTTCTTGGGGGAAAAAATAAGCACATAATACATTTCAAAATCAGATTCACTGTTTCTCTTCATTATGTAGGCACCCTTCTTTTTTGTTGTAAGTTATCATTTTAACTATATTTTGAAGTTAAAAGTAATCAGAAGCCTCAAAACTCGAAGAAATTTGAAAAGACACAGAGAAATTGTACCATGCTCTGACATGAGGAAATCAGAAGACTTTACTAGTGGTCTGATGGGCAAGAGATGATAGAAAGATAGACAGATAGATAGATAGATAGATAGATAGACAGATGGACAGGCAGACAGAAAATAAATAGGTATGCATACATACAAGGGTGGAGAAAGTAGCTTTACAGTGGTGAGTATACGAAACAGTTTAATCTTGTACTATTATTAAATTACTTCATTGTTTCCCATACAAACAACTGTAAGCCTACTTTTGCCCCACCCTGTATATAGTTAATTAAGAAGAGGATATATGTGTGATAGTTTGGTTTCTGCATCCAAGTTGACCTAGATTTAAATCATTACTCTGTTATCTATCGACTATGGGACTTTGGGCAAGTTCTTAAATCTCTCTCAATTTGATAACATATAAAATAAGAAAAATTATACCATTTATCTGAAAGGGTTGTGTGGAGGATTAAGGTAATATATAAAAAGGATTTAAAGCAGTACTTGATACATAGAAACTATTCAATTCATGTTGGACATTATTATTTCTAAAATATGTAAACTCTCATTATAAGATCTGTATGACCTTACAATCATTTTTCTAATTACTGGTAATGTTTAGTTTTTTGAGCTTTTTTGTTTGTTTTTGGTTTGTTTGTTTATTTCTTTTACTTTATACAGCAAGAGATTTTCAAGGTAATTGAATTTTTTTAACAACTCTGGGAGAGATTAGAGCAAGTATTGTTACTGCCAGTTTGCAGATAAGAAAATAGAAGTTCACCCAGGGGGCTGATTTGCCCATGATCACTCATATCTCATCACTAAGTTCAAACGCTCTGTGCTCTGCTCCATTTTAGGGTTCATTGCTACCTGCCACTCTGTTCTCAGCCACATTCAGTAAACACGGCTTTTCAAGTGTTGACAGCCTATCCTGCCTCATATATTGTTTTCACTGTAAAATATTTTTTATTGTTGGAACTTTGATACAAATGGTATCATTAAAGGACTACAATCGAGTTTTATTTTTATTTCCCTCTTAAACAATCTTCTACCTCTGCCATATCATTTACACAAATGAGCTGAGATATTTTTCACCCCCATAATCATTTTTTTAGGGGGAAGGAAGGGAGATAGTGAAGCAGACTCCTGAATGCTCAGTACTGAGCTATTTTTAGTTCCTGAGGTTGATGCACTCCAAAGGAGCTATCCTCAGTGCCCAGGGCCACACTCAACCGAATTCAACCACCGGCTGTGGGAGAGGAAGAAGGAGAGAAGAGGGAGAGAGAAGGGGGTCACTTCTCTTGTATGCCCTGACTGGGAATCGAACTCGGGACATCCATACGCCAGGCCAACACTCTATCCACTGAGTCACTGACCAAGGCCATGTTCGTGACTTTTGATCAAGTGCTCTACAGATGGAGACATTTCTTTTTCATTTTTGTGATGCTTAACTTTATTTTTTTCTTTTTATTGAATTTATTGGGGTGATACTGGTGAACAAAATTATACAGATGTCAGGGCACAATTTCAGGTGATATGTCTTGAAGGCAAAACTCAAACGTGCTAGTATTTTATCATTCATGTCTGGTTTTTTGTGTTATGATTTGACTCTTTTTGTAGTTTAAATCTAACTTACATTTGAAGAAATTAAATGAAGTTTTACAGCCATACATCTCACTTGTTCTAGAAAGTCCTCGAAAGTAAATGTGGACTTTTCTGGCAATAGCATGATGAATTCTTTTTAAAATGATTATTTTCATTGGAAAAATAACAATAATCATCCATCAGTGGACATTTGTGTTGCTTCTGTGTCTTAGCTATTGTTAGTGGCAGTGCAGATATGTCTTTGAGATTCTAATCTTAGTTCCTTTAGATGTACAACTATAAGTCAGATCCTGGATTATATGGTAGTTGCATTTTTAATTATTTGAGTAAATCCCATACTGTTTTCCATAGTGGCTGAACCGATTTACATCCGCTCAAACAGCAGAGAGTGTTCTGTTTTCTCCACATCCTCAACAAACTTGTCTTTTGTTTTTTTCACAATAGCTCAAACAGCGGACAGTGTTCTGTTTTCTCCAGGTCCTCAGCAAACTTATCTTTTGTTTCTTTCACAATAGCCACCCTGACAAGTGTGAAGCAATAACTCACTTTGGTTCGAATTTACATTTGCAAATCCAGTGATTATTACTGGTGTTGAGGACCTTTTCATATTTCTGTTAGCCCTTTGTCAGTCTTTGGAGCAATGTTCAGGTGTTTTGCCTGTCTTTTAATCAGGTTGTGTGCTTGTTGTTGTTTTTGTTTGTTTTTTGCTATTGACCTGTAGGAGTATTCTTATATCTATATTTGGATAGGAACCCTTTATCAGATTTTTTTTGCAAATATTTTCTCTTGCCCTGGTTGCATAGCTCAGTTGGTTAGAGCATTGTCCTGAAATGCAGGGGTTGCTACTTTGACCCTTGATCAAGGCACCTACAGGAACAGCTCAATGTTCCCATCTGTCTCCCTCCCCTCCTCTCTCATTCAAATCAATCATTAAAAAGGAATTTTGAAAAATATTTTCTCCCATTCTATAGGTTGCCTCTGCACTTTGCTGTTTAGGAGATTTTAGTTTTATATAGTCCTTCTGTGCTGCCTCTGCTTTTGGTTTCATATCCAAGAAGTCATTCCCAAGGCTAATGTCAAGAAGATTTCTTCCCTGTTTTTTTCTAAGAGTTTCATGACTTCAGGTCTCATGTTTAAGTCTCTAATTCATTTTTAGTTGATTTTTATGTATGGTGCAAGAGAAGGGTCCAATTCTATTATTTGACATGTGGATACGTAGTTTTCTTGTCACCTACCATTTATGGGAGAGACTACCCTTTCCTAGTTGTGTAGTTTTAGCCTTGTCGAATACTAGTTGTCCATCAATACTTGGGTTTATTTCTGGGATCTCTAGTCTGTTTCATTGGTCTGTATGTCTATTTTTATGCCAGAACTATATTATTTTAATTACCATAGCTTAGTAATAGATTTTGAAATCAAGAATAGCTCTGTTGTTTCTCAAGATTATTTTGACTATCTGGGTTTTTTTATGGTTCCATTGAACTTTAGGTTCATGGTTTCTATTTCTATGGAAAATGCCAGTGGGATTCTGAAAGAGATTTTATTGAATCTGTAGATCATTTGAGGTCATATGGATATTATAACAATGGATAGATTCCTAAAAACATGTAAGCTGTCGAGATTGAGTCAAGAAGAAACAGAAAGCTTAAACAGACCAAAAACACATAAGAAATTTGAATCAGTAACCAAGACCCTCCCAACAAGGAAAAACCCAGGAGCAATCCTTCTTAAACTTCCCAAAAAATAGAAGGACCACTTCAAACTCATTTTATGAAGACAACATCATCTTGATACTAAAGCCAGACAAAGGCACTACAAGAAAAGAAAAGTACAGGCCAGTATTCCTTATGAATATGGATGTATAAATCCTCAACAAAATATTAGCACATTGATTTCAATAGCATATTGAAAGGATTATACATCCCAATTGGTTTAACACTGAGATGCAAAGATGGTTCAACATACACATATCAAACAATGTGTATGTGCTCCTGTGTACGACTGGGTGCGAACACCTCTTGAATCAAGACTTCTGGAGGGATCTCGGTCCAAAGGGGCTCCATTTATCTGCTGAGTTTCCATCTTTATCCCCACTTCCAGAATCCACGGTGCTAAGGTTTGGGTCAGGTAAGGCTTTAGGAGAGCCAGAAGAGAACAGCCTCCAGGATTCTGCTTAGGGGAAGAGCGGGGCTTGCTGCTGGGAAGGGGCTTGGCTGAGATGGCTGCTTTTCTTTTCTCGTTATCTCTCTAGTCTGTACATTTAGTTTGTGAAGTACTTCTGCCACTCGAAGGTCCTTGGTCTCCTCTGGGGTAAGGCCTTCGTGGGGGCCAGCATCTCTCAACTCTGCCTGTTGTTTAAAACACTGAATGCTTTCCAAGATGTGTTTTGTGATCAGTGAATTCATGGTGACATGTATGACTTTAGCTTTCACCATGGGGACCTTGTCCGTACTGTCAGTGGTCAATGACAGGATCATGGCAGGGAGGAGACACTGTCATCTCTTTCCTCCACCCTGACCAGGTACTGATACTTGTGCTCTGCAAACATTGGCTTCCAAGGGATGCTAATGGAGGAGGAGCCATGGGTGTGGAGTCTTCCTGGGCACCATCATAGCTGAATGCCCAGTGATACATCCCAACAGGTAGGGACATCTTACCTAGATCTAGGCCTAATAGGCTCAAGAGTTGGCACTTCTGATTATCTCAAAGCCATTGAAAGACTGTGGTCTAGGTGCTTTTTCTATATAGATTTCAGAGCTGAGAGTAAAATGATGTGATGGTTACACTGAGAGGCAGAGATTAATGAGGAGCATTGTCCAACTGCTGCAAAGTAGCTAAGAGCTTGAGAAGAGTCCATCCATTTCTGAGGTTCTGTTTCATTGCTTTGTAGATAGACTCTGGGCTAAACAGGCTCCCGGACCCATGTCTCTCTAGAGGTTGTCACATAGTCAGGACCCAAGCCATGGTGTGAGTGGCATTCTGTCAGTCATGACCCTTCTTCATTTTTATGGATAGACTTGGTGACCTTTTGTTTCATTTTTAAGGGCAGTATTCTTGGTTGGCAATTCCTTCTTTAGCCATATATATATATATATATATATATATATATATATATATATATATATATATATATATTAGCAATATTTCAATATTTCAGGCCTCCAAAGATTTCTGCTAAGAAGTAAGAAGTCTGCTCATAGCCTAATGGGAGAGAGAGTCCCTTGTATATGATGAGTTGCTTTTCTCTGTTGCTTTCAAAATTATTTTTGTCTTTGACTTTTGACAATTTAATTATAATGTGTCTCAGTGCAATCCTCTTTAGGTATAGCCATTTGGTATCCTTTGGACTTCATATATTTGGGTGTCCATTTTCTATCCAGATTGGGGAAGTTTTAAGTCACTATTTTTTAAAAAATAAGCTTTCTGCCTCTTTTTCCTTCCCTCTTTCTGGCACTGCCATAATAGATATCCATTGTCTGCTTAAAGATACTCCATAAGTCCCTTAGGCTTTCTTCACTCTTTTTTAATATTTTCCCCTCTTTTGTTACTCTGCTGGATAATTTGGATTATTTCTTTTCACGTTCATTGATTCCTTATCTGTTTGTTCAGGTCTGCTGTTGAAGTTCCCTGTTGAATTTCTCAATCACACATATCCCTTTGGTTCTTTTCTGTGGTTTCTGTCTGTTGAACTTCTCATTTTATTTAGGTATTGTTTTCTGATATCACTTAGCCATCAATCTGTGTTTTCTTTTAGCTCACTGAGCTTAGGATGTTTTGTTTTATTTTTTTACTTTCAGGCAGTTAGTTTATAGATCTTCATCTTTTGGGGATGGGTTACCCAAACTTTTTCTTGTTCCTTTGTTGGTGTTGTGTTTCTTTGATTCTCTGTGATTCTTGTATTGGTGTCTGCACATTGGAAGAAGCAGTCACCTTTTCCATTCTTTACAGACTTGCTTCTGCAAGGATAACCCTTCCGCAGTCACCCAGCCGGTTTCCGGGTGGGCCAGCTGGTGGGGACCGTGGATGGGGGCGGGGGAGGGCTGCTGCCAGGGTTCGTACGTTGGCTGGTCTGCTGCTGGTTTCATGAACAGGCAGGCTTGGTGCAATAGTCTACAAGCAGTCCACACTATTTTTAAGAACTTTCTAAAAAGTAAATATTATTTTTGTCCAACTAACCAGTTCAGAGTTTTCAAAGTGATTATTGCCATTACTTAAATGCATTAGAAAATGCCTAGTTGAGTATAAAGTCTCATTTGAGAGGCATACATTAAAATATTCACATATGTAGTCACATATACAATGCTAAGACCTGTGACATAAAAATACTGGGTATCAAAGAGACTGGTTAGGGAGACCTAATTCATGCTGGAGGGTCAGGAAATCAAATGTTTCTTAGCTTTAGACCTTAGATTTATTATTTTTTAAATGTACTAATAAAAAGCAATAATTTTTAAATGTGGGAAGAAATTTTGTAGATACACATTTAGATAAGCAAATTTGTCATTCAGGAATACAATGTGAAATTTAAAATAGAATTAAAAAGTAAAATGCCACTCATTAATTTATTTTAAATATATATGTTTAATGTAGAACGCTTAAAAATATATAAAACAAAAGAGTATAGCTTATAGTTTGAACATAACCACCATGAATATTTTGGTGTATTTATTTCCAAAATTTCTTTTATTCTGAAAAGAAGTATTAAAACATTTGGGTCCATACTCTACAACATTTTATTACAACTGCACTTTTAATGACATGTATTCAAGTGGCATAGTACTCGTGTGTGTTTTTAACCAATGATCTATTTTTACACTATTTTTTTTGTCTTATCACAGGCATTCGCCTGGTGGCCAGACTTATTGGCGGAGCACGCAGAGAAGTTCTGGGCTCTGTTCACAGTGGACATGGATACTGCCCTGGAGGCCCAGCCGCAGGACTCCTGGGATAGCTTTCCTCTTTTCCAACTGCTTAATAACTTCCTCAGAAATGACAGTAAGCACTTGAATCTGCCTTAGCATGTAAAGTGTAGAGGTGGGGGGGCGGGGGGTGCCGTGTATGCTAATGTGTATTTACAGGGCTCTTAGCTGCTTAACAAAAATCAACATAGATGGCGTGAATGTTCTCTCTTCATTGGACCTGGGTCTGGGGGAGTCCAGCCGCACTCCCATCTTGCCCCACTGGCCTCTGGAGTTCCCCTTATGCCTACCCTCTGCCTTCATTGAAGACTGCCAACACAGGCTTCTCACTATACTTTGTGAATCAGAAAATCTCCAAAAGTTAAAATGTCTAAAGCACTTGAGAATACTTAGATCTTTGAAAGGCACCTTAGAAATTTATCATCATTCTAGAAATCATGCAGTGTTCAGGCTTCTACTAATATACATTATAATATTGTTTTCTAAAAGGGATTCTAAAGATGATAGTATAATAGTGCTATATGGCATAGCTTGCTCTCAGTATTTATTTAGAAATTAAAGAGATTGCAAAGGTTCTCTATTAATAGAGTTATTGTTGTTGTTTTCCTAAAGCCATACAAACCTAGTTTTTATCAAAATTTTAAGGGGCATCCCGGGCCTTTTCTATAATGATTCTTTCTAAAGTTTCCTTTAACCCCTGGTTTAGTAGCTATTAAGAGGCTTTGATTCAACACTTGCTGTGATCAGTGAAGGGGAGGTCAGTAACTCTTCCCAAAATAGATCATGTTGAGCACTGTCTCTTTCTTCCCAAACTCGGGCTTTGACTTCTCCCAAATTGTCTTTGTCTCATTCTGCTTGATCAGTCTAACAGCTTCTTCTACCTTATTTTCTGGTTGTTCAGCTCTTTCATATGTGATAGGGTTTTCAGACTCATTATCATTCTTGTCACCTCTTTCTAAAGACACCTCACTCCATGTTTCAGTATTGCTCCAGAGTGTAGTGTGGACAAGAGCACTGTGAGAACTGCCTTTCTTCTGTCTTCTTGCAGCCCATGGTGGTCCCAACTCTCCAGGGAACTCAGTCACCCTGTTGATACATTTCAAACATTTAAAACTTGAGGTCTTTTTTGCTTCTGTTTCTGGGTCACCACTACTGTGTACTTCTAAGTTCAAATGTATGTTTTTATGTTTGTTTTTGTTTTAAAATAAATTACTCTTTTGGTTTTGTTTATCACTCTAGCCCATTCTTTCTTTCTTTCTGCGGTGTCTCTGATAAAACGACAGCTGTTTTACTGGGGAAAAAATTCACATAGATATGAAATTGTGTGTAGTTTCAAACTCCCATGGACATCCGGCTGTCGGACACCATGTTGAGAACCTCTGTTATGGTAAGAGAGGTATCATGTTATAATAATTAATAACATGGCTTTTGACAGATTCATATCTGTCTCAATCACTTGCTACTTGACCTTTGACAATAGCTTACCCTCTGTAAATTTTAGATTCTTTATCTATAAAAGAAGGAAAATAATAGTATCTACAGTGTCATTGACAGTGACAAACAAAATAATAGCTTCTATATAATAGATACTAAGTAACTATTATAAATATTAATCTATTAAAACTTCAATCTTGATACTTTCAGTGCTTATTTGTTCTCCTATCCGATTTTACTTCCAAAAGATTCTATTTGAAAATCAAAGAGCTAAACTACAATTTCTACTTTGGGTTCAACCACAATGTCTGCTTTCAGAAGTTGCTAAAGCACATTTATTTACCCAGACGTGAATCATTCATTCTGTAAGTTATCCTCATCCAGTCATGAAGTTCCAGTTTGCTTTCCTCCCAGCAGCTCGCTGGCTTGGAACGACTTTTATTTGCCAGTCACTTACCATATTCACTTTCTGCTGAGAAATCACAAGTCAGACTTAATATTATCTTAAGACAAATATGTAATAATGCGCCCGCTGCCAAAAATAAAGATGGACATCATGCATTAAGCCCCTAAATGAGAATGACTTAATGTAGGATTGTTTCTAACATTGCTTTTTCCACTTGCATGAAAATTCAAGAATCGATCGTATTTAGATTTATTTACTTTGGAGTTTATTCAAAGATGACATATTTGTTAACATCAACAAATTGTTAGTCAAAATGATAACCCATTTAACACATTCACCCTATCAGAATTATAGAAAAAAACAAAACGTAGATATCATAGCAGTTTCCTTGGGGGATCTTCTACTGCAATTTCAATTAAGTAACATCTTTTAATATTTACTGTTAAAAAGAGCTCTTACATTGCAAGTGTAAATTTATGACAGTTATTTCAAAAAGAACACTAAAATGAGAGCAAAAGAAAGTTTATTTTCAACCAGACTTGTAAATAATTAATTCAAGAGTTATATATTCCTCTCCTGCTTTAAACCATTTCTGTAACATTGACTACTATTAAATGCATAAAGATTAATTTTATTTTAATATGCATTACTCATACAAAGCATAAAACTATTTATTACTGATCCCTGTTGAGTGTTACCTATTAAAGGGGAGCATAATTCTAGATCTTGGCTTTGATTTTTATGGTGATTAATAGATTTTATTTTTATTGTCCTTTTTTAATTCACACATTTTATAAAACATTATTCCAGAGAAAAACAGCACTTCTGTGTAGTGAGGTAAAAAGAACGTCCCCTAGTGCCGTTATTTCCTTTGGTATTAGGACTACTGTGTGGACTGGGGAATTGAAACAGAATATAGTGGCTATTTTCACAAACTCACAAAGCCAAAACCACTGAGTAATATCTCAGAAATTATTAAAACATAATTTTCTTGCTAGTAATAACACCTTTGATAATAATAAATATCATTAATAACTGTGTTTGTTTTATTAAATTCCTGAAATATTTAGATAGTGACGTGGTACATTCAACTCAAATGTTAAATATCAACCTGTACTGCCCCCACATTGTCCATTTGGGAAACCAGTGGGAAAATATAAAACTTCTATCCTTTTAACCCCCATGGAAAGAAATGCCATGTCATGGCTTGCAGTTGTTACCATATTGACCCCATTAAAGTTACAGTCCAAATTTTAATTAATTACAACTTTCACCAGCGAGGGGCAACAGATCAGCTTGATCTGAAATGCCCAGTGTTGGGACCGGAGCTAATTTGCTCAATAACAGGGCTTGCCGTTGCCTTGCACGTGGCGTACCACTAATTATAAAGAGATTTTAAAATGATTGTGATTATTATTCACAATGTCACATACTTATGTTTGCTTTTCCAAAACAAAAATTACTAACATGTCTCCAACTAATGAAGGTTTCCATTAGAATTTTTACTTTATTGGTGCCTTGAAAACTTTATAGCTGACTTGTTTTTCTGACTAATTAGATATTCCCACGGGTTGCTTGCCATCTTTCTTTTATTAACATCTTCATGCTTTGATATTTCTGCATACATGCTGCCAAAGCAAGCACTATGCTCAGATATTTCAAAATAGGTGTTTTTCTTTTGGAAAGTGGAAGGAGTTTTAGACAAATCTCTTTCTTTTCTAGCTGAGGAGACTGAATCGTTAAGAGGTACCATGCCTGGTCAGGGGCTTGCTAACAGGGAACCAAGAACAGAGGTGAACTGAGTCTGGTCATTCGTTCTCTGGGTCTGTCTTGGTCTACAGTAATCAAAACAGAGTCCAGGGGCATTTGTAAAATAGTATAATTATTTTAAGGACAATAAGAGACTCCTTAAACATTATTTTTAACTAAGAAACTGTTTATAGGGTCTTGAGCCTATAAATGGGTACAGAGGAAGCACATTGGTTAAAGGTACAGAAAGGGCCAGATAAAGGTGTATTTTGTCTCATGAGTATTTCTCACAATGTCCATGATGAGAATTCTGGGGAATGACCTAATTCTTGGGGGAAGGGATTCGAGAAAATCTAGTTTGTATTTTAAGGGGCAGAAGATCCTGTCAGGAGCGAGTGTCTTTTTTTTACAGTTGGGCATGATTAGGGAAAGTCTTACTTAGCTTTAAGAACCCTTGGAGATGAAATGTGGTTCTCCCCAAGGGAAGAGTACCAGCTGCACCATCGTTTTAGCGACTGTCCCCAGTTCCCCCACCCGTCTTAGACTCACCCACTGATTTCCAGAGCAGGACTGCCGATGAAAACCAACTGAGGCTCCTCATGGCTGTCCAAAAAGAGACACACCCCCCTTCGCTTCTTCCCCTGCCTCCATTCAACCTCATTCACGCCCCCCAACTAAAGAGATCATTAGATGGGCAATCCCTTTCAGTGGTAGATAAGGAAACTGTTTTGGAAAAGAGATATACTAAAATTGTGGGGGAATAAATGTTTTCATAATTAAGCAATTAACTGATACCAAATGACCACAAAGCTAGAACAAATAGATGTTACCCTAATGTGATGTTTCCCACTGTCTTCCTCTCAGTATAGTCATGGCAAGTGACAGCCTCGGATGAATGAAAGCCATCTGCAAATGGCACAAATCATTTCTTTCAGCACTACTGAAAGGCAAACCCTTGGAGCTAGTCACCTTTTAATCTGTGGATATGTTAGCAAGTGGCAAATGACCATTCTATTGGGGACTGATTCCCAAGTGAAAAATACCACGGTGCTGCTTCTTTAATTAACAGGCTTTTCACATTGCAGGCACATTCAAGCCTTCGAAGATCACCCATGCTTCTGTAATCAAAGCCACAGTGCCGCTGCCTAAGCGAATAATAAATGTTTGAGCTCTCAGCTAAGTGAAAACCTATTCTCCAAGACTTTCACCTTCATCAAGATGGGCTCATACAAAATCAGGAAAAAAAGAAAAATTGCAATGTCTCATGAGGATAAAAAGGCTAGTGTTAATAATTAACAAAGAGAGTGAAGTGGAGTCAAATTAGCCATAATAGAGCCCAGAGTGACTGGCAAAGTCACCTCTCATTATCAAAAAACTCATTAAGGAATGAAGAGGTGGGAATCCCGCTGGGTCTTCTCACACTTCGGCTGTATCTGGGATGATTTTTCAGATTTCTTTCAAATGAAGAACTGTTAGGTCACCATATTGTAGATTAGGTTAATCTTCAAGCTTTGAAATATGGAGGGCTGACACCTGCGTGTCATTCTGCCTCAAGTGCTTAAATGAGCTGTGCATCTGAAATTCATGAATCGGTGTTTATAGTTAATATCTGTACATATGCATACTAGGAACAATGCAGAAAGGATATGACTTCTGGATGACAGCAGGGCTGCGTGCCAGCTTAGTTTTAGAAATGATGAAATGATCGGAAAATGTGACAATATATTTAACTCTAGTTCCCAGAGTTGATGAATTCAAAATTATATGTTTTAATTTGTTTTACTGGCTGGTACAGTAAAAGAAATATAAAAGCAAGGAGTCACTAACATTTTTTAAAATTGAATTCCATAGTACTGTTCTAGTTTCTTTACTACCTGTAGACCTTTTTCAATTTCAATCTGCTTTGAACTTAGTGCCTTAAAGAAAATCTGTTCTAAATGTCTGTCTGTCCTTCACTGTGGATTTGCAGGAGCATCTGCAACTACTAAAGGCCCCATGCGCATCAAGAACACACACTTTGATTGGTTGAATTGGGATTTGTTACCCAAACGTAATGAACATTATAAAACCAGTGCTCTCATTCCTTGTTACTTTCGATGGATGATGGATGGATGGATGGATGGATGGATGGATGGATGGATGGATGGATATTTTTTTAACAAGTGCCCCAAGGGAAAGGGAGAATTTAGTGCAGCTTTGAAAGATTATTATGCTAGTAAACATAAGTTAATATCAAATGATATAAAAATACTCATCAATTTTTAATTTAAAAAATAAAATCCAATGAGTTTCATATTCTACATAAGCCTCAATAGGATACTCTCAGAATCTCTTTTAGGGGGTGGGTTTTTATTAATATTTATTCATTAACAGACATTTATTGAATAGTTACTTGATGTGCCAGATTTTCTGTTGAATGCTATTCCTAGATCTCAGGGTATTTTTTATTTGGGGGTGTGTGTGTGTGTGTCTCTGTGTGTGTGTTTTACTTAATGCTGTACTAGGCTGCAGTCCTAACATTTCTCCTGAAGCCCCTATTTGTATTGCCTGTAATTGAGATCCTCATTAGATGCATTTCTCAACATTATGCGTGACCTAGTAATTTTCCATCTTATCCCATCGTGCTTGCGTTGTTCACAGGTGATATAATTCATAGTCTCTTGAATAATTATTTTATGACAAAGTCCATTGTTTTATTTCCTTATTGGATTACTTATTTCCTTCCAAAATACCTAATTAAAATTTTAGGGTAGGTGGAATCATTCTTCCTAGCAATCCACCAATGTTAGTTAGGAGGGCGGCACACTGTAGAATGGTTTTTATACACTCAGGAGCAACAGCACATTTTTACCCTAAAAGCTGTCCATGAGCTCTTTCATCTGTTTATCCTTCATTTACCCAGTGATTATTGTCTCAGTAATCATTATTAATTGGACCTTGTTTTAAATTCTCTGTTGGAATCTTACTATTAAAGCCTATGACAAGTACTTTTGCTAATGAAAGACTCTTTTTGGTATATAAATAATCAACACTTGCTTATTAATTATTGGGATGTTCAAAATAATTGGGCACACCTGCATTCTTAGTTTATCTTTTATTTAAGCCATTTTGCTTTTTTTTTTAACCATTTCTAATTACACCATTGGGTTTGCTGCCTTTGGTGTTTCATTGTTTCCTGAAAAGGTGATATTTGGAACATGGAATCTTTTGGGGGAAAATAAGTACATTATTTTTATCAACAAAGTAGATGCTGATCCTTCGCTCCTGTTCTTGCAAGCCCTGTTGGAGGCTCCTTCTGAGCAGTCCTCTCTACTTCCACACCTCCGGGGGATGTCAGAAGCATTCTTGGAGGAGATCGCGTTGAGAAAGCCTCTTCCAGTGAGTTGTTGCCGTGCGTGCCTTGTAAAGGCTTGATTTGGACAGGTGGCAGCCCCAAATCATAAACTACCCTTATTAAACCATATGGAGAAGGTAGAAGCACTCATTCTGATGCCTGGGGCTACGTATTAAGAGGGCTTTTGACAGAGTCTGCGAGGAGCGGAATACAGACTGGCACATGGGCATCAGAGAAGGAGCCTACATTTACAGGCACAAGTGCACCCTGCTGCACGTGTCTGTGCTTACCTCCTGAAGCCCAATTCTCTCTTTTCCCCACAGAGAATATTTTCTTTTTATTTTCCTCCTCTTTCTCCTTCTCACTCTCTCCATCTCTCCCTCCCTTCCATCTTCCCTTTTCTGGATCTAGTTACCAAAAATAGTAATTGCCAGTTTTCTAAAACTTTAGAATATGGGCTTATGACTTGATTTTTTGAATATCAAAAGGAACACTAAGCTGAAACATGAGTGTGCTTTTGGCCAGAATTCAACATTTGTCACAAATCTTAGGAACTATAGGAAGTCTCTGATTTTTTCCCTTATTTTGCAGGATGTAATATTTTACTATCAAGTGTCATGACTGAACAGAAAAAATTCTGCCTTTGCTACCTTCATTAAAATAAGAGACATAAAATAGCCAGCATTCATATTCAGTAAAAAATTCAGCAGTCTGATGTTGGACATATGAGTCAAAAATAAGATTTCTCATAACATTATTATTTAATGCCTTGTATTTTATATAAAATATGAAGAGATACACAGGCTTCCATAGGTTCTTATACAGCCTCCTGAATAATAATGTAGTAATCTAAATATTGTATCCGAGTGGTCATTTATTCAGCAAGCCTTTGAACACTAGCTCTGAGCCAGGGACTCAGCTGGATACTAAGAATACAGACATGGTCCCTGCCTCAAGGACCTTGCACCTTCGTGGGGAGAAAGAGATCTGTCAGCAAGTGCACATGTACAGCACGGACCACAGTGGAAGCCTGTGCCACACAAAGAGTAAACAGGGAAACCAGTAACAAGGCAAGGGGACAGCATGTCAAGAAAGGCTTGGGAGAGAAATTGTATACTTGAACTGAACCATGAAAATCATAAGGTTGGACCTCAGGAAATTAAAGGATCAGGCAACAGAAATGAGCAAGAGAAATCATTTTAAGACAGGTCATGGCCCTGGCTGGTTGGTTCAGTGGTAGAGCGTAGGCCCAGTGTGTGGATGTCCCAGGTTTGATTCCCTGTCAGGGCACATAGGAGAGGTGACCATCTGCTTCTCCACCCTTCCTCCTCCCCCTTCTCTCTGTTTCTCTCTCTTCCTCTCCCACAGCCATGGCTTGATTGGTTTGAGCTCATCAGCCACAGGTGCTAAGGATGGCTCTGTGGAGCCTCTGCCTCAGGCACTAAATATAGCTCAGCTGTAAGCATCAGCCTCAGACAAAAAATGCCAGGTGCATGTGGGAGTCTACCTCCCCTCCTTTCACTTGGAAAAAAAAAACTTTTTTTAAATAATTAAAAAAGAAAAAAAATACAAGTCATGGATGGCTTTCAGACCATGCTAAGAAGGCTTTTGGAATTTGGCGTGATGATCCATTAAAGGATTATCATCTTTAGAAGAGATATCATTTGTTTTCTATTTTAGCAAGCCCCTGTGCTTGAGATTTTAAGAAGACTAATTGACAGAGGGAAAATTAGGAACCTAAAGACCAATTAGGGGATGATTGCATTAGCTGGGGCCAGAGATGGGAATGGCGGGGTTGGTGCCACAGCAGTGGGGAGAAAAGGAGGAAGGGAAAGTATTGAAAAGATTGCATGGAGGAGGAGTTCACATGGAACCACTTCTATGTGTCTGCGGTGGTGATCCAGTAGACAGTCTCTGTTTTCCCTCTCTATGGGAATACAAGAAGAGAAGCAGACTTATTTAACAGGGTAATAGATTCAGTGCTTATTAAGTCTATAAAGAAAAGAGCGATGTTGCCAGATGTACATAAGAGTCAACTGCTACTTAATCTTAGAATCTTTATAACATTTAGTAACAACATTGAGTATGATTTTCCTTATGTGCCTCTTTATTTTAACAAACTAAGTGTGACTTGATAGCTAATCTCTAAATGTATATAATAAAGTAGCACTTGAATGTATTTGTAGATGTAATGTTTTGCATAAGCATGTGTTTTGGTATTGGAGTTATAAACAATGACAGTGTTTAACAGTACCGATCAAGATGTATAGCCAGAAGTTTTTTATATTTTTATTAGTAAGTCATATAAATTAAAGCTTAGGCATACAGTCTAGCTGTACAACAATATAAAATTGCCCTGCTTTCAATGTATGTTACAAGCACATCGAATATTTTCACAGCGTTAATTCAGTTTTCAATTCATTGAATATAATAGTTTTGCTCAACCTCTTGACTTCTTCATAGTGTAACAGTTTTTTAGAATTTTAACTCTGAAAACATATAATTCATTTTAGATATGGTGTAAGGAGTTGGTCATTTGCAAGATTTTTTTTTTTTTTTTACCTAAAGCAATCTACTATACAGCATTTCTAGATCTTAAGACAGGGGTCCCCAAACTACGGCCCTGTGGGCCACATGCGGCCCCCTGAGGCCATTTATCCAGCCCCTGCCACACTTCCGGAAGGGGTACCTCTTTCATTGGTGGTCAGTGAGATGAGCACAGGATGCATCTGCACCCATAGTTCCCATTGAAATACTGGTCAGTTTGTTTATTTAAATTTACTTGTTCTTTATTTTAAATATTGTATTTGTTCCCATTTTGTTTTTTTACTTTAAAATAAGATATATGCAGTGTGCATAGGGATTTGTTCATAGTTTTTTTTTTTTATAGTCCGGCCCTCCAACAGTCTGAGGGACAGTGAACTGGCCCCCTGTGTAAAAAGTTTGGGGACCCCTGTCTTAAGAGATGCTGATGTGATGGTGGTAGGCTGGATAAATACTTGAATGGCTGGACAGACAGATACTGTTTATGGCAACAAGTTGAGAATGATGATATTATAATTCTGTAGAAGTTAAAAAGGGAATGTGGTATAAAGTCCTTGTTCTACTGTCTGTTAACTAAATGACTTGGACAAGTATCCTAAATTCTTTGTGCCTCAATTTCCTTATTGATAAGATTGAAAAAAATTATACTGCTTTTCTCTGAGTTTTGGTGATGATTCAATAAGAGGATGCATATCAAGCACTTGACCCCACACTTGACACTAAAAATGCTCATGATGAGGAAGAGAAAGAGGAGAGTTGTGAAGTAGAGAGCTAATCAATTCAGATTTGGTTATATTTTTAAATTTGCTCAGTGTAGTTGTTTAGATGGTTTGGATGAGAATGTTCAGCATCTTCATTCTGTGACATTGGGTAAAGGGAATTGTGTTACATCATCTATAGTAGCTTCCAGCTCAATGATTGAATCTCCAGGAATAAATAAAGATTCTTTTTGTGTGCTAATGAACACATCATTAAGATAACATTAGTCTTCTAAATAGAATATTTATCTTTAAATATAATTATTATTCCCACCTTAATAGGAAATCTCTTAGCATATAGGTAAGCTAGAAAAGATTATTTAACCACAAAAAAAAAAATGCTAAACCATAACAACTAGAGATAGAAAAAAATCACTGTTGCATTTCCTTCTGTATTAAGAATTACTTACTATTCCATTCATGTGTCTGTAGTTTTCCAGCCTCTGAAAAATTTCAGAATTAATTAAAGTAATGTATAGTAGGAACTTTCATATTCATTCCATCATGGTGTCACATATTTTACCCAAAATAAATAAATATATATAGTCTTTCAGGATAGTGTTGCCTTGTAGATTATGTGAGATTTGGGCTGGGTTTTTTTAGTTGTTGTTTGTTTTGTTTTGTTTTTTTGCAACAGAGACAGAGAGAGGGACAGATAGGTACAGACAGACATGAAGGGAGAGAGATGAGAAGCATCTAGACTTTGTTGTGGCACCTTAGTTGTTCACTGATTGTTTTCTCATCTGTGCCTTGACCGGGATGCTATAGCAGAATGAGTAAACCCTTGCTCAAGCCAGCAACCTTGGGCTCAGGCTAGTGACCTTGGGCTTCAAGCCAGCAACCTTTGGGCTCAAGCCAGCAACCCCACACTCAAGCCGGCAACCTCAAGGTTTTCAACCTGCGTCCTCTGCGTCCCAGTTCGATGCTCTATCCATTGCGCCACCACCTGGTCAGGCAAGATAATGAGCATTTTTTGCTGAGTCTTTTATAAGACAATGCAATTAGAGTTGCTAGTAGTTAACTTTAGTAACTCTAAGTATATACAACTATTCAAATCTGTAAAAGTAAATGAGATTACCGAGGGATTTTTTCCTTACCTTCCACCTCTGCCCCCTAATCCACGTCACTACAATTACCACCACCATCACCTTCATCATCTTTATTATCATTATCATCATCTTCTATCTGGCTTATTGCAGTAAAGAGCTGAGCACTAACCACCTCCTCTGCTTCCACACTTGGACACCTACTTCATTTTCACACATGAGCCAGAGAGATTATATCATGTCACTCCTCTACTTAGTAATAATAATAAAAACAATAATGCTTCTCATTGCACCCATTAAAACCCAGACTTCTCACCATGTTCTATAGTCTAGACATTACCTTGGATTAGTCTTCCCTCTGTATCACTCTACTCCTGCCACACTGGTTTCTTTGTCCTTTTGAAGAACAGCAGCTTATTCTTCCCTAAAGCTTTGGTGCTAGCTGTTTCCTGGATCAGGAAACCTTTCCTCTGAATCTTTCATGGATGACTCCACTGTCATTTAGTTGACCCTCTTAATCACAAAATATATTTTTTAAATGAACATGTTCTCACTTTGAGTGCTATAAAAAATCACAAATGTATTTAGGATATGTTTACTTGAAAAATATGTACCACCATCCAAAAATTAAAAATTCTTGATTGAGCATTACTTAGCAATACTTGGTATTTTCCCACAGATCCTCTGCTCTTCCATGGTGCAGTGTGGGCACATACTGACTTAGTGCCTTTGGGATGCTCTAACACAATACCACAGACTGCATGTCTTAAGAACAACAGAAATGTACTTCTCATGGCTCTGCAGGCTAGGAAGTCCAAGATTGTGGTACAGGTAGTCTTGATATCTGGTGAGAGCCTGCTTCATAGCTATCTTCTTGCTATGTCCTCACATCATGAAAGAGTTGAGGGATATTTCTAGGATCTCTTTTTTAAGAGCACTAATCCCATCTGGAGGATTCTGTCCTCACAGCCTAATCACCCTCCAAAGGCCCCATCTGCTAATATCATCACACTGGTTGTTAGGATTCCAACAGAAGAATTGAGGTGTGGGGTAAAACAGTCTATAGCACTGACCTATGTTCTAGTGAAGGGTAAGGTGAACAGAAAGCATCCATCTTCTGATGGAAGTAGGTGTACCTTGCCCAAATTCTGAGGCTTCTACAATTGCTTTAGGTAGGTTGTGTCATACCACAGTTCATTAAAAACAAATGCATGAGATAGGATGTGCTGACTGTTTTTAAAGACACACATGGGAAATTGGTTGATTGCAAAGAAAATACCCAAATAATTAGAAAGTTCATGAATCAGAATAGACATTCCCAAGGCCACAGTCACCGTCTATTAGAAGCAAGCAAGCTTAGCTCTTCGAGTTCAGTACATTTAGCTCTTCGGTGATACACAGCATAGCACAGTCATTGTAACCCTGATTAACTACTATATATGTGTCTAGACCATTAGGGGATCCAGCAGCTCCTTTGACTCTCTAGCAAGAGGTCATATGATTCGTGTCAAACCGTTTAGAAAGTAAAAACATACCACCTTCCAGGAACATGTTCTAGAAATATAATCTATTTGTGTTTTTGAGAACCATATATAGGAAGCCAGTTACACTTCTTGATCAGTTTCCATGACGATATTCAATATGAGGAACAAGACCCATAATCATTTATATTTTATCAGTCCTTCTGTGTCAGACTCTTTCGGGAAATGATTTTCCGCCCATATTTTCCAAATGCCTGATATTATCCCTTCTGACAAACACTGTTTCTGCTTGACTATTTCAGCACTTTTGTGTAATGGAAAATTTCACAAACACTTGCAAGAAATCTTTGTGCCCTTGGTTGTTCGCTACGTCGATCTCATGGAGTCCTCCATCGCCCAGTCAATTCACAGAGGTTTTGAGCAAGAGACGTGGCAGCCTGTCAAGTAGGTATCTTGCCTAGTGCCCATTCAGCATCTGCCTCTTATTCCCTGACCTTGACTGTACACATAGCCATCTGTAGTTATTGCTTATGGTGGTCCCTTCCCACGTTGTTTGTTTCTTTACAGGAATATCGCCAACAGTCTTCCCAATGTAGCTCTTCCAAAAGTTCCAAGTCTGCCTCTTAATCTTCCACAGATTCCTAACCTTTCTACTCCTTCATGGATGGCTTCTTTATATGAGTCCACGTGTGTATTCCTCACTTATTTTCTGATACTGTGGTAGCTAGTGCATGGCCTGGGCTGTGTTCTGTGCCGATGTGTTTAGATTGCATGGCATTTATCATCGTTGGTGGAGGAATACTATGTTTGGGGTTTTTTTTAGCTTCTTAAGCTATTAAGCTAAGCTTAGTATATGGATGGTAAATGATACAGATTTTTGGAAAAATATGCACTTGTTTAATGTCTGGGATCCTTAGCTGGCTCTGGCTTTGTTACCACCCGCGTGACTTCTCTTGTGCATATAGAAAGTCATCACAAGAACAGTCACAAGAATATAATCTTTTTCTGTTTTTATCTTAGTCTCACCATTAAAGAAACAATTTTGCTGGTTGTCCTTTATTTCCTAACACCAGCAAGGTCTTTTTATTTTCTGTCCTTTCATATATCAGTTGACATGCCTTGTTATTTTTAATGATCTTTATATAATTAAAAACCATATTTATTAATTACTGCAGATTCAGTAGCTAAGAGTCATTAAAGGAAAAACACACAGGCTTTCAAATCAATCATCCCCAGATTTAGATTCTAGTTTATTTTTTCATCCTTCTTAGCCTTAGTTCTCTCAGCTCTAAAATAGATATGACACCTAATTTCAAGACATTCTTCTGAGGATTAAATAAACGTTATGAAAAGTACTTGGCACATTCTGGGTTTTCAGTAAATGATTACAACTGTTCTACATTATGATTGTTATTGCTGTAATTAGTATTAGTAGTACCATCAATCATTCTCATTAGCATTCTTAACAGTATAGTTTTCAAAAGCACAGCCTTCACAGCAATCAAATAAACTCAATAATCACCCATACTTGGCCCAAGATATCATATGAAGTCAGCTAGGAAGAATAATAATTAGAAGGAGAAAAGAAAAGGAGATACAATTTATCAAGAATTTATTATGTTCCAGGTACAGTGCCAAATTCTTTATTGCATCTAAGCTTTATAACAACCCTGGGAGGTAAATGTTTTTATCCCCATTTTACTATTTAGGACATAACTCATAAAGAAGTTAAAAAACAAAACTCGCCCAATTTCTCAAGGTAAGGAAATAATAGGTAAGATTTGAACCCAGGTTTGCCTGACTTCAGAGCCTTCATTTATTGTTATGCTGCGTCCATAGAATATGCTGGTTAGGAACTTGTTTGGCATAATTTCCGCCTACCCTACCATCATCACCTGTCAAATCTATTCATAGTTTAGTCTACATACAATTGAGAAAATGCAGAAGAAAATACCAAGAAAGAGAACAACTTGCAAAATAGTTTGGCAGTATCTCTGCAAATTCAACATCATCACTGTCCTTATAATATGTATTAGGATATCAGGTGACATGTGAATCTTACTCTTCTAGGCAAATGCTTTGGGCCAGTATAGTGTGTTTAGCAGTGCCTGTGTGTGCTCAGGAACTGCCTTGGAAATATAATGAACCTTTCTAAGTGTATGATTTTTATTTGTACTTCTTTACACTGTCTAATCCTTATTCATCATTTGTTTAACAATCTTGATTTTAACCAAGAACATTATTGTGGGCATTAACCTTGTGAAATTAAAGGGGTTTATTCTTGGTCATCACTATTTTATTAGCTTTGAGACATGTGTGAACCCTGAATCTCAATCTTGGGAGGCCCTTTGTAAAGTGACCTACATCTCAGCAAAGGGATCATTACAATTATCACTTTGTAGATTAAGTGCCTGTTCTTTCATCATTCTAAGCAAATAATAAATATGTTTTACATTTAGCAATTTACGTTTATTATCTTTACTTGCCAACACGAAAAACATTAGGCTCTTTGTCAAAGTGTCACGGTTACTCATAATGTTGTGATGTCATTGCACTTAAATTTTTGAATTTTTGCTAGAAAGCATTAAATAGCAAAAAGCATTTTCATTTCACATGTTTAAGGAATTAAATATACAACTACCAATTAAGTGAAGATTAGTGATATTAGAGTATTCATGGGTTTGAAAATATTATATCCCTGTCTACTAATAAAGATTTAATTGTTACATACTATGAGATAGTCCATTTTTAATAGACTTCTATTTTTATTATTTATTAATATATATGTGTGTGTGTGTATATATATAATATATGTATATTATATATGTTATATATATATATATATATATATATATAATATATATATGTATATATTAGTGAGAGGAGTAGAGGGAGAGAGACAGACTCCTGCATGCATCCTGACCAGGATCCACCAGACAAGACCACTAGGGAGTGATGCTCTGCCCATCTGGGGTTGTTGCTTCGTTGCTCAGCAGTAGAGCCATTTTTTAGTGCCTAAGGTGGAGGCCACAGAGCCAACATCCAAGGCTCACTCAAACCAATTGAGCTATGGCTGCAGGTTGGGGGGAGAGAGAGAAGGAAAGGGGTGGAGGTGGAGAAGCAGATGGTCTCTTCTCCTGTGTGCCCTGACCAGGAATCAAACCGGGTACATACACATGCCAGGCTGATGCTCTGCCACTGAGCTAACTGTCCAGGGCCCATATCTACTAATGTATAAACCACCTTAAGAGGTGCTTTCCCAATATCTTCTTGTAAATAAATCTTCATTTTGAGGGGTTTTTTTTTAAGCTCTAGAAGTGAATGCCCATAGGATAAGTTTCCCACTGGTATTATTAAGAATTATCTGAGTCTATTATTCACATCTAAATTGTTTAATCTGTTAAGAATACTTTTAAGAAGAAGCGACTCATTAGAAATAATTTTAGAATGAAAATATTCTGTAAAAGTAGCAGGTTATAGAGCAAACCTATTTACACTTTTTCCATCTATCTATTTAATTATAACAAACACATCTTGTCTTAATTACATTCCCAATTAAGCACATTTATTGTTCAGAATCATACCATAGGATTAATGAACAGAAGAAACATATACCCATATTCTCTATAAAGATTTAATTGTTACATACTATGAGAAAGTTCATTTTTAATAGACTTCTACCTTTATTATTTGGAATTTTGCTTTATGATTTTGCTATTGCTATTTTATTATGCTGTTAAAGAATGCATATGTGTTTCAAGTAGCTACTAATATTTCCCTAAGTAAAAAAATTACAAGAAATAGATTTGCTTCCTTGCCAGTTATATTGAATTACTCTTAAGACATAGGTCCTCTAATCTACCAAATATTACACTATGGATATAAAGAGAAGGGGGGTTTTGCTTGGTCATTTTTACTTGTTATTTTTATTATATAGAAGGAGAAATAAATATAGTGGGGGGTGGGGGGTTCCCAAAAAATTTTCACAGTAATATCAGCATGGTGTTGTTCTGTTTCTTCTGTTTGCTGGCACTTTGGGTGCACTAAAAGTTAGGTGACATTTAATGAATAAAGTGCTCTGGGTCAGTATAGTGCTTTGCTGTGAGTGGTCCCCTGAGAATTTAACTCTGAGGATATCCTGGCTAGACAAGGAGATCATGAGGAACTATGGGCAAAATGGCAGGAGGAGGGCATTCTGGTGATGGAGCTAGGATGCTGAGGCAGGCACTGGAAGTGGGGGCGGGTTAGAGAGGTAAGGGAGCAAAGACAAGCCTTTAATTAGCCAGAACAGAAGGTGATTTTTTAAGCTAGCTAGGCAATTAAGATATGGTTATCTAAATAATGTGGCATTTAAAATAATTTTATTTTTATGAAAGTTTTCCACCATTCCCTTGTGATGAATGGGTTTATTATATTTAATTATTTTTCTATTTACAAACCAAAAATAGAAATTTTAGATTAGTGTACATTAAGTATTTGTTGGAAAGCTGGAGAGAAATTAATCATACCTCAACTTCCCCCCCCCCATTTTGTTCTCTTTTACAATCAAGTGTCAATATGTTTTAATGCAGGAATATTTTACTTTCTAAGTATGTTTCCCTTCTATATGATATATGTGCATAATGGAAAATAATAGTATTATCCTTTGTCCCAATATTATATATACTCTGGGACAAATTACCTCCATACCTGGAGTGAAAATATAATTTTACTGTAGTAGTGAATGTGTAGTATGGCTTGGCTCAGCAGCTAGAAAGAGGTAAGGACCTGAAATACATTATTTTACTCCAACTGGAAAGCACCTGAATGTCTTTTCTGTGTTAGACTGCTCCTTGTTCTGTTAAGGTTAATTATAAGCTATGAAAGACACAAAGCATTTCAAAATAGACATAGACGTAAGATTTGCTTCCCTCCACAGTATGTTATTTTATTTCCAGTACCTGTTCCACTTGAGCTGTAATTGTGAAGTTTAAGGGCTCTGTGTGCTTCATACCTGTTGACAGACAAGCTGTCCATCATGAGGACAGAGGCACAGAGCCATGAGTAGAAGAGTAAACCTAGTCATTGCTGTATATGGATTTCCTTGCATGGAATGTACTTCTATGAATTTCTAGAAGGGAATATTTATATACTGCTCACAAAAGCTAGGGGATATTTCAAAATGAATATAAAGTGATAAAAAAGAAACATTTGATTATTTTTATTAAACAAGAACATCAGAAAAGCACATGACAAGTCAAGAAAGTTGCTCAATTAGGCAAATGAGATGCAATACCAACTTTTATTTCATTGGTGAAAATACACTGTGCAAAAGGCTGAAAGTACTAGAGTATCTGCACATTCCCTGATACCCTGTATCTCTGATTTTTATCCTAGAGCATAGTCAAGAACGTTTAAAACATTCTGTGTACACAGTTTAATCTCCTTACAAAACCATCCTTATCCATTTTACCCTTTTTATGAAACCTTACTATGGTATTTATTTCTGTTTTGTTCTTTTTGCCTTGCCTTATTCATTAAGAAGTGAAACCTAACTGGTGGTGGTGCAGTGGATAGAACATTGACCTGGGATGCTTAGGTCCCAGGTTCAAAACCCGGAGGTCGCTGGATTGAGCATGGCCTCACCAGCTGGAGCATAGGATCGCCAACTTGAGCATGAGATTATCGACAGGACCCCATGGTCACTAGGCTTGAGCCCAAAGGTCACTGGTATGAAGCCCAAGGTCACTGGCTTGATCAAGGAGCCATGCTCGGCTTGAGCCCCCCAGTCAAGGCACATATGAGAACAATCAATGAACAATTAAATTATGAGTTGATGGTTCTCATCTCTCTCCCTTCCTGTCTGTCTGCCTCTTGCTAAAAAACTGAAAAATAAAAAATTAAATTATAAAAAGAAGTGAAAATAAAAAATTAGAAAGTTGAACAAAGAAAATATTGATCATTAGAGATTTTATGTGGTGGTCTTTCACTGATAGCAGTTGACACAAAAACGAAAAAACAATGTATTGGCTATCCACAGAGCTGACAGTAGAAGTTCATGATCTTCATTTTCCCTTTTTCTTCTAGCAATGGCTCAGCAACATCTGAAGACCTTTTTTGGAAACTTGATGCACTGCAAATGTTTGTTCTTGATCTACACTGGCCAGAACAAGAATTTGCCCACCACTTAGAGCAAAGACTTAAGCTCATGGCCAGTGATATGATAGAGGCCTGTGTCAAAAGGTAGACATGTATTTTCAAGTTGCTGCTTAATATGCCAGAACCCAAAATACCACTTTTTACCAAACACCTGTTATATCATTGTCCCAAGAAAGCTTTCAGTGTGTACTACTGTTCCTAAGTTTAATAGGCATTGGGTTCTTTGTCCTAAATTATGGGGACCCATGTAGTTCATAAACTTGGCCTGATGAGAGGGGTTTTTTTTAGCTCTCTTCACCATTGCTTCCCTCAGTAGCACCCATACTACGCTAAGTATTTTTGTTGTGTTTATTGTTCCCTCTCTGGGAATACTATGTTTAAAATTCCCAAGGCAGCACTTCCTAAAACATATGGAAAAGGTCTGTTCAGTACTTTGTGCATGATGTACTTACTGTCTGCGTGCCGTGCAAGTTCTAATTATGATCAGTGCCATCCCTGTGTTTTCTGGTATTCTCTCTCCCCATCAGATGAGTTTCCAGTATCCAAGCACACTCTTCAAAACTTAACCAGAAATAAGCCATGTGGCTTTGGATTCTCCCAAGTGTACTTTCATGTTTTAATAATACTTACAAAATCAGCATTACATCCTCATTAGCTGAGCACTGGTTTTTCATTGCCCAGGTTCATGACATGTACAAAAACAAGGTAGGGCAACACAGTTGGAATAGCAAATGTTGGTGGGAGCAATTGAATAATCTTGAAGTCTTTATAAAAGCAAGAAAAATCCAGTCATTAGAATAATGATAGCTTTCCAAGGGAAGGCCATGGATTTGATCATTTAATGTTTTTATTTTAAAAAAATATGTTCCTCATCTGTGGTTTTGATGTCTGAAGTCAATGGGTATTCTTTAGATACTTACCAATACCAATTCCAAATTTCCTGTTACACAGTTTCTTTCAAAACTCTAACTGCAACTTCAGGTATTTGAAAGAGAACCTAAGTGATGTAGAAGAATTACACATTCCATACTGTACATTAATTATGAGTTAGCATTTTCCAGACTTGTACTTTAAAAAAAAATTGTTAATAAACCTTCACATGGAGGATTTGTTCTGCTGTGATGCAGAACAAGCAAGTGATATTTCTACCTGGATACCAATTCAGGCAGCTAAGTGAAGCTATGAGGTTTTTTCATTAAAATGATCCACTTGTGGTAGCAAATAGCTTCATGTGGGTAAAGATAGTGTCGGAGTGACTAAAAACGTTATGTGTAATATAAATGATCACAGCCCACTCTTTCATTTGAGAGCATCCCACCCCCAGCTCCCAAGCCCTGCCACACACCTTATTTGCATGTTTTAAATTAGCATCCCGTAGTGTTCATTTCACTCTTACAAAAACAGGTTGGACATATGGCAGACTTTCTTACTCTGAATTCATATTTTAATGACCAGAACAAGAACTGCATTTGAACTCAAGCTACAAAAGGCAAACAAAACCACTGACTTGCGCATCCCAGCTTCCATGTGCACCATGTTTAACGTATTAGTTGATGCCAAAAAGCAAAGCACCAAACTCTGTGCCCTGGATGGAGGACAGGAGGTAAGTGGATAGGGTGGCTTGTAGGGAAATGCGGCCCGGGTGCCCTGGCAGAGGACGAGTTTGTCTCCAGAAGTCATTCACTCGATTAAATTAAAACAGGACCAAGTTCCCCAGCACAACTGTTTTCGTCTTTTCTTCCCTAGAAAATAGAATGCCCTTATCATTTGCTTCTGTCAGTTTCTTCTTTTTGATGTGAAGACTGCCTAAAATTTTACAAGTGGCCATTGAATTTCAGGTATACCTTTTAGCAACTTAGGTGTTATGTATTTATATGAAGTTTGCTTTTCATAAGCAAATGAGAAAGCTGCCCTCTTTGTTTATGCAAATCTAGCATACAGAGAGCTTGCATCCAAAATACAAGCCTCAGAAAATAGCATAGGGAATTGTTTATTTACATAAAAGTTTCTATTTTTTAAAGACCAAGTTGGAAATATACTTGAAAATTAGGCTTTATTCTTTTCAATAAATATCCCATTGTTTCAGCTTTATTTGTATTTTGTTTGTGTTTACTTTCAGAAAGAGATGATTTTATCCCATGATTTATTTTTGTTGCAGGTCGTGACTGGGTGAAAAATAAATGTTTTTCTTAGATTATCTATTTAAGTTGACATTTTGTTGCCTTTTTTCCATTGTAATTACTTTCTCATCGTTTTTTTTTTACTCTTTCCTATGTTCTCCTTCATCGTCTTTTTTTTTTCCATGACATGATCCAGTTTGGTAGTCAATGGGTAAGTCTCATTTTTTTAAACCACATTACTTGAATTATTATTTTCATAAATGTACTTTTTTCAATTTTTATCTTTTCAAATTAAAATAATATAATTAATTCCATTTTCAGGTGTTTGGTTTCTGTTTGTAGGCAAAATGCTAACAGCTTCCGATTATATAGCAATAGTCCAAAGGCACGTGGAAACATGTAAATACTTACACCTTAAGTAATGTCAAGCAGGTGGTTCATTTCTTCCTATGAGACTGTGGAATCTACAAACTAGTCTCCGATTTTTAAAGATGAAATTATGTAAAACCAAATGAATTCTGTCTCCTTTAAGCTAAGTTCTAAGTAAATTCAGAAACAGAATGATTATTGACATTTTCAAAATACATTTATCTTGTATAGTCTTTAATACTAGGTAGATTTAGCATGTGGGACTTTAAATGACATAGAGCATTATTAAAGTCGGGCACCAAAAAGGCACTGTCAATGTCACTTCCAACAGAAGAACCCAGTTATGGATTTCAATGTGGTTCATGCTTGGCAGTGACACTGTCTTCCTCCCACTCACAGCATGGGGTGGGGCCATCAGCAAGGAGGAAAGAAGCAGGCCTGTGTCATAGCCTTCCCCAGCCCCACACAAGGCTTTCTGAAGCTCCCACACAGAACCTTAGAGGAACATGGTTTGAAAACCTTTATGCATACAGGATTGACAAGATTATACATATTTATAAGGCAAAATATTTTGTGCTGTATGGCTATATTAAATTTACAAATCTTGCAGTTGACCCCTGAAAGTCAAACTCAACTCTGTACTAGGTTAACAATTCTCTATGCAGAAGGGCTCAGTAACTGTGAAAGAAGATGAGCAGGCCCATTATTAGTGAACTGCAGGCTTATTTAATCCAGACAGAAGCATTAGCTATTTGACCATAATGTTTGTGTATATACACATATTTCATTCTTTGGGAAACACAGGGGTAAAAGATGCACTTCTAACACCATAGCACATGATCCTACTTATTATGTAACTGATAAATAAGAGTTATAGAGTGTTCAGAAATTATTCTCTCATCATTTACAACAGGATTTATTATCTCCAACTATCTGAACACAGAGGCAGCTAGTTTGTATGTAAATGCTTCATCTTCACCTCCTCATGCTTTTCAATACTTAGATGGAAGCCTTTGAATGTCTGCTCAAGAATATTGTCTTAAGTCTCTTTATAATAAGCCCATCCATTTCTCATCGGGTTTATAGAGCCCTCTTGCCTCTTCCCAGGACTTCTGGGCTTTCCCATTTGTTCTTAGTGTAGCATCACTACAGTACCAGAGGCACAATAGACACTTAGTAAATATTTGTGGGATGAACAGACTGATTTGTTGTCACTGCTTTAAAAATCCTCCCTGTCAGAGGCGACTCCAGTTCTTAATAAAGAAAGACAGGGACACACAGGACAAAACATGGGTGCATTGTCAAATGATTCTTTACATTAATAGGTAGGTCATTTTTGAAGAGTAATCTGCTACTGTTCATTATGCCTGCACCTGTACCTTCTCACCAGACACAATTAATTCCCTGCAACTTCACACAATTAATATAGTTCACAATGTGCAGGTGTAAAACCCATTAGCTATTCGGAAAAGTGGAAAACAAGAATTTCAATGCAAAGGAAGGATGTTATACTTTGCTTTTAATCTCTAGTAAATATGCTCACATAATTACACAGGTTTTCTCACTCTGTATGTGCCTGAGATAAATTATGGAACTGTTGCAACTTAGTAAATACATTACATGCTTTAAGGCTGTTGAAAATACTAGCTCATTATATACAATTTGGAACCTGATAAAATATATGTACTGAATAGGTAAACCAAGGAGAGATGTCTTCTGGATTATAAGGGAATTGTCTCTGCACAATCCCCAATAAGTTATTATATTGTCATTGTCAAGGGATAAGACCTTCCCAACTCTTTACCCACGAGGCAGCCCCTGCTGGGCTCCTGAGTTATGATCCTGTTTCCTTCTGTGTCACATGGTGATTCAAACATGATAAGCCCCAGTCCATGACTGTTTGATGGAGTGATTAGTGAGTGAGTGATCTGCTCATGTGACAGTTGTGTACAGTGAGTCAGCAAGCTCGGGGCCAGTCCCATGGGGACAGATGTTGAGATCACTGAGAACCTCCAGTGTTTAAAAATCCTTATTATCCATCTCTGCAGTAACGCAGATGACTGCATGGGCCTTAGGCAGCCATCCACCCTCAGAGCTGCTGCATCCCGCTGCCCACCCATTGAGGATGAAAGCATGTTAATGGGAACACTGGGGACTGGGGTGGTAAGGGGGCTACTGGTAGGGGATTTGTTCTCAATTACAGTAAAATATGTCCATTTCCAGAATTAGCAATCTAATATGTTTAAAATCCATCCCAAGTGGTCTCTTTGCAGAATTTATGCATACGGTATGAAAAGGAGACCACATCCCCATTCCCACCCATAATACTCCTAGTACGCTTGTGCCAGCTGGGCTGATAGAACAGATCTCGGAATCCCAGCAGCATTCCCACTTAATATTAGTGTCATTCAGAATGGACAGATACATTTACAATAGCAAAATCTTATACAAACCAAACAAATCTTGTCCTGTTGGGTTTGCCCCTTAAGTAGCACATTGAAGGTACATACTTTTCTTCCTTTCTTTCTAAGTTTCTCTCCCTCTCCTCCTGTCCTCCTCCCCTTTTCTGCTTCTGGTTAGGTCAAGAATCAAATAGCAGTCTAAAAGTGTGTGATGATATGAGAATTTTATGCCTCCCAGAGTCTGTGGCTTTCCCTGCCTTTCAATAAAAGGAACCTGTTTTGTGGCTTATCTTTTGATTTTAAGAATTGTCCTGGTCATGGCACACATGAGAGGTGACCATCTGCTTCTCTCCTTTTCCTTCTCAACCTTTTCGACTCCTGCAGCCAATAGCTCAATTGGTCTGAGCATCGGCCTCAGGCACTGAGGATAGCTTGGTTGACTGGAGCATTGGCCCCAGACGGGGTTACTGGGTGGATCCTGGTCGAGGTGCATTTAGGAGTCTGTCCCACTTTCTCCCCATTTCTCATTTTTTTAAAAAAGGAAAACAAATTAACAAAGAATTGCCAAAGTCAGTCCAACCTAAAGGTTTAACATATAGAAACTTTACTATTGTATATCCAATGGCATCCAATAGCCTTTTAATGACATTTGTTGTTTACTTTGAGGTTAAAAAAAAATGAAATTTATGTCAAATAGTGATAAACATTGAGGATAGGTGTACTTAAGAACAGGGAACTGTTTGGAGGTCTGGGTACCCGCATTCCTGTAAGGCTGTAGCACTTCCTATGTAAGAGGGAAGTAAAAAGCTGGGAGCCCACCTGCTGTCTCCCTTTCCTCTCCTACCCCAAAAGGAGCCTCAGTCTGGTACCTCCTTTCCCCTGCTATACGGACAGAAATTAGGAGAGAGAAGGGAGTTAAGAGAGAGTGGCAGAGAGGAAGAACAGGGGCAGAGCTTATTTGCATGAACTCCTTCCCGCCATTTGAGCTCAGGACCTTCATCTGGATTGGGGGGGTGGCTTTTTATACCTGTGTCTGTGGGGGGCTTTGGCCTTTTTAAGGACCTACCAGCTTTTCTAGGCTCTTTCTCCTCTACCTTTTTTTTTTTTTTGCTTTATTTTCTCCCCTTTTGCTTCTCTTTAAACTGTTTTAAAAGCAAAAGTGTCAATATAATGCAATAGAAAGCCACCTCTATGTTTCTGCCCCATTTGTCCTCTGAGGAGCACAAGTCTGGGCATCAGTGAGGCTGTAAGTGAGGACACTTAGTACTTCACTTTCCTGGGTAAAGTAGATGCCTAGGAAGTCCCACTTTTATATGTGTCCATTTTAGATGCTTGTCAACCTACATACGCACAAACACACACTAACACCCGGGCAGAGAAAGAAAATAATACGCATGCTCCAAAATTATGCTTTCTTCCTTTATTATTTATGCAGGTCGATAACCACTTGTGACAGTTGGAGCCTCTGGGGAGGAGTCATTTTTGTGTATTCCAAAGCAGATCTCAGTTGATGTTTTGTTCTGTATGGAAACTTTGAGACATGTTTTGAGAAGAAAAAAATAGCTTTCAAAAACTTACATCTTAGGAAACCATTCTACCAGCAGCTGTTAAGTTGGTTTAATGTTTATCCTGACCTGAGTACTTTTACTCTATGCATTATGTTAGCTATTCCAAGAAGCCTTGAACCATCAAGATAGGGTTAGTCTTTACAAGTCACATTTTCCATGAAGTGGCTATTGGGGACAATCGGCTGTCAGATAAATGCTTCTAAAGGAAGAATTACTGTTTCCATGAATATGCCTTCTTCACACGCCACTGTAGAAGCTGACGTTCCAGCTAATTTAAGAATGGAACTCTCCAGTAGTCTCTAAAGAAAGCAAAAAAAAAAAAAAAAGTCTTTCAGGTTTATTTTAAATACTCTTTTTTTTTTTTTTTTTTGCATTTACTTAGGCACCTTTTCATGAGGAAGCAGTAATAAAACGATGGGGAGTGAGTGCTTTTCATTATACCTTTTATGGCCTATTAATTTGTTACCATCTATTATTCACCTTTGTTGATGAAATTTTAATTTTGCCCTTGCTGAAGCATATTGTAAGCATTGTGTAAACCGCTGCTCTGTGCACTGACAAAAATGTCCTTTTAGAGTGGACAATTGGGGGCTCATTCTGTTTCTAGAGCACATTTAAAATAACTTATGAATGAGAGTTGTCAGACATGAAATGCTGTATTAATTAAATCTTTTTCTAGTCTTTTTGCTTCTCCAGCTAAACCAACCCTTTAGAAAAATACACGGCCACCTTAATTATAGAGGAGGAGACAAAAAGTATCCTTCACATTCCTGTGCCTGAATGAGAAGGAGAACCAAATTCATCTATATAATAACCCCATTAGCTGCTTAACTCAACAGTGCACATGGGAAAATTTCCAAACAACAATGTAAAAAGTGTTGCTTGGGGAGATCGTTTTCAAGGTTTTGTCCTGCCAGTGTTCAAAATAATCAGTTTAAGTAAATCTGATATGTCATAACTAATAGTTTTAAAGTACTGATGACTGAAGACAAAAGTTTTATGTCTGCATCAACTAATAAAATGCACCTTTGTCTTTTAATATCTAGCAACAGTACCATTCGAAAATAGACGATTTGATTGACAACACTGTAAAAGAAATCATTTCACTGCTAGTTTCAAAGGTAATGTATTGTTTTTTCACCCTTTTAAATTTAAATTTTAAATTTAAGTTTTAGAGATATGTCTAAACATTTCTAAATACCTAATTGAGAAATAGTTTAAAAAAATAGATGCAAGAAAAGTTCATATTTAAAGAAAAGTTACAAGAAAATATGAACACTCCTTGTCAGCAGTCTGGATGTTTTGTTTATAATTAATTTTGGCATTACTTGCAGTTGTTACCCTTTTAAAAACAACTCTGTCTTCCAGTGATGCTTTATTGTTTCACATTCATGTTCTCACACTATTTGTCTTAAGTCCAGGGCCAATTTGAGTAGTTCAGTTCTTGAATATAGCCTGTGTGTTGTAGTATTCCTTGAGTTTGCATCATTAGTTTTTTTCTGAACTCATTCCACAAATCCCCATGACTTTTACACTTCTGGCTTTAACAATATGCTGAGAATTTCCAGTTCTGTCCCTAAAAGCCCAGCTGGTAAGAGGAAGTCATGAAAGGATTGGAGAGGCAAGGAGTAGGGGTAGGGAATTCATCCATATTTGCATCATAAGAAGACTTATTTGATTGCCTGCAGCAAACATCCTAGACAGGAAATAGAAAATCAGATGTGACATTTGTCCCTGGTGGACTAATACAAAAACATTTAAAATGTTCAGTGGACAGAGATGCTGTAGAATAATTATTTGTGCACCTCCCCCAAATCATATATTAAAACCTAATAATCTCCAATGTAATGGTTTTGGTAGGTGATTAGGTCATGAGGTTAACCCCAGTTAGCGTCCTTATAAAACACACTCCACTGAGCTCCTTAGTCCCTCCTGCCACGTGAACACACGGCCAAAGACATCATCAGTGAACCAGAAAGGGCATCCTCACCACAGAGCAAGTCTGTTGGTACCTTGACTATGGAATTCCCAGCCTTCAGTCTGTGAGAAATGAATTTTTGTTGTTTATAAGCTACGCAGCCTATGGTATTCTGTGATAGCAGCTGGAACAGACTGAGACAAGGAGCTGGTTGTGCAGAGAGAAAGGAAAACATGAAAGATTGCTCCTCAGTTTACGGCTTGAGGCACAGGGCAGGTGTTACTGGTGTTCACTGGTGCAGGTGCCCTGCAAGAGGAGCACGTTTTGAGGGAGAGACAGTGATGTCAGTACTGGGCATGTTGTGATGAGCTTCTTCTGGGATACCTGTAGGAGGAGATGCCAAGGAGGCACTCAGATATTTGGGTCTGGAGTTCAGAGGAGGTATAGATCAAAATACCAATGTGATTTTAAGATTCCCACCATTGGAGCCTGACCAGTGGTGCCATGGTGGATAAAGTGTTGACCCAAAACACCGGGGTCACTGGCTTTGAGTGAGGGCTCATCAGCATGGGGTTGCAGGCTTGAGCTGAGAAATTGGCCAAATGGTCCCAAAAGCTCTCCAGTTTGAGCCCAAAGGTTGCTGGCATGAAAATCCCAGGGTCATTGGCTTTAACAAGGGGACACTGACTTATCCCTGCTCATGGCACATCTGAGAAGCAGTCAATGCACAACTAAAATGATAGCAACATCCTCTCTCTCCCTTCCTGTCTCTCTCTTACTCCCTCTCTCTTTCAAAAAAAAAAACTAAAAAGTTTTCCACCATTGGAAATTACTCTTATCAGTGGCAGCTAACCCAAACCATGTTGCTACAGTTCTATAACAGTTGCTGCTGTTCTCACACATAATCCATAATTGGAACACCTATGGAAGAACTAAGGAAATTAAGTGGAAGAAATAAGAAGCCACCATGAAGATGAGGGGAGAGAGGAGACGCCTCAAGCCAGAAAGGACTTAGATAATTTTTATCAAGAAAAAATGGAATAACATCAGAGAAATGGTGCCATGAGGGGTGCTCCCAATGTTTCCCCCTGAAATTTCAACAAATTCAACAACTAGAGACAGAGAAATAATCTCAGGAGCATCTGAAATATACACACACCAGACAAAGGTACGATTGGGCGAAAAGGTGGCTGAATATATAATCCACTCTGAAGGAAGTAAGACAGAGAACAGAGTATTTCGTTTTCCTCACAGATCTGAGGAGAAACCGAGAGAAACAGAGGATTTGGGGCAGAGGGAAGAAACTGGGCTAGGGTGGATGATCAAGCAGAGAAGAGAGCATGCTGGCTTGGCCTGAGGTCGCGAACGCAGAGCTAGCGCGGGAGCAGGCTCAGACAGAGTTTACTGGAGCAGGTTGCTTGTGGAGGCCGGTGCCAGAGTGGCTTTGGGCTTTGTGTGCTCCAGGTCCACGATCCCGGGTGGTGTGTGCGTGGCTCCACCTGGCACCTCTGGCATGGGTGCGGCATTTGCGGGAGGAGTGGCTAGGCCTGAGATTGACAGCAGTGGACTTCTGCATGGTCTGTAGCCAGCATTTCTGTGTGATCTTGGATCCCCAACAAACAGCACAGGAAGTACACAAGGGCCGGGATCCTTAGGCCTGGTCCTGTGTGGGCGAGGTGCTTCTGTGAGCAGATATAGGTCATAAAGCACATTTTTGCAGAGCAGACCTCCGAGTGCACTGTGCAAGCCATGGGGGCTGGGCTGTGGGCTTCCAAACAGGGCACAAGGGAGCAAAGCCTGTGGAGATTAGACCCACGGAGTGCTGAGGCCTACTAGACATGCCTGGGAGCTTTTAGAAAGGCGTCTGCCTGATCAGCAATCATCTCCCTGCCCTGCCTGCTTTCGCTGGTGGCTCTGGTTGGCGCAGCCTTACCCAGAACTGTGCTTTGAGCAGTGCTAGAGGAAGGACTTGGCAGCTCTTAGAGCCTCCTGCTCTGCAAGCAGTGGCTGGGGCAACTTCACAGCTAAGTCCCCACGCTGCTACCTCAAGAGGAAGAGATGTGAGCAGAGGCACCTGGAAAACTGACTCTCCCACTGTCGGAGCCTGCAAACCCTAACAAGTCCTGCCTACCATCGGGACTGAGGCCCAGCCTATGTCATCACAATAGCAACATATCAGCAAATCTCAAAAGCACCACAAGGGCAAAACCTGTAGTACAGTGCCACCTGCCAAAAAAGAAAAAGAAAGAAAAAAAGCAACCTCTCAAAACCAGGACAAAATTATATTTTTTTATAACTTTTTCATTTTTTCTTGTTTTTTTAATCTTTTTTTCCACTTTGGTCATTTTATCTTCTTTCCGTCTTATTCTTTCCCTTTCCTTTTGAACTTAATTATCCATAGGTGCTACATTTTTCATTCTTGTTTTTTTTTATGAGGGTTACATTTCAAAAACCTTAACCATTTTTTCTTCTTCTTTTCTCTTTTTCTTTTTCTCTCATTTGATTGTCATTAATCAACAAATTATTTTATTCTAGATTCATATTTTTCTTTGTGGCATTTAGTGTGTTTATTAAATCATTTATTATCTCTTTGTCATTTTCTCCAAGCTCTGACTCCCCATTCTATGTAGTTTTTGTTCCACTTATCATAATAGAATTTTTACTGTATTTTTATTTTAATTTTTAATTATCTCTTATTAGTGTTATTAACAACACTGCTCTCAAATGTCATTAAAGAAAAAGAAATCAAATATCATGGATACAAAGACAGAGATGTAACTCAGATAGATGATGAAAAATCTCTACAAAATATTTTCAGTTGCTTGGAAACCTTAGAGTTAAATGACAGGGAATTAAAAATTGAAGTCCTAAAAATACTCAGAGAAATACAAGAAAGCACAGAAAGACAATTTAGAGAGCTCAAAAAACAATTCAGTAAACACAAAGAATACATCACCAAGGAAATTGAAACTATGAAAATGAATCAAACAGAGATGAAAAACTCAATACATGAACTGAAAAACGAGGTAACAAGTTTAACTAATAGAACAGGCCAGATAGAGGAGAGAATTAGCAACATAAAAGGCAGGCAACTAGAGACACTACAGAGAGAAGAGGAAAGAGACTCATGAATTTAAAAAAATGAGAAAGCCCTACAGGAATTTTCTGACTCCATCAGAAAGAGCAACATAAGACTATTGTATATCAGAAGGAGAAGAGAGAGAAAATGGAATGGAGAACATATTCAAACAAATAATAGATGAGAACTTCCTAAGCCTGTGGAAAGAATTAGAGCCTCGAATCCAAGAAGCAAACAGAACACCGAGTTACCTTAACCCAAACAGACATATTCCAAGACACACCATAATGAAATTATCACAAACCAATGACAAAGAAAAAATTCTCAAGGCAGCCAGGGAAAAGAAGAATACAACATATAAAGTAAGACCCATTAGGTTATCATAAGATTTCTCAGTAGAAACTCTACAAGCCAGAAGAGAGTGGACCTCAATATTTAATGTACTGAAAGAGAGGAACTTCTAGCCAAGAATGCTATATCCATAAAAGTTATCCTTCAAATACAAAGGGGATATAAAAACATTCACAGATATAGAAAAGATGAGGGAATTTATCACCAGAAAACCCCACTTTAGGAAATATGAAAGTGTGTTATCCAACCAGATACAAAGAACAAAACAAAACAAAATTGCAAATAAAAGCTCCATCAAGATCACAATAAAAACAAGATTAATCTGTGACAACAAAAACAAAAAAGGGGAGAGGAAAAAGATTAACAGTAGCAAAGGAGGATGGAGTGCAGAAGCACTCATGAAATAATGTACTACAATGAATATGATATATATCCTTTTTATTACTCAATAATAACCACCCCTGAAAAAACCACTACAGAAATACATGGCTTAAAAAAAGAAGAAACTGAGGAAAGAAATGTGGAATACAACCAAACAACAAAATATGACAGAAAAACAAAAGAGAAGAACCAAACAAGATCCAGAGCTATCAGAAAGCAATATATAAAATGGCAATAGGAAACCCTCAAGTGTCAATAATTACACTAAATGTAAATGCATTGAACTCAGCAATAAAAAGACACAGAGTAACAGAATGGATCAAAAAAGAAAATCCAACTGTATGCTGCCTTCAAGAAACACATCTAAGCTCCAAGGATAAAAACAAATTCAAAGTGAAAGATTGTAAAATGATTCTCCAAGCAAATAACATCCAAAGAAAAGCAAGTGTAGCCATACTCATATCTAACAATGCTGACTACCAGACAGCAAAGGTAATCAGAGACAAAGATGGTCATTTCATAATGATAAAAGGGACATTGAATCAAGAAGATATAACACTTCTTAATATATATGCACCAAACCAAGGAGCACCAAAGTATATAAGACATCTACTCTCTGATCTAAAAATAAAAACTGACAAAAAAACAATCATACTTGGAGACCTCATTAGAACACTGACAGCTCTAGATCGTTCATCTGAACAGAAAACCAATAAAGAAATATGGGCCTTAAATGAAACACTAGAACAATTGGATATGATAGACATCTACAGAACATTTCATCCCAAAATGCTAGAGTATACATTTTTCTACAGTGTACATGGAACATTCTCAAGAATTGACCATATGTTGGGCCACAAAACTAACATCAACAAATTCAGAAAGATTGAATTTATACCAAGCATATTTTCTGACCATAAAACTTTGAAACTAGAATTCAACTGCAAAAAAGAGGTAAACAAACCCACAAAAGTGTGAAAATTAAACAACATATTTTAAAAAATGAATGGGTCAAAGAAAAAATAAAAGCAGAGATCAAAAGATACATACAGGCAAATGAAAATGACAGTGTGACATATCAGAATCTCTGGGATGCAGCAAAGGCAGTAATAAGAGGGAAGTTCATATCACTACAGGCCTATATGAAAAAACAAGAGAGAGCCCAAGTAAACAACTTAACATCACATCTTAAGGAACTAGAAAAAGAACAAAGGCAACCCAAAATTAGTAGAAAAAAAGGAAATAATAAAAATCAGAGCAGAAATAAATGAAATAGAAAACAGAAAAACTATAGAAAAAAATCAATAAAACTAGGAGCTGGTTCTTTGAAAAGATCAACAAAATTGACAAACCCTTGGCAAGACTCACTAAGGAAAAAAGAGAAAGGACTCATATAAACAAAATCCAAAATGAAAGAGAAATCATCACAGATACCATAGATATACAATTATCCTAGAATACTATGAAAAACTATATGCCATTAAACTTAACAATCTAGAAGAAATGGATAAATTCCTAGAACAATGCCATCTTCCTAGACTGAGTCATGAAGAAGTAGATAGCCTAAACAGACCCATAAGCAGGGAGGAAATAGAAACAGCTATCAAAAACCTCCCAAAAAATAGAAGTCCAGGGCCAGATGGCTATACTAGTGAATTCGATCAAACATTCAAAGAAGATTTGGTTCCTAGTCTACTCAGTCTTTCAAAAAAATTGAAGAAGCAATACTTCCAAACACATTTTATGAGGCTAATATAACCTCATACCAAAACCTGGCAAGAACAACACAAAAAAGAAAACTACAAACCAATATCTCTAATGAATACAGATGCTAAAATCCTAAACAAAATACTAGCAAACTGAATACAACAATACATTAAAAAAATTATTTATCATGATCAAGTGGGATTCATCCTGGAATCACAAGGATGGTTCAACATATGTAAAACAGTTAACATAATACACCATATCAACAAAACAAAGAACAAAAACCATATGATCCTATCAATAGATGCAGAGAAGGCATTCAATAAAATACAACATCATTTTATGTTTAAAACACTCAACAAAATGGGTAAAGAAGGAAAATATCTCAAAATAGTGAAGGCCATTTATGACAAACCATCAGCTAACATCATGTTAAATGGCGTAAAACTGAGGACTTTTTCTCTAAAATCAGGAACAAGACAAGGCTGCCCACTCTCTCCACTCTTATTTAATGTAGTGCTGGAAGTTCTAGCCAGAGCAATCAGATAAGGTAAAGAAATAAAAGGCATTCATATTGGGAAAGAAGTAAAGGTTTCACTTTTTGCAGATGATATGATCCTGTACATCAAAAACCCCAAAGACTCCACAGAAAAGACTATTAGAAAAAATAAACCAATACAGTAAGGTCACAGATACAAAATTAATATACAGAAGCCTTCCTATATTCCAACAATGAAACATCAGAAAATGAACTAAAAAACAATAATCGCTTTTACAGTTGCAACAAAAGAATAAAATACCTAGGAATAAACATAACAAAGAATGTAAAGGACCTATATAATGAAAACTACAAAGCATTGTTAAGGGAAATCAAAAATTATACAATGAAATAGAAAAATATTCCTTTTCTTTGGATAAGAAGAAGAAATATAGTCAAAATGACCATATTACCCAAAGCAATATACAAATTTAATGTAATTCCCATCAACATTCCAATGTCATTTTTTAAATAAATGGAACAAAAAAATCATCAGGTTTATATGGAACTATAAAAAAAACCAAATAGCCAAAGTAATCCTAAGGAAAAAGAATGAAGCTGAGGACCTTACAATACCTAACTTCAAAATATATTATAGAGCCACGATAATCAAAACAGCATGGTATTGGCATAAAAATAGATCAATGGAACCGAATAGAGAGCCCAGAAATAAAACCACATATGTGTGGTCAAATCATCTTTGATAAAGGAGCCAAAAACACAGTGGAGAAAAGAAAGCCTCTTCAATAAATGGTGCTGGGAAAACTGGAGAGCCACATGCAAAAGAATGAAATTCGACTACAGTTTGTCCCTTTGTACCAAAATTAATTCAAAATGGATCAAAGACCTAAATATAAGACCTGAAACAATAAATTACATAGAAGAAAACATAGGTACTAAATTCATGGACCTTGGCCATAAAGAGCATTTTATGAATTTGACTTCAAAAGCAAGGGAAGTAAAGGCAAAAAGAAATGAATGGAACTACATCAGACTAAGAAGCTTTTGCACAGCAAAAGAAACAGACAACAAAACAGACAGCCAACTAAATGGGAGATGATATTTTCAAACAACAGCACAGATAAGGGCCTAATATCCAAAATATACAAATAACTCAACAACAAACAAGCAAACAATCTAATTAAAAAATGAGAAGAGGACATGAACAGCCACTTCTCCCAGGAAGAAATTCAAGTGACCAACAGATATATGAAAAGATGCTCATCGTCACTAGCTATTAGAGAATGCAAATCAAAACTACAATGAGATACCACCTCACACCTGTTAGAATAGCTATTATCAACAAGACAGGTAATAACAAGTGTTGGAGAGGCTGTGGAGAAAAAGGAACCCTCATGTTGGTGGTAATGTAAAGTAGTACAACCATTATGGAAAAAAGTATGATGGTTCCTCAAAAAAAATTAAGAATAAAACTACCATATGACCCAGTATTCTCTCTACTGGGTATATACCCCAAAACTCAGAAACATTAGTATGTAAAGACATATGCAGCCCCATGTTAACTGAAGCATTGTTCACAGTGGTCATGACATGGAGACAACCAAAAAGCCCTTCAATAAATGATTGGATAAAGAAGATGTGGTACATATATACTATGGCAGGGGTCGGGAACCTATGGCTCGCGAGCCAGATGTGGCTCTTTTGATGGCTGCATCTGGCTCGCAGACAAATATTTAATAAAAAAATAATAACGTTAAAAATATAAAACATTCTCATGTATTACAATCCATTCATTTCCTACCTCTCATGTTTATGGTTGCGGGTGGCTGGAGCCAATCACAACTGTCCTCTGAGACAACACCAAATTTTTACTGGATAATGCTTAATGTACATGGGTTGTTATGAGTTCAGGAAGTAAACTTCCCTCCTTTTAATCAAGTACTCAGCTAGCTAATTGCAGAAACCCTTTTGATGAAGAAGATGTCTAAGAGAAAAACAGATGAGGAGTATCGTATTTTTCAGCGGGAATGGACAGGTAAATTCGCCTTTGTGGAGAGAGCAAGTTCTGCAGTGTGTCTAATATGCAATGATAAAATTGCATCGATGAAACGGTCAAATATAAAGTGGCACTTCGACACATGCCATACTACATTTGCATCGAAATATCCAGCAGGGGACAGCAGGAAGAAAGCATGTCAAGAGCTACTGTGCAGAGTCCAAGCTAGTCAGCAGCAACTCCATGTTTGGACCTAACAAGGTGAGTGAAATTCAGCTGGCTTTGCTGGTGCTTTAGCAATTGTGAGAAACAGAAAGCCATTCACAGATGGGGAGTATGCTAAAACATTCATGCTTGATGTTGCAATGAACTTTTTGATGACTTTTTCTATAAAGACAAGATAATCAAACAAATAAAAGACATGCCTCTGTTGGCAAAAACTGTTCAAGATCATACCATCATGATGGCAAATCAAATTGAGTCAACACAAGTGAAGGACATAAATGTAGCACCATTCTTTTCTCTCGCTCTGGATGAGTCAACAGACATAAGCCATTTATCCCAGTTCAGATTGATTGCAAGGTATGCTGTCAGTGACACACTACGTGAGGAAAGCCTTGCTGTTTTGCCTATGAAAGAGACAAGAGGGAAGGATTTATTCAAGTCTTTCACTGAGTTCACTGAAGAAAATAATCTACCAATGCATAAACTTATTTCGGTGTGTACTGACGGTGCTCAGTGCATGGTGGGGAAAAACAGAGGATTCATAGCACTTCTTCGTGAACATGAAAAGAGACCCGTCCTAAGTTTTCACTGCATCCTACATCAGGAGGCGCTTTGTGTTCAGATGTGTGGTGAGCAGCTTGGTGAGGTGATGTCACTGGTCATTCGGGTGCTCAACTTTATTGTTGCCCGAGCTTTAAATGATCACCAGTTTAAAACACTGCTGGATGAAGTTGGGAATAATTATCCTTGTCTGCTTCTGCATAGCAATGTGCGTTGGTTGTCAAGAGAGAAGGTGCTCGGCTGTTTTGTGGCTTGTCTGAGCAAACTCCGAACTTTTCTTGAGATGAAAAATGTCGAGCATCCTGAGTTAGCTGACACTGAGTGGCTCCTGAAGTTCTACTATCTCGTGGACATGACTGAACATTTGAACCAGCTCTTTGTGAAAATACAAGGCATTGGAAATATAGTCTTATCCCTTCAAAAAGCAGTGTTTGCATTTGAAAACAAGCTGGAACTCTTCATCACCAACATTGAAACAGATTGTTTACTACACTTCGAAAAACTGAAAGAGTTTAAAGATGCATGCACAGCAAGTGACCCTGCTCAACATCTTGATCTCCAGCAACTAGCAGGCTTAACATCTAATCTCCTGCAGTCATTCAAAGTGCACTTTGGAGAATTTCATGAGTGCACTCATCTTTTTAAGTTCATCACCCATCCACACTAATGTTCAATGGACAGCGCCTACATGAGTTACATCCCCGGTGTCTCTGTCAGAGATTTTGAGCTACAAGCTGCTGACCTGAAGGCCTCAGACATGTGGGTGAATAAGTTCAAGTCACTGAATGAAGATTTGGAAAGACTTGCACAACAGCAAGCGGAGTTGGTGAGCAAACACAAGTGGGGAGAAATGAAAACTTCAACCCACGGACCAGCTGATTGTCAAAACTTGGAATGCACTTCCCATCACATACCACACACTGCAGCATGTGAGTATTGCTGTACTGACAATGTTTGGCTCTACGTATGCATGTGAGCAGTCTTTCTCACATCTAAAGAACGTTAAGACCAACCTACGGTCACATTTAACGGATGGAAGTCTCAACACCTGCGTGAAGCTTAACCTCATCACATATCAACCAGACTATAAAGCCATCAGCAAAAGCATGCAGCAGCAGAAGTCACATTAATGGTAAGAAGTACTTTATTCATCATTGGTTAGCAACATCATAACAATGTTATTAAAAAGAATTCAGAGACTTTTTGTACTTTAAAAGTGTTGGTCTTACATAAAATGCACACATGTACTTGTATTTAGTGTTAAACATATTGTATGGCTCTCACGGAATTACATTTTAAAATATGTGGCATTCATGGCTCCCTCAGCCAAAAAGGTTCCCGACCCCTGTCCTATAGAATACTCAGCCATAAGAAATGATGACATAGGATCATTTACAACAACATGGATTGATCTTAATAACTTATACTGAGGGAAGTAAGTAAATCAGAAAAAACTAAGAACTGTATGATTCCATACATAGGTGGGACACAAAATTGAGACTCGTGGACATGAACAAGAGTGTGGTGGTTACCAGGGGGAGGGGAAGGGAGGAGAGTGGCACAAAAAAAACCAAATAGAAGGTGATGGAAGACAATTTGACTTTGGGTGATGGGTATACAACATAATCAAATGTCAAAATGATCTGGAGATGTTTTCTCTGAGTCTGTGTACTCTAATTTATCAATGTCACCCCGTTAAAATTGTTTAAATAAAATTTAAAGAACAAAACAAAAATAAATATGACTGTAGCTACACTAAATCTTGTCAAAAGAAGAATAAAAGAAATGGCAAAAGGTTTTCCCGCCTTATATTAAAATTTATGTAATTGGACAACATGCAGGATAGTCAGGAGAGCTGGACTCTTCCCATTTCTTCATGTGACCAGAGGCTGTCATTAAACAACTATTTCCTCATCAAAAAATGAGGAGGAGCTTGACCTGTGGTGACGCGGTGGATAAAGCATAGACCTGGAATGCTGAGGTCGCCAGTTCGAAACCCTGGGTTGCCTGGTCAAGGCACATAGGAGAAGCAACTGCTATGAGTTGATGCTTCCTGCTCCTTTCTCTCTCTCTGTCTCTCCTATATAAAATTTAAAAAAAAAAACATGAAAAAAAGCTCTGTCTACAACTTAGGTCCTCATATACATTTTGTGGGGGGCTCCTGGGCACCTGTGTCCTTTCTCTCAGACTCCAGTGGCCCAGAACACACAGTGATGGAGCTGGAGCCATGAGACCATCCAGCAGGGTTTCATACATTTTATAATGGCCATAAGATGTGTTGTTCCCTACTTTTAAAGAGGTATTGAATGTTTTCAAATATATCTTTGGCAGCACCCTAAAATATGACACCAGCAAAGATGTGCTGATTAAAGGGAGGAAGCGGCCGAGAGCCCTACACGTGTGGCCTCCCTCCCAAGGCAGGCCTGACTCACCCCAGGGTTTACTCCCCTTGTTTAAAGATGAAGAAACAATGGTCCAGCTTTGTAATGTAGATAGCCACAAAGCTAAGACTTGATCACTGGGGTACCCAAAGCCTGTAATATTTCCAAGACACCACACAGAACTGAGCAAGACCAAAGAGGAAGAGATGGGAGCTTCGCATCCCCTTCATCTTTATGTCTAGGTTGCACTGACCGGCCTTTGTGTCCCTCCTCTGACATTTGTTGTACACAGGCATACATGCCGTGGGACCGGCCTGGACAGATAATCAGTGGGCAGCTGTGACTCAGGTATATGAGAATAGACTTCATCAAGTGTAACATAAGGCTGCTGAACAGAACCTGGGGGCTATGAGGAAGAACTGGAAGAAGGAAATGGTCAAAAGAGCACAGCAGGAGAAAATGACTACCTTCTAAAGCACATTAGACATAAGGACTCAGTAAATTCTTGGTGTGAGTTTAAAGGTCAGCAGTATATTCAACTTCCTAACTCCTCAATTATTACAAAAAAGGATTTAAGGAAGACTGTACACTTTGTCACTAAGTACGGTACAGATATAGATACATAGTTGTATAGGTATAAATATATATACACACACACACACATTCTTTACTCTGATAACCTGGGATAGTTCCCCCTAAATTTCTCTTACAAATAAGGGGAACAGGACAAATACAACCTGACTGCCTAGATGATGTAATTAAAAATCTTTCCAGCTCAACCTGGTGAGATTAAATTTACTCTTTGAATCAAGTCCATATACTTGGAAGACAACTATTCAACTGCAAGGACTTGCTTAAAAGGAATAACATATTATTAGGAGCCATTAGGAAAGAGGAAATACAAAATAAGATAAGTCACTCTATTTGTGGAATGGGGGTGGGTGAGGACCAATGAAACAAATGTAGAGAATTCACCAACATCTGGGCAAGGTTTGAGAGTTTGAAAATTGTCCTGAGTACTTAGGGGAACAAGATATGTCGTGAATAAACTTGCGCTGTCAGATACTGTCCATCCTTTATACAGATACAGAGACTCTGGAAAGACCTTATAGGAATTCTAGGAACAAAGGGTCAAAGAAGAAGTAGATTCGCAGTTGGAGAAAAGAGGGTGAGGAAGAGACAGTTGCATTGTATCATAACATTCATTTTCCCATTCAGGGGAGGAACCCTGTTTTCTTCCAGTCCCTGGTGTTCTGATTCCTTGTGCATTTTTAACAACACTAGTCAGTCCCGATCTTACCAAGCAAATATAAAACATCTGCTAATAAACATCTCCAACCTCACGATAAGCAAAGCACCCCCAAAATCTCTCTCTCTCTCTCTCTCTCTCTCACACACACACACACACACACACACACACACACACACAAAGGTCAGTCTTATTTATGGATGACTCTCTATTCTGTCGAAGATTCTATAACTTGCAGTGTAATTGATGTAGCTATCCCGAGTTCATGAAATGTCTCGGTTAAAAAGCGCAAGAACTGTGTGTTTTGAGCCCACCAAGCTAATAGCTGGAATCCTCCCGTCACTCCTTAGACTTTGTTTCTACTTTCCATACAAGTAGGAAAAGGAATCTTACATCCTGTTCAAATGCAACAGAAAATTTAAACCATCCTGCCTTGTGGCATACTTCATGTTTCATTCCACCCTTCCTTAATTTCTTTGAGAGTATGTGTGATGAGGCAAAGTCAGTAATTACCCAGAGTTTAAGTGTTAAATATTATTCAAACTAACGCAGTAAATGGCATCCACAATAAAGAGCGGGGAAACAGAGATCACAGTGGTTCATTCCAGCAGGACCCCCTCAGAGGAGGAGTGCACGAGGCAGACCTTCAGTATTTACGCACTCCCTGAACTGTACAGGGAAGGTTCACAGGAAGCAGTTACAGACACAGCAACCAAACTAGCATTTAACCGGAGTTCTTTGGAATCTTGCTGTTTTGTGCAATTAAAAGAAAGGTGGAAATAGATACCATTTTTGGTCACTCTTGATGTTAATAGAGTTTGGTTTTTCAAGTAGCTCTTCTGCCACGTGTATTTCAACAAAAATCTTACAAAGAATAACCTTCCAGTAGGAACTGCATGGCTCACATCAGTGGTCCCAGGGGTGCAGACCCTGTTCACTGCCGTGAAGCCTTCAAATCCCTACTGTAGCTGCCTCTCTAGGGATCGTTTGGGGTAGGGAGGAACCCGAGAACATGCAGGGGACATTACTTTCATCATCTCATTTAATGCTTACAACTAGTATGATAGTAAAGAACATAGGTTTTGGGGTCAGACCACCTGGGTTCAAGCCTCGCTCCTCTACCATCAGCCAAATGCCCTTGAAACAGATGGGATTCCAGTGCGGGGCTTCTGATTTACAGCCTCAGCTCTGTTCTGCCTTCATATGTATTATTTATTAAATTGGACTCATTAATTCTCCTTATCACTAAACAATCCTAAAGCTGCCCCCATGAACTTGTGACTTAACATATTTAGGTTTATAGACTTACATAGTTGATAACGATTTAACTAATCACATCCATAGTATAAATTCTTTACATTTCCATAGTATTTCGCTGTTATCTCCACTGAGCTCTACGTCATTCCTGTAACAGGTAACTATTATTTTTCCATTTTACTGATAAATACGCTGAAGCTGAATGTCTATGCCGTTGTCGCATAGCCAGAGAGCGACAGAGCTTCAGGCTGAATTCAGATCTAAATCCAGCTGCAGGGGTCTTGCTTCTTCTCCCTTGCCTTGTCTCTCAGCATCGTTTATGTACATAAACATATACTAACTTGAAAGCACCCAGAACCAGGTGCTATGCCAGAGCCTTCAGTGGTTCAGGTTGTCTGGTAACCATAGCAATTGTTGCTCTTCTCCAGGCAAATGAGATCACCCAGCACACACTGGCTCTTAAGATTTGAGTTACAAGAGATGAGGCATTTCCCACAGAGGGCCATTAAGTTTGAAATTCCCTTCCCCTGGTCTGGCATAGCCCCAGAGTATTGGTCTTCCAGGTCTTTGCAGACCACATCAAGTTGAGTTAGCCAGCTGTGCCTGGAAAGACATCCTAAAGGGCAAGAAGAAAGTGCCAAATTGACTTTTAGTTGTTTAGCAGTTTGTCATTTTGTGGGGTTTTTTTTTTGCTGTTTGTATCCCTTAGGATGCCTAATGCGCCACAGGTGATTCTCGTTTCTTAAAAATAAAGTGGTAGTCGGCAGTTTGCGTGTTTTTTGTTTCTGTGTTCTTACATCATGTCGCGCATGATGTGATGGAGAAACCTATAGGGAAGTTTTTGTTTCATTTGCTTAAACTATTTTGCAGTAATTGACCAGCCACAGAGAAAAGATTATCTCCAGTGCACTCACCGAGTTCTGTAGTCACCAGAGACCAATAAGCCATGTCCCTAGAACTATTATCACGCTGCTGAAGAAGCTGCTATGTGAACAAAAACCAGCCTTTGTTAATTTCCCTTTTCATATTTAAAAAACCTTATCAGTGTTTTCCCTTTGGGAGTGTGTGATTTGTCAATAGCACATATTATTTTAGTTCTAAAAAGGAAAGATGTAGGGCAGTAGATCCTTATTAATATCTCTTTTTTATCTCCATGCCAGATCTTAACATTTCTGCTCAATGAAGTAAAGTTCTCCACATTTAAATTGTTACAGTATGCATGCCTTAACTTTTGTTTCATAGAAGTGTAAAACTTTAGAAATGAAGAACACTTTTGAAACTAATTTTAATTCCCACATGCCCCCTCAACATGTACACACATACACACACACACACACACACACACACACACGCGCGCGCACAATTTAACTGATGCAAAAACTGATTGGTGCTGTGGTTGGCCTGAGTTCATATAATAGTCAGTGACAGAATTATGACACATGTGTTCAGTCTAGTACTCTTTCTGTTGGACACTGTAGTGTATATATCTGTATTAACTCCCCAACTTCTTTTAGGGTTTCAAAAGCCGAAGTGACCCTTATATATCCAATTGGAACTGCTTGGTAAATGCTTATTAACTAATGTCAGATGTCATTTTATAGCGTTACAAGGGCCCTAAATGTTACACATCATTATCTGTACTCTTATTCAACCTCTTCTGTAGATAGAAAAACTTAGGGAATAGTCAAGTGATATATGATGGAAGGAACTTGATTGAGCTTGACCATCATTACTTCTAATCATCTGCATGTTTTTATTGAGGTATAATTGACTTACAATATTATATTATTTTAGGTGTACAGCATAATCATTTGATATTTGTATATATTGTGAAATGATCAGAATAAGTCCAGTTAACATCTGTCTTCATGCATAGTTAAAATTTTTACTGTGATGAGAACTTCTAAACATCTACATTGAAGTTGAAAATTGTTTTAAAGAGTTAGTCTCAGGACTAATTTAAAGCTATTTTCTCATAGTTTAAGTTATCTTGCATTAGTAAGCAGAATCCTATTACATATTATTCTTCTATCTTTAAACATGCCTTTATTATTTTCAGCAGCTGGAAAGGACCTTAGAGTTCATCCTTAAAATAAAAGAGTAAAAATTACAAGTCAGCCTCTCAGCTGTTGGTTTATACATCATGAATTTCTGTGCCATGGCAGAAGTTGGTCCAGGAATTATTTGCCCTATGACTAGTTGGCATGCCCAGTGGTTTTCTAAATACTCATCATAAACTGTTTATAGTTTGTTTCAGTGTTGGAAGGGGTGCTATCAAAGCTGTCAAGATATGATGAAGGCAATTTCTTTTCATCTATTCTGTCATTTACTGTAAGTATTTCAATGAGTCTCTTCTACTGACTTTTGACTATTGTCGTAATACTTATTAACAGTTAAGAAAAGACCCTGGCCAGTGACTCAGTGGATATAGCATCAGCTCAGCATATGGACGTCCCATGTTTGATTCCTCATCAGGGCACACAGGAAAAGCAACCACCTGCTTCTCTCTCCCTTTTCTCCCTCTTCCTCTCCTGCAGCCAGTGACTCGATTAGTTCAAGTGTGGCCCCAGGCACTGAGGATAGCTCTGTAGGAGCATGACAGCCTCAGGTGCTAAAAATAGCTCAGTACTAGAGCATTGGCTCCAGATGGGTTTGCCAGATGGATCCCGGTTGGAGTTTACGAGAGAGTCTGCCTCATTATTTCCACTCCTCTCACCCCCAAAAATAATAATAGTAATAGTAATAATAACTTTCATTATTATCTCTTTTCCTCTTAAGGCGAAAGCAGCTGCCAAATATGTTGATGTTCCAGTAAGTGTTTTTTACTTGCTTTTTAAAACTATATATAACTCTTTTTTAAAAAATTATGGTTCATTTTGGGTTTATTTCAGGTCTTGAAACCAGTGCAATTCCCCCAGGGAGCAGTCTTTTTTCCTTAAAGGCTCACCCTCCTCTCAAGGTTTGGCAGGGTATTATTTTAGTATACTTTACCCATTGTGACATGGGCACTCTTGTGGAGGTCAGTTCATCATGAGAGCTACTCAGCCCAGTTGTAAGGGTGGTTACAGCACACTGGCTGGGAGTAGGAAATGCATCACACTAGTTACAGAAAGGATGCTCACTGTCCCATCCCTTTCTACACAAGCCGTAACAAGTTTTTTATATGGGTAAAACAACAATAAAGACGAGCTAGTTAAACGAAAGGACTAATGTTCTATATACAAAAGTGTCAGAAATCAGTATTCACTTATTTTAACCTTTAGTTTTTCACAGAATTCTTGGGAAATAATTGTAATCTGTAAATTTGTTAAAAGATGAAGATGACAGGAGAGGAAATGATGAAACTTACTAAGAAACAATGAAAGAATTTACATGAGAAATACAATCAAGTTAGTGCATCATTTTAAAATTGATAATCCTAACAAAATTAGTTTTTGCCTTAAATCCTATCACTACACATATGATCAAGGCCTGAAATGTTCTGTGTAATCATATATCTTGGCATATGTATCAATGTTCCAAGAATTAGAGCACAAATAAAAAAATAAACCTTTACAATTTGAAACTAGATAGAATATCAGTGACCTTACCTTTGTTAAGATGGCTTAAGCAAGCCCTGGCTGGTTAGCTCAGTTGGTTAGAGCATTTTTCACCTATGCCAAAGTTGAAGGTTTGATCCCCGGTCAGAGCACATATGGGAATCAACCAATGAATACATAAATAAGTAGAACAAAAAATTGTCATCTCTCTCTCTATTCCATGCCCTCTAAAATCAATTTAAAAAAAATTTTTTAAGAAATAAAATAAAATTGATTTAAAAATTTATTTTTTGAAAAAGACTGCTTGAGCAGCATCACATCTGTGAATCATCATTATGAATGTCAGGGTTTGAATAGTGGCCAGCTTTGTATTATCAGTAGTAGATGGCTGTCAATTTTTTTCTCTAGCTTACTTTATTTTAAGAATACAGCAAATGATACATATAACATACAAAATATTTGTTAGTCTACTGTGTATGTTATCAGTAAGGCTTTGGGTCAACAGTAGGCTGTTAATAAAGTTTTACAGGAGTCGGAAGTAATAGGCAGATTTTCCAGTGTGTCAGATGTCAGTTTTGCTAACCTCAGCATTGTTTAAGGTCAGCTTTACTATATGAACTCATTTATATGAGGCACTTAAGGTAGTCAGATTCATGGAGCTAGAAAGTAGAGTGATGGGTGCCAGGGCTGGGGATTGGGGAGGCTCAGGAGTCATTGCTTAATGAAGATGGAGTTTCAGTTTTACAAGGTGGGAAGAGTCATGGATGGTGGTGATGGTTGAACAACACTGGAAATGTATTTAATATCACTGAACTGTATACACTTAACAAATGGTTAGCGTGACAAAGTTTTTGTTATTTGTATTTTGTTCAAGTCTTAAAATACTTTATTCATTAGTTTCACATGCCTTCAATAACTTTATTTTTTGGTTATTGTTCTTTATTTTTTTATTGAATTTTTCAGGGTGACATTGGTTTGCAAAATTATACAGGTTTCAAGTGAACAACTCACAAAACATCGCCTGCACACTGCATTGTGCACCCTCCACCCCCAAGCAAAGTCTCTGTCCATCTCCATTGTCCCCTCACTTTGCCCACCTTCACCTACCCCCCACTGCCCTTCCCTCTGCTATTTTTGTTCCATTTAAAGTCTTCAGTGAAAATTGTATTTAAGATTACTTTCCTCCTGCATCTTCTCAATGGCTTCTTCCTTGTGTTTGCCCTTTCCTTTCCTGCTAATTGAGATTTGGCTTTTATACCGTGAATAGTTAGCCCCCAAATTTACTGCTGCTGTAGGTATTACAAATTGACAGTTTCAATGAATAGGCCATCAGTTTCCTTGCCTTTGCATGGGGTTACTTTGGATCAGGACTCTTTTATTTTATGAATGACTCCCAAAGAAGTCTTGACATACTCCTTGTCTTCTACCGAGAATCAGAAAATCCCTGCTGGACAAAGAAGCACGAAGAATCACATGTACAGGGTCCTGCGAAGCAGCAGCACAAAGAGGAAAAGGGAGATTTAAGGGGAATAGTTGATATTTATTATCTGAAAAAGAAGCAAATGAGTAATCACGGGAACACATGAACTTCACTGGAATTCCTAACACATTTTATCCTATTAGTTTTGGTTTTATTTTGAATTATAAATTTAAATAGAATGGGACACCATAATTATTCCTTTTCCTAGGGCTTGTGAAGTTCTTATTTTGGCCCTGTACTAGATTGGTGATTAGACCCCATAGAACCTTAACTTGAGAGATATTAAAAGGGGTTCATTCAGTTCATTCATTCTCCTTCTCCATGTAAAAACCCCCTCCCCTAAATTCCTTCACAAACATTCATTTAGACTTTAAATTTTTTTTATTGATTGCAGGCTCACCATAAGGCAGCCTCCTCTTATATATAATGAGTTCAAATTCTGTAGCTCTGTAACTTTGGCCTTGGTTGTAATCCCTCCTTTGTATGACAGCTCTTCAAACATATGATGATAATTATCATGCCTCCTCTTCCCAAGAGATATAGTGTGTATTCAAAGGGATATATTGTCTGAGGAATTGTGATTTCCTATATTAAATATTCTCAACATCTCCACCAAGCTCACTAATTAAATATTTATTGAGCATGTACTAAGCGCTAGGCCCTGGGCATACATGATGAAAGTATGGGTTTCCTGCCCACAAGCTGTTCCGTGTCCAGGGCTGAAAGAGACAGGAAAATAGATATATCATGAAAATAGCTCTAGCAATTATACCCTTTATCATGGCAGTTACTCTCCAGATGGCTTCCAGCTTAATCATGTCACTATTAAATCAAACTGGCCACTCCCCCCACCCCTAGCAGAGTTTACTAAACTGTAGGTGTGGTCCGGCTATGACAGATTACTAAGAAAAGAGTTTCTTCCCCAAATCTGAACATTATATCTCTATGGTCGATGCCTCTAAATAGTAATTCAATAGCTGTGAAGTACTACTGACTGGTAATGTTTTTATGCTAAAACTCCAGAAACCATGCTTCTCTGACGCAGTCTTTTAAGGAGAACCACATAAGAAACAACAACAACAACAAAAAACAAAAAAAAAAAAACAGTGGCTCACGTTTTACAAAAATTAACTCAAAACTGGTCAAAACCTACCTGTAATATGCAAACTATACAACTTCTAGAAGAACAGCACAGTACTGGTTTAAAAGCAGACACAAAACAGTGGAACAGAATAGAGAGTGCAGGAAGAAACCGACACTTTTATAGTTATTATAGTCTAGTCACATAATGGTGTTGGGAAAATTGGACAGGTACATGCAAAGAAAAGAAACTAGACTACCGTCTTACACCTTACACAAAAATAAACTTAAAATGAATTGAAGACTTAAACATTAGACTCTAACCCATAAAAACCCCAGAAGAAAACATATACAGTAAAATCTCAGACATTTCTTGTAGCAGTATTTTTTCTGATATCTCCTTGGGCAAGGGAAGGGAAACAAATGAAAAACAAATGGGACTGCATTAAATTATAAAGCTTTTGTACAACAAAGGAAACCTTTAATTAAATGAAAACACAACCCACTGAGTGGAAAAACATATTTGCCAGTAATACATCTGATAAGGGGTTAATACCCAAAATTTATAGAACTTATAAAACTCAACACCAAAAGAAAAAACAATCCAATTTAAAAATGGGCAAAGGATCTGAATAGATACTTCTCCAAAAAGAACATGCAGATGGCCAATAGACATGAAAAGATGCTCAATGTTACTAATCATCAGAGAAATGCAAATTAAAACTACAATGAGATTTTACCTCACACCTTTCAGAATGGCTGTCATCAATAAATAAACAAATGACAAGTGTTGACAAGGATGTGAAGAAAAGGGAACCTTTGTGCACTATTGGTGGGAATGTAGATTGGTCCAGCCACTATGAAAAGCATTATGCAGTTACCTCAAAAAATTCAAAATTGAACTGCCTTATGACCCAGCAATTCTGCTTCTGGGAATTTATCCAAAGAAACCCAAAATACTAATTCAAAAGCATATATGCACACCTATGTTTATTACAGCATTATTTACAATAGTCAGGATTGGAAGTAGCCCAAGAGCCCATCAGTAGATGAGCAGATAAAAAACAAAAAAGCTGTGGTAAATTTACCCATTTGAATAATACATAACCATAAAAAAGAAGGAAATTTTGTGTTTTGCAACAGCATGGATGGTCCTGGAGTACATTATGCTAAATGAAATAAACCAGTCAGAGAAAGACAAGTATCATATGATTTCATTCATCTGTGGAATCTAATAAACAAAATAAACAAATGAGCAATACAGAGACAGACTCATAGAGAGCAGGCTGACAGCTATGTGGAGGGGGGGGTGGAGGAATTGAACAGAAAAAGGACAAATAAGAGAAATAACTCATGTAACGATAGCAGTGTGGTGATTATGGCAGGGTGGAAGGTTGTGGGGAGGTGGAAAAGATTCTAGGGAGATAAATGATGATGGATGGAGTGTTGACTTGGTGTGGTGAACACAATGCATTGAGAAGATGATATGTTGTAGAATTGTGTGCCTGAAACCTGTATAATTTTGTTAACTAGTGTTACCCCAATTAATTCAATAAAAAGGGGTTAAACGAGCATAATTCTGATCCCAAAACCGGGCAAAGACAACACAAAGAAAGAAAATTATAGGCCTATATCCCTGATGAATTTAGACGCTAAAATTCTCAACAAAATATTAGCCAACCGGATCCAGCAATATATGAAAAAAATCATACACCACGATCAAGTGGGATTTATTCTGGAGAGGCAAGGCTGGTTCAATATTCGCAAATCAATCAATGTGATTCACCACATAAACAAAAGGAAGGACAAAAATCACATGATAATTTCAATAGATGCAGAAAAGGCATTTGATAAAATCCAGCACCCATTCATGCTCAAAACTCTCAGTAAAGTGGGAATACAGGGATCATTCTTTAACATGATAAAGGCCATATACGATAAACCGACAGCAAACATCATACTAAATGGACAAAGATTAAAAGCAATCCCCTTAAGATCAGGAACCAGGCAGGGTTGCCCACTTTCACCACTCTTATTCAACATAGTTCTGGAAGTCCTAGCTACAGCAATCAGACAAGAAGAAGAAATAAAAGGCATACAAATTGGAAAAGAAGAAGTAAAACTGTCATTATTTGCAGATGATATGATATTGTATATTGAAAACCCTAAAGTCTCAGTCAAAAAACTACTGGACCTTATAAATGATTTCAGCAAGGTGGCAGGATATAAAATTAATACTCAGAAATCAGAGGCATTTCTATACACCAACAATGAAATATCAGCAAAAGAAATTAAGGAAACAATCCCCTTCACTATTGCAGCCAAAAAAATAAAGTACCTAGGAGTAAATTTAACCAAGGAGGTTAAGGACTTGTACTCGGAAAATTATAGAACATTGATAAAAGAAATCAAGGAAGATACAAACAAGTGGAAGCACATACCGTGCTCATGGCTAGGAAGAATAAACATCATTAAAATGTCTATATTACCCAAAGCAATTTATAAATTCAATGCAATACCAATTAAAATACCAATGACATACTTCAAAGATATAGAACACATATTCCAAAAATTTATATGGAACCAAAAAAGAACACGAATAGCCTCAGCAATCTTAAAAAGAAAAAATAAAGCAGGAGGTATCACTCTTCCTGATATCAAGGTTTACTACAAGGCCATTATACTCAAGACAGCCTGGTACTGGCATAAGAACAGGCACATAGATCAATGGAACAGAACAGAGAACCCAGAAATAAACCCACAGCTTTATGGACAACTGATATTTGACAAAGGAGGAAAGAACATACAATGGAGTAGAGACAGCCTCTTTAACAAATGGTGTTGGGAAAATTGGACATCTACCTGCAAAAAAATGAAACTAGACCATCAACTTACACCATTCACAAAAACAAATTCAAAATGGATAAAAGACTTAAATGTAAGCCGTGAAACCATAAGCATCTTAGAAGAAAACATAGGCAGCAAGCTCTCCGACATCTGTAGCAGCGGTATATTTGCCGATTTATCTTCATGGGCAACTGAAATAAAAGGCAAGATAAACAAATGGGACTATATCAAACTAAAAAGTTTTTGCACAGCTAAAGACAATAGGAACAGAATAAAAAGACAAACCACACAATGGGAGAACATATTCGGCAGCACATCTGATAAGGGGTTAATAACTAAAATTTATAAAGAACTTATAAAACGCAACACCAGGAAGACAAACAACCCAATCAAAAAATGGGCAAAAGAAATGAATAGAAATTTTTCCAAAGAGGACATACAGATGGCCAATAGGCATATGAAAAAATGCTCAACATCACTAATCATTAGAGAAATGCAAATTAAAACCACAATGAGATATCACCTCACACCAGTCAGAATGGCACTTATCAGCAAAACAACACAGAATAAGTGCTGGCGAGGATGTGGAGAAAAGGGAACCCTTCTGCACTGCTGGTGGGAATGCAGACTGGTGCAGCCACTGTGGAAAACAGTTTGGAGATTCCTCAGAAAATTAAAAATCGAACTGCCTTTTGACCCAGCTATCCCACTTTTAGGAATATACCCTAAGAACACCATAGCACTGTTCGAAAAGAAGAAATGCGCCCCCATGTTCGTGGCAGCATTGTTCACAATAGCGAAGATCTGGAACCAGCCCAAGTGTCCGTCAGAAGACGAGTGGATTAAAAAGCTTTGGTACATATATACTATGGAATACTACTCAGCCATAAGAAACGATGACATCGGAGCATTTATAACAAAATGGATGTACCTTGATAACATTATACGGAGTGAAATAAGTAAATCAGAAAAAAAGAAAAACTGAAAACAGCACTATTACATACATAAATGGGACATGAAAGTGAGGGTATGAGACATGGACAAGAGAGTGGTGGTTATGGGATGGGGGGAGGGAGGGAAGAGTGGGATAGAGAGGAGGGGAGGGACACAGGGAAAACCAGATTGAAGGTGACAGAGGACAATTTGACTTTTGGTGATGGGTATGCAACACAATTGAATGATAAGATAACCTGGAGATGTTTTCATTGTACATATGTACCCTGATTTATTGATGTCACCCCATTAGAATTAATAATAATAAAATATATATTAAAAAAAAAAAAAAAGTTATGGAAAAAAAAAAAAAAAAAAAAAAGGGTTAAAGCTTCTAAAAGAAAATATAAGAGATATATGTATATGTGGCCTTGGATTTGGTAAAAAAAAAAATTTAGATACAACACCAAAAACATCTATGAAAGAAAAAAATGTAAGTTGACTACACTGTTAAGGGAATGAAAAGACCAGCTATAGATGCATATTTGATAAAGGACTTGTACCTAAAATGTACAAAGAATGATTCACAGTTAACAATAAGAAAGCAAGCAACCAATTAAAAGATGGGCAAAAGATTGAAATAGACACTGTAAGAAAGAAGCATAGCTAACAAATAATCATATGAAAAGATGCTTATTTGACATGAAACTGAAAAGACTGCTTATAATGACAAATGATTTGTCATTAGGGAAATGCAAATTAAAACTGAGCTACCACTGCACACCTATTGGTGTGATTAAAATTTGAAAACCTGACAATATAAAATGTTGACAATGATGCAGAACAACAAGGATTCTCATTTATTGCTGGTGAAAATGCAAAATAATATAGGCACTTTGGAAGACTGGTGGTGTCTTACACAGCTAAACAGTCCTACTGTGTAACTCACCACTTGTGCTCCTAGGTATTGATCCAGCTGGTTTTAAAATGTGTCCACACCAATGTTCATAGCAATTTCATTAATAGCCACCCAAAACTAGAAGCAACCAAAATGTGTTTCAGTAGGTGAATGGCTACATAAGCAATGGTATAGTCATACAGTTGGAATACTAATTCAGCAGAGAAAAGAATAATTAGCTACCAGGTCATGTGAAGACATGGATGAATCTTAAGGGCGTGTTGCAAACTAGAATAAGCTAGAAAAGGCTGCATACTGTATGAATCCGTTTGTATAACATTCTAACAAATGTTAAACTATAAAAATTATAAACAGATTAGTGGTTGCCAAACTTCAAGGTTAGGGATGGTGAAATGGATGAAGCCCAGGGAACTTTTTAGAGCAGTGAAACTATTCTGGCGATGGCATGGGTGGACCTGGAGATTATTATGCTAAGAGAAATAAACCAGGCAGAGAAAGACAAGTACCAAGTGATCTCACCTGTATGTGGAATCTAATGAACACGGTGAATTAAGGAATGGAATAGAGGCAGAGGCAAAGTCATGGGAGCAGAGGGACAGCTGTCAGAGGGAAGGGGGATGAAGGAATGGGGTCAGAGAAGGTGAAGGGATTAGTGAAGTTATATATACATAACACAGATATAGATAACATGACAGCAAGTCCCAGAGGGAAGAAGGAATAGAGGTAGGAGATGGGAACAAAAGAGATGTAATGGGGGGCATGTTGTTGGGGCTTGAGGGTGTTATATTGAGTGGGGCATTTGAATCCATGTTTAGACATTAAATTAAAGAATTCAATAAAAAATTTAAAAACTATTCCAGATGATACTGTAATGATAGATATGTGACACTAGACTTTTGTCAAAACGTACCTTTATAGCACAAAGATTAAGCCTGACTGTATGCAAATTTTAAAAATCAATTAAGATATCCTGGGATCCCAGAATGGAAACTGTGATAAAATAATCTGACTCTATGACTAATATGTAGAATAACATGACTGGGAAAGATGAAGGGAAAGGTATAGATCTGAGTAACTCAAAATGAGTGGGGTCTGTAGAAACAAAGTAAAAGGAATGGTGCATAAGCACTACACGTGAGTTGATAAAGCGCTTGCCCACAGGTTAACAGTTCAGGAAGCACTATGCATGCACACATAGACACAAGAAAAGCAAACCTTGAAGGGGTGAATCTGTCCTGTTCTACAGTAACTTAGAAGAAGGGAGCTCAGACCTAAGAGAGCGAGCTGGTATGTGAGTTGCAAGACCAGCAGGAAAATGTGCAGATCAGCTTTGCAGACAAGACCACTGGGCCAAAACAAAATACTCAGTAGGGTTAAAAAATTAATGGGCCCTGGCTGATGGCTCAGTGTATAGAGTGTTGGCCCAGCATATTGAATGTCCTAGGTTAAATTCCCAGTTTGGGCACATATAAGAGGCAACCATCTGCTTCTCTCCCACCCCCTTCTCTTCCCACAGTAAGTGAGTGGCTCTGTTGGTTTGAGCATGGCCCCTGGAGCTGAGCATAGCTCCATTGGAGTGCATCAGCCTCAGTCATTAAAAATAGCTCTGTACTTGAACATTGGCCCTGGATTTGGTTGCTGTGTGGATCCCAGTTGGGGAGCATGTGTGAGTCTGCCTCACTATCTCCCGTCTTCTTACCCCCTAAAAAGAAAAAAGAAATCTGTGTTCCCCACCGCAAAAAAAAAAAAAAAAAAAAAAGAATTAATATAACCTGCCCAACCCAAAAAATACTGCTTACCTATAAAATAGGGTAGCCATAGTGGATAGCAATGCATGCTAAAAAAAGTGTGTAACTTCGGCCCAGCATGTGGAAGTCCCAGGTTCAATTCCCAACCAACCAGGGCACACAGGAGAAGCTCCCAACTGCTTCTCCACCCTTCCCCTCTCCTTTCTCTCTCTCTTCCCCTCCTGCAGCCAAGGGTCCATGGGAGCAAAGATGGCCCGGGCGCTGAGGATGGCTTCATGGCCTCCTCCTCAGGCCCTGGAATGGCTCCGGTTGCAGATGAGCAACACCCTAGAGGGACCGAGCATCATTCCCTGGTGGGCATGCCTGGTGGATCCCGGTCGGGCGCATGCTGTCTGCCGCTCCCTGCTCATCACTTCGGGGAAAAAAAAATGTGTAAAACATCATGAGAGACAATAATGTGGGCGGCTGCTAAAAATAACAACAAAACCAGAAGGTTTTTCTTGGCTGAAACTGTGGGGACAGCACAACAGAGAAGCCACATACCCAGTCTAAGAGCCAGACTTAGTATGAGTTCCTGCCCCATCACTATGCTTAGTATTGTATAATGTTGAGTACCAGAGGTTTTTAACAGCTTTATTGAGGTATAATGTATATTTAAAACTTCACATATTTAATATATACAATTTGATAAGCTTGGACATATGCATGTATCCATATGGGCACCAATTTTTTCATCTACAAAATGAAGGTATAATTATATCTCTTTTAGGTTTGTTGTAAATATGTTCAGCACTTTTCAGCATTTCTGGAGTGAAATCTGTGCTCAGTAAATGTTAGTTGTTATCACACATTATTATTACTGATTATAATGAAATCTAGGGTCCAGATTCTAAAATGTATCATTTCGCTCTATACTGTGTCAGTCAAGAAGATAGAACTAGGAACAGTGACTGAAACCTAGTGGGAGGTAGACCTGAAATCAGTGTAACGAAAAAACTTTTAAGAAATAAATTGTGTACAAGGTGACAGATTATAATAGAAGCTACACCACCATTTGCTAGATATGTACTGAAGATTTCACAATTATGTAGGAACACTGCCAGATGACATTTAAAGTCCTTTCCAACTCTGATTCAGTAATTTTGTTTTATAGGTCATTTAGTTATGGGGCATTTGGGTATGTGTGTGTAATGCTTATTGAAAATTATCATATTATCCCACACAATGCTCTGTGCTAGACAATAAGGTGACACCAATAAATAGAATTGGGCACATGGTAAGGATTACTGTGACCAAGAAAAGACCAAGGACAATGAGTGAGGAAGCAGAGGAGAAACTCCACATTAACTGACTTCAGTGCTGATGTCCGTGTCTGTCCTTAGAAAAAGGAGAAAACGTCTTTTTCTCTTGTCTTCCATAATAATTCTCTCAAATTATCTGTCTTCTTTATGACACTTCCCAAAGATTTCTGATCTTTCAACTCCCTGAAATGTGGTTCAAATTCAGCTCTGTACTGTATGGATTCGATGTGGAGTCTAGGATCTCAGTTCAAGTCCTATCTTCACCCCCTGCTCACTATCTGCTCTGTGGGCTTCCATTTTCCCACCTGTGCAATGAGGATAATAGTCTAATTCCTGTGCCACCGCCCTCACTAGGTTCTTAGGGGATTCACTGAGGATATTAAGGTGAAAGCACTTTGTTAATGAAAAGCTCTATTGCAGTAAATGGAGTTGATGTAAATCTTACCTCCACTTGGCTTCCTGTTCCATGCATTATTCTGCAGTTTCTCTGCTTCAGAACAAAAGCATTTTCCAAAACAAAAATCATTTTCCTTCCACAAAGTGAAAAACGTGAGTTTTTTATTTCTTTTCCTTTTATTGTATAGTATTAAGCACCTTGCATATACTTGATAGGTACAGTTGCTCAATTCATTAAAATGGTGTCTTCCCTCCTTCCTTTGCTTTCTTGCTCCTGATACTGTTTATTACTGAGACAAGGGCACTCGAGCACTTAGTGCCTCACGTCAGAGAAAGAGTCAGGCAGAACATGGGGAATGGAGCGCCTGGCCCCTGGGACATTCTCACTTGGAGAAGGAGTAATGCGCACCAGGACCAGGTTGAAAGCCTCACCATTATAAGAGTCAGGAAGGTTGTGTATTGTGCTTCCTAGATGAACAGTTTGCTTCTCTCGTTTTTATTGCTTTGTTTTTTTGCATGTTTGGCTCTTTTCACTTAAAGTCATAAAGTCAATCCATAGACTACCACGGGACCCTAATATTCTAGCATTCTCAGGTCTCCCTGAAGCCAAAATCTGAAAGGTTTCATTGGAACTAAGTAACTCAATCCCCATCAGTATAATTTTTAAAAGCCCAATGAAATAATACCCACAGCATCTCGATTTCAATTCAAGTCCTCTCAATTCAGTTTTTGTAGTTGACATCGTAACAACTGCAGATAGATCAGAGGAAGGTGAGTGAACATTATTATAACCTGGTAGAGTTAATATCTTCATCACCATTATAACCATTACTCTTGAATAATAATGTAAAGCTAGTATGTGAAACACATTCATTGTCTGGTACTCCTTATCAGCAGCTATTTCTCTAAACTCTGAGGTGTTAGTGATCCTTATAGATCAGAAATAGCAAGAGAGATACTGGTTGCTCATAGTCTCAAGTGTACAAGGCACAGTAAGATTAAAATTGAACTCCTAAATCTCAGTTGAAATTCACCTGCCTTTTTTCTTATAGTGTTAGAGGCTAATATCTTAAGCTGTCATTCAATATTCCTTTTAGTATTTAAAATAACCTCCTCTTTGGAAGGATTTCCCCAAGTGATACAAAAATGTTTCAACATATTAATGCTATAAATGCATAAACTACATCACTACTTAAAAGAAATGATGTGAAGCATTCATGTGAATGAGGACCTGAGTTATAAGAGCGTTAGTTATAGCAGACTCCAATTTCAGATATCCTCAGATACCAGAATGGTGGAATCTGCCTTTTACCAACTGTTCACAGGAAGCAGGCAGAAGACCCCTTCCCAGAGCAAGGATGCTGAAGTAATGGACCCCCTCTCCCGTGAAAACATGCAACTGGATGAAATGAACACATTCAAAACACATGCCACGTGCTCCAAGTCTAAGGGGTGTTTCCAAAAGATTTTGGATGCCAGTGTCTTTAATTCAAATTTTTCTTCCCAATTTGGAGATAAAATACATACCGTACTTTTTGCTCCATAAGATCCACCTGAGCATAAGACACATCTAGGGTTTTAAGGAGGAAAATAAGAAAAAAAAATATTCTGAACCAAATGGTGTGTTAAAATATTTAATAAAATACCATATTTTTCGCTCCATAAGGCGCACGGGCATTTTCCCCTCCACTTTTGGGGGTAAAAATGCATCTTAAATGGAGCAAAAAATATGTTAATCATATTAATAAAAGGAATTTTGAATACACTAAATTTAACAAAGAGAAAGGTGACTTGGGCAGCTTCACTGCTTGAAAAAAAATACTGCTCACAAAAATTAGGGGATATTTCAAAATGAATGTGAAGCAATACAGTATCCCCTAATTTTTGTGAGCAGTATGGTTTAGAATTTTTCCAGAGAACAAAAAAAATTTTTTTACTCATTGTTTTAAACAATAGATAAAATATTGTTAAATAATCCTGAAATTTTTATATCCTTGTGAATTTTCATCGTTTACATTTCTTCCTTTCTCGCCTCTGCCTTTTTGTGAATTATTTCCCTTCCTGGGTTTATATAAAATTTAAACTGGCAAAAATTTAGTTGAAGGCTCAGTTCTGTTGTTTTCCTTTAGCTTTTCTGTGTGAATACAATATAACTTTTCAATTTTGTAGAAAAGCAAATATGTATATTTTTACAACATAATCCTAATAGCTATACTCAACACCTTCTATTATTTAAAAGTATTTCAGATAATATAATTTATTTAAACTGCTCCAAATGCTTTTGAAAAGTTTAGCTTTAAAAAAATTTTTACCTATATATAAAAAATGTAGAAATTGTTGCATAAATGTCAAAGTAATGAAGGATATATTAAACACTGAAAGAAAAATATATATATTGTTTTTAGTGTCATGTCCTATGTTTTTAATGATCAATTATAAACTATTTCTGAATCTGAAATGCTAAACTAAGATATCAGTTGTTCCTATGACAGTTTCAAACTAAGAAGGCATGATGCTATTGTTTTAAATCTTGCAAGAGTCGTCTTTTTTTCAAAAGGATAATAGTGACCAGATGCAGGTATTTCATTTAGGAAGCAGGTGGATTATCATAAATGAGGATGTCACAATTTCACTCTTGATTGTTGCTTCAAAGCAAGCTTTTCTAGATTATGAGACATGCACTTTCAAATTAAGTCAATTAGACTGTAGCTTCTAGTTCATCCTTGAGATTGGAATAGTATATTTAAAAATGTGTCCCCTCATTAAATAGACACCATGACAGTGTTTGCATAGTTTATTGTGAACCTCCAGTGGGAGATTAGACAGCTTCTTCTGTGTCCAAATCTGTTGCTATGAAGAATGACAGGCAGCCTTGCACTCACCTACCCATGAATGGGGAAGGCGAAGACTTGCCCCTGTGGGATTAGGCATAGCAGCAGGAAGTAAAAGCATTTCAGCATATAATTAACTAGGACTTGTTTTTTAAACAGCATGTTCATCTCACTAGGTTAACCAGCGATTAACACTTGAAAAAAATAATTTGTTGGAGTCTGCACTCTTCCTTAAACTCATTCACTCACTGGTATATTCTGTTACTTATAGAGACAGTGCCAGAGGTCACCGAACCATACTTCATTTCCTTAGATAGTTACTGATGCTTTATGCGCAGGGTGAATTTCTTCTAGTATTTTTTTTGTCTTTGTATTACAACTTTGTTAGCCAAATTCTGTTATTTTCTGAATCAAATGAAAAGTAGTTTAGAAACTCCTATTAGAGTTAGAAATTATTACCCTAAATTTTATTAGATGGGGAAGTTAATGCTTAATGACCTGAGGCTCTCAGAGTTCCAAATGGGAATCTGAAAAAAAAAAAAAAGCATTTATTCTAAGTGGTATTTAATACACAGCGTGCTTGCTTTGTGGTTTTTGTTATTTTTTCATTCAGTAGGAAAACTGCAATTACCAATATACAAAAAAAAAAATTCTAAATATAGCTCTCTAGAATGTAGAATTCTTGATCCAAACTCATGCAAACCCACAGTTGTTGAAGATGAACAGGCTGCTGCTTTGACGAGGTTGGTGAGTACATGTGGAGGGCACTCGCTTGCACCAGTATCCGTAGCAGATCTGTCTCTGCAATGCAGTCACAAGCTTTCTTTTCATTTACACCCCAAAACAAAAACTTAACAGAATGTGCTCAGGTTTTTTTTTTAATTCCACTTCTCAACAAGATAATGTGTAATTATGGAATTAGATGCAGTGACTTCCAAAGTATGTAAATTCTACTGCCATAAACAGTCTTTACCCAAAGGAGCACTGAACCAGCGATAATGTCTTCTATCCAAACACATTTGTACTGCAAGTAGAAACTGTTTAAAAGGAAAATTACATCTTTTTCAGCAATTTATCAGAGATAATTACCCTTCATACACCAAAGGAAGGATAAAGTGTTTTAAAGAACTACAATTCTAATTGGGAAATGTCACCAGCTGTTGCAGTTACTCTTACTTGTGTATATTCTTCTAATGATTCTAGTCTCATGCCACCAGCCACATGAAAATACATTCACAAGGTGTGAAATTCCCATATGTCAAAGTTTCAAGAATAGGTAAACAGCTCAAAGATAAAGGAAGAAATAATGCTAATGAGGAAACAGAAGAATTCTAGGTTTTGCTTACCAGGCAAATGGCTCTTAATTTGCCAAATGGGAAGAAAATGTAAATTTCAAAAAGGAAGAAAAATAAAAAGGCAGAAATAACTTGTTGAAATAACCTTTGAAATGAGCTTTACCTCATACACACTGGACAGTCTTATTTCCTTAGAAAGGCGTGGAATTGTCTCAGCTTACAGATTTCTCTTTTATGTTGTTTGGGGCTGCCAAACAGCATTTAGTTTTGTTTTAGGCTTAAACTGTAAAGTGCTTGTTAGTTTGAGATGGTAGAAGATAAACTCTTTCTGTACAGCGTTTCATGATGACTCATGTCATCTCAAAAGTGACCAAGGAGACACAAAGTACCTTAGAGTCTGTGGCAGGTGTCTCAAGTCATCCTTCTCCTATCTTCCTGGTGGTAACTTGGTCTCCAGTGAGTCTGATTGGTCAAGTGATTGACTAGATTAACTTCTATGCAGACTCTGCCTTTGAAAGGCAAAGTGAAAATGGGGTCGGGTGGGGAGAAATGATGATGAAGGCAAGCCTCTGATTTGTTTGTTCTTTAACTGCCACTTTAGTGGGCAACGCCGAACTGTCTTGGGATTATTTATATATATCATAGCATTTTGTTTCCAGGCACCTGACTGCGACTCTGATATAGAGCTAACTTGTTATTAGGTACAGAAAATTTTTCTCATTCATTTTTATTCTGTGGCTGTATATTTCTTGAATTTTCTCATTTTCAGTGTTTTGAAAAAGTTTGAGGGCATGGACAGAAACACTAATTGATTAGTTGTCCTTACATATTTCATAGTAGCTAGTAATCTTTGTACAAATCAGCCTGCCTCTTCCCTGGAAAAACTGATGTATAAATACCCCAAACCCACAGAAGAAAGCAATATGATTTTCTCTTGATTATCCTTGTAATTATTTGAACTTTCAAACATTATGTGTGTAGAAAAATATGAGGAATGAACATGGTAAGTTGCCTTCATTATGTTTGAAATATATAATATACATTGTCAATAGAAACTCTTGAAGGAAAGACCAGTGAAGACATTTATATTAATAGTTTCAAATTATAACTGAGAACTCATTTTGTTGTATCAAGGTTGTGTTTGAAAGATTCCCTGAATTTTTGTGGTATGCATTTCCCTTTAGGTTAGGTATAAGAGCAATAAAAACTTGCTGTAATATTCATTCTCAAGAAATATTTTTTCTACCAAAATATCAAATTTTTATTCATGGGATATAATCATTGCTTATAATGCACATTGGTTAAGAGAAGGGGAGTTTTATCATTTATGTAATATATTCTTCCCCTGAATCCCAAAACGGTGGTACAAACTTTCCTTTATTTAAGGAGACATCACTACTCTCATCCTAGCATCACTCAGATGTATACCTTGAGTTGTTTTTCTATTAAACAACTATTAGTGTTTAATAGATACTTACTAAATAATACTGAACATTTAAGTCATCCATATCCCCATTTACCTATTTTCTTTGCAATACTTACTTTTGCAAAATGAGTCTATTGACAGAGGTTATAGGTACATTCTGTGAATATGGAATGATGCAAGACTCACTTATTTGGCATCAGTTCTACAATTTAGTCATTATTAATGCCATATTCTAATCAAATAAAGAAATCCATATAGATTATGACTCAACCCCAGGTGTAGATCATACAAAGAAATATTTTTATTAACTCATGCAGCTACCTGAAACTCAGGAAAGAAGTAAAGATAAGCCTAGAAGGAAAACTCTTCAGGATCCATTTTTGTCCCTTTCTGGTACTGACTGTACAGCAAGGAGGAGTTCTGTTCACTACCCTATTTCCTCTAACATTAAAAGACACCAAATATTGGATGACTGTCAAAAGTTATCTTATCCACAGGGGCTCTTGCGATACTCATATTGCATTTCTAAAAGAAAATAAATCCTTGAGATAGTGTTAATAAATGTAAATGAATAAAAGCAATAGATAACTCACAAAATTTTGCTTTATGTTTTATTTTGTAATATAGTAAATGTTCTTTATCTGATGTCTTCCTAATAATGTTTTACTCAGGTTAGTAAGAAAATTTATTTTGTAGTCCTTGAGCACCCATAGTGGTTTAGGAGGGCAACCAAGAAAGCCCTGGCTGGATAGGTCGGTAGGTTGGAGCTTCGTCCTGGAGTGTGGAGGTTGCTGGTTCAATTCCCTGGTCAGGGCACATACAGGAGCAGCTCCATGTTTCTGTCTCTCCCTGCCTTTCTCAAAAAAAATGGAAGGCAACCAAGGAGAGCTAACTTTTTTTTTTTTTTATTTGTATGGATAAATCACCCAGAGAAAATACAAAGCAAATTATATTTGCAATTAGGATGTGATTATTGCAGGTGGTGTTTTTTTGAAAAATTCTTTCATCTGTACTGCTTGGCATATTGACCTATCAAGGTAGCCACTTAAAAAATGCATGCTGTATCTAGTGTACAACTACATATTCTAATCATTTTAATAATGAATGAGTATGACTTGAAGTTATAGACACCAATGATAAAACTTGTATTTCCTTGATGAAACTTACTCAAGGTGCTCATTGTTGATGTGGGCTTGAGCATATTTTTCTAGAGCAATTTTGGAAAAGATATAGTGAATGATTATCCAAGGTTGTGCTTAAATATTGTCACAATCAAGACTTGATAGCATTTTCTTTCCCATGCTTTTTTCTCACAACAGAAACCAGGCATGGATCTAGCAGACACCTACATTATGTTTGTTCGGCAAAACCAGGACATCCTTCGAGACAAAGTCAATGAAGAAATGTACATAGAAAAGTTGTTTGATGTAAGTAACTGCTCTGAAAGGTATGGCTGGCATTAGCGATTTGGTGAAGGAAAAAAGGTTGAATTTCGATGTGTTTGCAAAGCAGACATTCCTTTTTTTTTTATCCTTTTTCTTCTCTGCTGTTAATATAGTTGATCGCTTTATTTCTTTGGCTGCTGACAGAAACCTTAATGGCTTCTTTCAGCCCATGAAAACTGTCACTGTTAGAATGATAGCCTCAAAAACCTTCTGAGGTTAATTTTAACAAGCAAGACGGTGATCAGTTTACCATGCTGAACGGCTCATCTCACTCGCCTTTGCGTATTCCATAAACAGAATCCGGTTGTAGTGGGACGTGACCCCTACAGTAAAAGTTTCTTTAAGTCAATAAAATATTCTTCAGTTAAACAAAGAGAGAAACTGCAGTAAAGCCAAATACCTGCCACTCTCCTGTTACTGAACATTTTTATCTTGATTTGCAGTACCGATGTATGCTAACGGATACGATACTGCGGTTCGGTCAGTATGAGGTCTTTGTTTAAGCATAGCTACTCCTAGAAATGGGGGCCTGTGATTTTAGATACCATGATCATCCAGTCATTTCTTGAGTACCTGTAAAGGAGACTAAGAGAGCAGTCCCTTTCAGTAATGATGTTGTCACTCATTTATAATTATTAACAGTCAGCTTAAAGGAAATGGTACTTTGTTCATGACACACCTGCGTAATTCAATGCAAGGCTGATTTGAAAATGTACCATTTGCTTTGAACTATATTTATTTGTGTACGTCTCTGCATTCTAGAAATGCTTTTCTGGCAGTTTCGTTTAATTATGCAAGTTACTGCAAATGTTTTCATAACGGCAATTCACAGGCTTCCCAGCAACACTCAGCTGAGGCACTTCCGGAAGGTCTTGCGACGTCATCGCCCCCGTGACATGGTCTGTCACGTCAGGGTTCTCTGTTTGTCAGATTGGGTGGTCAAAATGAATCTTACCTTTGGTACTTTATGTTTCTAGCCTGTACCCAGGGCGTTTTACAATAAAAGTATCATCTGTTTTAATAAGCTAAGTGTTAATATGTGTGAAAAGAATGATTTCCTAAAAGCTTTGAAGCCCTGCAGGGGTAGAAAAATTATCATCCATCCAGCTGGCTCCTTTTACAAAATACTGAAACCATATTAGCAACTTCTGCTTCCATTTGGTATTGCTTTGAGTTTGCAAACATAGGTTTCACTTCCAAATTCTCTTAATTTTTCTGCTTATGTGGTGATTTTCAAAAATGTTGAACAGAAAAGGAAAGTTGAATTGATGTTATTCCCATTATGGTTCTTTTTAGAGTAGCTAACACACATATTCTCTGGTGGAGAAAAGTAGAGACATTCTGGAACTAGGCCATTGTAGACAGGTATCTGTGTTTGTTGTGGTGACCTATTTATTGCAAAGCTTGCTATCTGTTCCTAACAGAGGTAGAATTTTTTCTCTATACCGATGTTCCCCACTTCAACTCCACTTTATTCACCAGACTTCTTTTGAAGACTTTTTGTGTGGTAACAATAGCAAATGAAGCTCACTAAAGTGGATCCCAGGAGTCCAACATTAAAATGATGTGCTAGTTTAATTGTCCCTGTTATGTACCCTTTCCTTTCAATGCCTAAATATCTGGCACGGCTCCGGGTTACTTCTAAAAGAAACCCTGGACCATTCCACTGTGGTCGTGAAGGTTTTGCATTTTGCATCTACCCTAGTAGAACACTGGACCTGTTATTTGTAAAGTAGTTACAGTGTACATTATTATATTTTTAAATTTCATATTTTTGTTAACGTAGTTAAAAATAAAAGTAAACTCTGATTCTCTTGATATGTCATCAAGAGTAACATGTACGAGGGGACTACTAAGAGCCCCTAATTAGCCAAGACTGAATTTGCCTCAATTATAGTTAGTAAATGAGAGGTTATCAAGTATGTGTTGAAAGGTAAGATAGAATGTGTATCTTCAGCAACAGATCATTACTGAGAAATATTATATAATTATTGGAAATCCGCTTAACTGGAGCTTAAAATAATATTGTTAGGTGTCAAGGAACGGTTGAAAGTAATGACCCTATAAATACTGTTAGCAACCTTAGTCTATTACAGATAAAAGACTGAAGAGAACAATTTTATTCAGGCATCATGATAAACTTTTGCTATTCTAATTAAAGTGCTTTCTGAATATGTAAGAAAATGAAGCCTCCTAACCTCAGATGCAGAGAAAAACTTGTGTGCGTATGCATACATGCACACATATCAAATCTTGAAATATTAAAACCAAGTATCCTTTGAAGATCAAAAATTAGTAATAGGACAAATACCAAGACATTCTACTCAACTCCATAAATGTTTAAACTTATAAAACAATTTTGCTTAAAACAGAACTACCTTCTACCCTGGCCAGTGGTGCCGTGGATAGAGCATTGTCCAGGAGTGCCTGAGGTTTGATCCTGAGGTGTTGACAGTTTTAGACCCAGTAAGGACATGTTCGAGAAACAGTCAAGTGGGTGTACAACTGAGTGGAATATAAGTTGATGTTTCTCTCTATTTCTCTCTCTTTCTTTCTCTCCCCCTCTCCCTTCCTCTCTCAGAAATGAACAAAATACACAACAGAAATAACTTTAAAAAGTACAAATAAATTATAGCAGATCTGTGCGTCTAATAGAAGGACCCCACTTCGTTTAAAGTATATCCCTAATCCTTTCATATGATCAATAAAATACCAATAGCCTTAGCAGTCACCACTGCCACTCCTGCTGTACCACTATTTCTGAGCTTCTAGGCTAGAGGCCATCACCCCTATTCTATCCTTATTTTTAGTTTACGGATCTCCCATTCAGAGAAGTGACTTAAGTGTTGCATCAGACTTTGAAATGGCATCTCACCAGTTTCAAAGTCCATGCTGTCTCTACCATAACTCCTATGTACACAATTTGAAGTGGTCATACAATGTGGTGGAAAGAGGGACAGACCAGAAATCCAGAAACCTTCATCTCAGCCACTGTTCTGCCACTAATCGTCTGTGTGAGTTTTCGAAAGTCATGTCACCTGCTTAAGGCACAGTATAGTTAGTACACAGAAAGTGGAAAGGTTGGTCTAGAACTTCAGATGGTTTCAGAGTTTAAACCACCTAAATTAATTCAGTTTTCATTTTAGCAGTGGCTAGAATCAATAGGTTGGTTGCATGCTGGGTCTTGCACCCAACACAAGCAATTCTTTTTATTATTCATTTTAGAGAGAGAAAAGAGAGGAAGGTGGAAAAGCAGGAAACATCAACTCCCATATGTGCCTCGACCGGGCAAGCCCAGGGCTTCAAACTGGCGACCTCAGCATTCCAGGTCAACATTTTATCCACTGCGCCACCATAAGTCAGGCCTGAGACGAGCAATTCTTAAGTTTCTCTGTGATGCCCAGATGAAACAGTGGCAAGGGCAGTGGATAAAAAGGTAGAAAAGAGAACCTACGTAAAATAACATTCATGCCACATGACATTCTGCGCATCTACCACCATGGTTCGGAATCCCAAATTTGGAAATGTAGTTGGAACTCATATATCCTGTATTCATGTTTTTCTGAGTGACTAAAATATTTTAAATAGAGACTGTCTCTACCTCTCTAGTAGTCATTGGTATACATGCTAAGTTTAAAATTTACATGTTAAATTTACTTTTTCAGTTGAAACAAAAACCCCACATCTTATCTGGGTAAGAGAAATCTTAAATGAAGTTCTCCTATAGTAAGAGAGGAATCATGGCTTCACCATAAGGTTTTTCTACTTCATAGGCAGTCTCTCTTACCCCAGGGTCCTTTTCCTTCTTGTATAAATGTCATTGCCAGCAGTCTTTTAAATATTTTGATCAACTCAAAACCATCTACAGCTTGTCTAATCCCAATATTAAAAAATGACAAAGGATTTCTGATTCTTAAATCCCGTCCTCAGTGCCTACTGCAGTGTTTCTTCCCATACTCTCAGGTCTCAGGAAGTGCCAGCAGCAGGTGCCTGTGTGTCAGCAGAGATGCTGGTAATGGGCCTTGAGGGCTTTGACTCTCCAGGTAGAAAGTGGTAATGTCTCACAAGTTAAAATTGGCATCTCTAGTAACTGCTGCAAGAGCAGGCTCTGTACAGGTCATTTCCAAGGGTACACAAGAGCAAGGGGCTGACCAAAGTGCACCAAACCTGTACCTCTAAACCTATGATCACTTATTGGGCGTCGACCTCCTTGAGTCCCTTTCTGTCTATTTCCTTTTGGCTCTCGTGTTGCTGAAGACTGCACATTCTCTTGTGTTATGAACTGATGAGCTACTTAATTGTTGAGGAGTGTCAGCTCACTGGAATCTTTTAAAAATGCTGTTCTGATGCCTTGTGTAATTAAAAGTAGTTCTTTAAATGATAGTTAATCAGTTATATTCATCTGTTTTATAACGATTAATTTCTCAGGACTCTCCTTGAAAAAATTCTTTTTGGTAAAGAAACTCGAAATTAAACACTGTAAGTAAAATTGACATCAACTATATAAATGACCTCAGTACTCATTTTAAAATATGGTAAGATTTAAAAAAAACCCACAACTGTTACAGATAGCTGTGCTTCTCAAAAAAACTAATTTTGCACTTCTGTGCTTTTGTTTATCTCTGGATTCCCAAACAAGAAAGGGAGGAAATGCTCAGAAATTTTGAGTTTAGTTTTTCAACACTATGCCGAAATTTTTTGATTTGCAAATTTATTCCTCCTAACTTATATCGACATTTCTATTCTCAAATTATGTATAGATTCAGTTTATTGTCAGGTTGATTTCCCAGGAATAAATTCATCAGAGCCTGGGTAAGAATGGTGGATAAAACTTTCCATAATTCCCTCCGGGATGTATTTAGAACTGACCATCTACTTTTTCAGTCATATTCTTTGAATGAATTTCCTTGTGTATATCATTAGCCCTTGTATTGGGAAGGCAGGCTGGACCCTGTTAAGTCTAAAGAATTCTTTGCTTTCTTGCATTTCATAAACTCTATATTCTAGATCTATTCTCTTATATGTGAGTGGTGACTTACAAATAGCATTTTTTCTCTTCCCAGTGACCCTTCACTCTCAAATAACTGGAAAGTTTTTATACAGACTGCATAAATGAATATGTTCCACTCTAGAGTATTTTATTTTTGGTTTTATATGTTATAAAAGATATTTCAATTATGAAACATTACCTGCGGGCCCATTATGTCCAACCATGATTTTCCTATAAATACTCAAAATTAACCAGGAACACCACTTGCATGTCTTTTTTTTTTCTTTTTTTTTTCTTTTCCAAGTGAGAGGAAGGGAGATACACAGACTCCCATAATACATCAGATCGGGATCCACCCAGCGACACTGTCTGGGGCTGATGCTCTGCCCATCGGGGGTCATGCTTACAACCGAGCTATTTTTAGTGCCTGAGGTGGAGGCTCCATGAAGCCATCTTCAGTGCCTGAGGTCAGTGTGCTCGAACCAATTGAGCCATGGCTGCAGGAAGAGATGAGGGAGAGAGAGAGAAGGGTAAGGGTGAGGGGTGAAGAATCAGATGGTTGCTTCACTGTGCCCTGACCGGGAATCAAACCTGAGACATCCACATACCAGGCTAATGTTCTACCACTGAGCCAACCGGCCAGAGCACCATTCACATGTCTTAAGTATTATTATTTTTTTATCAATAGAAAGGGATGGATGAAACAAGTTCAATGAAGTGCTCAAGGCTATTTGAGATCGTGTGTTTCTGAATATATGTATACACTGGTGCCTCCTTCTGCATTAAAAGGAGATAAATAGTTTGCATATCTGTTTGATCGATATGTTCCAAGAGCAGCCTTTCATTCATTTCACATCTCACATTATTTTAACACTGAGTTTTTCAGCTGTTTAACACATTGTTTCCTGGTGGGGGCTTTTTCTTAATTGAATATATTCTAGCTTTGTTTTACCTATAGTATTTGGAGTCACATTGAAGTTGTTTGACCTCTTTTAAGATAGTCCTCGTCGCCTGACCTGTGGTGGTGCAGTGTATAAAGCGTCAACCTGGGAACACTGAGGTCGCCAGTTCAAAACCCTGCACTGGTCTGGTCAAGGCACATATGGGAGTTGATGCTTCCAGCTCCTCCGCTCTTTCTCTCTCTCTCTCACTCTGTGTCTCCTCTCTAAAATGAATAAAATAAAAAAAATAAATTAAGATAGTCCTCGTCAAACTTGTTCTGTATATTGTCTTATGAGCCTCAGTAAATGCCAACTGGAGCTTGCTCCTTGCTTGTTTTTTTCCTCTCAAAATTCATTTAAATCTGTGCTCTCAAATTACAGCTGTCTGGTCTGTTTCAGTTAGTAATCCTTATTTTAATGTTAAGTTGTTATTTGTAAGTGTAAGAATTTATAAAACAGGATCCGTTTTGATGTGTGGTGTGTGTGCCAAAATACCTTTGGCAAGTCCGGACGTGGCTCAGAGTGGCCAGAGGCCTTCATTTGAATCTAATCTGTGGGCGAATTAAAACCTGGGAAACTTGAGAAAAGCGTGCCTAATTGCCTAAAAAGAAACTCAAAGAGAAAACGCATTGTAGCTTGTTGATCTTACTTCTTTGATAATTCAAAAGGCTCTTCAAGAAAGATGTGGACGTCTAACTCATATTATTGAAATGTGATCATGGAACACAATTGTCATTTGGCACGTTCCCAGAAATACAGATCTTTGCAGGAGGCACCTGGACATACGTGGCAGGTCTGGTAGAATCAGCTAATTAACAACACAGGCTTAAACAGGCACCTCATCTGGCAGTGCAGTTAGTTGCCTGATGGTGCTCAGCAGGGTTGGGTAGTGCTTTTTATTTTTCTATCCTAATGGTCTGCTGCCCACCTAATTTTGCCTTATTGTCAGTCACTACTTACCGCAGCTTGGGGCCCTCCCAGGAGGCTAAATTATTATCAAAGGATTAGGGAGATGTAGTCTTGGAGCTCTGACATTTCTGATTACTTGTCTATGCCAGAACACTAATTAGCTGTGACTAATTAAGAAAAATGTCCCTGCCATACAAAACCATTTAAAAGAACTGAGAAGAAGAAAAGCAATTCAAAAGCTGAGCAGTGCCCAGACTTACTGATGCCCTTAAGATTTGCACCACCACCTTAACTCACCTTTAATGGTGCTCAGGATTTAAAAAAAAAAAAAAAATCTCCCTTGCAAACTGATCTGAGGTTTCTACTTGAATAGGGGGGAAAATGTTGATCACCTAAACTCGCTTAGCCAGGGTAAAATTGTCTTTGATGAATGGAAGATGACAAAACTTTCATTTTTGTCCAGATATTTTTCTAAACACCAGATGCGTTGAGTGTGCGTTCACATTCATTCATGCATTTAATAACAAGGGTTTAATAGTCATTGAAGAAATTAGAATTATCTTTCTACTGATTTTTAAAAAGATAGTTGAAATGATTACAAGAAACAAATTGAGCATTTTTAAAGTTATTTAGTCTAGATTTCATGCTGCTTTTGCATTTAAGATGGTCTGGAAATCCTGGCTCCTCCATGCAGAGCCTGTTTTTTCCATGGTGACTTTGCATGTTGTGCTGCAACTGGTCAGAGTGATTTAATAGAAATACCCGGGTCTCCCCTGAGACTGCATCTATATCAGTTGACCAGTGTGATGTTTTCATAGAACTGATAATTACTCCTCTCCTTCTCTTCAAGCCTAAAGTCATAAGTAAATGACACATGACTTTAAGAACATTTTCTGTTGGGACTTTTTCTTTGGATGAGATGAGAGGAAATATTAAGACAAACTCCCGCATGCACCCCTACTGGGATCTACTTGGCAACCTCCATCTGGGGCCGATGCTTGAGTACTGAGCTGTTTGCAGCACCTGAGGCCATGCTTGAACCAATCAAGCCCTAGCTATGGGAAGGGAAGAGGGAGAGAAGGGGAAGAGGGAGGGTGGGAGAAGCAGATGGTAGCTTCTCCTGTGTGCCTGACCGGGAATCGGACTGGGGACATCTGTACACCCGGCCAATGCTGTATCCACTGAGCCACTGGCCAGGGCCTCTTGGGGCTTTTGAACTGCCCTTTGTTAGCCACCCCTTCTGCACACATGCCCTGAGGCATTGTCATTGCCATTCACAAATGGACACTATAGTGGCAGCCAGATCGCCACTATTGGCTAAATCTGTGTAAGGAAGTGGCTATCATGATAAAAACCTTTATTCAGTGTGTTTGTGAAATGCATTGAAAAGAAGTTATAAAAGAACAATTTTTAAAAATATGTATAAACATCAAAACTCAACACAGAGTCCAATTTCTTGATTTCAGCCCAGCCCTGGATAAGCAACCATTAAATGTTGCTTGTCTTAATCTAGGAAAATAGTTTGCTTTATATAAAGAAAGTTCCAACCCCTACTTCACCTAAATTCTTCATGCTGTTTCTTTAAACTCATTTCCCCTTTTCCTCTCAGTGGAGAACAAAAAGCAGGTAGCCAGTATCCTCTAAGGAGTAATCTTTCCTGTGTATGAAGACTATTATTAAACCACCTGTCATACTTGTCTACTCCAGGACAAATAATCCCTATTTGTTTAACTTCTCTTCATAGGCCCCTTTTCTAGCCCTTTAATCATCTTTGTGGCTGTTCTTTGAAACTGCTTGGTGTTCTCTGTCGTGTTTTAGGATTTAGAGTCAGGAACAGGATGCAGTATTTGAATGTGGTTGAACAAGATTCCTTCTAGCCATGTGACTAGTTATGCATTCTAATAACTATCCCAGACCACTGCTGTACTTACTGATCCTCATAAACGTAGTCCCAGGTATTGTCTTATCTTACACACTGACAATGAATGTGTTTGTTAATGTAGAATGTTCATTCAGTTGATATTTTGAATGCATAAGGTCTAGAAAACAAATTCAATTCACCATTCAATTACTATGTGTACAGAATGGTGGTGGGTGCTAGGGATAAAAGGTTAGGTGTTGGGCTTGTCCCACATTGTTGGATGTCACTCTCACAATGACTCAGTAGGATTCTAATTAGAACAGGAAATTGAAATCCCTCTGACTAATCATTTATTCATCCAACCAGCATTTATTGCACCTTTTCTGAAGGCCACATGCTGTGCTAAAGACTGAGGATACAATATGAAACGAAGCAGACCAAGTCCCTACCCTAAAGGAGCTTACATTCTTATGACCAGGTGGGTTGTTGAGAAAGTTCTTAATTTTTACATTAACCCTTTGAGTAAGTAGTGAGTTGTTTTCATGCTCGCTGACCCCCAGGAGTGAGTTATCTTTTTTCAAAAAATGAAATTAGTTCCAGTTATAGTTTTATTAACTTAAAATAATGTTTGTTTGATAATCAACTTATGGAAACAAGAAGAACATGCATTTGTCTTTTAAAAATGTTGCCTTATACATTTTTAAAATAATAATTTTTGTTATCAGGAGGCACGAGAATATACATGAACGTTCGTACTACTCAAAGGGTTAAAATGCTTCATTTAGAAAGTAGGTGTTAACAGATTTTTCTTCAAATGGGCATACTATGGACAGCTGAAATTTGGTGCTCTTTCAAAATAGATAATAGAGATTGCCTATGGAAGTTGTTAGTTTCTCTCTGTTGCAAGTGGATGATTGGAAACTTGCCAAACATTAGGGCCAGCATAAAAGTTGTACCTAGCTCCCCTTTTGCAATATCAAGTGCCATGGCCGTGAAATAAGGGCACTCCCTCCCCTCTCTCCCCTTCATGGGTTCTTTGCTTAAAAGCAAGGCTCACACCAGCTGGCTCCCACAAGAGCACTGCTGTCCCCTCAGATTGATGTCAACAATGCCACCACAGTGATGCTTCTGTGCCCTTTTTACAGAACAGCTCACAGAGGCAACAAGTAGAGAGCACGCCGGGCCATGTCAATTAAGAGGTAAAACTGTTCAGGCAGGCAGTACAGCCAGCTGTACCCCTTGATAAGCCCCAGAGCCTCAGATAACCCCCAGGAATGGGTACTAGTCCTCTGACATCGGCTGGAGAGACAGCTCCCAGCCTATGTGGCAGACCCTGCAGGGTCAACCCAAGAGCCAAGCACATCAGCAGCTGAGAGTTGTAATGTCATCATATCGGTGTGTGAAAGGGTGTAATATGGCAACACCCATGCATGGACATAGAAATGGGGGTTATTAGATTATAGTATTTTCTCTTTATTTAATCCACCACCTAAATTAGACTGTCACCTTTCAACCTTTGTTCAATTTCTTTAGCCAAAATCATTTGCTTACTTTTGGGTGATGTATACAATTTTAACATCTTCTAAATTACTCTTCTATTAATGAAGCATGATGTATGCTAACAATCTGGCTCTGGTAGTCTTCTCTCTGTTTTATGTTGAAAAGCTGCCCTGTCACTGTTATATATGTAGTGCTTTATCTTTCCAAATATTTACCTTCAGTCCTTCAACAAATATGCAATGCAGTCTGTGTGCCTGACATTCTGCTCTGGGCTGCAGGTATCAATAAAAATAAGAGTCCTTGCTGCCTTGTGGATGTTCACAGCCCATTGAGGCAGACATACAAGCACATTGCACAATGTTTTTATAGACACCTGCTCAGAGTTCTAGGAGCAGAAGATGTGAGAGCATCTAATTCTACCCAGTAAGAGATAGTATTGGCTTCATAGCAGAAATAATGGTTGAACTGAGTCTTAGAGGTTGACGAGGATCTGGCCAAGAAAACATGCTTGAGAATAAAAGTTGAGACAGAGGGACTGGCCCAGAACCATGGATATAGAAAAACCTAACATCTAGCAGAGCAGGGAGGGGGTCAATCAGTTGCTGAAGATTGTTCCCATGGGAGTACACTGAGTCAGAGCCTGAAAGGTAACTGATACTCTAGTCTTTACTGCACTCTAGAAAACTAATTTTGGTATGATTGTCCCTCAGTTTCTATAAGAAGACTGAAGTAGAAAGACCTGCTAGTAGTTAATTCTTAGACTTAGGTGTTATCTCAGAACAAACTTGTGCTCTTTAGTCACAGTTCCTAGAGTCTAATTTATTTTTATGAAGATATCTTACATAATTGATTGAAATGCAGTGCTGATCAAAAAACTTCACCTGTAGTATTCAAAATGAGTCCTTCAATCATATGAAAAGGTCATGGTGCCCGAATGAACTATTCATAGACTATGTCTGTGCCCCAAACTGGTACATATGCCAGTATAACCAGATTGTGCCTTGAGTTCATTTTAGTCATAAGATTCGTCAAACTAGTGTGCATCCCATCATTTGATAACAACTGAGAATCTGAAATTTTCACTTTGCAATCATTGGTCTTTTTAGATTCAGGAAAGGAACCACAGAATAAATGCACAGAAGTACTTGCCTGCTTGATGGTAATGAACAGTGAAGAACAGTGTCCACTTTAATCCTGTATGTGCTATGGAGACAGGGAGGCCAGTGTAATCACTTCTGGGGCATTTTGGAATGGAGGAAGTTTGGGTTAATGAGATAGTAGTGAGCGGGCTAGAGCTTGGGCTGCTCTCAAGTTCTGTAATTTACCCTATCCTTTTACTGAAAAAGATCTAACTCGTCTGTAAATATCTTGGTGAAAACAAAATGTATTGAACTTCAAGAGTTGGAAAGTTTCTTCAGCATTTAACAAGCATTTATCAGGTGCCTACTGTATACCAGACCTTCCATGTCAGTTCTTTTTACATTGTTTTCTTTATTAACAGACATCATGGTGTTTGGGAACTCTCTTTTACAGACTTCTGGTAGAGATATTTTGTTTTTGTTTGTTTGTTTGCTTGCTTGTTTTACTGCAAATCCACATGAATATGAGGATATTAGTCATGGAAAAACAAAGAGATGAATACCACACTTCTCTGTTCTGTGTTTTAGAAAAAGAAGAACACAGCTGCAAATATAGATCAAGTCCCCTTGTGAGAGAACCAAGGACCTTTGTCCACATTGCCTTGTTTTGTTACAGTGAAAAAAAGTCCTTTCCGATATTTCTAAGCATTTGGGTACATAGCACTTTAAAATGTCTCAGGGGACATGTGGGAGACTCACTGCACAAGAGCCATTTGGTTCTTTAAAGAATTTATTTACATTACGCATTAAATTTGTGGGTTTAAATATATCTTTGGAAATGTAGATTGTGTTAACTTGCAAAAAAATGTGGAGGATTTCTTTGAAGCAATAACTATCCTCAGTATTACTTCACAATCCTGTGTTGGAACTACAGAAGGAACCTCCAGGAATGATAGAATTATCTGCTAAAAGCATCAAACTACCCTTAAAGAATCAGAGATTTTATTGATAGAACAGATTGTTTTCTAGAAAGAAATGGAATAACCTAAGCAGTCATGAGCACAGACTCTGGAGCTTAAATATAAGATAAAAATCTTAATCCTGCCACTTATACTTATGTAAAATTGGATAAATTGCTTAATCTAAACTCAGTTTTCGCCTGACCTGTGGTGGCGCGGTGGATAAAGCGTCGACCTGGGAACACTGAGGTCACTAGTTCAAAACCCTGCACTGATCTGGTCAAGGCACATATGGGAGTTGATGCTTCTAGCTCTCTCTCTCTCTCTCTGTGTGTCTCCTCTCTAAAATGAATAAATAAAAAGAAATAAACTCAGTTTTCTGCCTGACCAGGCGGTGGTGCAGTGGCTAGAGCATCGGACTGGGATGAGAAGGACCCAGGTTCAAGACCCCAAGGTCGCCAGCTTGAGCGCAGGTTCATCTGGTCTGAGCAAAGCTCACCAGCTTGGACCCAAGGTCGCTGGCTTGAGCAAGGGGTTACTCAGTCTGCTGTAACCCCACAGTCAAGGCACATATAAGAAAGCAATCAATGAACAACTAATGTGCCACAACGAAAAACTGATGATTGATGCTTTTTATCTCTCCCTGTTCCGGTCTATCTGTCCCTATCTATTCCTCTCTCTGACTCTCACTCTGTCTCTGTCAAAAAAAGAAAAAATGCTAAACTCAATATTTTACCTGTAAGTTCAGTTTCCATGTGTAAAATGGGGATCATAGTGGCCATCCATCAAGGTTTCTGTAAGAATAAAATGATATTTGACCTGATGTATTTGAACTGCCCATGGGGGATTAGGAAAAACCTATGAGATGCCTTTATATAAGATGACCAACTTTTTTACAATGAAAGGGAGGATAAGAATAAATTGAAAACAATATTGTAAATAAAAGAAACATTTTATTCACTGCAACAGTAATACACTATAATATGATAAGTGCATAATAAAAACATTTATAATATTTTATATTGTAATTATGCTTACATGCCTATTAATTTTTAATAATAATTGTAAGAAAAAAGTACTCATTTAGATACAAATATGTCACATCTCACGCAATGGATCAACTCTGCATCGATCAAATACGAACATTTATAGATTAGTCTTCCAATATCAAAAAGGAGGACATTTAAGAGGACACTTTTTAAGGGAGGACAGAACTTACAAAAGAAGGACTGTCCTCCCTAAAGGAGGACGATTTGTCTCCTTACTTTATAAGCAGAATTTATAAGGATACTTATAATAAGAATAACTGTATCTTACAGTTCTTTACAAATCTCATTCATTTTCATTACACTTTGTTTAATTCTTATAGGTCAGTACTTTGTTAAAAGTAAGGTGACCAGTCATCCTTCTTTAGGGAGGACAGTCCTTCTTTTGTAAGTTTCATCCTCCCTTGAAAAGTGTCCTCCTACATGACCTCCTTTTTGATATTGGAAGACTAATCTGTTAATGTCCGTATTCGTCAATGCAGAGTCGATCCATTGCGTGAGATGTGATGTATTTGTATTTGATATGATGATTCATCAAGGATCAGTACAGTGCAGTGAGACACGATTATGAGATGCATGAGCTCCACATGGGAGACCTTGAGAGAGCATGTGATATACAAAGCGCGCAAATGGCTTTGTGTACTTCTTACTGAAACACAACACTGCACATACGACATTGTAGACTCACGATTATTTCTTTCTCAGTGAATATTCAATCATAGACAGGGAAGCACAATTCACATTTTATTAATTCATTATCTATATAATAATTTCCAAATACATATAATTTTATTTACAAGTATTTTCCTGAAATTTGAGTTTTAAAGTGGAAATCTAACCTCAGACCATATCTGTTAATAATGCATTTTGATTAAATAGTTGTATAAAATACATTTTTAATTAGAAAATGATAAATACACCCAAATATTACTCCAAATTAGTGGGTTTGTTTGATACTTAGTTTTGTTAATTTAGCTTCTGAAAAATTCGCCTACCATGATGTAACGTTTTCAGTTCCTAATGTGCTTGCATCATTTGTGTAGCTGTATATTTTATTTTAAATTTTAAATTTTATTTAAGGGGTGGAAAATCAAAAAAGAGAAAATGCCATTTCAACGATAAATTGAAAAAGAAATTTCCATTCCTCATATCAAAGAAAGATACTATTGTTTTCTGCAATATTTGCAGCAGAGAATTTTATATTGCAGTTGGGGGCAGAGCAATGATAACGAAATACTTGACCACCAACAAACATAAGTAATCATTAGATGCATTAGCTTCCAGTTGTAAAGTAAAAGGTTTTTTTTAAACTTTAGATTATTCTGAAGATGAAAAGCAGTTGGCTACAATGGAGGGAACATTTGCATTTCATACCATAATTCACAATCAAAGTTTTCATAGAATGGATTGTACAACTAAATTATTTAAAAAAGTTTCACAATGCAAAATTTTCACAGGCCAGGACAAAATACAAGGCTATTTTGAAATCAGTATTTAAAAATTACTGTGACAAAATACTTACGGAGGACTTGGAAACTGAAGCATTTGTAATAATTTTATCTGATGCATCAAATCATAATGAAATTAAATTTATTCAATAATAGTAAGATATTTTAATGTTACTAAGGACATTCAAGTAAAAATTTTAAATTTAGAATTCATTGAGAGCAAAACTTCTAAAATTTTGTCAAACCATCTATACAGAGTAATAAATGAAAACAATTTGAAATCCAAAGTTGTTGCACTAACAGCTGATAATACAAATACAAATTTTGGTGGGTGAAGACACAAAGGGGTGAATAATGTGTATGTAAAATTACAAGAGTTACTCCAAAAGAAAATACTAGGAATAGGATGTAATACACATATTTTGTCAGATGCAGTCAACACAGTATCATGAGCCATGCCAATTGATGTAGAAGTAATAGTAACTACAATTTATTTGCATTTTAGTTGTTTTTACCATTTGTGTTGCTACTTAAAACAATTTTGTGAAGAAGCAAATGTTGAATACAAAAAACTTCTAGGATATTCAAAAGTTAAATGGCTTCCTCGAACATCTACTATAGAGCGTGTTCTACAATTATTTGAGCCTCTCTGTTCATATTTTTTAAGTTTAGACAAATGACCTAAAATCCTGAAATCATTTTTCAATAATAAAATATCTGAGATATTAGTGTATTTTGTACATAATCAAGCATCTATTTTTTTATAAAACAATTCAAAAGATTGAAGGTGGACACATTTCAGCTATGGAAGTTAGTCTTATTTTGAATGACTTTATCCTTTGATATAAATCTGTTTTGAAGAAAAAATTTCTTCCTTTAATTATAAAACGAAAATTGTCAGACTTAGAGTAACCAAATCCAGGCATAACAGAAAAGTTTATCAAGGAAGTGCAGAATTTTTACCAGACATGTTTTCAATATATTGAAGAATGGTCTGAAACAAACATCATGGGAAATAACGGTTTTCAATGGTGTTTTTTTTACTTCATCACAAGTATATTGGACAGATATTGAATCTTGTCTTGAGTTTTTATCTAAGAAATGCCAGACATTAAAATAGAAGACAATTGTCTCTTCGAAGAAGTTAGAAAACTGAACGTATATTTAAATTCTGAAAAATTAATACAATGGGAAAATGAACACATTGAAATTGATGAAAGGTGGGTGGAAATATTCAGCCATTTCAAAAATGAACGTATTCCATGTGAAAGTTTACTTATTCTTGTTCAATTTACATTGTACTGCCCTGGAACTAATGCAGCAGTTGAAAAAGTTTTTTCAATTGCTAATGATTTTTGGACAAGTGAGAAATCGAGATTGAATGTTGATACTCTAGCTGCAGCACTTGCAGTAAAATTCAACATGAAGGATATTTCTTGTTCAGATCTTTCCAATATATTGTTACAAGATGATACAATGACAAAAAATATTCATTCAATGGAAAAGTACTCATTTAGATAATATTATCTATATGAGTACTTTTTTCTTACAATTATTATTAAAAATTAATAGGCATGTAAGCATAATTACAATATAAAATATTACAAATGTTTTTATACATTTATCATAGCGTATTATTGTTGCAATGAATAAAATGTTTCTTTTATTTACAATATTGTTTTCTTTAATTTATTTTTGTCCTCCTTTTCATTGTAAAACAATTGATCACCTTATTAAAAGGCCAGAATGAGTAAGTTAAAAACAAACAAAATAACAGGTAGTAGAAAGTTCTGGAACTCTAGGCTTGCATTGGGGTTGGGAATAAAGCTATATTTAAGCCACATATGAAAAAAGAAATGTTTTGGCTGTTTGGCTTTTTCCTTCAGCTCATTTTTACAAGAATCACAAGCTATATTGTTTCTAATCATGCCCTTTACCCTGACAGTCAAATATAACTTCATAGTATTTCTGAAGATTATCAGAATCTTATTATTGGAAAGCTAGATTCGTAAAAACTGTCCTCCCTCCATGTTACAGATGAGAAAACTGAGGCACAGGGAAAGCAGGTGACAGGCTCAGCCAGGCAGAGGGTGGCATGGAAGGGCTGTACTGCTCGCCCCTCAGCCTCCATATTGATGTCCTCCTCCGTGGTGCTCACACCAGCCCGCAGCTGCCCTGGGAGAGCAGGTGTCTGTCTTCCCTGCACCACTGTCCTTGGTGTTGCTGGGAATGTTGACAAGTGCAGGTTGGGTTGAGCACTTTCTGAATTTTTAACCATAATAGACTTGTTTCAGTTTTCTGTAAATATAACCCTTACCCCTATTCCAAGCCAACAACAACAAAAATTTACACTCAAAACTTTGAAAATACTAGTGTTTGGGGGTATGTTTTTGAAACTAAATATCATTTTGGTGGGGTGGCTTGCACCAAGGGAGGAAAGGTGGTATTATTGTATCATTACTATAAAATCTGCATTTGCATGTCTAGATATGGGAAGTGAGTGGACACAAATTTAGTTCTATTAAGTAGATGTACTGTTGACAAAAGGAACAAGCACTCTGTATATAATGAGGCATTTCTATTTCCTTTTTAATACACTGTTGAAACTGTCAGGCGTTTACCCGTTTTTAAGTATTTTGTTGCTCAGTGAAGCTACCAAATGATACTAAAGGGCGGCTTACATTTATCAAACTTACCAAAGTCTACAACATTTCAAAGATATACTATATTTTTTTATTCATTCCAAGTTAGCATTAAAAGGGCATATATTTTCTAAGGTGAGAGATGGTATTTCAACACAGTGACTCAGTCCTTGTAAAACTGACAGCGTCTCTTGTAATAAATGGAGAAATACGTATATAGTGGAAATTTGGCCATTTCGTATCTCAGTGTAATAAAAAGTATTGGTTCTTTCTTTTTTTTTCTTTCTTTCTTTTTTTTTTTTTGGTTGTTCACCTATGGAGATGAATATTGGCTGGAGAAGAATGAAAAAATGTATCCACTAGTTCTACCAATTCATAATCAATAAAAAGCTAACCACTTAAGCAGAAAATGTGTGACAGATTTGTTCCCTAGCAGAGCAGCTATTTTTACCTCGCCATCATCATCAGAAGCCACATTCTGACTGAAATCATTTGCTGGAAGCAGCCGCGATATATAAACGCTATGTGGTCTTGTGGTTCTGATTTAGGAATATCAGGCACAGAGGGTCTAAAGGCATTGTGCATTAGTATGTATTGAGACCTCATTCCAGGTGGTAAGCAGCTGGACTTTTTAGAACTAAAACTTCCAAAATCAATGTGAAGTGCTTGTTTCCAGGCAATAAGCATTATATTTAATCGAATCATTCTCCAAATGTGATAAATTAGCAGAAAAGGAACTCGTGCATATTTAATATATTTGTTTTGTATCTGCACTAGCCAACAGAATAATGAAATTCCTGAACTACTTCTCTTTAACTTGCACGAAGAAAGCCCGGTATGTTGCTAAATCTCTTTTCACCGGCGTTGCAGAGAAACAACTTTAATCCTTGTTAGAAAATTGCTGAGTCTGGGGCTGACAAAGAGCTCATGCCTGTTCCATTGTTAGTGCTCCGGGCCCCAGGAGCAGAGCCCTTTACAGCTGCGAGGATCCCGCCCGGCTCAGCTGCCCTATTTAGGAGAGGAGGTTTGTCAATTTCTATTGACAATGGAGAGAGTTTTTCAGGGTCTGTAGCAGTGCGGACACAGTTGGGGATCAATGCCAGCCATTCAGACTGCACCCTCTTTCATTGCTTTGGTTTGTTAATTCAAGACTAAAGGTCCACAGAGGGGGTTCAGGGTGTTTAAGAAAGCTGATGAACTGTTTAAGAAAGCTGATGAACTACAAGCATTTATAGCCCTGGTGTGGCAATTTCCATAGTCAGTGGCAACTCCTGGCACGGAGGGAGCTGTGTCCTTGTTGACCCTCTTGTTATTAAAAATGCACAAGTGCTGCGCTTCTCAATATTTCCACACTCTTCCATTGTCAATACCACCTTCTGAGCCCTTCAGCTTGTTGCTTGCTCTAAAGATCTTCTTAGATTGGGTTTGAAAACTTCACCTTAAACACTAGATTAGACTGATGTTCTGTTTTCCGTGCTCCTGTTGATTTGTTGAACCTTCCCCGGGCTGGAAAGCAAGTAGCGGCTTGATGGGGAGACAGGCCGCTAATATGATTTACCCGTCTACAGTCATGCACAGTAAGTGTGAATAAATACAGGGGTCTCACAGAGTCAACCCTGGCCTTTCCTTTCCTTTCATTTATGCTTTCAAAGAGGTATCTCAAGAAAATGAAGTAATACATGCCCTTACAGGAGTTGAATGGGCCACAAAAGGAAAACCTATTTTTTGTTAAAGTCGTAGATTGTTGTCATGGATTGGTATGGAAGGAAATGCGGAACATAGGCATACTACTTTATCCTGCACAGAGGACAGAGCAATAATCCACATCCCTGGCTCCAGGGCCCTCATGGAGCCCCTCTCTCCGCAGCTCCGAAGGGAAAAGTGAATAGCCAAGTTCTTAGATAAAATTAACTTTTCCAAAGTGGAAGGATGTTTTCTAATCTTCAGACTTCACTGCACATTTATCCTTTCCAAATGTTTTTTTCTTTGTTTTGGGAAGTGGGTTTAATTTGGTGGGGGAGCAGGGATGAGGGACTGAAGCCACGCTACCTTTGACTTTTTCTCTCAAGATGAGAAAATGGGACTTACTTATGTCAGCACCCAAAAGAGAAAAATAGCAATGCCAGCTCCAGAAACAGGAAAGTGCTAGAGGTTTGTTGGATGGTTTCTGCTTGCTTTTTTTTTTTTTTTTTTTTTTTTTTTTTGTGTGTGTGTGTGTGTGTGTGTGTGTGTGTGTGTGTGTGTTTCACCATATATAAGAATGAAGCAGTTCTAGTAGGGGGTGTTTTTGTTAGTTTATTCTTAGTAGCTACATAAACTGAGAACTAAGCTACTGCGCTCTTCATTTGCTTATTTTGGCTGAAGTGCTTCAAAATGCTTTGACATGAAAACCAAACATATGCATTCTTTTCAGATATAATTAATTTTTATTATAGAATAATTTGCCCATAAAGTAAGATGATGGTCAAGTAGCTTAAGCATTCTATTTAACTATAGTTCTCTTTTTTCTCTTTTCTTACATTTGGATCCTTTTATTCCAAAATTGTTTTTTCTCTATGATTATAATTTTGGCATTTTGAATTAAAGAAAATACCATATTAATAATAAATTTTTGTGTTATATTAGATGTGTTTTTGATTTCCACTTAATCATAAGTATTACTCATCTGTAATGGAAAAATGAAGTTAAATTTTAAATTATGTAAGGATTTTTTTAAAGAAAAAATACATACTCAGTAATTTTAAGAAAGTACTTCCATTTCACTCAAGTTTATATAACTTTTTATAGTAACTTTACAGTCAAAGATATCAACTAGTATGTTATGCTAAACTTTGTACAATTTATCATATTTTGTCCCCCCAACAAAAAATTTATTTTTGCCTGCAGAAGGACTCTAATTTAAGAGTCATGAACATCGGGTACATGGATAACATATGTTTTTTAAGTCATAGTCTGTCCCATATTTTTAAAACTTGAAATGTTCATTCATCTATTTGATAGCATAGTATTTTGTAAATCAGTTCTTTTATTTTACTTAGCTTATCTCATTTTCTATATGTATGTTCAGTGTACTAAAAAATTAATAAACGTAAGTCTGATGAATATAAAACAGTAGTCATCTTTAATTTATGCTTAAAATACTATTTATTATACTAAATTTATTAGGACAGTGTTAACACAAGTCTAGATGAACTTCAGACTCATTTGTATCCCTTGGGATTTCTTGTATGCGTTGGATTTACTGTTATATTATGTGAAGAAAGATATTGAAGATTTTTTTCTATTTTCAGACACCTAAAACATCTGCATACACATGTGATCTGCAGTGTCACTGTGTTTGTGTACACAGACAAGGTGCAAAATTTCTTCTCTTTCAAAACTGCTTGTCATTTCCTAAGTGCTGATTGGACTTGGCTGTTGTTCACGGTTATCTGAATGAGTAGCATGATTATATGTAGTGTCACCTAAACTGAGCCCTGACACATAGTAGTCACTGAATCTCTTAGAATGTCACCATTAATAGCAGATTGCCTTTTTAAAAAACATGGGAACAAAATCCCTCTTTTTACTATACTCACAGACATTATGTATGAACAGGAAGTTACATACAAAAAGAACTTCAGCTATCTCCTCAAGAGAGTTGTAATACACAGAGAAATACGAACCATCCAAAAACACTTGCAAAATAAAACAGATCCTTGCTTTTCATAACTTGGTCACCTGACATCTGTCCATCCTGATGATGTACCTGTCTCAGAGCTCAAATTTTTACTTTAGGTGGTTTTAAAAAATCTTGGCCAATACATCCCAATCGATAGTAGATACATGTGTGATTGAGGATTACTGATAAGGAAGCTGGGGATATTTTTGCTGTTGCTCCTTTAAAATGTTATTTCTAGCCATTGGCCACATGCGTATGGCATTAGGTACTTACTCCTAGAATTTTACATAACATACAGGCTAATGGCAAATTTTCCTTTGAAAATAATTTACCTGTGTTTTTTGTTTGTTTGTTTGTTTTCTGTTTGGCAGTCCTTTGAGTCCCCTAACACGTGTGTAGTATCCACTGTTACCAACAAACGACAAAGCAGGCCACTAGGCAGCAAGTGCAAAAAAAACCCCACAGTTTCCCATGAATACGTTACAGCTGAAGACTGCAATGTTAATTCACGGAAAGAACAGGCTGGGTCAACTTGGCAGGTTTTCTAGCAAAACATACAATTCTGTTAACAGGGAAATTATAGCATTATTGACTTCAAGTGCTAATCTGTGGTCATTTCAGACTCTTTCATTACCAAATCTGTTAAATGAATACTGCAGAGGTTTGTTTGTTTTTTCCTTTTCTCTCCTCCCCTATGCCCCATCCCTCTTTCCAGCAATGGTACAGCAGTTCCATGAAAGTCATCTGTGTGTGGTTGGCTGATAGATTAGACGTCCAGCTTCATATTTACCAATTGAAGACGCTCATCAGGATCGTGAAGGTAAACAAAATGTGTTTAGATGGGAATTGCCCAGCAAGCTAGAGAGAGAAATGGGCAACATATTGACATACAGGAGAAAATAATAGTATTTGCTAAAACCGAGTGGATGTGAGTACTTTTTTAAACATTACTTTTAGTAATGATGTGCTGCTGTTTATTTCCATTCCCAGTTAGATTGCTAAACAAATATAAACTTATCTTTTTTTTTTGCTCTAATAAACAAAAAATATTTTAATAAGCAGTCACATTTCAGGATAATATACATAAAGGCCCTAGCACATTTACCTGAATGTAGTAGGAGGTCCATGGTCATTTTGTGTTTTATTAAGTATAGAAATGTTTTCTCACAATACATTTCCTCCATATTGACTGAGATCCTATCATCATGAGGCCTATTGAATTGCATTTGTCAATAGTTTAAGAAGTGTCTCCATTATTTTCTTTTTCTATATTTCTTCTCTTTTTTGTATTTTTCTGAAATAAGAAGCAGGGAGGCAGAGAGACTCCCTTACACACCCAACCAGGATCCACCTGGCATGCCCACTAGGGGGGGGGGCGATGCTCCATTGCAACTGGAGCCATTCTAGTGCCTGAGGCGGAGGCCATGGAGCCATCCTCAGTGCCCAGGGCAACTTTGCTCCAATGGAGCCTTGGCTGTGGGAGGGGAAGAGAGAGATAGAGAGAAAGGAGAGAGGGAAGGGAAGAGAAGCATATGGGCGCTTCTCCTGTGTGCCCTGGCTGAGAATTGAACCTGGGACTTCCACACACCAGGCTCTACCACTTAGCCAACCTGCTAGGGTTCATTATTTTCTTCTTATATCCGAATATAAAAGTAGTATATTATCACTGCCTGAATTCTTTTGGAAGCACACCCTTTCCTCGATGTAAGAGCTCATAAGGTTCCATGCTGAGGACCCTGCATGTCTAATAGATGTCACATCAGTTCAGCAAGACCATTTTGACTTTTGCTCTTGAAGAGAAAATGTACTGATGCACATGTTATATTTAGTGAGTAGAGCTTTAAAATAACATTTATTCAACATGATTTTTCATGCTTTGTGAATTATAGTGGAAGTACAAAATTCACCCCAAGTATAACTTTTTCTTAAAATTGAGACAAATCCTACCTGATGGGTAAAAACAAAACTTTAAGCTACTAAGAATCAGCTGTTGCCTGACCTGTGGTGGTGTAGTGGATAAGGCCTCGACCTGAAAAGCTGAGGTCGCCAGTTCAAAACCCTGACTACCCTGGTCAAGGTACATATGAGAGTTGATGCTTTCTGCTCCTCCCCCCTTCTCTCTCTCTTTACTCTCTAAATGAATAGATAAATAAAATAAAATAAAATAAAGAATTAGCTGTCCCTTTAAATAGATCATCTTCATTTCCATGTTAGTACCATTTAAAAATTGCTACATACATATATAGACACATAAACATACATATATATATGAAATTATTATATATAATTATATATGTGCCTATATATGTGTATATGTATATATGCACATGCATATTTATGTGTGTGTATGCACACACATGTATACACATTAATTCTCAAGTGCTGTTGCTGACCTACCACTATCAACATCACCTGGGAAGTTGCTAGACATGCTGACGAGTTGTCTAACCTCAGACCTATTGAGTCAGAAACTCTGAGATTGGGGCCCAGCAATCTGCATATTAACAAGCCCTCCAGAAGATTCTGTTCGTTGTTAAAGTTTAAGAACCACTGTTATATCATTTAAAGAAGAGTTTTTTGCCACATTAAAATATTTTGCATCATTCTCTTGGTTCCTGCAGTCTAATTAGAATACAGATTCTTTTGTGCCATAGACACACAGGTTATTACAGATTAAAAAGACCCCAAATTAGGAAAGTTCTGTTTTAAAGTAAGAAGTTGGCACATCTGGAATGTAGAACCAAATTTATAATGGCACAGTAATAGCAGTCATGATTAGTTATAAATAACAAAATGATAGCCACCCACTACTTTTAAATGCTGTCAACCAATCATGTTTCAGTGCACAAAACACCTTTGATCCAGAACAATTGTTACGAGGTGTTACTTATTTTACAAAGAAACTGAGCGCACACTAAGATCTTAGCATTCACATTTGCCTAGATTTCTTTAGCATTTCTTCCTTGTTTCTGAAAACATGACTGAGAGAGCTTTCCAATGAAGTTTGTCTTTCTTAAAAACGAATCAGGGTAATCTATGTTCACCTTCTAAAAATACATATATGCTAAGGTTGCAGTCTATACTGTTGGGATTAGCTGGCTGCTCTTATGATCAGCCATATTTTCTTTATTATTTAGAAATTAATTTTAATGGGGTGACAGTGATCAATAAGAGTACATAGGTTTCAGGTGAAAGCTCCATGGCATTTGAACTGTTGATTGTGTTTGGTACTCATCACCCAAAGTCAATTCATTTTCCGCCACCACATATTTGTCCCCCCCTTATTCTCCTTCCCGATCAGCCATATTTTCAAGCTGATGTCTACTTTGTTCAGAGGTCAGAAATCATATATTCAGTCAATTGGTATTAGTTAACAAATTAAGCCCTTTCCTTTGTTTTCTGAATAAAATTTTTATTTTTTTTTATTATCCCATCATTTGTCTCTTTCAAAATCATTCCCTTTCTCATATTCACACATCATTACAGGTAAAAAAAAAAAAAATCAAGTACCAGTAAATATTTCAGCAAAACATTAACAATACTTTCATGAATTTTATGGTAACACTTTCATTGTACTCTAAAACAATCAATTTATCTTAATTTTAATATATTCTTCATTATGGCTCCCGATAGTCAAGACTGATAAACACAAAATTAAATTTCATGACCATGTTTGACTGTCCATGTTTTGGTTTCCACAAGCAGGCTCAGCCAGTGCTTTCTGGGGCTGATATATTTAATTAAGTCATAAGGTTTTATTTAATAGTTAAAAATAATTAATTCCACAATAAAAATCAGGATGAAATAATAATTTAATGTTCTAATTGGTTTTTCTTTACTACTCTGAATATAAACAGACTTTAACCAGTTTCATATGTGGATTCTTCATTCTTCAGACCTGTATGGTTATGTTTACAATGATCATTTTCCAGTGAATCTAAGGAGCTGTTAACTAGCACATGTGTAGAATTGTGAAGGCTGCTGACTAGGCTTTCCTGCCATCCACATCACTTAGAGTTGGCCTGCATGTTACAGCAGAGTGGTGCATTGTACCCAGGAGCCAAACCATTCTACCCTTACTGCTCCCAATTTTTGTCGTTTATCTATGCCCATGAAGACCCAGGCATTGATTTATATGATAGCCAACTTTGTCCTACAAAGATACGTAGGCACACATTAGTTTATTCATGTTGTTCACTAAGAAAAAACAAATTCTAGAAAGATTTTCACAAAATAGGATTATGAAACTATTTGCAGAGTTTTAACATCAGTGATTTACTTGGGGAGGGGAAAAATAGAATCCTCAAATAACCTCAGTGGTGGATTTGTGTTCTCCCTACTGGCCATGTGACATTTAAAAGCAGTTAACATAAATCAGCTGACTTTTTTACTAGGAGAAAAGACAAGTGAGCAGCACCCTGTGGCAGACACTTGTCTTAAGTAAGAGCCAAGCAAGACAGCCATCGACAGCCACAAAGGATGTCCAAGTGTCAATAACATTTCATGCATTCTAAAAAGACAGGGAAGGAGATTTCGAGGATACCTGCTCCTAACTGCTTATTGCTTGCTAATAGAATAAGGAAGTGGAGTTTTAAATGTTATGTAAATTAGGAAGCCTTCAGGGCTGCAAGTCCACAATACAAACCTGTCCCTGCCAATTTACTGATCATTTAAACTAAGGCTAAGAAAGTAGGACTGGCCTGACCAGGCGGTGGCGCAGTTGATAGAGCTTCGGACTGGGATGTGGAAGACCCAGGTTCAAGATCCCGAGTTCACCAGCTTGGGCGCGGGCCCATCTGGCCTGAGCAAAAGCTCGGCCAGCTTGGACCCAAGGTCGCTGGCTTCAGCAAGGGGTTGCTAGGTCTGCTGAAGGCCAGTGGTCAAGGCACATGTGAGAAAATGATCAATGAACAACTAAGGTGTTGCAATGGCAATGAAAAACTAATGATTGATGCTTCTCACCTCTCTCTGTTCCTGTCTGTCTGTCCCTATCTATCCCTCTCTCTGACTCTCTCTGTCCCTGCAAAAAAATAAAATAAAATAAAGTAGGACTCACAAACTAGGTATATAATTATCAGTGGAACAATAAGACTTTATACCAGAGAGATCATCTGTAGGTGAATATTTTGTGCACTTTATATGTGTTTAGTCTTAACTATTAGACACTTGTAAACTTGAACACAGATGTCTATGGTTATAATACCATGTATAGCAGTTACCGGAGTCTCTAGATAAAACTTACCTTTCAGAGTTACTTTCTGGGTTCTAATACCACCAAAATTTTGATATATTATTACCTTAGTAATATAAGCTTATTATCTTACAAAGAGAATATAAACGTGGTGGGTTGCATGTGTCTTAAAACAAAGATATTAGAATCTAAGTGAAAATAGTTTTGATCATTTGATAAAACTAACTCTGCATCTAAATTTTACTTGCTGTTGAGATGCTACTTTCAGGTGCTGCACAGTGTTCTTCATGGTTCAATTTATTTTTGGACATTGATGGACTTTTTAAAAGTGAATTTTATTTATGATCACTGATTATCTAAATAAATTATTCATTCTTCATACTTACTTTTGACATATCACTTCTGAAACTTGGTGTGATACCATGGGGTGTAAGTCATATGAACGAAGACAGAAAGAAAAAATATGAAAATCCCAGTGGACCACTACCTTGTAATGGTTCTCCTCCTTCCCAAAGGTCTGTTAGTGGCCAGGTGTATTTATCATGGGGATTAAGATGTCATTCATCAGTACCTCCTACCTTACATGAATAAGCTCCTTTAGCTCATCCCTCTGGATATTATGATCTTTTCCTTCTATTGTTTTGGGGGAAATCAAGCATCCTTTAATGTTAATTTCCAGATATTGGAGTTGTAATAATCGGCCATCAAGGACATCATTTTTTACTGTTTTCATCTATTAAATGTAAACAACAAAAAAGATGATCACCAGCAATCAGCAGCACATTGATATATACAGATACTTTGGGCCAGATCATTGAAATCTGATTACTTAATATTCTAAAGCAGTGGTTCTTAACCTTTTTTGAGGTACTGAACCCACCAGTTTCATATGCGCATTCACCGAACCCTTCTTTAGTGATAAATAAAATATGATTTTTTTCCCAAATTCAAGACATAGGTATATGTTTCTTTACTGGTGCACAAAATGAGCCATGCATGAACATCACCTTGCTCAAAGAACAAAACCAACAAAGTGCATGAACTCACAACAAATTACGGTATTACTTTATTCTGGCCTCCGCAGCAGAGGCTTCTCCGAACCCCTGAGACTGACTCATTGAACCCCTAGGGTTTGATAGAACCCAGGTTAAGAACCACTGTTCTAAAACTAACGTAGGATAATAAAAACTTATTTAACTTCAAAACGGGCCTCTACAGAATGGAAATCTTTATTTGTTCTTTGTTTCTTGATAGAGCCAGTTCTGATATTTTTTATACAACTTCAAAAATTAATAATGATATAGCAGTCTTTAGTCATAGAACTATCATATATGAAGAAAACCACACTGAAAGGGGAAAGTAAAATTAAGGGAAGCTCTATTATAGGTTACGTATTTTAAATGCCACCTAACCCTGAGTTCTGTTCTTACTGTTTTCAATAATCACTATAGAAACAATAACATGGTATTTTATTTTTTGACATATAACACACCAAGTTATAATTTACTGTTTCACAGAAAATGTAAATACATGTTTTATTAGCCCATCTATGAAAGCTTTATGCCAGAATTTGACAATTCACATTGCACAAGAATTTCAAAAGGAAAGGGCAGAGTTCATAACAGGCATTTAGGTATACACAAAATTTTACCCAGTGCTACATATAAGTTTTATAATTCACAAGTGCTGAAAATACAAACATTTACTAATAATAGGATTAATCTCTCTCCTCTCACCTCCCCAAAACGCTAACACAATTTATAAAATGTGATGTATTTTCAAGTATTAAGGTAAAGTCTCCTCAATTGGGAAAACTAAGGATTTTTTCATATTAAAAATACACGTAAGTATATAACATTTTTCTCTTTGTTACAGGTTATCCAAATAGTAAATTCTGCATAATTAGTAATATTTTGAGAAAAGCTTTATTTGTCGTCTGATAGTTACAACCTTTTGGTCTGTTCAGAATGATTCTACTTTGAATAGAACTACCCAGAGCCTCTCGTTTCATTTTCTCCCCAGAAATACACCAGCAAGACGATTGACAATCCGAAGCCATTAATGGGTTGTCCAAGATCATTTTTGAAATGCCAGCTGAGTTTATATACATTTAGACACCCATATATATACCTGCAGCCATATACTCAGTAAGTTGTCTAAGTCATTCATCTTCTTCCTCCTCCAGAAAACCTATCGGGATTTCCGATTGCAGGGTGTGTTGGAAGGCACACTGAACAGTAAGACCTATGACACTGTGCACCGACGGCTAACAGTAGAGGAAGCTACAGCCTCTGTTTCGGAAGGAGGCGGACTTCAGGGCATTACAATGAAAGACAGTGATGAGGAAGAAGCCTGATGCCATGTAGCTCTGTAGATGAACGAAGGACCTTGACATTGTTTATTTTGTACCTTGTCCTTGTAATTACATTGTTTGACCAAATAAAAATGCCTGTGTTTCACTCCACATTTTAAAAAGTAAACCTGGATGCAGAAATAAAGGGAAATGCCAAGGTCTTTTTTTGTTTTTCTCCGTTTTTAAGAAGATCAGCCACCTTTGTGGAGCCTGACCTAAAATGAGCTTTAGCTCCATTTGTGATTGGAACATGAACTATTTTTGTAAGTTGTCTTTATTTTGTTCTGTAATCACATCAAAGTAGTGTCCTGTGTGTGCCATAGGTACTCCTCATAATACAACATGGTGAGAAGTCACTCCAGATCACTCTGCCTCTGTTGCTGTTGTGCCCCTGTTAAAATGGTGTCTGCAGTTTACCATTTATGTGCAAGGTTTGTTTCATAGTTAATTTGTCATTGCTGTGATGTATGTAAAAACTCTACCCTTGGTTCTTAGTCCCCTGAATTTGTCTTCAGGTATATTCCTGGGCTTAAAGATTGCCAAATACAGACTAGATTATCCAATGCGCTTGTGTCTTGTTCCATTCTGAACAAAAAAACAAAATTCCAAAGTGTGGGTTAGTGAGTGTGCTGCCATCTACTTCCTTCTCCTACTTGCAAGAGCTGGAAGGCACTAAAGATCAGTTCAGTCATAACCACTTCTGTCTTGATTAGACTTGTATAGATTAAATGCAGTAAAAAAATAAAATGTTTGCAGTATTACAAACATCCCAACAATTTGGCTCTGTTTTGTTTCTTGCTTTTGTGTGTGTGTGTCCTGTTCACAATTAAAAGAGTAAAAGATATTAGCACTGTTCTGTATGTAGTAGGTACACACACTTGTTGAGACTTGGGTCCTATGACAGCATCTTTCAACAGCAAAAGTGAGGTTGATTGCATACTCACATATTGTGTATTATTAGTTAATATGAGCAATCAATGGTAACTAATAACTGGAAATACTAGGAATGCTACTAATGTGAACTAGCAATTGACATATTAATTAGCAGTTACTTCTTCCTCCAAAGTATTTTCTTGTAACTATTTTGAAAGATAAATAATAGCATTATGCTTTGTAATTTCTCTATGAAGTTTTATTTTCGTATTTTTTCTAAATAAGTTGGTATGTTGTGCTACTGCATTCATTCATAAGTAATGTTTATATGAAGTAAGTTAATACTGAGGAAGTGGAGTTATCCCTGAATTTATGTAAACTTAGGTTCCAAAACTTTGCAAATGAAACAACTCGGATTTTTAAATTCATTCCCCCATTGGTGTTATAAATGGTGGATGGGTATCCAGACTAGCCCAGAAAAAATCTATTTAGTCCACAGTTACTGTATAATATTGTTTTGGCTCAATTTCTGGGTCACAGAGTTAAGAGGCTCTGTGATACAAGATCAACATGAAAGATTTCTTCCCCTTTGCTGGGCTGGAGACTAACCCCCACTCAGTAATTTTGAATGGGAGGGGAGTTCCTCTTGGGAAGTTCTCTTTCTCATCTTCCCTCCCTTTTCCCTTTACCTTAGACTCAGTCCCATCCTTTCTTCAAGCCCTCAGGTTTCCAGTGATGTTCCTTGAACTCCCCAAGCTTGCTGCTTGCTGCACAGCTCAAATTGCTCTATGCTTAGAAGTTACTCACCCTTGTTTTCCTTTCAATAAAATGTCTATTTCATTGATACAGCTCATCTCAGTGTAATTGACCCATTTTGTCCTAAAGTATGAATATGAATGACTGGTGACCCTTTCTTAAGAGTGTGTGTATGTGTGTGTGTGTGTGTGTGTGTGTCTAGCTGATAGAATTAGGAAATAAAGGGGAAAGTACTTGGGAGGGTCTTCCCACTAGCTTGATCTAATTACTCTGCTTAAGGGCCCCCTCTTTGCTTGTCAGCCTCTGGTACTCTGGTAGTCTCTCTATATTTGGGTGTTCTCTGCTCCATCCCTTCTGCACCCAGATTTGTAAAAGCTCGGTTGCCACTGCACCCTCCACTGGCTCCCACAGCCCGGGTAAGAGCAAAGCCAGGCTGTGGGGGTGCTCACAGTTGTCTGAGGGATCATGACTATCCTTTGAGCCAAGGAAAGGTGTGTTAAGGGAAGTTTATAAAGTAAGTTTGAAAAAGGCTGAAAAGTTGCTTTTAGGTTTTGCCCAGAAATGTTCTTCAACATAATTGCTAATTGCTGAAAGGACTTACTAACTGTACATTGATGTGTAACTGAGGGTGAGTGCCCAGGCATCTATTAGAGAAAGCCAAGTGTTGTTATTCTTTAAAGGAATTTTTTTAGAAAAAAATTTAATTGGAAAGCTAACAAGTGCTGCAATGATAGATTTTTGAAATGAAAATCATGTTTAACCAAAAAGAAATAGCCCTACCCTTCTAAGTGGCCTTGGGAAGGACAAAAATGTACATTCTTTGCACAGTTTGGTAAGTGTTGCTGGAGAAAATAATGAATAAGGTCTGATGTCCAGCCGCAATGGGCTTGTTAAATAACACATCTAGAAGGAAAATTTCTGCAAACACTTGTTGGAGAAAAATCGCGATTATACTCGTTCCTGCAAGGGGAGAGAACCACACAGAGCTCGATGTAAACCTCTCGGCTCCAGCTGTGGGTCGTTCTTGCATTCACGGATTTTTTCCACTTGAATTCCCATTAGTTCTTGTTCATTGTCCCTCGCTCTGGAGAAAGGATTTCCTGCTACTTTTGCAATAAACGCCTGTTTGCAAAGTGTCTCGGGGCTCCCACTCCACCCCCCAGGGTCGTGGCATGGCTTGGCACCGCCCTCCTTGGCGACCTGGAAGGTGCGCTTGAGTGGAAAAGAGGTCACCGGCCATCGCCGTTCGTGGAGCCCCCCAACCCCTTCCTGGTGCCCCAGTCTGCCTCCAGAGAGGGGCGCGCCACCCGCGCAAACCTGTGGGCACCCCAGGCCGGAGCCCTGGGCGCACGGGCGCTCGTGGAATCTGCGCTCTCTGCAACGCAGACCCAGCCTCCCAAACCCCCTCTGCTACCTTTGCTTTGTAAAAACGCCGGGCGGGGGTGGGGGGGGGGCGAGTAGAGCGAGAGACTGGTCGCTTTTATTCGTTCCTTCCAAAACAGAAAATGGAAATTTCCCGGTCCGGGTCCCTAAAGGGAAGTGATAGATCGATGTTCCTGAGATGTTCACGCGTCACTGGCACAGCAACCTAGACGGCCCGGCGTGCTGGGCGCCGCTCCCTTCAGAGCACGGCAGCCCCCACCGCCAGCCCTCAACGCATCCCTCCCTCGTGGATTGTGCGGGCTTTGGAGGCCCGGTTTGTGGGGCTCGGGAGCACAGGGTTCATCCTGTCTTCACACTGTGACTACCCCCAACCCCTGCCGGATCCAGTGCCGGGAGACATAGGAGTGGGTCTGCCTTCCCCTTCAAACCCCGCTCGCTGGCGCAGGAACCGTCGGAGAAGGACCCCGAGGTTCAGTTGGCCCAGAACTTTGCTGCAGACGCATTCGTGCCCATAGGCCAGAGACACTCAGTGCTGGCTGCAAGATGGGGCGCAGAACTACTTTAAGCTGCTCTTTCTGTGACATTGAAGTAAGATTCTTAAGGGAGCAGAGCAGGTACAAGCTCTAAGCCTGGATACCCGCAGTCACGAGTGACCGCCACCGCGGCCTTTATCCGTGTGCAATAGGTAATTGTTTTTAAAGAAGTAGGTACTGCAGTGTAAGTATGTACTGCCGCGAGGAGAGCAAGTGAACAAAGAATTCAATGTTTTTGATTTTGGGTTTGTTTGCTTTTTCCAAATGAAGAAGACCCCTGATTTCAAGAATTATCCCTGAAACCGCATAAGGAGCCAGGATCTTGAAGACAGAAAAGGTTGGGTTTGAATCCTAACAGTTTCTGCTTCCCTTCGTGTGAGCTCTGTGGCCTTGGGCAAGCTATTTCACCTTTCTTAATAAGGTGTTGCAAGGCTTAGAGGCACTAAGTCGTGGCCGTTATTAACTGCTTCTTAATGTAGGACTGGATTCAGAAGAAATCTCTGGCACTTGCTCCACCAGTCCACGAGCCATTCTTCCCAGGATTGCCACAGGATCCTTCTAGAGACTGCACTCAGGTCCACAGACCTTCAGCCGCGCCCCAGTGTGTCCGTGGACTGACTGGAATTGTCCAGCTCCGCGGGTATATATATGACCAGGGAGTGTGAGGAGAGGAGGAGTGTGAGGGAGGGGAGGGGCATGCCAGCCCAGTCTCCAGAATGGGCAGCATTGTTGAGAGTAGCCACTGGAACTGCAGTTGGGAGGGGAGGCAGCTGGAGACCTGTGCCATCGGGTCCACATTAGGATGATGTTGGTCAGGAGCTCTGAAATCGAACAGGTATTATCTGGGAAGTGCCAGGCTGCAAGTCAGGAATTCCAAACCAGGACCTGTGACCAGTAGGTTGAGTTCAAGAGAATTTCAGGAGCAAATTGGTGATCATTAATGGTTTCCAAACTTTAAGGAGGCTTCGAATGGCTCCCTGCGTCTCAGACCAGAGATGCACACACAACTCTTGGAAAATGCCAAGCAGAACTGTGAGAGCTACAGGGGAGTCCGCAAGGCGCCCCAGCATGCTCCAAGGTGGCATCAGCTGTGACAGCTGAGCCAAAACTATTGATGAAACAGCCAGCACTGAGTTCTGACCCGTAATGCTAAACTGGCAGCCCTTCTAGGCTTCATGGACAACGCCAATAACAGGGAGGCCCTAACTCGCAGGACTAAGGGCACACCCCTGGGTCAAAATCCAGCAGGCCCATTTCGAGGGAGACTCACTCCCTGATGGTGCTGGGGCCAGGCTCATGGTGGCCCTGGGAAGGTAGAAAGTGATCACTTGTCAAGGAATATGATGCCATCTCAGTCATTTCTTAAAGGAGGTCTTCCTGCAGCTTCTGAGTTCCAGATCCAAGGAACGTGATTTCACCCTGGCTGCTTGCTGACTTCGGAATACCACGACACCTTTCATCTCATGGAACTTTGCAATTTTACTTTAAAGGTGGATGTATTAGTGTGCTTGTTGGTGAGTGATTTAAAAAAAAATAGCAAATAAACATATTCCAGATTTGTCCACATTCTCCTCCCACATTGTCCATCTCTAGGATCAGTGGTTCTCCAGTAGAGAGGGAGGGAGAAGTTAATTTCAAACTCAAGAACCATTGGGTAGATTAGTTACTCTATCCCTGGACCTGGCACAGGCTTGTTTATGGACTCCTTACACACAGTATGTACCTTTGCAACAATTAAAAGATTAAATTACTTTCCTTTCTGCTTGAAATCAATTCTGGTTTGCCTTTTAACACTACCTGTTGCCTGACAGCCAACAAGAGATATGTCTCTGGTGTGTGATTGGCAGAAAGGAAAAATAATTAAATTGCTGAGGTTTGTTGTGTAGAGCATTTCCTCGCAATGCCAAGGAAGCAAAACTAATTATTACTTTGGGAAGAGATTTTAATAAGGAGGCAGAAAAGGTCCTTGAAAGAGGGTTTACATAGTGAAAGGTCAGAATGCAACAGAAGTGTATTTCAAAAAGTAGACTGTGAAACCTGAAAAAGGCAGGGGTAGTAGCTGATTGTGGAAAGTGTTTTGTTTTTGTTTTTTTTGAAACCAGGTTCTACACTATCCCCCACTGCCCACCCCCTACACACACACACACACACACACACACACACTAAAGAAGCTGGGTAATACACATTACAAAGTTGCCATATTAAAGAAGCTCATTCACTGTCATTTATTCAGACTGCCCAGTTTTGTTTTGTTTTGTTTTGATGGGTTTTTTTGTTACATTGTATAATTGCTAGGTAAGTTATTTCATATCATTAGGATAGTGTATTAGAAAATTACTTACTTTAAAAATGTACAACTGCTTCTAAGGAGATGAAACCTGCTTTAATCTAACTGGGATTTTTGAAAGGCTTTTAAGGAAGGTTAATTCATGAATCTGCAGAAGAAAATGTCCCCTGGGGAACTCAAGACTGAATGTGGGAGAGCAAACCCCCAAGGACAGGGAACGTCCTTGGGGGTCATAAAAAATAACTTAGCAAATGTTATTCTTTATGTGTATTTTAACATTTCATTGCAGATAGCCAGAAATCAAATCCCTGAGAAGGGTTGTTTTGAAATACAGTTGTTTGAAAAAAAAATTTTGGAAAAGTTTATAGTTTAACTTTCAACAAGGTGATACATAGCTTTTCATAGTTAAGTGGTTTTGTTTTCACATCTCCTTTTAATTTCAAAGCCTCCCAAGAATGAAGTGGGCTTTGATTTAGTCCCATTTTACAGACAAACTATTCAAGGCAAAGGGAACTGCCACCATCCTTTCTGGTTAACAAGGAGCCCACGAGTTTTGTGCTTTTCCCCCAACCCCTCAGCTGAAGCGCCCTGCCTGGGAGGCCATGCAGGAAACTGGCTTCATTCACCCACCGTCAAACTGGGACAAGTAGATGGTAGAAGTACTTAGAAAGAACTTTCTGAGAAAGGAGGAAAGTTTGTTCTTGATTTCAATAGATAGCTGAAGAATCCAGCTTTAAAAGGATGGTCCAGGGACCAGGGGAGGCAAAGGGATTATAATTTACCTTTGTGAGCAGCAGTTGGGGGTCAAATGAGGGCAGACTTCACTGAATACTTTTTAAAAATGGATGTTTTATCCTTCTAAGTTCCTGCCTATATAGGTTTATGTAAAAGTTCTAAAAATTAATGTAAAATAACAACTGCCAACAGCCAATGGATTGCATCGCATGTTACAAAATATGACCAATTTTGCATATGGGTTTTACAGAGAAAAGGGAAGCCTGAATAATATTAAGATGCAAAAGGCAGAGGAAGGGAAAGAAAGGCCATCCGTTTCTCATCAGCAGTGACCACCACACTGTGTTCCAGAGGGGGCGGTCCCTTGCTCACCCCCTGATGGGGCTTGACCACAGATGGGCAGAGACACAGCCCAAGACCAAAGGGTACCTGCACACTGTAGCCTCACAGTTTAACTGGGGTCCTACAACCTTGTTCCTAGATTTCCTTCTGCCTGGCGTTCCTCAGGGAATTAAGAAAACATCGTAAGCAGGGCTCAGAATTTAAATTTACTAGCAGCACCTGAGTTCAAATGCTGTGGTGTGTTTGTGTATGGGGGGTGGTATCTTATCATAAAGACAGCAACAGCAATCACGTGTATTTTGTAGCTGCCACTTTTCACTCTTCCATCTCATATCTGAGTTGGTCAGTGAGGGTTGGGTTGATAGAGGTGTCTTTCAGTAGGTGTGGCCTTCTCTTACTTGGGGAAATAAGAAATTGGAATTTCCTATTAATATCAAAAGATCATGGCTTTGCTTTTTCAAATAAAATGTTGTGTCCTCCAAATAAACAGGGAGCAGATCCCCATTTGGAAAGGTAAGGACCGCAATTATACCGTGCTCACCACCTTTTGAACACAGCCTGTCCTCATAATTTTAAAAGCCTTTTTCTGTGATTATGAAGTCGAAATCAGCGTGATGAAAGCCAATTTCTCTGTCTCTTCCTTTTTTCTTCCTCTCTGCCTCTCCTTTCAACAGTGGTGTGAAAGTTCAGTTATTCTCCGTCATGAGTAAAAGCTCTGGAAATCAGCTAATGTGCCAACACCGGGAACACATCCAGGCCTGCGATTCGAAATGGAGTCTGTGCTGCTGAATTATTATTTTTGTCCTTTAGGTTTACATCTACGCCCTTGTATTATGTAAATTTCTGAGAAGCTGTGAATCACAGGGTTAGGTAGAGGAGTCCCTCCTTCCCCCAACCCCCAACATGCAGCAGGAACCGACCCGGTTCAGTGTTTGAACGATTCACAGCCTGTGTCTGCCTCCGGCTTTTACCCACAACCAGCTTCGCTGCCCAGCCTCGACCCTGCAGGCCGGCAGGGACGCAGGGCCACAGTCTTGGCCTCAGGAGCCCTGTTTGTGACAACAGCTGGCCGGCCCCTGGAGGTCACCGCGGGCGGGCCACGACAAACGGTTTCTGGCTGCCAGCGTCAACACCCATGCGGGCGCGTGATGCTTCGCGGTGTTTTTCGGGACCCTCTTGCTCGCTGAGACTAGACGACGACTATCAGGGTGGACCCACTCTTCGTGGAATTCAAAGAACTAGCTGAACTTCAATAAAGAGGAGGCGGTGGGAAGAAAAACGAAAAGTGACTTCCTAATGAATCCAGACTAAGAAAGCAATAATTTAACGTCACATTGGAAAAGTTACTAGGATTCCTTAATGTGAGATCAGTCGTCCCAGCGTGGACGTTAAGGTTCAGCTGCTGAACCTGTCCAAACCACTGGAGGGTTTGGCCTGAGAAAGGAGGGACAGGGACGGAGGGAGAGAGAGAGGGGGAAACGCTAGGGAGTGCCACCCTCACCAAAAATAAGGGGCCTGCCAGTGGCTGAGCGTCACCACCCCTTCAGGACCTTGGAACCAGCTGGCAAAGGCCTCACAATTATTGTGCTTTGTGGCCCGCCATCCCCTCTTCACCTCCGGAGAAGATCCCGAGATCTGGGGCCGAAATGGAAGGACAAACCGGAGGACAGGGCCAAGAACGGAAGGTGGAAAGAAACGGTCTTAAACAGAAAAATCTAGTTAGACAATTCTCTCGCTTTCCCGGGACCATCAGGAAACACCAACTACATAATCCTAAACGCAGGTCAACCGGCCTGGGAGGACCCGCAGGGGCGGGGAAGGAGGAGGTACAAATGCACATAGGAGAACGGACTGAAAGATTTTTGGAGGAGCTACTAAGAAGTGCCTCCTCCTCATGTTTAAAATTGGCTTACGAAAGTGTTTTCTGGAAAACTCAAGTGACTAGCAAAAGTGATGAAAAGATGCTCTGGTCCCTTCATGGCGTGCCGCAGCGCCAGGCCTGTTCCCTCTCACCTGCCCTCCAGATTAAGTGACCCTTCAGTTACAATCTGCGTCGTCAAAGCAAGTCTATTAGCGAACGTTCTGTTCAGAAACTTTTCAAACAGGAGTTCTCAGCCATCTGTTACTTTGTCTTTAAACTCGATCTCGTACCTCCTCCCGAAAGTCTTTGGAGTTTCCGCTCCTCCAATCCTGGTGGTCGGGGGTGGGGAATGGGGCCGCCGCTGGATTCGCGGGGATAGGGGGTGGGGGGATAGGAAGGAGCGCTATCAAGTCCCCGGGGCTCGCAGGGGTGCTGGCGGTCCGGAGGCCGGAGGTTAGACCGACCCGGGCGAAGACCGCGCGGCATTGGCGGGCCCGGAACCGGGAGAACTCGCTAGGACGCGGGAGCTCTGGCGACGCGGCAGGAGTGCGCCCAGTCCCCAGTCCCTCCAAGCCGCCTCCCCGGGCCTGGTCGCACTCGGCCTTGCCACTGTCATCTGAATTGTTTGGGATTCGTGAGCGAGAGTCAATAAAAGGAGATCCCGGCCAGGGAGAGTTGTCAGCTTTTCTGTTTCAATTCAAGCTTCCATTAAATGGCTCTGGTCAGGCCACCGCGCGCGGCGGGACCGCGGTCTCGCCAGGGCAAGGGCAAGAGCCAGGGCCACCGCCGCTACGGCGGTGTGGAGGCTTAGGCGGTGGAGGGCAGCGGGTCCTCCCAGGGCGCTCCCGCGCGGGAACGACCGGCCGCCCTTCCCGAAGGTAAATGAACCTGTAAACGGCTCTCAGGCATTTCTGCTCAAGGATTTTAATTTACCTCAATTGCTTCTCCATTCTTTCCAAACTCATCCTTTGCTCTATGTTATTTGAATCTTTATTGTTGACCTTTTTTTTTTCATGAAAAATAAGGTATGTGGGGGGGTGTTGAAAATAACATTAAAACTGTTCCAAACATCAAGGAAAGAGTGGAGCTCTGTGTTGAATATAGCTTTTTTTTCTCTTATTTTGACAACCAAAGAGTTTTTTTAATTACCCCGGGTCTGCAACAAAACACTAATTAGCCAAATTGCACTAACCAGTTATCAGGGTGGGCAAGAGAGCATGGGGGGGGGCTGTCTTCTAATTGTTCACTTCCCAGGTTTCAATAACACTGTCAACTGCAAGAAAAACTTGGCTGGTTTTTGTTGCTTGACTCCTAGGCTGCTCCTGGAATAAGTTGGAGAAATTGGGTTGCTTGTTTATAAACTTCTTTTCCATCAAGTCGGGCCCTGAGTCGAAGCATGGTAGTCTGGAGGGAACACACCATACAGGCCTGTGGGAATGGTGAGAAAAATCCGGGCGTTAGTGGAGTGGCAGAAACAAACCCAGGGCAGGCGACCCATGTTGGTAAGGCCAGCCACTCATGAACAGTTTTCACCCTTGGGGCTCTTAATTTACTTTTACAAACTGATTTAATACCTAAACGTCTGGAGAAGAAGAGTTTCACTAGGTTTAAACGAAATCCTAATAGAAATAATATAGGAACCCCCCTCTCCTTCCCCAAAAGAAAGGAGGACTCTGAGTGAACTGGGACCTTCCTATACTTCTGACTTGTGATACTGCCTTTCAGATACTATACGAAATTAGTAAGAATTATTTATTTGCTACCAAACTGAAAGCACACTAGCAGCCTTAAACCTGAACTTGTGGTCCAGGTGTTTGTTAAGTGCTGGAAAGTTAGCTTTTACTCCATATTCACTAATACTCAAGACTTTTTCCTTGAACCTTGCAGACCCTAATTGTGTCCTAGTCCATCACCTCCCCCATCCTTCACACACCACAAAAAATAGCAAATGACCAGTCAGCGATAAAGACTGAGAAAGACTACAGGAGAATTTAGAGATGTCTTTCCTCCTCTAGAAGGAAGGTACTTTCCTATTTATTGAACAGGATAAAGGGTGGATAAGTATGAAAGCCTGGGATGGGATTCCTTAGAATAATAACCTTTTCTCCCTCCTTCAGCGGGAAGCAGCTAATAACAAGCAAAGAGAAAGCAGACTGTTGCTTGTGATGAAGAGGCAGAAGTGGATGTTGAAAAGACCTGAAATCCCCCAAAACATGATGAGGGCTGAATTAATGCACTTAGCAGAAGGTTGGATAAAGTATTTCCCAATCCATACTTAATGGTTAAAAAATAAAGCAGTACTTCATGATTTATCAAAGAAGAGATTATAAAAATCATGGATTATTTGGTAATTTATGTTGCTATAATGATGGCTTTTATTGGTCCTATTGCAATTATCTGGATCAGAAATTGCATTTACTAGTGACAGGCATGCAAATTAAAAGCCTGTGGAAATTATTCAAGTTCTTAAGCAATATCAAGAACATAGTTTAGAAAGCACTGAAATCTAAATTAGATGCCCTAGAAAAAAAGAGAACTTTAAATTGGTCTCGGGGAAGAGAGTTTGGTTGTTTTGGGGTTATTTTTTTATTTTTATTTTTTCTCAGTCTTAACTCGGAGTTTGTTGTCTGGTCTTTTCGTATCAAGGACCTCTCTGCTTCACATCACACACACAGGACAAAAAGCACACACTTAAAACTCACCATCCACATGGACCTAAGTCAGTAGGCACACAAATAAACAGTGTTTTGCCCTGGTTAGGAAGGGGAGGGACCCTTAATCACCAGCTATGACCAAAAAAGTGGGGATTAGAAAATTCTTCAAGATAATCCAAGGAAACTATAACCGAGTTTCTCGTTTGCCATTAACAAAACAAGCAAGGCTCCCTTGCATTTTTAATAAACAATTTTTAAGTGTTGAAGAGTTTAGAAGCTTCTAAATTATCCACCTATGCTCTGCCTTCATTGGTGTTTTTTGTTATTGTTATAATTTATCAAGTGTGTTCTTTTGGGGGGAAACACTCAAGAAGTGGATAGACTGACTATAACATGGAGGCCTTTCCTATATGACATTTTGCGTTTTAAGACAATATTTACTTAATAGTTTAAAATATTAACACCTGCTTTAGTTAGGTTTTGAGTGGAAAATGCACAGTCACTAGTGTTGGAATATCAAGGCCTGGATTTAGAAAGCACCTCCTCAGTCTTGAGGATCAGTAACCTCAGGTCTACTTTTAAAGGAAGGGCATAATTGCTACTTTGAGATATTTGTTACTCAAATGACACTACTTTCAAACACTAGTGGAAAAAAGGTAAATCCGGGAAAGACCAGTGAAAGACGTACTGCTGAAATATGAACTGTACTAAACATGTATAACCCTTAGACGATAATTTTCCCCTTTAGGAAAAGCAGAAATTTACTGAGGTCAGTTCAAGGCTCTTTTGCCTTGAAAAAGAAGGGAGTGGGGAGGAGGGATAGGGAAGAGGAAAGGACACACGTCAAACATAAAACAAACTGGTGGCATTCAGTCAACAAGGAGGGTAACGGTCAGGTCAGCTGGGTGCTCCAAAGCTTCCCACAGCCTGCCTGTTTCGTGCTTCTTTGCTTTTTTACTTTAAACTTGGCCCTGTGTTGTAGGGGTGCGACAGAAGGGGGATTTTTAGATGTTGGGAATCGGCAGGTAGGAAAGGAAACCCGATCTGTCCCAAAAAGCTGCAATTAAAGTCTTAACCGTGATCCATCTGTCCTGTGACGCACCCCACTCCACCCCCGCAAAGCTGCCCGGCGCCCTTTGTCTGAGAAGGGGAGAAGAGAAGACAGGTTCTGCGGCCACGACAGCCAACGAAAAGAACATTCCCAACCTGGGCGCACCCTGGGTGACTGCGCTCGAGCCAGGAACTGCTCCGAAGTGCCGCCAGAGATGTGGCACCTCTTTCTGGACTCGGCCCTGGTGCCTGCGCTTGCCTCTTTCTGCACTTCTCTACTGCTGCTTCTGTCCAACCAGCCCGAAGCTTCCCCGAGACCTGACACGAGGCACTTACGGGCCTAGTTGCTAAGGCCGGTTACATCCCACACCTGGCCCTTTGACTGTCTTCAACTTGCAATACGACTCCAGGCTCTCCCCCCTTTTCCTCCGCAGTTGGGTTTCCCCACCCTTACTCCGCTGCTGTGCTTCGGCCTGGTGCATCGGGCGCAGACCCAGCACAGGCTCTTCGTCTGGACTCACCGGGTGGGGCGAGGCCGGCCCTCACCACAAGCCCGAGTGAGTGGCCCCTGGCAAATGCTGGGCAGCGAGGTAGGGAAGAGGGAATATTGTTGAGGTCAATTTCCCCAGACTCCGCATTTAGGGGGTGGTATTGGTCAGGGGCTCAACAGCCCCAGGGAGTCTAGTCACCTTGCATCCAGCCTCCCACTGCAAAGCCTTTCCAGAGATGCCCGCACCCGCTCGGCCTGGTGCGAGCCACCCGCCACCATCAGTCCTACACGCACCCACTCGGGTAGGTAACTCACCTGGTAGTTTGCATCCTGGGCTGCTGCGGACCGCCACTTACAGGGGCGCGCGGGACGCAAGGATCTAGATGCCATCGCGTCGCTCCTCCTCCGCCCTCCGGGTGCGAGCTCGCGGCCGCTGAGTTCTCCCTGCGCATCCGGCAGTGCAAGCCCGGCTTAGGCACGCCTGACCCCTACGCTAGGCTCCGCGCAATCTGCGGCGTGCTAAGGAAAAGAACGAGCAGGGCGCGCGCCGCTGCTCCTGGCGCGCTCCGGCCCACTCCCGCCTGAGCGGCGAGAACCCGCGCAGCTCGAGTCTCCGCCACTGGCTCCTTCCAGAAGCACTCCTTACCGCTCCTCCCAAAAGTTTTGGCCGGGGCGCCACATCCGGAAGCTGCCTGGATGCGGGGCGTTGCAGGAACAACTCCGCGCACTCGGGAGGTGGAAGCGCGGATGTGGCTGGGACTCGCGCGTGAGCAGATCGCTGTGCTCGCCGCGAGACGACCCCCCCCCCCCACACACACACCCTAGTGCCGCCCGCGCTTCTTTAAGGAGGCGTGCGGACGCCAGCAGCTGGGAGTTTAGGGGTGGAAATCAATAAGATGTTTACCTTCTCTGCTCAATATTCGGAGTTTAAAATGCTCCGAGAAAGCACTAGTGAGCGCAGGTACTTAAAGAAATTGTCTCTTTTCAAGCCCTCAATAGGAACGCAGAAAAGCGTGCCCGTGCGGGGGGTGGGGTCCGGCCCTCACCCAGGTTTCTTTCCGAGTGACATCCGCTTATTCATGGCAACTTCTCCTCAACTTTGTGGATGCAGCGTATGCCACGACATCGCATTTACAAAACCACAAACACATAACAAGCCTCCCAAGGCCCGTAATTCCCTGAGGCATTTGGGGAGGCCAGTTACCTGCTGGCGTCTTCCAAATTGTCCAGACTCCGTTCAGGGCGCAGGGACTCAGGACGACGGGAGCACTCAGCCTCCGGCCCTAGGGGAAGACAGAGGGCGGCGGAGGAGATTGCGCGGCTCAGACCCGCGCGCAACCTAGGCCTGGCAGAACCATGCAGGGAAAATTGGGATTTCGCTGCCTGAGGCTTCCCGGCCGCCGCTTTCTGAAGCCTGGAGTTTGATAAATATAGCCTGGCGTTTGCCCCTGAATTAGACCCGTTTCCTTATTTAGCCCTTGCACAATGATTTTAGATGATGTCACTTAGAGCTAAACGAGAAAATTGATCTCAGATTTGCTTGGCCTCTAAAGCTTGGTTAAGCAGATTGAGAATTAAAAAGACAGAGGAAAAAGCAAAGGGGTGGGGGTGGGGGTGGAAGGGATGAAGTGTGCGCCCTCGGGTACTTGAGCCGGGGGGAGGGGGCGCGGCGTTGCGGAGAGCGCCCCCGCCTCCTCTGGGCGGGGGAACCTCACTAACCAATGAAAAGTAGTCGCCGACTGCAGAGAAAAAAAAGTTTTCCTGTTGACTGTTGGAAGCGAATTGAGCAATTATCTAGTTTACCTTCTCCTCTTGGAAGTTAACGATTGGCGAGATCTTGGCTGCATTATTGACACAACACTTTCTATTGATAGAAATAAGTAGTGATTGTCCCCGAGCCATTGGTGCGCCAAGAACTCGGAGATGGGCTGGCAGGAGTCCATTGGGCTGGGCAGGCAGGTTCGGCTGGTGATGCTGGGGAGGAGGAGGAGGCTGCTGGTGGTGATGGTGCCCGTCCCCCTCTCCGCAGGTCTGTGACAAGCAGGGAACACGGCAACGACAGCGAAGCCCGGCCCCGGCTCACGGACGCTGGCGACTCAAACATGGATGGTACCTGCCACAACGCGACTGCCAAAATGTTAGCGACTGCTCCGGCCCGGGGCAACATGATGGGCACCTCCAAACCCTTGGCTTTCTCCATCGAACGAATCATGGCGCGCACCCCCGAGCCCAAGGCCCTGCCAGTCCCCCACTTCCTGCAGGGAGCCGTGCCCAAAGGGGACTCCAAGCACTCTCTGCATCTTAACTCGTCGATCCCCTGCATGATCCCCTTCGTGCCAGTGGCTTACGACACGAGCCCCAAGGCTGGGATGACGGGCTCGGAGCCGCGAAAGGCGAGTCTGGAGGCTCCGGCGGCGCCGGCGGCGGTGTCCGCAGCGGCAACCGCGGCTCCCGCAGCGCCGGCGTTCAGCTGCAGCGACCTGCTTAACTGCGCACTGAGTCTCAAGGGCGACCTGGCCCGCGACGCACTGCCGCTGCAGCAGTACAAGCTGGTAAGGCCGCGTGTGGTCAACCATTCTTCCTTCCACGCCATGGGAGCCCTGTGCTACCTGAATCGAGGTGATGGCCCGTGCCACCCGGCGGCCGGCGTTAACATCCACCCGGTGGCCTCCTACTTCCTCAGTTCCCCTTTGCACCCGCAGCCAAAAACGTATTTAGCTGAAAGGAATAAACTGGTGGTCCCGGCGGTTGAGAAGTACCCCTCGGGAGTAGCTTTCAAAGACTTGTCCCAAGCTCAGCTGCAGCACTATATGAAAGAAAGCGCCCACCTTCTGACGGATAAAATCGCATTCAAATCCTCTGACTTCAGCCGAGGCTCTCCTAATACCAAACCCAAAGTTTTCACTTGCGAAGTGTGTGGAAAGGCGAGTATTATGAAGAAAGGAGGTTTCCCTTCCCCTCTTCCTTCCTTCCTTCCTTCCTTCCTTCCTTCCTTCCTTCCTTCCTTCCTTCCTTCCTTCTTTCCTTCCTTCCTTCCTTTAAAATTTTATTTTGTAATTATTTGTATACCGTTGTTACAAGATTATATGCTCCCTCTCCCCCCATCCCATTTGATTTCAAAGTATGTGTTGGGCTAACTTATTCTACATGTGTTTAACTTTAAGGTCTTTAACGCACACTATAACTTAACCCGTCACATGCCGGTGCACACGGGAGCCAGACCCTTCGTCTGCAAAGTGTGTGGAAAGGGTTTCCGGCAAGCCAGCACTCTGTGCAGGCACAAGATCATCCACACCCAGGTGTGTTCTTCTGTCTCGATTTCAGCTGGTTTACTTCGGAACGGTTTGTAGAAAGTGGCCGATGAATTCTTATCTCTTAGTGTAAGGTTTATTTAAAATGTGCTAGCTGGATTCGGGGAAGTGCCGTGTATTGTTTGCCTTTGTTCTGCCTAAAAGCATGAGTGAGAGCATTACTATGTTTTTGAGTTTGCAGGACTCCACGTAATAACAAAATACCTTAATTTATTTGCATTTCCTCCCTTCTGCTTAGGAAAAACCTCACAAGTGTAACCAGTGTGGCAAAGCATTTAATAGAAGTTCCACTTTAAACACTCATACCCGAATACACGCAGGCTACAAACCGTTTATATGTGAATTCTGTGGCAAAGGATTTCATCAAAAAGGTATCAAACCAAGGAGACGTCTTTCACAATAGTCTTAGTGAAAACCCTAATCGTGCGGGATATTTTGGAAAACGATTTTTAAAGTGCAGCTAGTTTACCTGCGCGCGTGTTGCTTCCCAAACCTCCTACCCGAAAGTCTGATTAGTATTAGTGAAAGGCAGGGTACACATATCAAGGGGGTATTATTCTTAACCAGCTGTTCTCGTTTTAGATAATTGGATTAATAAATAGATATTAAAATATGGGGGGAACGACCTTATTGTTGATGTTTACAATAAACGTGGGGAGAGAAGTGCAAGCACGAGGGAAGTCTGCACCAGCTGTTGGAGCTGTGGCAGCTCTCCCTTTTGCCTCGTTGTCCTTCGACCCATCCACTCCTCCCTTCTCGAGCCTTCTTTTCACATGCACCTCTCTGTCATTTATCTGTTTTAGGGAATTACAAAAACCATAAGCTGACCCACAGCGGGGAGAAGCAGTTTAAGTGCAATATCTGCAACAAGGCTTTCCACCAGGTTTACAACCTCACCTTCCACATGCACACCCACAACGACAAGAAGCCCTTCACTTGCCCTACATGCGGCAAGGGCTTTTGCAGGAACTTTGACCTCAAGAAGCACGTCCGCAAGCTGCACGACAGCAGTCTGGGGCTGGCCCGCTCTGCTGCCTGGGAGCCTGGCGCGGACCAGCAGTCCGCTCTGGAGCAGGCGACGTCCGCAGCGACTCTGCCGCCTCTGCCGCCCCAGCTACCGCCCCCTGGGCCCCTTCAGCCCGGGCTCCATCCGAACCACCAGTGATCTAGGCCAAAGTCCCTTCCCAGCCCCAGCCGGGGTCTCCACTATTGAGGTAGCGGCAGAGTAGAGCTGGACCTCCGGAGCCAAGCTGTTATGCAGAACCCGGGGAGTGTTGGGCCCCACATGTTGGCGCCCATCAGAAGCCTCCGCATTTCCCAGTCTTTCGCCTCTTGCATGCACCTGCTACATGTTTTTGTGTATTATATTCTATATAGGCACTAACAATGATAAAAACCAAACTTGGGTTTTGTTTTTCTGACTTTTTTAATTTGGAAAGACGTTTCATCTCGGATGGAGAGATGGTGCTTGTTTTGTTTTTTAAAACAAATTTCTGCTGTATTTATTAAGATCTGTATTATTCTACCCGGGAATGCTGCACCATTTTAATTTTATTACTGTATATATTTCCATTGTGATGATTCTGTGGTCTCAAGATGCCTGCCGATTGTTTATAATCATCTCCTCTTTCCCTGAAGTAACAAAACACTGTGTGTATGTTGTATATACACGCAGAGGTGACTGTACCTGTAAAGGCACATTTCACACTGAGTTCGCGCGCGCGTACACACACGCACGCGTGCACACACACACACACACACACACACGAGATAAGTGTGGTTCATTATGGATGAATTTGAATTTTGGTTTTGGTTCTTGCACGTGAAAATTGATTCATTGACTGTTGGAAATAAATACTTGGAACATGCTTATTTAATCCACAGCTCCTGGGTTCTGTTCATATTACTCCGCCAGAGATCACTGACTCTGACTTCATCCTTTCTCCTTTTTAAAAAATTCAACTCTATGATGTCACCTAATGTTTGATCTGAAAACTCCACCGAGTGCAAACAATAGTCTCTCCAAATAGGTACAACTTTGGTAAAGAAATAAAATTTGATGTTCAGAGACAGACGATGAGGAGTTTTGCAACAGACCATGTCTTTGTCCTAGGCCATCTGACATGTTTATAAGTGCTCAGTGAGATGGAGATACCCTATATAGGAGACCTACATCCCAGAAGCATTAACACCATACGGTGTAGGCAGGTGTCAATTGTTTGCCTCCTGAAGGGACATACTGATGTGTACAGCTGGCACAAGGAGATTGCATGTTTTCAGGTGTATATATGTGTTTATAGATGAATATATATACTTCCATTTGAGGAGAAAACAGGGAGGAAAACCAAAGTGTAGTGGGTGCCAGGTCCTTGAAATGCTCCAAGTGCTAATCAGCAGCTCCGCTGTGAGCTTGGGCTCTGGTGCTTTCCAACTGCAAGTCTTTCCTGTTTTCTTGCCAAAACAGTGAAACAACTGCTAAAGACTTTAATTAAGAGGGGTAATTAGTTCAGATTTATCAAAGACTGAGTTGTTATGCTATTAACTGCTCAGTAGAAGCTGCCAGATAAGCTCACAGCCTAGCCGAGCCTCCCCTGCATTGGGGCCACAGTCGAGAGAGAGGTTGGGGAGCAGGCAGGGTACGCCGCCTGCGGTCCCCGCCGCTCCTCCATCCCTGCGGGTGGGTCTCTGTCCCTCGCTCCTACTTGCGCTCCCGCCAAGCCCCGCCGCAGCGAAAATCCACAGCCGAGCCGCACCGCGAAAGAGGCCCCGGCACAGATTTCCTTCCCGCGCAAGAGAAATGCGCGGAGCGAGTTGAAACGCGCGGTCTCTCCTCACTTTTGTATTCCTTGCGGCTTTCAGCTGCGACCCGCGACACAAGGACGGAGACGCGACTGGGGCACCGCGGAGGCGAGGAGGCGATTACCTTGGCAACCAGAACCCGCATTTCAAGGCGGGGAAGAATTGACCGCAGCGATGCTGGGAGCCCTGACCCGAAGGGCTCCTCCGAGGCCCAAGAACAGAGGGTGACAGAAGGCCCCGGAGGCGGGTGGATGAGCGGGCCCCGCGGGACATCCAGCCGAAGTCCTACGATGGCCCCTTTCAGGGTGGGGGCGCTCGAGCCCCCCACGGGAGTTCGATGGCAGGGTTCTGGCAACAGGAAAGTCGAATTCCACGTGCAGACTTCCGAGGCCAGCCTCACCGCCCCTTGACCCGGGGACTGGACGCACACCCTTCAAATGGTCTCACCGCCCCGCGCCCCTGGGCTTTTAGGTCCCAGCCCAGCAATCATTGGATCGAATCCCTACATCTCCGTTTTCCCAACTTCCCTACACCCCGTCCGATCCGTTTAGATTTTACTTCGGAAAGATACGGACAGTTTTGGAATTCCATACTTGGGTGGATTCGGAATCTGAGCGGCTGGCAGAAGGGTCATCTCTCACTGAATATCGCAGACGACGGTGAAGTCTTGTCCCAGGCGCTGGCCACACCGCTGCCCGCGCCACAGAGGGAGTTCAGGGCCGTGCCCCCAAGTTGATGGGTAACCACGGTTTGGAGGTGGCTTAGTCGGATCCTGAAAGCATTTGTTCTCCTTGAGTAAACAGAATGAGGTTGGGGTTATGATAAAGGGCAGAAAACGGCTTTTGCTGCTTGAATTTATTCTCAATAACTGAACTTCTTCTCAAAACCCCAGTACATAATCCTTCCAGACTTTCAAGGTGACACGATTTTACTGGTGTAAAAATAAAAAAAATGAACATCTGTTGGGGAAAATTAGTAAACCGCAAAATACTTCCAGTGCGGAGGGAACTGTAGGGTTGTCCCACCTTCTAACACTTGCCAGTGTGCTTTCACTTATATGGAAAAAAGAAGTCTCTATGAACAGGCAGAATTGGTCCATGGAGGGGGGCGGGGGGGGGGGGGAAGAGAATATGTTATTGTAATCTGGAATTACTTTGTAGAGGTCTAATTTGGAATGGTGCAACAGTTACAGAAAAGGCAGGCAAAAGGAAGCAGTTGTCTGTCTGTTTGAGTAGCTTGAAGTGGTGCTGATTAAGTAGGAGAAGCCAAAAGGAAATTCTCTAAAATAAGCACTCAAGAGATTACTTGTCAGGGGGCGAATTATCAATAAACTTTGATTTATGACAAAACTGTTGGAGCTTACAAAACATCAAGGAGAATCTCCCTAAAGATAGCATGACTTGAGAAATTAAGTTGGAGGTGGTAAGAATAGGTGAAGAGAAATATTTAGCTAACAGTCAATGGAATACTACAATTCTATCCCCTCTAACAAATACTGTCTAACCTATGTGTGCTTATGGGTGTGCTGACATAAATGTTTATGTTTCTTCAGGAAGCAGTTACCCTATAAGTACAAACAGCAAACCGGCTGATCTCAGTCCACCCTTTTACTAGAGCTAACCAGCAAATTCATATTTAACAAGGCAGATTGGCCAATGTTCTTATCACTGCAGAGAGAAATGGTTTATCTTCAACCCTCTCTATTGGAATTAACTTTTAGAAATTTACTGACCTGTGGTCTTATGTTTTGTTCAGTTATGGAAGTCAGAATATAGAACAGAATTAATAATGTAACTAATTCATTCCTACTGATTTTATTTTAACATAGAACCCTAATCCTGATTTCCAATAACTTCCTCCCACAAGATATAGTTTGTTTAGACTTTCAAAGTTCTATTTTGAGAGAAAGGTTAGGACTAAGGTGTCAATCTCGCAGCAGTAAATGAAGTGTTATTTAGGGGTTTCATCAAAGTTACTTGTTAGTGAAGTTTGATGAGTTATTTTTGTTGTTGTTTTGTTTTTAATATTTTATTTATTCATTTTGGGGGGGGAAAGAGAGAGAAGAGGGGAGGAACAGGAAGCATCAACTCCCATATGTGCCTTGACCAGGCAAACCCAGGGTTTTGAACCAGCAACCTCAGCATTACAGATCGAAGCTTTATGCAGTTCACCACCACAGGTCAGGAGCTTGGTGAGTTTCTTACAGAGCTTTGCTTCTTTGCAAATGTGGAAGGAATGAATCCATAAGCCAGAGCAAAGTTATAATTCCCAGTCACAATGCACCCTGTTTGATAGATACCCTTTATCGAAGTGGCAGTTAGCAATGTCAAAAATCATCATTTATTAGATTTGGTGACAACTCAAAGCATTGATTATATTATACTCTAATGGGTGTACTTTGATTTTGTAAAGTATTCACACCAAAATATACAATATGAAATATAAATGATCACAAATTCAAAATTAGGGGAGAAACAAAAAGTTTTCTTTATCACTTTATAAACACTGGTAACAGGTAAGTCCTTGTCACACATGATCTTTATCATTTTAAGGAATTGTGACTCACTCTCTTATTAGACAGTGCACTTTTAAAAGCATGAAAATTAAAGACAAACCTAAATCTCAAAGGGTAAACTATAAAGTTACTGATTAGTATGCCCCCCCCAAAAAAAATTTCACCAGATAAAACATTGTCTTTTTGCTAGGCTGTGGCCAAAACCATAAATTATTTTCACACTAGAAATTATATATTTTAATTAGGTTAATTAAAAAATAAAAACTTACCATAGTTGGAAGTAGAACATCCCTTATTATAAATTTCACTGTTTCTAGAAATCAAGACACATGTTCATTCTAACCCCAGGGAAGACTAACTAAAAACAAATAAAGATATAGTAATCAACACACTAATCATCCCTGTACTCTTGATGATGAGCCAATTGCTTATTCAAGCCAGCATGGGTTATCTCACCCCCAGCAATAAAAAATAGGAAATGTCGTGCTTAAATGACCTTGATAGAAAAATCTACCTCTGTTATTATATTTTTATGCTTGCATCATGACTTGTTACCCACAATGAACTTTGAGAAAAAGTCAAAGTCCATTGTGCACACGAATGGACACAAAGTTATCACAAATAACCATGTACATTTTCTGGTCAAGTTTGAGATGACATTGGTGTCAAATGAAAACATGCTGCCATTGGTCTTAAGGAGGTTAAGTTACTAAATAAAGAGGAAATAAAATTCTGTCAATACAAGTATCCAGGGCTAATATTTTGCCATCAAACAAGCAAAAGTTGCTTATGGATACAAAGGCATGAGAGTGAAGAGAGATGATATCATGGGTCAATTCTTAATTGGAGATAGAAATATCTCATGAAATAAATACATCTCCTGTTTGGTTTAACTCTGTTTTTCTTGATAACAATAACATAGTTTGTGTGTAAGTGTGTGTGTATGTGTGTGTGTGTGTGTGTGTGTGTGTGTTGGTGGGAACAATCTAAAAGTTCACACAAATACAGAACCCTCTAATCATACTTACAAATAAGAATCTTGTCAGTTAAATGTCGACCAAATCTGGAACAGGTGAACCATTCCACAAATGTATATTGTTTACACAAATCCCTCAATAAGATTTGCATTGTAAAAATTTCAGCCATAAACAAAGTTTGGAACAAACCTCTGCAGAACCAACAACCCAGTTTCTTTAACAAATAATAGTAAAGGAAAGAGGGAGAGCAGGAGAGGAGAGTGAGAAGAAACGAGGGGAAGGAAGGGAGAAGGGAAGTAGTGAAGGGGGAAGGGTGGAGGAGGATAATGGGACAGGGAGAACAAGAAAACCTATTAGTTAAAAAAGATTTTCAAAACAGAATGACCAGTTGCTATGTGCAAATCTTATTTCATCTTATTCAATTAAATAAATTATAAAAAGAAAAGTTATTTATGACATCTAAGGTTTGGAAATTTGAACACTGACTGGGTGTTTGATAAAATTAAGGAAATATGTTTACTGTTTACAATGTAAAAATAGTATTGTGGTTTTGTTTTCAAATAAATTTTAAAGTATACATCTTCAATTATTTAAGAGTGAAATGATAAGGTGTCTGGAATTTGCTTAGAAATAACAGAGGAAGGGAAGTAGGTCTAGGTACAGAACAATGAGATTGGTCATGAATTGATAATCATCGAAGCTGGGAGATGGTGAAAGAGATGATCTTATACATCCTAAGTATTTTTGATTAAATTTAAAATTTCACATAAAAAGCTTTTAACAATCTTTTATTGTATGTTGTGTCATTTCACAAAACATTTTCCCCACTAAACACTCGTAATCCTATCACCTTAAAGTGTTAACTGTATTTTTTTTTTACCTTGTTCTTTTTCATCTGATTTCAGGACAAACATCATCACAATATAGAGCTTTAAACATTTTGTAACAATGTTAAAAAAAATGAAGTTAAAAAATATATGTAGAAGGATTTGAAGTGGAAAAATGGGCTTTTAAGAGACAGGAGATGCTTTTCAATAATTGTCAGTTTGTGATGTAAAGGAAAAAACCCAGCAACTCTCTCACTCTCCTGAGATACAGAGAAGGCTGAGAGCAGATGACAATAGGAAATGTATTTTGGTCAAGCTATTACAGGTAGGGAGGAAAAACATATACATACAGGAAAGGCACGCATACATAATTGAAAGGCAATACATAAAAGAGAAACCACCTTGGCCTGACCTGTGGTGGCGCAGTGGATAAAGCGTCGACCTGGGAACACTGAGGTCACCAGTTCAAAACCCTGCACCGATCTGGTCAAGGCACATATGGGAGTTGATGCTTCCAGCTCCTCCCCCCCTTTCTCTCTCTCTCTCTCTCTCTCTCTCTCTCTCTCTCTCTCTGTGTGTGTGTGTCTCCTCTCTAAAATGAATAAAATAAAATAAAATAAAATAAAAAAAGAGAGAAACCACCTCAGTGTCGTGTAGTCAATTTGAGTCCCAAGAAAACCAGGACTGAAACTCAGGATTCATTCATTATTTCATTGGCTTATCCAGAGCACCAGTTTAGGTGCTGGGTATGCAATAGGGAGTAAGTACATATTACCTTATCTTCCTGGAATTTACATTCTAGCAGGGAAAATTGAAGTCAACAGTGACTATAAGTTATCCATAACTTATACTCGTGAACAAAGTGCTCTGTGTTTCATATAACAAGAGCAAGGCTATGGAGTAGTCTGAAACCTAGTCATCTTTTCCTCTTTATTCACTTAAAGTAATGGTTTTTGATTGGAGGGCAATTTTCCCCTCCAAGGGCATTTAGCAGTGTCTGGAGACATGTTGGTTGTCACAACGGGATGCTGTTAAATATATGAAAATCCATAGAGCAGTCACTCACAACAAAGAATTATCTGGCTCAAAATATCAATAGTGCCAAGATTGAGAAAACCTGACTTAGAGTTTCTAATTCTTCAGACAAGTTCTGCTGAGGTCAGTTTGGTCTTTTCATCTGACGTGTTAATCTGGGTACAGATTTGTGGTCCACTCACTTGCGGCCTAGAGTATCATTTTTTTCTTCTGTAGTGTCCAATGTGCTGTTAAGCCTTATCAGTGAAATTTTCATTTCAGATATTATATTTTTTAGTATTAGAACCTCTATTTAGTCTTCTTTATAGTATCCTTTTCTGCTGAGAGTCTCCATTTATTATGTACAATATTTCTTTTGAATCATTAAACTTTAAAATAGTTGTTTTGTTGCTTTTGCCTGCTAATGCTAACATCTCAAGATATGTTTCTATTGCTTATTTGATCTCCAGATTCTCCAGATTTTAGCTCACATGTTTTTCTTTGTCTATTAATTTTTTATTGTATGCCAGACATATAATATCAGTACTATATTGTTGAAAGTTTAGCTTTTCATATTTTTTAAATAGTGATGAGTCCCTTTAAAAAAAAAAAAAAGACTGGTAGATAATTTGCTGATGAACCAGCTTGGTCATGTTGGAGCTTGGGGTTTGGTTTTGTTAAAGAAGTTTGTAGAAGCCATAGCAAGGTGTAGTTTTTTTGGAATCTCAACTGAATGCTTGAGTTTTCAGCAAGTTCTCTTCACCTTCATTGGTCATAATTCCAACATCTCCCAGAATTGGGAAAAATCTAAAATCTCAGCTTAGCTCAGAGTCCCCCGGAGTTGTACCCTTCCAGGTTATATATGCATAGCTTAGTATTTACTGAATACTCAATGGGACCCCATGTATATTTCCACATTCCTGTCTCGTATCCTGTCCTACAATATCCAACCACTTTTGCAGCCTCACACTCTGGAATTTGTTTTCTCTATCCAGTGATGGCTGCCAGTCAGTGGAATTGACCTGATAGATTCCCTTTCTATAGAGGATGGCAGTTCTGCACAGTTTGTTGTTTAATGCCTGAATCAGCTGCTTTATATATTTTAACTTCTTTTGTAATTCTTTACAATGCAAGGGTACCTCTGATACCCATCATTCCATTACTGTTGGAACTGAGATTTTAAAGGTAAGTTTTTTCTAAAGCAGTTGGTACAGACCATAGGACCTGTATGCAGAAAGAGCTGTATAGGGCCTGACCAGGCAGTTCCACAGTGGATAGAGCGTCAGACTGGGATGTGGAGGACCCAGGTTCGAGACCCCGAGGTTGGTAGCTTGAGCATGGGTTCATCTGGTTTGAGCAAAAGCTCGCCAGCTTGGACCCAAGGTCGCTTGCTCCAGCAAGGGGTCACTCGGTCTGCTGAAGGCCCGCGGTCAATGCACATATGAGAAAGCAATCAATGAACAACTAAGGTGTTGCAACGAAAAACTGATAATTGATGCTTCTCATCTCTCTCCATTCCTGTCTGTCTATCCCTATCTATCCCTCTCTCTGACTCTCTCTGTCCCTGTAAAAAAAAAAAAAAAAAAAAAAAAAAGAGCTGAATAGGTACTTCTCCCCAGGATGAGTCTACGACAAGGTAGACAACTATCAGAATAGCTTTGAACTTTTTGTCTGTACCAAAAGTATACAGCTTTTAAATGTGTTTTAAATCTTAATTCTTGAAGACTATTTAACTCTTTGCTTTTAACCTTTCATATCTTGTTTAGTTACTACTCAATGTCCACCACTTAGCAGGTGATCACTCATTGTTGAACTTGAAGCAGTTAATCAGCACGATGTAACTGTTCATTGAAAGGGATGAAGTAAAGTAGATTTAGGAGAAAATATTTAAATATTTAAATAATGCTTCATAATAATATAATTTTTTGTTACTGTCTTACATTTTTACAGCTCTTATGTATAAGATTTTATTTTGTTCTCTGAAAAAAATCATAAGTTAGAAAGACCAAGTCTAACGAGCACCATTTTACAGGTGAACATTTTAAGGACTTCAGAAATAAAGAGACTTATTCAAGGTCACCCAGGGGGCAAAAGGCAAGAGCAAACTGGTCTCATCTTCTGACTCCAAACCCAGGACAACTTAACCTATCTCATCTAAGACTAATATTGAAGTCAGCAGGGTTTGACAATAATTTCCTGGTCACTAAAAGAATAGCGCTTATCAGAGCCAAAAACAGAACCAGGAAAGACTCAACTTTGAAAATAATTGCTAATCAATAATTATTGATAATTATTAATAAATATCTTACAGTTGGAGAGAAAATCACGTATACTCATAAAACTTACAATTTAATTAGTTATGAGGAGTAACTTCTGAATTGTAAAAAATGGTTCTACTTTCACATAACTAGGGAATTTATACAGTTTCCATTGCTAAAAGTAGAAGATGGAATACTATGTGATTTGGTTGACTGGTTATTTTTTTAACTTTGAGACAATTTAATCTCGTTATTTATATAATCAATATATTTAATCGGATGTATAAAAAGTTAGAAGAGTGGTATGATGAAAACGTAGCATGTGAATTAGACTAAAAGTCAGGAAAATTCTCAGTCTCAAATAAATTGGCAGAAAATGCTTCACGTCATTGGATAATCCTCAGTGCGTCTTCATACATATTTATACAGTGGAGATCTCTCTCTCACACACACAGACACACATATACTGCTGTTCAATTAAGCTCACCTGTTTTATAGAGTGAATTTAAAATATAAAGTAAGAAATAAAATTTCAAACACTTGGGGGGCTTTTTTAGGCTTTTATAGGAATTCTGGGATGGAAGCTTGAGAGAAAGTCTTATGAAAGGTACTTCAGTTAGTCCACCAAAATTTATGAAGTGCCCACCACAAGACAAAAATTTTGCACTAACTGCTGTGGCAGTAGTGATACAAGAAAGGGACACTATGTATGCTTTTATGAAACTTGGTCATAATATATATATATATATATATATATATATATATATATATATATATATATAACTAATTAATTAATACAAGTGTAAAAAGTATAGTGTAAGAGTAGGGAGAGTCTCTCAAAGAAGGATCTAATAAATTTTGGAGTGGGAGAGGTAATATTTGGAAAGACTTTCCTGAGAAAGTGATTTTAAAAGGAGTATTTTTACCACTTTTCTGTATCTTCCTTGTCTATGATCCAGTCTCTTTCAACAAGGGATTTAAATCTTAAGGAAGAGAGGAAAATACAATTCTAGAACAAAAAGATTACCATTTTACTTTGGATCTCAGAGTTGACCTTCAGAATCCATGGTGAGACATATCTTAAAATCCAAGCTTTGTCAAGAGACAAATAATTTTTCCTAATTTCAAAAACCTTGTTAAGTCCTGCTAGATACCTTGGGAGAGTTTCAAATATCAATGTCAAACACATAAAAGATACAAAAATAGTTATTTCTATAGCATTTACCTATTAGGCTTAGGCCAGAGACAAGTTGATCTGGAAAAATGACACTTGGATTATAAGATTTAATTGGAGGGTGATTCCAATGATGGCTGTTGTCTCATAGATGGTCTCTTTTCTGGAGTGAATGAACATATCCTTGGGTATGGCATACTGTTGTTTATCTACCAAACCCTTTTCCCCTCTGTAGTGATGAGTAAAAACGGCCTGAAGCTATCTGTTTTCACTTGGCAAGGACAGCAGTACACTTTCTTGGTCTTCCCATTGAACTCTGTGATCCCTCATGCTCTCTGCACAATCTGAACTGCAAGAGACGTGGCCATCTCACTATCCCCTCAGGAACTCACGCTTGATTGATTATATCAGGCTGATTGGATTTGGTGAGCAGAAAGTTGCAAGGCTACTAGATGCCATCTATTATATGACACAGGTGTGTCAGAAGTTTAGAGATAAATTCAGCAAAAATTCAGGAGCCTGTCATGTCGGTGATGTTTTAGAGGTCTAGTTGTTGAGGGTGGGAGGTATGTTGAGATAGCACCTCCAAAGTGAAAATGTTGCTGCATCTCATACCTCCTACCCTTCTTTAAAAAATCACAACCCATGATTTTTTATTGTGGAAGTAGCATACACATCCTTAAAGGTACGCTAAGCTACTGAATTAATTGTCTATTACAAATTTGATACTAGTCTTTTGGTGATAAGAATAAATAAAGGTTGGGACTAAAATGACAGTATAAAGAATGTTTGAATGTGCTGTTCTTTTATTGATAATGAGCTTGAATCTTTGCATGTTCATTGACCACTTATACATTCTCATTATGAATGCATTGTCTGCTCATGTCCTTTGTTCATTTTGGGAAGTCTCACTTTTAATAGAATTTCCAGCTTTTTGTTGGTCCTGGCCAATTGCTCCTTTTGCCTACCTGTCTGAGGCTGGCTAGAGGGCGGGGATCTTGGCTCAGACCTCCCTGTCCAGCCAGCTGTGGTCTGCAGTGTTTGGCCACAGTCCCCTTGCCAGTTTTATTTAACATGGATGCTTTTCTGGGTTAGTAAGGAATCAAGGCAGGGGTTCACATCCCTCCTTGGCAAGGTTTGTTTGTGCTGCTTCCTCTCTCCATCTGCTTAACTTCACCTAGTTTCCTGTTACACCGGAATTCCAGTTACTGTCAGTCTCCTGCTCTGTGCCTGTTCCAGTTTGCATGGCTTTGGGGTGTGCCATCCTCGTGATTTCTGTTGGAGTCCTTGGCTTCTGTTTCTCCTCTTTACTATAAGCTCCAGCCTCTCATGAATTCTGCCAATTCTTCCTCCAGGCTTATTGCCTTCTGTTTCTTCACTGACTGCTGTCAAGAACCCACTAGGACAATAGCATTAAGAGGGCATCTGGTGGCATTTGGCTTTAGGTCCAGGAAAGAGAAAGCAGTAATATATCATCATGGTGGAGTGTGGCAATGAAGTGGACAAAAGGGCAGGTTACAGAATTGCTCCAGACCCTCTTCTATTTCTTCATTGTTGGCATTCTGGACTGGTGGTCATGGTCCAAAAATCAAAGGGTTGAAACTCCTCTATTGTGAGTCTAGTTAGCATTGAGTGGTGCTCTGTACCTAGTCTTCCTTATGATGTGCAATTGTCTCAAACACTCTCTCAATGCACACCCCTCTTAATGAACTCTCAAATCTTCTTAGTTCTCACTTAACAGTGATCACTTCTGTGGTCTGAAATACACAGAAAAACTTCTTCCAAATGTATAACTGGCAGGGATCAGACCCCTAAAGGATGACGAGGAGTTCTAGAGCAATATTATAGGTCATTTATTTGCAAATTTTCTTGTTTGGGGGAAAAATTGGACAAAAGTTTCATTCTTAATTATTTTACTCATCATATCCGTGTTGAATATATACTGCTGTGGTAAGAACTGAAGGAAATAATAATTAGGGCCACATGTGAGTTTCACTTTCTTAGCAATTACTGCTTAATATTTATTTATAAAAAAGAGCTATAACAAAGTACATACTGTAATCTATTCTATGATAGAAGTATTGTGAAAGGTTTCATTCATTCAATAAATATTACTGAGTACCTACCAAAGCCTGGAGATACTGTTGTGAATAAATAAAACAAAAGTTCTGTCTGTAACACAGGTAAGAGAGAGATTGCTTTTAATTTAGGCAAATTAGGGAGATAATCATTGAAGAAGTAGTATTCAAGAGAGCCGTAAAAAAATAGGCAATATTTCTACCCATCCATCCATCCATCCATCCATCCATCCATCCATCCATCCATGCATTCATTCATCATTCATCCAATAAGCCCATGTTGTGACGTTTCCATCAAAGAAGTGCAGATGCCAAAGTAGCAAAGGAATAAGGACTGTGGAGGCTCAGGCTAATAATGTTTAGAAGTTGCAACTTGAATTGTATGATATTTAGCTAGGCACTGCCAATGTCTTCAGGAATGTGATTTCCTGCATTTGTTACATCAGTCTGAGTCTTCTTTGGGGCTTGTATGCACCTCACTTTTGAGAGTGACTCACAAAAGGTGAGTATTGATGAGACTGTGGAGAAAAGAAAACCCTTGTGCTCTGTTGGTAAGAATGGAAATTGGTGCAGCCATGTGGAAAACATAACAGAGGTTCTTCGAACAATTAAAAATAAAACTAGTGCCTGACTAGGCGGTGGCGCAGTAGATAGAGCGTCGGACTGGGATGCGGAAGGACCCAGGTTTGAGACCTCAAGGTCGCCAAGTTAAGTGCGGGTTCATCTGGTTTGAGCACAGCTCACCAGCTTGGACCCAAGGTAGCTGGCTTGAGCAAGGGGTTACTCAGCCTGCTGAAGGCCCGTGGTCAAGGCACATGAGAAAGCAATCAACGAACAACTAAAGTGCCACACAAAATACTGATGATTGATGCTTCTCATCTCTCTTCGTTCCCATCTGTCTGTCCCTATCTATTCCTCTCTCTCTGTCTTTGTAAAATAAATAAATAAATAAATAAATAAATAAATAAATAAATAAATCTAGCTTATGATCCAGCAATCCCACTTCTGAGCATATATCCAAAGGAAATAAAATCACTATCTCAAAGAGATATGTGCACCCTCATGTTCCTTGAACCATTGTTCACACTGGCCAAGGTATGGAAAGAACCTAAGGATCTGCCAGTGGATGAGTGGATAGAGAAAATCACACACACACACACACACACACACACACACACACACACACACACTATTCAGCCTCAAATAAAAAGGAAATCCTGTCATTTACAACAGCATGAATGAAACTGAAGGACAATTATGCTAAGTGAAATAAACCAGGCTCATAAAGATGAATATTATAGGTTATAATTTATATGTAAAATCTAAAAGAATTTTTTTAAAAAAAATTCAGACTCATAGCAACAGAGAGGAGAATGTTGTTTACCAGGAACTGGGGTGGTGGTGGAGGTTGGTGTAAAAGGGGAGATGTTAGTCAAAAGGTACAAACTGTCAGTTATAAGATAACTTCTGGAGATGCAACGTACATTGTAATGCTTATAGCTAATTATAATATATTACATACTTGAATATGCTAAAAGAGTGTATGTCAAGTGTTCTTATTACAGAGAATAACCATATGAGATAGAAATATTTCTTCCAAATTTATAACTGGGCATAAAAAGATCACCACATGAGATGATAGTATGCTAATTAACTTGACTGGTAATCATCACACTATGTATATGTTTATTAAAGTATCACGTGGTACAAACTAAATGCATACAATTTAACTTGTCAGTTATACCTCACCTGATCTGTGGTGGCGCAGTGGATCAGACTTTGACCTGGAATGCTACGGTCTCCAGTTCGAAGTCCTTGACTGGTCAAGGTGCATAGAAGAAACAACTACAAGTTGATGTTTTCCGTTCCTACCCCAACCCCACCCTGCCTTTTTCTCTCTCCTCTCTCTAAAATCAATAAATAAAACCTTAAAAAATATACCTCAACAACACTGAATAAAAAAGAAAAATACTCAGATTTATGGTTAAGGCAGGGCTTTTCTGGTTCTGAGAAGTAATGGCTTTCCTGGTTGGAGGGAAATTAAGCAGGCTCCACTGCAGCCCTAGGCAGCAGCCAGGGGGTTCCTCACCATTCTGTCATTGGTGACACTAGACAACAGCAGCAAGCTCCTTGTTGGGGAGGCAGGGCACGAGGGAACAGTGGCCTGCACCCTTCAATGCCTCCAGCAGAGCCAGCGCAGAAGCTAAGTCCTACGACCGCTTGATCCTGCTCTCAATTCCCTGCCGCACTCGAAATGCAAGTCCCCTGGTCAGCTTTGCTGTTAAACCACGTCACTGTCATCTGGCAAGCCATTCATCCGTTGCATTGCCAGCCTCTCTCTCTCCCATGCATTTCTCTGAGACCTCTTCACCCTTCCTTGTCATCCAGGTCATTGTCACACTCATGGCCTCTCCTCCTTCACTGCAGATGATGTCAGCCACTTGCTGGTTGGCATTTTCAGTGTCCTAATCTATTTCTGTTGCGCCCTCACCTTAAACCTCAGTCTTAAATCAATTTCCAGATCTGCTTTTTCTCTTACTACACTCAGGCTGCTAAAGTGTTGAAGCAGAAAACCGCACCGGTGAGTGGGTATTTGCCACCGTATCTGCCTGGTTCCGACCTCTGGTGGGGTGGTCCACTTCCTGATGGCAGAGAACCTACACAAATTATTTGGATTTCTTCAGCATGGGACAATTGTCTTTTCTTCATTCTTTTATAGATTTAATCATTTATTTATATTAGTATGAACTCATGAATAATTATTTTGTACTTGGGGTTATAATGAAATGCTACTTTATTTTTTGCTCAAATTGCCCCAGATTTGGCCAATGAGAGCACTTTCGTTTGTCCCTTTGATGTACCTTTACTATTGTCAGTGTGTGTGTTGGTGTCTGTGCGTGTTTGGGTGCTTTCTTACAGACTGGCACTGCAATATGTCCAAAGCTCATCTTGTATATTTTCTGCCTCAGTCCTAGAATCAACTATTTCTCCTAGGATCTGTGGTTTCTTTTATTGGAGAATGATATTGCAAATCAGGATTTGGGTACCAGATATGCTTTGTCAATGCTCCAAGAGATACTGTCCAAGATACTGGTATATATATACACATGCTTATAAATATTTCTGTACGCATTGATATTAAGATAAACATGAGTTTATAGCGATATCTTGAACTTGAGTCAAGTAGTACATAGTTCATTCCTGCCTTCTCCTTTTTCTTATCTGTAATCTCCCATTTCAACAGTAAGAAATGTGGTTCCCACCATCCACTATCCATTTATTTATTTGTTCACCCCTAGTGGGTGATCTGTATTGGTGATCTGTACACTTGTGGGGAAAAGCTTTATCAGCTAGTGTGCAGTGATTGTGTGTGCTTCCCTTTGTCTTACAGTGATCACTTATGTCCAATGTTAGTTAGATCAGCTTCATATATTTGTTTTTGTTTGTTTGTTTTATAGGGACAGAGAGAGAGTCAGAGAGAGGGACAGATAGGAACAGACAGACAAGAACAAAGACAGATGAGAAGCATCAATCATCAGTTTTTCGTTGTGACACCCTAGTTGTTCGTTGATTGCTCTCTCATATGTGTCTTGACCGGGGGTCTTCAGCAGACCAAGCCACCCCTTGCTTGAACCAGCAACCTTGGGCCCAAGCTGGCAAGCTCTTGCTCAAGCCAGATGGGCCTGAGCTCAAGCTGGCGACCTCAGGGTCTCAAACCTGGGTCTTCTGCATCCCAGTCCAATGCTGTACCCACTGCGCCACTGCCTGGTCAGGCCATATATTTGTTATACAGTTAGATTCTCTTAGCTCAGTCTTCCTTCATTCCTGAGATTCCAAGACTTCTTCGGTAAGTTTTTAAAATGTGCACACATTAAAGCTTACTTCCTGTGCAATAAAGTTAAATGGGTTTTGACAAGTGTATAATATCATATATCTACCATTATAAAACCGTAGGGCCATACAGAATCATTTTTCCATCCACCAACATCTCCTGTGTTTCAACTATTCAACTCCATTTCCCTTTGAGACTCTGAAAAGCATTCACTGGTTTTAAATCCATGGACACAACTATAAATTATCTCTCCATTTATTTAGATTTTAAAACATTTCTTTCTTAGTGTTATATACTTTTCCACATACAGATTCTGCATATATTATGCTAGATCTATACAAAAGGATATAAATTTTTGGTGTTACTGTAAATAGCATTTAAAAATTTTTTAGATCACAGTGGTTATTACTGGTATATTAAGTTGTTTTCTTTTTCACACTGCCATTTTTATCCTGAAACCTTGCTCTACTAGCTTATTAGTTTCAGAGGTTCTTTGCAGATTCTCAGGGGACTTCTTTATAAACAACAATGTCATCTGTCCCTAAAGATACTTTCATTTCTTCCATGTCAATCTGTGTACCTTTTTATTTCTTTTTCTTGTCTTAGTGAATTAGCTAGGACGTCTAGTACAATGTTGAATAGAGTGGTAAGAGAAGACAGCCTTGCTTGTTCCCAGTCTTAGGGGGAAAGCATCCAGTCTCTCACTAGTAAGTTTGATGTTATCAGTGGGTTTTCTTTGTAGCCGTTATTTATCAGGTTCAGGAATTCCTCCTCTAGTCTAGTTTGCAGAGAGTTTTTATCACTGATGGGTTTTGGAAACTGTCAAATGTCAAATGCTTTTTCTTTCTGTATCAATGAACATGATCATATGATGTGATCATATAATTTTTTTTTCTTTAAGCTATTGATACAGTGGATTACATTAATTGATTTTTGAATAATGTTGAACCAGCCATGGATACTTGAAATCAATCTCACTGGGTGGTGGTGTACAATTCTTTCTACATGGTGCTGCATTATACAAACATGAATAAAAAACATTGCCTTCCCTGAAGGATTTTATAGTCAGAGGGAAATAGAGAGATAGATACACATTCAACTACAATCCAAGGTGGAGCATAGCAAGTGTTCTCAAAGGGGGGAAATTCTACAAGTTTTTCTGGAGAAAGACAGTGTCTGCTTTAGAGGAGTTAGGAGTCACTGTGACATTAAATGTGGCTAATATGGAATCAGAATTTGCGACCTGTAAGAAACCTTTGTATCATCTAATACAAACCCTTCCCTTGTCTCTAAATGAGATGGCACCCAGTCTGTCTCTCCTGAAAGAAGGCTCTGGGATCCAATCTGTTCCCCAATCCTCACATCTCTCAGCTTTCCTCTGCCTCACACAGCCATCCACTTCCATAGGTAACATGAATCTTGACTTTTAAGAAGCTTATTTAGAAAATGAGCATGGCAGATCCTTTGAGTTTCCTCACTCCTTCAATAAAAAAGAAAACTGGAGAGTCCTAGGCAGGTCTAGAATTGCTTAATTCTGTTATTGAGTGACTCCATCATGTTCTTGTGCTTCAGACCCATAGAGCCAAACAAAGGAAACCTAATCCCCATCTGCTACAATCTATAGCTACCCGTTCCCCCTGAGAGGCGAGTCCCAGCTGAGGCAGTCAAGACTCTATTCCCTCCATGAACTTGCCTTGAACATATGAGTAAGCTCTTTTTTCTAGACTTGGACCAAATTTTTTTTCCACAGAAAATTTACAGCAAAACTTAAGTTGAAGTTCACCTATTTTTACTCTTTGCAATTTAAAGAGACAAAGTTCAATTTGCCTTAAGGAGATTTAGAATTAATTTGTTGCCCTGGCCGGTTGCTCAGCGGTGGAGTGTCCACCTGGCGTGTGAAAATCCCCGGTTCGATTCCCGGTCAGGGCACACAGGAGAGGTGCCCATCTGCTTCTCCACCTTTAACCCTCTCCTTCCTCTCTGTCTCTCTCTTCCCCTCCTGCACCCAAGGCTCCAATGCGAGCAAAGTTGGCCCGGGCGTTGAGGATGGCTCCATGGCCCCCAGCCTCAGGCTCTAGAATGGCTCTGGTTGCAACAGAGCAACAATGCCCCAGATAGGCAGAGCATCGCCCCCTGGTGGGCATGCTGGGTTGAACCTGGTTGGGCGCATGCAGGAGTCTGTCTGACTGCCTCCTCACTTCTAACTTTAGAAAAATACAAAAAAATAAAAATAAATAAATAAATTTGCAGTGGTTCATTTCAAGCAAGGTACGCTTTCTAAGACTGTTCGAAATGGAAACAGCATGTGTCCTAGTTGCTTTGCATTATTACTGATAATTGGGTTCTTTCTATCATAGCCATTTGCAATGATAGTGATAGGTATTGCTACTCATATGGAGAATTGATTTACCTGAAATAATAATATTGATGGTGATGTAACTGTCAACATTTATACTTAATCTTACAATGCATCTAGTGCCTTATGTAGACAATTTTATTTAATTCTCTTAACCATGCCATGACTTGGGACTTGTTAATATCATCCCCATTTGGGACAAGGAGGTCATTTAGCCTTACACAAGATAAGTACATTGCCCAACGTGGCAGTTAGTAAGTAACTGCACCAATATTTTAGTTGTGGTTGGTCTGATACCCCTTCCTCAGTGTTTGTTGTGGTGCTCCAATGGATGATCCACTGCCACATACTGGCTGTCCCTTGTTAGCTTAAGTCATTGGGCAGTACCCACCCCCCCACACACATTCAACCCAGTGGACTCTGTGGCTTTTGATTACCTTACTCCTCAAATTGCCTCTTCCTCTACAACCACTTTCCCACATCATCACTTCAATGCTCCTAAAAGAATGACTTGGTTTATTTCCTTTCTGGAAGTCTCATCTGTGCTCAAGCAGCTCTCCTCCACTTCGATGCCCACCCCCACTTCCTCCCTCTGCCTATGTTCTAGTTGGGTCAGCTCAAAAGAAAAATTTCCAAGGATGGAGAGAGGGTAGACAGTGGGTGGCTGAGCACAAGGTGAAATAGAATAATGTTTTCTTTTATTGATTTACCAATGTATGTCTTTTAATTTCTGGAGAGTCTCAATTGCATTAAAAAGTGTTAATAGGAGTTGAAGGTCTTTTATTTATACAGTTCCAATCTATTCTGCAAATAAAAAGCAGTGGTAATGATTCATACGTGAATAATTCCCCCAAACTTTTGCTTATTGAAATGGATCAGAGATGATTACTAGGATGGAGAATTTGCATCCATACAATTTTCTAGTCTCACAAGCATACTTTTCTTTAGCATGAATAGAAAATATTTGTTCTTTTAAAAGCTGTTGTGAATTGTGGAACTGGGTTCTCTCCACATCTACAGGAATGTGGCAGTGCAGTCCACGGCTGCTGATCCATAGAGCTGAGATTTCTGTTCCCTCCCTCCTGGCCTCACCAGCCATGTAGGACTCAACTTGTTCTCTCTGACCTCCCATCCATCTTCACCTCTGTAAAAATGTTTGTGTGTTGTTGCTCATTTCATCCACTAAAAAGAAGTCATATATGTGTGTGTGTGTGTGTGTGTGTATGTATGACACACTTTTTTAAAATTCATTTATTGATTTTAGAGAGAAAGGGATGTTGATCTGCTGTCCCATCTATTCAGGCACCCATTGGTTGATTCTTGTATGTGCCCCAAACAGGGATCAAATCCCCAACCTTGACGTGAGAATGATGCTCCAACCAACTTTACCGTGTTTCCAGGGCTGAAGTTAGTGTAATCTTAAAAATCTAAATGTTAGTAATCTTTCCTGCAGGACAACTTCACATTCACATGCAAGTTGGAAGAATAAGGATAACCTGTCACATCTCAGGGGTTTATTCTCCCACTTAACTTTCAGTATTTAGCTGAGATTAGGAGAACATTTTAATTGGAGTTGCTCTGCAGAGGGGGCGGGGACAGAACGCTTTTGTCTGTGATCCTTCAGAACCATCTGGAACACACACGAGACTTGTCTTCTGTCATTGTCTCTCTACAGCATCCGCTGCTGTTCAGGTGTGTGAAGTGCCTGGCTGGCATAGGTTTCATACTTGATTTTCATTATGCCCAACAGCTTGGCCCTTTATTCTCTGAGGGATGTGTTTTCAATACCACAGGAGATTTCTTTACGCCCAACCAAATGGATCTTTACAAACAGCTCAACTGGTGTAAGGCCTCAGGTGGGCTCGAGGGACCCATGAGAGCCAGGCTTCTGTGCAGGCGCAGGAGTGTTCAGATGTGGCATTACAGGAAAGGCATTTTAAACTTATCTGATCTGGGTTTCTAGAAAAGCAAGCAGCCCCTGTCCCGAAGCTAAGCAAGAGAATACAGGGCTCCTTGCAACTATGTGAGTAAAACAAAAAGCAAGCCATGTGTGAGATACTGAGCCAAGAAAATGGGGACACTGTAGAAGAAGACAGAAGAAATAAAATTAAAAAAAATTAAAGAATGGTTTTTAAGGAATAAAGGAAAAAAAATAAAGCTAATGTCTACAGATGAATTTCCAGAAATGATGGCATTTCTGTGACTCAGTCAACATGTTATGTTCCAAATAGAATAAAAAGTCAATAACAAAATGAATAAATGTATTTTAGGAATATAATTTAAAGTGAAAAGCATCCTGTGTAATACTGTTATATTATCTTTTTTGTTGTGAAATATAACACAGTGAAATATTACCCTTTAAAAAAATCAATTTAAAAACCTGAACAAAGTTATATGCAGTTAATAAATACATAAAAGTGTAATAAAATTATTTCAGAAGGTAAGCAAAGCAACAGTGAACTCAAGGTCAAGGTGGTAGGCAGGGGAATGGGGAATAGGATAAGCGAGTACCTCATGTAGCTGTAACTTATTGTCATCATTTTAATGTTTTGTTGGGTGATGTTTTCAAATCATTTATTATATTGTGAGAACAAACCAACCAACATATGCATGAACAACAAATAAACAAAAAAAGCTTTTTATGTAGAAATAATGAAAGCCCATGATGAATAGAGGATTATGATTAATACAGTTCCATGCACCTGAGGTCCAATAAGAAATAACAAAAGAAAAACGGGAAAGAAATATTTGCCCTTTGAGTAATATGTTCCAAGCCTGGCAGCTCCTACACTGTACATGTCTTTCCTCCCAATATTGAACATTAATTACCCTCTTTGCCTTTAAATATAGATGTATACATCTAAGAGGATCTCTAGAGAACTCTCAATTCCACCAGCAAGCATTAGCCTTTTGGGAGCTACCCTACCGGTCCTGCAGAAAAAGAGAAAGTAATTTGTTCACTTACGTTCCAGGCAAAAGCGCCCTCTGCTGTCAGGTAGTAGAGTGGCAGTCCTACTCTGACTCAAGGTCAAGTGTCCACCGTCAGAAATAAGAGAACTACAAAAGCCAAAGTAAACTGAGAATCATAAAGTGATAAGATTGTTTCTATTTTGTTGTTAGTTTATTGTGTTCATTAAGATTCCACATATAAGTAAAATCATATGGTGCTTGTCTTTCTCTCACTGGCTTGTTTCACTTAGCATAATGATCTCCAGGCTCATCCATGCTGTTACAAAAGGTATAATTTTCTTCTTTTTTCTATGGCTGAGTGGTGTTCCACTATGTAAATGTACTACAGTTTTTCTATCCACTCAGTTACTGATGGACATTTGGGCTGCTTTCAAATCATGGCTATTGTAAATAACACTGCAATGAACATAGGGGTGCATATATTCTTTCAAATTAGTGTTTTGGGTTTCTTTGGATATATTCCCAGAAGTGGAATCACTGGGTCATAGGGCAATCTATTTTAAAATTTTTAAGTTCTATCCATACTGCTTTCCACAGTGGCTGGACCAATCAGCATTTCCGTCAACAGAGTGGGGACAAATGGAATGCACAGAGACTTAACTTAGGGTGGTGAACAAACAGTGCAATATACAGATGATGTATTGTAGAATTTGTACACCTGAAACTTGTGTAATTTCTTAAACCAATGTCACCATGAGAAATCCAATTAATAGAAATAAAAAAGTAAGGGGCTTCCATCCCTGACAGAGCAGTAGGAAGAGAAGGAGAGCGCTCTTGGCAATGGTGAGGAAAAAACATGGTAGTTGTATATTTCTCATTAATAACAGTTACTGAGCATCTAAAACAGCCCAGGCATTTTTCCAAGTGTTGAAGATACTTTTGTTAAAAGAGACAAAGTCCCTGCCCTCATGGAGGTTACAATCTAGCAAGGGGAGGTTATCAAGAAACAAGTTAATATGTGAGATGGTGTTACGTGGTATGAAGAAAAATGAAGCAAGAATGTCAGAGAAGGCTTCTGGATTGGAGCTGGTAGTGGTTGCAGTTTTAGCTAAGATCGTTGGGGAAGAGCTCACTAGGCAGGTGACATTAAGATTTTCTGTAGAAGCGTGTCAAGGACTCTGAAAGCCCAAAGAAGCAATTTTTATTTAGCATCTCCCATAACATCTAAGTTAGCAGCAACTTGGGACCAAAGCCATGTATTAAGATTTCCCATTTCCTGCCTTTCCCATTGTGTGACACTATTATAAGGGCTCCTAAGGGCCTTCACTGAAGCACAGTATCAAGCAATACAGTGTCTCTGTAAACTCGTGGTTCTTGAAGTGTGTGCCAGGGTGCACTGTGTGCCCTAGAAGATTTCCAGGTGAGCCTTATGGTATTCCAGAGAAATATGTGCCTGTTAGGGACCAAAAAACCAACAAGGTTTTTGAAGTTTAGATTTTTTGGGGAAAGAGGTGTGAGAAATTGGCTGTAAGCTGACAGTCTGCCCAACCCCCCACCTCACTTGCCTGATTAAGTTGCAAAAGGCTGTTAAACTCGGGTGCTGGATTGTTTACACTACCCCCATGTTCCCCGGAAAGACTGGAGGCAAGTTTCTTCTATCCTTTTTTTGGTGTAAAGTTAAGATGATATGTATGGTGGGGGTTTTCTACACTTGGTAAAATTCTTGGGTTGCCTTGGAAACATGATCAAAGATCTCATTGATTTGTTAATGGCCCACTTTGCCCTATAAATAAAGCAAGATGCAGTTTTTGGGCGCACTTTGTTCTTGCCAGCAGCAATTACAGGGCCCTCTGGACGCTGTGATTTCTTAATTCCACATATTTTCTTAATTCCACACCATTCCCATTCGGGACCTGAAATTACTAGCTGCACTGCTTCGCGGCATGTGCCCCGATATAGAAATAAATATAGTTACTCTATTACACCATTTCATTATGGAAATATCGCTCTTTTTTTAATACATCATTATTATATTTATTATTACCACATCATTATATTATTTTTAGATAAACACACCCAAATAAAATGGATAGATTTCTCAAAAGAAGCGTGATATTGGAGAATCTGATTCTGAAAGTGAGCAAATTTAAGTGTAAATAAAATAGGACTTGAAGGCTGATGGGCAGAATTTAATTTATAGTGTTTTCCATCACTTAATACTGACCAATACGATTGGATTAGAAACCCATTCATGGAAGCTTTAAGTGATTTTGGTTTAACATTAACAGAAGAAGAAGAACTGGCAGCTATATCCACTGATCATGGATTGATGATTAACCATAAAATAGTCTCTTGAAGCCTTTGGATTTTTATAAAAGAAGAATATGTGGCAACATCTAAAAAACTTTGAACATTTTACTACAATTTCCAACATTCTATTTATGTGGATTAAGATTTTCTATCCTCAACACAATTGAGAGTAAAAAGAGAGGAATTCTTCAATGTATTGACAAGGAAATGAGAGTTTGCCTTCAAATATATGCCCAAATATTGAAGAAATCCCTAGGACACATCAGGCTCATGTTTCTTATAAACACAAGAAATGAAAAAACTTAACACATTCGAGGAAAGCTTCACACCTGCCGAATTACTAAATCTTACTAAGAATGTATCTATATATAAAAAGATAACTTTTTTGTCATTTTTCTATTTTTAACCACTCTTTTTTATGAATTCTAAAAAGTATACTCAAAAATGTAACATAAAAATGTTTTCTAATGTTAGAATAAATTTAATTCTGTCGTATTTATTTTGTTTAATTACCATAAAAGCACGCCTGAACTGTATATTTTTTTCTTTACTATTTGACTTAATTATATAACATATTTCTCAGAAATTTGTATATAGTGCGCTTACAATTATTTGTAGGATTTTAAATGCATCTCGACTTCAAAAAGTTTAAGAACCACTGTTGTAAACTGTTGGCAAACAGGAGTGGCAAACATATTAGCCTAACAAGTCGTTATTGATTATCCACTGTTCAGAGAACATCACAGTTTTCCTAAGGACATCAAAGAAGCATACACTGGGTTTCCTGTCTCTAAGAAGCTGACAACACAGGGCCGGGGCAAACCCAGACCTATCAAGCAGATGTTTGAGGACACAGTGTGCACAGGGCCACCGCGGAACCACAACCAGGGACGCCCCTGGGAGGTGTCTTTTGCCAGAATCCCAATGATGGTCTTCATGGGCTTGCTGTGAAAGAAGAGGATTCTGCGTGCTCACCTTGTCAGCCCTGCTCTCGCACATGGATTGACATACCATCAGCAGCATAATCTAATAAGAAAGATGGAGATGTATCATTTTTTGTTAGCTGGCCGAAACCCAAGGACTGAGGAGGTTGAATGCGGAACGGCAGACGGATGGAAGTTTCACACTGTCGCGTAATTGCAAAGTCGCCTCATCTTTGAGAATCCATTGCAGAACAACATCTACTACCTGTGGTTAAGTTGGGATGCTACATTTTAAAATAACATGGACTAACCTACTGATGAAACTTAATTATTACCAATTAGAGCTAGCAGAGGGAGAATTTATATGAGGCACTATGACTTACCTAATTGGACGGCAGAAGCAAAGCTGTCATGCGCAGGAGAGCAGGTACTTGTGTGAGATGCCAGTTTCTACACTGCATGAAAAATACTGGGAACCAGCCATTATACTGCATCCCTGTGCTGTGAGCCACGGGGCCAGAGTAACAAGTAGGCAATGTATAAGATGTTAAAAAGCAGTTGTAGGAAAAAGTGAAAAAATTCAGAACGTCTAAGCTATATGCAACAAACTAGTCTATTTGATCAAACAAGTCCATTAAGAAAATATTGATCCAAACCAGTATTTGTTCTTGAATTTTCATAAAACTTATCATTAAGCTGTTCTAGCATTTGTATTTGATTCCTTGGAACTGACTGTGTCAATTTTTTAATATTTTTATTTGTTTGACTTTACTTTTCCCCTCTGTTTTTATTATTTTATTTTATTTATTTATTATTATTAATTTTTACAGGGACAGAGAGAGAGTCAGAGAGAGGGATAGATAGGGACAGACAGACGGGAACAGAGAGATATGAGAAGCATCAATCATCAGTTTTTCGTTGCGACACCTTAGTTGTTCATTGATTGCTTTTTCACATGTGCCTTGACCATGGGCCTTCAGCAGACTTAGTAACCCCTTGCTTGAGCCAGTAACTTTGGGTCCAAGCTGACGAGCTTTTGCTCAAGCCAGATGAGCCCGCGCTCAAGCTGGTGGCCTTGGGGTCTCAAACCTGGGTCCTCTGCATCCCAGTCCAATGCTCTATCCACTGCACCACCGCCTGGTCAGGCTTCCCCTCAGTTTTTAAAAGAAAAATATGTTGACAACAGTTCAAGGTTTATTGCACATAAACATTTCCCCTTTTGTCCTATTTTCTGTTTAATAGGAATTACCAAAGAAAAAGAGTGATGACTGTATTTTAAGTTACATAAAGTATTTGCTGGAAGTTAATAATAATTTAATATTTTGGGTTTCAAGTTTAATCCTATCCTTGATTTTGTGTTTATTTTTTTCAGTTAACATGTAATAAACTCCACAGTCCCTCCTACTGAACACACACACACACTAGTACACACAGACATATATGTATGATATTTTCTCAGATTACATAATTTCCTACTATAGAAATGTTATTAAAGGCTGGCTTTTTGGAGTTCGAATTAATTACTTAATATTTACAAGTCTTAAATACTTAGAACTGCCAATTAAAATTAAGGACAGTATCATTGGGCTTTTATTGGAAACTTCATTTAAATTGTGTTAAGAGAATCTATGACAGGTTGCATGAAAAGTAGCCTCTAACTGCTTTCAGACCTGACTCCCCGTGGAAAAGACTTGTCTCTGCTTTATGGAATCAGGCACCTTCCAGAGAGTAGGTTTATTCTAACGTGTAAGCAATCACCAAGGTCAATGCTATCACTCCTAAGGTTGTCTCAATGAAGAACCATGGTGAATAGTAATAAAAGCTTCTTTCAGCCTCTACCTGAAGTCACTCTCCCTATTGAGAGAGTTGAAGAAGATGACCGGGTCACCATGCCAGGGGCTGGTTCAGAGTAGAATTAGGCTGTGTTGTTTGACAAGTTGTAATCCCCAAGTTCAGCTGTGGCGCACCAGCTGAAAACATGATGTGAATTGGGAAAAACCGTAGTATTCAATTATGTTGGTGGTGGTGTGGTATACAAAGTGGTAAGGAGAAGGACATTCAAATTATTGCTAGAGGTTACTGGTGATGCTCAGCAAGTCAACCTAGAATTTGGGACAGAGCCTATGAGAAGAAGGGCTCTGTTAGGGCTTAGAGAGGAAGTGGTGGGTTTCTAGTAGTCTAAGGAGCCAAGCACGCAGACGAAGGCTTGAAAGAAATAGTTCCGTGGCCAACTGATGCAAACTGGGGTGAGCCCCGAGACGGCCGGAGAAACTGGACCATGGCCACAGAGACTGAGAGGAGGTCCCCAGGAGAGAGAGAGAGATCCTGGCAGTGCAGGAGTTGTGGCTTTCGACAGCAACAACCTAGTTAATGTTGTTATCTGTATTTTATTGCAGCCCCCTGTGACTTCCACAGCAAGTGTCTGTGTGCGGCTGGACTCAGGGGTGGGTCATGGAGCTGGGTGTGGCGGCACCGGTCTCGGTGAGCGCTGGTACCCATGTGCCCCTGTGTCCTAATCTCCCAGGATAGAAGGACACAGGATACCAGGTCCCTCTACTCCGGTATGTTCTCGTCTTAACTAATTACATCTGCAATGACCGTATTTTCAAATAAAGGCACATACTGAGGTACTAGGGGTTAGGGTTTCAACAAATACATTTGGAGGCAGGATAATTTTCAACCTACGATATGTGATGAACATGAGATGTGCTGCCCATGCCCTTCCAGCTGCTGAGAGTCCTGCTGGTGGAGGATCCATGGCTGTCAAACCGTCAGCTGAGGAAAACGACCTCTCCCAAGAGCTGGCCTCCTTCCAGGGCAGCCTGCCCCATGTGGCTGACCATCTGGGAGTATCATTTCCCAGCCCCTTTGCCCCGCCCCGATTTGGACAACTCTGAAGGGCCGTCCCAGCACCAGAGTTCCCCGTGGGGTCAGATGACGCCTCACGGGGCCTGCATCGCTGCCCAACTCCTCTCCACGGTGGAGATCCAAAAATCGCTATTTAGTGAACTTCCCCCGCAGGCTCCTCGGGATCTCAGAGTTGGTTTCCAAGCTGTGCCACAAGGTAGCACTTATCAAAAGTAAAACTGCAAAGAATTTTGTTCATGAGCCATTATCTGAACATGTATATTAAGTTGGTCTATGCCGCAGATAATTTTTTTCTACCACCTTTCAAACTGCTGAACGTCTTGATTTCTTATTCTTCTTTTCTGGACATCCTTAATATGTACATTCCACAACATTTGGTTTTATCATAAAGGTGAGTGGATAGTGGATTAAAAATATTGTGTGAAGAGAGGAAAGGAAAACTGCTAGGAGGATGGATAGACCATTCATGAGCCTTCTGATGTGGTAGACTTGGGTTTGGAGGCCAGTGCTGCCCTTCCCAGCAGTATGACCTTGGGAAGGTCACTTAATTTCCCTGACATTTCATTTCCTCATCAGAAAAACAAAGGACTACTGTGAAGATTAAAGAAAGTGCATATACAGCCCTGGCCAGTGGCTCAGTAGATAGAGCATCAGCCCGGCATATGGATGTCCCAGCTTTGATTCCCAGTCAGGGCACACAGGAGAAGTGACCATCTGCTTCTCCCTCTTTCATCTCTAATTTCTCTACCTCTTCCTCTCCCTTAGCCAGTGGCTTGATTGGCTCCAGTGTGAACCAGGTGCTGAGAATAGCTCAGTTGGAGCTCATCAGCCTTGGGTGCTAAAAATAGTTCAGAACTTGAGCATCGACCCCAGACAGGGATTGCCTGGTGGATCCTGGTCCAGGTGTATATGTGAGTCTGCCCTCCTATCTTCCCTCCTCTCACCTAAAAAGAAAATGTGCATATAAGGCACTTAGTCCATTCTTAACTCAGACTAGACACTTGATAAATTGTATTCATAACCTTACAAGCTCTGTGCCAGCAATGCCAACATTATGCTTAATGATAGTTTTGTGTGTGTACAGTATTTCAAATAGCATCTTGTCCTTCAATTTTCTGAATTGTCATTTCAACAGTTTGCAGTGCAAGAAATAAACCATCGCTTGAAAAGAATGTATTATATAAAATATAGTTCTAAGAAACTTGAATTTATTTACAAAATGTTGTTGATGCTCAATCTGCTCACCAAAAACATTTGTTTCATGTAAATAGCTATCTCAAGAACTGAAACTTCTCCATTAAATGCTAAAGATCTCACACCGTGCCAGGTTTGTAAACGTTTTCTAAAGAACCTCTAAAAACACGGATGACACAGCATGCTCTGCCTGTGCCTGTGGATTGAGAATACACCTACTGATAATGTCGTCAATGCACTGACATTACTGTTAAAGGTCCTTAACATTATTATGAAGCACTTGAACAATATCTGTTTGTTCTTCCCAGAATCATATAGGAAAGATTACTGGGTTTCAAGGTTTTCAGGTGCTTTCTTTCTTTCCTTTTTTTTAAACCAAAAGTGACGTTGGCAATAACAAAGAGCGGAGTAACAAAAACTGACAGTTCCTGGAGAGATAAATTCTCATGTTATCGTTAATAGTGATAAAAGTCTCTAGCCATAAGTAATTTTTCATACACTTATTATTTTTAAGCAAAGTACTTGACTAAAATCACTGTTCTCTTTAGAATTTACTTACCTTTGGAAAGGTTTTAAAATAACCTTACATAATCTGTTACATAAACTCATAATGGCTATTTCAGTTTGGCTCACATTGCGTCAAGTGATGTGTGCATGCGTTTAACCAAGGACACGCTAGGTTTACTGTGCTATCATGTCCCTGCATGTGACTGGGACTCACAGTCACTGCGTTTTCAAGAATATAACATTTGATCCGTCTCCCCAACTCTATGTTTTGGTTCCTTAAAATAATATTTGGAAAAGTTAAAGAAGACAAAAATGGTATGCCATCCCAATACCCTCAGTTGAACTTTTGTTTTTTCAGTTGAACTTTTTAATTAAGAAAAGTTCAAGTACTATAGTGACCTGGTTAGAGAGTTACAGTGGAACGCTACCAGTATGGGTCATGTTTTAAAATGAATGATTCACAGAGGTTCATCTTATCATTATGCTTCAAAATACAGGGTGGGCAAAAGTAGGTTTAGAGTTGTGTATGTTAAATAATACAATAATTAATAAATATAGTACAAGAGTAAACTCTGTGTTTTGCATACTCACAACTGTAAATATACTTTCCCCCATTCTCTATAGATAGATGTTACATATATTATTTGTGTGCATCTAATATTATATGAAGAACAATTTTTAACTCCCTCCACCCCAATAAATAAATAACGACAAAAAGAGAGAGAATAAAATAAAAAGGAAGAGCCTCTTTGATTCCTAGATACTCTCCTTAAAGTTATCTACTATTTTGATACTTTTTAGTGCATCCTTCCTGAAAAAAATGTTCTAAATATATATAAATACGTACATATTATAAATAATCCTTTTGTTGGACTGAAAAGACAGCACAGGGCACGAGGCATTTAGGTTAGTGAGCTAGAAAACCTGGGTGGAAATCCTGTCTCCTCCAATGACCAGTTCTGTGACTCTTATCAACCTCAGAAAGATTGCTTTTAGGATTGAATGTGCTATTTATGTTAAATGTACTCTTGGCATATAGCACTTAACAAATGTGTCCTATAATTATTTTTAATGCAAAACAGGAATTATATTTACTTTTTCAGCTTTATTGAGGTACAGTTGACAAGTAAAATTGTAAGATTTTTAAAGTGTAAAACATGATGATTTGATATACATAGACATTGTGAAAGGGTCCCCCCACTGAGTTAATGAACACTTCCATTATCTCACTTAATTACCATTTTTGTGAGAATATTTAAGTTCTACTCTTTTAGAAAATTTCAATTATATAATAGTATTATCAACTAGTCACCATCTTATACATTAGATTCATCTTATAACTTGGGTTTATTTATATTTTAAACATGTATTGAGCAATACACTTGTTACTTGTATGCTTTGGTATGTATTTATACTCCAGTAAGTGCCTTACTTGAAAAAAATAACAGTTTGCTTATTCTTGATTCTAGAGTTTGATATTAACTCATTTAGTATTTGTTTTAAATTTTTTAAATGGCTACAATTGAACTTTGTGGGTTACATTTTATTTAACATTTACTGTTTACTAGAAAGTATACAAAATACTTTGCATTTACTATCTTATTAAATCTTCACAAAAATCCTGTAAGTTAGAAATTAGGTCCATTTTGTATATGAAAAATGAAACTCAGAGAAATTAAGTTTTATGCCCAAGATCACACAACTAGTAGTATAGCTATGCTATCCTGTCATAATAATATTTAAAGCTACAAGTTAATTTTTAGAACAGAGGCAGTTTACAAATTGGCATCCTAGGCATAGAGACACAGATATATCATTTGACTGCCATTACTTACTAGCCATAATATAAATTACGATTGACAGCAGAGTGGTACTGTTATTTTTTTCCTGAGTTTTAGAAGGTGAATAGAAGGAAAAGTCATAAACAACTATTGTTAATACCAAATATTTAAATTGAACATATTCACCCAAATTGCTTTCTAAATAAAATCCTTGGAAAAATAATATTAATTCTCTGCATCTGTTGTTCAGCAAAGAAATCCATCCAATCACTAGGCTTCAGAGGCTGCAATAAATACTTGCTACTGTTTGTCTTTTGATGCCTTACACAGAGAGGCAAACTGCCTAACACGGAAAAGCATTCTCTTTCTACTATGAAACACAGTGTCTGACATTACATTAACTAGCTTGAAAATACTGTAATAATAGTGCGCAGTTGTTAAAGTATTCTTAGAATCAATAAAAGAAATTAATAAATAGAAAACCCAGTCTTATGAGAGATCTTCTCAAATTTTTCTAGTTAAGAAAATATAAATTAGCACTCTCAGCAGGGAAGAAAGCCTAGATTGTGTGGGATTCTTTTGATAAAGAACTTCACTTCTAATGTTAATTTAATTTACACACACTTTTGGGAAACTCATTTTCACCTTAGTAGGCATATACCATTAAGCTCTTAATAAAATAAGTATCCTACTATTTCTGGAATACCAACTGAGAATCATTTAACAAAGGAAAAAAAGGAAAATTTTGGTAAGAATTCAGTGTAATTTCTTCACATATCATTTTAGAGATGATGTTATCAGTGTTCTGATTAAAGACTTAGAAGGGGGAAATCTGGTGGTAGTTATCCTTTCCTCATGCTATTTGTGATGTTCTGAGCTTCTCTTCTCTGATTCACAAAATGCAAACCTGACTTCAATTTCAGTAGCAGTCGTGAGTTTGGGGAGCTCAGATAATTTAAAAAGAAGACTAAAGCTGATATGCTTTGTAGAATCTGATGCCTTGATGATCATGAGACTGGTCAGTGATATTTAATTGTGTCTATATCTTTTATTTAATTTTTGTTTCAGTCATATCCCATTCATTGGTCATTCCAATATCTGGCCCAGTCACATTTTATCTTTAGGTTAGAAAATTGCCTCTATTAGAAAATGTTGTAAGTAGCCATGGGCTCTGGGTTTCCAGCTGCCGTTTGAGTAAATAATGTTTTTTTTTTTTTAAAAAAATAAAAGAATTGTGCAATTTAAAGGTCACATTATAATGACTCACTTTAGCTGTTAATAGGACCAGCCGTCCAAGATGGAGTTAGCAGTGAGAGTTGGAAAAGAAAGAGCCACAATTCTGACTTCTATCTGCGCTCCTTGGCGACTCCTCCTAAGAACAGTGTGAACAGAATTCCGCAACTAAATAGCCAAAAGCATAATACATTTTCCAGCATGCTGACAGACAGAAAGCGAAGAAAATTAAAGCTACAATGGTTTCTATGAATGATTTATGAATTATGTTCTAGCACAAAAATGAGGTTGAAATAGCTCTCCTAACATATTATACTTGTATCAGGTTTAGAACTATGTCAAACCCCCAAAATTGTGAGGGTATGGCCATATGCACAATATATTTAAATATGAGTGAATATAATTTTAATTATAAGTGACAATAGTATTGAATACTTACTATTTAATAATTTTACATAGCATGTATTTATTATTATGTATATAATTATTTATATAAGCATGTATAATTATAGTAATTATACTCATTATAATTATAGTGCCTGGCATATTTTAAATACTCAATAAATGTAAATCTTTTTAAAAAGTTGAAAATGTTTTTAGGTCTGTTTAGCACCCTTCTTCCCCTTCATCTGGTTGGGCACGTGATGCAGACAGAGGTGAGCACAGCCAATCAGAACATCCTAACCCTGTCACTGTGATTAGTTTAGATTGGGCAAGTGACTGAGCTGGGTAAATTATTCCAGTTTCTTGTTGTCCATCTTAATGAATATAGTCACTTAACACAGCTTTTATCTTTAAGTTTACTTAAAATATGCCATAATGATACATAATTAGTCCATATAATTCTAGAAAATTTAATTCTCCTTAACTCTCACAATGCCCACTCACAATCTATATACACTGCTTCAAATGCTAATCTCATTCACAAACATCCTCATAGATGCACCTAGAAATAATGTTTAATTTAGGTATCTCATGTCCCAGTCAAATCGACACGTAAAAGTCCATCACATAGAGATATAGAGAAAGTTGGTGAGCATACACACACGTGTACACACACACACAAATGCGTGGGGAGATACCCCACGCTCTTCACCTAGCCTCCACCAGTGGTAACATATTGGGTAACTATAGTGCACTGTCAAAATCGGGGAAACAACCTGGGTAAATTCCATATAACTTGTTCTGATTTTATCACTTTTACAAGTATTTTTTGTTCACCATAGTTTGTTATAGGCTTGTGATGCCTCCCATCAAATGAAAGTTCCTAATTTTCTGTAATCAAATATTTATTTTATTTTATTTTAGTGAGCGAGAGACAGACAGACAGGAAGGGAGAGAGATGAGGAGCATCAACTCATAGTTACACACTTTAATTGTTCGTAGATTGTTTTCTTTCAGCCTTTTTTTTAAATGGCTCTTACTTTTATGACTTGCTTACAAAGGCTTTCCCTGACAGCCAATTATTAGCATACCTTTTAATATTTTGTTTTGGTACTTCATTCCTTTTCAAATTTACATTTTGGCTAGTGTTAACAAAACTGAATTTTATTTCCCCCTGAATGTACAATCTGTTGTCATAAGGCCATTTATTAAGTGCCCAATCTTTTCTTACGAATTAGAAATACATTTGCCTGCTTTTGTACTCTCTATTTGGTTTTGTTTTTCTTTTATTCTATTGTGGCACTGATAATGTCTCATTTAAATGTAATTTTCAAAAGTGTATAGTATCTAAATATTGCACAAAGAAATGACACTAAGATGAGCCTCCAGAGCATGAATGGCTTCACCTTTCTCTGAGTCCATCATGGCCTGGAGCAGGGCTCTAACTCAAATGCATCTGGAGAGCAGGCACATACAGTATTATAAAAGTGTGATGAGGTCAGCACTAGTCAATAAAGATTGGTATATAGCATACATATGATCACATGTCTCTTCTGAAAGCATTTCAATTTTTTTTTTTTTAGATGAGCAGAGGGGAGATAGTGAGGCAGACTTCCACATGCATCCCAACTGGAATCCACGTGGCAACCATGTCTTGGGCCGATGCTCGAGTACTAAGCTATTTTTAGATCTGAGGCTGGCATGCTTAGACCAAATGAGCTATCCTCAGTGCCTGGGGCTGACACTGGATCCATTCAAGCCACTGACTGCTGGAGTGGAAGAGGGAGAGAAGAGGGAGAGAGTGGGGGAGAGAAGTAGATGGTCATTTCTCCTGTGTTTCCTTGACCAGGAATCAAATCTGGATATCCATGCACCAGGCTGACACTCTATACACTGAACCCCTGGCCAGGGCCTTCACTTCAATATTCAACACCGCTTTCTGTCCAAACCCTTCTGTGGTCTGTAAATGATGATCTCTGGTCTAGTGGAAAGAAGTTGGTGTTAGAATAAAAAACCTCCTCCGAAGTTTCCCATTTATTAACTGTAAGGTTTTGAGCAAATTACTGAACCTCTCAGAAGCTCAATTTTCTCATTCCAAAAAAGAAGTAACAACACAGGATTGGATGAGTTATTACATAAAATAATATGCATAAAACACTATGCATAGTGCCTTGAACATGTTTGCTAAATAAATACTAGTGGAATTTGAGCAATGACTTATGGGGGGCGGGCATTCTATCTTTTGAGCTGGATATTGACCTCTTCTAACCCATTAAATCCAGGAAGCTAGAAAATTTATGAATAAAAAATGATTTATGAGCTTTTATGAAATGTACTATGTGGGTACTTTCAGGGGAATACAAATAATTAACAGATATAGTCCCTGCTCCGGTAAGTTTACAGCCTGATTAAGACATAGAAATTGTAGAAGAGAGGACATCTTTAAAAAATCTTTCTATCATCTTTTCTCACCTTTTGAGGATTTGACCATCTCACACTCAATTCCTGAGTTGATAAATATATATGTCACAGACCTTGACTTTTGGATATGTACGCTTTCCAACTACCATAATTGTTTCACCTCTGGGGTGAAACAATTCTAAGATTTTTGCTAGAGTTACTGGGAAAGAAAATCTTTCTACCAATTTTTATCCTAGTAAAAATTAAATCTGAAGCTGCTCATGGGTCATCATTATCAAGACAAACAAACAAAATACAAAAAACCAACACCACCACCAAAACATGCCACCATGTAAGATAGCAGAGTATGAGACAGTGCAGGGGGAAGCCAAGGTTGAGAGCATCATTGGGATATCTGAATTGAGCACTGTCTGTGTGTTCATTCCTTGAACATCCCTTTTTGGTTTAAGGTATGTTTCTGTTATTTTGAACTAAGAGTTCTGACCAATATAGAAATACAGAAAACATACAAGGAAGCTTACAAGGCAACATAATCAATCCTCAAGAAATTTGAAAGTTCATTTCTCTTTTTAGGCATAACCATCCCAAATCTAGTTCACACATTCTGGGGGAGGAGTTTTAGGAGGACATGACAGGCATTGGTACAATTTTGAAAAGTGTCCTCAGAGATTGAGGTTCAAGGGGAAGTACTGAAATGGATGCAGAAAGAATACAGAAAGAATTCCTTGGGTGTAAGGATTAAGATTTAGCAGGCCAATATTCAGGCGTAGCAGGAAGCGTTCCAGGGTGGAAATGGCCAGCAGATGACGCTTTCTTCTGGTGATCCTTCTACTTCCAGCCTTTCTCTGGGAATACCTTCTGGGTATGGACATCCCTGCCTGCTGAACACAGCTCCCTGACACAGAGCTCAGTATCAGGGCCAATCTTTTGCTTTAAAACATTTTATTTTACATCTGCACTTTTACATCAAACACATAAATATCTTTAAAATAGATATTAGAATCCACAAACCCAGTAGATATTTGTCTTGGAAATTAGTTAATAACATTTTCCAGCCCAGTGCTCAGGCACAGAAATGGGAAGTTCTGATCCGAGTGACAAGGAAAGGGTGACAGAATCTGAAACACAGAGAAGGGCCAGTCATTGGCCTCTGGCTTCCCTGGGACAGCACAGAGGGCATTGTGAGAATAAGGGCATTAAGACTTAGGCCCATCGCCTGACCTGTGGTGGCGCAGTGGATAAAGCGTCGACTTGGGAACACTGAGGTCGCCAGTTCAAAACCCTGCACTGGTCGGGTCAAGGCACATATGGGAGTTGAGCTTCCAGCTCCTCCCCCCTTTCTCTCTCTCTCTCACTCTGTGTCTCCTTTCTAAAATAAATAAAATTAAATTAAAAAAATTAAAAAAAAAAAAAAGAGTTAGGCCCATCTAGGTTTGGCTCATGACCCTGAGCTTACCTTGGCAGTTACTAGGGGCTCATTATTCTCTTCTGAAGTAAGGGGTATTAATAATGTTTATCTCAAGTGATTTTGAGAACATTTGATAAAGTATTGGACACAGACTATATATACTCAATACATGTTAGCTATTATCATTGTTATTATTATCGTCATCATTGTCGATGTTGGTTTTTATAAAATAGTAAGATTGATGACTTCAAGAAGAGGCTGTGTTGAAGGCAGGTTTGCTTTGGGTAGTTATATTCTGTTAGAGCAGTGGTTCTTAACCTTTTTTGAGGTACCGAACCCACCAGTTTCATATACGCATTCACCGAACCCTTCTTTAGTGATAAATAAAATATGATTTTTTTTCCAAATTCAAGACATAGGCATATGTTTTCTTACTGGTACACAAAATGAGCCATGCATGAACATCACCTTGCTCAAAGAACAAAACCAACAAAGTGCATGAACTCACAACAAATTATGGTATTACTTTATTCTGGCCTCTGCAGCAGAGGCTTCTCGGAACCCCTTAGACTGACTCATCGAACCCCTAGGGTTCGATAGAACCCAGGTTAAGAACCACTGTGTTAGAGCAACACTGTCCACATGATAACTGGATGTGGGCTGCATGAGAAACATTTAGTTATATATACTTTGGACTTCAGTAATTTTAGAGAAGAATGAGAAGACAGAATTCCATCACAGGAAAACAAACAGCTGTTATTAAAGTATGTAATGCAAAGAAATTAGAAGCCTTATTCGTTCCCCCTTATCATTACTAGATTTGAATAGCAGCAGTATCTGAGTGCTTTATCTGGTCCAAATAAATGCACATTCCTATTGCTAGCAGTTTTCCTCTTTCTTTGAATTACACATGTTACAATTAACAGAATGTCTCCCTGTGAACACTGTACCTGCTTAACCATATTCTGTTGGTCTCCATAGTCTCCAAACATTCAGATAAAATGTAAGACTAAGATCCTTGGTTTATTACCAAAATCTAAACTCCCAGGTACTTGAAAGTATTGACTGTAGTACTGTGAAGTCAGGATGTTCAGATGCCAGGGTGAAGATTTTCTACTTTATTGTTGCTCAAAAAACAGCCCAAACCCAACCAGAGTTCAGAGCCTGAGTCCAAGATTATCCAAATAACTTCCATATTCAGATAGGTTTCAACAGAATCATGAAGATTGGGACCAAAGTATAGCACAGGGAAATGAACACAGCTTTCAGAGTCAAGTAGATTTGGGTTTGACTTTGGTTTTATACACTCACTAAACACATGAGGGCTATGAAGTTGTAGCTCTCTGAGACTCATCTATCTCATCTGCAAGATGGAGTTGAGCATTGTTGCTGTGACCTGGGCAGGTGAGGGTCAGATCAAAGTTCTGTGATTTCTGCCTAGAACTCAAGAATAACTGGGAGGCAGGGAGGGAGGAGGAGTTTTTCTCACAGACATGACAACTAGGAGAATCAAGGCTATGACACCAGTTTAGGTCCCTTATACCCTATGGCCCAACAATCCTATTTCTAGGACTTTACCTACAAATGTACACACACATGCAAAAATGCCTGTACAATGAGAATCCCTGAAATATTAGTAAAAAAACAATTTCAGAAACACCCTCAATATTCATATATTGGGTATTGGTTAAACAAATCATGGCACAGATTTGAATAATATATTGGTACCACTGCAGTACAGCAATTAGAAAGAGTGAAGTAGGTCTTCCATAGTGACATGGAAAGATGTCCAAAGATATAAGGCTAATCCAATAAAGTACTTTGTAGAAGAATATTGTATTATGATCCTATTTGTATAAAAAATATACCCCACAGCAAATTGTCAACAGTAGCTTTAACTAGGAAGAGGAGTTTCTTGGGAATCTTACTATATTACTCCTGATAGAAATAATGAAAGTTATTACATGAGCATGTGTTATTTTTGCCATTAGGAAATATAATGAGTCACCTAAAAAGTCACAACCTTGGACGAACAGAAGATGGCGATGGAGTAGGCGGACGTACCTACTTCCAACTCCCAGAACCAAAGTGGATTATAACTCAGTTTTAAGAACCATCATCTGGATAAACCAACTTTGAACTAAACTAAGTGGACTCTTCAACCAAGGAACACTGCAGAAGCCACATTGAGACTGGTAGGAATAGCGAAAACGCGAAGAGGGCTGCCCAGCTCCCCGGAGCAAACGGCAGCCCGGAGAGACCCTTGTGGCGGGAGGAGAGTTTGGCGGAGAGGGAGGGACCTGGGTCCCAGGAACCAAGCCCCAGCTTGCAGTCCCAGAGTCTAGAAGAGGCATATGGACAGTATTGAGCTGTGAAGCAAGTGAGGATACTGTTTGTGAAAAAGAGATAGTTTTCTCAGACCCAAAAATCTTTTCAAAGGGACAGCGCAGAAACCCTCTCTCACAACCACGCACCCGGGGCTCCGGGGAACGGGGACAGAGGAGAGGAGCAGAGCAGCGGGAACAGAGTGGACTGAAGGCACGAGGACACTCTGAGGGACAGCCATCCTGACCCTTGGGCTAAGTCATTTCCCTAATCGAAAACGAATATTTCCCCTGGAACTAGCAATAACAGCAAAGGGAGACAGAACACTAGCCAAACAAGATTTCCCGCGGAATTAGAGCAGAGCTGCTTAGAGGGAGGGAGCTCCCAAGCCTACAGTGTGGAGACTTAAGACACTACTATCTCTCTGAGGCTTGCTGAAAGGATGTTGGCGCAGGACGCTGAAAAGCGGTCCTGTCGGCGTGGGCGGAGGCACAACCGATGTGAGCTCGGTCTAGCCCAGCAGGGGCGGAGGGGATGCGCAAAAGCGGTCCGGCAGCTGCGGGCTGCCTGTGACCCCACTTGTGGGGAAAAATACGGGAAGAGATAGGCTCTGCGACCCTGCGCAAGCCAGCCCTGACCATGGAGACGGGGCTAGGACCAGGGATGGGCGAGGGGCTCGCGGCTGAGCTCACGCTGCCAACCCCGCCCGGACGGAGAAACCGCGGTGGTTTGAAATCCTACCTGCGTGCGAGCTAGCTTTCGCAGCTGAGCTCACGCTACTAGCCCGGCCTGGCCAGAGAAATCCCGGCGGTTGGCCACCCTACGTGCGCAAGATGGTGCTGAACGTGGGGGCGTGGTAGAGTCCGGATTGATCCGAAGCTAGCAGCTGAGCTAATGCCAGCAAACACGCCCAGCCCAATAAACCGCAGTTTGCGACCCTATGCAGGAGGGCCCCGGCCTAGAGGATGGGGCTAAATTCTGGACGGGCAAAGGCTCACAGCTGAGAGCACGTCAAAAGCCCCGCCCAACCTGCAAAACTGTGGCGAGCAGGCTCTGACTGTGGGGGCTGGGCGTAAGCCTTCCGGAAACAGGCTGGTTCCGCAGCTGAGCAAAGGTCACCTCTGCCCTTGGTGCTAAGGCTTGTGGTTTGAGTGACAGCCCCTCCCGCAGAGTAAAGGTGGAAATCACAGCAACAGCCGCAGTAGGCTGTCACTGGCAACGCCCATACCCAACCACCCTAGGCAGCAGCAGAGGGGGTGGCAGGCCTGCAGACAGACCACACCTAGAGAACACAAAGGCAACACCTACTGGACTCCAGTGCCCACAACTTGCCTATACACAGATAAAATGGGCAGGCAGAGGAATGAAAACCAAATGAATCAAGAGAAATCCCCAGAGAAGGACCTGAATGAACCAGATATAACCAAACTACCAGAAGCAGAATTTAGAATAATGATAGTTAGGATGTTCAAAGAAATCAGAGCAACAATGAATAGTCACTATGAACACCTAAATAAAGAGATAACAAGTATAAAGAACGAAATTGAAATAATAAAAAAGAATCAGACAGAAATGACAAATACAGTATCAGAACTGAAGACCACAATGGAAGGAATTAAAAGCAGGATGAATCACGCTGAGGATTGAATCAGCGAGTTCGAAGACACAACAAACAAAGGCACAGAAGCAGAGAAGAAAAAGGAAAAGAGACTAAAAAAATGTGAGGAAACTCTAAGGGAGCTCTGTGACAACATGAAGAGAAACAACATTCGCATCATAGGGGTGCCTGAAGAAGAGGAAAGAGGACAGGAAATGGAAACTTTGTTCAATCAAATCATAACAGAAAAATTCCCTAAATTAAGGCTTGGAAACATCCCACACGTTTAAGAAGCACACAAAACTCTATTAAAGAGAAAGCCAAAAAGATCTACACCAAGACACATCATAGTTAAAATACCAAAGCTAATGGATTAAAAAAAAAATCTTAAAAGCTGCTAGAGAAAAAAAGGCTATCACCTACAAAGGAGCCCCCATAAGGATGACATCAGATTTCTCAACAGAAACACTTGAGGCCAGAAGGGAATGGCAAGATATATTCAAAGTAATGCAGAACAAGAACCTACAACCAAGACTACTCTATCCAGCAAGGCTAATATTTAAAATAGAAGGAGAAATAAAGAGCTTTCCAGACAAAGAAAGCCTCAAAGAATTCATTAAAACCAAACCAATTCTGCAAGAGATACTAAGGGGCCTGTTGTGAACAGTTCAAAGGGAGGAAAGAATATAGCAAAAGAAGAATACAGCTTTAAAGAATAAAATGACAATAAACAACTACATATCAATAATAACCTTAAATGTAAATGGATTAAATGATCCAATCAAAAGACATAGGGTAGCTGCATGGATAAAGAAACAGGACCATACATATGCTGTCTACAAGAGACACACCTTAAAACAAAAGATGCACATAGACTGAAGTAAAAGGATGGAAAAAAATATTTCATGCAAATGGAAATGAAAAAAAAGCCAGGGTAGCAGTACTTATATCTGACAAAATGGACTTTAAAACAAAGGCTGTAGTAAGAGATAAAGAAGGACACTACATAATGATAAAGGGAACAGTTCAACAGGAAGATATAACTATTATAAATATCTACGCACCAAATATAGGATCCCTGACATACATAAAGCAGACTTTGATGGACATAAAGGGCAAGATTAACAGCAATACTATCATAGTAGGAGATTTCAATACCCCACTAACAACACTGGATAGATCCTCAAGAAAAAAATCAATAAAGAAACAGCAAACTTAAAGGATACACTAGATCAACTTGATTTAATAGATATCTTCAGAACTTTTTATCCTAAAGCAGTAGAATATACATTCTTCTCAAGCACTCATGGTACGTTTTCTAGGATAGACCACATTTAGGACACAAAAAAGGTCTCAATGAATTTAAAAAGATTGAAATCATATCAAGCATTTTCTCTGATCACAATGCCATGAAACTAGAAATTAACCACAAAAGAAACACTGAAAAATACTCAAACACTTGGAAACTAAATAGTATGTTATTAAATAATAAATGGATTAACAATGAGATCAAAGAAGAAATAAAAAAGTTTCTAGAAACAAATGATAATGAGCATACATCAACTCAAAATTTATGGGACACAGCAAAAGCAGTACTGAGAGGAAAGTTCATTGTACTACAGGCATATCATAGGAAGCTAGAAAAAGCTCAAATAAGCAACCTGACCCTGCAGCTAAAAGAACTAGAAAAACAACAACAAATAAAACCCAGGACAAGTAGAAGGAAGGAAATAATAAAGATCAGAGCAGAAATAAATGACATAGAGGCTAAGGAAACAATACAGAGGATCAATGAAACAAGAAGCTGGTTCTTTGAAAAGGTAAACAAGATTGATGAATTTTTAACTAGACTCACCAAGAAAAAAAGAGAGAGGTTTCAAATAAATAAAATTAAAAAGGACAGTGGAGAAATAACAACTGATACAACAGAAATACAAAGCATTGTAAGAAAATACTATGAAGAACTCTATGCCAAAGAATTAGACAATCTAGATGAAATGGACAAATTTCTTGAATCATATAAACTTCCAAAAATCAATCTGGAAGAATCAGAACACCTAAACAGACCAATTACAACAAATGAGATCAAAACAGTTATCAAAAAACTCCCAACAAAGAAAAGTCCTGGGCCTGATGGCTTCACAAGTGAATTCTATCAAAAATTCAAAGAAGAACTAACTCCTATCCTCCTCAAGCTATTTCAAAAAATTCAAGAGGAAGGAAGACTTCCAAACTTCTTTTATGAGGCGAGCATAATTCTGATCCCCAAACCGGGCAAAGACAACACAAAGAAAGAAAATTATAGGCCTGTATCCCTGATGAATTTAGAGCTAAAATTTTCAACAAAATATTAGCCAACGGGATCCAGCAATATATGAAAAAAATCATACACCACGATCAAGTGGGATTTATTCTGGAGAGGCAAGGCTGGTTCAATATTCGCAAATCAATCAATGTGATTCATCACATAAACAAAAGGAAGGACAAAAATCCCATGATAATTTCAATAGATGCAGAAAAGGCATTTGAGAAAATCCAGCACCCATTCATGCTCATAACTCTCAGTAAAGTGGGAATACAAGGAACATTCCTTAATATGATAAAGGCCATCTATGACAAACCCACAGCAAACATCATACTAAATGGACAAAAATTAAAAGCAATCCCCATAAGATCAGGAACCAGGCAGGGTTGCCCACTTTCACCGCTCTTATTCAACATAGTTCTGGAAGTCCTAGCTATAGCAATCAGACAAGAAGAAGAAATAAAAGGCATACAAATTGGAAAAGAAGAAGTAAAACTGTCACTATTTGCAGATGATATGATATTGTATATAGAAAACCCTAAAGTCTCAGTCAAAAAACTACCGGACCTTATAAATGAATTCAGCAAGGTGGCAGGATATAAAATTAATACGTAGAAATCAGAGGCATTTCTGTATGCAAACAATGAACTGTCAGCAAAAGAACTTAAGGAAACAATCCCCTTCACTATTGCAGCCAAAAATATAAAATACCTAGGAGTAAATTTAACCAAGGAGGTTAAGGACTTGTACTCAGAAAATTATAAAACATTGATAAAAGAAATCAAGGAAGATGAAGATACAAACAATTGGAAGCATATACCGTGCTCATGGCTAGGAAGAATAAACATAATTAAAATGTCTATACTACCCAAAGCAATTTATAAATTCAATGCAATACCAATTAAAATACCAATGACATACTTCAAAGATATAGAAAACATATTCCAAAAATTTATATGGAACCAAAAAAGAACATGAATAGCCTCAGTAATCCTAAAAAGAAAAAATAAAGCAGGAGGTATCACTCTTCCGGATATCAAGGTCTACTACAAGGCCATTATACTCAAGACAGCTTGGTACTGGCATAAGAACAGACACATTGATCAATGGAACAGAACAGAGAACCCAGAAATTAACCCGCCACTTTAGGACAACTGATATTTGACAAAGGAGGAAAGAACATACAATGGAGTAAAGACAGCCTCTTTAACAAATGGTGCTGGGAAAATTGGACATCTACCTGCAAAAAAATGAAACTAGACCATCAACTTACACCATTCACAAAAACAAATTGAAAATGGATGAAAGACTTAAACATAAGCCGTGAAACTATAAGCATCTTAGAAGAAAACATAGGCAGCAAGCTCTCCGACATCTGTAGCAGCAATATATTTGCTGATTTATCTCCACCGGCAAATGAAATAAAAGGCAAGATAAACAAATGGGACTATATCAAACTAAAAAGTTTTTGCACTGCTAAAGACAATAAGAACAGAATAAAAAGACAAACTACACAATGGGAGAACATATTCGACAGCACGTCAGATAAGGGGTTAATAACCAAAATTTATAAAGAACTTATAAAACTCAACACCAGGAAGACAAACAATCCAATCAAAAAATGGGCAAAAGAAATGAATAGAAATTTCTCCAAAGAAGACATACAGATGGCCAAAAGACATATGAAAAATTGCTCAACATCACTAAGCATTAGAGAAATGCAAATTAAAACCACAATGAGCTATCACCTCACACCAGTCAGAATGGCACTCATCAGCAAAACAACACAGAATAAGTGCTGGCGAGGATGCGGAGAAAAGGGAACCCTTCTGCACTGCTGGTGGGAATGCAGACTGGTGCAGCCACTGTGGAAAACAGTATGGAGATTCCTCAGAAAATTAAAAATCGAACTGCCTTTTGACCCGGCTACCCCACTTTTAGGAATATACCCTAAGAACACCATAACACTGTTCAAAAAGAAGAAATGCACCCCCATGTTTGTGGCAGCATTGTTCACAATAGAGAAGATCTGGAACCAGCCCAAGTGTCCGTCAGAAGACGCGTGGATTAAAAAGCTTTGGTACATATATACTATGGAATACTACTCAGCCATAAGAAATGATGACATCGGATCATTTATAACAAAATGGTTGTACCTTGATAACATTATACAAAGTGAAATAAGTAAATCAGAAAAAAAAAACTGAGAACAGCATGAATTCATACATAGGTGGGACATAAAAGGAGACTATGAGACATGGACAAGAGTGTGGTGGTTACAGGGTGGGGGGTGGGAGGGGAGGGTGGGAAAGGGAGAAGGGTAGGGGCACAAGGAAAACTAGATAGAAGGTGACAGAGGACAATTTGACTTTGGGTGATGGGTATGCAACACAATTGAATGATAAGATAATCTGGAGATGTTTTCATTGTACATATGTACCCTGATTTATTGGTGTCACCACATTAAAGTTAATAAAAAAAAAAAGTTACAACCTTTCCAATCAATGAGGAAGAAAAAGGCATGGGAGGAATCTGAGCAGCAGAGTGATGCTTCACGTTTACAGGATGAGTGGCAGCTGTGTTGAGCACAGACTTCAGCGAGGGAAGGCAGTGACAGGAGGACCAGTTAGGAGGCTACTGAAGTCATTGAGGGAAGAAACGATAGTGTCTTGGGTCAAAGTTTGAAAGAAAGATGGAATGAGGTGACTGAGTCCTTATCTTGGTCCATGTGAACCACTGTAACAAAACACAGACGGGGTGACTCATAAATAGCACAAGTTTATTGCTCACAGTTCTGGAGCTGGAAGTTCAAGATCCTGGCCAACCTGGCAGGGTCCTGGTGAAGGCCCTCTTCTGGGTTGCACACTTTTATTTTATTTCATTTATTTTATTTCATTTTGTGACAGAGACAGAGACAGGGAGAGACAGAGAGAGGGACAGAAAGAGACAGACAGACAGGAAGGGAGAGAGATGAGAAGCATCAATTCTTAGTATGGCACCTTAGTTGTTCATTGATTGCTTTCTCATATGTGCCTTGACCGGGGGGCTACAGCAGACCAAGTGACCTCTTGCTCAAGCCAGCGACCTTGGGCTCAAGCTGGTGAGTCTTGCTCAAACCAGATGAGCCCACGCTCAAGCTGGTGACCTCGGGGTTTCGAACCTGGGTCCTCTACGTCCCAGTCCGATGCTCTATCCACTGTGCCACCACATGGTCAGGCTGGGTTGCACACTTTTATTTTATTTTTTAAATTATTATTATTCATTTAAATTGAATTTAGAGAGAGAGGAAGAGAGAGAGAGAGAGAAAAACATCAATTTGTTGTTCCACTTATTCATTCAATGGTTGATTCTTATGTGTGTTTCCACTGGGAATTGAGCTTGTAACCTTTGCATATCAGGATGATGCTCAAACCAACTAAGCTACCCAGACAGGCCCAAGGCTTGCAAACTTTTTATTGTATTCTTACACAGAGGAAGAGGCTAGGAAGCTTTGCGTAGTCTTTTTTTTTTTTTTATAGACGTACTAATCTTATTCACGAAAATTCCACCCTCATTATGGAAGTCCTTCCCAGGGACCACGCCTCCCAATATAATCAGATTGGGTGTTAGGATTTCAACGTACAGCTCTTAGGGAGACACAGATATTCAGACCATAGCAGTTCTGTATATATTTTGAAGGGAGAGACAATGAGGTTTGCTAATAAGAGAGGAATCCAGGATAATCCAAGTCCTTCTGGTTTGAGCCACTGGAAGGAAAAAATTGTCCTACATGACTTTTCTCTTACCTTCTATGCATTTTCCACCGTCTCCCGTGCAGTTTTTTGGTATTATGTGAGAAACCTACCATGCATAAACAGCCAGTATTTAGCATGAAAATTTAAGGTGTACAATGATGATGATTTGACAAACATATTTGTTGCAAAATGAGTAAAGGATAAATTGAATCAAATGTGTAAATTAGCATTAGGAGGAGGAGGAAATCAATTTCTGGTCAGGGTACATAGGAGAAACAACCATCTGCTTCTCCACTCCTTCCCCTCCTCCTTCTCTCTCTCTCTTTCTCTTTCCCTTCCACAGTTATGGCTTGATTGGTTTGAGCACATAGGCCCTGGGTCTGAAGATGGCTCCATGGAGCCTCTGCCTCAGGTGCTAAAAATAGCTCAGTTGTGAGCATGGCCCCAGGTGTTCAGAGCATTGGCTCTAGATGGTGGTTGCTGGGCAGATCCCTGTCCAGTTGCATGTGGGAGTTTCTCTCTCTGTCTCTCCTCCTCTCACTTGGAAAAGAAAGAAAGAAAAAAAAGGAGATGTAAAGAGCCAAGGAACAAGCCAAGAACACCTTGAAGGTTTACTCCTTTCATGATAGGAAAATCAAAAGATGGCATTATTGATCACAGCAAGACTAAGAAAACCCACTATGAGCATGAAATATTGGAGTAAATTCTCAGAGCAGATCGTTCAAGAAAACAGGTGGTTATTTATCATCAGCCATAGACATTGTCCGACCTGAATTCATGCAGCTGGAGTGTGTCTGCATTGCTTTCTGTGTTTTTGTATTGCGTGTTTCTGAGAGTTTGTTCTGTCATGGACTTGAGCAGTTTTCCTTTGGATTAGTTTAATTTTAAGTTTAAACATTCACTGGTGTGGTTATATATAATTTACTTTGAGTCAGCACATTCAAACTGTATTGTTCACTTATACCCATATTTTGGCTTCTTCAGTTACAAATGTGCTATGTAAAAATTGTGGGTTTTTAGCATTCACTTTGAAATTAGGGTGTGATTTTTATCTAATTGAAGTGTTTAGTTCTTGAGTAACTCCTGTAACTTAAATATTTACTTCACAACTGTGCACCCGTCTCTATTTCAATGCAAAATCTACTTTATAAGGTAAAATTTGGTGCCATCCAGTGTCGAAACTGTGAATCGCAATGTAAGCACAATTGGGAGAAATTTACAGTTTAATTAAATGTTCAGTCGCTGGGATAGGAAAGCTACAATTATATTGTAAATTTAGCCCCCCTTAAATGAATACTTCATTAAAACCTCATATTTCCCCTACTTCAACATGGAATGCTGAAGTGTTAACAGCAATAAAATCAACTACTGTTTTACACACCTGTGTTTACATGCAGTTTCCCATCTTTTTTCAATTGTTTAGAAGTGTGACTCACAAAATGTGTGACAGCAGGCTCTGTCCACTGAAAGGGCACCGGTGACAAGTCCCTGTTAGTGACCTACAAGTCAGGGAGCTTCGCTTGAGTCAGAAAACAGGAATTCACATGGTTTCTGTCATTTTCATCTCACTTATTTCTCTTAGCTTAATACCCTCAATATCCATCTATGTTGCTGCAATTGGCAGGATGTCATCTTTTTATGGCAGAATCATATTCCATTGTATGTATGGAACATATCTTTACCCACTTATCCGTCAATGGACACTTAGGTTGTTTCCTTCTCTTGGCTATTGCTCTTTTATTTTTGTTAAATTTTTCTTCTTTTCCACATAAGAGGAGAGGAGATAGAAAGACAGACATGTGCTCTGACTGGTTTCTACCTGGTGACCCCCATCTGGGGTGGATGCTCTGCTCCTCTGGGGCCATGCTTGCAACTGAGTTATTTTTAGCACTTGAGGAGGAGGCTCCACAGAGCCATCCTCAGCATCCAGGCTGATGTGCTTGAACCAATGGAGCCTTGTGTGTGGGAGGGGAAGACAGAGAGAGAGAATGGGTAGGGGTAGAGAAGCAGATGATTGCTTCTTCTGTGTGCTCTGACAGGAAATTGAACCAGGGACATCCACACACTGGGCCAATACTTTACTGCTGAGCCAACCATCCAGGGCTCTCTTGGCTATTGTAATTAATGCTGCAATGAACATAGGAATGCATATATGTTTATGAATTAGTGTTTTCATATTTTGGGGGTGACTACCCAGAAGAAGACTTGATGGGTCCTACTGTCATTCCAGTCTTAATTTTAAAAGAGCCTAAAAATTATATAGTGTCATTAACTAATGTTACCTCAATAAAGTTAAAATAAAACAAACAAACAGAACAGAAATTCATCCTGACCAGGCAGTAGTGCAGTGGATTGAGTGTCGGACTGGGACACAGAGGACCCAGGGTTGAAACCCCAAGGTCGCCAGTTTGAGCAAGGGCTCACCAGTTTGAGCGCAGGGTCACTGGCTTGAGCGTGGGATTATGGACATGACCCCATGGTTGCTGGCTTGAGCCCAAAAGTCCAAAGGTTGCTGACTTGAAACCCAAGGTTGCTTGCTTGAGCAAGGGGTCACTCGGGGTTTACTGTAGCACCCCCCCTCAAGGCACATATGAGAAAGCAATCAATCACTGAACAACTAAGGTGCTGCAACAAAGAAGTGATGCTTCTCATCTCTCTCCCTTCCTGTCTGTCCCTATCTGACTCTGTCTTTGTCTCTGTAAAACAACTGCAACAAACAAACAAAAAACAGGAATTTAGAAATGTCTTTAGAAAACACCTATTGGAGTCTGTATTTTCTTTGTGCCTATAACTATTACAGTCCTCATTTTTGTACCGGGTCACATGGTTGTAGCTACTATTTATTACTAACTCTTTCACTCCTCCTTCCATGTTTCTTCTGCCCTGAGCATTTATCTCAACTTACCATGATTCTTTGCCTGGTGAGGTGACCCTAGCTTTTATTCCAGTGGGATCTGAGCCATTAGCAGTGCTGCCCAAATTGGACTACTGTGCTTTTCCATGAACTTTACTCATAGGACATGATAGTATTCAGAGGTGTCCTGGAGAATCTGTTGTTTTTCATAAAACTCTTTTTTATTTCATCATATACTAGAAATCTCTTGTCTCTTTTTACTCAAGAGTACTGTATGTGGCGGCTTCACTCAGGTACAGTACTATTTCCACTACTTCCGGTGACGCGGGAAGTATGCATCACGGCTCCGGAAGCACATTTTGTTTCCGTTTTGTTTTTTTACTTTAAAATAAGATTTGTGCAGTGTGCATAGGTGTTTGTTCATAGTTTTTTTTTATAGTCCGGCCCTCCAACGGTCTGAGGGACAGTGAACTGACCCCCTGTGTAAAAATTTGGGGGACCCCTGGTCTAGAAAAACAAAATAAATCTAAGCATTTCATTTTAAAAGTTAGGCTCTGGAGCCTGACCTGTGGTGGCGCAGTGGATAAAGCGTCGACCTGGGAACACTGAGGTCGCCAGTTCAAAACCTTGCACTGGTCTGGTCAAGGCACATATGGGAGTTGATGCTTCCAGCTCCTCCCCCCCCCCTCTCTCTCTCTCTCTCTCTCTCTCTCTCTCTCTCTGTGTGTGTGTCTCCTCTCTAAAATGAATTTAAAAAAATATATAAAAAAATATAGAAATGTTTAGGCCCTGGTCAGTTTACTCAGTGGTAGAGTGTCAGTCAGCCTGACTTGTAGATGTCCCGGATTTGATTCCTAGTCAGGACACACAGGAGAAGCAACCATCTGCTTCTCCACCCCTTGCCCTTGTCGTTTTCTCCCTCTCTCTCTCATCCTCTCCCATAGCCATGGCTGGATTGGTTCCAGTGAGTTGGCCCCTGGCACTGAGGATGGCTCTGTGGAGCTTCCACCTCCTCCTCTGCCTCAGGCACTAAAAATAGCTCAGTTGCTGAGCAATATCCCTATATGGGCAGAGTATTGCCAGTAGGGGTCTTGCTTGATGGATCCCAGTTGGTTCGCACGCATGTGGGAGTCTGTCCCTCTGTCTCCCCTCCTCTTATTAAAAAAAAAAAAGAAATGTTTAGAGTAGACATTTAAATATCATTGAAGCTCTGAATTTTCAGTGATCCCTTTGTATATGCCTATGTTCCAGTGAAGCCCTTAGAAAAATATAGCCCTTAGAAAGACATAGTCTTCAACCCTCAAAATTGCCAGAACTCATAATAAGGTGAAAAGAACTCAATTTCCTCATGGCTGATAGGTACAGTTCTCCTTAATTTTACTTCATTACAGAATGTTTTCTTGTTTCACACAATGTTAGGTAGGTGGTCCCCGGAGTGTGTTGTGCACGGAATAAAGGTGGTTGATTCAAAACAAAATGAAACAAGAAAACCGGCCACAGTGGTGTTTTTAAATTCAGCCTGTAAAATATTTACTGTCTCTGAAAGATTTTGTACTTTCTTTCAGCTGTGCATGTATTTTCTGCTCTCAGACTCCTTTGACAATCGTAACCAGATAGACAGTTTTAAAATAAAATTGCACTTATAAATCATTTGTATCAGACGGTAATAAATCTCTACTGAAGAGCCTAAATATATACCTGTGTTCAAATGCAACTGCATATTTTAATTGCTAATAACACACTGTAGAAGTGGGGCAGGGGTATAATTTAATCCAATCTAAATTGTTTTCCGAGAGACTCAATCAATGCTGCTGCTAAGAAAATGGAATAGAAAAACTTCACCTTGTAGCCATTATTGTATATTCATTGCAGAGACTTCTTCAGTTACCATTGAAGAGTTTCTGTTTGAAAATGTGAAAATCAAGGCAACAATTTATTGTCAGACTTTTGTTGCTATGGAAGTATTCATTATCTCAGAACACCTATTGCAAAGGAAATAAATAGAATTATTAGAAGCATAAATGGAATATGAACTTGTGACCCCCTACACTGCAATTAGAGCAATTCTCTGTCCTTAACTTTCCCCATTGTCTGAAACTGATCTGGGAGAACAGAGACGGTAGTTGGAGGGAGTTCATTCAGCAAAGTCTGGGGGACCTGAACCGGGGCTTTGCTACCTGTTAATGCTCACATATGGTTTCAGTCTCTGCAGTGGGAGGCAAGGAGACAATAAGGTGGAAAGTTTGAATGTTTGGCTTGGCAATGTAATATGTAATATGCATAGGATCTGGTCTTTTTGTTTAAGAACTTAAAGTGAATAATCCAACCCCTCATTTTGGTCATTTCCTGGGTCCTTTAAATGGATTGAGGCAACAAATGAGACCTATCACAAAGATCTCAAAAAGATCTCACTAGTGTCTGTCTCCAAAACGACTCAGGTGTCTCTCTCTAACCATGTCTTTACTGTTGCATAGACTGCTGGCCATTGGCTCTCACACCCATCTCACTACATACAATCTCCGATCTCACATGCAGACTCGGAAGAGCCACTTTGCTGCTGCTTTTGGTTCTCTTCCTTGAGCAGCATTGTGGAATTCAACTTTTAGCTGTTGTAGCTTTAGAATTTCTGCACAGGAAAGCATAGGGGTGACAGAGGGTGGACAGCAGGGGTGTGGCTCTCAAGAAGTGGCACATTTATGGCCAACACACCGCTTTGATTCAGCTTGGTTGTTATAAAGCAGTAAAAATGCAAAGTTTTAAAAATACATTAAGGATACAATTAAGAAAATGCTCTTACCGAGGAATTTGGGTCTTTCCTAACACCTCTGATGGTTTAGAGAAGGACTATTAAAGGGGACTAGATTGCATAGGCCAGACCTTTATTTTCTTTTTTTTTTCTTTTTTCTTTTTTTGATTGCAAGTATATTTATTGGGCAAACAGAAAGAAGAGACACCTAGATTTACAGTACATAGAGTAAATCTTTAGTTTTTTTTTTATATATATATTTTTATTATTAATTCTAATGGGGTGACATCAATAAATCAGAGTACATATGTACAATGAAAACATCTCCAGGTTATCTTATCATTCAATTGTGTTGCATACCCATCACCAAAAGTCAAATTGTCCTCTGTCACCTTCAATCTGGTTTTCCCTGCGTCCCTCCCCTCCTCCCTATCCCACTCTTCCCTCCCTCCCCCCATCCCGTAACCACCACTCTCTTGTCCATGTCTCATACCCTCACTTTCATGTCCCACCTATATATGTAATCGTGCTGTTCTCAGTTTTTCTTTTCTTCTGATTTACTTATTTCACTCCGTATAATGTTATCAAGGTACATCCATTTTGTTATAAATGATCCGATGTCATCGTTTCTTATGGCAGAGTAGTATTCCATAGTATATATGTACCAAAGCTTTTTAATCCACTCGTCTTCTGACGGACACTTGGGCTGTTTCCAGATCTTCCCCATTGTGAACAATGCTGCCACGAACATGGGGGCGCATTTCTTCTTTTCGAACAGTGCTATGGTGTTCTTAGGGTATATTCCTAAAAGTGGGATAGCTGGGTCAAAAGGCAGTTCAATTTTTAATTTTCTGAGGAATCTCCATACTGTTTTCCACAGTGGCTGCACCAGTCTGCATTCCCACCAGCAGTGCAGAAGGGTTCCCTTTTCTCCACATCCTCGCCAGCACTCATTCTGTGTTGTTTTGCGGATAAGTGCCATTCTGACTGGTGTGAGGTGATATTTCATTGTGGTTTTAATTTGCATTTCTCTAATGATTAGTGATGTTGAGCATTTTTTCATATGCCTATTGGCCATCTGTATGTCCTCTTTGGAAAAATTTCTATTCATTTCTTTTGCCCATTTTTTGATTGGGTTGTTTGTCTTCCTGGTGTTGAGTTTTATAAGTTCTTTATAAATTTTAGTTATTAACCCCTTATCAGATGTGCTGTCGAATATGTTCTCCCATTGTGTGGTTTGTCTTTTTATTCTGTTCCTATTGTCTTTAGCTGTGCAAAAACTTTTTAGTTTGATATAGTCCCATTTGTTTATCTTGCCTTTTATTTCAGTTGCCCATGAAGATAAATCGGCAAATATACCGCTGCTACAGATGTCGGAGAGCTTGCTGCCTATGTTTTCTTCTAAGATGTTTATGGTTTCACGGCTTACATTTAAGTCTTTTATCCATTTTGAGTTTGTTTTTGTGAATGGTGTAAGTTGATGGTCTAGTTTCATTTTTTTGCAGGTAGATGTCCAATTTTCCCAGCACCATTTGTTAAAGAGGCTGTCTTTACTCCATTGTATGTTCTTTCCTCCTTTGTCAAATATCAGTTGTCCATAAAGCTGTGGGTTTATTTCTGGGTCCTCTGTTCTGTTCCATTGATCTATGTGCCTGTTCTTATGCCAGTACCAGGCTGTCTTGAGTATAATGGCCTTGTAGTAAACCTTGATATCAGGAAGAGTGATACCTCCTGCTTTATTTTTTCTTTTTAAGATTGCTGAGGCTATTCGTGTTCTTTTTTGGTTCCATATAAATTTTTGGAATATGTTTTCTATATCTTTGAAGTATGTCATTGGTATTTTAATTGGTATTGCATTGAATTTATAAATTGCTTTGGGTAATATAGACATTTTAATGATGTTTATTCTTCCTAGCCATGAGCACGGTATATGCTTCCACTTGTTTGTATCTTCCTTGATTTCTTTTATCAATGTTCTATAATTTTCCGAGTACAAGTCCTTAACATCCTTGGTTAAATTTACTCCTAGGTACTTTATTTTTTTGGCTGCAATAGTGAAGGGGATTGTTTCCTTAATTTCTTTTGCTGATATTTCATTGTTGGTGTATAGAAATGCCTCTGATTTCTGGGTATTAATTTTATATCCTGCCACCTTGCTGAATTCATTTATAAGGTCCAGTAGTTTTTTGACTGAGACTTTAGGGTTTTCTATATACAATATCATATCATCTGCAAATAATGACAGTTTTACTTCTTCTTTTCCAATTTGTATGCCTTTTATTTCTTCTTCTTGTCTGATTGCTGTAGCTAGGACTTCCAGAACTATGTTGAATAAGAGTGGTGAAAGTGGGCAACCCTGCCTGGTTCCTGATCTTAAGGGGATTGCTTTTAATCTTTGTCCATTTAGTATGATGTTTGCTGTCGGTTTATCGTAGATGGCCTTTATCATGTTAAGGAATAATCCCTGTATTCCCACTTTACTGAGAGTTTTGAGCATGAATGGGTGCTGGATTTTATCAAATGCCATTTCTGCATCTATTGAAATTATCATGTGATTTTTGTCCTTCCTTTTGTTTATATGGTGAATCACATTGATTGATTTGCGAATATTGAACCAGCCTTGCCTCTCCAGAATAAATCCCACTTGATCGTGGTGTATGATTTTTTTCATATATTGCTGGATCCCGTTGGCTAATATTTTGTTGAAAATTTTAGCTCTAAATTCATCAGGGATACAGGCCTATAATTTTCTTTCTTTGTGTTGTCTTTGCCCGGTTTGGGGATCAGAATTATGCTCGCCTCATAAAAGAAGTTTGGAAGTCTTCCTTCCTCTTGAATTTTTTGAAATAGCTTGAGGAGAATAGGAGTTAGTTCTTCTTTGAATTTTTGATAGAATTCACTTGTGAAGCCATCAGGCCCAGGACTTTTCTTTTTGGGGAGTTTTTTGATAACTGTTTCTATCTCATTTGTTGTAATTGGTCTGTTTAGGTGCTCTGATTCTTCCAGATTGATTTTTGGAAGGTTATATGATTCAGGAAATTTGTCCATTTCACCAAGATTGTCTAATTTTTTGGCATATAGTTCTTCATAGTATTTTCTTACAATGCTTTGTATTACTGTTGTGTCAGTTGTTATTTCTCCACTGTCCTTTCTAATTTTATTTATTTGAGTCCTCTCTCTTTTTTTCTTGGTGAGTCTAGTTAAAGGTTCATCAATCTTGTTTACCTTTTCAAAGAACCAGCCTCTTGTTTCATTGATCCTCTGTATTGTTTCCTTCGCCTCTATGTCATTTATTTCTGCTCTGACCTTTATTATTTCCTTCCTTCTACTTGTCTTGGGTTTTATTTGTTGTTGTTTTTCTAGTTCTTTTAGATGCAGGGTCAGGTTGCTTATTTGAGCTTTTTCTAGCTTCTTATGATATGCCTGTAGTGCAATAAACTTCCCTCTCAGAACTGCTTTTGCTGTGTCCCATAAATTTTGAGTTGATGTATGCTCATTATCATTTGTTTCTAGAAACTTTTTTATTTCTTCTTTTATCTCAATGTTAATCCATTCATTATTTAATAACATGCTATTTAGTTTCCAAGTGTTTGAGTATTTTTCATTTTTTCTTTTGTGGTTAATTTCTAGTTTCATGGCATTGTGATCAGAGAAAATGCTTGATATGATTTCAATCTTCTTAAATTTATTGAGACCATTTTTGTGTCCTAACATGTGGTCTATCCTAGAAAACGTACCATGAGCGCTTGAGAAGAATGTATATTCTACTGCTTTAGGGTGAAAAGTTCTGAAGATATCTATTAAATCAAGTTGATCTAGTGTCTCCTTTAAGTCTGCTGTTTCTTTATTAATTTTCTTTCTTGAGGATCTATCCAGTGTTGTTAGAGGGGTATTGAAATCCCCTACTATGATAGTATTGCTGTTAATCTCGCCCTTTATATCCATCAAAGTCTGCTTTATGTATGTCGGGGCTCCTATATTTGGTGTATAGATATTTACAATAGTTATATCTTCCTGTTGAATTGTTCCCTTTATCATTATGTAGTGCCCTCCTTTATCTCTTACTACAGCCTTTGTTTTAAAGTCCATTTTGTCTGATATAAGTATTGCTACCCCTGCTTTTTTTTCATTTCCATTTGCATGAAATATTTTTTTCCATCCTTTTACCTTCAGTCTATGAGCATCTTTTGTTTTAAGGTGTGTCTCTTGTAGACAGCATATGTATGGGTCCTGTTTCTTTATCCATGCAGCTACCCTATGTCTTTTGATTGGATCATTTAATCCATTTACATTTAAGGTTATTATTGATATGTAGTTGTTTATTGCCATTTTATTCTTTAAAGCTGTATTCTTCTTTTGCTCTATTCATTCCTCCCTTTAAACTGTTCACAACAGGCCCCTTAGTATCTCTTGCAGAATTGGTTTGGTTTTTATGAATTCCTTCAGGCTTTCTTTTTCTGGGAAGCTCTTTATTTCTCCTTCAATTTTAAATGTTAGCCTTGCTGGATAAAGTAGTCTTGGTTGTAGGTTCTTGTTCTGCATTACTTTGATTATTTCTTGCCATTCCCTTCTGGCCTCAAGTGTTTCTGTTGAGAAGTCTGATGTCATCCTTATGGGGGCTCCTTTGTAGGTGATAGTCTTTTTTTCTCTAGCAGCTTTTAATATTTTTTCTTTATCCATTAGCTTTGGTATTTTAACTATGATGTGTCTTGGTGTAGATTTTTTTGGGTTTCTCCTTAATGGAGTTCTGTGTGCTTCTTGAATGTGTGGAGTGTTTCCCAGCCTTAATTTAGGAAAGTTTTCTGCTATGATTTGATTGAACAAAGTTTCCATTTCCTGTCCTCTCTCCTCTTCTTCAGGCACCCCTATGATGCGAATGTTGTTTCTCTTCATGTTGTCACAAAGCTCCCTTAGAGTTTCCTCACATTTTTTAAGTCTCTTTTCCTTTTTCTTCTCTGCTTCTGTGCCTTTGTTTATTGTGTCCTCTAACTCGCTTATTCGATCCTCAGCGTCATCCATCCTGCTTTTAATTCCTTCCATTGTGGTCTTCAGTTCTGATACTGTATTTGTCATTTCTGTCTGATTCTTTTTTATTATTTCAATTTCATTTTTTATACTTGTTATCTCTTTATTTAGGTGTTCATAATGACTATCCATTGTTGCTCTAATTTCTTTGAACATCCTAACTATCATTATTCTAAATTCTGCTTCTGGTAATTTGGTTATATCTGGTTCATTCAGGTCCTTCTCTGGGGATTTCTCTTGATTCATTTGGTTTGCATTCCTCTGCCTGCTCATTTTTTTCTGTGTATAAGCAAGTTGTGGCCACTGGAGTCCAGTAGGTGTTGCCTTTGTGTTCTCTAGGTGTGGTCTATCTGCAGGCCCCCCACCCCCTCTGCCGGTGCCTAGGGTGGTTGGGTATGAGCGTTGCCAGCGCCGGCCCACTATGGCTTTTGCTATGATTTCTGCCTCTCCTCCGTGGGAGGGGCTGTGACTGAAGCCACAAGATTAGCACCAAGGGTAGAGGTGAGCACCTTTCCTCAGCTGCGGACCCAGCCTATTTCCGGACTTCCGCCCAGAACCAGCAGTCGGAGCCTGCTCGCTACAGTTCTGCAGGTTAGGCGGGGCTTTTGACGTGCTCTCAGCTGTAAGCTTTTGCCCGTCCGGAGCTTTAGCCCCGCCCTCGAGGCCAGGGCCCTTCTGCGCAGGGTCGGAAACCAAGGTTTATTGGGGCGGGCGTGTTTGCTGGCTTCCGCTGAGCTGCGAGCCTCCACTTGTCTCGGGGTCCACCCCGTTCCCGCGCTCGGAGCCCACTCGCGCACGTATACTGGCCAACCGTGGTTTCTCCGGCCGGGGGGGGGGGGTTGGGGTGGGGGAGTGGGGGACTGGTAGCGTCAGCTCAGCCACAGCCCCTGCCCGTCCCTGGTCCTAGCCTGGTCCCCGCGGTCAGGGCCAGCTTGCGCAGGGCCTGCCCGTTCCTGGCCTCCCGCTTTGACCCCGTTAGTGGGATTAAAGGCGCGCCCGCAGCTTCCGGACCGCTTTTGCGGTCCCCTCTGACCCAGACCGATCTCCCACCGGCTTGGCCTCTGCCCACGCCGACAGAACTGCCTTTCAGCGTCCTGCCGCCCCAAAACCCCAAGCAGCCCTCAGCAGAGTAGGAAGGGACCTAATACTCCACACTGTAGGCCTGAGAGCTCCCTCACTTGTTTCACAGCTCAATACTGTCCAAACGCCTCTTCTAGGCTCTAGGACTGGAGGCTGGGGCTTGGTTCCTGGGACCCAGGTCCCTCCCTCTCCGCCAAACTTTCCTCCCGCCACAAGGGTCTCTCCGGGCTGCCGTTTGCTCCGGGGAGCTGGGCAGCCCTCTTCGCGTTTTCGCTATTCCTACCAGTCTCAATGTGGCTTCTTCTGTGTTCCTTGGTTGAAGAGTCTACTTAGTTTTGTTCAAAGTTGGTTTATCCAGGTGGTGGTTCTTAAAATTGAGTTGTAATCCACTTTGGTTCTGGGAGTTGGAAGTTGGTACGTCCGCCTACTCCGTCGCCATCTTGCTCCCTCCCTTTAGTTTTAATATAATTAATATTTTAAAAATCTGCAAAAGGATAATTTCTTCAGTGCTGATCTTAGCCTGGTCTAATAATAATTATGTCCCTGAGCATGTATAAATGTAACACGATGTATTCCGATCTAGAGATGATGCTTATTCAGACTTCTGCCTCTAAGATACAAGAGCTCATCGTAGCATGTCTCTGAGACGTGGACCTGGCTGAAGGGCCAATTATCCTGCTCACAAAAGTTAGGGGATTAGGGAACATGCGGATACTCCAGTACTTTCAGCCTTTTGTGTAGTGCATTTTCACCAATGAGATAAAAGTTGGTTTTGCATCTCATTTGCATAATAGGACAACTTTCTTTGACTTGTTTGCTTTTCTGATGTTCTTTAATGAAAAAGAAACAAATGCTTCTTTTTTTTTTTTTTAAAGGGACAGAGAGAGAGTCAGAGAGAGGGACAGATAGGGACAGACAGAACAGACTGACAGGAACGGAGAGAGGTGAGAAGCATCAATCATTAGTTTCTCGTTTCTGTTGGGACACCATAGTGGTTCATTGATTGCTTTCTCACATGTGCCTTGACCATGGGCCTTCAGCAGACCGAGCAACCCCTTGCTGGAGCCAGCGACCTTGGGTCCAAGCTGGCGAGCTTTTGCTCAAGCCAGATGGGCCTGCGCTCAAGCTGGTGAGCTCGAGGTCTCGAACCTGGGTCTTCCGCATCCCAGTCCGACGCTCTATCCACTGCGCCACCTCCTGGTCAGGCCAAATGCTTATGTTTTAAAATCACTTCATATTCATTTAGAAATATCCCCTAATTTTGTGAGCAGTATATTTACCTGTGGCATGAAGTCCAAGGCTGTTAGTCACATACACGGGGACACAAAATTTAATTAATCTCTGCTCCAGAAAACCGCTTGTTAGCACAGAGTTAACGAGCTATCAGAAATTCGCAGGGGTAGGGGAGAAAAGCGAGAAGGCTGGGTATAATGGGCAGCTCAGAGCAAGAAAAAGCACATGGACATCCCCAGCATGCAAGGTCTTGGGTCACGGGTTTAATCTCATGTGATATTTATAAAGAGCAAGTGTGATGGGTTCTATTTTCAACAGACCGGTTGTGCAGATGAGGAAACAGAGACTTAAGCTCAATGGAAAAGGCAGAGCCAGGCTTCCTGGCCGGGTTGCGCAACTCACTGTGTTCCACCAGGGCTTCCCTGAGGGACCCTGGGGAGCTGCGCAGTTTCTCTGTACTTCAGCCCACGCTGCTCCTTAGAGTCCAGAGCTCAGGGTCCTCTCTCACACAGATTTTGTCACTCCTCTCAGACTTTCTCGCTCACTGTCTCCCTAACCCTAACCCTTTCCTACCATACTTATCCCAGAGCTACCCGTAATGCCTAAAACTGAAGAGTCCCCAGGAATCTTGACCTTGATCTCAATCTAAAGGACATTCCAAATAAGGTTTGTTGCCCTTTCGTGGGCATATCCAGACCTTTATTGTCAAGCCCCACAACTTCTATTAACTTGTTTTCCAGCCTAAATTCCTTAACTGCCCATCAGAGGAAGCTGACACAAGCACCAGCGGTAGCCATTCGTGGAGGGTATATTGCTTGTACAACAGAACCTTCTATGATATCTCCATCAGAAGGTTCATAATCACAGTGACGGAAAACCCCATCCTAGATGGCTTCAGGGAAGAGGAGTTTGCCTACTATAACAAATGTACGAAGAAGGTAGCTAGCTTCAAGTCCATTTAGCTGAATGTGATCTCGCTTCGTCCCTTGGTATTGTTCTATCCCACAGGCTAATGTCATTTTCAGATGGATTCTTATCTTGTTGACGTGGGGTGACTGCAGCAGCTTCACCTTCTCATTCTCACTTGAAGAGGCCAGGGACACCTATTTCTGGTAATGTCTTTACAACTTCATGGAATCATGAAGAACAGAAAACTTGGGTCTCACGCCTATCCCCGAACCAACTTTCACAGTTACAGAAATCAAATTCTAATAATTGGGTTTATGTTTATTCTTAAGCCAGTCACTTTGACAAGAGGAACGTGGTGTTCTGATATTGCTTATCCTCTCTCTTCTTTAAAGAAAAAAATTTTTAAACTGAGGTAAAATCTATATGTAATATTGTATTAGTTTCAGATGGATAACATAATGATTTGATATTTGTTACATATAAATGATCACAACTTCCAAATATGTAATATAGTATTTTCTTTTCTTTTGTATTTTTCTGAAGTGAGAAGCAAGGAGACAGAGAGACAGACTTTTCGATGCGCCCGACTGGGATATACCCGGCATGCCCACCAGAAGGTGATGCTCTGCCCATCTGGGCTGTTGCTCCATTACAAACGGAGCCATTCTAGTGCCTGAAGTGGAGACCATGGAGCCATCCTCAGTGCCCAGGCCAACTTTGCTCCAATGGAGCCTTGGCTGTGGGAGGGGAAGAGAGAGATAGAGAGAAAGGAGAGGGGGAAGGGTAGAGAAGTAGATGGTCACTTCTCCTGTGTTCCCTGGTCGGAAATCAAACCCAGGACTTCCACACACCAGGCTGACGGTCTACCGCTGAGCCAAGTGGCCAGGGCCATAATACAGTATTATTAAATATTCCCACTGTTGTAAAGGAAGTCAGTACCTGTAGACCCCCTTCACCTATTTCTCCCTCCCTCCCCCACTTCTTATTCTCACCTTTGGTGACCACCAACTTCTTTGTATTTACCAGTTTTGTTTTGTTTTTATATTTCACATGTAAGTGAGATCACACAAGCTTTTACTTTGTATGATGGAATAATATTCTAATATATGTATCACATTCTCTTTATCTGTTCATCCATCCATGGACACACTGTCTCCATATCTTGGCTATTGTAAATAATGCTGCAATGAACATGGGGTGCATATATCTTTTTAAGTTACTATATTCATTTTCTTTGTATAAATACCCAGAAGTAGAATTTCTACGTCATATGGTAGTTTCATTTTTAAGTTTTTAAGAAACCTTCATATTGTTTTCTATGGTGGCTGCATCAGTTTACATTTTCACCAACAATTTACAAAGGTCTTCCCTCCTCCACATCCTCACCAACACTTATTATTTCTTGTCTTTTTGATAATAGTTATTCTAATAGGTGTGAGGTGATATCTCATTGTTGCTTTATTTAAAAAAATGTTTATTTATTTTAGAGAGAAAGGAGTGAGACAGAAAGAAGTGGAGGAAGAATGGGAAGTGTCAACTCATAGTAGTTGCTTTTCATATGTGCCTTGACCTGGAAAGACCGGGATTTTAAATTGGGGACCTCAGTATTTAAGATTGACACTTTATTCACTGTGCTAACACAGGTCAGGCTCATTGTAGCTTTAATTTCCATTTTTCTGATAATTAGAAATTTTGAACATCTTTTAATTTACCTGTTGGCTGTCTGTATGTCTTCTTTGGACAAATGTCTATTCAAATACTTTACCCATTTTTAAATCAGATTTCTTTTTTGAATTGAATTGTATTAGTGCTTTGTATGTTTTGAATATTAACCCTCTATCAGATATATGATTTGAAAATATTTTCTCCCATTCTGTAGATTGCCTTTTCCTTGTGTTGATAGTTCCCTTTGCTATGCAGAAACTTCTAAGTTTGATATAGTCCCATTTGTTTAGTTTTAATTTTGTTGCATTTACTTTTGGTGTCATATTTTAAAAATAATTGCCAAGGCCTAGGTCAGGGAGCATACTGTCTATGGTTTTTTCTAGGACTTTTATAGATTCAGGTCTTACGCTCAAGTCTTTAATCTATTTTGTGTAAATTTTTTTGTGTATGATGTAAGATAATTGTAGACTTTCTTTTTTCCCTTTCTTTTCTTCCTTTTTAAAAATTTTTAAATTTTATTTATTTATTTTTTAATGTGGCTGTCCAGTTTTCCCAGCACCATTTATTGAAGAGACTTTCCTTTCCCCCATTATATATTCTGGCTCTTTTTTTTTTTTTTTGTAGGTTGATTATATATTCATGAGTTTATTTCTAAGTTCTTTATTCTGTTCTATTGATCTATGTGTAAAGCAGTATGTCAGTACCATACTGCTTTAGTGCTTATAGCTTTGTAATAATGTTTGAAGTCAGAGCAACTGATGCCTTCACCTTTGTTTTCCTTTTTCAAGATTGCTTTGGCTATTTGTGGTTCCACACCAATTCGGGGATTGCTTGTTCTATTTCTGTGAAAAATGCCACTGGAATTTTGATAGGTATTGCACTGAACCTGTAGGCTGTTTTGGATAGTATGGACATTTTAACAGTATTAATTCTGCTAATCCATGAGCAAGAAACATTTTTCCATTTATTTGTAGCTTCTTCAATTTCTTTCATTAATGTCTTATAGTTTTTAGTGTATAAGTCTTTTATTCCTTGGTTAAATTTATTCCAAAATATTTTATTCTTTTTGAATTGCTTTACAGTTTTGGAGCAGATAGGTCTTATAACTCCATTCATTATCCGAGGTCATTCATTCTACAAATTTCTAATAGTTTTCAGGAATTTCTCTAGTGTGAATTCACAGAAGAAACTACATTGAATTCCTCAGGACGATCCAGGATTTGACACCTGAAGAATGGGAGCTGCATAGTTACAGATGTTAAGGGACACCTCACATGATAGAAATATAAAGTGTTCTTTGTTTCTATTACTATGTATCAAAGAATAATAAGGGTCAATAAGTATAAGTAGCTAACTTATGAAAAATTCTGTTAGTTCCAAATGCTCATCAAGTTACCTGCTTGTGTCTAGTTTATTGAAAGGACATTCAATGTGGGGAAGGCAATAATAACTACCAGGTTTTTGAAAATGTTCTTTTGAAACCAATCTACTTGATTACATTTTATCACTGAAAAAAAGATTCTTTAGAATAAATACTAGGGCATGAATAATAGTTTTGAAACACTGTGCACTGAGGATGAGGCACTTAATATGTTTGGTTTTTTTTTTTTTGGAGCATCTAATCAGAGTAATGTTTTGTAAGAGCCATGGGAATGCTTCTAAGTGGCAGTGCTCAAATATATTTGGACCTTAGCTTTGAAATGTTGATAAAAGTATCTCAAGGTTTAATTTCTGTAGCTCTTGTTCAGGATCCAAGGCTGCTGCTGTGATGGAACAATATCATGGCTTTGTACAGAATGTTAGTAAATTTTCTTTCTTTACTGTTTGTTTGCTAGAGTTTGTTTAGCTACTGCCTTGGGTACTCTTGACCACTGCTAACTTATAAATATTAGGCTTTTCTTAAGTCTAGATGAGTATGTACTATGTACTTAAAACTGTTTCAAGAAAAAAGAAGCACACATATACCTTCACATCCAGTTGAAGATCTCTTAATACATCTAGATTCCAAATCTTTCTTTTTTTTCAAGTGAGAGGAGGGGAGGCAGAGAGACTGATTCCTGCATGTGCAGGAATCCTCCCAGCAACCCTGTAGGGCCCAAAGCTCTTCCCAGCTGAGGCCATGCTCACAACTGAGCTAATTTTAACACCTGAGGCAGAGGCTCCATGGAGCCATCCCCAGTGCCTGGGCCCATGCACTCGAACCACTTGAGCTATGGCTGCAGGAAGGAGAGGAGAGAGAAAAGGGGAGGAGCAGGGTGGACAAGCAGATGGTCACTTCTCCTGTGTGCCCTGACCAGGAATGGAACACTAGACACGCACATGTCAGGCAGACACTCTACCACTGAGCCAACTGGCTGTGGGCCCAACCCTTTCTTACAATGTGACCAGGTGTCAGGGCTTCAGGCATCAGAATTATTTGTAGTATTATTAGTATTATTATTTTGATAGAGGCAGGTAGAGAGAGAGACAGGAACATTGAGCTGCTCCTATATGTGTCCTGACTGGAGAATTGAACTGACAGGCACCAGAATTCTTGTCTCTGTTTGGGAATTGTCAAGTACATGGACAAGCTTCAGTACGGACAGTGGTTCATTTACTCCACACGTTCATTCATCCATTCATCAAATACCTATTTAGCTCCTTCTGTATTGCAGGTCCCACGTTGGATACAAAGGACATAAAAGTGAGTAAGATTCGTTATCTCACTTCATGAGGCTCACAACCTCAGTAGATAATGACATGTATGAATGTAATTGTAGTAAATGGTCACTAAACATCTTATCTGGATATATTCTGCTTATGCCTAAAGATACATATGCATGAAACTTAACTCATTGTCTTTCAAATACCACATCTCCTCCTCCACTCTCCCTTCCGCAAGCAGCACTGCTGTGACCTTGTCTCCAGTAAATGTCATGGGACTCTTCTTAACTCAAACACTGGTTAAATCCTTTCAGCGAATAGAATAGATCATTTTTTAAAAAATCTATTTTGTATATCTTTATTAGAGTGTTTTTCTTATTTGTGATTCTGATACACAGTCAAAGTTGAGATATAAATTCATCCTAAACTGAGGTCATAATTGGTCCTTAGAGGACAAAGTGATCTGTATATATATATATTGTGTGTGTGTGTGTGTGTGTGTGTGTGTGTGTGTGTGCATGTGCGTGTGAGAGAGAGAAGGGGAAGAGTATAGTATTTTTAGCTACATGAATATCTATATGCACCTGAAGCCAGGCAATCCTTGTTAGAGAGGTTAAAGATGTAGTGTGGCTGGGTGTTCACCCACGGGCTCTTGGGGTGATTATTTGCTGGAGTCCCTGCATTTAAACTTCTTCATTACGACTAGCACTTTTAGTTCTTAGGAACTGACTCATGCTAATTGACCTCAAAAGGGACTGACAAGCCAAAACGTCAGTTTATTATTCCTTTACAACAGTGGTTCTTAACCTGGGTTCTATTGAACCCTAGGGGTTTGATGAGTCAGTCTCAGGGGTTCGGAGAAGCCTCTGCCGCGGAGGCCAGAATAAAGTAATACCGTAATTTGTTGTGAGTTCATGCACTTTGTTGGTTTTGTTCTTTGAGCAAGGTGACGTTCATGCATGGCTCATTTTGTGCACTAGTAAAAATACATATGTCTTAAATTTGGAAAAAAAATTATATTTTATTTATCACTAAAGAAGGGTTCGGTGCATGCGCATATGAAACTGGTGGGTTCGGTACCTCAAAAAAGGTTAAGAGCCACTGCTTTACAATGAGGAATACCTGTCCCTGCTTGATGGTGATTTCTTTCCTGTACAAGGAAGTATCTGTTACAACTGGATGCGAGCCTCTCTGCAGAGATAGATGTAGCATAAAGCAAAAAATCTTCAGGTCAGCCCCTCGCATTCACGAGTCCTGTGAGTGCTGGGAGTGCCTGGGAGCTGTAGAGTGTTTCAAGTAGAGAAGCCAGAAGCCAGAACTCTAACCGGAAAGCATCTCTGTGGAGGTAGTATGGGTAAATTGCTTAAGAAATTTCATTAAAAAAATGGGACTTGAATTTTCAAGCCTGTAGTGATTCACTATGAATTTTTTTCTTAGTATAAATATTTCTTTTTTACTTAATTTTGAATTTTCATTTTGCTTCTTTTTTTGTTAAAGAAGGTCCACCATGTAGTATTTTTAGACCCATTCCTCACACCCCCATCTGGACCTGCCCCTTTGTTTCTAGTGTAGAAATATAGACACTCCGCCAACACGGCCAGAGAACCTTCTTTCATGGACAAGACTGTTTACCTTTGTTTAGATTTTCATGCCTCTCAAAACCCTTTTGTTACCATATCATTGCTTCAGACAGATAAGAAGCAATTGTGTTACAGTTTACATCATAGTATTCCACAGAGGGTTTATTGAGAAGCCCATGGGCCTCCTGGAGGAGATCTGGGAAGTTACTTAGTACCTTTAAGTAACTTCAAGGTTCATTTAAAAATAGTTTCTGCCCTTGCCAGATAGCTCAGTTGGTTAGAGCATCATCCTAAAGCACAGAGGTTGCTGGTTTGATCCTCTGTCAGAGCACCTATAGGGTCAGATTAATGTTTCTGCCTCTCTTTCCCTTCTTCTCTCTATATTCAATAAAACAAATATTTATAAAAATAGAAATAAAAACAATTTTTAAAGTTGGCTATTTGTCTATCCATTTTGTTGTGATTCATCTGTTTCATTTGAGAGTGAGTTTCCTGACTTTTCCCCTCATATTCTGGAAGTGCTGTGCCCAGTGTACCATGTATAATAATAAGGAGGCTGGTTTCAAGTAGTTTTCACCAATTCTCTGATATGCCTTTTGTCAGACTACCTCATGAAGGGGCAAGAGTTACAGACAGACTTTTCAGGGATAAAGTGATTAAAAACAAGTTTGTCTCCACCATTTCTTTTCATGTTCTGTGTCCGCAGACCAAGTGTTATGTAATAATCACCCCGACATCAGAGGGCAACTTGGATATGTGGTGATTTAAGGCTGTATCAGTTTCTTGGGGTTGCCATAACAGAGTGCCACAAAAGTGGCTAAGAATGAGAAAAATTCATTGCATCACAGTCCTGGAGATCAGAAATCAGATATGAAGGTTTTGGCAGGGGCATGCTGCTGCTGCTGGTTAAGGGAGAACCCTTTCTTGCTCCAGCAAGCTCCTGGTTTCTGGGTTTCCTTGGCTTGTTGCAGCATAACTTCAATCTATGCTTTGGTCTTCACCTGGTCTTCTTCCCATTGCTTCTGTGTCCTTTTCTGTTTTGTATGAGGACATTTCTTTTCTTTCTTTTTTTTTATATTTATTTTTTATTTTTCTGAAGTGAGAATTGGGAAGGCAGAGAGACAGTCTCCCACATGCGCCTGACCGGGATCCACCTGGCATGCCCACTAGGGAGTGATGCTCTGCCCATTTGGGGCGTTGCTCCATTCCAACAGGAGCCATTCTAGTGCCTGAGGCAGAGACCATGGAGCCATCCTCAGCGCCCGGGCCAACGTTACTCCAATGGAGCCTTGGCTGTGGGAGAGGAAGAGAGAGATAGAGAGAAAGGAGAGGGGGAAGGGTGGAGAAGCAGATAGGCGCTTCTCCTGTGTGCCCAGAAAGGGAATTGATCCCGAGACTTCCACACACCAAGCTGATGCTCTACCACAAAGCCAACCAGCCAGGGCCACTATATAAGGACATTTCAATGGATTTAGAGCCCACCTGAATCTAGTATAATCTTGTTTTGATTCTCATTTTAATTATATCTGCAAAAACTCTATTTTCAAATAAAGTCACATTCTGAGGTTCTGGGTGGACAAGAATTTTGGGGGACATTATTTAGCTCAGCAGAGAGCCTATTTGATCCCACTAGCCATGGAGCTTTTGCAGCATCTTGGAAACCAAGGACAAGCTGTGGATATGAGCATGTGAGAGGCCCCTGTACTCAGGAAACAGAGGTGGGAAGCACATGTTCGTATCTGTGAAAGTGCTGTTGAAATTATTTTCCTTTTTAGAATTCAACAAAGGCATTCCAAGATTTGGGAGTTGTAAAGCCATTAGCTGCTGGCACCATCACAGGCAGCTGGCTAATGCAGGTTCATATTTGATTCAGACAGTCGGTAATGAAACATCAGAGCCAAGAACTGGTGGGCCATCAGCTTTAATCCTAGCTTGCACCCAGCGGGCAAATAAAAACACACACTGGGCTCCAAAACCCACTCATTCAGTGCTCACAAAGCTACTGACTTATCTGAGTTTCCTAGAATCAAAGGTTTCTAGCTCACCAGACTTATTCACCTCTATTCCCCATCTCCTTCTCTCTACACAAACTCTGCACAAACTGGATTCTATTTCAGTATTCTGCCATCTTGGCTGCTTCTCCTCTCCTCCACATAGCCTCGCTCTGCTCTCCTCCCTGCTCTCTGTCCTCCTCCTAGAACGCAATCACTCTTCTCCTGGTCTCCTCCACATGGCCTTTCTCTGCTCTCCTCTCTAAAGCTAATATCAGGAACCAAGAGAGCAAGCTCCCAGTCTGCCCCACTTTATAGTGTAGATTCAAAACCTTTAATCCAATATACAAACAAGAAAATCCCTGATACAAAGTCACTTATCTGAGGCATAATGGGATTCCTCATGAGAGTGCACCACCCTACATCAGAAAGGGTGGGAAAGGTTTAATCTTAAAACTAAACCATGTCTGCCTGCTTCCAGCCTGTCCCCCCCCCCACATTAATATAATCACGCCCTTCCCAAGCAATCACCTGGAGGATGGGCTTCCACATGGGCAGTGCCATCTTTAACAAAGTGAGCAAAATATATTTTATCTGCCCAACAGGTATTCTCACAAAACTTGTAACTTCTTTGCTCTTTGGAAACATTGTTGTGTTCTGTTCTCCATGATGGCTTGTTTTTCCTTGTTTCTCGACTTCTGGATGAGAACACAGTGAGTAAACTTTGCCTTAATCCTCCTGCTATTGTTTTTTTTACCCTCTACCTACTTCATTCTTTATCCCTGTCTTCTCTACCCTCCCTCATTTCATTTCCCTGTTCTGTGCCCAAATCTATTCATTTTACAGAACAGCATAGGCTCCTCAGGCTCTAGTATGTACAGGGTGGGCAGCAGACCCTGGTGGATTGCAAGGACACAGTGCACATTTGTCTCCTAGGAGTTTATACATTGGTGTGGTCTTTGTCCTGATATGTCTTAGTCATTTTAGGCATTTAGCCTTAGGAAAGTGTTTATTTAAACTATATTTACATCAGAAGACGAGTGGATTAAAAAGCTATGGTACATATATACTATGGAATACTACTCAGCTATAAGAAACGATGACATCGGATCATTTATAATAAACTATATTTACAAAATAGCAAACAAGCTTTTGGAGTTAACTCACATACTCTGTGATTTTTGTAAATTCTGGTCTTTTAGGCTTTTTGCCTTTGTTTTGTTTTAGGTGTTTGGACTGTTCAATAGCAATAAATGATAAAGACAGAAAGGCTTGTGCCTATCATGGGCAGTGTCAACAACCAGTGGGATCGTTGTCCTTTGCTGTTCTTTTTCTGTGCCTTTTAAATTCTGTTTTATTTGTTCTGAGAAGCTGTACTGACAGCAATGCTTATGGAGTCATTTCAATGTGAGGAATACTTTATCTTATTTTCTGCTCTTACAGTGACCTTGCCTATGCTGTAATTATTTTTCTTACTTCTTAAAACTATCTTGCTATTCTTTTATCCTTCCTCTTTCTATAGTGAAACAAGTACTATAAAAGATTGGTTTCATTTAGTATCTGACTCAGACTGGTACTAGAAGAAGAAAATCCTGAGTCTCCTTATCTCTTAAATAAACCTGGGCTGTTAGCTGCCTCCAGCTCAATTGCACTTACAATTACTCCAGAAAGTCTGACCTGTGGTGGTGCAGCGAATAAAGCTTTGACCTGGAATGCTGAAGTCCCAGTTTGAAACCCTGGGCTTGCCCAGTTAAGGCACATATGGGGAGCAACAAGTACCTATTGATGCTTCCTGTTTCTCCCCCCTGCCGTTCTCTGTTCCCCCTTGTTGGGCAGATATAATATATTATGCTCACTTTGTTAAAGATGGCGCTGCCCACATATGGAAGCCCTTCACCCAGGTGATATTATTTACCCTTATGCTTGGAATGGGTGGAATGGGTGTGGGGGGAAAGGCTGTAATGTAAGCAGGCTGGGTCGTTATACCCTAAGGCTTAGGTTTTTTGTTGTTGTTGTTGTTTTTACAGGGACAGAGAGAGAGAGTCAGAGAGAGGGATAGATAGGGACAGACAGACAGGAACGGAGAGAGGTGAGAAGCATCAATTATTAGTTTTTCATTGCTGTTGCGACAACATAGTTGTTCATTGATTGCTTTCTCACATGTGCCTTGACCGCGGGCCTTCAGCAGACTGAGCAACGCCCCGCTGGAGCCAGTGACCCTGGGTCCAAGCTGGCGAGCTCGGGGTCTCTAACCTGGGTCTTCCGCATCCCAGTCCGACACTTTATCCACTGAGCCACCGCCTGGTCAGGCCTAAGGCTTAGTTTTAAGAATAAGCTTTTCCCCTCACCCTTGACTGATTGGATGATGTGGGGTGGTGCGCTCTCCTGAGGAATCCCATTATGCCTCAGATGGGTGACTTTGTATCAGAGACTTTCTTGTTTGTAGATTGGATTAAGGGTTTGGATTTCTACACTATAAAGTGGAGCAGGCCGGAAACTTGCTCACTCTTGGTTCCTGAGGTATTAGAGAGGAGAGCAGATGAAGGCCACATGGAGGCCAGGAGAAGCAGCCTACATGGCAGAGTGCTGAGAGAGAAGCGAGTATGTGCAGAGTTTGTGCAGGAGAAGATGGGGAACAGAGGTGAATAAGTCTGGTGAGCTAGAACCCTTTGATTTTAGGAAACTTGGATAAGTCAGTAGCTTTGTGAGCACTGAATGTGTGGGTTTTGGAGCAGAGTGTGTGTTTTTGCTTGCCCGCTGGGTGCAAGCTAGAATTAAAGCTGATGGCTCACCAGTTCTTGGCTCCGGAGTTTCGTTACCGACTGTTCGAATCTATTGCGAACCTGCACGAGTCAGGCTGCTGTGATGGTGGCCCTGGCTACTGGCTTTACAAAGGCCATGTGGAGGAGGCCAGGAGAAGCAGCCAACCAGTTCTTGGTTCCTTTGTTTCAATACCATCTGTCTGAATCTAATGTGAACCTGCATGAGCCAGGTGGCTGTGATGGTGGCCGTGGTGTAAAGCCAGTAGTAGCGGCCACCATCACAGCCACCTGACCCGTGAAGGTTCTCATTAGATTCGGACAGTTGATAATGAAACAATGGAGCCAAGAACTGGTGGGCCATCATCCTTAATCCTAGCTTGTACCCGGCGGGCAAGCAAAAACACACACTGGGCTCCAAAACCCACTCATTCAGTGCTCACAAAGCTACTGACTTATCCTAGTTTCCTAGCATCAAAGGTATCTAGCTCACCAGCCTTATTCACTTCTGTTGTCCATCTCCTCTCTGCACAAACTCTGCACTAACTGCCTTCTCCCTCACCATTCCACCACCTTGGTTGCTTCTCCTGGCCTCCTTCACTTGGCCTTTCTCTGCTCTCCTCTTTAAAGCTAATCTCAGGAACCGATAGAAAGCAAGCTCCTGGTCTGCCCTACTTTATAGTGTAGAAATCCAAACCTTTAAGCCAATCTACAAATAAGAAAGTCTCTGATACAAAGCCACTTATCTGAGGCATAATGGGATTTCTTATGATAGTGCACCACCCCACATCATGCAATCAGTCAAGGGTGTGGGGAAAAGCTTAGTCTTAAAACTAAGCCTTCAGCTATAAGGACCTGGCTTGCTTACATATTGCCCCCCACACAGAAAATATAATTACCAGCATCCCAAGCATAAGGGCAACTAATATCACCTGGGTGACGGGCTTCCATGTGGGCAGTGCCATCTTTAACAAAGTGAGCATACTATATTTTATCTGCCCAACACATGGCTACTGGTTTTAAAATGTGCTTCATTTCATTTTAATAACTTTCTCCCTCCTGTCTCCAATCTTTTCTAAGTCCTTTAAGACATTTTCCTTTTATTGAGTTTCATTCAAGACAAGCAGACAGGAGGAGCACTGGGCTTTCTTCCATTTCTTTGAACATATTAGATTTATCATGTGAAAGTGAGCTACATTATAAAATTTACATTCCCTAAATTTGCTTATGTTATTCTCCAAATTTTCTTATATTATAGCATGTTTCTCTCACTCAATTTATAAAAACACATCACTATGTGTAATGGAAAATGTCTAAGTCTTGGCAGACTTTTAACAGTGTTGGGCAGATAAAATATATTATGCTCACTTTGTTAAAGATGGCGCTGCCTACATGGAAGCCCATCACCCAGGTGATATTGGTTGCCCTTATGCTTTCGATGGGCATAATTATATTATTGGGTGTGGGGAACAGGCTGTAAGCAGGCCAGGTCGTTGTAGCCTGGGACTTGGTTTCAAGAGTAAGCTTTTCCCCTAGCCCTTGACTGAATGGATGATGTAGGGTGGTGTACTCTCATGAGGAATCCTCCCATTATGCCTCAGATAAGTGACTTTGTATCAGAGACTTCCTTGTTTGTAGATTGGATTAAAGGTTTGAATTTCTACACTATAAAATGGGCCAGACCAGGAGCTTGCTCTCTCTCTCGGTTCCTGGGATTAGTGTTAGAGAGGAGAGCAGATTAAGGCCACATGGAGGAGAGGAGAAGCAGCCAAGATGGCAGAGTGCTGAGGAAGAAGCCAGTTTGTGCAGAGTTTGTGTAGAGAGAAGGAGATGGGAAACAGAGGTGAATAAGTCTGGTGAGCTAGAAACCTTTTGATTCTAGGAAACTTGGATAAGTCAGTAGCTTTGTGAGCACTGAATGAGTGGGTTTTGGAGCCCAGTGTGTGTTTTTGCTTGCCCGCCGGGTGCAAGCTAGAATTAAAGCTGATAGCTCACGAATTTTTGGCTCCATTGTTTCATTATCGTCTGTTTGAATCTAATGCGAACCTGCATCGGCAGGCCAGGCGGCTCTGATAGTGGCCGTGGGCACTGGCTTTACAAATGGTAACTAAGCAGGAGATGAGGGGTAGTCAAGTTGACTCATGAGCTACGACCTTCACATGTAACGAACTCTCCAGGGATGCCATGGGTCATTGGGAACTTTGTGAAACATTAGAAACCAACAAACATTGACCCTAAATAAAAAGAAGGGGCTTGGAATTGTCTCAAAATTTATTTTTAGGAAGGCTCCCTAAGTACTGCTCTTGGTAGAGAAGTAGAATCAGCAACCAGTTTTCTCTCCTTCTTTCTTTTAAATGTTTATTTTAAAAATTGATTTTTAGAGAGAGAAGAAAGGATAGAGAGAGACAAACATCAATCTGTTACTGTATGTGCCCTGAACTGGGATTGAATCAGCAACCTCTATGCTTGCCGGTGATGATCTAGCCAACTGAGCAATCCGACCAGGGCTTCTGGTTCTTTCTCTTAAGAGTGTGCAGTGGGGACATCCCCCCAGGACATCATTATCAGCCCCAGAACCTGTTTTTAGGAATTTCAATTTACCTGTGGGTAGTTCCTGCTCTTGCCTTGCCTGACCAGATTTTTAAATTCCTTGAATGAAAGAAATGTATGTTTTATTTCCATGTGATTTGAGATTTGGGCAACACAGTAATTGTCATTTAGAAATGTTTCTTCCCCAAACTATTTCTTATCTTATATGACCTTTCTTATCTTATTTGATCTTTCTGGCTTTTGAGGAAGGATGGGCAGGCCCTCTCTTTCCTGAGAAGAAGAAACAAAAAGAATATAGGGAAAGGAGCCAGCTGGGGTAACTGAGTCAGCCAGTGATAAATTAACTATATCCCATAGTTACAGTACAAAGCAAGAATAGCAGGATCTTTATGTAACTATGGCCAGTGATCTGGAAACTCCTTCCCCCTTGCTGACCCTACCAAAACTTTCCCTCCTGTAAGGCCAGTAGTCAAGGCCACCATCACAGCCGCCTGACCCGTGCAGGTTCCCATTAGATTCGAACAGACTTGTATTGCTCCAAAACACGAGCTCCCTGAAGTTGACTTTCTTGCAGGATATATACCGTAACAGTACCTAAGCAATGGGCATGGGATTTCTTTGTTTAAGGTTTCCCAGGACTCAAAGAGAGGGGAGGCGTCAAGCAGATGAAATAAATTATGCTCACTTTGTTAAAGATGGTGCTGCCCATGTGCAAGTTTTAAGAGTAAGCTTTTCCCCACACCCTTGACTGATTGAATGATGTAAGGTGGTGCACTCTCATGAGAAATCCCATTATGCCTCAGATGAGTGATTTTCTTGTTTGTAGAATGGATTAAGGGTTTGGATTTCTACACTATAAAGTGGGGCAGACCCAGAGCTTGCTCTCTCTCGCTTCCTGATGTTAGCATTAGAGAGGAGAGCTGAAAAAGGACATGTAGAGGAGACCAAGAGAGGCAGACAAGATGGCGGAGTGCTGAGGAAGAAGCCAGTTTGTGCAGAGTTTGTGTAAAGAAAGAAGGAAATGGGAAACAGAGGTGAATAAGTCTGGTGAGCTAGAAACCTTTTGATTCTAGGAAACTCGGATAAGTCAGTAGCTTTGTGGGCACTGAATGAGTGAGTTTTGGAGCCCAGTGTGTGTTTTTGCTTGCCCTCTGGGTGCAAGCTAGAATTAAAGCTAATGGCTCACCAGTTCTTGGCTCCATTGTTTCATTATCGACTATTCAAATCTAATGCGAACCTGCACTGGCCAGACAGCTGTGATGATGGCCTTGGCCACTGGCTTTACAAACCTTCTAGCCCTTCTGCTCCTTCTCTACCTGCTCTGTCCCTCTGTAGACTGTACCAGTCTCTGGCTATTTTTGTGTCCATTTTTTAGAAACCACTAGCAGGAGATGGCAGCGTAATAGCGTAAAGTAGGGTTATTCTTTTCCTAGGCGAAGGGAAAGCAAACTATGACCATTATTCTATATCTGGCCTGCAGTTTGCTTTTATAAATAAAGTTTTATTGGACAGCCATGCCCATCCAAGTATTATTTATGGCTTCTTTTATACTCCAAATGGCAGAATTGGATAATTGTGACAGAGACTTTAAAGCCTGAAAAGTCTAAAATACTAATTTTCTGTCTCTTTACAGAAAAATGTTCATTGACTTCTTTCTGCCTTAGGGAGCTCCCTCTCTGGGTGGAGTTATTGATTCCCTAAGCAACTCCTTCCTGATTGATTCAAAAGCCACCTCTATCAGGAGATACTCCTTATAGCTTCAGCTACACCATACCTAGAGCTCTTTCTGAATTTGGTGACCTCCCTTTCTCTGGCCCTGTTAAGGCTCCAGGTAGTTCTCCTTGTTACTAGCCCCAGGGTACATCAACTTTCTTTTTTCCTTTCTTTCTTTCTTTCTTTCTTTCTTTCTTTCTTTCTTTCTTTCTTTCTTTCTTTCTTTCATTTTTCTTTAAACTAAGTCAGAGGTGGGGAGGCAGATACAGACTTTTGCATGTGCCCTGACCAAGATCTACCCAGCAAGCCCCTATTAAGTGATGGTCTACCCATCTGGAGCTGCTGCCCCATTGCTCAGCAACTGAGCTGTTTTGGCACCTGAGCCTGAGGTCATGGAGCCATCCTAAGTCCCCGGGGCCAACTTGTTCAAACCATTAGAGCCATGGCTACAGGAGGGGATTAAAGTAAAAGAGAGAGGGGAAGAGGGAGTGAGAAGCAGATGGTTGCATCTGTGTACCCTGACTGGAAATCAAACCTGGGACTTCCACATGTAGGGCCGATGCTCTGCTGTTAAGTCAACTGGCCAGGGCCATCAATATCTTTCATTGTCCTCCTTTATCCCTGCACCAGTGAATTGTGCCATCTGTTTTATTTTTATTTTTATTTTTTACAGGGACAGAGAGAGAGTCAGAGAGAGGGATAGATAGGGACAGACAGACAGGAACGAAGAGAGATGAGAAGCATCAATCATCAGTTTTTTGTTGCAACACTGTTGTGCAAATAAAATATATTATGCTCACTTTGTTAAAGATGGCATGAGTAAGCTTTTCCCCACACCCTTGACTGATTGGATGATGTGGGGTGGTGCACTCTCATGAGGAATCCTCTGATTATGCCTCAGATTAGTGACTTTGTATCAGAGACTTTCTTGTTTATAGATTGGATTAAAGGTTTAGATTTCTACCTTATAAATTGGGGCAGACCAGGAGCTTGCTCTCTCTCTATTCCTGAGGTTAGCATTAGAAAGGAGAGCAGATTAAGATCATGTGGAGGAGAGGAAAAGCAGCCAAGATGGCGGAGTGCTGAGGAAGAAGCCAGTTTGTGCAGAGAGAAGGAGATGGGAAGCAGAGGTGAATAAGACTGGTGAGCTAGAAAGCTTTGATGCTAGGAAACTCAGATAAGTCAGTAGCTTTGTGAGCACTGAATGAGTGGGTTTTGGGGCCCAGTGTGTGTTTTTACTTGCCCGCTGGGTGCAAGCTAGGATTAAAGCTGATGGCTCACCAGTTCTTGGCTTCATTGTTTCATTACCGAGTGTCCAAATCTAATGAGAACCTGCACGGGCCAGGCGGCTTTGATGGTGGCCTTGGCCAGTGGCCTTATAGACACCATAGTTGTTCATTGATTGCTTTCTCACACATGCCTTGGCCATGGGTCTTCAGCAGACCAAGCAACTCCTTGCTGGAGCCAGTGACCTTGGGTCCAAGCTGGCAAGCTTTTCAAGCCAGATGGGCCAGCGCTCAAGCTGGTAACCTCGGGGTCTCGCACCTGGGTCTTCTGCATTCCAGTCCGACGCTCTATCCACTGCACCACCGCCTGGTCCGGCTTGCCATTTATTTTATTCTGAGATCCTACCTTACCTGTGACACACCACATGCGTAGTACTGTGCTAGAAGAAGTAGGAGACAACCAGGGCAAGGCCAAGTACATGTCCTTGCTTTTATTAAGGCTTTTATGATGATGACAGGAGAGGGATGGCAATAAGATAAATATTAATGACTGTTTTATAGGGAAGACTGTAGTATGTACAGGGGAGGCAGATACATAAGAGAAAAGGGGAGATATATCTGGTTGAAATATTCTGGGAAGACTCCACAGATGAAGTTTGAATTGAACCCTAAATGATGAGTTAGTTTCAGAGAGGTGAACATTTTTTTGTAAATGAGAATTACAGGTAAGTGAACAACATGAGAAGAAGAAACAATAACCACCAGTGTCTTTAGCTAGACACTTGGCAGAGTAGTTTGGACATCATTTCACTTTATCCTCAGAATGACCTCATGAAGCAACATTGTGTGAAGGACTCCGGGCAGAGTTCTAGGACTAGTGAGTAGCCGAGAGGCTTTCTGTTCAGGCCAATGAAAAAATCAGAGTTGTGTGCTTAAGGGACCACGGTCTAGTAGTGTACAAAGAGGTTTGATGAGAGTGGTAGTAGAGGGATTTTAAAGGACAGAGTCAACTCCATGGTTAAGGTTAGCTGGCCAGAAGAAGAACTGAAGCCCAGTTGATGTCTCAGGCCTGGGCAGGTGGTGATTAAGCAGTTGGTGCTCTCAAGAACAGAGCTGGGAAACATAGCAAGAAGAGGACTTCAGAGGAGTGGATCAAAACATAATATTGGATATATGAAGCTACAGGTACAAAAGAAAATTTCAACTTCCAGAGAAACTTCTCATTTTCATTGTAATGAGATGTGTGATTGGAGTTCATAAGTATATTCTAGGCTCTAAATTATTGATATGAGAGTTTAATACCTCTGTAGCAGGCATGAGAAAAGTGTAAGTGTTGAAAAAAAGTTGTGAAAAACAGAGGGAAGATTACCTAGGAGAATCACAAATGAACTTCACGCATCCCTTCAGCCTCTAATCCTGAGGCTAGTTTTTAGGAATGCATTTTCCCCTGTCCCTCTCAGGCTACATAGTCAGGACTTTTAAAGAACATTGTCAGATACACACGAATCCTGGATATTCGTTGGATGTGGATATGCTAACTTTTTAAGTCTCGGTTTGCTGATCTCTAAAAGTGTTCCAAGAACTGTCAGCTGCTATCGTAGGCTCGCTAGGAGGTTGTGATAATGGTTTGAAAAGTGCACATCGCTAAACAAACGCGATGTCCCGGAGCGAACAATTTTTCCAATTAATTCACACACCTGTTTAACGGGTGAGACCCAGACTGTTTTCGTCCTACTCTGTCTCCGCCTGTCCCCTGCTCTGGACAGTTTCGAATTGGGTCAATAAGTATCCTGGGAGGACGTGATGCCCTCAGCTAAGGACGCAGGTCAGCGATCTAAAAGGCAGCGAATTTTCGGGGAGGAGCAGGGGCCGGGCATGACCCAGCACCTGGCAGCGCCGCCAATTGGCGGAGGAGAAGGTTGTTCCCTCAGAACGGCCGCTGATTGGCTGAGGGAGGAGGAGGCGTGACGTCTTCAGAAGTTGAGCAAACACCTCCTCCTCCCGGCTCGCATCCCAATTTCTGCCGGGACTGCGGGGCCTACCCTCCGGGACCGGGAGCACGGCGGCGCTCCGAAGAGAAGGTGAGGCGCGGCGGGCGCAGCAGGTGGGATGCGCTTGGAGATCCTGAGGGGACTTGGGTGGGCCAGGCGCCGGGGCCGAGCTGTGCCCTCGCTCCCCGAGCTGCCGCCCCGAGGACTCTCCGGACCCCGGGTGGTCCGAACGAGCTATGGAGAGAGGGAGGAGAAAGATTTAAACCTTGTAAGGGAGGGCAGTTGGCGCAGCTCCGAAGTTTCTGAATACGAAGGGAGAGGGATGCAATTCGGATTTCTTTTACTTTTTTGATGGGGGAGAAGGGTGCGGTTGCTGAGGAGTGCGAGGTTGGTGTTGAAACTGCAGAGCAATCCCCCGCCCCCCGTCCGTCCGTTACTTCTTGGATGGGTACGTCTTCAGATTGGCTGGCTGCCGGGATGGTTGATGGAGATCATGGGGGTATTCCTCCCCCCGCCCCCCCGCCGCGTTCCTTCTGCTTCGCGGTTTCCCGGTTGGCCTTTCCCGCTCTGGTCTGCTTAACCAAACGGCAATCTCGGGCTGACTGTTCTCTCGGGCTTGGAATCCCCCTTGCACGCTCCCACCCTTTGTCCACACGCTAACAGAGATGGGGGTGGGAGGAAGCTGGATATCTTCGATCTCAGCGTTTTCTGACCTCCTGGGACGCTGCAGGTCTGCGTCGGTCAGGGACAAAGCTTGCCCGGCAAGTGGGCGCCGGTGGAAGCAGTTTGTTACTGGCTCTGCATGACTGAACAGGGCTAAAACTCCCTGAGAACTTCCAGAGTACATCTGCTTTTCTGACACTGATTTTAGGGGAGTGGGAAGTGGAATGGGGGCTTGGAGAGAGGGAAGGAGAGAGTTTAGTAACCCAAACAAAGAGGAAAATTTGTTGATACTGTGGGTCATCATTCATCCCAATATGGAGAGGACGTGTCTGTGATTAAGCTGACCCAGGCAGTGGCTTTCACATACTTTATTTAAAAAAAAGAAATCACTGATAGCACTTTGTGTGCACATGTTCATGTCTCTGGGTGTGTGTAGTTTGATTTTGTCACTTATACTCCCCTATCTTCTTTTCCCTATGAAGACTAGTGAGTTTAGGGTTCCATGACCTGGGAGTGTCAACTGGCCTGTCTACAAGATGAGTTAGAAGGACAAAGTTTCAGACCAACTTGCCTTAGTCACTTTCCCACTCTCCAGAAGTTCACTTGTGTTATCAGTCTCACTTGCTATGGGTGACAGCATCATCAGAACTTTAAATTTGAATTACTTACAATGGAAAAATGTCCCCCCTCACTAACTAATCCTCTATTTAAGCCTTAACAGAGCTTGGCTCAGGATTTTGAAATTAATCTTTTCTGTATAGGTAGTGTCCATTTGACTAAAAAAGATTTTAATTTTCCAAATATTTTTAAATTAACTTTTCCCATAGAAATAACATTATAAACAATTGCAAGTTTCCTTGGTGAGGTTACAACAAATTCTTGAAACTCCTAAACTCACAGAATTGTGAAATAACCAGCAACATTATCATCATATTAATCTCAGATGTCATCATTTAAGATGCATCCCTACTTCAGGATTGCTAAAATGTGGGGGGGGGGGGTAATGTCTTAAATATGATAAAATACTGTATGAAAGTGGTAAGTTAATTATCTTGAATGCCCATGCCTAAAGGCTGAAGTTGAAAAGAGGCTCCTACTTTTGTTTTAAGTCTGGGAGGAAATTTATAGGGAGCCATTGTGAGGGCGTTACACAGTATGCCAAAGAGGAAAGGAAGATGGTGTTTTCTGTTAGTGGTGCGGCTGTGTTCACCTTTGAGGGGTGAGCAGGTTCAGAGACTTGTCATTTCCTAACATTTACTGAGTGCTTATGGCATGCACGGCAGTGCTCAGATAAACTTCACAGCAGACATGACTCCATTTTGCAGAAAATACAGATAGGTTGTTATGTGTGAAGATCATAGAGTAAATGGAGTTGAGGAGCCGAGGCCATCAGTGGAGACTGAGGAATCAGTGGTCCTTTGAGGTATGCCCCTCCCACTGCAAGCTCTGGGCTTCTGGTTACTGCAGTTAATCAGGTAACCTCAGTGAGTAAGTATCCTGTCACCCATGGTCTTTTTTAGTGTTCTGTTTCCTTTGCTTAGTATTTATAAGTACTTGGTTAGATGGATCTTCATAAGTCAGAGTGCCTATTTATGTTCTAAAATTCTCATGATTTTGTAATTTACTACAGTGCCCAGACACTAATATGCTTAATAGACTATGAGAGTGGAAAAAGAGTTCAGTATTCTAGTCCAGTCGAGATGAACAAACTGACGTCAAGAGAAGGAACCCCACAACTAGTGAATAGTTTCAGCTCCCATATTATATCATATTTCATAACATTTATTGGTTTATGAGATCTTGGCAGAAAATAGATTTCTGTTGTTGTTGGACGTTGTGGTGACGGCGGGGTGGAGATGGGGAAGAGAAATATGAGTACATGTTAGGTGTGTCTGTTTTGCTTTCTTTGCTGCATTGGTCTTTATGATGTTCACTTATATTTGCTCATTTATTCATTCATTCTTTCTTAAAACATTTGAGTTTTCCTATGAACCCACCACTAAGATGAATAAAATGCAATTTATTCCCTCAAAGCATTTACAGTTTAGCAAAGAGACAAACGAACAGGTAAACATTTTGGATTAGCCTGTGATTTCAGAATTAACTTTGCATTCCATCTCAGTGAAACAAAGTTTCTAGGCTAGAGACCAGGAGAACCACGGGTCTCATCTTTGGATGACTCTGAGTAGCCGATGGGCTTGAGAGCATATGAATATTCCTAGACCAGATTAGTTAATACTAATAAAACTCGCCCACTGAAATCTACTTATTTGGTTTATGTTTAGCTTTTGTTTAACTTTTATGTTTAACACCGTGATGGTGACCCTATGACACGCGTGTCATCACTGACACGCGTAGCCATTTTCGATGACATGCGGCCGCATACCAGAGAAGTATGGGGCCGCAAGCCGAGAAGGATATTTCATCCTCGGCTCCTGCATGGCCAGGTGCAGTAGCCGAGGATAAAACATTTACTGTAGTGTAGACACTGTGCTGGAGGTCTATAGGCCCAAACAACAGAACTCTGGCACAAAGTGTCTAGTTCTGGGACTTCCGGTTAGGCCATTTTCTGGAAGTGACACACCACCCGAGTTATGCTCGTTTTTTTGGCGAATTTTGACACACTAAGCTCAAAAGATTGCCCATCACTGGGCTGACATAAGGAGGTTACTGTAGGAGCAATATAGGATGTACCTATACAACAAGAGGTACAAGTGTGAAGGACAGTGTTACTGCTTGCCCAAGCCTAGTTTTAGCAAGCCTTAGGGTTGGAAAGTATTTGAATTGGTTCTAGGCCATTATCAGGTGTTCTATTAATATGTAACTGTTTTTGGACCTCTCTAGGATTATTATGGTCTAGATGCCAACCACTATATAGCATGGGCCAAGAGTCATGGCCATGGAGCTAGCCTCCCTTATCTATACTACTGGGGCTTCCGGGCAGACCTTGTTATTAAAAATACATTTACATTTTTTAAATGAACTGGGAGGGGATTTATAAATCATTTGCATTTCTCATTACCTTATTTTGTTCAACTCAAGGCGACTCCATTGTTAGTTTCGCAATATTTAATCAAGACGTACAACTAACTGTGCAAATAATGTGCACAAATAAACGGCATTGAGAAATCTCCCCATGTGATTTGATAGTTTTAGTTTGAGTCATTGAATTATGTTCGGGGCATTATTTTACAGAACTAAAATATAAGGTCAAAAAGCATCTCTCTGACTATGGGGGCTAGAGATGGAAGATTTGGACTTAATTTGTTAGTAAGGAATTTGTAATCCTTTATAAACATCCCTCTGGCAACACCAGAGATTAAGAGACCCTTTTTGTAGTTAAGTTCTTGTGTTTGTTTATAAATTGTTTTGGTTTAGGTAGATGGTTTGTGGGTTTAAAAGTTTTCCGGTTAGGTTAATGCTGTGGAATAGATTGGAGAGAAAAATCTGTATGTAGACCTCAGTTCCATTAATCTCCCTACCATTCTTACTCATAAAAACCTTTTATTTTTTAGAGAGAGGTGTGTGTGTGTAGGGATGAGATGCATCAACTCATAGTTGTGGCACGTTAGTTGTTCATTGATTGCTCTGACCAAGGGGCTCCATCCAAGCCAGTGATCCCTTGCTCAAGCCAGTGACCTTGGACTTCAAGCCAGTAGCCTTTGGACTCAAGCCAGAAACCATGGGGTTATGTCGAAGATCCCATGCTTAAGCCAGCATCCTGGTGCTTAAGCTAGTGAGCCTGCACTCAAGCTGGTTAAGCCTGTGCTCAAGCTGGCAACCCCAGAGTTTAGTACCTGGATCCTCAGAGTTGCAGGTCGATGCTCTATCCACTGTGCCACCACTGGTCAGGTCTAATATGTTTTTAGGCATAAATACTACCTGAAAAATTTATATTACAGTTTATGCCTATAAGAACAGTAGATTGTTTTTTTATTATAATTGCTTAATAGAGGCTTAGAAAATAATTTTTATAAAACATTAGAAAATCCTTATTTCAATAAGACTCACTACCTTCACTTATGTTATCAGCTTTTAGATTATCTTTTCACAGTCTTATTCTGACTCTAAGATTCACCATCAGATTTTGATGAAATTGTCTCATGATACTCCTTGTGGACCCCATGAAAATGAGCTGAAATGGGATCTCTGCATCTTTGCAAGTACATAACATCATGCTGTGCACAGCTCAAATAACCGGCTTGATTTTCTTGAATTAAAGAAAGAAATCAAAACATTATTCTATAATCAGTGGCCAAAAGATAACTCCATCAAGAAAACTTGAGGCTTTTATTAAATATTTAAAAGATTCCTGCTAGAAACAGATGACTAGCTTTGACTATATTAATATATGTAATTGTACAAAGACCAGTCTACCCATCCTTTGAAAGGACCCTCCCAAGGACAAATGAGGTCCTTTGCCTGTGAACATGGCTTTCTTTCTTCATATGGAATCTTTTATAAATCTACCACACAAAATTTTGTTTCATTCATGTGATTTAGGGTGATGATATACTCAGTGATTATGGTTTAATTCATGGTCACTGAAGAAAATGATAGGATATGTGGAGTGCCATGCCCTATCTATCATCTATCTATCTATCTATCTATCTATCTATCTATCTATCTATCTATCTATCTATCTATCTATCTATCTATCTATCATCTATCTATTTATCATCTATCTATGTATTTTTCTGTCATCTATCTATCATCTATCGTTTCTAACTCTAATCACCATTTTTCCCTCATTTCTCTTGAAAAGGATAGAAAATACCGAAAACAAATAAACATGCTTTCTTCCTTCCCCTGATTCTCATGTGTATATTGCAAAGATTGATAATGTGTAAATTGAATTCTTAAGTCTTCCTTCCTTTGAGAGATGGTAAGAGAGGTATGACCGTATCATAGACTGTGTTGTGTTGCTAGCGTCTACCCACTGATTGTCCTGCTGTCTGTGCATGTCTGTGCAGTTAATTCACTGTAATACCCCCATGACTTTTAGAGTCTTTTCAAATTCCTCATCAATCCTAGATAAGCAAAATGTGTACCCTAATGCTCTTTTTGTTTTACAAAAAGAGGGAAGAAAATTTTAAATTCTATTTTGATGCTATTTGAAACATTAGCCCTTCCTGTGTTGAGGGGAAGACCTTAGCAATTGTCTGGGGAAGGGTCTTATTCCTCTCCTAAGACTAGGTGACACTTCTCTTTCTCCCCCTATTCCTCTTCTCTTCCTTCTCCTAATCTCCCAGCTCCAGTTCTCCTCCACTCTTCCTCTTGCTTTCCCACACCCTCTTTGCCCATGCTTCAGGCTCTTCCCAGCATCTCACACTGTCATGTGACCTCACTGGAACCCATGGTAAGCCAGGGTTTCTTTCTTTCTTTTTAATTTATTTAAATTTATTGTGTTTACATAGATTCAAGTGTCCCACCAAATACATCCCCACCACCCATGTGTTCCCCTCAACACCCCCTTGGCCCCCCTCCCCCCAACACCCTTCCCTCTTCCCTCCAGGATTTGCTTTTCTGCTCTCTAGAACATTGTGTTATGTGTATATAATTTCACCAATCTCTTTCCCTTCTCTCATCCCATTCCCTGCTTTCTTTCACTGAAGGCCTTGCCAGAAATATGCATTATGTTTACTTCCTGATATCTTGGAAAAACCTACAAAATCCAGGACAGGGAAATCCACAACAGCCCCCCTGGGCATTTCCAAGAAATACCAGACACCTGCAGTGCCCTACCTAAAAGCAATTAAGAAATTAGTTATATTTTGATGACCTTAGATTGAAATGAATGATGCTCCCAGAAAGTTCTATGCTGAGACCAAGTTTCAGGTTCAAGCAATTACTGATACAGTAATACCTGCTATAATTAAATCCTTTTTTTCTAAGCTCCCAGAAACCTAGACTTTACCTTGGCAAGAACCTAGGAAGGATTTTTGGTGGGAACGGGGTGGATAGAGGCAGCTCATGCCTGGGGTGGGGTGGGGTGGGGACTGATCATTTACTATAACTACTAAAGTTGATGCCATATGGATCTGATCTATTCCTGATCTATTCCTGTTAAGCTGGCAGCATAAAAACGTGGATGAAATCTACGTGGTGTGGATGTGCAGGATTTGGCAAAAAGAGAAAAATCCCGAGAGTTAAATATAAACCTAGGATTCCTGCTTCTGCTTAAAGTCAGCAGTTCAATTTGGACTCCAGTTCAGTTTCTTTTCCTGTAAAATGAAGGTAATAGTATCTACTTAATAAGATTTCTGGATGGGGAAATGAAATAGCCTTTGTTTAAGGTGCTCAACCTAGTGCTAGGCATGTTATGTTGAATCAATGATACCTATTGTTACATTTGTTTAACAATAAAGTTACTGGAAATATGATCTGAGAATTCCCCACAAAATGAAAGTGAAAGCTGCTTCCTTAATAAACCAGAGGGTCACACCCTGCTGTTTTCATTTTCCTGGCCCCATGGGAAGCCTGCCTTTGTGAATATGTATGTGTGTATCACATGTGCACTTGTGTGTGTCTCTCCTCCCTCACCTCACCCCCACGGCAGACAGAGAGGGTGGGAGGAGGAGGCATAGTCACTGAGGGAGTGGAGGCTGTGATTATAAATCAATTTGGACAGAGGGGAGAGGCTGTATTACCTGAATGTGTTCCCTCATGTTAGCCCCGAGAATTGCTACAATGAATAGAGGATGTGGTGTCCCTCTGTCACCTAAGGCACATGGAATACAGTCCCTGCTGGGATGATAGGACCATTTCTGGACTTATCTCTGTGTTCAAAAGAGTTGCATGTTTTTGGAATTGGTTTTGTTTGAGAACATAAGGATGCAAGTTCTTTGGGATGCTGTAGTCTTTTCTTTGCCTTGGGAGAGAATAAATACTATGGGCTTTGGCTTGGGTTTGGACCTGATGTTGTATTTTTTAAAAACAAAACTATGTAAGTAACAAAAATTAGAGAACATGGCACTCTTTTACTGATTGCCAGTTTTGGTCCTAACCTTCCGCGTGTTCACTTGCTAAGTGAATTTCCTGAAGCCTTCTTAGACAAGCTCCTTGCTATTTGTTTTGTTCTTTTGATCTGTTGTGCTGTAAGTTACCCTAAGAATTTTCTATCATGGTGAGAAGTATTTATGTGCTCTCAGGTTTGAACAAATGTTCCACATCTATATAGTGGGTCTGATTTAAAGGTTGCTGTCTGATGTAACAGAAATGTATCCCACACAAATTTTGCTAAATGCTACCAGTCATTAGTAGAACATTCTGGATGGTGTGAAATCATTTAGTCCTTATATTTTGATGCCAACCTTAAACATAAAAAACTAAGACTTAGCTTTCAAACGATCCAGCAAATTATCACGTGAAATGACATTTGACTATCAAATGTATGTAGCCATGTGAAGCAAGATACATATAAAAACTTTATATAAAATTTATAGTGAGTCTCCTGTAAACATTTCATGATTGAATGATTGAGTGGTTTTGCAAGCTCGAATAGTAGTTAGAAAGCTGGTTGAGACAGGTCCACGTTTAATATAACAGAAGGATGGGGTATGGAAAAGAAACCCTGGGAAAGGGAACAGCATGTTCAGAGGAACAAGAGGGTCAGCAAGGATGAGGCTGCAGGTCTCAGGTGGGAATAGGTGTGTGTTTAGGGCTGAGTTTCTTAAACATCTAACACATGTGATGAAGGAACATGTTTGTTTTATTTTCTTAAATTTCCAATCTGCTGGGACCCAAACTTTTATAACACCCAATAACAATGAATTACTAGAAAAATGATCATGCGATACAAAGATAGGTAAGTGCTGACTTTCTGTTTCTGTACATATCTCACTACAGACCAGTGTAAAGCAGTCCACTGCCAGAGAACAGGCTGGCTGACACTCTGGGCAGCACTAGGTAGAGAACGGTCAGATATGAGACTTCAAAGAGGTAGAAGCTAGATTGTCAAGAATCTTGTACATGATTAAAGGATTCCAAACTCCATGCTCTCAAAATTGGCATAAATCGTCTTCCTGAATTTATTTGCATGGCAGGTTAACTTGCTTAAAATTTTGTGCTGACTAGTTGTTCGATAAAACATATATTCAAAAATCTATTTCAGCTTCACAGACATGGTTTTGTATCTCATATGTTGCTCAGTATTTTATTTATTTTTTTAATTTGGAAATAATTAACCCTGTCTATGAAAAGTTGGGTCTGTTTGCATGAAGGAACACTTTATATCCTCCAGGCTTCCCCTCCCCCTTGCTCTGTCTTGTTATCTGTTATCATCTGAGTGGGCTGGATTTTACAGCAGATTTCTCCGGAGACCAGAACCGTGCTGCCTTGTGCTGCCCTAAGCTGCCCTGCGCTCTCACGATGTCTTCCCAGATTCTAGGTTTCAAGATGCTGCGTGTGCATAGGACTGCACTGGGCAGGCTGGGGTTCAGGCGGTTTCACCACAAACCTGTGATGGCCGTGAGGCGGGAGGATGTGAACGCCTGGGAGAGGAGGGCACCGCTGGCTCCCCGGCACATCAAGGGGATCACCAACCTGGGCTACAAGGTCTTAATACAGCCGTCCAATCGGCGGGCCATTCACGACAAGGTAAATATTTTAGATTTTTCAAACACGTGGAAATAAAATGACTCTCTAATTGAAAATGAAGGAGCAGCTGCGTACAAATAAAATGGTGCCTAGTGTCACTTAAATACCACATGGCAATATTCCTTTACTTTGGTTATAATGAGATGGTTAGTTAAAAACTTTACTTGAGTCTAATACATATTATTTTCATTCTATTCCGTGCTTTCTCCAGCTAAGAGATAGAGAAATTGCTTTTATTTTATTAAAATTTCTTTTGAGTTATTTTCCTCCAAGATTTTTTTTTTACTGAATTTATTGGGGTGACATTGGTTAATAAAGTTATATAGGTTGCAGGTGTACAAGTCTATAATATAATGCATCATCTGTACATAGTATTGTGTGTTCACTATACAAAGTCAAGTCTCTTTCTGTCACCATTTATTGCCCCTTTACCCTCTTCTACCTCCCGCACCCCCCTTGCCCTTTGGTAAACATCATGCTATTGTCTGTTTATGAGTTGTAATCTCTTCACCTTTTTCATCCAGCTGCCTAAACCCATTTCCCTCTAAAAGTTGTCAGTCTGTTTTCTGTCTATGAGTCTGTTTTTGTATGTTTGTTCATTAGATTCCACATATGAGTAAAATCACATGGTATTTGTCTTTCTCTGACTGGCTTATTCACTTAGCATAATAATCTCCACGTCCGTCCACGCATAAGGTAAATTTTCTTTTTTCATGGCTGAGTAGTATTCCATTGTGTAAATATAAAAAAGTATATCTTTTTATCTTTTTTTTTTTATCCACTCATCTACTGGTGGCCACTGGGGATGCTTCCAAGTCTTGGCTATGAAAATTATGCTGTAATGGACATGAAATGTAGAAACACCATATCCCTGACCATAGAACGAGTTTTGCAAGATTTGCAGATGAGTGAATGAAAAGAGTTCTGTAAAGGCTATAAATGTTCACTAATGTCTAGATTCTGGAAAGCTCTCAGGATGCTACCCTAACAACCTTTGTAAAAGGCCAAGATAACCGAGCACATTCTTTTGCTTTTTGTAAAACCCTTTGCTGAGCACTCTTTCCCTAGATTGTTCCAACGATAACCGAAAGCCTGTTTTGCTTCTGTAAAACTGCTTTGGGTAGGTGCTCACCCCCTCCCCCAGCTTCTATAGACCTATAAAAGCAAACCCCTAAGTTCATTTGGGGCCACAAGTTCTTTAGGATGTGAATCCACTTGTGGTCACCAGCATTAAATTAAAGACTCCTTAATTTGGCTACTTAATTGTGTGGCAAAATGTTTGTTTCCTCGCTGTCCGGATATAACAAACATAGGGGCACATAGAATCTTTCAAATTAGTGTTTTGAGTTTCTTTAGATAGATTCCCAAAAGTGTAATCACTGGGTCATAAATTCCATTTTAGTTTTTTGAAGAAACTTCACACTGCTTTTCACAATGGCTGTACCAACCTAATCTGCATTCCCACAAACAGTGCATAAGGGTTCCCCTTTCTCCACACCCTCACCAGCACTTGTTCTTTGTTGATTTGTTGAGGAGAGTCTTTCTGACAGGTGTGAGGCGCTATCTCGTTGTGGTTTTAACTTGCATTTCTCTGATGATCAGTGACAGTGAGCATTTTTTCATATGTTTATTGACCATCATTATGCCTTCTTTAGAAAAGTTTCTGTTCAGGTCCTTTGCCTGTTATTTAATTGAATTTTTAATTAATTAGTTTTATTTTTTATTTTTTTAGATTTATTGATTGATTTTTGGAGAAAGGGGGAGAGAGAGAGAGGAAGATAGGGAGAGTGAGAAAGAGGGGAGAGAAGCAGAAATATTCTACTTGCAGTAGTTGCTTCCTGTATATGCTTTGACTGGGCAAACCCAGGGATTTGAACCAGCAAACTCAGTGTTCCAGGTTGATGCATTGTCCACTGTGCCACCACTGATCAGGCTCAGGTTATATATTTTTGACATAAATATTCCATATGTGCTCTTTCCATTGCATCACATCAAAGACACAAAAAAATCAGCATGTAATGGATGTGTGATCACTTGGGTAAGGTGGTTATTCTCACCTCCCTTAATTGCAAAAATACTTTTCTCATTTTGCACTTACTGAGTCATCTGCAGAATGCTGTCTTGAGACCTGTGAATTTCCTGTTTCTTAGCAACCTTTCAACTAATGATATTATAATTTATTGATAATTTTTGCCTGAATCAGTTCCCATACCTGGAATCAGCCATTTAATCAAAGAACCCAATATTTTTAAGTTTATAGAAACTAAGTTCTGGTATCTGGTCTTAGATGTGCATATGTTATTGAGATATTGTTGCTCTTAGCCCTTTTATAAAAAGAGCAACAACATACATGGACAAAAATACACAACATATATATTATAATATATATTTTAAATTATATATAATTTAATCTTGAATTAATAGTGATGTTTCCAGTTAAAATTTGACATTGCAAATTTCTTGCCTTTATAATGTTATATCTACATTTGTATTTTCCAGCAGTGAAAATTTTAATTTCTTATAACATGAATGCACATCGTTTGCTCTACCCCAAAATATAAATAAAATAATTTTGAATCATAATGCTAATATTACAATTAACAATAAATCTATTAATGCTAAGAGAGTAGACCTTAATAGTTCTCATCATTAGGAAGAAAAATTCTGTAACTATGTATAGGGACAGATGTTAACTAGACTTAGTGTGGTAATCATTTCACAACATATACAAATATTGAATTATTATGTTGTATACTTGAAAATGATATAATGTTGCATGTCAATTATACCTCAAAAATATTGAAAGGAGTTTAATATTTCTTTGTTTCTTTTCTGTAGACTAGATCTTACAATGAATTTTCAGATTGCTATGTTTAAGTTATTTGAATTTTTTTTCTTGTGTATGGTTTCGTGATATCCAGTTGGATTAATATTTTTTTGTTTCTATTGTATTTTGTATTTGCTTTTAAATCCTATTGGTTGAATTTCATTTTTCAAGTAACTTAAACATTTATGAGTTTGAAAGAACTAGGTAAATAAGTTGCAATGCAAAGAAGTCTTGCTGTCATCTTAATCTTCCTACATCCCATTCCCACCCACAGCCCCCAGAAGCTACTACTTTCATTAGTTTCCAACTTATCATTCCTATGTTTTATTTTGCAAAAATAGTGTGCCCGTGCCTGTTTGTATGTGTGTTCTTTCCACTTCAGTCTTATACAGAAGGTTGTATACTTTATGTACTCTTTGCACCTTGCTTTGTTTAGTCAACAACATATCCTGGAAATCACTCCAGGTCAGTGCACAGAGATCTGTTTCATTCTATTTAATGGCGACAATTACTACATTGTAATTACTCCATGGTTTGTCATGATTTATTTAACTAGCCCATACTATAAATAGGCAAACAGACAGTTTCCAAAGAAACTAAGTATAAACCATATATTCATTCCTGTACTATCCTTCTAACCAATTTTACTTCCTTTTGAAGTAGATTCCTAATAGGACTTATCTTCATTTTATTCACTTGCCACCTTTGGAGTTCTTTTAATTCTTTTTCTTTTAACTTATTGATTTTTTGAAGGGTGAGAGAGGTACGGAGAGAGAAAGAGAAACGTTGGTTTGTTGTTCCACTTACTTACTTATGCATTCATGGTCAATTCCTGTATGTGCCCTGACCGGGATCAAATCTCCAACCTTGTTATATTGGAACAATGCTACAACCAACTGAGACACCCAGCCAGGGGATGCTCTTTTAATTCTGCTTGGATCATGCTACCTCTTTATTTAAAGATCTGAAATGATTATTGCCTCCATATACTAGCTAAGTGATCTCAGTTAAATGTGTAAAATTCAGGTTCCCCATTAATAAAATAGGGATCATAAGAGTACTTACCTCAGGGGAGTTTTATGAGAATTAAATAAGATAATTCATGTAAAGAGCTTAGCAAAGTACCTAGTAATTTATTAATAAATGTTGATGATTATTTTTAATTTTTTATGCAATAAAGCACATATTCACTGTGATAACCTTCAGTCTACTTTTCCAAATTGTTTTACCTTTTATGCCCTAAACATCTTTACTTTCTTGCCTCCATATTTGTGTATATTCTTTCAAAGCCCCTTGAATCAGAAGAATAACTTTTAACCAAAATTATGTTCCTAGGAATATGTCAAAGCTGGAGGCATTCTTCAGGAGGATATTTCTGAAGCTTGTCTGATTTTGGGAGTTAAAAGACCCCCAGAGGACAAACTAATGCCCAAAAAGACTTATGCATTTTTCTCCCACACAATAAAGGCTCAGGAGGCTAATATGGGCTTATTGGACGAGATTCTAAAACAGGTAATTGGTGACTAACACTCATAAATGTTAACATAATAGAAGTATAATATATTCTTACTCATAACTGTCAATTGGAGCTTTAGTTTTCTTTCAGCATCTAGGAAATATGTCATGATATTTACCTTGATAGGGAAGTTCATCTATGAGTTAGTGCTTGATAATTCTGCTGCTCATTAAGGCCCCTCTGCTGCACAAGTTTGGAGTTTATTAGAAGAGTAACTAAATGTATTTTATTCATTTTGTATTAAAAAATGGAAAGAAGGATAGAAATATCCCCCTACCCTCCCCCAGAGGATTATCAGTTCATGAGGCCAATTGGTTAGATATTAGCAAGTAGAATCTTTGAGTTGAAAGGATGCTCAGGAATCATATAATCCACCACCTTAACTTTTCAGTTAGAGAGGTGAAGTGACTTAACTGCGGATGCACGGTACCATATGGAGTAGAGGCTTTTTTTTACTTTCATTAACATTATAAGGAGAAAAATACCACTTTCTGAGATATAAATACTGTTGGGAAAACTATCAGCTATTTAAGATACAGAGTTTCCATTCAATAAATATTTGCGGAGTGTCCACAATGTGTCTGACACTGTTCACTGCAATGACAATAAAATATCCCTTTCAGCACTGATATTCTAGTGCAAGGAGATAGATGAAAAATAAATAAATAAATAAATAAATAAATAAATAAATAAAACCATTCTCATATGTCACTTGGTGGTATGTGTAACGGAGATCAATAGGAGGTAGAAGGAGGAAAGGAGTGTTGGACCTTGGGGGAGGTGACAATGCTTGTTTAAACAAGATGATCAGGGAGAACCTCAGTGTGAAATTGGCATTGAGAAATATTTGAAGGAGATAAAGGATCAAGCCTTATCCATTTGGTAAGTCTTCCCAGCAGAGAGAATAATAATGCAAAGGCCTGCGGGTCTTTGTGAGTGGAGAGAGAATAAATCACGTTCTAAAATGCTTGTTCTGCCAACTGTGTGGAATGGGGAGGTGAGGGAGGAGCACAAAGCTGGTAAGAATATTTTAAGTCTGGATGTAAGTCTAGATGCCAGGGTGCAAACGATGGTGGCTTGCATGAAGGAGGTGGAGCTTGTGATATATGAACAAGTGTTGGATGTATTTTCGAGGTCTGATCCTACAGGACTCACTGATGAAATGAATGTGGAGTGTAAGAAGAGAGAGGAAATAGCGATGATTCCAAGAGTTTGGCCCGAGCAAGCTAAAAGAGTTGCCATAGGTGGAGATGATGTCTCCATAAGAGAAGCAGGCTTAGAAGGGGTCAAGAGTTGAGTTGAGGGCCTGTCAAGTTTTATTTTCCATTAGACATTTAAGAGGATATGCTCTATGGGCCGCTGGATATGTGTTTGTAACTCAGGAGGGCAGCTCCTTCTGATGTACATTTTGTGATCGTCAGAGACTAGATGGTATCTAAAGCCGTGAAAGTGGATGTATGTAGGGAGTGAGTGTGGAAAAGAAGTCCAAGGTCTAAGTCCTGGGGTAAGGACCATAGAGCATCAGAGACTAGACCAGAATCTGAGAATAGGTAAAGGGCACAAGAGTTCACAAACAGTAGAGGCAGTGAAGGTATTTTATAGAGGTATGTATACATTCCTATTAATTTAAAGTATGCTAGACTTGGGGCATAGTTCATTTGCAGTATTTCTAAAGAAGAAATTAAAAAAGTAATTAATGAAAGTAATATTATAAGAAAAATGTTTTACCTTAAATGAATAAAGTTCTTAAAAAGTACTTTAGAAACTTTTTGTTATATGAACCTTCGGTCATGACAAGAAAATTAATAAAAACAGACCCAGCAGGGCTGCTTTGGGGCAGCAGTTTGTAACCAGTTACTCAGATTTGGATGAGTATTAAACATTCTTAAATACATACACACAGTAAATCATATGATATTTGAGGCAACAAAATTACTGTTTCAAACATTCCATAATCACAACATGTCAGCAGTTTTTAACCACGAATTAATAAGATGCTCCCAAGAGAGGGAAGATTCCCAAGGTAGGAGGAAGACTGAGGTTTTAGTGAAGGCGAGGGGGTGAAAAGCAGGCAGACTGTGCTATTTTGCTAATGAAGTTTACTTGTCAAGGGATGAAGAGAGAGAGAAGAGAGGAGAGAGAGGGAAAGAGAGAGAATGAGTGATTTGTATGTATGGACATGAGGGGGAGTGGTGTTACTATTTTTAAGGCAGAAATTACCTGGGTGAGTGTCACTAGAATGGCTGAGGGGAAGGAGCAGTGCACAGAGGAATAATGCAGGAAACAGAAAAAGCCCAAGGGGGATGGTCTTAGAGGACATGGAAAAAGCTCAGACCTATCTAGCTCACAGGGCTTAGTCTCAGGAGGGACTTGTTTTCTTCGAGACCAGAAGCAAGGATGTGAGGATAAGTGTGGTTGTAGCTACATTTGTAGATGTCTTTATTATTTGTTTGACCATCAAGGGTTATTTAGGAGCCTGCTAGGACCATTCTTTCTCTTCTAATCACTACCTTATAATTGGCTTGTGACCTTAGTTTTTAAAATATTTCAGGGTGCAACTGACGCTAACTTAGCATTGGCAAGTCAAGATATGGTTTATAAGAGGAATACATGTAAAGTACTGACCAGCTCATATATGAACTTATTGAAACTGAGCTTGATGGGTCTGATTGAGAAATTTTTTATTCTTTCTTCAGGAAATCAGACTTATTGATTATGAGAAAATGGTGGATCACAGAGGAGTTCGGGTCGTGGCTTTTGGACAGTGGGCAGGTGTGGCAGGTAGGTGTGCCAGAGTTTTTGCTATTTGCAAGACATCCTAACTGAGAAATTCAGAAGGTGGGTGGTTAAGTCTTGAAATAAAATATCTGCGTTAGAGATACAGATTTGGGGTCATCCATATGCAGAGAGCACTTGAAAGTCAAGACTGAATGAAGTTAGAGAAAGGGAAAAAATGCAGACATTGAAGACAATAGGGCTTGATACAGAATCAGGAAGCTGGTGAATATACAAGAAATGTGCAGAAGAATGAATATGAAAGGAGTTGGCATGGGAAGAGGCATGTACAGAAATGCAGGATGAAAAATTTCAAATGAGGGATGCTGAGGGAAGAGTACTCCAACACAGAGGGGTTCGGCATTGCTAAATTCCTCTGACAAGTTAGTCACGATCTGAAAAATGTCCACTGCGTTTAGCTGTTTAGGTCACTAAAATTGCTGAAGATGATGGGATCAATGGTGACTTCATTCTTTTTTATTTGTTTGTTTGTTTTTGTATAGAAGGAATGAAAGAGTGTTTAATGTTGATATGAATAAACCAATAGAGAGTGATGGTGAAAATAATAATGCAAGATTAACTTTCTTAGAGAAGCAGGAAAGGATGGGGTCTGGAGCAATGATGGAGAGAGCTCACTCTTAGAGAAGAAGAGGGGCACTCATTCCATTTTATCAGGACTGAAAGTGGATAGGATGGGTGGGGAGGAAGCTTGCTTAGTGCTTTTGATGTCAGAAAGCTTAGGGGTTGGATAAGATGACAGCTGGGTCCCAATTCAAATCTGAGATGCTGTGGTCTGTACTTCCTCAAGACCCTGAGCAGGATGGGGAATGGGCAGAGGTAACAGCTTCAATTTCTTCCAACTAATAATGGTCTTTCTATTGGTCTGATTCTGCAATAGGGATGATCAACATTTTACATGGAATGGGTTTAAGGCTCCTTGCTTTGGGACATCACACACCTTTTATGGTGAGATGTTTATTTTACTTTTTTAAAGACATATGACACTTTAAGAATAGAACACTGTCTATTCTTAAATAGTAGACTAACTTGAACTGTGTGCTTGCTTTCAGCACATTGGCATGGCTCATAACTATAGGAACAGCAGTCAGGCTGTGCAAGCTGTCCGCGATGCTGGCTATGAAATATCTCTGGGTTTGATGCCCAAGTCAATAGGGCCCTTAACATTTGTGTTCACAGGGACTGGTAATGTATCTAAGGTAATTCCACCTGTCTTGTTTCTGTAAAGCAGCCTGAAACTGAAACTAACCCAAAAGATATAGGCATTTTGTGGGCATTTTAGAGCGCTGCTTTCTACGAATGGGCATCTATTTTGGGTACTTTCTTACCTATGTATGTAACTTTCTCATGGTAAAGAGCAATCGTGGTCCAAACTTATGTTCTTTGCTTTAAGTTGATTCCCTGCTGTGAGAAGTTTTGAATATTCTTTTTCTTTTTAAGAGAGATAACTCACTGTTAGTGGTATAAAGCTCTGTTCTTAGGGTGATGATCTGTTTTTCCACCATCACTGAGATGTCCAAAAGTTTGGAATTTACTCCAGGATGTAAATTTTTCATGACTACTTAGAGTTTTTCCAATGTTAGATGTTAGGAAGCTTAATTCAGGATTGAAATTAATACTTTTTCCCTCTGAGGTGGTTTTGCGAATTCATTTATGACCCTCCACCCCAAAGAAACTTATAATTGTAAAATAAATCTTTCTTCAATGAAAATAGTTTACAAAGAGGACTTCAGTGTGTTTGTATTATGTTGTGAGATAGGTATCTCATATTTTGAGAGGAAATATAGTTTTTCCACTTGAAATGATTTCTGCAGTGGAGCAAAAAAGTAAATAGAAGTGTTTTTATTATGCTCTCATTTCTAAATACTTTTGTCTCTATACTGAATGACTTCAATAAAAAAATGAAAGCCCCTTCCAGTGCATGGCATTCAGACCACAGGCTGTGAGATAGACCCTCTACACTCCCATGCTCAGTCTGGTTGCAGGTCAGGACAGGTGGAGCTGTGTAATTCTGGGGAAATGAATTAGAATCTTTGCAAGAAATTGTGTTGGCTCTTTCCCTGTTGATTTTTAATATTTTGACTCATGTTATTTTCAGGGAGCCCAAGAAATCTTCAATGAATTACCCTGTGAATATGTGGAGCCACATGAATTAAAAGAAGTTTCCCAGACTGGAGGTGAGAGTGGGAGGGTGACTGCATGTATTTTTTACTGTTTTTTTTTAATGATAACAGTTTCTGTGTTATAATATTTTATCACTATAAATCTTTATCGTTTGTCACCCGCTTTACTAATTTCTTTCTCTGCAAGACCTGAGGAAAGTGTACGCCACAGTGTTAAGTCGCCATCATCACCTTGTCAGGAAGACAGATGGTGTGTATGATCCTGTGGATTATGACAAATATCCTGAGCACTACATAAGCCGTTTTAATATGGATGTGAGTATCATGCTCAGCTTTTGAGTTGGTTGCTATAGACAGGCTGCTTTCAGGAGAGAAATCATCAGTGTGTACACCGATGTTCAGCTCCTCATGTTGACTTGCAGGGAATCCCTGGGGTAATAGGAGTTGGCCTAAGGAAGTGGTAACTTCTACTGATGTATAGAGTGGCTTCTGCTGAGTGGTTCTGGTGGTTTCACTGACTCTTTTTTTTTTTACTTCAGGTCTGCATGTGCCCAGTAGCTCTAAAACATTTCTTGTGGCTTAGTGTTTTCTGTATTTCTCCTGGACTAGTTCATACTGTCAGCAAAGCACAATGTCTGTGAGATTCGATCTCAACATAGGTTTGTTCCTTCTATGGCCATGAATTGTAGTCATAACCTCAGCCAGCTGTCTTCAAATGCATACTATTGACTACAGTGGACCAGGTGAAATAGTCAGGCTGTGTAAGCACATACCTATTCTCGGTGTACAAAAAAAGTTACTTACAATTAAGATCCCTCTGATGGGGGCACACTGGCTTCATCTTGTATTAAGAACAATATGTGGCCCTGGCTGGTTGGCCCTGGTCAGTGGATAGAGCATGGGCCTACGGTGCCGACGTCCCAGGTTTGATTTAGGACAGACATGAGAAGCAACCATCTGCTTCTCTCCCCCACCCTCTCTTCCTTCTCTCTTTCTTCCCTTCCCACAGCCAGTGGCTCATCAAGTGTCGACTCTGGGTGTTGAGGATGGCTCAGTTGATTTGAGCATCAGCCCCAGGTGGGGGTTGCTGGGTGGATGGATCCCAGTTGGGTGCATGCAGGAATCTGTTTCTTTATCTCCCTTTCTCTCATTTAAAAAAATAAAAAAGAGCAATATGTTTGTCTGTTCTGTAGCCGTTGGTCATGCAAAAGTCCTCCAAAAAAGAAACTAACAAAAATAATCTAAACAAAAAGGATGCATGAATATATGGTGAGGATATTTTAAATAATTTTGAATATGTTTGAACAACATAGCATTTTTAGATTCTGGCATAAAATTTAGCATATAAGGCACGTTATTGAAAAGAATTCTTACTTATCACGTACTAATTCTTAAGATACTTGAGAAGCAAAAATGACAAAGCTAGTCTAAAGGTAAAATATTTTGACTAATAAATTTCTATTCCTGTCTTTTCCCGAATCACAGAAATATTGGTGATTGGCTGCATCCTAAAACTGATAGTGATCTAGTTATCTTCATCTTTCTTGACTATGTAATACATTATAGAGCAAATACATTAATATGTTTATGTTCCTATGTTTCTCTATCATGGGGAATTCCACACTGAATCTGGGTGGTGAGTGTTGTCTTTGACACAAACGATGATCACTGACCAGAGAAATAAAAAAAAGAATCAGCTTGAAATAACATTCAATTACTTTTCGTGGGATTTACTGATAGCTTTTTTTCAGCAGATCATATTGAAACACACCGTTTCCTAGTTTGTTGAACATAGAACTTACTTTACAGATTGCGCCCTATACCAGTTGTCTTGTTAATGGAATCTACTGGGAACAAAACACCCCTCGTCTACTCACCCGCCAAGATGTTCAGAGTCTCCTGGCTCCAGGCAAGTCCTCAGTTGTTGGTGTGGAAGGCTGTCCTGCATTGCCACACAAGTAAGGACTTTACTTTAGCAATGGTGGCAGTTTTTAGCAGTAGGGCCCACTATTAAGGTATCACACATAGGGGATCCACATATCACAGGACTCGACTATTATAGGCTAGTTGTCTACCTTATATAACCTCTTGGGAACATTTGACAGTTAAATTTCCCTTCTTCTGCAAATTCTTCCTTTCTTTCTTACCTACCTACTTTCTTTCTTTATTTCTTTCTTTCTTTCTTTCTTTCTTTCTTTCTTTCTCTTTCTTTTTTAGAGAGAGGGAGGGAGAGACAGAGATAGAAAGGAAGGAAGAAAGATGAGAAGCATCAACTCATAGTTGCATTGCTTTAGTTGTTCATTGATTGCTTTTCCTACGTGCCTTGATCAGGGGGCTCAAGCTGAGCCAATGACCCTTTGCTTAAGCAAGCAACTTTGGGCTCAAGCCAGCAAATTTGGCTCTAGTCAGTGACCTTGGGATCATGTTGATGATCTCATGCTCAGACCAGCAACTCCTTGCTCAAGCTAGTGAACCTGAGCTCAAGCTTGTCAGCCCATGCTCAAGTTGGTGACCTCAGGGTTTCGAACCTGAGATGTCGGCATCTTAGGTTGATGCTCTATCCACTACACCACCAGTGGTCAGGCTAAAACACTTAATTTCTGCAGCCCCATATATAGCTCAGAAATAACCATAGCAAGGTCCTTTCCTGCCTTCTCATTTCCATCTCTCTGTAGTCTGTTCCTCTCTTTCTTTTTCTGAAATTCACTATCATTTATTTTCTAGTGTTTATGATTCCTGCTCCTACTTCAACTTAATCTTATAGAAAGGGGCCCTATTTCTCTTGGCCACAAGTACCCAGGACATTGCCCGACAAATAATATGTATTCAAATAAATATTAAATACCAATTAATTAATTTATTAATTAATATGTCTGGGATGCCTGATCTAGCTGATACTCTGCTGGGCTAACGGATAGAGGAGAATAGAAATATGGCTGCTGCCTTGGGCACATGGCTGGCAGCAAGGGAATGCGAGGAGCTTTCAGCATCACCAGAGTTCAATGAAAGTGGGAGCCTGGGCTCAGCAAAGCCTTAAGAGAGAGCAGCAAAGAGAATGAGAATTGCAAGTGATAGGATTACTGTTTGGTAAATACAGAGTCACCAACACACAGTTTCAACCCAGTGTTTGGGATAATCTAACTCTAGTATAGAGTTTATATAGGCAAGTGGTAACTGAGGATTGGGCAGAAAAATTGGGGTCAACCTCTAAAGGGTTTTAAATGGTGGGTTGAAACCTTTGTTCATAATTCTAGACATTTCCATGTAATAACATGTAAAATTATGTAGTGCTAAGCAGGGTGGAGGGAGTTGGCTAAGTAGGTTAAGTTTAGGCTATTGTCAATGATGGATCTAGGGAAGGGATTTTCCACTTTTATTTCTTTACTCTTCCTCACTTCTCCTCCCTCCTTGTCTTCCTCCTCCTCCTCCATTTTCTTCCTTGTGAAGCCTGAAACTCATGGTGGGAAGATGCTGTGTATCCCAGACGGACACCAGGAGCTGTAAGGAGAAAAGTTAAGAGCTAGTCAACAACCTTGAAAATGTTCCTAGCACCTTTCATGTTTATTCATTTTTAATCTTGATGAGGACTTCTGAGTTCCATGTTCTGATCCAAGTGTTGATGTTACTTTCAGACTTGTAGCAATCTGTGACATTTCAGCAGACACCGGAGGATCTATAGAGTTCATGACCGAATGCACGACAATAGAGCACCCTTTCTGCATGTATGATGCAGACCAGCATATTATTCATGACAGGTGAGTTCATTGACACTGGCTGGTGGTGAGAGACCAGAAAAATGCATCATTTACTTAACTTTATATATTTATATACTCGTCTTAAAATACTCAATATTTTACATTTTTATAAAGACTATACCAATTTTTAGAGACACGCTAAAACATAATTAGAAATTTGGTAGAAAACCCACATGCAAATTTGAACATGTAAAATCCATATATACCATAATTAAATGGGAGATGGGTTGGTGAAGAAAAAAGTTCTGTTTGAAAATTCTTGTTTATTTTGTTATACACTTTGATACTACACACACCACACACACACACACACACACACACACACACACACACACACTTTGATATTTCTTCTTTTCCAAGTGAGAAGAGGGGAGATAGAGAGACAGACTCCCGCATGAGCCCTGACTGGGACCCACCCAGCAACCCCCGTCTGCCCATCTGTGGCCATGGTTGCAACTGAGCTATTTTTAGCACCTGAGGTGGATGATCCAGGAGCCATCTTTAGCTCCTGGGGCTGTTGTGCTTGAATCAATCAAGCCATGGCTGTGGGAGGGGAAGAGAGAAAGAGAGAAGGAGAGGGGGTGGGGAAGAGAAGCAGATGGTTGCTTCTCCTGTATGCTCTGACCAGGAATCAAAGCCAGTTCATCTACACTCTGGGCCGACACTCTACCACTGAGCAAACTGGCCAGGGCCATACTTTGGTATAATATTACAAATGATACAAAGCAGACATAATGGAGTAGACATGTGGAAAATTTAGAGCTTACATGAACATGTGTACATCCAAATAAAACATATTGCCTTTCCTAGTGTTGAAGGCTCTGGGATTCTGATGTGTTCCATTGACAATTTGCCGGCGCAGCTTCCAATCGAAGCGACAGAATACTTTGGCGACATGCTTTATCCGTATGTTGAAGAAATGGTAAGCAAACCAGAGCCTCGCGAGAATTTCGTGGCTTTAAAGAGAACTGCCATGGGGACTCATCAGCCTTCTGGTCTCCGGGATTAAGAAATCTGTTGTAAAATGAAATGCCAGCCCTTGCCAGAGGCACTTTCTGACACTCAGTTTGCATTTTCTGCTTCCTTGTCTTCTGAGGATCATGGTTGTATCACTGTCAATTTTCATTTGTCTCCCATTATGCTTATTTTAGTAAAAATGTTCATGACATGGAAGATAAGGTTTGCTTTTTTTTTGATTCTTCCTGCTTTCTAGGTCAATTCATATTGGGGTATTCTTAGTGTGCCATGATTAACAGAATTTGAAAAATCAGAAATACAGGCAATTGTATTAGATTTTGGACTCTAAGTTAAGGGACAGCTTTTCCTGAGCTCATATATTTTTCTATGTGATCAGTGATTGACTCCTGAAATATGGTGTAATCTAAATTTCATTTTCTTTACCAAAAACAAACATTCTTATTTCAGTATTTACCTTAAGCTTTCACATGCACCTGCTTTATTTCTACTGCTAGTGGCTGTTCCCTTATGCCATGAGTCCCCAGGTTAAGCCCATGGCTGCTGTCCTTTCCATCCCTGTTTTCGCCCAGAAGCTCACGCTGCGATGGGACAGTAGTCACAGGGCATGAATAAATGATATTTTGTCAACTTCTTCTTTTCTTTCCCATACTATTTCATTTTGAACCTTTAATTTTCTTCCTGGAATATGTCAGCAGGGAGATGTAGCAGGCCTTAGAAAACACAGGCAGCAGGCATGGCATAGCTGGTGTGATATGTTGCATCTATGATAAGCCAGGCAGCATTGAAATGACTCTACATATTTTAATTTGTATTTACTCTTGAGAGCTTTGTCAGGTAGGTACCATAATTAAACCCACTTTACAGATTAGGAAACTGAGGCATAGAGAAGTGAAGGCTGAGATGGGTTGCAGCTGCCCTGCTGGAATTGGTGCTGAGTGATTAAAGTAGCATGAGAAGCAGATGGGGATTGTTGGGCTTTACAGGAGATGCCAACTTGCTTTATGACGTTGAGCAGGGCACTCTCTTTCTGAGCCTCGGATGTTTCATCTATATAAAAACATGGTTACTATATATAATCGTAATGGTCCCTCCAGTTCTAACATTCTGTATTGTGGATGTCTCAATGGCTGAAAGGCATGTGGATAAAAAAATGATAAGTTTACCCAAATGTTTACCATTTCCAGTGATCTTCATTTGTTTCCCTCTGGCATCATTTCTTTGCAGACTTAGAACTCCTTTTAGCCCATTCAGTGAATTTAAATATTTCACATATTCTCTTTTTTTGTTGTTTTCAAATTCTTTATTGTAGAAAGAGTATTTTTTAATTAATTTTAATGGGGTGACATTGATAAATCAGGGTACATATGTTCAGAGAAAATATTTCCAGGTTATTTTGACATTTGATTATATTGCGTACCCATCACCCAAAGTCAAATTGTTCTTCGTCACTTTCTATCTGGTTTTATTTGCGCCCCTCCCCCCTCCCCCCTCCCTCACCTCTCCCACCCCGCGGTAGCCAGCATACTCTTGTCCATGTCTCTGAGTCTCATTTTTATGTCCCATCTATGTATGGAATCATATTGTCCTTAGTTTTCTAATTTACTTACTTTACTCAGTATAATGTTATCAAGGTCCATCCATGTTGTTACAAATGATCCGATGTCATCATTTCTTATGGCTGAGTAGTATTTCATAGTATATATGTACCAAAGCTTTTTAATCCACTCGTCCTCTGACGGACACTTGGGCTGTTTCCAGATCTTCGCTATTGTGAACAATGCTGCCACAAACATGGGGACGCATTTCTTCTTTTCGAACAGTGCTATGGCCAACCAGTGCTGCAGGGAATTTAGTGTGCCCAGTAGTCAACGGCTGTCATAGCTATACGTCGTGCAGTTTCTTTCTTAATATTTTAATCCATACTAAATATGTTGAGCAAAAAAAGAAAGTGGTTGGACGAATATGTACAACATGGATTCACATGTGTCACGGAATGGGATGGGAATGAGCGTCTTATCTGCATGATATGCAATGACAAGTTGAGCAACTCTAGTCTCGCACTGGCAAAACTAAATTTGGAAAAAAATCATATTTCATTTATCACTAAAGAAGGGTTCAGTGAATGCGCATATGAAACTGGTGGGTTTGGTACCTCAAAAAAGGTTAAGAACCACTGCCTTAGGGAATTCATTAAAACCAAGCCAATTCTGCAGGAGATGCTAAGGGGCCTGTTGTGAACAGTTCAAAGGGGGAAAAGAATATAGCAAAAGAATAATACAGCTTTAAAGAATAAAATGGCAATAAACAACTGCATATCAATAATAACCTTAAATGTAAATGGATTAAATGAACCAATCAAAAGACATAAGGTAGCTGTGTGGATAAAGAAACAAGACCCATACATATGCTGTCTACAAGAGACACACATTAAAACAAAAGATGCATATAGACTGACGGTAAAAGGATGGAAAAAAATATTTCATGCAAATGGAAATGAGAAAAAAGCCGGGTAGCAATACTTATATCTCATAAAATGGACTTTAAAACTAAGGCTGTGGTGAGAGATAAAGAAGGACACTACATAATGATAAAGGGAACAATTCAACAGGAAGATATAACCATTATAAATATCTATGCACCAAACATAGGAGCCCCGACATGCATAAAACAGACTTTGATGAATATAAAGGGCGAGATTAATAGCAATACTGTAATAGTAGGGGATTTCAATACCCTATTAACATCACTGGATAGATTCTCAAGAAAAAAAATTAACAAAGAAAAAGCAGACTTAAAGGATACACTTGATCAACTTGATTTAATAGATATCTTCAGAACTTTTCACCCTAAAGCAGTAGAATATACATTCTTTTCAAGCATTCATGGTACATTCTTCAGGATAGACCACATGTTAGGACACAAAAGCAGTCTCAACAAATTTAAGAAGATTGAAATCATATCAAGCATTTTCTCTGATCACAATGCCATGAAACTAGAAATTAACCACACACAAAAAAAACCTGAAAAGTACTCAAACACTTGGAAAATGTTATTAAACAACGAATGGATTAACAATGAGATCAAAGAAGAAATAAAAAAGTTCCTAGAAACGAATGATAATGAGCATACATCAACTCAAAATTTATGGAGCACAGTATAATGGTTATATCTTCCTGTTGGATTGTTTTCTTTATCATTATGTAGTGTCCTTCTTTATCTCTTACCACAGCCTTTGTTTTAAAGTCCATTTTGTCAGATATAAGTACTGCTACACCAGCTTATTTTTCATTTCCATTTGCATGAAATATTTTTTCCATCCTTTTACCTTCTTCAGTCTATGTGCATCTTTTGTTTTAAGGTGTGTCTCTTGTAGACAGCATATGTATGGGTCTTGTTTCTTTATCCACGCAGCTACCCTATGTCTTTTGATTGGATCATTTAATCCATTTACATTTAAGGTTATAATTGATTTGTAGTTGTTTATTGCCATTTTATTCTTTAAAGCTCTATTCCTCTTTTGCTATATTCTTTTCCCCCTTTGATCTGTTCTCAACAGGCCCCTTAGCAACTCTTGCAGAATTGGTTTGGTTTTAATGGATTCCTTGAGGGTTTTTTTGTCTGAGAAGCTCTTTATTTCTCCTTCAATTTTAAATGTTAGCCTTCCTGGATAGAGTACTCTTGGTTGTAGGTTTTTGCTCTGCATTACTTTGAATGTATCTTGCCATTTTCTTCTCGCCTCAAGTGTTTCTGTTGAGAAGTTGGATTTCATCCTTATGGGGGCTCCTTTGTGGGTGATAGCCTTTTTTTCTCTAGCAGCTTTTAAAATTTTCTCTTTATCCCTTAGCTTTGATATTTTAACTATGATGTGTCTTGGTATAGATTTCTTTGAGTTTCTCTTTAATAGAGTTCTCTGTGCCTCTTGAACGTGTGAAACATTTTCCAGCCTTAATTTAGGGAAGTTTTCAGCTATGATTTGATTGAACAAAGTTTCTATCCCTTGTTCTTTTTCTTCTTCTTCAGGAACCCCTATGATGCAGATGTTATTTCTCTTCATGTTGTCACAGAGCTCCCTTAGAGTTTCCTCAGATTTTCTTGCGTCTCATTTCTTTTTTCTGCTCTGCTTCTGTGCCTTTGTTTATTTTGTCCTCTAACTTGCTGATTTAATCCTCAGCTTCATCCATCCTGCTCTTAATTCCTTCCATTGTGCTCTTCAATTCTGATATTGTATTTGTCATTTCTGTCTGATTCTTATTTATTATTTCAATTTCCTTTTTTATACTTGCTATCTCTTTATTTAGGTGTTTGTAATGACCATCTATTGTTGCTCTAAGCTCTTTGAACATCCTAACAATCATTATTGTAAACTCTGCATCTGGTAATTTGGTTATATCTGATTCATTCAGGTCCTTCTCTGGGGATTTCTCTTCATTCATTTGGGTTGCATTTCTCTGCCTGCCCATTTTGTCTGTGTGTAAGAAGAGTTTGGCTACTGGAGTCCAATGGGTGTTGCCTCTGTGTTCCCTAGGTGTGATCTCTCTGCAGGCCCACCACCCTCTTTGCCACTGCCTAAGGCAGATGTGTGTGGGTGTTGCCAGCAACGGCCTTGGCTGCTGAGGTCTCCGCCTCACCTCCACAGGAGGGGCCGTGTTCTTGTGCCCAGCTCTACAAGCCTCAGCTGGGCTTGGCCTTCGCCCCTCTTCCACAGGTGGCATTGTGCACCACACTTGGGTCACAAGCCTGGGCACCAAGGGCAGGGGTGAGCACCTTTGCTCAGCTGTGGGTCCTTGTCAGCCGGCTCCTCGGGCCGGGCGGGGCTGCTGAGCCCGGGCTTCCACCCCACCCCCGCCAACTTCGGCTCCTCCACCTGGAGGGGCTGCTGGTGCACCCTCAGCTGCGAGCTGGGGCTCTTGCCCCACCTCCGCGGGCAAAGCCAGTTTGTGCAGGGCTTCAAGCTTCATAGGCTGGGTGAAGCTGCATACCCACTCACCCCTGCCCAGTGGCGGATCTCTGCCTGTTCCAGGTTCCTGCTTTTCCCCCACAGGTGGGGTCACAGGTGGGTCTGCAGCCGCCAGACCACTTTCATGCATCCCCTTTGCCCTAGCTCACGCCAGCCGGCTAGGCCTCTGCCCCTGCCCATGGAACCGTGTTTTTACGTCCTGCCACCCACCCTCCCCCGCCCTCTAACAAGCCCTCAGCAGTGTTGATTGGGGTGCTGCAGCTCAGACCCTAACACTCCATACTGTAGTCCCTCCTTCTAAGCTACTGTGCTCTAATTGCCACAGGGGAGCCTGTTTGGCTGGTGTCCTGCTTCCCCTTGCTGGTTCCAGGGGAAATATTGTTTCAGATTTGTGGAGTGACTCAGCCCACGGTTTAGGGTGGCTGTCCCTCAAAGCTTTTCTCCCTGTGTCTTCCAGACCACACTCTCTACCCGCTGCTCTGGTCCTATTCTCTCTCCCTGTCCCCCGGAGTACTGGGTGAGTGGTTGTGAGAGAGGTTTTCTGCGCTGTCCCTTTAAGAAGAACCCTGGGTCTGAGAAAACTGTCTCTTTCTCAAAAACAGTATCCTAACCTGTTTCCCAGCTAAATACTGTACATACACCTCTTCTGGGGCTGTAGGCTGGGGCTTTGTTCCTGGGACCCAGGTCCCTACCCTTCTGCTGGCCTCTCTTCCCACCACACGAGTCTCTCCGGGCTGCCTTTCACTCTGCAGAGCTGTACAGCCCTTTCCACATTTTCACTTTTCCTACCTGTCTCAATGTTGCTTCTTCAGTGTTCCCCAGTTGAAGAGTTCTCTCAGTCTAGTTCAACGTTGGTGTACCCAGATGATGGTTCTTAAAATCAAGTTATAATCCACTTTGGTTCTGGGAGTTGGAAGTTGGTACGTCTGCTTACTCTGTCGCCATCTTGTCCCCTCCTCACATATTCTCTTTTCAGTGCTAAAATTTCCACTTGGTTCTTTTTTTATCTCTCTCTTTCTATGCAGACAATTTCTATTTTTACAATTTATTTTGAGTGTATTTTCCTTTGTCACATGGAGCTTAATGATAAACTTTACTCTCTTTGCCTCATATTTTCAAAATTCCAAGTCAGCTTGGGGTGGGAATTTATTGTCTCTTCTTTTGAGAATGGATTAAGTCACAGTTTTCTGGTTTTCTTAAGGTGAATGATTTTCAAATGATACTGGATGATGTGAATCATTTTTACTTTTTCCTAAAAAATGATGTTTTATTGGACTTAGCATGCAATTAACTTGGTTAGACTTAAACTGAAAACTCTGTCTCACCTGAATTGGGGGGCAGCACCAGTAAAAGTTTCTCTCTTTCCTCTTTTCTGGGCTGTGGTAGTCTGACCTGCCCACAGTCCATTCTGGGTTCATGAGGAGACTTGGAATGGAGTTTACATGAAAGTTGGCTTCACTTTTTCCCACTCTGCCTCTCTAGCACACCCACCCAGAGGTTGTGGTTCCATTTGTTTCCTTAGATCAGAAAGTCAGTGAGCTCGCTGGTGTCTTTTCCTCCTCCCACCAAATGGAGCATCCTCATTCTCAGGGCAATGGCAGAAGAGGAGAAGCTCAACTCCTGTACTGTGCTAAGTTTTTCTTCCAAGTTTTGACAGCTCTCCCCAAATTGTTTGCCTTTTGTCATTCTCTGAAGCCCTTTGTAGTAAGTCTTATTTGTACTCTGTCTAGAGTTTGTAGTTATCTGTAGGACTGATGGTCTGTTAGAACGTAGTCCCCATACCGAAGGTGGAACTCCCCCATCATAATGCACTGAGTCAGTCAGCTTGGCTCCAGCAGAGGTTTGAAGCAGCTAGAAGAGCTATTGGGGAGCCCTTGTTTTTTACTCACCATTTTGAACATTAAAATTATGTCTTTCATTGCAATTCTTAACATACTATGCCAGATTATGGAAAATGTTGAATATTGATTTGTCTTGTGGGTGGATTTGATGGTTAATTTCTTGAAATGTCCCTTTGTTTGGCTGCTCTGACATTATTTACTACTCTAAGAAGTTGGTATAAGCTTTCGCTAGCTAAAAGATTATTATATTTCAAATTTTCAGTTATAAGTTTATTCATTTATTTATTTTGGACCTTATAGCACAGCTTTTCATTTTCATTTGTCTTTGATCAAAATCGCCAGTCATGAAGTACAGTTGATCTCATGTACATGTTAGAACAAAAACAAGCTAGTTCAATAACTTCTTATTAGAGGTTAACCCAAGTAACTAATGAGGGGTACAGGTTTTTCCCCCCCCTTTTTTTTGTTTTTTTAGTGAGAGAGAGATGGGAAGGGAGAGAGATGAGAAGCGTTAGCTCACAGTTGCGGCACCTTAGTTGTTCATTGATTGCTTCTTGTACATGCTTTGATGTTGGAAGGTGGTGACTCAGGCCAAGCCAATGACTTTTGGACCCAAACCAGTGACCGTGGGGTCATGTCTGTGATCCTGTCTTCAAGACAGCAACCAAGTTGGGGAGCCCGTGCTGAAGCTGGATGAACCCATGCTCAAGCCAGCGACCTCAGGATTTTGAAACTGGGTCCTCAGTGTCCCAGGTTGATGATCTACCCACTGCGCCATCACCTGGTTAGGCTAAAAAAAGGTCTTAACACCAAAGGACACACTGGAATTTAAACAACAGGAAGAAAGGTGGGAGGTGTTTCCTGTGATCCCAGTAAGGCATAAATAAACTGTAGAAATAGAGATGAAGAGCCTAGTGAGGGAAAAGATACACAAGAATTCAGTGGTTTGACAATACACCAGGTCAAATTCAAGCGTTTATTTTATTATCTACCAATGGCTTCTGCCCTGTAGACAGTATTGGTATGCAGAAGAGTCAGCTTGGAAGGGACTACTCTAAAAGTGCCTGGGAGAAAGAGATGGAGGGGAAGGGACCCCAGCTGTGTTAATTCCATAAGCTTTCCAAGATATGCCCTGGCTTATCCTATCTTTTTTTTTTTTAAATGCCCATAACTTAAATACATAGAAGTAGTTTTCTGTGTTTTAAATACATGGAAGTAGTTTTATGTTTATTTTAATACACTTAATAAATACTCTCCTGCTTGAATCTGGTAGGCACCTTTTGCTTTTTCTTATTTGGTGAGTGCTCTAGACTTTAACCTATGGGTAAGGGGTGGTGGTGGTGGGAATGATTGTCTCATTGGCCCTAATGAGCTGTTGACCATCAGAAATGACAGTACTGATTTATATGAACTTTACCTTTTGGCAATTTATTTAAGCGTTGGATACTTTGCAAGAAAAGAGGAGAACAAGAATGATGTTGGTATATTCGTATGAGTGATGTGGTTTTTGCTGTTGGCCAATTGATTCATTCTTAAGAGATAATCGGAAGAGTGTAGATGATGTTTTGAGGTCTACTTGGAAAAATCATTTTCCCTGACTCTTGGGATGCTGATATGTCTTTATATAAAACTAATATTGATCTGAGGCACATTCTTTATTGTGATCTTGGCTTGTTGTCTGGAAGACCCATTCTCTACTTTAATAAAATAGCCTGAACCTTTGAAATGGGATAGAAGCCAGCAGAAGGAGGCCATAAAACTTGTGCTGATATTTGCCAGCATGCTCAATAGGAGACAGCTAACTGGAAAGAAAGAATACACTTCTTTATATTTCCAGCAAGTAAAGATGATTGTCTTTGAATTTTACTTTTAAAACTGAAACCTGTTTTGAAATAGTATGTGCTTGGGGCGTGCAGACTTCACTGCTGTAGAAGACTTCTATTGCTGAATATTCAATGATCTTCAGAAACTTTTCTAATTTTTTTTTTTTTTTTTTTTTTTTTTTTAGCGTGCATGAGAGAAATAGAGAGATAGGAAGGATGTGAGAGAGATGAGAAGCATTAACTCGTTGCAGCACTTTACTTCTTCATTGATTGCTTTCTCATATGTGCCTTGACTAGAGGGCTCTAGCTGAGCCAGTGACCCCTTGCTCAAGCCATTGACCTTGGGCTTCATGCCAGTGGCCTTTGGACTCAAGCCAGTGACAAAGTGACAATGGAGTCATGTCTATGATTCCATATTCAAGCTGGCGACCCCATACTCAAGCTCGTGAACCTGTGCTCAGGTGGATGAACCCACACTTAAGACGGTGACTACAGGGTTTTTTTTCTTTTCTTTTTCTTTTTTTTTTTACAGGGACAGAGAGAGAGTCAGAGAGAGGGATAGGTAGGGACAGACAAACAGGAACGGAGAGAGGTGAGAAGCATCAATCATTAGTTTTTCGTTGCCGTTGTGACACCGTAGTTGTTCATTGATTGCTTTCTCACATGTGCCTTGACCGCGGGCCTTCAGTAGACCGAGCAATCCCTTGCTGGAGCCAACGACCTTGGTTCCAAGCTGGTGAGCTTTTGCTCAAGCCAGATGGGCCCACGCTCAAGCTGTCGAGCTCTGGATCTCTAAGCTGGATCTTCCGTGTCCCAGTCCGACACTCTATCCACTGCGCCACCGCCTGGTCAGATGGGGTTTTATTTCTTATGTGAGAAGCAGGGAGGCAGAGAGACAGACTACTACTTGTGCCCCAGTTGGGATCCACCTATCAAGCTCCCTATGGTGCAATGCTCTGTCCATCTGGGACCATTGCTTTGTTGCTTGGCAACTGAGCTATTTTAGTGCCTGAGGTAAGTCCATGGAGCCATCCTCAATGCCTGGGGTCAACTTGCTCCAACCCAGCTATGGCTGGGGGAGGAGAAGATAGAGAGAGGAAAAGGAGAGAGGGAGGGGTGGAGAAGCGGATGGTTGCTTCTCCTGTGTGCTCTGACTGAGAATTGAACCCAGGACATCCACACACTGGGCTGCCACTCTACCACTGAGCCAACCGGCCAGGGCCGTCTTTGGTGTTTTGAATCTGGGTCCTCAGTGTCCAAGGTCGATGCTCTATCTCTTGCACCACTGCCTGGTCAGGCACTTTTTTTTTCTTTTGAGTAATATTTTAATGTACATACAGACACAAGGAAGCCTTCTTTGCAATGTCACTTATCTCTTATCAATCGCATTTCCCTTTCAGATATTATCTGATGCAACACAGCCTCTTGAAAGTCAGAATTTTTCTCCTGTGGTGCGAGATGTAAGTTATGAAAATAATGTTATTTTTTCTGTGAATGTATTATTTTTCTGCTACCATCCTCTCTTCCCTCTCTCCTTTCCCTCTCTCTCTCCCCATCTTTCTCTATCTCTCTGTCTCTTCTCTATCAGTCATTAGCCATTGTTTGTGGGACTAAAATGTGGATATTAAAGAAATGTCTTGTGTCATATACATCTAGGCAGTGATTACATCCAACGGTATATTGCCTGATAAGTATAAGTATATCCAGAAACTCCGAGAGAGCAGGTAAGCATTGTTCTTATCTTGGATCCGATGAGTATTTTTTAAAAATGTTTTAATGTGAGTTTATGAGACTAGATTTGTAGAAGATGTAAATTTTGAAAATGTCTATAAATGTAGCAAATGCAAGCTAAGTGACTGGCTAAAACTAGTGTGAGTTATTTTCTCTTGAACAGTACTATTGCTTTCTAATATCCTGTGTAGACCTGTCTGCAAACAAGAAAAAGTTCAGAAGGTTCTGTCCTTTTCATGCTGAACTCAGGTTCTGCTGCCTGCAGGTTTTAAAGCCAATAGTCAGGAGACATGTGCTGATGGCAGGAGAGACAATTGATTCAAGTGCTGGCAGCTTGAGAAGATGGAAGACCCTCATCCTAAAGACCATATTAACATCTCAGGGAAAGCGGGGGTTTTTATTAGGAAGCAGAGGGAGGGCAGAACAAAGAAATCATGGGAAGATGGGTTGACATTTCTCTATGTGTAAGTCAGCCTTGTCCATTCCAGTGGTTACCGTATTTCCCCATGTATAAGACACACCCCAATTTTTGGGCCCAAAATTTGAAAAAAAAAGTGTATTACATAAAGTTATTGAACTCAAGTTTTATTTATCATAAAATTCATTCAACTCATCTACATAAAAAAGCAAGAAATGCAAGTAAATCTATAACCACTGTATAAGATGCACCCAGTTTTTAGACCCCAAATTTTTTAAAAAAGGGTACATGTTATACATGGGGAAATATGGTATCTCGAAACCTATCCAGTGGAGGTCTGGTATTTATGGTTGAAAGTCATTAAGTCTGGATTGGAAACATCTGGTTGCTGGGGTCAGCTTACTTTGAAGTTAGCTCCTGGAACTCTTTGAAGATATGCTGTGTATTGACAGGTTACCTATTAGTTAACAATTCATCTTTCACAAAAATACTTTTAACAGAAACAATATCAGAGGATAGCAGGGTGGGTTGCACTTTGGGTGGCCCCTCCCTCTAGCACTTTGCGTAGTGTCACAGGCCTCTGCAATTTGCTCAGAGGAAAAGGAGCACACTGACTCTTTCTGTGGTCTCCTTTTAGTGGAGGGTTTGGATTCTCTTTTGTTTAGTGTAATATTTAGGAAAGTGGATTCTTGTTTAGAAATTAAGAGAAGCAGTGAAGAAAGAAAACAATCAGAGGTCAGTTTACCCTGGTGAATCTCAATAGGAGGCAGGTGTCAAGAAGAACCATAGCAAGCCTACTGGAGAGGGTGGTTCTCACAGAAAGGTACTTAACGAAAGCTCTTGATTCCTTGATTGACTTTTCTACTCAAAGTTTGAAAACATTGACATTTCCTTGGAATGCTCTGGTCCACTTTAGCTGATTGCACTTGATTTGTATTTATGTCTGCTCCTCTGATGTATTCATAACTAACAAAATAACCATTGCCCTGAATCCCAGGAGAAAGCAGAGGGGGAAATTAATAACAAATAAACTTCTTTATTGTCTTTCTTAGTTCTTAGCCCTACAAGAATTAACTACAGAGATCTGGCTAGATGAAATATACCATTCTTACTCTTTTCCATATAGGTTCGTTTTCTCATACTTACTTTTTATGTGTCAATAAAAAATTTAGGCATAAGACAGCAAGAGTGTGTGTGTTTGTGTGTGTATGTGTGTGTGTGTGTGTGTGTGTATATATATATATATATATATATATATTTATTTATTTATTTATTTATTTAAAGCAGCTAGTTCTTTAACTCATTAGGAGAATTAATTATTGGGGGAGCATCCATTTGTTCTTCATAGCTCTCTGTATCTTTTGATTCTCATCACCTGATGATCTCTTAGACTAATCTTAATGGTGTGTCTAATATGACCAGTCATGGTGACAGCTTTATTCTGACATACCACACTACAGGTAGCGGCAGGTCAACTTGGCTCCAATTGCTAGGGTTTCTGGCCCTCCTTCCCTGATGGAATCTTGTGCCAAGAGAGTGATCTGAAGATTGCACTTTGAAAGGAAATTTAAGTTTGCCCGTCTGTTCTTTTTCATCACTGAGCACAGTGATTATTAACCTGGAGAGCAGGGTGCTGATAAGATGGACCATGTTAGAATCTAGGTGTGATTTTTTTAAAAAAGTGAATTTTGAATACTCTATTTAGACATCAAAGTACTTTATTTTAATTATGTAACTTAGAGAAAGTGTTATTAGGAAAGATATTCAATAACCAAATAATAGTGGTTCTTTCTGGGAGGAAGAATGGGATGAGGTGAATGTCAAAGAAGACCTTACCTCATAAGGAGTATGAATGTTGGGGGTAAAGAAGGGCATGGACATTTTATATTTATAGTGATTTTTATTCACTTATAATTAATGAAAAAGTTAATATTTGAGAGATCTAAAAGATCCCAACAGCAGAGCTTGCTGCTTAACCCTTTGAGTTTCTTTCATGCTCGCTGACCCCTGGGAGTGAGTTTTTTTTAAAAAAAAAATGAAATTAGTTCCAGTTCCAGTTTTATTAAATTAAAATCATGTTTGTTTGATAACCAATTTATGGAAACAAGAAGAACATACATTTGCCTTTTTTTTTAATGTTGCCTTACACATTTTTAAAATAAAATGTTTTGTTATCTGGATGGTCAGGAGGCATGAGGATGTACATGAATGTTCATACCACTCTAAGGCTTAAGTGCCTGGCATCAAGACGTTTCCATGGTTTTACATTGATATCTGGGAATTTGATTCAAAAGGTCTTATATATATATATATATATCACACACACACACACACACACACACACACACATACAGAGACAGAGAGAGAGTCAGAGAGAGGGATAGATAGGGACAGACAGACAGGAACAGAGAGAGATGAGAAGCATCAATCATCAGTTTTTCGTTGCGACACCTTAGTTGTTCATTTATTGCTTTCTCATATGTACCTTGACCACGGGCACTCATCAGACCAAGTAACCCCTTGCTTGAGCCAGCGTACTTGGTTCCAAGCTGGTGAGCTTTGCTCAAACCAGATGAGCCTGCGCTCAAGCTGGCGACCTCGGGGTCTCGAACCTGGGTCCTTCCACATCCCAGTCCGATGCTCTATCCACTGCGTCACTGCCTGGTCAGGCCAAAAGGTCTTTAATGAGTATCTTTTATGTTTAAGACAAAATAAACTAAGCATCAATGGCTATATAAAGATAAGTAAGATTTATTCACTTCATGGAGACCATAGTTTGGTGACAGAAAGGCATAAATTCTTAACAGAATAAACTGTCCAAGAATTAAATTCCTGCCTAGTAACTTGTCTTAGGTTTCTGTATTTGACCCTGGCATTTGTGATTTCAGAGTTATGCTTTCAACTATTCTCAAGTGTTCCCAAGATAAATGACCAAACAAATGCTTAAGATGGTTAATAATCTCTTCAGATTGTGATCTCTTATTGTTGTGTAAAGTAAATAAGGTTTATGCGGTAAAGCACCTAGCTTGATTTTGAATATTGTTTCCTTGAAGGATGAAGTATGAGACCTACCTACTCAATTCTGAGTAAGACAATCAGTTGTCCATCATGTGCACCTCACCAATCAGATTCATGAAAGTCTATGGACATATATCTCAGAGATGTCAGGGTCCATTGTCCATTGTACAAAACCCAAAGTAATGAATGAAAAATGTTGGTATAAGGAATTCCTGTTGAGGTTTTTGTTATGATTTATGTGGGAAAAATTAGTGCTTTATAGTTGTAAGTTTTAGTATGGAGGACAGCAAGGTTATGTTATTAAACATTTTATTTTTCAGTTAAATGATCCCCCTCAACCCTGTCTTTTTATTTCATCTTTCAATAGGGAACGTGCTCAGTCACTTTCAATGGCCGCCAAGAAGAAAAAGGTCCTGGTCCTTGGAACTGGTTATGTATCTGAGCCTGTACTGGAATACCTGTCTAGAGATAACAATATAGAACTAACAGTAGGTAAATAAGCCCTCATTTTTGAAGACGAAGAAGAGAAACTAATTTCGTAGCATACCCTGAGAATTTTAAATGACTATTTTGTTTCTAAACTTTGAAAAAATTATTTTGGTGCTGTTAATATGTGTTTTGCTCTTTGACTAGTGAAAGACAATCTAAACTTAGGGCTTCTTTATTTTTGAAATAGGTTCTGACTTAAAGAATCAAATTGAACAGTTAGGCAAGAAATATAATATTAATCCTGTTATTATGGACATTAGTAAACAGGAAGAGAAGTTGGGCTCCTTGGTGAAAGCACAGGATCTTGTCATCAGGTTGGTATCTACCCTCTTCTATCTTATCTCACCTTCCATTCCTTCTGGTTATCACTATGCTATTGTAAATAGCTGCAATGAACATAATGGTGCATATACTTTTGAATTAATGTTTTGGGTCCCTTCAGATAAATTCTCAGGAGAAGAATTGCTAGTTCATGAGGCAGTTCCATTTAAAGTTTTTGAGGTAACTCCATACTGCTTTCCACAGTGGCTGGGCCAATCTTGATTCCCACCAACAGTGCATGAGGGTTCCCTTTTCTCTACATCCTTGCCAGCACTTATTTGTTGACTTATTGATGATAGCCCTTCTGAAAGGTGTGAGGTGATATCTCATTGTGGTTTTAATTTACATTTCTCTGATGATTAGTGATGATGAACATCTTTCCATATGTCTATTGACTATTGAAACCATAAAAATCCTGGCAGAAAACATAGGCAGTAAAATCTTGAACATTTCTAATAGCAATATTTTTTTTCTGATATATCACCTTGGGCAAGGGAAACATAATAAAAAATAAACAAATCGGACTATATCAAATTAAAACATTGTTGCACAGCAAAAGAAATCATCAACAAAATGAAAAGAACCCACTGAATGAGAGAACATATTCACTGATACATCTGATAAGGGGTTAATATCTAAAATTTATAGGAAACTAATAAAACTCAATACCAAAAATCCCAAACAATCTAGTTAAAAAATGGGCAAAGGACCTGAATAAAAATTCTCCAATGTGGAGAGTTTTAAATGTGATAACAAGGGGCATTTACTCTATATTCCTCAAGGAGTCATTAATCATCTCTGAGAGAATAAATTAATCAGGGCGATGTCTCAGCTATAGTGCAGTTGAAGGTAGGTTTGGACAAGATAGTTTCTAATTAGCTTCTCCCTCTCTTTTTAAGCTTGTTGCCTTATGTACTACACCCCTTTGTGGCCAAGGCGTGCATCACAAGCAAAGTTAACATGGTCACTGCCAGCTACATCACACCAGCGCTCAAGGAATTAGAAAAGAGGTACGTTTCAGTAATTTTCAACAAAGTAGCTCCATGGCATTGTTTTATGTTATATCTAACTTTTCCTTTCTCCTCTTTCCACCTGTCATAGTGTGGAAGAAGCTGGCATCACAGTCATCGGTGAACTGGGATTGGACCCCGGTCTTGACCATATGTTAGCAATGGAGACAATAGATAAGGCCAAGGAAGTAGGAGCCACGGTGAGCCCTGTGTACATCCAACAGTTCATTTAGTAAAATGTTCAAAACCCAGGTTTCTATGTTTGGAAATAATCTTCCTATGAGTTTGATTCAGCATGTCGCTATATTCTAGTTATACATTAACCAGAAATTTCAAGTAAAATTCTGTAAATGCAAAAATATCTGCAACAGTAGAACAATGCCTAAGTTTTAGCAATCAGATTTGAGACTGCCTTGAAGATTTTAGAATACAATTTGACTGTTAAAAGTTGGAAAAATTCTTAATAATATCACTCATCTGTTGGTACATGAAATCTTTTTTACACGTGAGGAATTATTGGACCTGTGAATGTGATGAATCAGATGAAATTTTTTAGTTTTTATATATCTAATATATAGAATCAAATGTAGTTTTAAATGAATTATAATTAATATTATTTATATGGCCTATATTGGTGAATATATTTTAAAATTACATATTATAATGTATATAATCAATGTGTCATCAAACATACAATTTGAATACAAAAGCCAAGAGGAACTGACCAAGCAGAATTCAATTCATAGTTAGATTTTTAACTGAACACAATGTTGCCACAATCTGTAGAGGGTTTTTAAAAATAATTAGTGTACATAAAATATAACTTTAATTTAATCAAATGGTGTTTGCCTTTACCTTTAAGAAATCCTTAGTAACTTTAAGAAAGGGAAAACTGTAGCAAAGCTATCTCATGCATGTCATTATGCTCAATTAATTAGTTAGGTACTTATTCTCTCGATTTTATTGGTTGTTTATTTTACAGATTGAGTCTTATATTTCCTACTGTGGGGGGCTTCCAGCCCCTGAACATTCCGACAACCCTTTAAGGTACAAGTTTAGCTGGAGCCCAGTGGGAGTCTTGATGAACATAATGCAGCCGGCCACCTACCTGCTCAACGGAAAGGTAAAGGACCCGCATCAGAGCTCTCCGTGCATACCCGCGGTGACCGCCTGAGTGAGTGCAGGTGCTTCCTTCCTGACACCCAACCCTCTATCCTGGCTGTGCTGCCACCTGTGCTCCAACCTCTGCTCCTTTAGCATTTCTCAGTGTGTGTTTTCTGTTCCATCTTGTCTCCTCACTGTTCCCAGCATGGCCTCTGCTCATTCTTTCCTTTTCTTGCAAGCTGTCTCTGCATTTGGAAAACTCATTTCCCAGCTCCTTGGCATGTGTCAATACTGGCCATCTTGTGTTTATTTCAGCCCAGCAAACAATGACTGAGTCCCTACTGTGTGCTGGCCATGGGACGAGGCTCCAAAGCTTATCACAATGAATGAAGTTCCTGACCTCAGGACTCACAGCTGGAATGGGGGTGGATCTTGGAATGGAGGGTTTGGTGGGTCAGGGAAAGAAACTAACCCTTCTCCGCCAGCTGCTGTGTACGAGAGTGTATGTACTCTCTGATTTTAGTGTTAGTTTCATCATTTTATAGTAAGCCAACTGTGGCTTAAAGAGAATGTTAATAAGATCATTTATCTGGGATTCAAACCCAGGTCTAACTCACTCTAGAGCCTTTTGTTGTTGTTGCTTGTTTATTGAGTATTGATTTTGGAGAGAGACGGAAAAAGAATCATTCATTTGTTCTTCCACTTAGTTGTGCTTTATTGGTTGCTTCCCGTATTTGCCCTGACAGGGGATCGAACCCACAACCTTGGTGTTTTGGGACAATGATCTAACAACTGAGCTAACCAGCCAGGGCCACTCCAGAACCTTTTCTTTCCCCCTTTACCAAAGTTCTCATGGCAGGAAAGAAAGACACTGGAATGACAGCCACAATCCAGTGAGAGTCGTTCCCCTGTGTGCTCAAGTGCCACGTGGTCAGATGAGAGGACAGTAGATTTGACGTTGGGAGTTGGGGTGGGGAAAGCAAAATAAGCAAAGAAGAGAAGATGTACTTGGCCTTGAAGGAGAAGGCGCTGCCACTTGGGACTGTGCTAAGCGGTGACTTCACTCGATTCTTACAACAGCCCTGCCAGGTTTATAAGGGAGAAGACAGGCACAGGAAGCTCAGCTAACAGCCACGGTGAGGACATGGCAGACGACACAGCTGGTGTTCAAGTCACATTGGGCTGCGTTCACAGTTTATCCTCAGGCTCAGGAAAGACTCATGTTTGGGCACAAATGTGACTAGACTTGGTGCTCCTCTGTACATTTTGTGACCTAGATGCCTCCCTTCATTGCCCTAGTCCTGGCCTGCAGGGGGTGATGAGTTATACGAGCAGATGTGTGTTTTAAAAAGATAATTCTGGCAGTAGTATTAGAAATTCTCAGTGTGTCTGTGAACCTAAGTGTGTTTTGTGTTCACACAAAAGAGGGACATAAAAAAATTTCTTTATAAATGGGGCAAATGTCATTACCAGCATGGCCTTCCAAGCCTGCGGTGGGGAGAGTGGCTCACGGCCGGCTACGTGTTGGAATCACCCCGGCAGCTTACAAAATTCTGATGTCTGATCCCCATCCCCAGAGCTGCTAATTCTCCCAGGTTTGGGCATCTTTAAAAACTCCAGAGTCAAGTCTGCTTTCGTCAGTTGACTTGGGGAAGTGAACACTCAGTGCGGAGTACAGATGATATGTTGTAGAGTTGTGCACCTGAAACCTATATAATTTTGGTTATCAGTGTCACTCCCATTAAGTCAATAAAATAAAAAAATAAAAAAAAGAAAACAAGAAAAAGAAATAAATATGTGATCTTAGCATAGGTCATAAAACAAAAACAAAAACAAAACTCCCATAGTGATTCTAATATGCAGCTGAATTTGAGAAATGATTTAGTAACCAGAGGACCTCAGCTGCGTGTAAAGACTCTACTAAACAAACAGGTCACTTATCTTGGATGCTGGAAAGATACGTTCACATGTGCCAGGATGTGAAACAGGATCCCTGAGTTCTGGTTCACAGTGTCACCAAAGGCCAGGCGATTGTAAAGGTCCTTAGGTGTCCATCACCTGATGTGTAACATGAGCAGCAACATTTCAAAAGTTCTCCAAATCAATAAATCTTGGAGGTTTGGGCAAGAAATTCAGCCTGTGTGCTGATGCCCCTTTCACCTCTGAGCCCCCCGGGAAAGAGACTAACTTCACATGTGTGAAGAATACAGGAAAAAGTTTTGCTTCATTTGGGCAAGGTGCTCATTTTCAGGAGGCCGTATACATAAATGATGAAGATGATAACAATGAAAGAGTCAGCAGTGTTCAACCCAAAGAACAAGGTGCTTGATGTCAGTGGGCCTGGCTTTGTGCGCCTGCTCTGCCCTCACCAGCCTGGGGCACTACAACCGTCACCCCCTCTCTCTGAGCTCTGGGCTTCATGTCTAAGGACAAACATAGTCACTCTAGCCTTGCAGGGCTCTTGGCAGAGGGCTCAATGGAGTCACCTAAATTACAGTCGGCTCAACAGCAGATTGTCAGGCATGTACTGTTCCTGGCAAATGTTAGTGACCAAAGATATGGATGGCAGGAGCTCAGGGAAGGCAAGAGGTGATTTTCAGGCAGCACAAATTGTATTTGTTGAATTTGAAGTTTTTCGCTTTCATCCTGAACTCCTTTTGTAAAAACAGCACTTATGTGTCGCCCTGACTCTGTGAAGGACACCAAGAGAGGGCCGGATTCTTTCCTTTGCTAAAACGATACTTTTTTCAAGGTTCCGCTCAAGTTCCCTCTTGTGGACGCATCCTTCCCTGACCGGCCCAGCCTCCGTTCACTGTTCCTTTGTCTGAACTCCCACACTTTGTCTGTGTCTAAGAATTTCCCGGATGCGGTATATTCAGTCAGGAATTCAAGTGCAGCAGTCTGTCTCGCAACCCAGAAGCCTCTCTTGTATCCTTGTCCCTCCATCTCTTCTGTGACTGCGGAGCAGGCCTGACGTCATTCACAGATCATAAAACGGAAGCCCTGGGGCCTCTGGCTTCTGCTTCAAGTTGAAGTCTTGAACTTTTCCAGCGACTTAGACAGTCAGTCACCTATGAATTAGGACACTTCATTGTCCTGCATACTCGCAGGGATTTTCAGCCACTGGTACAATTCTTAGCTTCTAACATCTAATCCTATTTCTAATGATGCTTGGTTTCCTTCCACATATCTGGAGATAGTGATTGTGCCTTCTCTTAGTTCTGTTCCCTCTGTGGGTGGAGGGACTCTCCTATATGGTAGCACCCGGAAGAGATATGGCAGAGCCTCACCATCACCTCTGTCAATCCCCTGTCCCAAGCTACCGCCCACCCCGACAGCTAAACAAATCCTCTGAGTCGGATGGTGCTTGCTCTGCAAACACAGCTTTGAGATAGGTCTTCAGCTGCAGGTCTAGTTTACTGTGAAGGCCAGACCCAGCTCCTCCTTTGTAGGAAATTCAGTTTCTGTAAATGTTGTCATAAAGTTGTTTGTGAAGTAAAACAAGTTTCTTTTGAGAAAAGGAAGTAAAAGAGCTGCCGCTGCTCCCCCCTGACTACAGCCACACTTAATGGGTCTTCAGGCTTAAATCTGGCAGTCTGGAATACTGTGCCTTGCCAGTCGCTGCCCTTCTTCACACACTGATCCAGAAGTCAGCACAAGGAAGGGTCTGGATATGGTGCGGGAGAGAGAGCGGGGACAATGGAGGTGGGCAGACCGGGTCCAGATGTGCCCCTACATGACTCAGCTGCAGTGCTCACTCTGAACAAGGGGTTGTGTGAATGACAGCTCATGTCTATGGGGCACTGAGCACACAGTAGGCCCTGTGTAAATGACTGTATGTTTCTTGTGGTATACTTGTTGTTAGCTTAACAATCAAGCTTCTTATTGATTCTCATTGGTTGGGAGACTGTGTGTGTGTGTGTAAAAGAGTTTGATTTAGAGCAGCTGAGCAAGCGCAGTGAGTAGTGAGCCACTGTTTTTGCTGGGAGTAGGTAGTACATGTGAATATTGTTGAGACAGAAAAGAAGGCCCAGGTTGGGTAGCTCAGTTGGTTAGAACGTCATCCCAATATGCCAAGGTTGTGGGTTTGATTCTCAGTCAGGGCACGTACAAGAAGAAGCAACCAATGAATGCATAAATAAGTGGAACAACCAATCAGTATTTCTCTCTCTCTCTCTCCTTTCCTCTCTATATAAAATCAATCAATAAAAATTTTAAAAAAGAATGCATATCCTGTCAAATAGATAAATCTGTCTTTATCCAAGGCATTAATAAAATATTAAACAAGAAAGTTCATTAATGAACCCCATGATATACCAGGAGAAGTAAATCTCTGAGATGGCATCAAATGGTAGTGATGACCCAGTCATTTTTGGGTCTCATTTCTTCAGAGAATTCCATCTCTGTGAAGAAATCATTACCGTTTAGCTTACATTTCCATGTTTTCTGCACGAAGATCTCATGGTAGACTTATGAAGCAGATTTATTTTTGATTAGTAAGTTGCCGGAGTATAGTAACCTTCATTGAATTTTTCTTTTAAAAATTTCCTAAACTTCCAACAACTAAACAAAATTAGAATCGTCATAGGTTATAGACATCAGACGGGCATGGAGACCCTGAAGGTTAACAAGTGTTTTCTTTATAGATTTTTATTTAAAATTTAGAGTCATGATAGATGATGTTTTTACAAAAGAGTGCAGAAATGCTGTGTCAAGAAATGGTGACAATGCAGTGCGGAAGTCACCTGGGACCAGGTGATGAAGAGCATCCCCCTTTTACTTTGGATCTGCGCTGCTGAGCTGTCAGGGGGTGTCTGGTGTTCTGCAGAGTGAGCCTTGTAACTGAAGACACTCTGCCAGGCCTGACTCTGTAGTCAACATAGCTGGCTTTCTGCTGGGGCTTCCGCTACAGGGAGGCACGGGTCCCCATCTTGTCTCTCAGACCAAGGCTTGGGCAGAACCTATCTGCAAGTGAGCTCTGGGAATCGTTAGGTTTAGCCAGAGACTCCTGTGGGTGAGTTCCTCAGAATCCACCTGAGGGTACACAGACAGCTCCCTTGTGCAGAGTTGTTCTGTGCAGGTTAGACACGTGACCAGAAATTGTTTCCCGGGGTGCGGGCAGGACAGAAACCTGTTCTGCCACCTGCCACACCCCTGCCTGGGAATCTCAGCCCTGATTCTAGCATTCCAGAAGGCTTTCCATTATCTCAAAGATAACCATAAACCTCACCAGCCAAATAAAAAACAGTCTTTTAATCAACATTAAAGGAAAAAAAAACAAGGGCTTCCCTGAAATCAGTGTGGGTGCTAGGGGGAGGGGTGCAGGTAAGAGGATCACTGAGAAGTCAGAAGAACTTGCTCATTGGTGGTTTAACTTCTCACCAGGAGTAAGATTGGGGGTAGTACCTTTTTTGAGTTTCACTATATGTTCATTGGGTTGTCTGTCTTATGAGGAGACATCTCCCCCACTCCTTGTCCCCAGCATGCACTGTGGCTTGACTAGTCTAGTCTGTGAGCTCCTTGTAGCTGCTCCAGCATGGCTCCTGGCACGTGGTGGACACTCAGGAAATGTTTGTTTGATGAAGGAAGGAGTGAATGGAGATGGGACTTGTATACTGTCCTCCATTCCTCTCCCCTCTGCAGTGAGTGGGACCTGGGCACACGGCGAGGGCGGGGTGCTTCGTGAATGCTGGTGTGTGACTGAACGGTACAAGGCTGGTGCCCGAGTCACATCAGAGGAGACGAGAAGAAAGAGAAAGAGCAGTGACAATACTGCTACTGCTCTTGGAGCACAGAAGCTATTAATGTGGGTGACCATTGTGTCTAGTTTACTGTTTGTTTCAAAAAAAAAGCAAACTCTCTTGGGACATAATTCAGTGCCATCTTATCCAGGAGCGAGACAAACTAGAGAAAACAAGACCTTCATGAAAACTAAATGCTTTAAGTCAGATTTTTCAACTTTGAGGGAAGAGGGAAGGACATTGGCCTTGGTGAACTGGGTAAGAGGGGTCCAATATATGGGAAGCGAAGGAAACGAGACTTTTACTGGTAAACATGCAATAGAGGATATGGACAGTGAACCGTAATGTGGCATATTTGAAATGTATATGATGTTATTAACCTCGACAAATTTAAAAATAGAAGCTTGGGACCATAATGGCCTTGTGGATCATCATATCATTGGGACAGCTTGAGTAAGAAATATTGATTAGGGTCTTTTCAGTAGGAAAAAAAAAAATCCAAATTATCTATTGCTTTCTTTTAAAACTTTGATTTCTTTATTATGCAGACAAGTCCAAGGGGAACACAATGTTGTGACCAGTGTGCCTTCTCCCTGCTCCCCAGGTTGTGAATGCCGCAGGGGGCATCTCCTTTCTCGATGCAGTCACCCCCATGGATTATTACCCCGGACTGAACCTGGAAGGCTATCCTAACAGAGACAGTACGAAATATGCAGAGATATATGGCATTTCATCTGCTCACACCTTGCTTCGGGGGACTCTGAGGTACAAGGTAAGTGGCTGTGTGTAGATGAGATATGTTGGATATAAGTGAGGGGTACGCTGCATTTTTCTTAGGAACCCCAATCGTCAAGCCAGGCTGGCATCTGTTTTCTTGGGACTCTTGATTGGGAGACATCAGGAGGCGACTCAGAATGGCTTGAGCTGAAGGAAATTTCTTGCTCGTGAGCAGTGGAGGGCGTGCAGAGGGCTGGCTCCAGGTGTAATGGGTTTGGGAGTCAAGTGGCCTCACTGGGACTTGGTTTTGCTTCACCTCTCAGCTGTCTCTTCAGGTACTGGCTGTAGTCCCAGACTCCCACGTGGCAGGGTGGTGAGAGTCTCCCCAGCCTCTGAGGTTCAAATCCAGTGTGAACGAGTGAGCGCATCACCGTCATAGCTGGACATTTAATTTTCATCTCATTAGCCCTGGAGGTCAGTGGCTTAAAATGTGCTGATCAATTGCCCTTTGTTTCATGTCCCTAAAGCTGAAGTCATAGTAGGGATCACTTTGTCCAAAGCAAAATCTTCTTACCACATGAGGTGGAGACCCTAGAGGTGTAAACACAAATGCCCACTACACATTTATTCATCACGAAAGAGTAGTTAGTTACAAGTGTGACCAGATCGAGACAATCAGTGACATAGTTTCTTAGGATGTTTATAACACATTACTATAAACTGGGTGGCTTAAAACAGCAGAAATTTATGTTCTCACATTCAGGGAATCAGAAGTCTGACCTTGAAGTGTGGGCAAAATCGGAACCTTCTGAAGGCTTTGAGGGAGAAACTGTCCCATGCCTGTGAGCCTTCCCATACTGTGTTATTCAAAATCACAACTCCGTCATCCGGGGCGTTTCCAGTCCCCTGCCCTGCGTGAGGTGGGCACCAGGAGCCAGTGAACACTGGTGGGGTTATTCAGTGAGAGAGGGAATAATTGAGAAAGTTCACGTGAGAACAGAGGTTGTTTCCATAGTGCCGGCTCACGAGGACTGGCATCTGGCTTGCCTCGTTTCTCCATGTGGAACCCTGCTTATTCTAAAGAGAAGACAGCACGATATTTCTTACTCTTCAGAGCTTCTGCCGCGTGTGTTGGCACTTAGCATCTACCACCAGCATTTTTAGTTGGATTTTACATATATTTTTCTTGTTTCCTGAAATAGATGTAAGCCCCCAGAAGGCAGGTACCTGTACTGTTGTGAATGAGAAGTCCTCACTGTCCAGGAATCAACTGAGACACCTGTGATAACATCTTAAGGGGATCTAAGAACCACGGATGTTCCGAAATCCCTCAGGCACAACAAACTCGAGTCTGGTTTGGAGTCAAATAAGCCCCAGCTCAGGCACAGGAGTGGCGGAGATGATGATTAGCAAGTCAGGCTGAGGGAGAATTTTGGGATGGGTTTTATATAACATGCCAAGGACTTCAGACTTGTCCTGTATACAATGAAGAACACGTGAAGAATTTTTTTTATCACTTATGACATTTTAGAAAAATCTTTCTGATTTACCTGTCTTTCCTACTCTTTGCGTACATACATTGCAATAGGGGCTCTTAATCATTAGAATGGGTTATCTGGTTTGGGGGCTGTTTGTACAAGCTCCTTCCATTAAGAGAGAGAACAACTGTTCTGTTGAGTAGTGTTCGCTGCACAGAAGGCATAACGCAGAAGGAAATTTGCAGTGTGTTGCCAGACGGAGCCCGGAAACAGAAGTATACCCAAGTTTTACAAGGTCTCTTACATAAAGGGTGCCGTTGTTGTGACTATTGATTTTCCTTTGAACCTGAACAGGTCACATTTACATGATCTATGCAAATGATTCTTGCTGCCTGTTTGCTAAACAAGTTGTCAAGATAGAGTTCTCTTTCCAAAAACACTGTTTTCTTTGAAGAGAAAATTTTCATATACTGCTTAATAATTCTCATTACAGGGATATGCCAGAGCCTTGCATGGATTTGTGAAATTGGGTCTTATAAACAGAGATGCATTTCCTGCCCTTCGACCTGAGGCTAAACCTCTCACCTGGGTGAGTGACTGCAGAATTATATGTTGTCTGCTGCTCTGCAGAAATGTCTTAGGACATGGTCATGTTGGAACCCGGTTTGGACCAGCAAAAGAAAGATTCTGTGACTTATGCACAGGAAGATAAACCCTAGCTCCATAGTTGTTTTTCCCTTTTCTGTTGTGGGTAGATGGAGACAGCACACAGCTGAGTTCCTGGGCCTATTTCCTCAGCAACTTGTACCACCTGATGGCTCTGCCAGGCCCCGGTAGGGATGGACTTGCTATCTGCCCTGGGCACTGGGCTCTGCCACGGGTCTAAGTGGTGACCCATTAGAGGACTTAAGCATGAGCCTCTTACAACTGATAACACCAGAGGGCTGCTGGTGACATCACAGAACTGGATTCCTTTTTTTTTTTATTCAGTGAGAGGAAGGGAAGCAGAGAGAAACTCCTGCATGAACACCAACCGGGATCTATACAGCAAGCTCACCAGGGGGTGATGCTCTGCCTATCTGGGGTGTTGCTCCATTGCTCAGCAACTGAGATCTTCATAGTGGCTGAGGCAGAGACCATGGAGCCATCCTCTGTGCTGGGGCCAACTCACTTCAACTGAGCCATGGCATTAGGAGTGGAAGAGAGAGAGAGAAGCAAGAAGTAGAGGAGTGGAAAAGTAGATGGTCACATCTCCTATGTGTTCTGACTGGGAATTGAACCCAGGACATCCATGCACCAGGCCGACACTCTACCACTGAGCCAACTGGCCAGAGCCAGAATTGGATTCTTAACCTGTGATCCCATCAGATTTTCATTTAATTGTTTATCATAACCATAAATAATTTGAGTTTTCAGTCCCTGCCTTTATCCCCATTTCTGTGTTGTTTTAATATCCTAGACCTAGAGGTTCAGGGTTGGAAGAAATTTTGGAGGCTAGGAACTAAATGTAAAGATGAGCTTCCACCATCTGCTAGAAGTTAACTTGTTACCAGCTGGTCATCCAACTGAGATTGATGTGCTCACATTACAATAGAAAGGCCCCAAATTTATCACAGGAAGAAAAGGATCAATACTGCTAATTTTATTAAGTCTCCCCAAGGAAATTTGGGTATTCTAACCAGTAAATTGCTTTTCAATTTAGTTTTTGGTACATGTGAGAGCCTTTCCAATCTAAATTCTATCTGTCAAAAGTGTATGAGTGAGTAAGTATTTCTAGGGTGAGGCTGGGGGTGAGGCAGCTGCATTGGGAAGGTTGGTACAGGTGTTTTGGGTCTGGTCCAAGTATCTTGGTTACTATGATTTACTAGACTAGCGATTGAAAAATCCTTTTATTTGGTAAAAGATCAGATTGGAAATAATATTAGGCTTTATGAGTTAGGTGGTGTCTGTCAGATGATCGATTGTGACATAAACATTAGATATACAAATAACCAAGTTCCAATAAAACTTATTTGCAAAGCCTGGTGGCGAGCTGAATTTGGCCTGTGAATCAGCTTATTTATCCTTAATCTAGAGCAAAACTTTACTCCTGGAAGCCTGGAAAAAAGTCTTGTTTAGAAAGGAAAAAAAGCTACAACCACTGTTTAAGTTTTCTTCCATTGAGCTTTTATTCTCTGCAAGGTCTTTTTTTTTTTTTTTTTTTTTTTTTTTTTTACCTCTTGAACCTACAAAAGAACTCTGGTTGCTATTAGCAACTACAGCACTAAACCCCTTTTACTTTATCCTGGCAAAATGGACCGTGGGAGTAGAGGGTGAGGGAGAGTGGGGGGAAAAGTGATGGGGAGGCTATGTGAACGCTGAGAATGTGAGGTTCATATGATATCATCTGTTTAGTATCAATAAATGTTATGGCCCATTTTTATTGTTGAAACACCATTCTGGACAACCATGCATTTATTGATGTGTGGGGGTGTCCAGACATGTGGGCCTGCATATGTATGTATTATAATTTACTGGTTCTGATTTAATGTGAGGTGCATTTGAGGTCCAGTACCTTAATCAAATACTTTCTCTACTTATTTTCTTTATTAGGAACTTAGAATTTTTTATTTCTATCTTTCCAACCAGAAAGAGCTCCTTTGTGGCCTAGTTGGGATTTCACCCTCCTCCATGCAAAATGTGCTTAAGGAAGCTGTCTCTGAGAAGCTGGGAGGAGACAGTACCCAGCTGGAGGCTGTGGAACGGTAGGCACCCACCAGGCCACGTACAGCAGAGTACTGGCTCACAATGACTTAGTCCTTCACCATCAAAGAAAGATCCAAGTAGAATTGAACATCGTCTTTGATTCATTTGCTGCTCTAGTGTTGGCCTATTGGAGAGAGATTATCATGTACCGTGTTCATGTAGGAATGAAATGTAAATAAAGAGAGAAGCTCTATGGCAATTACAACTTATTTTGAGATACTTTACTGCTCAGTTTCCAAGAAAAGTGGGATCTATTTTTCTCCCGTAAGAGATTCACCCAGTCTTTCTGCACCTGCTTTAAAACACACATTCACATACTGTGGCACATTTTGCTGGTCTCTTGAATGTGGCAGAATTAGACTATAAGTCAGTTTCATAAAAAGCTTTGCAGAATGTGGATCTCCAGAGTTGTCAGTGCTGCTCTTGAGAGCGCTGCTCGGGAGAGTCTGCGGATGGTTCAGATTAAAACATTACAATTATTGTTTTACAATTTAAGAGAGTCCTGTATCTTGAACTGTCACTTTGTGATTGTGCCCTTCAAGATTAAATCCAAGAAGTGCTCCCTTCTGCTCCCCACGTGAGAATATGTATAGGACTTGGACTAACACAGCCGTCTCCTGTGCTCCTCAGGTTGGGCTTGCTTGGGGATGAACAAGTCCCTCGAGCAGAGTCTATTGTGGACGCGCTCTCCAAGCACTTGGCCATGAAACTTTCCTATGGTAAGCCGTGAGTTAGGAACAAAACAGCCCAGAGAAGGAAACATAAGATGTACTCAGTACAGCTCGCAAATGAGATTGGAGGGCTGGAGCCATGCAGTAGGAGTGGGGACGTATGATATGAGGCAAAGAGCACTTGGCTATTTTTGCGCAGGGAAGAATTCTATCAGTAGGAATGCACTTGAGAAATATGGGAAAGGAAAATATTATGAATTTGACTTGTAATTTTTAGCTCATAGAAAATGTTCAGGAGGTTGCTGTAGAGTACCCTCATGTCTGTGGCCAGACTGTGAAGGTTATCACCTGGATAGAAGAACGCGATTGCAATCGTAATTTCCCCGAGTTTTTCAATTGATCTTTGGGCTAAAAAGCAGTATAGATCATTGTCTAAGGACCATGCGTAATGGGAGAGGAAACTTGTGAGTGCAGAAGGGAGGCAGTGAGAGAGGAAATACAGTATCAGAATTATAATGATAGTGACATTTGAAAATGTCTATTTATGTTAAGGTCCTGGAGAGAAAGATATGATTGTGATGAGAGACAGCTTTGGAATCAGACATCCTTCTGGACATTTAGAAAATAAAACCATTGATCTTGTGGTTTATGGAGACGTCAATGGCTTTTCAGCGATGGCTAAAACTGTGGGGTTCCCCACCGCGATGGCTGCCAAGATGTTACTTGATGGTGAGTTCTTTCTTTGGAGGAGTGAAACTATCTACATATTATCTCTAAGTCATTCAGTGCCTGGACATCAAATAATTATTCTTGAGTATGACACTGGCATTTATTAAAAGTGACCCATCTCAGGATGGGTAGGGGGGAGGTAGAAGAGGGTATAGAGGGCATAAATGGTGATGGAAGGAGACTTGTCTTGGGACGGTAAACACACAATACAATGTATAGATGACATATTCTAGAATTACACACTTGGAATTTATATAATCTTATTAACCAAATTCATGCCAATAAATTTAATAAAAAAGAAAAATAAATGAATAACCAAAGTGAGCTATCTCAAAAGATCCAGGTGGTGGCCAACTGCGAGATGGCTCTGTGGTGAGTAAAGAAGCATGGGCTTCAGAGTGAGACCTGCTTTGTGTCCCAGCTCAGTTACAAGTTGTCTGAGTGATGAGATGCAAGCTACTCAGCATCTCTGAGCCAGAGTGCCCTCATCTTTAAAGTGAGGATTAGTGTCCATTCATTGATTTGTTCTGACCCTAAAGTGAAATAATGCATAAAGCTCCTACCACATGGAGGAACCTACCTGACCATGTTAACTCCCTTTCTTCTTCCCTTGGGATTTCATATTTTAGGGGATATCACACTGAAATAACAGAGTCTATTCATTTCAGGTCTTCAAAAATAGAGGCGATGTTTTATTTTATTTTATTTTTGTTTTGCTGGAAACTATTCTCTTTTTTGAAACCATGTATTATTAGGTGTAACGTCTCAGTATATTATCAGTACTCAATAAATATTTTGGACAAAATGAATTCACATGTCAATTCTCCACACTTCTCTTAAGCTCACATATATGTCCCAGTAAGCATTATGTCTGGGTATAATACCCCCGTTGGCTCTTGTGAAAGTATGAGAGTAAAAAACATCAAAGCATATCAATGTCAAATAATGGAAAAACATATCTGCAATAGCATATTGGCTAATATCAAATTAGACCAGGTGTGTAGTTACTGGGAACCAGAGTGATGAAATGATGAAGGATGAGGTCATAATGACCTTTAAGAAACATGGCCAGACTTACTGTTTCAGCAATCCTAACAGATACCTGTGCCCAAATAACCAGATGTGCTTTAATTCATTTTATCGGTATTATGCCTTTAAATAAAATGACATCAGCAAATAATGCTGCCCCATTAGCTTTACTTTATTTTTTATTTTATTTTTATTTTTAGGTGAGAGGAGGGGAGATAGGCCGACTCATACATGCACTCCACCCAGGATCCACTTGGCAAGCCCCATCTAAGGCCAATGCTTGAGGACCGAGCTACTTTTAGCACCTGAGGCCAATGTGCTCCAAAGGAGCTGTCCTCAGCACCTGGGGCCATGCTTGAACCAACTGAGTCACTGGCTATAAGGGGAAGAGAGAGAGAAGGGGGAGAGGGAGGGGGAGAGAAGCAGATGGTCTCTTCTCCTATGTGCCCTAATTAGGAATCAAACCTGAGACATTCATATGTTGGGCCGATGCTCTCTCCACTGAGGCACTGCCAGGGCCTGCTTTATTTTCTTAATTATACTTTATCCTCTGTCTTGGCAAAAGTAATTCAGTTAAGAGTAAAAATTCTGACTCTGTCCCTAAGTTCAGCTATATTTTCAATCTAAAACAAATGCCTTTCTTTGCAGAGTATTGATTAAGTAATAATTTATCAAGGGGCATTTAAGCAGCTAGTTTAAAAATGTCTAGACCTCCAACAATTCATTGACTCTGATTTCACTGCTATGTGGAGACTCTTGCTGTAGAAATTAACCTTTAATCCCAGCTTTAAAATGGTAACTACAGATTTATTATTTTTTCAGGTGAAATCCAAGTTAAAGGCCTGGTGGGACCATTTTCAAAGGAGATCTATGGACCAATATTGGAACGAATTAAAGCAGAAGGCATCATCTATACAACACAGAGCACAGTCAAACCTTAATTGAAAATTATATTTTATTTTTATCCTCTCAGGCAATACAGCTCTAAGCACTTGTGCAACAAACATGTTCGCTACCGTGGTATTTACAATATAAAACAGATGTTTTGATCAAGTCACTACAATGGTGTTTTTGAAATATAAATCTCTATTTTCATATGAAAATATTTGGAACAGGATATGCCATTAATTACCAGAGAACTTTAATAATTCTACATGTATTTTTTCATGTGTGTATAAAAACAGTAATGATTGTACTATTTGTTAACTTATTGTGCAACTGTTTGCCTACAAGAATATATTTTCCTACACTCTGCAGATGAAGTTCCATCTTTTAAACAGACAATATTTCCTCAGCACTACAGAAATACACAGGATCATAAGTGACTAATAAAAATAATTAAATGCCAACAAATTGAGAAACCTTAGTAGAAATGGATACATTTTCAGATGCATACAGCCTTCTAGTACTCAGTCATGAAGAAATAAAAAATCTGAGCAGACAGCTTACAAGTAATGAAATTGAATCAGTTATTTTAAAACTCCCCCCAAAACAAAGTCCAGGACCAGATGGCTTCCCAGATGAATTTTAACAAACATTTAGAAAGAGTTAACACCTATCTTTCTCAAATTATTCCCAGAAATCAGAGAGGAATAAACACTTCCAACGTCATAGGATTAGATTGAAAGTCCAGACATAAGCCTCACATTTAAGGTCAGCTAATTTTTGAAAGTGCTGAGAAGACAATTCACTAGAAGAAAAGAGTCTTTTCATCAAATGGTGCTAGAAGAACTGGATATCCATGTGTGAAGGAATGAACCTGGACCCTTATCTCACAGCACAAATAAAAACTAAGTCTAAGTGAACCAAAGGCCTAAATATAAGAGCAAACATTATAAAACTTTTAGGAAAAAATCATAGTTGTGAATCTTCGTGACCTTGGTCAATGGCAGTGGTTTCTTAAATGACCCCAAAAGCGCAAGCAACACAATGGAAAAAGAGATAAATTGCTTATCAGCAGAGTTAAAAACTTTTGTGCTTCCAAAGATACCATCAAAAAAGTAAAAAAGATAATCCACAGAAAAAATTTTTTTACAAAGAATACATCAGATAAGGGGCGGGGACTTATATTTAGAATATATGAAGACTACTAGAATTCATTAAAAAAGACAGAGATCCCAATGTGAAGAAATGGACAAAAAATTTGAATTGATAGTTCTCCAAATAAGATAAAGAAAAGGCCAGTAGCACATGAAAAAGATGCTCTATATCATTAGCTATCAGAAATGCAAATCGAACTTACAGTGAGGTACCACTTCACACTCACTGGGATAGTTATAATAAGAAAGATAAAAACAAGTGCGGGTGAGGATGTAGAGAAATTGGAACCTTCATGAAGTGTGGATGGGAATGTAAAATGGGATAGCTGCTTGGAAAAACAGTTGAGCAAAAAGGCTAAACATAGCTACCTCATGACCCATCACATCCACTCTTAAGTATATACTCAAAAGACATAAAAACATATATATGCCCATGCAAAAACTTGGAAACAAATGTTTGTGGCAGCATTATTCATAATAGCCAAAAATGAAAACAAACCAAATGTCTATCAACTAATAAATGCGTAAACGAAATTTGGTGTATTCTTACAATGGAACATTTGGCAGTAAGAAAGAAATGAAGTAATGATACAGGCTACAACATGGATAAACCTTGAAAACATGCTAAGTGAAAGAAGCCACACATGATTTCATTTATATAAAATGTCTAGAATAGTCAAATCTCTATATAGAGAAATTAGACTAGTATTTGCTTAGGACTGGGGGTTTGGGGTTGGAAGTGACTACTAATGAAATTGGGGCTCCCTATTGGGGTGAAGAAAACGGTGTCCAGTTGATTGCAATGATGGCAGCACAACTCCAAATACATTAGGAAAAAATCACTGAGTTGTATACTCTGAATGTGTGAATTGTTTGGGATGTGAATTAAACCTCGTTTTTTTTTTGAAAGAGCTTCAATTACCAATAAAACTTTCTTTGGCTCCTTGGGAAAAACATGATGTCTAATTAATAATAAAAATTAAAAATGTTATACATATAAACTATGACTTTCACAGACTATGCTCATATCCTAGCATATGACACTAATTCTACCCTTGAAATAGCAGGTATTATCTGTGGGGCATGTGGCAGTTGAGAAAGCATCCATGCTGTTTGTAAAGGATCAACATTGATTAAGGCCTGGTCCTACCTATCACAAATAATATAGCAAGATCAATAATCTATTAAGCCTGACCAGGCGGTGGTGCAATGGATAGAGCGTTGGACTGGGATGCGGAGGACCCAGGTTCGAGACCCCGAGGCCTCATCTGGTTTGAGCAAAAAGTTCACCAGCTTGGCCTGACCTGTGGTGGCGCAGTGAATAAAGCGTCGACCTGGGAACACTGAGGTCGCCAGTTCAAAACCCTGCACTGGTCTAGTCAAGGCACATATGGGAGTTGATGCTTCCAACTCCTCCCCCTTCTCTCTCTCTCTCTCTCTCTCTCTCTCTCTCTCTCTCTCATTCTCACTCTGTGTCTCCTCTCTAAAATGAATAAAATAAAATAAAAAGAAATTAAAAAAAAAAGCTCACCAGCTTGGACCCAAGGTCGCTGGCTCCAGCAAGGGGTTGCTCGGTCTGCTGAAGGCCCGCGGTCAAGGCAAATGTGAGAAAGCATTCAATGAACAACTATGATGTCGCAATGGCAACGAAAAACTAATGATTGATGCTTCTCATCTCTCTCAGTTCCCGTCTGTCTGTCCCTATCTATCCCTCTCTCTGTCCCTGTATAAAAATAAATTAAAAAATCTATTAATAAGCAAAAACATTCTGTTATGGAAGTTTTTTATCACAGCATTGAGTTTAAGATAATCTATTTGGAAATTGATATACAACCCAATTCCATCTCAATCTTTTTTTTTTAAGCGAGAGGAGGGGAGATAGACTCCTGCATGTACTCTGACCGGGATTCACCTGGCAACCTCCATCTCTGGCCGATGCTTGAATCAACTGAGCTATTTTTAGCACCTGAAGCCAACGCTCAAACCAATTGAGCCACTGGCTGTGGGAGGGAAAGGGGGAGAGTAGGAGCAGAGGGAAGGGGGGAGAAACAGATGGGCGTTTCTCCTGTGTGCCCCGACAGAGAATCCAACCTGGGACAACCACACACTGGGCTGACACTACCACTGAGCCAACCAGCCAGGGCCAACTTTGATAATATTTTCAATCTTTTGGATATCTCTGGAGGACTCCTCAAACATCCACACTGTTCAATCAAACTGTAGACTATTTATCTGCTTTGCATCAAGAATCCTAAAGTTGTAGAGTGGAAAGGACCAAAATGAAATTTTGACCAGGTCTGATTTTACAGAAGAGAAAATGTGCCTTACAAAGTTAAGTGACTTGCCTAACATGATAAGACAATATAATGTTAAAAATTTGATCAGTATTTGAAGACTCAAAATACTTGATAAAATTTAGAAAACATTCTGATTTATGAAACCACTCTTTTATGGGTTATTAGGGGTATCACAAACCCACCCGGTGCCTTTTTGAGAATTAGAGAAAAGTACTCTTTCTTCTAGACACTGCCATCTGTCAAAAATTGTCATCAAATATATAATTACAACAACACATTTTGCTACCACCTGATGAAAAATTGGCATAAGAAATATTAATCACATTAAATAAGTCACAATAAATATTTAATGGCTGTGATGTGATTAGCTGCCCCTTAAATGCAGTGGACAATTGCACAGCCATGCAAAGTAGCTAATCTTATCCTTACATGCGGAATAAATTAGCTTTCTTTACAGTGGTTGAGGTTTGTTGATTATTTGCAGTGGAAGTACATTTACCAGACCCAAATTCCACTGGGAAGGATGCTGTGAGAAAAACCGCCTTGTTAGTCACTGACACTTAATCTTATAACTTCCTGATTTCAATTTTATTTTAGTTCTAACAATCATTCTTATTATTTTTAATTAGCAAGAATTACAGAACACAAGGTTAAGAGTCCTAACTTGGAAGGAAACAGGTTCTGTCCCTCCAGGTGAAGTTGTTGGTGTAGGAAAATAGAGGGTTTCTAGAACCTTCAGTGTTGTGTTGACTGGCAATGTGTACTACATCACTGGGTAAAAATCCATAAACCCTGGAGTTTATTCATACTTCTCACTCCCAGCCTAGAGCCTGATGGAACAGCATTGATATTCCTCTCATCTGAAGATGGCTGTGGGCTGTTGGCAAACACAAGTGAAACAGCAGCCCAGCACTTGGCTTCAACAACCTGGGTTCAAGTCTTCAAGCCACGTTCATGGTGAAATTGGCACAGGGTGAAACAAGCCGTCACACTTGATCAGAGACCTGATTAACTCCAATGAAGCAAAAAACATGTTTGCTTTATTAGCAAACTACTGACAAAGGAGATTGCTTCTTAACTTGAAAAAAATACTTAACATGGAAGAAGAAACAAACAGGTGTTTGGTAGAGAAGAGATATTAAAAGAAGGGTTGTAAAACTTGCAGAAGAAAAGATGAGGGAAGAGCAATTCGCAGCAGCAGCATGGATTGTCAAAATGCTCTAATAATTATTTTTAAAAAAGACTTTAAATATTTGGCTGGTACAGAGTGGTTCTATTTAAGTTCTGGTCTGAGATTTGAGATTCAACATTAGCTGAAATTGTGCAAATGGTTCAATATGTAGGAGGCTTAATGAAGATGATGGTCCATTTCAGCCTCTTATTTATCTGCTCATATGTTAAATAATGATATTTTTCCGGGTTCTTTCCTGGCCTCTCTTTCTTATCTCTGTGTATGTTCTTGCTAGGTGCATGCCTCCTAATTACTCTATGGCTTTAAATATTGTCTACATCTTTTAGGAATCCCAGACGTTCTCACCTGATTTTCATAGTATCTCTGCAACTACCTCTGGACATTGAATATCTTAGATTTATTAAGGTCAGTGTAGATTTAGAGAGTTTATAGTAAATAAATGACAACAAAAAAAGAGTTTATAGCATAACTAATGTTTTTCAAGGGGACCACTCTAGAAATTTCTCCCAAACCAGTTCTTCCAACTGGCTGCCTGTCTCAAGAAACGGCAAACAATACCTTTCTCCTTGATGCTTCCCTTTCTCTCACACCCATATTTCCCAAATATAGATGGTCTTCATCTCTTAAATTCTATGTGAAGGTATCTACAGAGTGACCATCAATTCAGGAAGTATAAGCACATATATATGATTTATTATGATAGTACAATGCATGACAAAATAGGCTCATTTATATTTTTAGACTTTATGGCTCCCTGTATTTGGTAGAACATAATTCACATCCAGAACTCTAGCTGCAAAGGAGTCTGAAAAAATCTAGTTTTTTTTTTTTAAAAGCTTTGAAGTAAAAGAAATGTCTTAAAATGTAGTGGCTTGAAACAAGTCATTAATTTTGCTCATCAATCTGCAATTTGGGCATGGCTCAGTAGAAACAGTTTATCTTTGCTTCATTCTATATCATTTGGGGTGTGTTGGGTGGGAGTTGGGGAATCCATTTTAAGACCTGTTGCTTACATAGGTGGCAAGCTGGTTCTATGTCTCAGGTCAAAGCACAGCTGGAGCAGTGGACCAGGTCTCTAGGTTCTTCCCATCAGACTTCCCATGCATGAATTTTTTCACAGCACAGTAGCAATGTTTTTAAGAGTGAACATCTTAACAAGAGAAACAATCATGGCCCTAACTGATTGGCTCAGTAATTAGAGTGTTGGCCAGGCATGGGGATATCCTGGGTTTGATCCTTAATCAGGGCACACACAAAAAGCAACCATCTGCTTCTCTTCCCACTCTCTCCCCCTTCTCTCTCACTCTCTTCCTCTCTTGTAGCCGGTGACTCAATTGGTTTGAGCATTGGCCTTAGGTGCTGAGGATAGCTCAGTTGACTCGAGCATCAGCCCCAGACAGGGGTTGCTGGTTGGATCCCAGTCGGGGCGCATACTGGAGTCTGTCACACTATCTCCCCTCCTCTCACTTAAAAAAAAAGAGTGAACACCCCAAGAGAACCAGGCAGAAGTTGAACATGATTGCCTTTTATGACTTAACCTCAGAAGTCACATCTTATTACTTGCTGTAGTTGAATTACACCCAGATTCAAGGGGAAGAACACAGTCCTACTTCTCAATAAGATGAATTTTAGAGTCACATGTAGGAGAAAAGATATTGTTGGACTATGTTTAGGAAATACAATCTGCCACAGGAAGGCAGCCTAGAAAGAGAGTGATATGTGGGGGGAGTCTGTGAATACACAATAATGAGCAAGTACAGAACACTTTCTTTTCCCAATTGGCCTATATTACAAAGGTGCTATAGAAAAACACTAAGATTAGACATATTTTGTCAAAATTGATATTTATTATATGTTGAGGAACACTACCAATGGTGTCAGGTTTCCCAGGACTATTAAAAGGAGTATTTTTATTCCAGGTAAAATTCAACTTATTCATTAATTCATTCATTCCTCATTCATTCACCTGAAACATATTGAGTGGCTTTAATGTGGCAGGTACTGTTCTGTTCGCGGGAATACAGACATTAAAAAAAGTCAGAATTTATCTCATCATTGAGCTTTCATACTAATAGAGGAGACAGGCAACAAGCCAACATAAAATATGTCAGGAAACAAAATCTGTTACTGAGAAAATTAAAGCAGGGTAAAGCAATGAGGAGGTCCTGGGGGAAGAGGGGTTGAAGAGAGGTGGGCTGGCTTTCAGCTGGGACACACAGGACACTGAGCCAGGCTGCATCTCTTGTGACGACCAGTGCTAAATAATTTCAGTATCTTCCATGGGACGAGGGGATGTTGCTTCAGACGGGCTAATCTGGGAATACTGCTTGGAGGAGGAGACATCTGAGCAGAGGTCTGAATTTATGAATGGAAAAATAGGCCCCAATATCTTACCATTGGGAGTGAAAACTCGGCAGCTCTTTTGGAAAGTGAAAGAGTATTAAGACATGAAAGTGTTCATACAGTCTGCTTGCCAAGTGAACCTTACAGAAATCAGGACTAAGCAATAATTCTACACACAGTAAAAGATTCTGACCTAAAGAAATGTTTGTCATAGTGTTTTAGGAAAAATTTGAAAAAAGCATAAGTAGCTAACATCAGGAGCAGGGTTTCTTCACCGTGGTGCTACTGTTATTTAGTGTCAGATGAATCTTTGTGGGGGGCTGTCCTGTGCATTGTACAATGATTAACAGCATTTCTGGCTTCTGCCTACTTGATACTAGTAGCACCCTGTCCCCTACAAGTTGTGACAATCAAAAATGTCTCCAGATATCGCCAAATGTCCCCGGGGGGGGGGGGGGAGGGCTGGCAACATTGTCCCTGTTGAAAACCCTACTCCAGAAAGATTATTGTACAATAACAATGCTAGGTTTACAAAGTACGTGTAATAAAACATGCCTAAATAACAATATAAAAAATAGAATTGGAACATATTCACTAGGCAATAAAACAATGCATGGACAAAAGCTGTAAAGGCAACAAAACAATCGAAGAAACTTTGGTAATAGATAAAAATAATTGAGTAAGACTTACCTGACCCACTCACCTGGCTTCATTTGTTTCTTTTCTTTTTTTTTTTTTTTTTTTTTTACAGGGACAGAGAGAGGGATAGATAGGGACAGACAGATAGGAATGGAGAGAGATGAGAAGCACCATCAGTTTTAGCTGCGACACCTTAGTTGTTCATTGATTGCTTTCTCACATGTGCCTTGACCATGGGCCTTCAGCAGACCGAGCAACGCCCCGCTGGAGCCAGCGACCTTGGGTCCAAGCTGGCGAGCTTTGCCCAAGCCAGATGGGCCTGCGCTCAAGCTGGCGACCTCAGGGTCTTGAACCTGGGTCCTCTGTGTCCCAGTCTGACGCTCTGTCCACTGCGCCACCGCCTGGTCAGGCTGTTTTCATTTCTTACAGTGGATTATCATCTCAGAATTATGGGTCAAGGGATGAGGTTGCTATATCTGTTAGAAATTGGTTTCATTACTGGTTGGTTTCAGGGTATATTTATTGCACTATGACTATAAAATGCTTAATTAGCATGCATGTTACTTGCATAATTACTTTCTCTTGGAAGAGATTCTGGAAGGCACATCACTGATAAATACCATAAAGAAAAAGAAAATTCCTTTTCCCTTCAAAGGCCGTTTATTACTGGGACAAAAGCTAAAAAAAAAAAAAAAAAAAAAAAGCAAATTAATGAAGGCGGCATGAACTTCTGCTTCAGATCAGTTTATGATTAGACTTTGTGGGTTATGGGGAAACAAAACTGTAAAACAAGAGGACTAGGACTAGGCTAGAAAAGCAATCAAGGAACCAAAATTAGCCTGGTGGCCTTCCTCCCTGTGAAAGTTGAAAGAAGCACATTTTCATTCTTTTTTTCTTTTGTACCCTACAGAGCAGAGCTTACCAACATTTTGTAATTTGTGACACTCTACTATTTCTTTTTATTCTTCTTTCTTCCTTTTAGGTGACCATGAGTCATCTCTATGATCTCATGCTCAAGCAAGTGACCCTGCTTTCAAGCTGGTGAGCCCTCACTCAAGCTGGCAACCTCGGGGTTTCGAACCTGGGTCCTCCGTGTCCCAGGTCGATGCTCTATTCACTGCACTACTGCCTGGTCAGGCTCAGTAATGTTTTCATAACTCTACTAAACCAGAAAAAATACAGAATTGCCCTGTTTATTAAGTAATTAGGTCCAGATAATTCAATAGTAGCACCCACGCAGTGTCAGTACATGTTACTGTGTTGTCCTAAAAATGTAAAATGTTGTGAAATCCCTGCGGGACTCAGTGCAGTTTAGGAATCACAGTTTTACACACTGTCGCACCCCATCACCCTTTCTCATTTCTGTCATCCCGGTGGGACTCGTGACCACCAGTTACTGTCACTCACGCCGCAGCACAACACTCCACAGGAAACAGAAGTCGCTGGTAATATTCATATTTATCTTTGCAATGCCTTGGACAAACCATTTAAACAATGTTGGGGAAGGTGTTATTTTCATAAAAACATATTTTCCCCCAAAACAAATGTGTTTCTATTTTCTATAAAAGTTAGAATTACATGCTAAAACAGAGTTAATCACTGAGACAACATGAAACACCATCAAGAGACTTATAGAGTAAGACCAGATAGTGAACTATATAATTAAACTACACAATTACACAGAACTAGAAAACCGACTCAGTAGTAAAATATAAAAATCTACAATTATAAATATAAATTTGGTCCATGGAGACACTAGGGCAGTATTTACAGTAAGTATCAGATTATTCCCTACTTTAGGTGAATACTGCAGTTGTAAAATGTCAAAGAGCAGAGAGAGCAGAGCATTTTATATACAGTCTACTGTATTAAAAGTTCTATTTCCAGCCAACCTGATGATAGCTACAAATACAGCTAAAAAAATTGACACTAAAAAACAGACATGTTTTCTGTAGTTGGGAATTCCTAATATCTATAAATTGAAAAATTTTTGTTAAATCAATACAAAAAAACCACCATAATTCCAGTCTTAGAAATACTGTAAAATTCAATCATTTTAGTTTAAACACAGTAAGTGAATTACAAGAAATTTTGCAAAAAAGGCACACATTGTTAATGAGATCAATTTGGCAGCAGAACCCTATGTCATGAAAGTTACTGTCAGGTGATGGGGAAGGAGACGGGTAACAGAAAAAAGAAAAGAAATTTATACTCTAATAATAGAAAGAGGAGAACAGTGCTCAGATATGGGCTTTCCCAGCCTCATTCTGTGTTAAACTAAAGACTCTAAGCTCTCGGCCATGTTTCCATCGGACAGTGCGGTGCCATTACTGTCCAGGGAGGTGGAAGGGTTCTCTTCCTGCCTTGTGCTCACCAGGCTCAGGACCGCTTTGTAGAGAAACTGATACTGCTCCTGGGGAACAGAGAATGGGAGGTTATAAACAGGAAGCTCAGCAAGGACACACATTGGTAACAGAAGAAATAGTTTTAGTTCCACTTTGACACTTAATGGGAGGGTGTTGGATGACGGGCTCAATCTATATATAATCTATATTAACGCCTCCTTCTGATTAATTTTAAAGTAGCTTTTTAATTTGTCAATGTTCATTGTCTTAGAACATGGGTCCACATACATTTGCTCATGGAAAGCACTCTATTCTTTTATTCATTTCCTTCATGAAGATCAAAGGTGAGGAGACAGGGTTCTGTTACAGTTGGACCAACTTATGTGTAAGCCCTTTGGCACTAGGCACCTATAACCCACTCACAAGTCAGTTACTCATTCTCTTCTCTCCAGCTGCTAGGGAAACCAATGGGTTTGTCTATTTACAGGGAGGTCTCACAAAAGACCGCATGTCAGCTGAGGGGCCCATGCAGAATGCAAGCCTTTCACAAGGTCCACTATTTACCATTCTTCCCACTCTTCCTACCTGACTGCTCTTATGTCCTGCTTTGAGCAAAGGTGAGCGAGCGTGTGCCCTGCTGTGGCCTCAGAGTAGAGGTACACAGAAGAATAAAGTAGTTTTTCTCTAGCAGATGCTGATTTGGTTTATGGAGCTTGGAGGTCGAAGGCAGATGCACAGAGTGTGAGTTGGTGTCAAATATCATAGTGGGAAATCATTAGGATCACATGTGAAATGGTGCCTCATTGAATGCATTCATGAAACGGGTCAATGTTCAACCTCTGGAAAGTGATTTCATACAGGATGAGCTTGATACAACTCAACTGAACTGAATGAGACTTTTAATAGGGGCTCCTTTGAAGTTCAGGTTTGCTGGGGTTCCCTTGCCCTTTGGCCAATGGGTTTAGGCTGCAGCTGGAAAGATGGACCATTTACAAGACCCTTCTACATGCCCTAACCAAGAAACTGAGGGTGAGCTTAGACTTCTATAACCACAAAAGCTTCTCATTAGGCCATGTGCACTAAGCTCCCTGTGGGCTTCAGTCCGTATTTCTACAGTAACAAAAACTTCCACATTGCTTTCAGAGTCGAGACTAACTTCTCCAAATGAGCTATGTCTCTTTTTTGATTGTCCAACTTTCTTTCTTTTGAAAAGTACCTGGCTCTTGCTGGTTAGCTCAGTAGTAGAACAGGCCCAGCATGCGGATGTCAGGGTTTGATTCCCGGTCAGGGCACACAGAGAAAGGGACAATCTGCTTCTCAACCCTTCTCCTCTTTCTCTCTTGCTCCCCACTCCAACAGCCCTTGCTCGATTGGCTCCAGCGAGCTAGCCCCAGGTGCTGAGGATGGCTCCATGACTTCCACCACAGGTGCTAAAAACATAGCTCAGTTGCCGAGCAACAGAGCAATGATCCTAGATGGGCAGAGCATCGCCTCACAGAGGGCTTGCTGAGTAGTTCCTGGTCAGGGCGCATGCCAGAGTCTGTCTCTGCCTCCACTTCTCTCAATTAAAAAGAAAAAGGGAAGTACTCAAGAATTAGCCATTTGTTAATTTTAGAAATTAAATTTCACTTGAGAAAAAAAAACTTTAAAAGTTAAGACTTTGAGGTCTGCCTTCTGACAGTTTTCTGAGCTAGGCAGAACTTGAACTCTGGAAAAATAACTTTATTTTGTTGGAAAAGTCAGTGTAGTTGGTGCTTCTATTGAGGGTATTTTTCAGAACTGCAATAGATCTTAAAAACAAAGGGCACACATGCAATCCAAAATTTTTATCCATCAATTTTGTGGAAGATAAAATTTAAAATTTTCATTATTTATAGTTCCAGTTCTATGGATTGTGGACAGCATAACTTGCACTTCAGCTTTAAAATACATGCTAATGCTGTCAGTCAATGTGATCTTTTTTTTTTTTTTTTTTTTTGATATATGATAAAATGATTTTGGCGGCCTCTACAAATTCAGTGGAATTCTAACGGTGAAAAGCTTGGCTCAGTGCTTTATTACTTACGATGTCAGCAAAGACTCCTGGCCTCATCAAGTTGATCATCTTGGCTACCTGGTAAACATCCATGGAATTGTCTCTTTCTAGTTGGTGCATAAGGGTTGTCAGAGCACAGAAAGTTCCTGCTGTCACTCCTCCATGCCTTGAAGCAAAGAAAAGGGACAAAGACTCCATTTAGATTCATTAAACTTTCACATGTGGGACTCAGAGCATGCAGCCTGGACAACTTTGCAGAAAAAAAGACACTGAAATTTCTAATGAATAGCTTTTCTTTATTGTGCACAGAACTATGGTTTATGGCTTATTAAACACTCACCCCATTGTTCATGATATTAGTAATGGGATACTTCATAGAAGATTAAGATTTGCTTACATTAGGAGCTGGGAATCAATCAGAATGATCTAAGGTTATAATATGTTATATAATATACATTACATATAATATGTATGTAACATGTAATTCTTGCACATCTATTTTTTATTTGTTTATAACAGAAACCTGGCAAGATCTATTGGGTAAAGATTCCTGTGTCTGATAAATAGAAAATGTAGCAATTTTACTCCTATCTCAAGAAGTCAATGACTGAGAAATGATTTGGTTAACACCTGTAAGAATTCACATGCTAAAACCAAACCATTGCACCAAGTGTTCTCAGCATGTTCCTGTGATCCTGCACCCATCTGCTGCCTACCACGGGAGCAGGGACACCAAGAACAGGGTGGAGAAATTCCGTGCTCACCTTGGCCATAGAGGCAGATAATCCACCCTGACTGAATCACCACAATTGGCCCAAAGCACGAGGTGAGTATAAACACAATGGAAATACATGTTCTCCCAGAGGACGGTAAGCTGCAAAATGACTCAAAGTGTGAAACTTACTCATCGTGAACAATCATGGGCCCGTCCCTGCTGGCAGCTTCCTCTTTGATAATACTTAGCAGTTCAAAAGTTTTGCTGATGGGGCTATCTGGATTTGGCCACTTGGGACATTGAAAATGTCTCACTTCAAGTACATAATCATCCTATAAGAAGAAAGAAAAGTTCATGTTTTTAACAGAATCTCATTGGTTGTTGAGTAGAATCATTGAGGAAAATCAGGAACTAGAGGAAGCTGATAACGCCAAACAGCACTCACGAGTCAGCAGTAGTGTCAGCCCAGAGGGAGGAAATCACTCTGAGGAGACGTTTGTCATGTACAGACGTGTCTCTTTCTTATTCTAACAATCAGCCTTATTTGTGGGATTATCTTGTCAATCAAACCATGGAAGTATATACCAAAGATGTGTCTGTGCTGCTACATTAAAACTTCAAAAAAAAATCATGTTAAAATGTATTTTAATAACAGCACAGACGTTTTCAAATTTTAGCATTACTCAGTTCAACTAAGGGAAGGAGGAGAGAGCAGACACAGTGGGAAGACGTTGGCAGGGAGGGTGACGCTCTGGGTTCCACTCTGGCTGTTCTGATTCTTGCTTAAGTGACCAGCCAGCTTCTGTGACTTTGAATCCTCTAAATTGCTGACTCCCCAAGCTTCTTAAGTATACTCAATAAATTGCTACATTTAAAAACAAGCAACAGAACCTACATTTTATATGGTTGGTAGTGCCAGAGTTCAAAGTAGCCAAGATACTCCTAAAGACCAAAAACAATATAGGAGATTACCAGATTAGATATCAAGAATTCTGATATCCTATAAGAATTAGCAAGAGACCGCTCTTTCCTCTTCCTTCCCGGAGCGGCCAGCGGGGCCGAGAGAGTTGGCTGCGAGGAGGCGTAACAGAAAGCTCCGGCTCGGGAAAGGCTGCGCGCTCGGAGGCGCCGCGCCGGGGCTGGAATACTGAGCATAGCTGAAAAGGTGTGTTATCTGTGTCTTTTTTGAGCTTCACTGAATCACCAGCAGCTAAGTCAAGAGAAACACCTAGCAAGCAAGATGGCGACGGAGTAGGCGGATGTACCAACTTCCAACTCCCAGAAGCAAAGTGGATTATAACTCAATTTAAAGAACCATCATCTGGATAAACCAACTATGAACTAAACTAAGTGAACTCTTCAACCAAGGAACACAGAAGAAGCCACATTGAGACTGGTAGGAATAGCAAAAACGCGAAGAGGGCTGCCCAGCTCCCCGGAGCAAACGACAGCCCGGAGAGACCCGCGGGGCGGGAGGAAAGTTTGGCGGAGAGGGAGGGACCTGGGTCCCAGGAACCAAGCCCCAGCCTGCAGTCCTAGAGCCTAGAAGAGGCGTTTGGACAGTTTTGAGCTGTGAAACAAGTGAGGGAGCAACCAGGCCTACAGTGTGGAGTATTAGGTCCCTTCCTACTCTGCTGAGGGCTGCTTAAGGGTTTCGAGCGACAGGATGCTGAAATGCGGTTCTGTCGGCGTGGGCAGAGGCCAAGCCGGTGGGAGATGGGTCTAGCCCAGAGGGTCGGAGGGGACGCGTGAAAGCGGTCCGGAAGCTGCGGGCCCGCCTTTAATCCCACTTACGGGGACAAAGCGGGAGGCCAGGAACAGGCAGGCCCTGCGCAAGCCGGCCCGGACCGCGGGGACCGGGCTAGGACCAGGGACAGGCAGGGGCTCGCGGCTGAGCTGACGCTACCAGTCCCCCACCCCCCCACCGCACTCCCCCCCCCCTGGGCCGGAGAAACCGCGGTTGGCAAGTATACGTGTGCGAGCGGGCTCCGAGCGCAGGAACGGGGTAGACCCCGAGACAAGTGAAAGCTTGCAGCTGAGTTCACGCTACTATCCCGGCCCGGCCAGAGAAACCGCGGATTGCATTCATACGTGCACGAGCGGGCTCCGAACGCGGGGGCGGGGTAGAGTCCGGGACACGCGGAAGTACGCAGCTGAGCGGAAGCCAGCAAACACGCCCGCCCCAATAAACCTTGGTTTCCGACCCTGCGCAGAAGGGCCCTGGCCTCGAGGGCGGGGCTAAAGCTCCGGACGGGCAAAAGCTTACAGCTGAGAGCACGTCAAAAGCCCCGCCTAACCCGCGGAACTGTAGCGAGCAGGTTCCGACTGCTGGTTCTGGGCCGAAGTCCGGAAATAGGCTGGGTCCGCAGCTGAGCAAAGGTGCTCACCTCTACCCTTGGTGCTAAGTCTTGTGGCTTCAGTGACAGCCCCTCCCACGGAGGAGAGGCAGAAATCACAGCAAAAGCCACAGTGGGCCGGCGCTGGCAACGCTCATACCCAACCACCCTAGGCAGCGGCAGAGGGGGTGGGGGGCCTGCAGACAGACCACACCCAGAGAACACAAAGGCAACACCTACTGGACTCCAGTGGCCACAACTTGCTTATACACAGAAAAAATGGGCAGGCAGAGGAATGCAAACCAAATGAATCAAGAGAAATCCCCAGAGAAAGACCTGAATGAACCGGATATAACCAAATTACCAGAAGCAGAATTTAGAATAATGATAATTAGGATGTTCAAAGAAATTAGAGCAACAATGGATAGTCATTATGAACACCTAAATAAAGAGATAACAATTATAAAAAATGAAATTGAAATAATAAAAAAGAATCAGACAGAAATGACAAATACAGTATCAGAACTGAAGACCACAATGGAAGGAATTAAAAGCAGGATGGATGACGCTGAGGATCGAATAAGTGAGTTAGAGGACACAATAAACAAAGGCACAGAAGCAGAGAAGAAAAAGGAAAAGAGACTTAAAAAATGTGAGGAAACTCTAAGGGAGCTTTGTGACAACATGAAGAGAAACAACATTCGCATCATAGGGGTGCCTGAAGAAGAGGAGAGAGGACAGGAAATGGAAACTTTGTTCAATCAAATCATAGCAGAAAACTTTCCTAAATTAAGGCTGGGAAACACTCCACATATTCAAGAAGCACACAGAACTCCATTAAAGAGAAACCCAAAAAGATCTATACCAAGACACATCATAGTTAAAATACCAAAGCTAATGGATAAAGAAAAAATTTTAAAAGCTGCTAGAGAAAAAAAGGCTATCACCTACAAAGGAGCCCCCATAAGGTTGACATCGACTTCTCAACAGAAACACTTGAGGCCAGAAGGGAATGGCAAGATATAATCAAAGTAATGCAGAACAAGAACCTACAACCAAGACTACTTTATCCAGCAAGGCCAACGTTTAAAATTGAAGGAGAAATAAAGAGCTTCCTAGAAAAAGAAAGCCTGAAGGAATTCATAAAAACCAAACCAATTCTGCAAGAGATACTAAGGGGCCTGTTGTGAACAGTTTAAAGGGAGGAATGAATAGAGGAAAAGAAGAATACAGCTTTAAAGAATAAAATGGCAATAAACAACTACATATCAGTAATAACCTTAAATGTAAATGGATTAAATGATCCAATCAAAAGACATAGGGTAGCTGCATGGATAAAGAAACAGGACCCATACATATGCTGTCTACAAGAGACACACCTTAAAACAAAAGATGCTCATAGACTGAAGGTAAAAGGATGGAAAAAATATTTCATGCAAATGGAAATGAAAAAAAAGCAGGGGTAGCAATACTTATATCAGACAAAATGGACTTTAAAACAAAGGCTGTAGTAAGAGATAAAGGAGGACACTACATAATGATAAAGGGAACAATTCATCAGGAAGATATAACTATTGTAAATATCTATGCACCAAATATAGGAGCCCCGACATACATAAAGCAGACTTTGATGGATATAAAGGGCGAGATTAACAGCAATACTATCATAGCAGAGGATTTCAATACCCCTCTAACAACACTGGATAGATCCTCAAGAAAGAAAATTAATAAAGAAACAGCAGACTTAAAGGAGACACTAGATCAACTTGATTTAATAGATATCTTCAGAACTTTTCACCCTAAAGCAGTAGAATATACATTCTTCTCAAGCGCTCATGGTACGTTTTCTAGTATAGACCACATGTTAGGACACAAAAATGGTCTCAATAAATTTAAGAAGATTGAAATCATATCAAGCATTTTCTCTGATCACAATGCCATGAAACTAGAAATTAACCATAAAAGAAAAAGTGAAAAATACTCAAACACTTGGAAACTAAATAGCATGTTATTAAATAATGAATGGATTAACAATGAGATCAAAGAAGAAATAAAAAAGTTTCTAGAAACAAATGATAATGAGCATACATCAACTCAAAATTTATGGGACACAGCAAAAGCAGTTCTGAGAGGGAAGTTTATTGCACTACAGGCATATCATAAGAAGCTAGAAAAAGCTCAAATAAGCCACCTGACCCTGCATTTAAAAGAATTAGAAAAACAACAACAAATAAAACCCAAGACAAGTAGAAGGAAGGAAATAATAAAGGTCAGAGCAGAAATAAATGACATAGAGGCTAAGGAAACAATACAGAGGATCAATGAAACCAGAAGCTGGTTCTTTGAAAAGGTAAACAAGATTGATGAACCCTTAACTAGACTCACCAAGAAAAAAAGAGAGAGGACTCAAATAAATAAAATTAGAAAGGACAGTGGAGAAATAACAACGGACACAACAGAAATACAAAGCATTGTAAGAAAATACTATGAAGAACTATATGCCAAAAAATTAGACAATCTTGGTGAAATGGACAAATTTCTTGAATCATATAACCTTCCAAAAATCAATCTGGAAGAATTAGAACACCTAAACAGACGAATTACAACAAATGAGATCGAAACAGTTATCAAAAAACTCCCAAAAAAGAAAAGTCCTGGGCCTGATGGCTTCACAAGTGAATTCTATCAAAAATTCAAAGAAGAACTAACTCCTATCCTTCTCAAGCTATTTCAAAAAATTCAAGAGGAAGGAAAACTTCCAAAGTACTTTTATGAGGCGAGCATAATTCTGATCCCAAAACCGGGCAAAGACAACACAAAGAAAGAAAATTATAGGCCTATATCCCTGATGAATTTAGACGCTAAAATTCTCAACAAAATATTAGCCAACCGGATCCAGCAATATATGAAAAAAATCATACACCACGATCAAGTGGGATTTATTCTGGAGAGGCAAGGCTGGTTCAATATTCGCAAATCAATCAATGTGATTCATCACATAAACAAAAGGAAGGACAAAAATCACATGATAATTTCAATAGATGCAGAAAAGGCATTTGATAAAATCCAGCACCCATTCATGCTCAAAACTCTCACTAAAGTGGGAATACAGGGATCATTCCTTAACATGATAAAGGCCATCTACGATAAACCGACAGCAAACATCATACTAAATGGACAAAGATTAAAAGCAATCCCCTTAAGATCAGGAACCAGGCAGGGTTGCCCACTTTCACCACTCTTATTCAACATAGTTCTGGAAGTCCTAGCTACAGCAATCAGACAAGAAGAAGAAATAAAAGGCATCCAAATTGGAAAACAAGAAGTAAAACTGTCACTATTTGCAGGTGATATGATATTGTATATTGAAAACCCTAAAGTCTCAGTCAAAAAACTACTGGACCTTATAAATGAATTCAGCAAGGTGGCAGGATATAAAATTAATACTCAGAAATCAGAGGCATTTCTATACACCAACAATGAAATATCAGCAAAAGAAATTAAGGAAACAATCCCCTTCACTATTGCAGCCGAAATAATAAAGTACCTAGGAGTAAATTTAACCAAGGAGGTTAAGGACTTGTACTCGGAAAATTATAGAACATTGATAAAAGAAATCAAGGAAGATACAAACAAGTAGAAGCACATACCGTGCTCATGGGTAGGAAGAATAAACATCATTAAAATGTCTATATTACCCAAAGCAATTTATAAATTCAATGCAATACCAATTAAAATACCAATGACATACTTCAAAGATATAGAACACATATTCCAAAAATTTATATGGAACCAAAATAGAACACAAATAGCCTCAGCAATCTTAAAAAGAAAAAATAAAGCAGGAGGTATCACTCTTCCAGATATCAAGGTTTACTATAAAGCCATTATACTCAAGACAGCCTGGTACTGGCATAAGAACAGGTACATAGATGAATGGAAGAGAACAGAGGACCCAGAAATAAACCCACAGCTTTATGGACAACTGATATTTGACAAAGGAGGAAAGAACATACAATGGAGTAAAGACAGCCTCTTTAACAAATGGTGTTGGGAAAATTGGACATCTACCTGCAAAAAAAAAATGAAACTAGACCATCAACTTACACCATTCACAAAAACAAACTCAAAATGGATAAAGGACTTAAATGTAAGCCGTGAAACCATAAGCATCTTTGAAGAAAACATAGGCAGCAAGCTCCCCGACATCTGTAGCAGCAGTATATTTGCTGATTTATCTCCACGGGCAACTGAAATAAAAGGCAAGATAAACAAATGGGACTATATCAAACTAAAAAGTTTTTGCACAGCTAAAGACAATAGGAACAGAATAAAAAGACAAACCACACAATGGGAGAACATATTTGACAGCACATCTGATAAGGGGTTAATAACTAAAATTTATAAAGAACTTATAAAACTCAACACCAGGAAGACAAACAACCCAATCAAAAAATGGGCAAAAGAAATGAATAGAAATTTCTCCAAAGAGGACATACAGATGGCCAATAGGCATATGAAAAAATGCTCAACATCACTAATCATTAGAGAAATGCAAATTAAAACCACAATGAGATATCACCTCACACCAGTCAGGATGGCACTTATCAGCAAAACAACACAGAATAAGTGCTGGCGAGGATGTGGAGAAAAGGGAACCCTTCTGCACTGCTGGTGGGAATGCAGACTGGTGCAGCCACTGTGGAAAACAGTTTGGAGATTCCTCAGAAAATTAAAAGTCGAACTGCCTTTTGACCCAGCTATCCCACTTTTAGGAATATACCCTAAGAACACCATAGCACTGTTCGAAAAGAAGAAATGCGCCCCCATGTTCGTGGCAGCATTGTTCACAATAGCGAAGATCTGGAACCAGCCCAAGTGTCCGTCAGGAGACGAGTGGATTAAAAAGCTATGGTACATATATACTATGGAAAACTACTCAGCCATAAGAAACGATGACATCGGATCATTTATAACAAAATGGATGTACCTTGATAACATTATACGGAGTGAAATAAGTAAATCAGAAAAAAAGAAAAACTGAGAACAGCATGATTTCATACATAGGTGGGACATAAAAGTGAGAATATGAGACATGGACAAGAGAGTGGTGGTTTTGGGATGGGGGGAGGGAAGGAAGAGTGGGATAGGGAGGAGGGGAGGGACACAGGGAAAACCAGATTGAAGGTGACAGAGGACAATTTGACTTTTGGTGATGGGTATGCAACACAATTGAATGATAAGATAACCTGGAGATGTTTTCATTGTACATATGTACCCTGATTTGTTGGTGTCACCCCATTAGAATTAATAATAATAATATATATATATATATATATATATATATATATATATATATATATATATATATATATATATATATATATAAGAATTAGCAAGAGACCAATTGAATAAACAGAGATCCCAGAAACAAGCTCATACGTATATGATAGCATTTTGATTTATGACCAAACTGGTATTGCTGATCAATAAAGGAGGCTGAGACAATGCTTATCCACATGGAAAATAATGAAAGTGAACTCTTGACTCACAACACATAATGCAAAATGTTATTCCAAGTAGAGCTATAAAACATGTAGAATAAAAAGTAAAAAGAAAAAAAATCAAAGTAAAAAGGGAATTTTTAATTGAGAGGAGAAAAGATAGAAAGGCTCCCACATGCACCCCAGCTAGGATCCACCTGGCAACCACTATCTGGGGTTAATGCTCGAATCAACCAAGCTATTTTTAGTGCCTGAGGCCAACATTTAGACCAACCAAGTTATCCTTGCTAAGGCTGGAACCAATCAAGACACTGGCTGTGAGAGGGGAAGAAAGAGAGAAGGGGGAGAGGGAGAGGAAGAGAAGCAGATGGTTGCTTCTCATGTGTGCCCTGATTGAGAATTGAACCTGCGACATCTGCACACTAGCTGATGTTCCATCCACTGAGCAAGCACGCCAGGGCAAAAGGAATTTTTTAAAGACACCAGATGATTTCCTTATAAAACTGGGAAAGGAGAAGCTGAATAAATTCACATAGAGCACACATTAGAACTTTCCTTCACCAATAAAAATCACACACAAAAAATCAAGCCCTGACCAGTTAGCACAGTGGATAGTACATCAGCCCAGCATATGGATGTCCCAGGTTCAATTACTGGTCAAGGCACACATAAGAAGCAACCATCTGTTTCTCTTCTCCTCCTTCTCTCCCTTTTCTCTCTTTTTCTCTCGCAGGCAGTGGCCTCAGACAGGGTTGCTGGGTAGATCCTGGCCGGGAACATGCGGAGTCTGTCTCTCTATTTCCCCTCCTGTCACTTAAAAAAGTAAAAATAAATAAATAAATAAAAATAAGGCTTTCAGACACAGAAGTTAATTTTAAAAAGAAAGTCAAATCACAGACAGGAAAGAAGGTGTCTGTAACATGAATAGCTGACAAAGGATTGGTGTCCAGGTCATAAAGGGACCTCTAGTAAATCAGTAAGAAAATGGTCAATAACAGTAGAAAAATGAAAAAAATCATGAATAGAAATGCCACAAAAGATGATGTAAAGTTATCCAACTTCACCTGCAACAAAAGAAATGCAAATGATAACACCATGAGATGCCTATCATTCCCATCACAATACTGGTGAGGATGTAGAGATTCCATATTACTTATATACTTCTGTGGGCATGGGGACTGGCAGAGCCACTTGGAAAAATAGTTGGCATTTCTTAATAAAGTCACAGAAAGTTGAAGATGCTCATGCCAATGACCCAGCAGGGGAATTCCAAGGCATACCAAACAGAAAATGTTGCATGTGTTGAAAAATATTCATAGCTATATTATTTGCAATAGCAGAACAAGACAACAAAACAAACAGCACAAACAAGTAACCAAATGTAGATTGGAAGGAGTCTATTATCTGTCTATCTATCTATCTATCTATCTATCTATCTATCTATCTATCATCTATCTATTTTGTGACAGAGACAGAGAGAGGGACAGATAGGGACAGACAGACAGGAAGGGAGAGAGATGAGAAGCATCAGTTCTCCGTTGTGGCACCTTACTTGTTCATTGATTGATTTCTCATATGTGCCTTGACCAGGGGACTACAGCAGAGCACGTGACCCCTTGCTTAAGCCATTGACCTTGATCTCAAGCCAGTGACCTTGGGCTTCAAGCCAGCAACCTTTAGGCTCAAGCAAGTGACCACGGGGTCATGTCTATGGTCCCATGCTCAAACCAGCGACCCTGAGCTCAAGCTGGTGAGCCTGTGCTCAAGTTGACGACCTCCAGGTTTCAAACCTGGGTCCCCTGCATCCCAGTTCAATGCTTTATCCACTGTGCCACCGCCTGGTCAGGCGGAAGAAGTATGTTTATAAACTGGAATGCTAACCAGCAGAATTAAATAAATTGAAACTATACTCAATTACATGGCTAAATCTCAGCAGTATCATGATAAAGAAAAGTGAAAAACCTCTTAAAAATACACAAAATGTAACTTAAATGAAGTTTGAAATGATTTTAAACTAAAGAGTAGGGCGCTGTGGAATATAAGCACAAAAGGTAAAATTATAAAGCAAATCAATTTTGATGTAGTCCCATTTGTATATTTTTTATTTTGCCCCCTCATTGAAATCAAATAAATAAAATACGTCAAGATAGGGATGAATACCGATTCAGGAAGTAGCTATTTCTTGGGGCGGGGAGGATGGAGTGAGGTGGGGGGCTCAGCAGGGACTTCACTAGTAAAGGCGAAGTTCTCTTCCTGGAATATATTGACAGTATCATTTTAATACCTTGTGTGTATGTGAATATATATATATTCCCCACCCCCCAGGGATAGAGAGAGAGTCAGATAGAGGGATAGATAGGGACAGACAGACAGGAACGGAGAGAGGTGAGAAGCATCAATCATTAGTTTTTCGTTGCCGTTGCCACACCTTAGTTGTTCATTGATTGCTTTCTCACATGTGCCTTGACTGCGGGCCTTCAGCAGACTGAGAAACTCCTTGCTGGAGCCAGCGACCTTGGGTCCAAGCTGACGAGCTTTTTGCTCAAGCCAGATGGGCCCGCGCTCAAGCTGGCGAGCTCAGGGTCTCGAACCTGGGTCTTTGGCATCCCATTCCGGCGCTCTATCCACTGCGCCACCGCCTGGCCGGGCTACCTTGTATATATTTTATGAACATTCTTTTTAATCTAGCCAATATTAACTAATCAAATAAGCTCATATAACAAATTAGTAAGTAAAGGCTCCTGGCTCTTGGTTTCAGTAGGTTACGCCACACCTTGGGCACTGAAACAAATCCTGGTCTCTCTACTATAGACCTTCACTCCTCGACCAACCTCAAATGCTGTGGGATTATTTCAGAGGAGGGGGAAGTGCTTATAAATGTCTGAAGTTAAGAAAGCGCCTACTTCAGTCTTTCCATCATTTATCCCCATCATTTTAGAAACACTGCCAGTCCCTCTGTTAGACTCCTGGGTGAGCAAGGTGTTCACAGTAGCTGATCTGTGTTGTGGAGACACACCAAAGTGGCATCAGTCATGACTACTGCTTTTCTGCATGTACCTGGAGAAACATGGGCTGATTGCCCAAGGCCACGCTAAGATACTAGATGTGACCAATAATTAGAATAATGGGTATGAAAAGATAATGGGTATCTAATGATTATTACTCTCATAATCCACTTTTTAGGGGAGAAGGCATGGGAGACTACGGATCTGAAGGGGTGATCCTGAAGTGTTGAGAGAATAGTTACAGATGGCAATCAGCATGGAATGTTAAGAGTTTTTAGAGACCTTAGCATTCATCTGGTATCTGCCCTTCATTTTACCAATAAGGAACATAAGCCCTTCTCCCAAGGCCATGCTGCCCATCAGCGGCACTGGAACCAACACGCCCCTTTCTTTGTGTGTGTGCTTCAATCAAGTAGGAGACTATTGCAATGTTTATACCATTAATTTACTTGCATTATCAAATATATATGTTTTGGTCACTCAAATATTTTGGAGAATGCTGAATCTTCTTTTCTTAAATTAAATTTGTTGTAGTGACATTGGTTAATAGGATCATGTAGGTTTCAAGTACACATCTCTATGACCCGTGATCTGTATATTTTGCTGTGTGCCCACCACCCAGAGTCAAACCACCTTCTGTTGCCATATATTTGGCCAGCCAGGAATAAAGATGAAATACTGCCATTTGTGACAACATGGATGAACCTTGAGAATTTCACTTATGCTAAGTGAAATAAGTCAGAAAAAGCTAAGAACCATAGGACTCCATTCATATGTGGGATATAAAACTGAAACATATAGATACAGACAACAGTATGGTGGTTAGCAGAGGGAAGGGGGTGGAGGGTAGTAAAGGGTATGGAGCATATATTACATAACATGTGCTTAAGATGAAAAGTTTGTCATTATTGTATCCGTACCTGGGTAGCTTCTAAGATAAAATCTTGAATTAAAAGTTTTTCCTCATTAGACAGACACTTGTGCTCTTCAGCCATAAGAGTGACCTTAAAGCTCTCACAATTTATAGGCTCATCTTTGTTTGGCCAATAAACAAATTCATCTTCTGCCTGGAGGATTGAAAACCAAAGAAAATGCTAGCTTTTGATACAATATCTAATTAAGCAGGCTGCAAAATGAAGTTAACTGGTTGCCATAGAAGATTGAACTCAAATTTTTCTTTGCATCACAAAATTTACTCTTAAATATTTTGTGTCTTAAACAAAACTGATCTTCAGCATAAAACTTAAGAAGCCATACTATTGCTTTGTTGGTTTGCTTTCTCAGTCTATCAATAACAAAGATCGGTCACTGCTTCTGTGATTGACAACTAAGTAGAGAAAAAGTCAAGTGATTTTAAGATCTCAGTGATTTGTAGCATTATTTAGAATGATCAGCACAACTTCATGGACAAAAAATGAATCACTGGGTATGCATGCAAAGTCTAATGAAATATTAATTTGATTTTATTTTGTGGGTTTTCCAAATATATATTAAAAAGGAGAATAGGATATCCATAATTTTCTGATACAAAAAAGTCCTTCCAATACTAAGAGTTCACTTTATTCCAAATTGATCTTCTTCTTCTTCTTTTTTTTTTGGGGGGGGGTGAGAGGAGGGGTGATAGTGAGGCAGACTCCCACATGCGCCCAGACCAGGATTCACCTGGCAAGCCCATCTGGGGCCGGAGCTCAAGTATTGAAATATCTTTAGTGCCTGAGGCTGACACACTCCATGGAGCTATCCTCAGTGCCTAGGTCCACACTTGAACCAATCAAGCCACTGGTTGCAGGAGGAGAAAAAGGAGAGAAGGGGGGAGAGAGAGAGGTAGAAGCAGATGGTCACTTCTCCTGTGTGACCTGATGAGAAATCAAACCTAGGACATCTATATACTGGGCCAACATTCTATCTACTGAGCCACCAGTCAAGGCCCCAAATTGGTCTTCTATGTATCTTCTTAAACTGAGGAATCTTCAAGTATTATTGAAAAAATATAAACATGAACTGACTTCATTCATGATTGTAATTGTAATTTTCTTAGCAGCATCACAAAATACTTAAATTTAAGTTAATTTTAATCTACTCTTATTTAAAACTGTCAATCAACAATTTCAGACATGGTTGTATGACCAAACCAGACCCAATAGTAGTCAAGGTGCAACTCTAATGACATTAGTTTCTTAGTTGAAAAACACTATTTTTTTGTACGCTGGACTTTTGGGTGTTGTGACGAGGTATTCCCCCCACAAGGAAGGTACTGAGAGTTACCTGAGGGACTTACCATGTTTTGGCCATCAGGCAGCATGACCACCAGCTGGGCATTGTGGTCCCATATCATCCTCCAGAAATCCTTGATGGTGTGGAGAAGGGGATGCTGGGTGATGACAAACTCATTGCTCTGATAATAACCCTACAAAATCCAAGAGAAGACAGCTAGAACCCTGATCTAGGACTTCAAACATTCAGAAAACATTTACAAGTTTATGACAGCCTTTTCATTTTCAGATAATGTTTATCTATAATACTGTGATTACACTAGTCAACAGTTTATTTTCTATTTTTTAAAATATTTTATTAAGTGAGAGGCAGGGAGGCAGAGAGACAGGCTCCCGCATGTGCCCCAACTGGGATATACCTGGTAAGCCCCCTACAGGTAATGCTCTGCCCATCTGTGCCACTGCTCTGTTGCTCAGCAACTGAGCTATCTTAACACCTGAGGTGAGGCCATGGTGCCATTCTCAGCACCTGGGGCCAACTTGTTTGAACTATTCGAGCCATGGCCGCATGAGGGGAAGCAAGAGAGAGAGAGAAAAAGAGAGAGAGAAGAGAAGGAGGAGGGGAGTGGTGGAGAAGCAGATGGTCACTTCTCCTGTGTGACCTGACTGGGAATCAAACCTGGGACTTCCTCATACAGGGCCAAAGCTCTAACACTGAGCCAAACAACCAGGGCCTCTAGTCAATGTTTAAGGGGCACTTCCTATAGGCCAGGTATGGCACTAAGCATTTTTCTTCTTCTTTCGTCTGTGATTCCTCCCAGAATTTCTTTGGGATAGAAAATGTGATCCACACTTTACAGATGATTCAACAGAGGCTTAAGAAGTTAAGTACTGTGCTCACATTTACACAGTATCAGCTCTAGGAGCACACTTACCAAGACGACCTGTGGCCCGTGTCTCCTACTCTAGATAGGGCGGAAATCTACAGGAGAGTTATACCTTTCACTCCCTATAAGTCCCAATGGCAGAGTGCCACATTTCACACCTCTAACAACAGGGTACCTTTGGTGTTCAGGCACCCTCCCTTTGACAGCTGAGTGTATGCTTTGTGTCTATTTATCAGTCCTGAGTGGTCTTTGGTTCCTGCATCTACTTATTTTGCAGGTTTGTCCAGTCCCAGCACACATGAAAGTGTCAGGAATGTTGTCTCCTATTTCTACCGTGGTGGTGTCACAGCTGCTGCCTGGGGCGGCTCACTCGGTCTGGGTCCTGGTAACACAAGCAGGCAGGCCGCCTCCCCAATGACTCCTCGGACTTACCATGATGTAGGAGGCATTGATGTAGTCTGTGCCTTCTCCACTCAGGGACGAAATACCAACCCTCGATCTTTCCACTGCAACACAGAACATGCGTGTAAGCAACCATGCTCACAGCGCTGTCCCTCCCATCTCCCCCCATGCCCAAACTGCAACGCAGAGCTGCATGTCCCAGGCTGAGTGTCTTTGACCTTTAAGTTAATTTTACTATGCATTTTGCAGTTTTAGATGAGACTTTAGTGTTTGAGAGACTTTTTTAAAAGTTAAATTATCCTGCATAATTAGAAAAACATGAGTGTATTGCTTTTGTCCTAAAATGTATAAATATTGTCAAATTACTTACAAGGCTTCTATTATAAAAGAAAATTTTTTTCCCCAAGATTTAACATAACCTACCAGGAATGATGGAAGAAGTTCTGTTCTTCTCCCTGTTGCATTGCTTTAGGGCTGTGGAATAGTCACTCTGCTGTATATTTGATTGACTCAGGAGCTGAGAAGGGGTCAAGGAAGAATACAGATTATTTCCTTTAAGTTACACACACACACACACACACACACACACACTCACACACACACTCACCATTCACATACACACATAGCCCAACCAAGGTAACGCACTGTCTATAAATATATCTGACTTGTTCTCCAAGAATTCCTTGCACTTTCAGAAACTCCCTGGCACACTTACGTTTAATAACAGTAAAGTTGGAAGAAGCAGAGACATTCTTCTCTAGTCTGACTTTCAGCATTGGGAGGATCGTCCTCAGGGCTTCCTCTACAGGTGTGCACTCTTCACTTCTTAAATCTCTCACACTTGAGAGGAAATAAATGGCATGATGTGTGTGTGTGCATGCGTGTGTGCACTTACATACCAGGGTGGGCAAAAGCAGCATTCTGTTTGTTTGTATATGAACAAAGAGCACAGGATTAACTCAAAAGGAGCACAAAATGGCATAGTAAACCTACTTCTGCACCCCTGTATATGGAAATAGTTAGATTTTATTGATCCTTTTGGAATTTCATCACATGAATAATGTACTTGCTGTTTACCTATTTTCCAATTACTGAGAGCTCAGGTTATTTCTAATGTTTTGCTATGTCAGATTTTGTAGCAATGAATATCCGTTCTGTGTTTCTGAATATGCACACGTGTGAGGTTTCTATAGAGAATTAAGAGTAATCAGTGTTTAAGTTCTGATATTCTGATAAGGTGAAAAGTGAGAAGAAGAGGAACAACTGAAACTGAAACCTCAATGTTTGCTAACTAACTCTCCTGGGTGTTTCCTAGCCCTTCCAAATTCTTCCTATATATTCCTCCTTCAGACATTGGCCCTTTTTCTCTAGGAATCCCAGGAGGTAAGAGTTTAGTGCAGGGAAAACATGAACCAAAACAACCACCTCCTTTCCTTTAGAAGCCTGGACCCTGCAGCTGCCCCCACCCAGCTGCAGGCCTGGTCACAGCTGCTTTCTGAATTTTTTGCTGGCTGATTTCTGGAAGTCGAAGAGTCAGATTGCAGGAGGAACAATATTGCACAAAACACGCTCTCCTCTCCAGTTCATGCCTTGTGACAGATGAGTGGCAGAAAAGAGGTTGGAGAAGCTATTGTTGTGGTGTGGCCTATTCTAGCTCAGGGGCTTTAGAGTGAGGCAGATTTTCTTCCAAGGAGCAGCCCGAGCAGCCCTAGCCACAGAACTCACGCTGAGTGGTCTGGTTCTTTCAAAGTACAAAGAGCACTTGAACGGTCTGTGTTATGAGTTTGTCTGTTCATTCTGTCAGGCTCACTGTCCTCCTTTCCCGGACCAAGTCTGCATTTATAAAAGTTAGTCTAGGGTTTCAGAGAACTTTTCTTTTTGCCACTCAAAATTAAGGTTCTCCTTGAGATGTACCACGTGGCTCCGTGGCCTCTTGTGTACAACAATACCAGCCACTGTGCCTACAGCGCTCTCCGCTCACCCACACAGCCTTGTCGACTCAAACGGGAAGACGCAGGCACATTCAATACTGTGGGGACACCCAAGAGGCTTCCAAGAGGACTCACCTTGAATTGTTTCTCGAGCTTCGTTTTGCCTGCTGGTCCGGGAATGAGGAGCGTGTTGACATAGGCGTGAATGTGACTGTCCCGCACCTCTGTCTCCTTACTAAGAATGGCCTCAACCAGCGCATCGTGAATGAAGACATACTGTTCCTGGCAAAACAATGACAATAAGGAATGTTACTTCAGATTATTTTTATTTGTATCTAGGTATAAAAGCAGTACTTTCCATTGACAGACCAAAATAGTTTTACAAAAGTCAGAAAGAAACCCACTAAGACAGCTTATCAGGCCTGATAGGATGTCAGGTGGAGGAGAAGACAGGAAGCAATGCAGATGGGACACAGCTCTTGTCATCCCTCCCTTACTAACTCTTTACGTCTTCTTCTTTTTTATTTAGAGCAAAAGAGAGACAGAGGGGGACAGAGAGACAAAAAGAAAGATGAAAAGCATAAATTCTTTGTTGTGGTACCTTAGTTGTTCATTGATTGATTTCTCATATGTGCCTTGACTGGGGGGCTCCAGCCGAGCCAGTGACCCCTTCCGCAAGCCAGCAACCTTGGGCTCAAGCTATTGACCATGGGGTCATGTCTATGATCCCACGCTCAAGCTGGTGAGCCTGTGCTCAAGATGGCAACCTTGGGTTTTTAAACTTGGATCCTCAGCGTCCCCGGTTGGTGCTCTATCCACTGCTCCACCACCTAGTTAGGGACCTCTTGACTTCTTGTGGAGTAACTTTTGCAGGAAGGAGGCAGGAAGATGTTGGGTGGCAAAGCAATGCCTTCTTTGCTTGTCCTTCAACCTGATATCCACTTCCACCGTTTGCATGAGGACTTCTATAATGTCTACAGCTCTGATGGGTCTCGCCCTCTGTCAATACTAATTCTCCTTTAGCTAGTCTTATAAAATTTGGCAAAGTTGTCTATGCAGTTCTTAACCCTTTGAGTAGTACGAATGCTCATGTACGTCCTCACTCAAAGGGTTAAAATACTCACTATTCAGAGGGCTAATAGTTACCTTGTTTTTTATGTGTAGAATTCGCCTCTGGTCTTATGTGACAAGAATGCCCCTGTATTCATGGAATGAATGAACTTTGGTTTGGTTTTGAAACTAATTATATGTTTCCAACTGCTTTCAAGCCACCAGCCATAATTTTCTATTTACATTCTTTTATATTTAGATAGAATGAAAACAAATACAGATATGCAGACTCTGTCCTGTGTCATAAATGGGCAAAGGATATGGGTCTGAAAAGGGACAGAATGTGGGCATATTTTTTACTTTTTCAATATGAAGATGAATCCATTCATTTGCTATGTACAAGAAAAACTTGAGGATTTTGCTAGCAAAAAATAGGTGCTAATTGATCCATTTACCAATTTTCTGCAATGTTCTCTGTCACCACTGTTATTTTAAATATATTCCCTGATTGGTCCAAAAATAGGCAAAGTTTAGGTGTCCCATGACTTATACGCAATTAAGTGTTATGGATTGAATCCCCCCCCCAAAAAAAAGGTATATTGAAGCCCTAATTGCTCAGAACCTCAGAATGTGACCTTCTTTGTAAATAGAGTCATGGCAGATCTAATTAGTTAGAATGAGGTAGTGACTCGAGTCCTTTTAAAAGGAAGATTTGGACACAGGTACAGAGGGAAGACAGCCATTTGAAGACAGAGACAGAATTATGTTGTCACATCCAAAGGCAGGGGTCTACTGGGAGCTCAAGGAGATTAAATAAAATATCCTTCCTTAGGAATCTCATAGGCAGCAGGACATTGCCAACACCTTGATTTTGAACTTCTTTTGGCTCTGGCTGGTTTGCTCAGTGGTAGAGCATCAACCCGGCATGTGAATGCCCTTGGTTCGATTCCTAGTCAAGGCACCCAGAAGAAGCAACCATCTGCTTCTCCACTCCTCTCCCTCTCCCTTTCACTTCTCTCTCTCTATATCTCTCTCCTGTAACCAGGCTCAACTGGAGTGAGTTGGCTCCGGGCACTGAGGATGGCCCCAAGCCCTCTTCCTCAGGCACTACGAAAAGCTTGGTTGCTGAGCAACGAAGCAACGCACAAGATGAGCAGAGTATTGCCACCTAGTGGGTTTGCTGAGTGGATGCCAGTCAAGGTGCATGCAGGAGTCTGTTTCTGCCTCCTCTCCTCTCACTTAAGAAAAGAAAAGAAAGAAAAAAGAACTCATTTCTTCCAGAACTATGAGACAGTACAAACCTGTGGTTTTAAACCACCCGGTTTGTCGTACTTTATTGTGGTAGCCCTATCAAACTAATTCACTTGATAATACAAACTCTGGTCTACCCAACTTTAGCATTTTAGTGATGTTTTCAACCCTTAGATAAATAAAATTGTCCCTTTTATCATACCTCAGTTTGCACCAAATAATTTCGTTGTGAACGAATGTGCTTTAAGAAGCCAAACACATTGACCGTGCCTTCATGCTGAATTTGCTGCAGCATACTGTCTAGGACAATATATGTGCCTGTTCTCCCAACTCCGGCACTGAAGAGAACACAAATAAAAACTCTGTCAATGTCAAGAACAGAATAAATTGAAAGATGGGTCCCTACTAGCTGTCTTGTAAATTAAAATAATTTCTTTCCTCAAGCAAATGAGTCACATAATAAATAACTAGTCATTTAAAACTGTAAGTTCAGCATAATGCTCAAATAACAGAAAGTTTCTTTATTGATCTCTTTGCCACCTGTCAAATTGCAGAACAATCTATTTCTGTTGGGAGACTTGATTTTCAATAATTATATTTCTTAGTTGTTTTATATCCTATAATAAAAATATTGTGCATCAGAGCATAGCAAATAGACACGTAATCTGAGAAAAAAAAATCAAAGCACCAGCTTCACCAAACTCTGAGAAGAAGAGGTCCCCGGGTCTGTATTGTCAGGCAGACATGTTTGTAAAGGTTTCCGCATCAATGGGAAAAAGAATTTGATAAGGCTTGCCGCTGAAAATATCATTTCAGTGAGACCGTGAAGAACTAAGCGTAACTTCAGTCATTTCTAAAGGGCCATTATCTGTCGACTTATTCAAAGAGTCTACCGAAGGGGTTCTTTTCAGACGCATCAACAAATAGAAGGTGCTAGAGTGGAAAATTTTCACCTGCACGGCACAATAGCCTGCTCCTTCTCTGTTTGCTCAGAAACAATTCCTGACCTTCAGAGCTATTTTTCTCACATCTTCCTGTTTCTCTCAGCTTATATTCAGTAACATTATAAAAAAATCAAGATAGGGCTCTCAAACTTTCTCTGATGATAACTCCTGAGATAGTTAATTAGAATATGTCAGATAAGCACATTGATGGAAAGTACTTGCTTATATAGAAACACAGGCACTGCTTTGACAAAAACACTGTGCATAGAAATGAATTTTATTTTTGTGGTCATACATTTTTTTAAGTCAAAGCTCAGTAAAGGTTAACTGATTTTTTTACTTTAACTAAAAAATATCACCTGAAACCTCTAGCATAATTTCCTCTTCCTCTGTTATACCATTATTTCTTATCATCAAACCAGTCTTGGGAATTTAAATACTTGCGGCAACGATGAATTGATAATGCATTCAATAGGATATATTAGAAAGAACTCAGGAAAATGAGAAAGGGTTTTAAATCTCAAACTGTTTTAAAAAAACTTAAAAAGTATTTTGTCAAATTCCTCACACTTGACCTGGCTGTTTGGCTCAGTGGTAGAGTGTGGGCCTAGAGTATGAATATGTTGGTCAGGGCACAAAGGAGAACTAACCATCTGCTTCTCTCCCCTCCCCCTTCCCCTTCTCTCTATCGCCCCACTTACCCCCCACAGTCATGGCTCGATTGGTTTGAGCAATTTGGCCCCTGGCACTGAGGATAGTCCTGTGGAGCCTCTGCCTCAGGTGCTAAAAATAGCTTGGTTGTGAGCATGGGCCTTAGATGGGCAGAGCATTGGCTTCAGATGGGGTTGCCAGGTGAATCTCGATCAGGGGTGCATATGGGAGTCTGTATTTCTGTCTCTACTCCTTCCACTTAAAAAAAAATTCCTCATGCTCTATGTCCTTCATTTTCTCTGATATAAACATGGCATAATAACTTCATAATAGCATATTACATCCTAGGAACAAAGGTTGGTTCTCAAGCATTTTTATTCAATGCTATTATATTGTAGTGAATGTTTAATGACAAAACATTGTTCTGCTTGCCTCACATAGTTAATAAGTTGACACCCAATTCAACAATCAAATAGGATAATAAACACCATAAAAATACCCAGTGCTTTGAAATATTCAGCAATCACATTCTAGGTCTGGCATACCCAGTTCCTACTGAACAACAATTATGAAAATGCAATTTCATTCCCTGTCATTGTCCTTGTGGCAAAACCTTGGTTCCGTTGATTTCGTGTTATCAGCATAAATGATTCTGTGGGTAAGAGAGTCGTCTCAGTGACCCACCTGCAGTGGACAACAACAGGCCCCACAGCATGGCGCTTGGCGTGGGACGCCTTCCTCACGAAGGTCAGCACTGGCAAGGCATACTCAGGCACGCCCATGTCCGGCCACTGTGTGTAGTGGTACTGTGTGATCACACGCCCGCTGGGTCGCCCTTTCTGGGAGCCCTGGAGCAGACCAGACAGCTGGTGTCAGGAACACACACAAACACACGGGCTCTTCAACAGCAACTCAGGAGTCAGCCTGATGCTGACAATCTATACTGACATCATTCGTGATGGTCGGTTTTACATGTCAGCCTGGCCAGGCCGTACTGGCGTATGGTTTGGTCAAACACCAATCATACCAAAGGCGGCTGTCAAGGTACTTCTTAGATGGGATGGACATTTTAATTCTAGACTTTGAGTAAAGCAGATTATGCTCCAAATATGGATGTGCCTCATGCCATTAGTTGAAGGTCTTATGAGAAGACTGAGGTTTCTAGAAGAAGGAATTTTTCTCATGACCATGAATGACACTGCCTGAATGTCCAGCCTGTGTCACTCAGGGAATCCCAGTTTCTCTCAGTATTTCTTTCTATCTCTATCTCCATGACTAATACATTACCTTTCTATTTTTTTCCCACTTCTCTTACTTCAAGCTGCACTACGTTTAGTTGGATGTGCAGTTATCAAAGGCACATGAATTTTTGTTCATGCATGCAGCACACCACTGCTACCATTGGCAGCAGGACCAATCTAGGTCCAAAGCCACGGCTGGCACTCAAGACTTGGAAAAAACCTTTGGGATTGAGTTGTGGTGATAAGAACCCTTAATGCCTTGAATTATACATTTTTACCCTATCTTAGTTATATCCCCCACTCACTTGAAAAAGGACCAGATGAGTTACTCAGTTGATAATGCCCATTATTTGTGGACTCACCTTTTTAATTTTTGTGTTTCTTAGAGTGAAAGTCCTCACAGTATAATAAGCAAGCATTTGAACACTCTTCTGAGTGACCAGAAAGTTCCCATACTCTTCACTACCATCGGCAGGCCAGTACTGGTCACATTTTCTCTGCAAAAAAGGAAAAATGGAGATGCTATTTCCATACCAAAATGCATTATGTAAGAGTAGTCCCTGAAACCTGTAAAGGTCTGAGACTGTGGGAAGAATGGACTATCTCACTCTTCAAAATATTTCCTTCCTTTCTAAGGGAGTGCAGATTGGCTGTTGAGGAGACCAGGGACAGAATCACAGAAGTGAAAGGAAGACGACATGATTTGGTCCAAACTTCTTCCTTTCAGATGAGGAAACTGCCGTCACCATATAGCTAGCCCTGGAAAACAGATCTTCTGAATTAAAATCAATCTCACTCTATACTGCTTCTTGATGGGACCCATTTATTTTTTCTCTCAATATAAAGGATGCATTTAAATAGCAGATAACTTGATTGACAGTGAAACCTTTGGATCTAGTATGTTAACAGTTCTCTTTCAGCTGTCACACTCACTAGAAAGGAATCCTGAAGAGCTCCCATTACTTCTGAGGCTCCCATTACTGCTGACTCTCTTAGAGCAGTGTAAAGCACCTCTATGTGTTATTGCATGGATGCCCTAATAGGTTACCTACATACCCTTCCCTTCTCCACGAGGTTTGTGATCATGACGATGACTTCCACATTGTGCTCCCATATCATTCTCCAGAAGTCTTCAGCTGTGGATTTCAGTGGGCCCTGGGCAGCAATGTAAGCTTTTGGTCTGGTGTATCCCTGAAGGAACAAACAACAAGCATTTCTCACTGATTTGCATGCCATTTTTAACCACCTAAGCCTTAAGTTTTCTAAGTCAGTGCATTTTTTTCTATAAAGAAAAAACACATAAAATAAACTTGCAAAGCTAGAGAAACTTAATAGAAATATGGCAACTCTCCTCTATATGTTTTTGTAGAAAAAAGGTGCTCACATGTTTGCACCTTTAGCCCAAGTACATTTAATCTAAGTCTAAATACTATGTGTAATATCTGGTCCTTAATTGTGCTGTTTTGAAACATGTTTCAAGCATTGGGACTCAATTGTTTTCAATAGTTAGGAAATTTCTGTTGGTATCTCCTGACCCTCTCCTGGGGGGGCACTGAGCAACATCACTGAGCATCCACTGCTGGTCAAGATACTTTACAGACATTGACCCTAATCTGTAAGCTATTTGCAAACTGGAAGCAACATCTGATTTGGAGATTAGAAAACCAAAGTTAGAGGAGTTAAATGGCTTTCCAAACTCCCACAGCTAGCAAGTGGGAGAGCTGGGATTCAAAACAAGTCCTGACTCCCAAGCCCACACACGATATGACATCCATATCGCCCTCTCTGGCAACAGGAAGTAGTAGCCAGAACAGACCCACTGGACATTTGTATTTGGTGCTCCCATCTTTGAATTCAGAGTCCCACACAGAATAAAACTGAAGGCAGCTAGACTGAGAGGTCACTGTTAGGAAAATAGTTGAGTTCTTGTGACATTCACCTGACCACAGTGAGAAATAGGAAAGTAGAAGTAGTCTGCAGCCCCTGGAGAGCTCTAATAAGTTCCACAAAGCTGTGTATCCCAAGGGATGCCCAAGATTAAGAAGGCTGATAACTGGTTTAGTGGTAATCACTTTTAGCCAGTGCCACCTTGGAAATTCTTTGTCAGAATTTATTGTTCATTGCTATCTATACAGTATTGTGCCAAGGGCTCTGGGGCATTCAAAACAAGCACTGGTCTTGCCCTTTATATTAAAGGGGTAATAAACCTTCATAAATGTATCTACTATCTCCATCTATCCATCCATCCATCCATCCATCCATCCATCCATCCATCCATCCATTATCTATTCATTCTACCTTGAATATTCCCAGTCTGAATCCCTTTCTCATCTAGAAGATAAACCAAATACATAAGCTTGGCTGTTATCCAACTAAAATCCTTTAGTCATGGGATCTCTCCTCACTGGTCTGTATTTCATACTATCTATCACATAACATGTATTATGTACTAGTGTGTGTTTGGCACAGTAGTATAATAAATTATCAACTTAGTATAATTTCCATAACATTTCAGTTAAATCATGCTTACATCAACATAATTGGCATTGATGTAATCAGTCAGTTTGCCATCTTTTTCAGCAAGCTGTGCAAGCTTAACCCTACTATGATCATCTGTAACAAAAAAAGAAAGAAAATATTTCATTATAGCACAGATTACAGCATAAAGGTCTTATATATCTACATAAAAATTTATTAGGTACATTAAAATCAATTGAAATATAATTTAGTAGGCTTTTTGAGGATACAGAGATGACAAAGATAAAGATAAAAATAAGAAAAGCTTCTGTCTTTGAGAATTTTTCTAACATAGAAGGTGAGAATGGACATGTACACAGAAAGAAATATCAGGTTTCAAAAGAGAGGTGAAAAATGTAAGGGGAAGACCATGAAGGAAGAACCTGCATTGGTTTGGGATAATAAACATTTTTGTAGAGACTGAAACCTGAACTTGGCATTTAGATGAGCATATAAACGTGGACCCTGGGGCTGTGAACAGCAGCAAGCCAATGAAGGGAAAGAAGAGGGACAGGTCTGAGAAAATGGAGGAAGGGTAGCACTCTATACGCTCTGAGATGAGGCTGAGGGAGAAAGGGAAGTAGAGAAGGAAGCAAAAGGGACCAAGGATGTTTCCACGAATGGGCACAGCAAACAGCTCTTTCAAGGGAAGACTCTCAAAGTGAAACTACTGCAGAGGGAGAGAGAAGGAATTTTGCCCAACAATATACGTGGATCCTGCCCTGTCAATAAAGTGAGTGGAAACTATGGTAACTTACATGCCTGTGTACTGCAGCAATTAAGCTGAAATGAGGCGTTCGGGATAGACTTCAATTCTACAGGGAAACTACATTTATTTGGAGGAACCACAGAAAAAGAAAGGAAAGTGGAAGGAAATTTGGTAATTTCACTGGGGCAGACTCTGTTCTTTTCAAGGATGAATAAGATCCCGAACCAGGACAGTTACAGAGATATGTGGGGCATCAATGCTTCTGTGACAACAGTGGCTCACAAAAGTACAGGGAATAGACACAGAAATGATGTGTGACAAAGGAGAAGGGTGTGGGGCCAGGCTGACTGTAGATTAGTTCTAATACATTTATATTAGATAGACATTCCTGGGTAAATTTTCTGGGTTGTTGTACTTCTATAAAATAGGATTATGATTACATATCTTGCCAGGTTGTTTCAAGGATTAAACAAAATAATGTCTTCACTTGCAAGGCACATAAGGTGTCCAAAATTGTTCATCTCTATCCTGTTCTTAGTGATCTGGTGGTATTTCCCATTGAGCTTGTGAAGGACATAGTTTCACAGCAACTTCATCAGCAGCAGCTGAGTTTTTATGTGTACCCAGCATAGCTGCTTCAGTTACAAAAGACAAACATGAAGCAGAACCTTTTACTAAAAAAAAATACTGGTATAAGTCCTGTGGAAAGAAAAGCAGCATTTGTGCAAAATGTTTAGAAGAATGTGATGATAAAAAGGAGGAGAATAGCTTCAATGGCTTCCAGAAACTAAAATGAAACTGTAAGTAACCCAGCTGGTAATAGCATGTTCATATAAATCTAAGGAAGCACATGGAATAGATAAGAAAGAATATGTGTAGAAATTTTTGGGAGGGGAATTAAGATGGACTGCAAAAAATGAAGGGGAGAGAAGATAAGCGAAAATAAGAAGGAAGAAAGCAAATAAGAGGCACTGATTATATGATTGAATCATTGTGTTGTATACCTGAGACTAACATAATGTTGCATGTGTCAATTATACTCTAGTTAAAAAAAAGATGGAAAAGCCTGAACAGGTGGTAGTGCAGTGGATAGAGTGTCGACCTGGGATGCTGAGGACCCATGTTAAAAACCCCAAGATTTCTGGCTTGAGCACGAGTTCGTCTGGCTTGAGTGCGGGCTAATCAGCTGAGCTCAGGGTCGCTAGCTTGAGTGTGAGATCACAGACATGACCCCACGGTTGCTGGCTTGAGTTCAAAGGTTGCAGGCTTGAGCCCAAGCTCACTGGCTTGAGCAAGGGGTCACTCGCTCTGCTGTAGCCCCCCTAGTCAAGGCACATATGAGAAGCAATCAATGAACAACTAAGGTGCCACAACAAAGAGTTTATGCTTCTCATCTCTCTCCCTTCCTGTCTGTCTCTATCTGTCCTCCTCTCTGTCTCTCTCTCTCTCTCTGTCTCTGTCACAGACACACAAAAAGAAATAAAGTCTAAAGTAAAGATACTTGGTTAATAAATTCATATAAAAGTAAGTAGACCTCAACTGCAAATAGGACTATAGAATATAATAATGACAGAAATAATAAAATCAGATTTATGGTCCATTGGCCCTGAAAAAAGAACTGGATTAAAGTTTGAATTTGTTTTATTTAAGAGAAAAAGATGTCATTAATTGCAGAATGTATTTAAATTGGAGAGATATAATGTGATGCATCATCTAACACAAGTCTTATTCCCTGAAACAAAGGTCCTGAAATAGCTACAATAAGGACAACATTTAAAGCCATGGCAATGGCAACGTTAACCAAGTCAGAGCTGAGTTAAGGACATACTTACAGGCGACAATATTTATGTACCGGTTCTTGTGCTTATTGTCTGGGTGATTGGAGCTGTCTGCTGTAATGCCTAGATCAACAGTACAGCTCTGTACTTCCTGTAAAAAAAATTGTACATATGATATTTTAGAACATATCCTTCCAAGCAAAGTGCCTTAAAATGTAATAAAGACAAAACAAACAAAATAGTCTAGCCAAACAAAAAAAATTTTTACACGTTATTACTATTTCTTGGCTAAAAGAAAATGCAGTGAAATAATGCCTTACCTGGTAAAACTCTTTCAGTGTCTAATGAGGGAATGAATGCCAAAAAAGTAAAGAAATCAAATTCCACAGCACACGACAAATGAGAAAAGAAAGCGTTCATATTAGGTTTACAATGGAAAACTATGATCATGCAATAAATACATTTGTCAAATATTAACAAAACAATGCTTCAAATAATTGCATGCAAATAAAAATTTTTAACTATATGGAACTTTAAGATTATGTAAAATAAAAATTAACATTTAAAAAACAGATTGTGGTATAATCATATGACGAATTTAAAAAATGCAGATGAGAAAAACCATATATTCAATGACACTTTTTGTCATGATTAATCAGATTTGCTAATATCCAAATATAATGTTAATTGATCACTGTAGCACTATTTGAAACTCTGAATTAGTCATATATATTTTTGTTTATTTTGAGTAATTTTAAAGAATAACTGCTTCCTGTTAGGTGGTTTGTAATAGATTTAGGGCTGTCAAAATATTAAAAATCTCTTAAAACACTTTAATCCTATATTCTAGATTATTTGAAACAAAATCCTTTTTAGAGATATTTTCTAAGTATATTAGTTTAGAATTCATAATTATTTAATATTAAATAACACGAAAACCTTACAATTTTTGAGAAATTATATGACCCAAATATGAATTGATTTGTCAACAAATGACCCAATCTCTCTCCAAATAAGCTTTTTAAGGCCTCTTCTGCAGGAAGTCATTCTGATTTTAGGTTTAGAAACAATTTAATATATGCATCACTTAAAAGGCATAGAATTATTAGTTATTAAGCTAAATTAGTGAAAAGTGTTCTTGATTCAGAATGTGAGTTAAAAAGCAATGGAAGTAAGAAAACACCTTTTGAGTTTATTTTATTACTATAAATATTAAAAATGATTTTATAGTTGTGAAAGCTGTAAATATGCTCTTGTGCATATGCTATTAATAACTTTATTGTAAGTTGTCTATTTTTTTCTTATGGTTTTTAACACCTGGAAAATTCGATCTATCCTTGACACATTTCCCTCTTTCCATCACAGTTTGTTTGATGTGGGTTTATGAGTTAACATCACATCACCCAGTAAACTCTATGAAGGTAAGAAAAATTCATATGATGCTTTAAAAGTGTAATTCATTTTATTATTCCAATTAAGTTAGTCAATGTAGCTATGACTTAGGTTTCTTTCAAGATAAGATGAATTGGCTATTTTTAATTTAGAGAAATTTTATCACATTTCATTTTTATTTCTTTTGATTTCTTCAAGCTTTCTGATGGATGGCATTTTCCTTTCCTAAATATACTTTGGTTGACTTGATTCTCGGGGAGCAGTTGCCAGGTGTAAGGGAAAGAATGAAACACTTCTGACCAGGATCAGACCTCAACATGTTTCAAAGAAGGAGGTCCACAGATACTTGGGGGGCTAGGAAGAAGACAGAAAAGCAACGTGATGCTTCCTAGAGGGGAGGAGCCAGGGTGAGGCTAATGATCCTAAGCTTGCTCGAACGGAAAGAACATGAGTTTTCTTTACAATAACAAACCTAGGTTTAAACAGATATATTTTTAATTTCTTTTTATTTTATTCATTTTTAGAGAGGAGACACAGAGGGAGGGGGGGAGAGAGAGAGAGGGAGAGAGAGAGAAAGAGAGAAAGGGGGGAGGAGCTGGAAGCATCAACTCCCATATGTGCCTTGACCAGACCAGTGCAGGGTTTTGAACTGGCGACCTCAGTGTTCCCAGGTCGATGCTTTATCCACTGTGCCACCACAGGTCAGGCCAAACCTAGGTTTAAATCCCAGTTCTGCTATTTGTTAGTTGTTAATTTGCTTCTGTGAAAGTTGATTTCATTGGTAATATGAATAGAAATAAAAACAAATAACTTTCAGAGCTGGGGGAAGGCTAAATGTAGACTCATCAGTACAGTGAATGTCCTTACTTTGAAAAATCTGCTAAACCAGTCAATGTTCAATGGACCATGATAAAATCACAGCAAATTTCTCTGCCCTATCTATCTAAAGGTATTTGAAGGAGTATCACTAGAAAAATTTTCACTGATTTTTAATTAATTAATTTATTTTTATTTTTTATTTTTTTACAGGGACAGAGAGAGAGAGAGTCAGAGAGAGGGATAGATAGGGACAGACAGACAGGAGCGGAGAGAGGTGAGAAGCATCAATCATTAGTTTTTCATTGCCCTTGTGACACCATAGTTGTTCATTGATTGCTTTCTCACATGTGCCTTGACCATGGGCCTTCAGCAGACTGAGCCACCACCTGCTGGAGCCAGTGACCTTGGGTCCAAGCTGGCGAGCTTTTGCTCAAGCCAGATGGACCCGCGCTCAAGGTGGTGACCTCGGTATCTCGAACCTGGGTCTTCCACATCCCAGTACGATGCTCTATCCACTGTGCCACTGCCTGGTCAGGCCAAATTTTCATTGATTTTAATAATTAAATGTTTTTTAAGAAATGTATATTTTCTTGAGAAGATGGAATTTTACTTGAATAATATTTATTATATCTGCATAATATAAATGCTTCTGCATTTACACTAGTGACTTACAATTAAGGGTTTGTATATACTTTGGCTAAAGAGCATGAAACTTGATTTTTTAGTGTAATTTATATAATTTAGAAAATTAAATGGAATCAGGGTTACTAATACAGATTATTATTATTTTAAATGCTGGTATTCTGTATTTTATTTACCAGTATTAACAATTTTTTAAAAAAAATTTTCCACTAGCACAACATGTTTTTTTTTAAATTAAAACCAATTTTCTTAATTATACGATTACCACAACACATCCCTTAAACACATAAGTTATTAAGGAACTAATATTCTCACTAGTAGTGAAAATGGTTATAATGTCATCAGGTCAAGAAATAGTTTGCTGCTATATCTTAAATTTTCAATATTCTATATTACTTAAAATAGACGTAGCAAAATCATACCTCAAATTCTTCAGTGAACCCACTACTTGCATGCAAGTCTGCAACATGCTTTGGAAAGTGCTTTATGGGAATTGCTCCAACATCATCTAAGTGAATAAAAAAATAGGTTGAAAAAGATAATTCCACTAACATAAATGTGCTTCTTATTTATAAAGATTTAATAGGTGCTATTTCTTTTAATTTTCAAAATTTATTGTGTTAACATGGATTTAAGTGGCCCACTCAATATAACACCTTCTACCCCCAACAATGTGCTCCCCTTTACACCTCCTTTGCCCCCTTCCCCTGACTCTCTCCCGCACTATCCTCTGGGATTTGCTGTCCTCTTATCTGTATTAATTTGCTATCCTGTTATCTGTATTAATAGGTGCTGTCTTTTCAAACAACTTCAAAGTTCAAGTATTCTTAAGATCCTAATGCAACATTCAGCAACGTTTACTAATTTTCACTATATTTACTATCAATTATAAGCTGCATTTTAGAATTCTGATTGTTCAGGAATCTCTTTTCATTTTATACTCTAAAGAGAAAAGAGTTCATTTTCAATGATAAATTATAAGTATAACCAAAGTCTCAGCTCTTATCAGTGGACTGCATCTTTTTATGGGTAATTTTCTTTAACGTGAGTAGGAATTGCCTGTAAATTCCAAGCAAAATGCAGAAATAATATACATTCAATTTTATTATGGATTAAATATGATATATAATGAAATTTCAGTTTTAAAAAATTGTATAATTTAATATTTAAAAGTTACAGATTCTGATTTTTACAAGTAAAAGAAAATATTTATCTAAAGGCTATTCATTAAAAATGATATAAAAAACCTTTGAGACATTAATATTTATTATTTCAAGAATTTTAACTTGAAAATATGCTATGCAAACAAAGTCATTGGAGCTGTTAATTAATTGTGAAGAGGCCAAATTATTTCAATTGGCTCTATTTTTTTTTCCTGGAAAGACTTTCTTAGATTAAACAAATTACTAGTTCACAGTATGCAATTTCACAAGTGATTTCTCTGACAAGGAAACATCAAACACATTCCACTAGTAACAGTTATTTACATCAACAGATGTTCAGCATCTCGGCCATTTGATACCTTTAAGCTTCAGTTACTAAGAATTTGTTGTTATAAAAAAAATTAGAATCCATATGTTCTCTTTCTTAGATGGTATACCTGCATACTAAAATTAAGCTTAAGAAACACTAGACAAAGGTGTAATTCCACCAGTACACTTACGGAAGTAGCTTTTGCAAGTAGGTAAGAAACAGAAATACCGTGATATGTCAAAACCATTGGTTCTTCTATTAAAGGTCCTTCAAATCCATTGATACAATCGTGTACAGGTAACCTCTTTGCACAAGCAAACTGACTACTTTTTATTTAAAATTATGTGGTTCTGGCAATTTCTCTGATGAATTGGTCTGCAAGTAAGTGTGACCAACATATCTTTTATTTTTCAATTTTCCATGAAAATGCACATATTTAGATGATCAGGAGAGCAGTTTTGAGAGCTAAGCGCAGAAAAGAAGGCTGTGGTCTTGATCACTATTCTGAGAAGAACAGAAGGTTGAATTTCCTGAACAAGCTTTCAATTTGGGATTATTTTCTATATTGTTAATGACCTATGCTGAACTATGGATAATATTACAGTTAACTTGCACACTTATTCAGACGGGGTATATAGAAAAGGTATCTTTAAAAGTGAAGGGAATCAAAATGCAATAGGTAACAGAACTGTCCGTTTCAAAATGCCTAATATGTTCATGAGAAATCCTGGCATACTAAAACAAATGCTCCGAAGTTGAATGTAAACTAGAAAAATAGAAATCATACGGTAGCAATGAAAGACATATAGAGTTGATGAAAGGAAAAACAGCCAAACATGTCCACTTTCTATGGCTGTTTGAAATTACAAAGAAAATGCTTCTCTCTCTTTTTTTCCTCTAGTTTTTAAATTAGATTTCAGAAAATAACAACAGGTAGAACTTTGGTCTTTAGCAATGATATGTGTAGCACCAGATAATTTAAAAAGAGGCTTCTGTAAGATGGTCCCATGGACGAATTTTTCCTTTTGTTTTCCTGATTCGGTGACTATGTTCTTATCTCATTCTCTATTCATGTTTCTTCAAAAGGCCACACATTTCTAGACAATTCATTTTTTCTTACCACTGTCATTCTGAAATGTGATGCAATGTTAATTAAATAAATGTCTGTGAACTTAGTCATAGTGTGAACTCTCAGGTCAATGGGTGTCTTAATCAAAATGACACAGGCTAAATCTTGTATATAGCTTACCAGGTAAGTTCTGATAAAACAAAATAGTTGATGTTTTCTCAATATAGTTGAGAAACCTTTTCTCACATAAACTCAAATGATCAGATAGGAACAAAACTTGTTCCTCATTTTTGTTATCTGTGTTATCCATTGATTTAGTTTGCTTTTGTTGTTTACATTTCCATTAAATTAGCTGAAAAGACCAAAACTCAGCATTATTCATAACGAATATGTGAGTGCTATAAATGTTTGTGTTCTTTAAAATATTACAACTCAACAATTATAAATTATTTTTTCACGTCACCTCTGTGGTGAAGAATGTTCAGAATTGATGAGGACAAGTTATAGACCTAGGTGCTTGCTACATGATATAATATGTATTATGGGCAACACAAATATTTAGTAACGTGTATTATAGCCACTTTCAAAGTACTCTAATAAGGACAAACCCTTCAACATTTTAATTCTCATTCAACATCTACCAGCTATGCATGGTCACATGTTAAGCTATTACCTGAAATTGGGAAGATAGGAGTTGGAGGAGTGGATATTACTCGAGGGGAAGTACTATCCTCCAAATAAAAGTGTGCGGTCTGGAAGCATTTCCTGGAAAGGAAAGAATGCAGTTTATATTACTAGCTGCCACAGATAATAAGACAATTCCTGAGCTGCTTGAAAATTATGACAAATCTTCAGCAACAAAATGTAAGTGGAAACTATATTAATTTTATAAAAAATAAGGTCTAAAAGCAACTTATAAGCCTCCAAATTTATCTCCATTGTACCAGAACTAGATGCAGAGTGCACATATCAGACATGCTCAGTGCAGAGATGGCACTTGAAGTTGTAGTTGGTAGCAAGTAGTGTGAACTACTTGATGAGATAGGACCCCTCCACACTGCAGTCATTGTGGCTAAATGCCAGCATCCTGTCATTTTGGACAGGATCAAAGTGGAAGAGATAGTGTGTCCAAAGCTTTTTGCACTCAATATTTCAGTGACCAAACTCTTCTGAGCATATTGAGCTGCTAGCAAAAGGCAGAAAGCGATGACCATGTAGAAACAAACTCCACAGTGGAAACATTTTGATGAAAAAGAAGGCAGCTTTATACTGTATGATAATGCACTAATGACAGAGCAAAGTGAGGAAATAATAAGCTACAACCAAAAACAGAGGCGATTTTTCTTCCAACAGGTGCTAACCTTGTTGATGAGGGTTTTGAGAATAAATGTCTTTGGAATCAATGACAACTATGACCTCCAATGTCACCTGAATCTATTTTCATTCAGATAATAAGAGTAACATCTGGTAAGGGCATACTACAAACCTCTAAGAAGAGCAAAGAACCAACTGCTGCTATAAACTACTGCAAACTCTTCTTAATTAAAAAAAAAGTTTGATAATTAAAACTGCTAATGACATGCTTTGATGTGGGTCATTTAATTTATTTGAAGTATTACTCATGAGTGGTCAAGTTTAAATAAAAATATCTGTTTGAGGAAAAATGCCAATCTTATTTTCCATTTAAAAGCCTCAAGCTACAAGAGAGTTATCCTAATGAACTTTAACATAACATTTGTTCTTATACGACACCCATAAATTGCGGTATTTTTTAGTAATCAGTTCTCTGCATAAAATTTTTCAATGGCTTCCCACTGGAATGAGAATGATATTCAATTATTTTAGCAAAGACTAGAAGACCCTCCAAGACCTGGTTCTCTGGCCACTTCAACAGTCTCACCTCCTACAATTTCTTCCCACACCCTCTGTACTAGTCCTCACAGTCCCTTATTTCTCCCCCTAAGAGGTCCTGTCGGTACCATCTCAAGGCCTTGGCTCTTGCTGTTCTCTCTGGTCACCTTCCTCCTTCTTACCAGTTTTACATAGGCTCAGATGCCACTTCCTCTGAGAGTCCTTCTCTGACCATGCTAGCTGAACACATAGCCTAGCCCACCAGGTCACTATCTTTGCCCTTGTGTTTACTCTGTGGCACTTACTACTATATGGAATACCTTATTTATGCATTTGCTTATTTGTCTTACATGTTTTTGGTTGGTCCCCCCTCATCAGAATGCAGTCCCCACAAAGGCAAAGCGTTTTGTCCTAATCACTGCAATGTTAGTCTTCAGTGCTAAGAATAGTGTCGGCATGTTGTAGGTGTCCCCAAATATTTGTTCAATGAATTCACGGCCACAAGTATAAGCTGTATAACATTATATTATTTATTTGTAACCTAAATGTCACAGGAAAAAAATATCCAAAAGCAATGATGTGCATAGTGAAACCTAGCCCTCTGCTGTGATGTTATGGCCTTGATAATCACACCTTGGAGAACATAGATAATGGAAAGAACACAGAAACATCCTTACAAGAGCACGTAAGTGGTGCATAAGGAAGACGAGTGGATGTAGAATCGAGTGTCACAGGGATCCTGAGCTAAGCTTATACCCTGGAGAGTGGAGAGATATGGCAGACTAATGGGGAATGCAGGGACGAGGGTCATGCTAAAGAAGCCACTGTACTGAACGCCCTCATTTGAGCAGAAGTGACAGCAGACTGGAGCAGGAACTGCAGGGAAAGTTTGGCTTATCTGAAAGCACAGATGTAGCATACTCTGACACATTGATATGAAAACACTGGGTTTGCTACCTGCTTTTAATGTCACAGAATAAAAATCTCTTTAATTTCTCTAAAATATGATTACACAAATCCACTCAAAGGTTTTCTTCATTCATCAATGAATCTTAAAGTTGCAAAATGCACGAAGAGACTGTGTCACATCACAGCTCATACAAAAATGCTTCTGACAGCATCTTTGACATAAAAAGAGGGTCCAGTATAAATACCTCCAGTGACACAGAGCTCCCTTCTTTATGAGTTATCATTAGTTGCAAGATATTTTTTTTTTACTGCTTCAAAAGTCATTCCTTCTAAGTACCTCAAAAGAGTAACGAGGGAGGCCTTCCTGTCCAACTGTTACACCTCTTCTTCTTGAAATCTTTCTCATATCAAACAAAAAGTCTGTCTCCCTATGCTTCTGACACCCTGGCTCTAGTTCTGCACATTACAGCTTTTAGATTATGATACCCACAATCTTACACTATGTATACACTATCTACTTATGGACCTCATCCTTTTTAACATTTGATATGCCAATAAGACTAACAAGTTGTAGACCACTGAACATGCCTTGTTCTGTCATAACTCAGTATTTCTCTTCCCTGCTATAAACATGGTTCTCCTTCAGCCAAAATGCCTCTCTCTCTGTTATGCCAGGCAAACACTGTCCTCCTTAGAGACAGCTCAGTGGCATCTTCCCTGTGAAATAGCCTTTCTAGCACTCCAGTTTGTTTCCACTGCCCCCAGCACACATTTCCATTCACAATCACTTTTAATTGACTTGAAAAATATGCTTAATGAATCCAAAGGTGCCCTGCACTGCACTGAACATTATTCTCCATTATTTTGTTTTAAATACTCTTATTAATCAATAGTTAGGTTTTGCAATATATTTGTTTTGTGCCTATTACATATTTTTTTAAAAAAGATGGGGCTGCATCTTTAGATTCAGTGTCAGGAATATAGTAAGTATAAAATGTTCAGTGATTAGATGGATTTCCAGGAGCAAGTAAACTCACCAACCATGAGTTATTCACAGCTGGATTCTACATTCTCTTGTCTACCTCTGCCTCAAATGCAATAACTTAAAATCTCAAAACATCTGGAAGAGAGAGATGGAATATATAGCCAGAGAAAGACAAATGGGTAGATAGAAGATGTGTCTAAGAGAACGGAAAGAAGGCAGCATCTCATAAAATAACAAAGATAAATTATAACCATTGGTATTGATGTTAAACATGTTGCTAATGTGCACTTTGGTATCTAGATAAATAACAACTCTTTTCAGCCACGTAATCAAATATTCATTGTTTTAAAATAATAAGTGGTCCAATAAAGTTACTTGCATTGACTAGTGACAAAAGAACCTTATAAATCATAGCAAAAAGCTTGTAGGTGGGAAAAATTAAAAGATTTCAGGATAAATTCTGGATGAAGGGCATCTGTATATTGCTTGGGTATATTTTATTGTATTGCTTGGGTAAACGGTCTTAGCTAGGAAGTGACATTCTACTTAAAAGACAGCATGATACTTACTGGAAGGTCTCTATTCTGGGTCGATAGCTCCCTCAATGGCCCACAAATTTAAATTTAAAATCATGAGAGAATTCTAAATGCTTTTCTTCCCCCTCCACCAAGCCAAAACAATGTGTTTATGACAATTTTTTTTTCTATACTGCTTTTGATAGAGTGCTGTTTTTGTTAAGTATACTTTCGGTATTTTATTTTTTAGACTCTACTAAAAAATCTCTATAAAATTTATCCTTTGTCTTCTTTACAAAGAACTTTTGAAAAAAAAAACAAAAAACTTTTGAAAATCTTCCTTATTGAAGTAATCTTGTATCTTAGAAACTTATAATTTGGCTGATGTAAATTATACCTTAAAACATCTGGAAGATAATTTCAAGGCATCTTATTTAATGTATGACAAGATTCAGTATCGATAGTCCATCTGTTCTGTATAAGCAGGGGATGTCTCCACGTCTATGTGCTAAGTGTTGATAACTATGTCTCCTGCTAATTATCACTCAGCCATGATGAAGAAAGTGATGCCTGCTTTAAACTTGCAGACATAGGTCCTATCAATCAATGTTAATCTGATTATCTAATTCACACCTTTTCATCACAGTATTTAGATTTAAAAGCTAGAAATATGTAATTATTATTCCATTTTTAGATCTTTAGACAAATATGAAACAATGTTCATCATGCTGTATTCATGACAAGAACTCTGAAGTCAGACTGAAATCTTTAAGATGAGCGAGTGAGCCACCCCCACAAATAGTAAAAAGAGAAAATGAATTGATAACAGATTAGAGTACTTATTCTAATTATTTCAATCTTATAACTACAAGACATCTGACATCTTTTGTTAAAAATTGATTTTTAGAGAGAAAAGAGATAGACACACACAGACACATATACACACACATACACACACAGAAATCAAATTGTTGGACTTGTTCCACTTATTCATGCTGTCACTGGTAGTCTCTTATATGTGCCCTGACCAGGGATCGAACATGCAACGTTGGAATGTTGAAACAACTATCTAATCAACTGAGTACCGGCCAAGGCCAAGCCATATGACATCTTTATTGAAACTTGGTTGTATGTCTATTTACTATGAAACAGAATTTGGTCCTGTTTTCCATATTATCTTATTTTAAATTTGCTAAACCCCAGTTTCCACTGACTTCAAAAATTGGTTTGCAGAGAAAATCAGATCAGACGCAAACTAGTCATCTCAATAAACATGAGATCAAGGTTGGTAAGAAGGTGGGCTAACAAGCCCAGTGGGGAGAAAAGCAATATGAATTCTTATTGAGCAAACATTTTTGAATTCTGCACTGTGTTGTCAGGTCTCTGCTGAGTATGGCATCTTCTCTAAAAAGGGTCATTGGCAATTACAGAAATTATTGAAGGAAGCAGTTTGTTTGTGTCAAGTTATGGACAAAATAGACGTCTAACCTATGTGGGATAATAAAAGCATGATCTGTTCTCTATGGCCTATAGTCTTCTTTGTTCTGTAAAGGAAGTCGGGCATGAAATACAGTTGGCTGTGAGAACATTCTACCTTAGTGAGCCAATGGGCATGCAAACTGACATGCTCTGACTTGGCTCTTCCTGCTTCTGGTCTTCCCTCCTGCCTGGAGTGGCCTCCTCCCTCACTGCCACGTTCTGAGTTCTAACCACTTTGAGCACCACCTTTTATATTGACCTGTCATCTCTGGTCTATTAGTATCCCTTGTTCTCTTTTAGCTTTAGCCCTTTAACTCAGTTAGATGACTTATAGCTTTAGAAATTTTACCTGTCATGCATATACTTTTTAATGTTTTATATATTTTTATGTAAAATTATATCTCCTCAATAAGTAAAAATTTCTTGACAGAAGTGATTCATTCATTTAAAAATATTTCTTCATAGTAGTTAACCCAGTACTAGGTATATGGAAAATAGTCAATACACATAGTAAATATCTTTGAATAAAATGAGAAAATATATTTTGGGATGACACAAAGAGTAGTGAGGTGAACTTGTATAATGATGTTGCTAAGCAAATAGGAGTTAATTATGTATCTTCTGAACAACATTCTCTTTTAAAACAAAAGTATGAAGTACTAAATTATGCCCTTTCTTAGTTTACAGATAAGATTCTTTATGTCATAATAAAGTTTTTACTATCCAACAGACACAGGCAGAAATTCTATTGCTTACATTATGTCCCTATCAGACTTAATAATTTGCTGTGTGTTCATCTTGCTATAGGATGGAAAGCTTATGATAGGTACAGTTTCTGTCTTCTAAAGATTTTATAATGTTATTGATGAGAGTAAGGCTCAATTTCGTCCTCAAGCCAAATTTTAATCAATTTTTAAAACCCATGGATCTTATAGTCCTTAACTTTATCTTCCAATTATAGTCACATTTTAATTGCTTGATTTTTAGTTTTGTATATAGGATATCTTTTTTGTTATTAGTATGCAGTTGATATACTCTCATATAAAACTTTATTAAAAAACCACTTTTACTATATCAAAATTATGTTTTCTTAAATAGCAATTTTTAAAATTATAACAGTAGGAGCACTTCAGTTGATAAACTTAAATCTCCATTAAATGTAATGATATGTTTAAATGTTAATTACATTAATATGAAAGTGTAACTGTCAGAATACTGCATTATAGTAACTGAAGTCAATGGTCCACCATTTTACCTTTAATTGTTTGATTAGAGTATAAAGAACCATAGAATATTCTATTATTGTGTCTCTGGATTCCAAAATTTACCTTATTCACAGATACCTAGATACTTTACTGGTAGCTCTTAAGTAAATGAAATTTTAAATATGCTTTGAAGAACTTTCAGGTAAAAAAAAACAGGCAAAAAATGTGACTGTTATGAAATACATGTCCACATGTCCAAAACAAGTACTCAACTTACCTCCAATATATGAGAATACCCACAAGAACCACTAGACAGATAAAAGTCAGGGCGGACACGACCACAAGGGGTATAACTGCCTTCTTCTCGGACTCCAACCCCTCAGCTAGACCAATACGAGACTCATGGCTACTATTACTGGCCTCTGCAGTCGGAGAAAATGGAGAGAGTTGACATTTAAACTTCAAGTCACAACATTTTTCAACCGAATAATTGCAACCTTCATTGGTTTTGCTTACCTTTAAAATATTGACTCTATGATGCAAAGACTGTGTATGATTAGAAGCCAATTAAAGTGAAACAAAATTTAAAAATAAGGCAGGCTATCAGAACTGAAACAATACAATATCCTAACGCCGACAGGCACCCAGGTAGGGGCGCTGTGACAAGAACTGAGCATAATACTGGCGTGAAAAGATAGTTAAAAGGGAAATGGAAGTACTAAAACATGAAAACTACCCAGTTTATAATAAAGTGATCAGGAAAACAATACTATTTATTGGAACACCATCTACAATCTTGATTTTCCAAAACTAATTTTAAAGGAACTATTTGAATTCTGCAATTTAGTAATTAGGAGCAGTTAATAATTTCATGAAGAGAGAATCTTAGGAGAACCCTTTCTTACATTAAGATAACCTTTCAATTCACCAAACTATTTAAAATTCAACAGTAAGGTGCCTTTTATTTATTTATTGGCAGAGACAGAGAGTCAGAGAGAGGGACAGATAGGGACATATAGACAGGAAGGGAGAGAGATGAGAAAAATCAATTCTTTGTTGCGGTTCCTTAGTTGTTCACTGATTGATTTCTCATATGTGCTACAGCTACCCGGGGGCTACAGCAGACCGAGTGACCCATTGCTCGAGTCAGCAAACTTGGGCTCAAGCTGGTGAGCTTTGCTCAAACCCGATGAGCCTGTACTCAACCTAGCGACCTTCAGGGTCTCGAACCTGGTTTCTATGCGTCCCAGTCCGACACTCTATCCACTGCGCCATTGCCTGATCAGGTAGTAGGGTGCTTTGAAAATGGTATTTTGAGTGCCCTTCTTATCAACTGTTTTTCTCTATCAAAAATAAAAATATTACTCCACATAAATTGGAGGACTACATGGAATTAAGGCATTCTTTCCAAAAACGCAAATGTAAACTATGAAAAAGGCTAAATTCTCTCCTTGGCTTCATTTTGGAAGATGGCAAATGAGTGTTTTTGTAATTAGTCAGGTGTGTTACTGTTCTAGCACTTTCAAAATCACGGCCACTGGAACTGTCCTTCCAAGTTGTTACAAAGAGCTTCAGAGCTGCAGGGTGTCAGTGGCCAGACACCACCTTCCCTTCTGCTTTTAGATGAGTGAAGCAGGCAGTGAAGGTGCTGAGCCTTACAGCTGTTTCACCATGATGAAGTGCTGACATTCCTACCAGTCTACCTGGAGAAGTCTACATTGCTTCCTACTCAAATGACATATCTGGTGCTGTTATGTTAAGTACCTTACCATTAGTGGTAGGAGGCAAAGGGATTCAACTGAATTTTAAATAGTTTGAAAGTAACAAAAGTTTATAAACAGAGCATTACCATATATCAAACGAGGAGAATTTAAGATTTAGAAATGATAGCTTCCTTCTATTTCTGGATGATGCAAAAAGGCCAGTAATTTAATTTACTCATACAGATAGATCAAAGGCATATAAATCACACCTAAATTTCCCAAGATGTATGTTCTTAGAATTGTGGATGCATTGGCTAGAAAAAAAAGTGGAATTCAAAGATGTGTCTGAAAATCGTAAAACTGAAAAGTGGGAATATTGTAAGTCAACTGCTGCCTGAGCAGTAGTTAACATTCCTTTGAGAGATGCCCAAGTCGACTTTCTAGTTTGTTAATCGTGTGCTCTGATAATTACATATTATGATGAGGTTCATCTAGAATCCTAATTAGCTGATAGTGAATGCACTGAACATTTCTCTATGAAATTTTTGAAAGCACCTTGTTTTATACGTAACTCTCTTCACATGTTTTCTACTGTCGTCATTGTTATCTAAATGGAAAGTCTGTGGGTAATAAATGAAATCATCCATTTGGCCAAGTCCCTGGCACCCAGTAATTACAAAGGTGGTTCATATTACCAGGAGCCATCATTCCTGAAGTGCAGTTCTTAGAAGAGTTTCACCTGAAACTTGTTAAAGATGCAAATTTGGGGCCTGTCCCAATGACCCCAGATCTACTGGACCAGAAACTCTGTGGCTTTACCAGAATTATGTTTCAACAAATCCTCCAGGTGATTCTGGTTCACATTAAAGTTTGAGAACTAATGATGTACAGTAATTTACATACAAAGTGAGTTTATATGATTACACAGGTCTTCAATGACTATAAATATCCATAACCATATGTATAAAGTATATAGATACATACATATCTCATTTAAATAGATGCGCGTGCATACATATATATGCCTGAACATATGTGTGCTACATAATCATATGATATATAACACACAAAATATGTCACAACTTACCATATAAATCATACACAGTATATACACACTATCTATACACATGTGCACATATATAGTCTTATATACAGACTTTCTCTTAAGTTTTCTGGGAGGTCTTATTTTAAAATAAACCCTTTAATTTGAGGAGTTAGAATGACAAATCCAGGGTAGTTACGTATTATGAAACCTAGGCATTTTATTCAAGATAGGATACTACATAAAAGTCCACAAAATCAACTGGTTGCTTTGTATATTATAATTACAACTAGTTGGATTGATTTTTATATTCATTAGTGAGACTAAAATATTTATTTTGATATTGTTTGGTAGTATGCATATGATTTACCTATATCTACAGTTAGAAAATAAAAAAATAATTAAGATTAATATTTTAAAGTATTTTTTTAAAATAAGACAATATAATTCGGATATTGCAAATAAAGCATTATATACATATTTTATTGTCTACAATTTTGAAAGCCTACACCTAAGACAGAGACACCAATAACCCAGGTTTTTAGTCTCACTTTTTATTAAGTCCCTAAGTGACCTGGATCATGTAGTCTAGAATTTTTGGGTCTCAGTTTATGCTGTCATAAATTAGATACTAATATTTGGCTTACCTATATTATTTTGATGAATATGTCCTGTAAGTTAGTCTACATTTAAAAATTCATACTCAAATTATAAGTTTCAGAATTAATTTGTAGGCAATTGATAAAGAAGCATATTCAGTTATTTGATAAGATATACTGCATATGATGTTTTTTACAGATACAGATTTTCCTAATCTTGTTCTACCTTATTTACTTCATTAATTGAGTTACTTGATGATGTTGGATATTATAGTCATATCATTTTCTCTTCATCAGTGGGAGAATATACTCTTGGTAGTTACATAAACCTAGTGAGATTTATTGGAGAGAAATTGCTAAGCTTTAGTCAATAAGTCTAGGTTTGCTCTTTTCCTATGCATATCATCTGTCCCATAAAAGCATAGTCTAGCAAGTACATCTCAATGATGCCACTACCCATTAAGATTGAAAAAATAGATGGATTCCTGACATTTTCCTTTAAAATACATCTAATAAAACATTTTAAAAATCCACTATAATTGGAGCCATATAACAATTTATATACATATGGCAATACTAGTGAATATGGTGACTGATAGGTTCATTATTCATTCTTACATAGAGTTTAAGTTTTTAAACGGGAATGCAATGTTAAATGGTATCAAGTCAGAATACTGGGAACAACTTCTCTATCAAAATGTACAGACTTTTCATTGCTGCTGTACCGAAAGCACAATATACAATTCAAGGGACAAAAATAACAAAAGACAGAAAATATCCTAATGATACTGGTGTCTATGCTCTGTATTATACAGATTCACTTGTGTAAAAGTAGTGCAAGATGTTACTTAGCCTGTTTTTTACTGTTAAGAGTTAAATATTTTTATTTATATATAAAATATTTTTAAAATGCCTTAAAATTTAATAAAGGCAAATTATAAAGTTCTTATGATCAGTGAAATAAAATAGCTAGAATTTTATGTGGTTAAGGGTATTGAATTTCCCTTGTCTTCTCATTGGCATTTGAAATAAACATCTGTATTGTATATGCTGTCGGTAATCTGCTGTAAGAAACATCTGGCCAATCAACTAATTTGCATAAAATAATTGCATAAAATACATTAAAAAATGAAATGCATCTCTACAGAAAATATTCTAGTGTTTTGTATTTATGTATACAATACTGTATACACTGCATATTAATGTCAATTGTCTAACTTCTTAAAAAGGTGTGTAACAGAAAGTAAGAAGTAGAAAGTGTTTTGTTAGTTTACACTGCCCTCTTTAGGCAACATTGAGGTAATCAAAGGAAGACAATTTTTAAAAATTAAAACTTTGTTTCTCAAAAAAAAAAAAATCTTACCATTCACTCTCAAAACAGCAATAGGGCTTTTTTTAAAAGCTCCCCAAGCTAATGTGGTACAGATGATGTAATTCCTGTTCATGGGGCCAGTCTGAGAGAGGTGCTTATCATATTACTATCTGAATTTCTAATTCACTTTATAAATTCAGTAGAATTAGTTTATAAGTTACTTATTTTAGAACTTGAGTAAATATGAAAATAAAAATCACCTAAAAATAGTACATTCCAATCTATCATTTAAAAAGCAGTATACTAAAATATATAATGCACACATAATTGCTCTTACATATAATAGGCATCTTGTAGACTATAAAAAATTGACAATAAATAAAAATCACTTTATCTACTTTGCAGAAAATTAAAGACCAACACAAACAAAACAGAAAGAGACACATAGATTCAGGGAACAAACTGATGGCTACCAGACAGGGGGTGGCTGGGAAGATGGGTGAAAAAGGTGAAGGGGAAGAAGAGGGACAACCTTCCGGTCATAAATAAATAAGGCATCAGCATGTAGTGTACCATACAGGACACAGGGCCAATAATATTGTACTGCCTTTGCACAGTGATAGATGCTTAATAGACTTGTCACGGTGATCACATTGTAAGGGATCTAAATGTCAAAACATTATGCTGTACACCTAAAACTAATAAGATATGTTTCACTAACAATACTTTAATTAAAAAAAACATATTGTTCATTTGAAGTAATAAATATAATCATACTTTAAAAACTAAATTGATTTGATGTTTTGATTATAAAGTTGATGTGACATTTTACCAAACTTCTATGTGTCCATGATTTTTCTATTTTGTTGTTGTTGAGTGTTTGAGAAAGAAAACCAGCACATCTCAGTCTATCCCTCTGATCCACGACTAACCTGCCTCTGAAATGTTGAACACTTCTGAGTGCCCACTAGGAACAGTTGGTGCTGAGGACTGTGGGGATCCGGAAGTTATTTCTGAGTCACCCGCTCCCAGGACCCCAGCAACATCTCTTTCCTTAGCATCTGGGAAATTGAAATCTGTGGAAGTCTCCTTGTCATTAAGGCCCTCCAAAGCACTCTGCCCTGACCCACTCTCTCCGTCACTCGTGAGAACTGCCCAGGCTTTAGATTCCGGGGTGAAAGGGAGCAGGGCATCACCAGTCTTCATGTCATTATCCTGTTTTCCTTCGTTGTGCTTTTGGGGAAGCACATCTGTTGGTGGCGATTTATCAGGACTTCCATCCATATCAGTCTGACTTTCTGACATCCCGCCTGTGACTGTGTTTTCTTCTTCAGATATCTCAGATAGTGAATATGAGATTGGGGTATTCTGATCCACAATACTGTTTTTGTGGGGATCTGAATCATTCATTACCTTTTCCTGGGATTCTCTATAGGAGGAGCACGACATACACTTATTGATGAATAAGCCACCTCTATCTCTGTCATCATAATAATCATCATCGTAATCATCAATATCACCACCACCCACTAACTCAGCATCAGGTCTGGCACTGTGAGTCAGCCCAGAAGTTGTTTTAGAAGAAAACAGCAACTCGGTTGGGGTAACAGAACCATCTCTGATGGGAGAAAGAGCTGTAATGGAAACATACACATTTTCTAAAGGAACAGAAGGATCAGCAGTCACACGTGTATCAGAAGCAGCAGTTGGGACACCAGCCAATGCCTCCTCAGTAATGGAACCCTTGGCGGAAATGAAAACTTCATCAGCATACACAAGCTTATTTATAAGTGTATCTGGAGGTACATCCATTGATAAAACAGGAGTAGCAAAAGCCTGCCTTCCTTTTGGGGAAAAGGCATGGTCGACCACCAAATCGGCCGTCTGGAACAACTTATCATTATTGTACAATGAAGGCACCGCTTGCTGGGAACTTTCACTTTTAAGCAAAACTGGTTCCAAATATTTCTTATCTGCATAAGAAATGTTTAAACGTTGAACTGAGGCAGTGGGCATATTAGAAGCAGGCGATATGTCAAAAACTGGTACAGAGGCAGAGTGCAGCATGTTTTCACTTGGAGCTGAATTTGATGCCATGGGATGCAATGTTGTCAGACTAATTAGATCAATCTTGCGGGTTTCACCCAATACTGGATCACTCGGCAGAGCCGGAAAAGCAGTTTTAAGCAATGGGTCAGCATCAGAAGCCTGAAAAGAAGGCTGCAGCAACACTGTGTTAAAAGAAGCTGAGTCCTCATAAAATAAGAGTTGAGCTGAAGTCTCGCTAGAAGCAGGGTCGGAGGAGGTGGGCTCTGAGCTTGCAGTAAGCACAGGTTTAAGAGAAGTGTCACCAGGTGCTTGAGGCACAGCAAGTGTGAGCTGAACAGAAAAGTTATTTTCTGGAACTTGACTAATCTCATGATCAAAAACCTTAGCAGCAATAGAAACTAGAGAGCCTGGAAGGCTGCCCTTTGTGATAGAAATGGAAACAGGGGATTCTTGTAGAGAGGCACTCAACTGATTTACATTAGTGTACACGTCGGGCATGACTGTGCTTTCAGAATGGTAACCCATCTCACTGGAGGAAGAAATGTGTAGTTCAGTTTGATCTCCATCTCTTATGTCACTTTGAGAAAGTGGCCTATTATCCTCACCAAACTCAGATGGTATATATGTAAATTCAGCTACAGAAATGGGTGAAGATATGTTAAGGGCGCTCAGACCATCTGCGTCAGGTAAAAGAAATTCACTACCAGGGGAGGCTCCAGACCACTCCCCATCACCAGAGAGGCCCTGAGTCGGCTGCAGTGACGGTGCAGTTGGGGTGACTAAGGAAGACCGAGGCATTGGTATGTAGCCAGGGCTGCTTAATAAGGAACCCTGCGGAGACACATCGACAGAATCATGCATAGGTATTGCCGGACTGTGAGAAACAATGAAGAGGTGCTGGGAGCCCCCATTATCAGACAAGGCATGAGAAGGATCAGACCCTGAAGAAGATGCATGCATCACGACATCACTGCTGGCCGGCTCGACTTGAGAAAACAAGGGCATTTTATAAAGGACCCCAGCGTCACTACCACCAATTCCCAGTGTCTGTGAAGCAGCATGAGCAGCAGTCTGATGTGACAGCACATGAGAATACTGAGCAAGGCTGGGCTCTAATGTCAAGTCGCCCCCAGCCACTGGCAGAGAAACATGCAGGGAACCTTTTGCACTCTCCACAGCGGAAGTCACTTGTGGAAGGACCTGAGGGACTGTATACAGGTGGCGGAACAATTCACTACTGAAGGAAACAAAGGAAAATGGAAGCACAGGTGCGCCATCATAGGAGGATAGGATGGGTTCAAATGACACATCGACACTGGGAAATACAGGCGTAGCATGCAAGGCCGAATCACTACTGGAAGCGGCAGGGAGAGTGTTCAAGATCTGCCTGTCAAGCAACAAAGGGGTGACTAGAGGGGAGACGGCACTACCAGAGGAAGGTTGGAGAGGTGTCTCACCATTGTATACCGGTTGAGTTGTCTGCGAGTGTGCCACGCTGCCAGTGGGGACCAAGTCGTGTTGTCTGGAGGACGGGGTAAAAGCAAGAGGTGTGACCTCAGTTGGGAAGTAGGCAAAGGAAGAATAATGTGGCATCTCCAACTCTGTGACTGAGGGACCCTGGGACACCTGCGGGCCTGGAGAAGAAGCCTCTGTTGTCTTCTCAGGTTTGTCACTATGTGTCTCGGTTTCAACAGTCTGAAGAAAGCCCTCTCTGCCTGATCCAACGTCGGGTTGTGTCATCAAATCTGTCGTGCTGGGAAACCACACACTTCCGTCAACAGAAGGGTCTTTTAGAGGGTCTTCTGAACCCGAGGACGCTGAACCTTCGGAAGCATTTCTTGTAGGTTCTGCGGTAAGGACATCGTAGGTGATGGCCTCTGGGTTTTCTGGAGAAAATACATCCCCGGGGGACATGTTATCAGAGGTGAATGGTTCAGCGGTCGTGGTGGGGCTGGAGCCTGAAGAATCATCAGCTCCTGCATCGAGCTTGAAACTGGTCAGTAAACTCTCTTCCTCACTGATATCCGTGGACATCTCTAGGGATTCCACTATGGAAACTGTGCTCAAAGACTCTGCAGTCCCAGACAAGTTCATCTGTGGAAATCTGACAACAGTTTTAGAGGCTGTTGTGCCCCCCAGAGGGTGGGATGGCAGTTTGATCATAGTCTGTGAAGTCAGAGAAGCATCATTGTCTGGGGTTGATTCAGTAATTGGTTGGGAAGTAGAATCTAAAGATGTGTTGGGAATATCACCCTTTCCAGAGAATTCACTTCCCCTCATTGGGGATCGGTTAGTCTTGGCCTCATTGAATTTAGTCCCCAAGCGATCATAGTTTGTTGTGGTAGAAAGCTGAGGGTCCTTTCTCCTTATCTGGTTTGTGGCCCTATCTTTACCAGGATTCACAACAGTGTCCTCTTCAGTGTTTTTTTCCTCTCCTTCCTCCTTTGAAAATTAATGGAACATAAGGAAATAAGAGAAAAGTGAAATCTTAATAATATCTTATACTGCATTATACTGTTAATCTTCATTTGTGGGATCTTGGGTACCTCTCATCTCATAAAGCACAATTCCAGAGAAGCCACGCCTCTATCTCAGTGATTTTCAACCTTTTCATCTCATGGCACACATAATTACTAAAATTCTATGGCAAGCCAAAAATATATTTTTTGTCAACCTGAAAAATACAACATAGCTACAGTTTTATTATTCACACTGAAAGGCTATTGTGTTGGCTGTTGTCATTTTTTTTATTTGACGATCTCAGAGAAAAGAGGTCAGTGCCCCTGACTAAATAGGTATTGCATGTTTAAAAAATTCTTGCGACATACTGGTTGGAAATCACTGCTCTGTCCTATAACCTTTCTCATCCAACCTTTAGAGAAAGTAATTAAACTTAATGAACACAACCTATTTAATGTTGCCTTTATTTTAATGCTATGAAGTAATTAAATGAATAGATACCACAGCTTGAAAAGAATACACATTGTAGTTGTATTTATTTACTGGGGGGGGGTGTTATTTAACATAGTACTGATTTTCTTGTTTTTATATTTTTCTGTTCTGTTCATCTGGCAATGAGCTAAGTAGCAATTAGCTTCTTCTAATATAAAATATCAGTGAAACAACCTATTTCAAAGACTAAAGTAGTTGCACATTCAGCATCTTTCATTGTGTATATTCAGAATAAATACAAATTTTTGAGACATCATAAGAGGAAGAGGTTTTTATTTTTTGTTTTTCATTTTGTTTTACTTTCTACTTAATACTTAGGCAGACATTTTAGACAACTTGTTAAAATATAGTTCCAATAGTAGTTATTTAATTTTGTGCTTTCTTTAGAAACACTATTCAGATGACACAGTCTTTCATGAACACATAGTCATTATAACGTCTCCAGGAACAGTATGGCTAGAGGTCAATTAAGACCCATGCTTTCTGGTTTTGTTTTGCCTTTTAAAAATGGTTGTACCTTGATAACATTATACGAAGTGAAATAAGTAAATCAGAAAAAAAAAACTGAGAACAGCAAGAATTCATACATAGGTGGGACATAAAAGTGAGACTATGAGACATGGACAAGAGTGTGGTGGTTACGGGGTGGGGGGAGGGAGGGGAGGGTGGGAAAGGGAGAAGGGTAGGGGCACTAGGAAAACAAGATAGAAGGTGACAGAGGACAATTTGACTTTGGGTGATGGGTATGCAACACAATTGAATGATAAGATAATCTGGAGATGTTTTCATTGTACATATGTACCCTGATTTATTGGTGTCACCACATTAAAGTTAAAAAAAACAACAACTATTCATCATATAGTACGTATAATTATAGATTTAGAAAACTAAAGTTCCAAAGGTATCAAGATACAACATTTTTAGTTGATTTGGGATATGATTTGTCAGCTTGTGAACATTGTCATTGAATAGATCTTTTAGGGGCATGTCTTTTAAAAGAAGAAAGAAGTGACTGAGTACAAATTAGTTAGCAGAACTTGGCCAATAATAGTAGATAGGATCTGAATCTTAAACCATTTGTGCTCATGTTTATGTGTCTATTAAACATTAAAAGCTGCATTGTATGAAATGAGTTTTCAAGCTTAATTATCCACAGCTTAATTATTTCACTGATTTTAAGTATTTTCTAAGGTATATGACAATTGTGAGAAGTGTATCCACTTTAATGATCTAGATTGCATTTATGCTATAAATGAATATTCTTAGATTCCCTAGAAAAATTTCTTCAATAGTGGTCAGTATATCTTCACAAAATTTTGCATTGTTTGATACTTTGTTCATAAAGACAACCCAAGTGAATTCCTGAAGAAGATACGTACTGAATATACAGCCCACAACTTCATAAAAAAGGAAGTAAGATTAGATTGTCTTGACTTGCTCTCAGGGAAAATTTGTTGGTGCCAGACATCTCTTCTTTCCCTATCAGTTCTCCAAATTTCTTTTTATAATCTCATTGAAATTTTTGCTGAGGATCAATGTTAAATTTAGCAATATGGACTTTGTGAATGCTTCCTTATTTTTGCAACTCTGGATCTGTGCCTAATTCTCTGCTATCACTCCATACTCTTACCCTCTAATAAAACTCTTTCCAACTTTTTTCTGCTCTATTTAAACCTCCATTTTTCTCTTCTCTCTACTCATTCTCAGCAGATGACCTTACTGTCTATAGAGAAAAAGAAGCCACTAAAAAACAAAACAAAACCCTGAAACAGACAAACAAAAAACACACTTTCTTCTAACATTAAGTCATCAAAAACAGGGACCAACCAACTCCAGTTGCAACTGAAGAACTATTGTTCTACTTCCTTTCTACTTCCTACCTCTGTGTTTTAAATTCCCTCTGTATTGCTTTCATGGAAACTGAATACATTTGAATATTTTCTTCTATTTTGTGTTTTCAAAAATGGATTATTCTTAGCTTCAATGAAGTAAATCTCTCCTATTTAAAAGGAACATAAAGGAAAACTCTAATTCAGCCTCTAGATATCATTCTCCTCACCTTCACAACTAAAGCTCCTAAAAGACATCATCTATATATACTCTTTATGTGGTTCTAACAAATGTCTATCAAATCCCACAACAAAACTGCTTCTCTTTCTTTTTGCTCATATTTAGCACACCTATACAGTTTTACTATCCTTCTACCATAGGATATAGAGTTCTATATATGTATATGTAGTGTTTTGTAAGTTTTTCTTAAAACATAATCATAATGCTACATACACATCTGTTCTTCTGTCAAATCTGGGACAAATACTATACATACATGAATATACACACACACATATCCTTTCTAGTTCTTTCTTTTATGGAAGACTTTAAACTTTATGAATACTGTCAGAATCTGATGAAAGTGATGGATCATTTATTGATTCCACCCATCAAATTTTGCAACCTAATTGCTATTTATTGCTAGATAATAGCATTAGTTATCATACTTTGAGTTCATAGACATGCAGGTTAGGGCAAAAGTAGGTTTACAGTTGTAAGTATGTGAGACACAGTTTATTCTTGTATTATCATTTATTAATTTTGTATTACTTTCCATACAAACTATTGTAAACCCACTTTTGCCCCACCTTGTATATGTACCTAGTGCACACTCATACTACATTAATAATAGCATAAATTTAAACATAATCTCAGTTAAAATAAATGGTATATTTGGGTTTAGGATTAAATATAAGACATCAGTCAATTTCTATTTTAAAAATTGAGACAATGTTAAAATTCATAAATATTTTTTATTTCCCCTTTACTTTAAGAACATTATGCTAACTGCAGACATTTATCATCTGAGTAGTCCAAACAAAAATATTCAAAATAAATGGGCAAAAAATATATTTAATTTATACTTTGACTCATATTTATTATCAACCTATCAATCATTAGTAAACTTTGTTATAAATAAACTGTAGCAATATTAAGAATTGGTTAAATATTAATTTGGTCTTTTAGAATAATTCTACACTGAAAAATTTCTGTTTTATAGCTATATTTCATAGCAAAATTACTTTTAAAATTCATTTTTTCATTATAACCAAATTTTTTTATCTTTCTATTATTTTTGTTATACTAAACTTCCTTTTAAATTCTTCATATAGGATCATGTATATTAATTATATGACTACCTATGAAGCTCAACAACTAACCCTACAATGAATAATGCAACCCAAACTTTAATTAATGCAATATCTGAAACAGAACCAATAATTCAAAACAAACTTTTAAGTCTTAAAACATTTGAGTATAAAACATAAATATGATACCTTGATTATTTCTTCAGTTCCAATTTCATCAGGAAAGAGGTTAAAGTCTACAAAATTAAAAACAAAATTATTAAATTTTTTATTCAACTATCTCAGCTTCTGGGTTTACATTTGGGTGGAAAGAGGAAAAAAAAACTGTTAGCTTTGAAAATACAAAATCTCTCAAAATAAAAATTCTGAATTTCAGTTTTCAACACCATCGAACACTATATAACACATCACTATAAAACACACCACTACATAAACCTGTGTAAGACTGCATTCAAAGCCTTCATCTCTGTCCTCCACTCCAACTCCCTTCCCCATTCTCACTCAAGCATAATCAAAGTTAAGAAGGAAGAGGGGAACCTGACTAGTTGGTGGAGTAGTGGATAGAGTGTCGGACTGGGATGCAGGGGAACCAGGTTAGAAACCACAAGGTCACCAGCTTGAGTGCAGGCTCACCAGCTTAAGGGCAGGGCTGCTGGCTTGAGTGTGGGAATCATAGACATGACCCCATGGTTGCTGGCTTGAGCCCGAAGGCTGCTGGCTTGAGCAAGGGGTCACTCATTCTGCTGTAGCCCACCAATCAAGGCACATATGAGAAAGCAATCAATGAACAGCTAAGGAGCTACAACAAAGAATTGATGCTTCTCATTTCTCTCCCTTTCTGTCTGTCTTTTCCATTCTGTCCCCCTCTCTGTCTCTCTCTATGTCTCTGTCACAAAAAAAAGAAGGAAGAGGGGAGCAGTAAAGCTTATATTACTGAGTATAAAATATTCAAATATACTGTCATCAGTGCAGATTTTTTTTTGAGAGAGAGACAGAGAGAAAGGAGCATCAAGCTATTCCTGTATGTGCCCTGACTGGGGATCGATCCAGCAACATCTGGTTTTTGTGACAATGATGCAACCAACTGAGCTATCCAGCCAGGGATAACAGTGCAGATTTTCTTTTAACCTTAACAGAGCTGATAACAGTATAGTTGAGGGAATGCTAGGGGATTGGGGGAGAAGTGACAGAATTTACTTCCTTATTCAGCTACTATTCCTTAAGTTCCTCTTCTAACTGAGGATCAAATAATTCTCTTAATTCTTCAGATTTGGGCTCATAACTATTTGTACATAGGTACAAATTCTACCTGAGAATCAAATAATTATTTTAATTCTTCAGATTTGGGCTCATAACTATTGGGCTCACAACTATTTAAACACAGGTCAAAATATTTTACCCTGGTATCAATAAAGAGTATTTTCTAGCAGGTCCTAACTGGCTGGTGTTCCCTGCAGTCCCCAGGGAAACTCTAACCCTGTTTGTGCAAAAAATGCAATGACTAGGATCACTCACGTTCATTTTTTCAACTGACCAGAATCAGTATATTTCTAGTATAGGGATATCGTAATGCTAAAACAAGACCTGTCAGTAAATATTAGGAAAGGTTAGGAGCTGGTTCTCTCTTTCCAAGAAAGTATCTAGCCCCACGGCCCAACACGGAGGGGGTAGAGGAGGATTTCTGCTCACTCTTCTTCATCTGAGCTTCCCAGGTCATCAGGAAGTTGGCACATACTCTGTAGGATTTTCAAAGGCATAATTGAATGAACAACACCTGTTTATCAAGCCTAGACCTGTGTTATAACATAGACTTTCTTGAGTTCATTTTTATCAAAATATTTCTAGGTGTTCTGAAATGCAAAACCATAATTACACTGATATGCATGAATTCCCAAAGGATTTTGATACAATTAATACTCTTCACTAGCTATTTCAAAGTTACTTGCCCTGGACAATTTTCTGCACAGTAAAAATAAAAACAATCTCTGGAAACAATCACAGTCTTAAATTTTAACTCTCAATTATTATTTTTTCTTGTTAAAACTGACCTTGAATGACTCTGGAAACTTTTATTAGTATGATTACTATTTTCTTGTGTGTGTGTGTGTATGAAACCCTTTTCCCACTATGTTTTTTCATGCTTTTACTCCTCAGGTTATCAAATTAAAGTGGTTTCAATAGTCACTAACCTCAAGGGGAACCAGTAGCTACTACATGTAAATTTAAAAGTGGGATGCAACTAACCTGTGTGAGAGTGGTAAAGCATTGGCCCAGCATGTGGAAGTCCTGGGTTTGATTTCTGGCCAAGGCACACAGGAGAAGAGTCCATCTGCTTCTCCACCCTTCCCCCTCTCCTTCCTCTCTGTCTTTCTCTTCCCCTCCAGCAGCCAAGGCCCCATTGGAGCAAAGTTGGCCTGGGTACTGAGATGGCTCCATGGCCTCTGCCTCAAGTAAGTGCTAGAATGGCTCCAGTTGCAATGGAGCAACACCCCAGATGGGCTTGCCAGGTGGATCCCAGTTGGGTGCATGCAGAAGTCTGTCTCTCTGCCTCCCCGATTATCACTTCAGAAAATTAAAAAAGAAAAAAAGAAACGAGAAGTTCTCTGTGGCCCCTTTAGGCCATGGGAGCAGTATGTGTGGACCAAGGCAGCCCTCTGATCCCTCTTGGTTTCCTGACACTCTCACAGTGACTCTCCAAGTGTGGGCCTTTGTATTTGTAAGTATAAACCCACTTTGACAGATCTTAATTTTAATTTCTTATTAGATTCAGATCATTTGAATTGACTGAAATTCTGGAGCTACAAGGCAACACTTCAGAAACATCCTCCCTGCACCCCCCTGCCCCAAATAATATAAAAGTTTTTTTGCTAAGTCTCTTTAGAACAATTTTTTAGATGAAATAATTTTAGATGATAGTTTCTATTGTCCTGGGGACCTGGAAGTCATACTCTGGATCTGAGAGTTCACAGCAGCTGAGCTCAAATGCTGGTGATTGGCATAAGACTCATATTGAGTACCCACTGGCCTACTGTTTCCTCACAAATAGTAACTGATATTTTAATAGCCACTGATTGGACTCAGGCACTACAATCATATTGAATAGTGCAAAAATTATACTAGCTTACAGAATCTTCTCACTTCATCAAAACAGACTCCATGAAGGCTGTAAAGGTTCAACAGCAAAGGTTGTCAATATTTTTTTGGAGTGAACACTTAAAATTTATATTTGTGTGATAACTGAACAAAAGCTCTTGACTCATTCTGGTTTTGTTTTGGGGCACTTGCAATGCTAGATCTTCTAAAAGAGCATGTGGGTAACACATTATTATTCCATAACACAAAAAGCAACACTAATGTAGGTTGGCAAGCAAGACTTATTTAATGGTTTGAAGGTAAGCCAAGTTTCACAGTGCATATGATAAGGCAATGTGGACTGTAATCTCTTCAAACTGGGATGGTATATGTTATGTAATAACACCCGTAGAATTGGAAGGTACAATCAGGGTAAGGACAGACATAGAAGGATTTAACAAAGACAACTGTTATACAACTGAAAAGCACACAATAACAGAAAACTGTGTTGATCTAATTCACTGTGCATTTAAATTGAACACATGTAATTAACAAGGCCTTAAAAAGTGTACCTAAATAACATCTCTATAACTGTGTAATAATTAGCTTTAAGTTATAGAAGGCAAAAAAACAATTATTTCAGTTACATTTATGAATCATGTAGTCATAAATATAACTTTCTACAAAGTATTTGAATATACTGTACTCTTTTTAACCTTAAAAAAGTTTCCTTGACAAATTTAAATTATTTATGCATATGAATTTATGCATTTTTTAAAATAGTAGTTTATGATAATATTTAAAAGATACTAGTGATTGATGATACTGTTGTATACAGCAAGTATAATTAAAATGCACAAGCAATAAATTAATCAAATTTGTCAAAGTTAAATGCACATTTTAAAAGACTGAGATTCCTTTCGCAGACATTGACTAGAATATTTGAAATCTATGATTGAAAGAATAAGGGTAATTATAAATGACCTCCACTTGTTTTTAACAAAAGCAATAAACAACTCCATGTTTAGAAAACAGCTTATCCATAATAATAATAAGATAATAATTCAACAGGACATATTACAATGTTACTAAGGTAATGAAACAGCATGATAAACAGGATGAAATGGTATTAATACAAACCATGAAAATAAACAGCAAACTCAAATCCACTTATATCTAAATTAGTCACATAAATCATAAAATTCACAAATCTTATAGGTAATATCACAATGAACTACCAGAGAGTACTGCTGTCAAAACTTTTACTGTTATATTTGCCATAGAAACAATATTTAACATAATGAAATTGCAATAATGAATTGAAAATACGAGTGTTGGAATGCCGCTGCAACCTTCAAGTTCAGAAGGAATGAGTTCTCAGAGAACCAATGTTTTCTCTATAAAAATCAGGAAGACCCCAAACTTTGGGTAAATTGGCTTTGGAGAAAGTACTTTTTGAAAGAATAATTAAAAAATAATTTATCTAAGTCTTCAATGTTTGGGTTTTAAGAGGAATAGCATAGTGAACATCAAATCAAATACTGCCTTTTATTAAAACATTATTACATTACAAAAGGTTTAAAGAATTGAGACATTCATGGAGATCAAATGGTGTGGCCACACTAGCATGTCATTAGTTCAATATCGTCTCGATCCTTTAAATAAATAGAAATTAAGTTATAATATCTATTTTTTGTACTAATGTGAAAGAGCTACAAATGATACAAGAATATTGTACTTTGTGCCAACACAGATTCAATCTAAAAGGATCACACAGAAATCACTTTTGTAGAAAACTGACCTTTGATCTACTTTTTCATATGCAATAAGTTTCTCAAAAGAAAAAAATTCTGAATGTTTAAAATCTTGTCATAGTGGACAGAATAAAAAAGTAATGATATAAATAGCTAATAATAATTATTTTTTGTAAATTACCAGGAAATTGTTTTGTGTACAGAAATCATTAAAATCAAGTGAATGTAGTCAACATAATTCATATCGTAAAACACACAATAGGATTAGAGGAGATTTTTATATGTCATATCTCATCAACTCACATATGATACTGAGCAACATGGTCAGTACTACACTGCTAAAGACATCTTCTGGGTTGATGTGGGAAACCGGTGAGGGACATTAAGTGGAGGAGTATGAGATAAGACAGATGAAATCATGGTCAGTGAATTTGACACTCACCTTCTAATAAGACTTAGAGCTCACATTCCATTTAAAAATAACCTGATCTTGAGCCTGACCTGTGGTGGCGCAGTGGATAAAGCGTCGACCTGGAAACACTGAGGTCGCCAGTTCAAAACCCTGCACTGGTCTGGTCAAGGCACATATGGGAGTTGATGCTTCCAGCTCCTCCCCCCTTTCTCTCTTTCTCTCTCTCTCTCTCTCTCTCTCAGTCTGTGTCTCCTCTCTAAAAAAAATGAATAAAATAAAAATTAAAAAAAAAAAATAAATTAAAAAAAAAAAATAAAAATAACCTGATCTTGAAAAAAAACAATGCTTAATAAAAGCAATAAGAAAGAAGGTGATACTCAGGCTATGAGGCAAGTCATAAGAAATATTATTAAATAATGACATTGCCATCACAATAGTGGCAATATTCATAAGCCACCAATGTTTTAACTTGGGAAATATCTTGGCAAGGTTTGTAGCCCATTGTTTGGGAAAATACATAATCTAACATCTAATGCTCTGACATATAGTCTTTAAATTAAAAATTCAATTAATAAGAACACTATGATGTAATAATTAATAAATAGGCTCACAATGAATAAAAGTCCATGATGTAGCATATGGACCACAAAGGCAAACCAATACACATAAGTTGTCTATCCATATGTAAAATGAAACATGCTATTAATTTCTATTAAAAACTTGTAAAAATTTCAATGAGTAGCATCATGACAGGGATGACCAAAGAACATTTGCATTATTTATGTATATATATATATGAATATATTTATAAAAATGTATATGTATAATGTGTATGTGTATACATATGTGTGTATACACATACATATAAATACATACATAATTCCATTTTTTAATTTGTTTACATAGTTACAAGTGTACTCCCAAATATATCTCCCTCCCTTCCCCCTTTGTTCTCCTTGATATCCCCATTGCCCCCTCACCGCATTGCCTTTGCCCTTTTACTCCATAATTTACTATCCTGCCCTCTATCTCTCTGTTATGTTTATATACTTTCACTAATGTTTTTCCTTTCTTTGATCCCCTCCTCTCTTACCTTTATCCTATGAACTCATTGACCCTTTCTCTGCCTCACTTCTCTTTCTCAGTTCTCATTGTTGATTGAATTCCTCATATGAGTGAAGTCATATGATATTCTTCTTTTTCTGCCTGACTTATTTCGCTTAGCATAACAGACTCCACGTCCATCCATGTTGCCGCAAAGGGTAAGATTCCCTTCTTTTTCATGGTCGTGTAGTATTCCATTGTTCATGTATACCACTGCTTTTTGACCCACTCGTCTGCTGATGGACACTTAGGCTGTTTTCAGATCTTGGCTATTGTAAACATTGCTGCAATAAATATGGGGGTAAATTTCTTCTTTTGAATCAGTGATTAGTTATTCTTAGGATATATTACTAGAAGTGTGATAGCTGGGTCAAAAAGCAGTTCCATTTTTAATTTTTTGAGGAATCTCCACATTGTTTTCCACAGTGGCTGCACCAGTCTAGATTCCCACCAGCAGTGCAGAAGGGTTCCGTTTTCTCCAAACCCTCGCCAGCACTTGTTATGTGTTGTTTTGTTAAAGAGTGCCATTCTGACAGGTGTGAGGTGGTATGTCATTGTGGTTTTAATTTGCATTTCTCTAATGATTAGTGATGTTGAACATTTTTGCATATGCCCATTGGCCATCTGTATGTCCTCTTTAGAGAAGTGTCTACTCATTTCTTTTGCCCAATTTTTGATTGGATTGTTTACTTTCCTGCTGTTGAGTTTTACAAGTTCTTTATAAATTTTGGTTATTAACCCCTTATCGGATGTGTTGGCGAATATGTTCTCCCTTTATGTGGGTTGTCTTTTTATTTTGTTCATATTGTCTTTTGCTGTGCAAAAGCTTTTTAGTTTTATATAGTCCCATTTGTTCATCCTGTCTTTTATTTCACTTGCTTGTGGAGTTAAATCAGCAAATATATTGCTGCAAGAGATGTCAGAGATCTTACTGCCTATGTTTTCTTCCAAGAGGATCATGGTTTCACGACTTACATTCAAGTCTTTTATCCATTTTGAGTTTATTTTTGTAAATGGTGTAAGTTGGTGGTTGTTTCAATTTCTTGCATGTATTTGTTCAATTTTCCCAGCACCATGTGTTAAAGAGACTGTCTCTACTCCATTGTATGCTCTTATCTTCTTTGTCGAATATCAGCTGACCAAAAAGGAGTGAGTTTATTTCTGGGTTCTCTGTTCTGTTCCATTGATCTGTATGCCTGTTGTTATGTTAGTACCAAGCTGTTTTCAGTACAGTGGCCTTGCAGTATAACTTGATATTGGGAAGTGTGATACCACCCACTTTATTTTTCTTTTTCAAAACTGCTGAGGCTATTTGTGTTCTTTTTTAGTTCCATATAAATTTTTGGAATATTTTTTCTATATCTTTGAAGTATGTCATTGGTATTTTAATAAGAATTGCATTGAATTTATAGATTGCTATGGGTAGTGTAGACATTTTAATGATGTTTATTCTTTTTATCCATGAACATGGTATATGCTTCCATGTTTCTATCTTCCTTGATTTCTTTTATCAATGATTTTATAATTTTCTGAGTACAGGTCTTTAACCTCCTTGGTTAAATTTACTCCTAAGTACTTTATGTTTTTTTGTTGCAATAGTAAAAGAAATTGTTTCTTTAATTTCTCTTTCAGACAGTTCATTGTTGATGTATATAAATGCCACTTATTTCTGAATATTGATTTTATAACCTGCCACCTTGCTGAATTCATTTATCAGTTCCAGTAGTTTTTTGACTGAGACTTTAGGGTTTTCTATGTACAGTATCAAGGCATCAGCACATAATGAAAGTTTTACATTTTCTTTTCCAATTTGGATGCCTTTTATTGTTTCTTCTTGTCTGATTGCTGTAGCTAGGACTTCCAGAACTATGTTGAATAAGAGTGGTGAAAGGGGGCACCCTGCCTTGTTCCTGTTTTAGAAGGATTGCTTTTAATTTTTGCCCATTGAGGATGATGTTGGCCTTGGGTTTGTTATAGATAACCTTTATCATGTTGAGGTATGTTCCCTGAATTCCCACTTTGCTGAGAGTTTTGATCATAAATGGGTGGTGGATTTTATCAAATGCTTTCTCTGCATCTATTGATATTGTCATGTGGTTTTTATCCTTCCTTTTGTTTATGTAATAAATCATGTTGAATGATTTGTGAATATTGTACCAGGCTTGCCTCCCTAGAATAAATCCCACTAGATCATGATGTAAGATTTTTTCATGTATTGCTGGATCTGTTTTGCTAATATTTTGTTGAGAATTTTAGCAACTAAGTTCATCAGGTATATTGGCTTATAGTTTTTTTTTCTTTGTAGTGTCTTTACTTGGTTTTGGAATGAGGATTATATTCACTTCATAAAAGATGTTTGAAAGTCTACCCTCCTCTTGAATTTTTTGAAATAGTTTGAAAAGGATAAGAGTTAGTTCTTCTTTTAATATTTGGTAATATTCACCTGTGAAGGCATCAGCCCCAGGACTTTTGTTTGTTGGGAGTTTTTTGATAACTGTTTCAATCTTTTTTGGTGTAATTGATCTGGTTAGGTTTTCTGATTCTTTCATATTGATTTTTGAATGATTATATTTTTTAAGGAATTTATCCATTTCATTGAGGTTGTCCCATTTTGGGCATATAGTTCTTCATAGTATTTTCTTACAATCTTTGAATTTCTGCTGTGTCAGTTGGTACTTCTCCTCTCATATCTAATTTTATTTATTTGAGCCCTCTCTGTATTTTTCTTGGTGAGTCTGGTTAAAGGTTCTTCAACTTTGTTTACCTTTTCAAATAACCAGCTCTTGGTTTCATTGATCTTCTGTATTTTTTTCTTGCCTCTATATCATTTATTTCCACTCTGATATTTATTATTTTCTTCTTTCTACTTCCTCTAGGCATTACTTGCTGTTCTTTTTCTAGTTCTTTTAGATGCAGGGATAAGTTGTTTATCTGAGCATTTTCTTGATTCTTAAGGTATGTCTGTAATGCTCTGAACTTCCCTCTGAGGACTGCTTTTTTTATGCTCCATAAATTTTGAGTTGTTGAATGTTCATTTTCACTTGTTTCAAGTTAGTTTTTATTTTTTCCTTGATGTCATTGTTAACCCATTCATTATTTAATAGCATGTTGTTTAGTCTTCAAATGTTTGAATGTTTTTCAGTTTTTCTATTGTAATTGATTTCTAGTTTCATGCCGCTGTGATCAGAGAAGATGCTTGATATGAGTTCAATCTTTTCAAATTTATTATACTTGTTTTGTGTCCTAACATGTGGTCTATCCTAGATAATGGGCACTTGCAAAGAATGTATTTTCTGCTGCTTTGGGTTGAAAGGTTCTAAAGATAGTTATTAAATCCAATTGATTGAGTGTATCATTTAAGGTTGCTGTTTCTTTGTTAATTTTCTGTCTGAAGGTTCTATCCACTGATGTTAGTGGAGTACTAAAATCCCTTATTATTATAGTATTGGAGTTGATTTCACCCTTTTTGTCCATCAACATCTGTTTTATATATTGTCATGCTCCTATATTAGGCACATATATATTTCTAATAGTTATATCTTCCTGTTGTAATGCTCCTTTTGTTATTATTTAGTGATCTTCTTTATCTCTTACTATAGCCTTTGTTTTAATGTTTAGTTTTTCAGATATTAGTATCACTACCCCAGCTTTTTTGTTCCTTTTCATTTCCATGAAATATTTTTTCCATCCCTTTACTCTCATTCTATGTGTATCTTTTGTTGTGAGGTGGGTCTCTTGTAGGCAGCACATATACAGGTCTTGTTTTCTTATCCATGCAGCTACCCCATGTCTTTTGATTGGAGCATTTAATCCTTTTACATTTAAGGTTATTATTGATATGTAGTTGTTTACTGCCATTTTATTCTTTAGATCTATAATCCTCTTTTTCTTGATTTTTTTCTTTTGCTTTTTCTACAAGTCCCTTAATATTTCCTGCAGTACTGCTTTGATTGTAATGAATTCCTTGAGTTTATTTATTTATTTTTGTCTGGGAAGCTTTTTATTCCTTCTATTTTAAACAATAATCTTGCTGAATAAAGAAATCTTGGTTGAAGGCTCTTGTTTTGCATTACTTTAAATATTTCTTGCCATTCTCATCTGTCCTCAAGTGTTTCTGTTGAAAAGTCGGATGCCACCCTTAAGCTCCTCTATATTGACTTCTTTTCTCTCACTGCTTTTAGTATTTTTCCTTTATCTCTTAACTTTGGTACTTTAATTATGATGTGTCTTGATGTAGGCCTCATTGGGTTTCTTTTTATTGGGACTCTCTGTGTTTCTTGAACTTGTGTGACTTTTTCCTTCATCAATTTAGGAAAGTTTTCAGCTATGATTTCTTCAATCAGGTTCTCTATTCCTTGTTCTTTCTCTTCTCCTTCAGGAACCCTTATGATGCGGATGTTATTTCTCTTCATATTGTTACAGAGTTCTCTTTTAGTTTCCTCAGACTTTATTAGCCTTTCTTTTTGCTGTGCTGTTTCTGTGTTTTATTTATCTTGTCTTCTAATTCACTGATTCAATCCTCTGCTTTATCCAGCCTGTTGATTTCTTCTACTGTACTCTTCATTTCTGATATTGTAATTGCCATTTATGATCACTCTTTTTTATGATTTCAGAGTCCTTTTTGATGCTTGCAATTTCTTTATTTCGGTGCTCATTAAGTCTATCCATTTAAGCTTTGAGATCTTTAATCATTTTAACAATCATTATTTTAAACTCTGCATCCTATAATTTGATTACTTCCATCTAATTCAGTTCTTTTTCTGGGGAATTTTCTTGTTGATTCATATGGTTTACATTCCTTTGTCTTCCCATTCTTTCTGTGCATGGTTTGCAAGCTTGTTAGAGTTGTGGATCTGAGGTTGGTTTTTGAAATGCGGCTTCTCTTCCTGAACTTTATTCCTCAGCCTCTGCTTGTTGCTTGGATATTAATTCTCCTTAACTAGTAGAGCTGCTTAAAAGTCGTAATTTCCCTGCTGTTTGTTTGCTGAGTTCATCAGGAAGCATCTGCGTTTGCTGACCCCAGCAGGGAGCTTCTGTGTTTGCTGATTCCAGCAGAGGACTTCTGAATTTAGCAGGGGGTAAGTGGGCGTATCTTGTTTTTTGTTTCTTCGTGTTTAGTGGAATCTGTATCCAGGAATGCAGTGGGTATGACCTCTGAGATTCTGAAGGTGTGGTCCTCCCAGTGCCTTTCTGGGGGCGGGGCATGTTCTCAGTATGAAGAGGGAGGTGTAGCTCAGATTTCCCTGGAAACCTGAGTCACTGCCCCTCCTCTTTACTTCCTCCTTTCTGAACAACCTTCCAAGCTGATTGGACCTGGAGAGCTTTTTGGAGGTGGGTCCACTGGTTTCATGCTAGGCTTGTGCAGGTTGGAGGGAGTGACCCCTACTTTAGCTATAGCCGCCTCAACACTGGAGAATGACTCAGCTCAGCTCATGTCAGCTCAGGTTTTCTTCTCCCCATCACTGTTTGTGTCTCTGTGTCTCAATCTCTTCACTCTCCTCATGCAAGACCAGTCTTTTCAACCCTCCTTGCCCCTGGAGCCCCCAAAAAGTGGCTGTGAGCAATATTTTCTGTGCTGGCCCTTTAAGGCTGTATTTTCTTTCACCAACCACTTCCCACTGACAGAACTCTTGCTATTCTCCCCACTCAATGCTGTCAGGCTATCTCCTCCAGTCCCGGGGTTTCTAGGCTGGGGCTTCGGTCCTGGGACTGAGGACCCCCGCCTCTCAGGGTGTCTATCCTTGCAATGGGAGCCCTTCTGGACCCTCAGCCTCAGCCTCCCCTTGCTTCCAGGAGCGGGGGAGCACCCACCACACTTCCTACCAGGATCAGTATGAATTCTTTTGTGTTCCTTGGTTTTTGAGTCCTGTTCTTTTAGTCCAAAGTTGATTTTTTCATGATGATTGTTCTTAAATTAATTTTTAACCCAGTTTGGTCATGGGAGGTGGCAGTCTGTGTGTCTGCCTACTCTGCTGCCATCTTGGAATCACCCCATAATTCTATTTTTTAAAAGACTACTTATACTAGTGAAGATTTTAATTTAATTATATAAATTTATATACTGTCAAATTATAATATCAATTTATTTAATTATTGCATATGATTTGAGATCAAAAGGTTTTCCCATAATACTCAGGGAAGATGCATGCCATTCAAATACAACTGTAACTTTTTATTTTGCTTGTGTGAAATAAAACTAGGAAATCAACTAAGAAGATAGCACTTCCACCCACCTCCAACCAAATTACAAAAGTTATCTAAGATAAATTGTTGAGATGCTTTGTAGAGATAGCTCAACGTACCTCACATGATCTTAGTATCATGTGTATACTTACTACAAAATGCTTTGGTGGCTGGAAAAAGAAATAAACATAAATGAAACCAAATATTCATTACCCAAAATAAAAGACTTCTTTAAATTAAATTTTATTGGGTTGACACTGGCTAACATAATTATACAGGTTTCAGATGCCTAATTCTACAACACATCTCTGCATACTTATAATGTGTGCATCCCCAAGTCAGTCTTTCTCCATCATCTCTATCCCCACTTTAACCTCCTCCACTTCCCCCCAAAATAAAAGTCCTAATGTTTACATAGTTATTTTCATTTGATGATCATCATAGACATTACAAAAAATTCTGCTGCTTTTCTTCACAAATAGAAAATTTTGATATTCAGAATAATGCTGATGGTCCTGTCCCAGACCTGCTGAACAAAACATGAATTCCACGTTTCAAAAAATTAACTGTGATTCAGACTAAAAAAAATTTTTTTTTGCCTTGTGGCTAACAGGATATAAAATCAGAAAGAAAGTACCAATACTTCCAGTAATTAAACTAGTCTCATTTTGCTAGTATAAAGGCACATTAGGTGATCACTTACCGAGGTCATTGGAAGGCATGTCAACAATCAGCTGGTCACTGTATTTTCCAAATAGGCCATTAGTGCATATGGCTACTATTTGAAGAACGTAACTCACATTGGGTAGTAAGTTACTGAGAATAGCACCCTGAAATAAAGATGTCAATAACTGTATAATGGTGATATTTTCAAAGAGTACTATCAATACAGATATTTGTCATTAGAAAACTATTTCTTATTTGTCAATGAGAAATATTTATAGTTTATTAACCAAAGAAAATGTTTACTCGATATTAAGTTGAAAAACTACTAAAAAACTAAGTACTTTTTAGCTTTCAAAGAATCTGATTTAGCCTGACCAGGTAGTGACGCAGTAGATAGAGTGATGGACTGAAATATGGAGGACCCAGGTTCGAGACCCTGAGGTCGCCAGCTTGAGCGTGGACTCATCGGGTTTGAGCAAGGCTCACCAGCTTAAGCCCAAGGTCGCTGGCTCGAGCAAGAGGTCACTTGGTCTACAGTAGCCCCCCGGTCAAGGTACATATGAGAAATCAATCAATGAACAACTGAGGAACTGCAATGAAGAATTGATGTTTCTCATTTCTCTCCCTTCCTGTCTGTCTGTATCAGTCCCTTTCTCTGACTCTCTCTGTCTCTGCCACAAAAAAAAGAAAAAAAAATCTGATTTATCATTAGAAAGTTTCATGTTTAACTAGAACTCATAAAATTCATAAACTATTTTCAAAAGCTGCAAATTAATATTTTAGACAAATAAACATGTAGCATTTGCAGGGAGCAACTTGTGAAAAACACAATGAAAACCAACTTATCACTTTATCCCAATAATATAGAAGCCAAAAAGTAACAGAATTATCTTAACATCACTATGAAATAAAAAATAGTATTTTCTCATAAATTCCACAACTTTCCCAGTTCAAAGTTTCTCTGTTTTAGTCAACCGAATTAAAAACTTGGTGCAAATTTTAATTATTTTGTCCATATGATATTCGACACCATGATAACAGGAAGAGGTTTTATTTAAAGGCAGATTCCTAGAGTGTGTGGGACTCTAGCTGTCTGAATACAGTTCAATGTATTTGACCTGCAGTGGATTCTCCCTAGAATCCACACCCAGATGGGGTTTCTCAAACCCCAATCTATGGACAACACTTTCTTATGAAGGCAAAGTTTACTACTGAGATGCCCAGGTTACAGAAGGAATAAGTACTTTATTTTCCTTAGTTCATGTGCATGGGTGGGAGAAAAGCAGGTGAATCTTCCCTGAGGATTACCTGCCTCGTGACCTGAAAGTTCTGTCTCAAATGACTTCACCTGTGCTCTTTGTAAATTTGATGCCCAAAAGAGGGGTTTTGAGACCCCTGCTGTATTTTCCTTGTGCTGGTGCAGTACGACAGCGAAATAATACATGGTGGTATCAAAGCACTGAGACTCCGGGTCCAGTTCTTCCCACAGTTCTGAGATCCCAGCCAAGGAATTAAACTGCTCTGTGAATCCCTTTATAAGTAAAGAGAAGGCACATTTGAGGATTTCTAGTTCCTAAGTCTTCCACATGTATCTACTCTGTAATGTTGTTGTTGGCAACGTCATAGTCTCCTGTAATTCAAAACATAAATAAGAACCTAGTGTGATTCACTGTAAGTTTTGATATAACGTAAGATAGCGTCTTCTTTGTTTCCTCCCCACTGGAGAGCTTCATGCAAAGTCTAAAGTAACGAGGGCAACACTAAACAATCACTTGTAAGATCTGCCCTCGGAAATGAAACTGTAATATTAACAATACAAAAAATGACTGATTTTATAGTTACCAGGTCTTGATAGCCATCTGTCAAAAACTCATGCTTGGTTTGGTCTGACCCCTCTAACTGCTGGTAAAGAACGGCAAACTTCTCGATCATGGTGTCATAAACAACTCGAGGTCTCTCCCATGTGACAAGAAGGCTGGTGTAATTCTCTGGGTCAGCCTGAACATTTTCTGGTTCTGAACTACAAACTTCAGAGAGGAAAAAAAAATACAATTATTGATAGAACTGTCAGCTTTTAGTATTTTAGCAAATAAAACATACTCCATGAAAATTTTTGTTGTATCTTATTTCATTAAAATGTAAAAAGTTGCACTTACCCATTGTAGAGCTTTATTTAGGTCATTTCCTTTATATGAAATACCTTTTCCTTTCAGACTATATCTGTTCAAGTTCTACCTTCCTATTCCGGAAAGTTTTCAGTCAAATGCTCTGACCTCTGCCGAAGTGATGTGTCATTTTCAGTGGTCTACTTTGCTTTACTACTGTTATTGGATTAATTGCATGTTCTTTTATATTATTCTTTTTCTGAATAGGTCTTAATTCCTCTAGGAAATTATAAACATAAAAACCTTAGTTTTTATTTCTAGATTGACTAGAACAGTCTTGAATATATTTGGCATTAATTCATTTTTGGAAATAAATGAACAAAAAACACTTAAGAGATTTATAGTGCCTTTATTTCTCATGTTAGGTATCTGACAAGTATGTTTAGCTTGGGACGAGGAGAATTTTAGTTATAAAAGATGGTCTACTACTGGATAGTTTGTTGACAGAAATCTTTGAAATGATTTTAAATTTCCAACCAGAGAGAACTATAGGAGCACATATAAAACTATCATTTCAGTATTTTTCAGATCTGTTGGCAAAAATCCCACTTTTACATAATAAATTGATTAAGCAATTCATTTCAGGGAATTAAAAAGTTTATTTGCTGCATCTGAAAAAAATAATATTTTGAAAGACTTTCAGGGAATGAAAATAGAATTCAAGCCTGGGAATGTTGCCCAAAATTTAGTTCCAGCAGGAGGAGAACTCTGATACTTTCTGAAAATACATTCATAATGTGATAGTTTGGACTAATTGCGAGAATAAAAATTATAGAAATTTGTGATATTGTGCAAATGAAGCAAAGTAATAAATATATCTCTTCTTAGCCCAGATAGATTTGCAAAAGAGAGGGAGACGAAGGTCACTAAGGCCAAAAACTACTTACTATGTTCACTGAGCTGAAGTCTTGTTTTCAGGGGATACTTGAAGTTACAAAGCCACTGGATGAAATCACACTGTTGACTCAGGTCACCCAATTGCCACTGCTACAAAAACTATTTCGAAGACTCAATGAAAATTTGCCTCAAGAGAATCCAAATGTCACCAAAAAGCCTTATCTTCATACTAGGCTATAGTTTATCTCATGAACACAAGAGGGCACCCAAAGCTAACAATTAGTCTATGAATTGAAACAAATTTTACATGGTATTTAGTATTAATAGTAAACACTAACAAGCAAATGAATGCATGCTAGTAATGGTATATGAATGATTCAGAAAAATATAAATATATGCACTCTGTATAAATGCTTATATAACTGAGACACAAGATTGATCACTGTTTTAACTATAATTTTGTTTGTTTGTTTATCAAGGATTAGGGTAGGGTGGTCATTTGGAAATAAGAGGACAATTCTTCCATTATCAAAAAACATGAATTCAAAATAAGAAAATGTATTCTAATTTATGTTCAGACTACATCAATTTTACACTAACTAGTGACACTTCCGTTAGTGTCCACCGGATGGCAGAAGATCATCAAATCATCTCAAATAGATGGGAGCCACTCACAGAAGCTGTCATTGTAAGAAAGCGAATGCTTCCGTTTTGCTTTCAATGATCCTCAAGTTCATTTCAGAAGGTTGAAAGCGATTCTGGACAAGACCATTTGTAGATTTTGTCCTCAAAACACCTAGGTTTTAGAGAGTAGGAATGATTTAAAGTTAACTATTCTCTTCCTCCAAAATGAAGCAATCTTAAGATGCATTAAAGTTGTACAAATGCACATAAAACTCACTTGAGAAAAATATAAAAATTAGCTGCAAAATATCCAAAGAACTACTGCCTAAATAGCACAAACTTCTTTTATCAAATGTCTATATTGATTTTAATAATAGAAATCACAGATGCTTCATATTTGAAGAATCAGGATTTGCATAAAGTAGGATCCTAAAATAGAAAGCTATACTTATCAGGTTTTCTTTGCTTTACTGTCTTCTTCATAGATCTGCAAGAGGTTATTGGTAATTTAAAAAATAGTTTACATTTATATTTTATTTTATTTTAATTTTTTTAGTGACAGAAACAGAGAAAGAGAGAGAGAGAGCCAGAGAGAGGGACAGATAGAGACAAACAGACAGGAAGGGAGTGAAAGGAGAAGCATCAAATCTTCGTTGTGGCTCCTTACTTGTTCATTGATTGCTTTCTCATATGTGCTTTGACTGGGGGGCTACAACAGAGCAGTGGCCCCTTGCTCAAGCCAGTGACCTTGAGCTCAAGCCAGCAACCTTGGGCTTTAAGTCAGTGACCTTGCGCTCAAGCCAGTGACCATGGGGTCATGTCTATAATCCCATAATCAAGCCAGCGACCCCGTGCTCAAGCTGGTGAGTCTGTGCTCAAGCCAGATGAGCCCACACTCAAGCCAGTGACCTAGGGGTTTGAAACTGGGTCCTTTGCATCCCAGTTCGATGCTCTCTCCACTGCACCACCACCTGGTCAGGCTGTATTTTAATTTTAAATGAATTTTAAAACATCTTTGTTGTTTATTGATAATAAATCAGTAACTTAGTAGCATATCGTAGAGCTGCTGTTAAATCTTTTCTTTTAGATACTAAAACACAGATTTTACAGGACACTGATATATAGTTGGATTGTATTCAAAAGATAAGCCTATCCTTCTCTTTGTAGTCTGTGATCTGGCCAAAGGGTAACATCTTCTTTCTAGAAGGTAGGACTGGGCCTTTTAAATAACAATCTAGTTAATTCCATATACATACACTACCCTGTGTTCAAACACAAAACTGGGTAATTACCAAGGAATTAATTATTAATTTACACTAAAATTTCCAGGTTTCCATTATATTTCTTATTTCAATTAGTTTAATTATCTTACCAGTAGGACATACACTCTATAGACCACATTATCTGGATTTAAAATCAAGAACGGTTTTCCAGATCAACATACTCAGACACCAAATACAAGCTACCAATTAATATAACAAAATAGTAACACAAAATGTAATTTCCTTGATCATGGGGAGTTCAGAGTATGCCGAGGTCTCATTTCCTATGGAAGGACTGATTCATACTCCCCCATTCCTTTCCCCAAGCAACATGTGATCTGGATCACGGTTACTGATTCTATAAGGAATGCTGGCCAAGAATGAGAATCTGGTTTCTGCAAGTCCTTGACCATAAACCAGGCTATGACAGGCCTGGGGTCCATGTCAAGTCGCATGAAGTAAAGTAAGTGCTTCGGTACAAATGCAAAGGATCCTCACATATAAAGAATGGGGATGGAGTCTCCTTTTTCAGGGAGCATTGAAAGGTCTCACTTAAACACTTCAATTCTCCTCCACTTGAGGCAGGTGATGCTGTCCCTACCTCTCCGAAGCTCATTCCTGTGACAGCCTTTAACTTTTAGATTGAAATATTAATAAGCAAAGCACTGGGTGTCACAAGAAAACAAGAAAAAAGTGGAAAAGGGAAATAAAAAGAAGAGGAGAAGTACAAAGGAGGAGACCATGACAACTCTTTGGTGTGACAAGTCTCTCAGCTAATCGTGAGAGTTGATGCCCACAGTCAAGGGCAGATATGCATCCCCCGCTCTGCTGCACCACGTGCCCACCTAGGAAGAAAGGCAGTCTGCCCTGAGGGGGCAGGTCCAATTTGAGCTCCATGGATTATAAGTAAAAGCAAAAAGACAGAATGGTGACTCCTGGGGAGTGGCACAGAAAACGTCACAATTGCCTTAGATCAGGGGTCCCCAAACTATGGCTGGCGGGCCACATGCAGCTCCCTGAGGCCATTTATCTGGCTCCCACAGCACTTCCGGAAGGGGCACCTCTTTCATTGGTGGTCAGTGAGAGAAGCACAGGATGCATCTGCACCCATAGTTCCCATTGAAATACTGGTCAGTTTGTTGATTTAAATTTACTTGTTCTTTATTTTAAATATTGTATTTGTTCCCGTTTTGTTTTTTTTACTTTAAAATATGATATGTGCAGTGTGCATAGGGATTTGTTCATAGTTTTTTTTTTTATAATCCGGCCCTCCAACGGTCTGAGGGACAGTGAACTGGCCCCCTGTGTAAAAAGTGTGGGGACTCCTGCCTTAGATGTTACTAAGTTTTACCCAGTTATTACTGACTTGAAGTTTGGTGCAGTTTCACACGACCCATGACAAAGTTCTTTGAGAACACACACTGATAAGTCCACCATATCTCTGTTTGAAGTTTATGAGCACTGTTTAAAAAGATATTGAGACAGGCACTTTGAAAACTATGTGAGGTTTACAGACAGAGAAAACAATATTCAGGTTGTGATTTCCCATCAGGGAGTGACAGATCTTAATAAAACTAATGTAAACATTGCCATAAATTAAACATTGTTAAAAATAATAACTAGAAATATCTGTCACTGGATTATACCTTTAATTGATTTCATCATTCAGTTGAGATATATCATCAAAAGAAACTTTCAAATTCTACCTAACTCAGTCAATCTTCTCTTGGGCTATAAAGTAACCTTGTCAATAATCTTATTTGTAATATATAATCTTCAAAGAAGTAAACAATCTTTATGTCACTTTTCTGTATACAGTTAGAGCATTGTGTTAATGTACTTGTGCCATTAATGAATGCTATTTACAGCTACTAACCTTCAAGAAGATATGTTGATGTATAATTCATCATGACATTTTTCAAAGAATTACAGAAAATTTTTCATTGCTCAAATACAATATTATGGTAGAAAGCCACTTTTTTTATGCTACCCTGCCTCAAAATCCACTTATATTCACATATATATTTAAAATTTTATATTAAATATATTACAATGTTAGCAAATGATATATGGAGTAAACTTAGACTTGTATTCAACAAATAGCCTTAAACATAGAAAACTTGAATAGTACCCCATACTTGCTGTGATTACTTGCCCCTAAAATACAGACATATATATATATATACACACACATATACACAAGTATGTACACACATTACAATAATAACAGCTATTCTCTGGAGCACATTATGTTCAAAAGACTGCTCTGCTTTGCAACCTTTAGTTCATTTAAACTCCACAACAACCCTACAATGTGGCCATTTAACTCCCATTTTAGCCTGACCTGTGGTGGCGCAGTGGATAAAGCGTCGACCTGGGAACACTGAGGTCGCCAGTTCAAAACCCTGCACTGGTCTGGTCAAGGCACATATGGGAGTTGATGATTCCAGCTCCTCCCCCCTTTCTCTCTCTCTCTCTCTCTCTCTCTCTCTCTCTCTGTCTCCTCTCTAAAATGAATAAAATAAAAAAAAATAAATTTAACTCCCATTTTATAGGTGAAGGACTGAAGTTTTGATACCTTAAGCAAATCGACAATTTTTATATAACTAATACATACTGCACTGGGGTTTGAATCAAAAAGCCTACTGGACTTTAAAGCCCATGCTCAAAGTTCCCCACTGTGCTTCAAGGGACCCTGCTTCTTCTTTTTATTTTCTTCTTTTTCAAGTGAGAGGAGGGGAGATAAGACTTTCGCAATGCGCTCTGACTGTTACTCACCCAACAACCCCGGTCTGGGGTCAATGCTCTGCCCATCTGGGGCCAGGCTGACACTCTTCTGTTGAGTCAACCAGCCAGCGCTGGGGCCCTATTTCTTAGTGAGAGAGTTTCCTGAGTGGGCTACAAGGGCAGTGGGAAAGCAGGTGCCTGGGGCAAAGGTGAATGTCACCTTCTCTATATTCGCACTGTGCTGTATGGTTATTCACACATATTTCTCATGATCAAAAAGACAGCTTTTATTAACTCCTTCAAGATCCAATGGTTCTACCAAATTCTGTGATTCTTAGGAAAGCCAGTGAGCACTCCATCATGCCAAAAAAAAAAAACCAACACATGCCTTTCTAATAAATGGCAGCTCTGCATAAAAAAATGCAAACATTGAGGACTGAAGTTTTAGTAAAACATTCATGCACAAACACTTGTTGAGTTCCTGCTGTGAATGCAAAATTAAATAAAGCTTGATACCTACTCTCAAGGAGTTTACATGAATATACACATCTCACAATTGCTTGTAATTTATTTTTGCAATTATTTGCAATGTAGTTTTGCAAAATATACCTTTCTACAATGCAATTACTGAGAGAAAAATTTTGACACCTTTCATGCCAACTGCTACTTTTCCATTGGTCAAAATGAGAATGTTAGATACTTATCGTGATAAAATATATAAATGTAACCCGAATGTCCAAATCTGAGAAGCTGATTTAGCAATTTGTTATGACTACACAATAAATACTACTATACATAAAGAATGGTGTGATAACAATATATTTATATCACTGAATAAAACAAAATCAATAAACAGATATATGCACTGCAGTTTAATTTCTGTGTGAAATAATAATAAATTTTTAATTTAAGAGGCAGGACTAGAAGAATAATCACCAAAATCTTCATAGTAGTTATCCTTTGGTCATAATATTATAGGAGATTTTTACTTTCTTTTGTTTGCTTATTTATATATTCTACTTTTTAAAAATATTCATTTTAATAAAAACTTATTTTCAGATTAAATTTAATAAAAATTAAATACTGAGTATAAATACAAACTTCAGTTGTTACTCTCAAATTCAGTTCAAGAAAGTAGAAAGAAGACTGTATCGATTAAGAAAAGAAAGCATCACAGGAAAATGCCCAGGACAAATGATAATAAGTGCTGTTGAATGCCAATACTCATGATGGACCAAGCAAGAACTCAGTTGTTTTGTGAATAAAGGTAATACTATTTTTGAAATGTTTTATGCCATGAAGGTCATCGGTTTTTATTATAAAATTATATAAACAGAAATGATGTTCCCTTATAAATATAAAGCATAGTGAAAAGAGTTTTGGAAGTCTTTAAAACCAAGGAGACTTGGGTTTAAACATTGACTCAGTCCTTCATAGTTCTGTGAACTTGGACAAAGCACTTACTATCACCTGTCCAGATTGTAAAATGAGAACAATACAGCCAATACACCAGTGTGCTTAAAGGCACTGGTTCTCACAATATATGGCAGCCATTACTGTTTTTGTTATGATTACTTTTGGATTTCATCACTTAACTGTGGGAACAAAATGTTATACATTAAGTCAGAATGACATGTGAGTAGACACACTGGATGGTGGGATAAACAGTCATTAAGTGTAACCTGCCATATTTCCATCATATGGAAATGGATTTTTTTTATTTTTATTCACTGAAAAGAGGTGAGGCAGAATCAGACTCACTCATGTACCCTGACCAAGATACCCCCCACAGCCTACTTGGGGGCAATGCTTGGCAAATCTGGGGTGTTGCTCTGTTGCTCAGCAACCAAGAACTTCTTAGTGCCTGAGGCAGAGACCATGGAGTCATACTCAATGCATGGGGCCAAGTTGCTCCATTTGAGCCATGGCTTCAGGAGGGGAAGAAAAAAAGAAAGAGAGAAGCAAGAGGGGTAAGGATGGAAAAGCAGATGAGAGCTTCTCCTGTATGCCCTGACCAGGAATCGAACCTGGGACATTCACATGGTGGGCCAACGCTCTATCATTCAGCCAACTGGCCAAGGATGGAAATGGATTCTTTTGGTTATTTCGTAAATGTTAAGTGAATGAGAGTTTTACTGTAACTCAGCAATAGAGGTAAACAGGTAAAAAACGTAGTTACCTCTTTTATGAGGCTCAGAGTCAGGTGGGGAAGACAAAGAGACAATTATCATTCTGTGCCAACTGCTATGAGGTTTGGATGCACACAATATAGGTGCACATGGACACATCACACAACTTCAGATATGTATAATTTATCTTGTATTCTATGGGTATAGCGCCTCCAGTTGGGCACATTCCTGTGCCCCAGCCAGACCCAGACTTGGTGAGGATTGAGGTAGAATCAGAGTGACTCCCCAGTGGATGGGATGGTCTACTTAAGTGTTGAAGAATGACTAGACTGGTGAGTGAAGACAGCAGGGAAGAACTTGCCATGAACAGGAAAGAGCATGTGTAGGTACAATCTGGGAGATGTGGTCTGTCCTCTGCAGGGGACCTCACAGGTTTCAGTACAAGAGCAGGAAGCCAGCTGGGGAGATGAGCTCACTGAAACTATTAAGAACTAAGCAGGACCTCCCTTGCAATGGCAAATGCTCTGGAGGGGTTCTAATAAAATATAACTGATAAAATATAAAAAATAAAGTATATGACAAAAAACCCACATTAATTTGTTATTTGGTCATTTGCATTTTAGAAAAGGCATTGGTTAAATCCAGTTTCTTTTTTTCTAATCAGTTGTTTATTATTTATCAGACAGGATGTTATAGTATTTAGTGTTATGAGTAGAAATATAATTAAATTTCTTCACTTTGGAGCAATTTAATTGGAAACAACATAGCATTAAATGCAGCTATTCATCATTGATGTCTTATGCTTTGTGTGTGTGAGTGTGTGTGTGTGTGTGTGTGTGGTTAAAGAGTAAACAACACTCACAAATGTCACATTAAAACATGTCATTTTAATGCCTAATCTTCAAAAGCTGACGATTATTAAGTTAATATTATACGTCGTCAAAAATTCATTGCAGGGCTAAGATCAAAGGGGACCGTGTACTTAGAAAGGTCATTCCCCAATGCAAAGACCACTTCAATTCTTTCTTTCATGAACCAGTCCATTCAAAGGGTACAATAAAAAGGACAAGTCAGGAGATGCAACTGATTGTGTTCTCTGGGCATTTTCAAAGGCTCCTGAGCGCTGTCAGCTTCAAAGGAGGGCCCTGCAGGGATGCCTCCCCTGTGTCCTCTGCCCTCTCTGTCTCTGCCTGACAAGGACAAAGTTAATTCCCTTAAAGAAGGCAACTGGGGAAAAGACTCACTTTTTATTTAGCTATAATTTCGTGCATTTGGTGTCAGTCCCTACTAGGTTCTTGATCTTGTCTAAGAGCTGCCAACACAAAGATGAACACATTAAAATCCAAATATGTGGTGGCAGGGAAAGATCTGATTTGGGTGGTGGGCACACAATGCAATGTAGAGGTCATGTGTCATGGAACTGTACACTTGAAACCTGTCTAACCTTATTAACCAATGCCACCCCAATGATTTTAATTTAAAAATACTTGTTGAAATAAATGATTTCTGTGTCTCAAATACAAACATATAAAAAGCCAAATGACATGTCAAGGCTCAGCTCAAATGTGGTTCTCTCACTGAGGTTCCTTGATCACCAGACGGGATCTCCCCACGCTCTGAACACCTGGGTCATTTATTCATTTTTCTTTGTAGCCCTTACACAGGCAACTGCCATGAAGTGAATTTAGAGGTGTGTGTGTGTGGCTTTGCCATCTATCATTGTGTGTTTTAGAAAAATCACTTTCCTACTGAATTTCACTGTGGCTCATCTGAAAATGGGGGTTATTCATGTGGAAAAGAATAGATATTTTAAATTGCCATTTTACGAATGTGGTGACTGACGTTTAGAGAAGTTACACAGTCTATGTAGAGCTACACAGCTAATAACCAAAATATTTCTAAAAATCTATGTTTTCCATTGTATCACAACTATCTCCTACAACATCGAATCTGTGAGCTGTAAACAAAGTATATTTTAATACATACCTGCTTCATGAATCTCTTCTTTTCCAGTGTAAGAAGAAAACACCTGCCTAGAAAACTTGTACTGTTGCTCTCGAAAATTATTTTGTAAGTAGTCCATCAGCATGACGTAACCAGACTGTTGCATTGTAAGAACTTCACAAAAAACAGCCAACTGAAAAGAAGATAATTTAGCATATAATTTAACATTCCTGCTGCAAGGGCATTAGCAAATGCTCTAAAACATATTCTGTAGTAAAGATGAGAACACCATTCTTTTCAGATGTCTTCAAACTACCTCATTTGTTTTAATGTCCAAGATTACCTGGCTTTCAGAGATGCTAACTGTATCTTTAAAAACAATCCAGTCAACTGTGTCTGTGCAGGGAGGAGAAGTCAGTGAGCCATTATAAGTGTAATACTTGTCAGTTGAGTTTGGCAGGAGGTTCAGCAATATGAATGGATCTAACGCAGCCTGTTTCCCTACAAAGAAATAAACATACATCTCAGCTGGACTCCCAACTCTGGAACTTAGCTGTTCAATACTTCTATGAAATAGAGACATATGCTTTGTTACATATTTAATCAGACATGAAATATTGAAAAAGTTTTATATATATTTTAAAATGGCAATGAAACTGGCATACTCCTAATCTTCTCACATTTATTGCTACATAGGGTTAGAGGCTACATCTTTACACCAGCAAGATGCTGGAGAGATAGTTCTATGACCATTTCAATAAATGCAGAAAAAAATCATTTGGTAAGATTCAATACACTTAATAAAAAAAAATCTTACTCTTTTTTTATTGATTGATTTCAGAGACACAGAGAGAGGAAGGGAGCAAGAGAGAGAGAGAGAGAGAAAGAAGAAGCATTCATTTGTTGTTCTAGTTAGTTGTGCATTTATGGGTTGCTTCCCTGGGGATCAAACCCACAACCTTATCATTTTGGGACAATGCTCTAATTGACTAAGCTAACTGGCCAGGGCTACAAAAATCTTATTCTGATGATTACCTTCAAAAGTTCATAGTAAACATTTTATTTAAGGATGACTTATTGAAAGCTTTTCCCCTAGAGATCAAGAATGACACAAGGATGTCCTGCCATCTTCATTTTTACCTAACACTGAACTGGAAGACTGAGCCTGTGCAATAAGGTAAGGAAAAAAAAATCATAAATGCTAAATAGGAATAAATGATAATATAATTTGCAAAGTTCATGGGCTAGAAGATTTAGTATAACAAAAGTGTTGATTTTCTCTAAATTAAATTATGGACTTAATGAAATTTTAATTGAAGTCTCAAGAGGGTTTGTCTGTTTCTGTGTGTGTGAGTGTGTGTGCGCGCGCGCGCACGTGTGTGTGTGTTGGGTAACCTGACATGCTGATCTTAAAATTTAATTAACAATGCTAAGAAAATTTAGGTAAAGGAATTAAGAAGTACAAATTGGTAGTTATATAATAGCTATGGAGATATAAAATATAGCATAAGAAATATAGTCAATAATATTGTAATAACTATATATATAGTACCAAGTGGGTACTAGATTTATTGGAGGGATCACTTTGTAAGATAAATACATTTCTAACCAATATAATATATATCTGAAACTAATATAATGGTGAATGTCAACTGTAATAAAAAAACAAAGCAGCTTGAACAGGTGGTGATGCAGTGGATAAAGCGTTGGACTGGGATGCAGAGGACACTGTTTTGAAACCCCGAGGTTTATGGCTTGAGCGTGGGCTCATCTGATTTGAGCAAGGTTCACCAGCTTGATCCCAAGATCACTGGGTTGAACAAGAGATCACTCGGTCTGCTGTAGCCCCCAGCCAAGGCACATATGAGAAAGCAATCAATGAATAACTAAGGTGCCACAACAAAAAATTGATGCTTCTCATCTCTCTCCCTTCCTGTCTGTTTGTCCATATCTGTCCCTCTCTCTGGCTCTGTCTGTCTCTGTCACAAAAAAAAAGAAGAAAAAGAAAGTTAAGATACTCTTGAACAATAATAAAGCTGATAAACTTCCACTACTAGATAGTAAGACCTGTTATATAAGCTATAGAAATCATGATGGTGACATCTTATGGAAAAATAAACAAAAGGAACATGAAAGAAAACAAAGATTCCATGCCCATACAATATATGATCATTTGGTTTATGACACAAAAAATTATTCTGTAGTTGAAATGAACTGCATTTTCACTATACACACATGTGTGTATGTGTAGTATATATATACTATATATACACATAAATACAAGTATATATAGTATATATATACATATATAGCATACACATATATACTATATATACATTCATATATATATGTTATTACAATATGATTGACTGTATTTCCTATGTGGTGCTTCATATTCCCATGGCTACTTTGTAACTACCAATTTGTACTTTTTAATACCTTCACCTAACTTTTCTTTGTGTTTCTAATTAAATTTTAAGATCAGCATGTCAGTTAACCCAACACACACACACAATTCTATATATATATGCACACACATATCTAACAATAATAAATATTGATTTAATCATGCTAGATAGGTATATATAACTTGTATCAAAATAGAGAATTTCTATAAAAAAATAGGTAGAGCTTCTCTACCTGCATCATCTGGCCTTAGAATCCTAAACAGCCCAATTTGCCTGTCTGAATAGTGCTGTTTTTGTTTCTTCACCTTCCCAGTAGCATGTCCCAATAGCAATGCCTTGGTCATTTAGCTGCTGTGTGCCAGCCCTCCCTGGTAATGACAGCAATCGGCTTCGCAGCGAGATCTGTGTATAGTTCGCTCTCCCATTCTTGAAAGTACCTAGCCCTGTTCATGTCCTCTGCTCTGGCAAGCGAATTAGGTAATCAAGAAACAGTTCCTGGAGCCAATTAAACCTAGTCTAAGTGAGGGAGTACAGTGTAGAGCACCCTGGTTACCCCTTATTTGCATCATCTGGGCAGATTTTACAAAAGCATCAGGGTACCAAGCCCCACACTTGACCACTTAAATTCAAATGTCTAACTGATGTGAGCATCCACATTTTTTAAATGTTTATTTATTTGTTTTAGTGAGAAAGGAAGGGAAAGAGGGCAACATCAATCTGTTCCTATATGTGCCCTGACCAAGGATCAAATTGGCAACTGCTGTGCTTCGGGATAATGCTCTAGCCAACTGAACTATCTTGCCAGGGCACATCTGCACTTAAAAAAAAAAGTTCCCCAGATGATTCCAGCATAAATCCAGTATTAAAAATACCAAGTGAAGTGAAGCCTTTGCAAGATTTGAGTCTTTGTGAACCTGACTTTAGTCCTTAGAAAATGAAATTATAGGAAGAGAAGATCGTAGGTATACTATAGCTCTAAACTCTATGAAAGACTGAACATATAAAGAAATAGTAAAAACAATCCATTTTAAACTTAAATTATGGAATGGTAATTTTTCTGCAATACAAAAATTTGAAGGATGGATGCTTTTAATAAAGTTAATTGATAACTGCTTCCAATCGGAGTTTAAGACTGAAAGTTTAAAATAAAATCTACTTCATGGAATTGATCATGTTGGCCATATACAACCTAACTAGTTTTAATCCAGTAGAAAGTTCTAGCTCTATTTGGTTTATGGATAAGCAGCAACTTTTTCTTTATTCAGTGAGAAGAGGGGAGGCAGAGACAGACTCCCACATATACCGCAACCAGGATCCACCCAGCAAACCCAGTAGAGGATGATGCTCTGCCCATCTGGAGTGTTGCAACATGGCTCAGCAACTGAGCTCTTTTTAGTGGCTGAGTCAGAGGTCATGAAGCCATTCTCAGTGCCCAGGGCCAACTCACTACAATCGAGCCATAGCTGCAAGAGGAGGAGAGAGAAAGAAAGAGAGAAACGAGAGGGAGAAGGGTGAAGAAGCAGATGCACGCTTCTCCTGTGTGCCCTGATCAGGAATTGAGCCTGAGACATCTACACACCAGGCCAATGCTCTACCACTAAGCCGATTGGCCAGGGTCAGCAGCAACTTCTAGAAGTATGTATTACTCTCCTCCAATGTCAAGATGAGATTATCAAAATTCAGACTCAGATTTAAGTTTTCTGAAACAGAAAACTGTTTATTTCCAATAAGCAAATATTTTCCATCTTTAGATTTATGTTTTTCATACTTAAAAAAATTTGTGATGAAGAAACAAGTTCTAATTACTACAGCCAAAGCAGAAAAGGATGGAGTGAAAGTCTCCACGACCCTGGCAGAATATTGCATCAGAACTAAACTGCCTTTCAATGACAACAGCCTTATGATGACTTATATGATGAAAGCATAGATAATGAAGACGAGGAGGAAAAAGATGCTGACCATTAGGATGCTTATCATCAATGAAGAATAATTTTTCTTTTTTCTCTAAAGACATTTATCTACAAATGTGCATTAAAAATGTGATGTGGAGCATTCTAATCGAGGAAGGAGCCAGAAACTGCATCACTGCTAAATTAGGTGGGAAATGAATTGACACCAGGGGAGCCAGAGGCCAGAAAACAATGAAGAAATGAGATCTGAATAGGAATGATGAAAAAGAGAGTTTTCTTGAAATGGGAAACAAACTAAAGGGGAAATAAGGATAGAAAAAATCAGAAGAGAGTTGATTTCTCCCTCCCTCACCCCAACGTGGAATCTATTCCTCCTGTCTTTGAGCCTCAGCAGAACTCATCGGGTGTCTCTTATGAACGTGTTAACTATTTTGTATCATTTTGTTTGTTTCTTATTTACATGCATGTTCCAAGTTTCTGTCTTGGATATCACAAGACATTTCAATTGCAAGAGTGCTTTTCAATTATACCTTCTTCTTATGAGACAATTAGACTAAGGCAGGTTTTTGTTGTAGCTTGCAAAATATGTGTTTCATTGGCATCTGTCATAACTTTATTTTTTTGTGTAACAGACAGAAAGAGAGAGAGAGAGAAAGAGAGAAAGAGGGACAGATAGGGACAGACAGGAAAGGAGAGAAATGAGAGAGAGAGAAAGAGAGAGAGAGAGAGAAAGAGGGACAGATAGGGATAGACAGGAAGGGAGAGAAATGAGAAGCATCAATTCTTCACTGTGGCACCTTAGTTGTTCATTGATTGCTTTCTCATATGTGCCTTGACCGGGGGGGGGGGGTATGCTGCAGCAGACCAAGTGACCCCTTGCTCAAGCCAACCATCTTGGGCTGAAGCTGGTGAGCCTTGCTCAAACCAGATGAGCCTGCACTCAAGCCGTTGACCTCAGGGTTTCGAACCTCGGTCATTCGTGTCCCAGTCCGACACTCTATACACTGCACCACCACCTGGTCAGGCTCATTATTGTTAATATGAGAGAATCACACCTAAGCCAACCTGCTCTGTTTCTGAAAAATCATTCATTCATTCAATCACTATTTGTTTGAACATATATATTGGTGATCCCCATTCCATAGGAGATTTGGTAGTAGAAGGGGGAAAGATGAGGAAGTTGGGAAGTAGGGAGATAAAGACCACAACAGGGCTAAGCACTAGAGAAAAACATCTGAATACATAAAACCAACTCTTACTATGCAGAACAATGAGACTTAAGATGAAGTTACATGAACACTGTCTGCGAGGATTTTCTGATATAGACATCCTGAACTGACTCTGTGATTAAGAGAGCACCCTGAGTCATGCTAATGAGAATTCCCACTCAGGAATCATTAATGATGTTATCTCAGGTGTGTCTTTTCAGTGCAACTTGAAAGAGTTTAAGGAACAGTCTCTTTTTTTGTGGTCTCTGCTAGGAGAATATTAATGCATCATCTTTAGGAAACTGCCACATCAACCTCCCTCTCACCACAACATGGGCAGGACAACACCTAATGTAGAGTAGGGATGGTGGAAGAAAAAGAAAAAAAGGTATGGGTGAGTGAACTCCTGAGAAATGGCTTTGTCTCTTGGAAAGGAATACAGGAAATGGGAAAACAGACCACAGTATAATAAGATAGAGTTTATGATCTGGATGGTTGAAGTGTTGTGTTTTGGATAACCCCCACTACATGGAGAACAAGGAGCCGGATTTGAAAGCTTAGCTGCAAATTTAGAGTCATTCTCTAAAGATAAGCATGGTCTTCAGCCCTCCAGGGTCCCAGCAATGATGGCTGGGGCCAACATGGGGAAGCCTCCAATTTACTGGCACTGGGACATTGCTTAGTCTCTAAAACAGATTTAATCCCCAAAGTCTCAAAATGGAAACACTTAATTTTAAGAACTTAGCTTATTTAATTCAAATAGATCATCTTTAATAACCATTAAAGTAAAATTAAAACATGTTTCCTGTGTATTCTAAAATATATGACAAATAGAAATCTCCAAAATATAGTGAAACAAACTTTGTGGAGAGGCTAGAATCTAAATTCTGGTTCTACCACTTACCAGCTGTATAGCCTTCAGCATCCATGCTGAGTGTATTCAAACACTAGGTATATAGCAGATGCCTAGCAGGTAGGCATGGAAGATTTTATTTTTTGGTAAAAGAGGAGGAAGAAAATTGGTATACAGGTAGCAGTGTAGAGAGACAGCAGATAGGTGGGGAATGGAGGGCAGACTAGTAGATGTTCCCAAATAGTCAAAGAGACCGTTAGTTCTGCTTCTGAGGTAAGAGCCAAGATATAGACAGAATAATGTTCTCAGGGAATCCATATTCTTGGGGGAGGGTATTATGTGACACCAAGTGGCTCTACTGAAGCCCCTCCCTCAATGGCTTGCAAACAAAAGACATTAAAGAATATGCTTTAGTCAATGAACATGAGCAAACTGGCAGCTGAGCTCATCTGAACACTCTCTTAGAGATCTTCAGGAATAACTGAGAGGACTCAAGAGGAAGCAGCCAAAGAGCTTCGGTCATGCAGTCAGGACTAACAACCCAGTGTTTGCATTGCTCTTGTCCCCAAGCTAGTGCAAGGCCTGGGAACATTCAGAATTCATTTTTTAATACAATTTTAAGTGTAGGAATTCACACTAGCTGTCTTCTTTCAGTCTTGACAGAATCCACTTTCTTACTGAGGAAAAATATTAAGTGTGGCTTATGCCATTCAATGTTGAATTTTTCAGTCTGGATGGAGGGAGATAACAGCTTCCTCTTGCATTTGATTACACCTTTCAAAAAAGAAAGAAAAAGAAAAGAAAGCCGCATTGCAAGAGTATATATTCCTGACTTCTCATAAGTTCAATCAATTCAGCTCCTCACATGTAACTGACAAAGATAAATCAATCCTAGACGTGGCTTCACATGTCAAGAAATGGACCCACAGGAATGTCGTTTCTGATTTCAAAATTTGCAGTTTCCCAGAAAGGAATAACCATCATTTCCATCATTTCATGGTTAATCCAGGAAAGCATTAATACTCTGTGTGTGGGTGCTTAATAAAAGTAAAGCAATAATGAGAGGTTTTCTGTCTCTTCCAATATTGTCAGAAGCACTTATTGTGACAAATTACAAGAGCCATGAGAGAGCAAGGAGAACATTATCAAATAGATCACTTCTTGTTGTATGCAGGCAGTTACCATCTTCCAAAAATCTCATCTTGTTGTATTGGTGAAGCAATGGGCTTATCAAAGAAACCACCAGGGAATAAATTTTAACGAGTGAAATTCCACTTTTCACCTTGATATTTATAAAATTAACTGGTTACAAGTGATAGAGTCTTTAACAGTTGTACAATGCAGAGATAGAACAGATAAAATACATTTTAAATACATGATGTAATTAAATTACATTCAAGAATAAAATTAGAAAAGTTCAACTTCTTACAATAACATTTTATGATTTTTCTGTGAAAAATAATTGTAAGTTGTTCTTTTGTGTGAAATGTATACATAGTCAAATGTGAGAAATAAGAGATTGCTCCTTTCTTCTTTTAGAACAACAAATTTCTGTAACAATATAAAAATTCATATGCATCCAAGGTAGAATCTAGAAGAAGCAGATTTTTCCAAATAGCTTACCAAAACGACCAACATTCTCGACTCCATCAATAATTGCTTTGTAATCCAAATTTTCTTCTATTCCAACCTATTAAAAAAGAATGACACACTAAAAATGGTATAAAATTGATGAACTGTTCAATAAATGTAAAGAGCAGTGATTTCCATTTTAAGTATTCAAAAGTAATGTCCTCCAAATGATCACTTTTTCTTTTCCCCCGAAGCAAGGTAAAAACAAAATCCTTTTAAGCCTTTTAAGTGTTCCATTGAGAAAAGCACATTTGAAACTGTCATGATTCCCAGTCACTGCTATATCACTATGACACTCTGCATATACAATTAGGCTTATTACTCAGACCAGTTTGAGCCGGCTGGAAGCGACATACCCAAAGAATGGGTACAACAGTTCCCAGCTGAGGGGGTGTTCTCTTTGAAAACGACCACCAGTTTAATATTCTACTTGTGAGCTTTCCCAAGCTGTGTTTCCATATTTCACATCAATATAGTGGGTCCTTGAGTTAAAACACAGTCCGTTCCTATGACAGTGACGAAACCTGAATTCTGGTGCAAGTCAACACTCACCCTACCTTAAGTCACGTACCTATCCTAACACAGTTTTAAAGTCATGATCTAGAACATAAAAACAGAACTGAGCCACAGAAAGAGAATACTGCTTATTCTTTTGCCATGCACAACCAAACGAGCTCGCCCACGTAGTCCGTAAATATGATGCTAACCGCTTAAGCTGAAACACTCACGTCTCAATTTTTTAAAGATTTTATGGGAGTGAGCATCGTAAACTCAGAATATCGTGTGTCGAGACTGTCATAACTTGAGGAACCCCTGTACTTCATGTGATTAAAAATTAAGTTAGTGTTAAGTCTGTGTACAATGATTACCTCAAATAAAATGGATAAAGCTCTTATCTTCCCTTTTCCTTTAACTGCTTCTTCAAAACTTGAAAATCGGTCCGCATCAAAGCAGTAGATTTGCATCTAGAAATGTAATGGTGATGACTCTTATATACAAAGGCTTCACAAAAGTCAGCAAAGAGATAATAATTTATCAATTCAATCAATTCTATCTAAAAATTCTATAAACTGATTAGTTCTATGTTCTGCATAATTTAACAATATTTTATCATTATATGTATACACAATTGCAATTACTAGTATTTATCATCCTGCAATGAAGAAGGAAAAACAAGTTAGACACATTTAGAACTGAAATGTCCACTGTGAGATTACCAAGCAACACCAAAGTAATCATTTACTTGAGAAATTATCACATGTTATTTCAACTATTTTGCTGGTATTTTTTCAAATATGGCTTTGTTCTTTCTTGACTGGACATGCCTTTCTTGATGGTCTGAGTTACTGTCTTTGGACATGGTCTTGCCCTCTATTAATAGTGAAACTCACAGGGACTCTGCTTTTACTTGAAAGATGCAAAGAGTTTTTGAAGTTTCTTATTTTAAGTTTCCTCTGCTGGCTAACCCTTGTTAATTTCTACTTTAGTGTAGTGTCTGTCGATAACAGCCTTTACTCTCACTTATAATTTGGTGCTCCTCAGTCGTGGGCTTGAAAATGAGGTAGCTCAGCTAACCTAGAACTGTATAATTAAGGGAAGAGCAGAGAGCCTCTGCGAAGATTAATGTGCAGGCAGGGCTGTGATCACAGAGAAACAGCAGGTGTGAAACGCAGTATGGTGGTGGCTCTTGCCTTGGGTGATCACAAACGCCTTTCACAGGGAATATCTACACTGAGTTCATAAGGATGAGCAGCATAAAAGCTCACAGGTGAAAAGGCAGAAGAGATGAGTGTGTGTTCAAGTCAGAGGACTGGCTTGAAAAAGGCCAACAGGCAAGCAAATATGAGGATGCAGAAAATGGGAAGTGACTTGCATTGTGATTTCAGCTGGTTGATCATGTGACACAGAGGAGAAAGGAGGCTGGGGATGTAGGCAGGGGCCACACCAGAAATTCCTGCAAGGCCTTTGCTACCTGCAGATTTCAACTAACAGGTTGGAGGGGGCAGGACTCGGAGTAAGGGAGTAACGTGGAAGAGATGAAGACTAGAAAGAGGAAGACCAGTTCAGAAACTTTCATAACCCAAGAAAGAGACAAAGGTGGTTTGGATTTTTCTCTGACCTCGCATATCATCCAGGGACAGAGTGAAGAAGACTGGTTTGTAGAATGTGAAAGACCAGAAACAAAGAGCAAGCTGAGAATGGCCCTCAGTCCCCCTGATTGCTTGATGACATGGACAAGAGTTAAACAAACAAAAAACAAATGATATCTCTTGGCAAAGACTGTAGGAGCTTTTTAAATAAGAAAAATGTATAAGGTTCAGTGCACAGATTCTGTACCATTTATTTTGCGCGTTCAGGGCTATGTTGTTGTCAGGGTTTTTCTTCAATTAAAATTTTTTTTATTGAATTTACTGGGATGGCACTGGTTAATAAAATCATATAGGTTTCAAATGTACAATTCTCTAATACCTCACCTGTATATTGATTTTCATCTTTGTTCTAAATAAGTAACATTGTGAGAGAGCTAAACTGAGAGAAATGAGAATGTTGTATGTTTAATGAGCTATCATTTCTTTGATAAACCAAATTTGATAATGTGTTTTCTTTAAGGATATTTAATATATTTTAAAGTAAAGCTATGAATTTGAATGTGCTTATCCACACTAAAAATACTTTTTAGTCCTAGTCTTATTTTTATTATCAACACCTATTTTGGATTCTAATCTAGTAGTTTCATTATAGGTAACTTAAAAAATATGGGCATTTTAAAAGACAAGGCACCTATATGACATCACGAAGAGAAAACAACTCTTAATGTTTCCTGGATTTCCTTCAATTATTTTCATATTAGTAATAATTCATCTCTGATCCAATTCTTATTATAAATTCATAAGGCAGGTGCTACTACAATTACATCAATTTCACAGCAGAGAACTGGAAGGTTAGGTAAAATAAAGTTACTTTAAAGATGATGTCATATCTTTAACTAATAACTAAATAAAGTCCATATTCAAACCTAGTCTAGTTGATTCAAACTCTGTACTCTCTATCACTAAATTTCATGTTTTACAAAGTTGGAATAGTAATACCATATTCACTGTTGTATATTCTGCTTTTTAAAACCATTAATATATTTTAAAAAGTAAAATTATTAATATCTTTTGATGAACCATTTTGAGTAAATCATGCAAAAATATGATTTTTACAAGATATATAACATCCCATCATAATGTAATCATTTCTTTTTGTTTCAATCTTTATTACTGTAAATAAATCTTTATACATACATATTTGAGTATGTCTTTATTTTCAGACTAAATAGCTACAAATTGAAATGATTGATATTAAAAATGAAATACTTAAAGTTCTTGATAAAAAAAAAGCAAATTTGCATCCCAGAAAGTCTACCAATTCATACTCTCTTCAGACATGTATGGAAGTGTTTATTTCATCCCATACTCATTATTTATTATAATTTTATGTATTTTGCAAATTTTAAAGCTGAAAAATATTCTTATTATATTTAATATTTCTTTAATTATCTAATATATTGATGAAACCACCTCTTCCTTGCTTTTCCTACTGGAATATGGGACAAGTTTCATTCATTCATTTGCTCATCAATATGTATTGATCTTCTATAGCAGGGGTTCCCAAACTTTTTACACAGGGGCCAATTCACTGTCCCCCAGACTGTTGGAGGGCCGGACTATAAAAAAAAACTATGAACAAATCCCTATGCAAACTGCACATATCTTATTTTAAAGTAAAAAAAAAAAAGGGAACAAATACAATATTTAAAATAAAGAACAAGTAAATTTAAATCAACAAACTGACCAGTATTTCAATGGGATCTATGGGTGCGGATGCATCCTGTGTTCCTCTCACTGATCACCAATGAAAGAGGTGCCCCTTCAGGAAGTGCGGTGGGGCCGGATAAATGGCCTCAGGGGGCTGCATGCAGCCTGCAGGCTGTAGTTTGGGAACCCCTGTTCTATAGTGTGCTATTCTCAGTTCCCAAGAAGTGGACAATCAAATTTGGTTGTTACTGACCTTATACTAATGAGGATGACAGATTGACAGATATAAACAAAGCAAACAAAATATAACTGTACAGGTTGCAAAATTTGATAACAAATTAATAAAATGATGCACTAAGTAAAATCTCAGTGATTTATAAAATCAAGTAGTAACTGGTAACTTACCTCAAGAGGAAATTTTTGTCCTTCTAAACTATGTTCCGACCCATCAGATGACGTATTGCACTTTCCCCAGTGAAAAGTTATCTTGCTTACTTTGAACACCGTTTCTGAAACTCCCCCACTGAGACGGTAGTCATTAGTGAGATTAATTTCCACTAAAACACATACACACACACACACACACAAAAAAAAAACACATACAAAGAAAGGAAAACTACATTTAAGTTTCTAAGAATCAAAATAACAAATTGAATTTTCTTCCTTTACTTGATAAATTAAAAATATCAAGTTGCCATTTTGGCAGCTGATCTTGTAACTGCACAGTAAATATATCTTATTGCCCAAAATGTAAAAAATGCAAAGACTTTAAATGCGGTGGGAACTTATAGCAGAAGACAGCCAGCCAGTCCACCTGACTTCCATCTCAGGACACCAGAGATGGAAGTCACAGTCCATCTCTGGTGTCCTGAGATGGCTGGTGCCCCAAAGCTCTGCTTCCCTAAGGCACATGATGATAGCGAGGGGACTGGGTGAAGGGACAAAGAACACAGAGTGGTGGGAATAAGTCTTCTCTTGGGAGAGCTTTCCACTTTCTCACTTTCAGCTCATTTCTACTCTTTACCAGGCTGCTGTTTCTGTCCCACCTCCTTCTCCCTCCACAAATCACTCAAGCTTCATCGAGCTCTGGAACCTCTGTCCCAGGCTGCGGCAAGGAAGGCAGACACTCATCTCCACTGAAGGGTTTAACTATCTCATGTTTGAACCCGGAGTGTCAACTTTCAGAATTTAAATTCTCCTAATTTGAGTTTCATGGAAGATATTATCTGACTATATTTTAAGAGTTGTCTGGAGATTAATGAATCTCGATAGCCTAACACAAGATTTTAATGTCTCTCAGACTTAGAGTTTTTGTTCTATGAGGCTGAAACCATGGTTGGCATCAGGGACTGAATCCAACATACTGGCCAGACAACAAACTTCCATTAAAAACAACAACAGCACAACAATAATGGTCAATATTTATTTATCACTTACAATGTGCCATGTATTACACTAAGTAATTTCATGTTTTAAACATTTAATCTTCACCCAATACTGGGAAGGAGACATTGTTATAATTCTTATTTTACAGGTAGGGAAAGTGAGTGACAGAGAGTAACCTGCTCCAGGTTTCACAATGAACTTTAAAAACCAGCAGTGAACTCAAAGGTGAGTCTCCTTGGATTGAGTGCTGGCTGTACTCTACCGAGACAATACAGGAGAGATGACAGGACTTGCTGCTTCATGACAGCCTTCAAAGCCAGTAGTGAAAACGCTAAGATTTGGGACAATACACTTTTATTAACCTCATTAATAATATAACATGCAATAATTTTCTCAAATTTTTTTTCAACACATACTTATTAAGTATTTAATATGCATTAGGCACTGATGTAGAAAAATACCTACCTTCATGGGGTTTAAAACTAAATTGCCACATTCAAATAATTATATTAACAAAATATGAAAAATAAAGGAAAAGTTCACTAATGATAAATCACTTTAACAAAGTTACTATTATAATTTTGAATATTTTTTCTAGTCTTTTCCACATGAACGTATTAGGTTTTACCTAACTCTTTGAAATACATATAATTTCATTTAAAATATATCAGAAAAGGTGTTCATCTTTTGAAAACTATCTTGTCAACTTATCATTTAGCAAAATTTTTAATGCTATTATATTTTGCATATTTATTTTTTAAAATATAGTCTTTAAAAAGGCACTTAGAACAGTACTCTCTCAGGATCATATATAATTTTAAACATTTATATGGAAGGGCTAGTAATTTATTTTCTTAAAATTCCATTGCAGTCAATGGCTTTTTCCTTACCCAATTATTAAATATAGCATAAGGCTGAGCAGACAAACTCTAATGACCAATAAAAGGAAATTCTGATTGACTGATTAACCAGTGATGAAATCATTAGATTACATTAGCTATATATTATATTCTATATTCCACATCTTCTATTGGAGGTATCATTATTTTATTATTAGTGAAAATGACATAATGACTTTGGTCATTTCATATTTTTTACACATTTTCAAAATATTCTCTAACCTTTCAATTTTCTATTGCTATTTGGTTTCTTCTATATATAGTTTCTATCCAGTTCATAGTTTACTATTTAAAGGAAAACCAAATGAAGCTAATCTAAACATACTCTAGGCCCAGTGAACAAAATAAAGTCACAAAATGCAAACATTTTACCTGTTTTCCCATTGTTATGAATGAATGTGTTTTCCAAAGATGTTTTATCCCAACCCTGAAATTTAAGTTTCTTCAGATTCACATTGACTTGTGTAAAATCTTCATCAATATTGATAGGAGATTGTTTGGGGCTATTACATGTTGGATATTTCTTTCCCCAATTTTTTTGATTCAGTGCTCCTAGGGGGAAAAATGGGTAAGAAATTAGTTTCAAAAATTACCATGCAAAAGCTAAATTTTATATTACAAAGTAGTAATTCATTAAAATACTACATATGCAATAGAAAGAAGAATTAAGATATTTTTGAACCATTTCATAGAACAACCTACAATGCTTAGATTTAGATTCTGTGTTTCAATACAAGGCAATATAAAAAGAGGCCTATAGAACAACCACATCAGGTGCAGAGATCAACACGGCTTTCTTTAGCCATCACTCCTTCCAAACCAACAGAAAGCCTAACTGTATTGTAAGGCAGTCAGTTCTAGAGCCATGGGTGCCAGATTGAAAGGTGTTCAGATGACAGTGCTGACTTCCTTAGCACTCTCCACGGGGAAGCTCCCTTCAGACTTCTGTCATCTCTGCCATTGAATGATTTGGCTTAATATTTATCTGCTTACATCTTATTTACAAAAATACAATCACCAGCACATTCTTGAAATATTTCTTTTCTGCCCCACTCCTTCTTTTCTGGTCATAAAATCTAACAGATTTTACTGTTTAACATCAGTAAAAATAAAACAGAACATTCTAAAAAGATCTGGCAAAATGAATGATCACTTGTTGCACAGAGTGAACAGTCCTCTAAACCACACGGCCCGGTGCTGCCTTCATTTCACCCCGACCGAAACCAGAAACCAGCTCTCATTACCATACTTCACTAAACATATTATAGCTAGTACCCATGCATTACTAAGAACAGCTATGTTTTATTTAAATGTCTACTAAAATATATAAAATGTTGCAAGTCCAAGTCTTAAGCTTTCCTCTGGCTACCCCAGAATTTTTCAGTGTTTCAGGAAAGAGCAGGAGACAGCACAGTTTCCAGCTTACATCCTGCCTAATGTTTTTTTTTTAGAAAACAAGCTGGGCAAAGCCAAGGTTTTACATGGTCGATGTTGAGGGGAAACTAAGTAAACACACCCTCCACATTCATGTCTATTCTATTGACTTCTTGCAATAAAGCAGCAATTTTCAACAAGTGTGCTGCAAGAATTTTTAAAACATGCAATACCTGACTGTTTAGTCAGGGGCACTGATCTCTTTTCCTTAGATTGTAAAAATAATGACAAAAGCCAACACAACAATAGCGGGCCAGTGTGAATGTCTTGTTTTGAATCATATATATAGGTCATATAATAGAGTTTCATCTTATTGGTCATGACATGTAAAAATTTGCATCTGATTGCTTAATTCTTGGGCCAGAAATCCTTATATACAAGTATAAGCACCTGATTTCTTTTTTCTTTTTAATGATAGACACAGAGAGATGGAGAGAGGACAAACAGGAAGGAAGTGAAATGAGTAGTATCAACTCGTAGTTGAAGCACATTAGTTATTGATTGCCTTCTCATATGTGCCTTCACTGGGGGGTTCCCGCTGATCCAGTGACCCTTTGCTCAAGCCAGCGACTTGGGCTCAAGCCAGCAACCATAAGGTCATGTCTGTGTGATCTCATGCTTTAGCCAGCGACCCCGCACTCAAGCTAGTGAACCTGTGCTCAAGCCGATGAGCCTGCATTCATGCTGGCGACCTTGGGGTTTCAAACCTGGATCCTCAGCATCCCAGGTCGATAGTCTATCCACTGACTGTATCATTACCTGGACAGGTCAGGCACCTATTTTTTTAAAAAGTTACTTTGGAGAAAAAAGTGTATGTAATTACTATTATTTTTATAAATCAATCAAAATTACACCTACTTTTTTTATCTGATCATCAAAAACATATATATTCTTTGATGTGCAGCCAAATATTAGTAATAAATTTATGTGTGCCGTGAGATGACATAGGTTGAAAATTGCTGTGATAAAGCAATCAGTGATGATGGTCTTCCATGCAAGTTCTCATTATGTGACAAAACTAACTTTGCAAAATTTAGCCAGGAAAGAAATGATTATCAATCATAGCACAAAACTGCCTACATACTTAGGGACATTTAGGTAATTCATCTCTTAGTGAGGTATCTACCAAAATAAACAGATGTTGACATTTTTTATTTTTATTTTTAAAAATCCAACTCTATTCCTAGAGAGTGTTTGAGTATCATATGCTTTAAACATGCACAGTGACGCACATGACAGCTTCCAGGAATCGCTCTAATGATTTGAATAATGTTGTGTTAATTCTACTGTATATAACATCGGCTAAAGTACAAGAAAACACTGCTCATTTTACTAATGTGAATGCAAAAGGAGAGAGAGAGGCTCTGGCCAGTGGCTTGGTTGGTTGGAGCGTCATCTTGATACGCAGAGGTTGCCAGTTTGATCCCCTGTCATGGCACATACAGTAACAGATTGATGTTTCTGTCTGTCAGCCTGTCTGTCTCTCTCTCCCTCTTCCTCTCTTTCTAAAATAAATAAATAAAATTTTAAAACAAGTAAGAGAGAGAGAAAATGCAGTGCCAATCAAAAAGCTCTTTGTATAGCTTAAATTTTTAATACAGTGAAGTAAATTCCAAGACACTTAGGAAGAGTTATAGTTGTGGTTCACAGAAACAGAAAAGTTTAAGTTTCTAGTAACGGGGTACATAAACATGCCCTTTCCCATAGCATTTTGTGATCATTTCTATTTGGATTCTGATTTGGCTGAGCCAAACTGAACACTTGGTTTCTGCCCTGAAACCTGCTCCCCCTACATACTTTGTCATCCCTTAAGCTTAGACGTCATCCTGATGCCTCTGCTTCCTCCTCAGCAAGCCCTTTGGGTGTATCTTCAAATCATATCCCTACTGAGACCATTTCTCTTCTCCACTCTAACCACCCTAGCCCAACCCACTGCCGTCATTAGCCTGTATCTTGCTATTCCACAAGCAGCTTTGCCATCATCTATGAGATTGTTAGGAGAGTCAGGTCATAGCCTCACTAAGTCAGAATATTTAATACAATCTTCAGCTGATTCATACACGCGTTAAATTTTAAGAAGCAATGGCTCAGACACCTCCGGTGCCTTCTATCTGATGTCCACCTTCTTCTCCTGCCCTTTTCACAATTCTTTTCTCCACTTACATACTAGACAGGATTTTGAAATAGCCTACAAACCCCCCACATCTTATGTAGGTAGAAACTATGAGTGGTCCCAGGTTGACAGCCAGTGAAAACAAACAAATAAGAAGTCAACCACAAAAACACAAATTCTACACGATTCCACTTTCATGTAGTATATAAAATCATCGAACTCATAGAGATAGAAAGCAGAATGGTGGTTACCAGGAGATGAGAAGAGAAAGAAAAAGATAATTGTTTAATGGGGGCAAAATTTTAGTTCTGCAAGATAAAAATGTTTTAAAGATATTCCACAGCAATGTGAGGGCACTTAACACTACTGAACTGTGTACATTTAACAAAAGGTTAAGGTGGTAAATTTTATGCTATGAGGTGTTTTTTTTTGTTTTTTTTTTACCACTGTAGAAAAATAAATGATTAGGACAGCAAAACAAGCAGGAAACAAACAAAAATTGGGAACGTGGACCTCAGACTTTCAACCACAAGGAAGTGAATTCTGTCAACATCCTGAATAAAAGCTTGGAACAGGACCCTACATTTCAAATGGCATCTGAACTTTAGACTTACGAGAGGCTGAGCCAAGAATCCAACTAAGTGGCCCCTCCTCTCTGACTCTGGATCTATGGAAACTGTGAGATAATAAATACATTCTTTTAAGCCACTAAATTTGTAGTGATTTGTTATGTAGTGTAAGAAAACAAATACAGCCTGACCAGGTGGTGGCACAGTGGATGGAGTATTGCCCTGGATGCTGAGGACCCAGGTTCAAAACCCAGAGGTCACTGGCTTGAGTGTGGGGTCACTGGCTTGAGCGTGAGAGCATATATATGACCCCATGGTCATTGGCTTTGTACTGGCTTGAAGCCCAAGGTAGCTGGCTTGAGCAAGGGGTGACTGCCTGGGCTAGAACCGCTCCCCCCCACCATCAAGGCACATATGGAAAGCAATCAATGAATAACTAAAGTGATGCAACTATGAGTTGATGTTATCTCTCCCCTTTCCTGTCTGTCTGTCTGTCTGTTTCTTTCTCACTAAAAATGAAAAAAAGAAAGAAAATAGAAAAAAAATACAACCAGCAGGAAAAGTAATCTGTTAAAAGTGTGTCACTGCTTGGCACAGGTGCCTCTCATCACTCTTCATTTCACTCAGAGTAAAAGTAAATAACCCTTTACCAGGGAAGGCAGATACTAAACAAATATTACTACTCACATCCTCTCTGATCACATTTCCTACTGCTGTGAGGTGATCACTCTATTCCAGCCACATTGGCCCCTTTTCTGTTCCTTGAGCATGGGAAGCAGCTTCAGGGTTCAGCACATGCTGCCCCCTCTTCCGGGAACAGTTCTTGAAATGCTTAAACTCACGTTTCTGCAAGACTCTCTCACTTCCGCTTCCGTGAGGTCCCTGTCCCAGTACGCTTGTTAGAGAGGCTTTCTCTGGACATCCTATATAAAATACACTTCCCTCCCTCGGGTCTTCTCAATTCCTTCTCAATTTACTTTTGTTCTCCTAAGAGATTAATTATGTTCATTGTTTCCACATCTTAGCACCTGGGGATGGGGGGAGGGATGCCCTGGTACATAGCAGGTGTTCAATAAACATATATTGAATGACTGAATCAGCCAAATAAAAGATGGTGATGTCTTCTGTTATGTGAGTTTGAACTCACAGAGATCTAATGGAAGCAGAAAAAAAACAAAATCATTTTTAATCTCAACTGTAGGTCACAGTTTCCTGTTTGTTACATGAGAATTTTGAGTAGCCCTTACTAAACTTCTGCTGACGAGTATCAAGAAGGACACGGTGCCCAACGTAAATGGGTCCGACATTGTACAGCACAGTGATCCTGGTAACACGATTGCGTCAGAAGTGAATCAAATGATCACACTGAGTACGAACCTAGTTTAAAAGAATTCCTGGACTATGGCATCCAGTACAGTACAAGAAGCTTCTTTAATGTACATGCTTAAAAGAAAATAAAAAATAATAATTTTTATGACAATGCTGTAAAATAGAAAACATCCATAAAATGAAAAAACAAAAAAAGTACACTGAGTTTTTTTTTTGTAGAAAACACTAGAAACGAGGTGGTTTCAAATTGTTATAAGTAGAAAACCAAGGAAATAAAGTGATAAAATTGTGACAAGGATAAAATGTAGAGCGAAGAAGCACTGCATGTGTTTTTAACTCTTTAATAATGAAATACTAGATTAATCTTATGCTTCAACATTATATTTAAAATTTCCAATTAATATTTTTAATGTCACAATTTGAGATCTCAGTCCATGTAGTGGTTAAAAGCAGAATGATGTACCCGGGAAAGCAGGTGTCCAGAATTCATTAGAACTATATTTGTATCCACCAGAGTGTTATTACTGAGTGTGGGGAAGGAAGAAATGAGGACACTCACTGTAGTTGCAACACAAAATTATCCGACTGATTTTACCCAGGAGGAGGACTGAAGAGCACTAAATGTCAGCTCTAGAAAATTAAAATAAATTATTCATTCACATAGTCATCCATTCTTTCATCCATCTATTGACTCAACCTGAATTAGTACCTCTCCTATAAATTTCCTGTGGCTACCTTTATTGGAGCTCAGAATAGATTGTATGTTGTTTGTTAACTTATCTATTTCATCTGTTGCTACTTGTCAAACTCCAAGTTAGGCACATAGTAGAAACAAATTAAAGTCTTGTGAAATAGTCTTTGTGCACCAAATGAACATATTGAAAGTGGAAATATTGTACAATTTCTATTTCTCTGTGTGGGGAAATATTACTTCACCAATCTGACATTAAAGTATTAACTGAAGAACACTAAAGTTTAAAATAAAGAGGTAATAAACAAGCAAACAAAACACAACAAACACAAAGAAAACTAATGCATGTTTTTACTAATTTGGAGAAAAAAAGAAAATGATGAAAATGAAAGTAAAAAATTCATTTTTCAAGTTTCCTTTTAGCATTATTTCTGTTGTGTCTTCCTTTCCAAAATAAAAAGAAAATGAATAAAATAATTATAATATTGCATAAAGTATTGAGCAGAGAGCTACTGGAAATTCATAAAAATTTGATAACAATTTCAATATGTTCTTCTTAAGTTATCATAAATTGTTATTATTTAACAAGATTTGATTAACAGTTGACTTAGAACTGATTCTTCAAATACCATGATATTGTTAAGAAAAACATACACTGCTTTTACTGTTGTTGAATTTCTTCCTATAATCCAGATTTTGAGGTAAGAAAATATTTAGATTTCTGTATACCTACATGTAAAAATATTACAAGACAAACATAAATGTAATATTGAGGTAAGGCTGTAGTAATAATTTTTTTTATTTTTTAAATTTATTTATTTATTTATTTTAGAGAGGAGACACAGAGTGAGAGAGAGAGATAGAGAAAGAGAGAAAGGGGGGAGGAGCTGGAAGCATCAACTCCCATATGTGCCTTGACCAGACCAGTGCAGGGTTTTGAACAGGCGACCTCAATGTTCCCAGGTCGACGCTTTATCCACTGCGCCACCACAGGTCAGGCAAGGCTGTAGTAATAATTACAGCATCCATTATTAATTTTTCTTGAATATACTCCCAGATTCCATACACTATAAAGCACAATTTTATAAATTACCATGGGCTTCATTCACATATGTTAACAAAGATTAAAAAGTCACTTAAATAGTATAAAGTTATTAATAGTAAATAACTTGGATTCAAATTTCAGTTTATTCAAATATTAAAAATGAAATGAATCCGTTTTATTTTCAATGAAAATGAGCAGAGAATTCAGAACACCAGCAAAATGGAAAGATGCTAAACAAGTAGACACTTTTCACATGCAGGTCGCAGATGCTTGAGAAAGGGGGGCTTCCTCAAAGATGAGACACTAAACCCTAAAAGCGCTGATTAACAATCATGAAGTGATATTATGTCCCACCAGTGAATGTCATCATATATGCTGATTGAAAGCAAAGGAAAGGTTGTCTGCGTGATGAAAACCAGAATGAGGGTGTGTTTCAAAGTGCAAGCCAGTGTTCCTGTGTGTGTTTTTGGAGCTAGAAAGACAAAGAAGCTAGTGAAGATAAAGAATGGCCACTATTAAAGCTGCTTCAAAACCAGATCAATTACAAACAATGCCACAGTGAGAAGCTCTTTTGGCCAGATCACATTTTCCTTTATGATCTGTTCTAACGGGACATTCACATCAACACAGTACAAAATCTTTGCAAGCCTGTAGGACATATATAATTGACAGAGCATTACATGTTAGGGAAGGTAGTTCCTAATTTATTTAGAAAGTTGCTAGCACAAATGTTCCTGAAGCTTTATGATACTTAAGAAAATTATTCACTGAAGTTCATTTTATATTTATATAAACTAAAGTCCTTATTTATATAGGGATAGAGATCAAAAACTTCTTTCACAATTCTTGTTCAAAATTCTAGGACTTAGCAATTTGCAAAAATCCAAATAAATAACAACAAAATAACCCTAAAAGCAAAAATAAAAACTGCTGCTTGGTAATATAATACACAGCTTAAGTTTCTGCAGGAAAACTGGAAGCGCGCTCATTAGCTGTGAGATAGAGGCAGGTAGGAGAGTGAACTTGAGGAAAATAGTGAAGAATGAAATAGTGGGTGCCTGACCAGGCAGTGCTGCAGTGGACAGAGTGTCAGCCTGGGATGCTGAGGACCCAGGTTCGAAACCCCAAGGTCTCCAGCTTGAGTGCAGGTTCATAGACATGACCCCTTGGTCATTGGCTTGAAGCTCAAGGTCGCTGGCTTGAGAAAGGGGTCACTGGCTCAGCTGGAGCCAGTCAAGGTACAGATGAGAAAGCAATCCATGAACAACTAAGGTGCCTCAACTATGCTTCTCATCCCTTCCTGTCTGTCTGTCCTTGTCTGTCTGTTTGTCTACCTGTCTTTCTCTCTCTCTCTCTCTTCACATCACTAAAAAAAATAAATAGTGGACACCGAGGGCTCAGCTGAGGTAAGAGACACCAGTGTGTGTGTGTGTGTGTGTGTGTGTGTGTGTGTGTGCGTGTGTGTGTTTGCAAGTTCTGTAGTCCTGGTGGATGAGCAGAAAGGACAGGGAGCTGCCGTCGCATAGTGAGGTCAGTAGGATGGGGGTACATGTCTACAAGGTCAGGGAACTGGAGATTCTGGTAGGAAGGTGTTGAAGCTCCCCTTCCTCATTGACCCCCCCCCCAAAACCTGCTACAACGAGAAGGTAATTTTTTAATTAAATTTATTGGGGTTATATTGGTTCACAAAACCATACAGGTTTCAAGTGTACAACTCCATAAAAAACCATCTGGACACTGCATCATGCGCCCACCGCCCCAAGCAGTCTTTTTCTGTTCCTATCTTCCCCTCTCCTTTGTCCACCTCCAGCTACCCTCACTGCACTCCCCCTCTGGCTATCACCACACTGTTGTCTGTGTTTCTGTCTTATGTATATATGTTTTTAGCTGAAAGGTAATTTTTTAAAAACCCATTAACAGTTACAAGCCCAGTGAGTTCTCCTATCTTTCATTTTAAGCTATCGAGCCGTCAGTTCCTTCTTCTCATATACACAGGCAGGACTAAGAAAGAAGCTGTGAGCAATTGTCAATCCAGTGCTTCAGCTGGCAATTTTCTATTCTGTACTATCTCTAGATCCCATCAAAATTTAATTACAACGAATGCAACTTTCATTTATTCAGTTCACACATTCATCAGACATCTAACAAATTGCCTAATAGGTATCAGAATAAAAGTCTGGTGCAAAAGATTCAAAGATGAATGAACAGCCTCCATCAACAAGGCACTCATGTTCTAGTGAGGACCCAAGACATAGCAACAGTGAATCATAATACACTCTAATAAGTACAATAACAGAGATCTGCAGGGAGTATCCCAGGGACGTAGAAGAGTGGTACCTAATCCAGGTGAGACAAGAGACAAAGAAGGCTTTTGAATGACAAGATAACTGAGAAAAGTCTTAAGTGATGGGCAAGGATTATTATATTGAAGGTGAGGAAGGAGGTCAGGGCTGAAGGTTTCTAGAGAGAAGAGTAGAGCACAGAATGGTTACTTGGCAAGAACAGCAAGGAGTTCTCTGTGCTAACACATAAAACACCAGGCAGGGATGGAGAGAAATGGGGAGAGCTGGGCAGATTTTGAGGTTCTGATGCCAGGACAAGAGGTTGGGAGTTTTTCTGATTTGCAGGCAGATGGTCATATGTAAGTTTTATGAAGGAACCAATGGTTATAAAGTGGAAGAAAAAAAAAACTGATGGCAGGTTGATCAAAGGTTTTTGCAAGAGTTTAGGTCTAAACTGGGGGAGAGACATGTGAGGAGAGAGAAGACATTAATTTGAGAAAGAGAAAAGAATTCAGGACTGGGAGTTAATCAGCTGTGGCGATTGGGAAGGAGGACAGTGAATGATCATGTTAGTGACACTGGCTTTGGTGACTGAGGATGGCAGTGCCACTGGTCAAGAAGCAACAGTTTCTATTCTTCCAGAGATCTACTGGTTGCCAAGTTATTCTGTCCCATGTCATCCTGCATGGTCATTCTGCGACCATGCATTAATTTTAGGGGATGGAGCGAGATGTATCATTTTCTATGGTGCATTTTCTAAGCTCTCTGCAGACAGCCCTGGTAATCCAGAGGAGCAGCAGGAAAGTGGTCTAAGTGACTCTTCTCTGAGTCCATTCTCTACCAGGGGTTTGGCCAGAATGGCACCATTGGTCTCCAGGCCCTCTCAGAGCATGATGGCTGGTTACAGGGGACTAAAATAATACAAAAAATTTACCGTGATGATTCTGTACATGAGAAAATTGCAAACAAATAGATAATAAGATAGTGCTTGCACCAGTAGCAGCACAAAGAATAATTTAATAGCAGCAGATTCCTTAAACATGTATATTGCTGAATTATAATAAATATTATATAACATCAACCATCATTCTGATTGCTCCTTATAACAGAATAAAACTAGAAACATTAAAAAAATAATACTAGAAAGGCTAGAAGTGATTAAAAATAATTCCCCCAAAGAATGAGAGGCCTGTTTGCCTTTTTGCATAAATCGACACTTTCCCAGTCTTGCTATTGTTATCAGGGTCCTTACCAAACAAGTGGAAGTTCTATAGACAAGTACTTATGTACATATAGATATTATTTGAGGGAAACAGTGACATCTTATATATTTTTCTTTGTGAGCAATTAGTAATAAGCAGCCCAATGAGAGCTAACAGAACCCATGAAATATAAAATAGATAATGAGAAGTTATTACCCAAATTAAAAGTCTAAAATGAGAAAATAAAAAATGTTCAAGTGATAATTAAACTAAATTTCTTTCTTTCTCTTTTTTGAGCCAGAGCCAAAGAAGGTGATTCATTTTCTTTTAAAGAATTTTGGATAAGAATCTATGTAAAAACAATTAATTAAATAATAAACAAATAAATAAATAAAAGAAAGAAAAAGAATTTTGGATAATCCTATGAAAATCATTTTACCAAATGCGTATCAGCAACACCAGGGAATTTCATATCTGTGAAAATGAGGAAATAATAAGCTTCCCTATGTTTGTAAGAAAAGTAACTTCTTCCTGTAACATACAAATAAAGTGCTCAGAACTGAGCCTGGCACATGGTAAACATTTTAAATGTTGCACAAAGCTTGAAAAAAGAGACCCGTGACACTGGCATAGATAACTAGTTATTAATAAAGAAAGGCAGCAGAGAGGATCAGGCATTGAGTATAATAAACTAGGGAAGAGAGAAACAAATATTAAATTTTATTAAAACTGGGAAGCCTGCTTCAGTAGAAAATTACAATAGTCCATTGAGCTTAATTCACTAGGAAGCTATGACACTTACAGGCTTATTCACGTGCTCCAGGTGACCACTGTGCCTTCTACCCTCCAGACCTAATCCCCCTGCCTGAGAGCAAGAGCAGAAATTCTTGTGCTGGGCACATGCACAGCAGAAACCCGCTGAAGCAATTAAACTTTCAGACATGTAAGTTAAGATGGGTAGAGGGAGGAGCTTTTACTTTGAGACATGCACAGTAACTGCCAAATTCATGACCAGCAGGGGCAGAATGTAACCTGGGAAAATCTGGAAAAAGAATCAGATTGGATAGGGGATGCAAACAAACCCCGGTAGGTCCAGAAACGACATTGTTTAGGGGAGGGTCCAATTCAGGCCCAGGAAGAGTCACTGAGTGGACTGGAGGATTTGAATGGGAGCCTGATTGTTACTGAGAACCAAGACAATACATGGAGGATTATCTGGAATCTCCGAGCAGCTGCTCTAACAAGTTTGCCCACCTCATGTGTCCCGGAGGGTGTATTCATTCCCTTCACCCCCAATAAAATCTTGCTGCTATGTTTAAATTTCTCTATGACTTTGAAATTCCTTTCTCTTGACAATGCAAAAGGATTGTGTTTCACTGGCAACACAATCACGATGCTTTCTCACAAGAGAATCCTTCAAGACATAACATCTTAAAGTCCTGGCAGCCTGGGTCCTCCTGTATTTCCTCCCCCAGCTGTATTTTTGTTAGGGGCCCCAGGGAACAGAGCCCACATTCCTGAAACACCCACTATTCACACCCTGAGGTGAAGTTCTGGTGGACCCAGCAGCCCACTGGGGTTCACTCTCAGTGAAGCGGGTCTTGTGCAGATGAGTCTTGGGATGGTTCAAAGATCCCCACATCCTTTGCTGCCTGGTGAACCAAACTTTGAGTAGCTCTTGGTCGCTTTGGAAAAAAATGTGCAGCTTCCATCACCATGGGACTAGCGAATGACCGACAACCACAGACAAGCAACTAAATTAAATCCCTTCTGCCGCCACTGCTGTGAGTTATTCCCGTTGTGCTACTAAAATCAGTTTCCTTTTTTTTGCTATAGTTTTATATTAACTTTTTGAAAAAGGATTAATAACATTTATTTTTCCTTTTTTTGTGTGAGCTAAAGTTGAAGGTGAGTCTGTTGGAAATAGAAGCAGGTACATTTCAGGCTCTGTGGTTTGCTGTCCCCCGTTAGAGAGAGCCGATAAGTACCAGTTGCTGTCACCAGCCATCCTGTGCAAGGCAGACCTCTTTAAAAATAGTAAACGTACTTTTGGTTTTTAAAATCTTTAAGTTGACTAAATAGTTACAGTTAATTTTTTTAGGTGGCATTAAAGACCTTGTAAAAACCACATAGTCTATTGCTGCATTGTAGATTTTCTAGAATCTGCACCCATTTTTAAATTAGTCTTAGGAAACTTCTTTAAATAGAAGAGAAGCCTAAATACTGGCCCTTCCATTTTCTTTCTCTCTCAGTTATTTCTTAGTGATGATGTTTAATGTTTATTTTATTTATTTTAGAGAGAGAGGAAGGGAGAGAGAGAGAGAGAGAGAGAGAGAGAGGAACATTGATCTGTTCTAGGATGTGCCCTGACTGAGGATCAAACTGGCAACCTCTGTGCTTCGGGACAACGCTCTGACCAACTGTATAACCAGCCAGGGCGATGATGTTTAAATACAAGTGTTTAAATATACGTTTTTCCGGTACAGGACAATTTATAAATCAAAGAAATCAAGCCCCGTGGCATCAGTTAACATTGCAAAGAAATGTACTGCCACAGTCCATTAAACAAGCCAGTGTCATACTCTAAGTATCTGCATAAAAGGCTAAAGGAGAAAGTGGCTCAGAAACAAAAATGTATGAGTCACTGCTAAGGAACTGTGAATCCTAAATAAAGATAAAATATTAAAACTGTCATGCAGATCAACTGTATCTGATTTTTAATAAACTGATTATTTCAGTCTTTACCTATTATGCAAATAAGGTGTACTTGCATGGATTTAAATGTATCTTAACTGTGTCTACCTTGTGTCCAGCCCAGTGGAAAATTCCATAACAATTTTCTTAGTACCAAAAGGTTTAAATAGATTTTCTGTTTGGATGAGCCGGCTCCCTGCCCTGCATGACAGCACAGAGCAGGGACAAGGGAAGTGAAGCCAGCACAGACAAGGGAAGGCCCTTGACAAGTCACAGAAATCCTAAAGATCACTTAGGATTCCACAGACAGTGGTATTTGCAGGGATGTCGAGGCTGGCTGGCTACTGAACCAACATAACCTAGATTTTTGAAAGGTTAGGAGGCCCCAGCAGACTTACATTTCAGACATTTTAAGCTAATACTGAGGGATGGCCAAAATAAAAAACAAGGTCAAGTCAATAAGATCACTTGCAGAAGAGCAAATTCCTCTCTTTGCTCTGGTTTAGTTAAGACAATAACCATTCCTTCACAAATGCCAGGACCAAATATTAAATGTCACCTTCCTAAAGCAGTTCGCAGCAGTCAGATTAGGAGAATTCTTTAAATGAGTCATTCATTTTTACTCTCCCAAAATAAAACTTATAAAAGTTTCGTTAGTAATATCAAAGTATTGCAAAAAAATAATTGGTTTTCTTTAGTGGTAAGAAGTCACTGCTATCCTTTAAAAAATCTGTCTAAAACTCTGGGAGTTTCAGAGAAGTTGACCCTAAACCTCATTTCTATAAAAATAAACGAACTGTCTTAGCATACAGCACGTATTTCCAACTTATTCACTGTGATTTCTTTTGGTAGAACTCTAGCACACCAAATAGAGGAAGTCTTCCAGACCTAAAATGTGATTCCATCATAACTCATCATGCCTTTTGTTGAATTGCTTGCATGGGTAATTGTAAAGTGAATGCTGACCACAAATGTGTTATGTTTCCAAATCCAACTTTGACTTTCTGTGGACCTACAGGAGACTGCTAATTATTGTCTTACTTTCTTTTTTGTAATACTTCTAAATCTGAAAAACACAAATAGGAGTTTTCTTTCAGAGGTTCTAGGCTCTGGAAGGACAAGAAATATGAATAAAAAAATCAACATTAGAGCATTGTCCCAACTCTGAGATTACCAGTTCAAGCACCAGTAAAGGCATGTAAGAGAAGCAATTAACAGGTGTACAACTAAGTGGAATAACGAGTTGATGCTTCCCTTCCTCTCTTTCAAATCAATAGGGGGAAAGAAAAAAGAAAAAGAGATAACGCTGCATACGCATCCACTAAAATGAGATTATTCCTGCTTTCTAGCCCCAGCCCGATCACTAAGTCTCCTTGAAAAGTAAAGAAGAAAAAAGGGTTTCAATATTTAATTGCAATCCTCTCACCTGAAATCTTACTTCGTTTTTTCCCCTGTGTCTGGCATGGAGGTTTATGTCATGCTCCGTTAAGTCTGGCTCTCCTGGCCTCTGATCACAGTTGTACATTATAGAATCTCAGGATGGGTAAAATCCACCCTAGTTCAATGATCCAATGATTGCTTGAATCCTCTACACAACACTCTCTATAATAGGTGTTTTTGTCTTGTTTTGTGTTGCTTCAGCTTAAGTGCTACTGATGCGAGGGTCTCTTTATCTCCTTCAGCACAGTTTATTTCAATTTTAGATTGTTTGATGTTAGAAACTCCTTTCCTTTATCAAAGTAAGTTCTTCAAAATAAATTCTTTCTAAATAGTATCTAGTCAGGGCCATTCAAAGTGTTTAGCTCTTTTCCGATATGCTAGCTCTGTAATGGTATGAACATTGACACGATGGTCTCCTGAGTCTCATCTTTTTCATGATAGAATCATGTGTGTTTTACATATGTTGAGACTCTTTACCACTGGGTGGAGGGTCTTCTTCTAAATACTCACCAATTCGTCTATATTTTTAGAAAGCTTGGCATCTGGAGGAGGACATAACATTCTTTAAGAAATGAAATGTGGAAATCCAGATGAGCTGCTAAGCTAAAGGAAGGGAACAGAAACTTTAGCATGATAATAGCAACAGCACTCCACATCAGTAAGGCACTCTCTTTGGGAAACAACAGCACAGGGTAATACAGACATGTCTGAAGTCAGATTGCTTGGCTGAAAATCCTGTTCCCATCACTTATTAGCTGACTAATCACGGGCAGGACTCTTTACTTCTCTATTCCCCATAATTTACCACCTAAAAATATGGATTGTATCAGGATGAACCTCACAGGATTACTGAGCGGTAGAAATGAGTTAATACAGGGGAAACAGCCCAGTGCATGACACAGAATAAGGGGTTATGTACTCTCTCTATTCTACCACACTCTACTCTTTCTCTCTCTCGATAACAACAATCTCACTTTCTCAGGGGCTCCTGCAGGCTCTCTGCCCTTGCCTGAAACATTCACCTCCTCATTCTTTATCAGCAGACTCTTCCCTTCAACATATTTGTTGAAATATCCCCGCCTGGAATCCCCCACCCCTACTTCTGATAAGCAATCATTTATCGCATCACTGTATTTATTCTTTTCACAATCCTTCTCATGGTCGGCAGTTATCTGGTTTGCTTATTCGCTTTTCTGTCTTTCCCTCCCTAATAGAATGTAACCTTAATCAGAGCAGGTACCATATCTGTTCTGTCTATGTCTCTGCATGAATACATTGATGACGATTACCTATAAATATTATTGTTATTGTATTTACTAGTATTTATCATTTCTCTTCATTCTCATGAGTGTTCTCTGAAGCAGGCAGATAAATAAACTCCCATTTTCAAAATAACTCAAGTGAACAATGAAATCATTTTATAATGTAGAGGGAAACATTTTCACTAAACTGAATAAATCCACAAAAACTCTGCAAATACTTTGAAGCAGCTACAGAGGATTCAGTTCAATGGAGCATAAAACTCCATTCCACGCGACCCAGTTTGCTACATTAAGATATTTCAGTATGCACATTGAAAGGAAACACTGATTTAGAGCCCGGAATGATAATGTTACCATGACCAATCTGCTTAATGTAGTCTGCATTTGGCCTCTCAAAACAAAATTATTCTAATACATGTTAAGTAACAAAATCTTAGAGAGTTACAAAACACATTCTCACTGCAACATCCTGTTTTCATTTATTTTAGTTAGAATTCCTGGCAGACTTGAATAAAAGAAGGCCACATTAAATGATGCATTTCTGAAGTCCATGCATTGTTTTCTAATCCAAATTATTCCTATTGAAAAAAAGCATTAAACTCAATGTACAATTACCAATGAAATTATCTTTGTTTTTCAATTAAAACCAGAGAGTAGCTCAATAACTGAAACTAGTGTAATTGAATTTCTGCTTTGTTAGGCACATACTTATGGGCTCTGTGATATGACCTTTCCCCTTCTTTTCTACTAAACAATTAAAATCCACATGTATTCTCAGTGTGAACAAGCAACACAAACAACTGTATAGCAAAATAATAAAAGGCTCCCTTTTCATCTCCCTCACTTGTACTCTTTGAAAAGGGAAGTCCTAATACCTGGTTGTTGTATAAACTTTTTTTATGAAAACAATTTTAAACTTACAGAAAATGTTTAAGTAACATATAAAGACATTTTTATTTTCTTGAACTATTCGAGAAGATGGTGCCTTGTGGACATGCTGTCATCTCCATTCTTAGATCTGACAGCCATGCCGGGCACCCCTCCACCAAACAGCCTTCTTATTCTCACATGACCTTGCCCAGACAGTCCACCTGAAGCTGCCTTCAGTGTGGACATCCTCCTCACTTCTTGTGGAAGTACTCCATAATGAACAGCCACCACCCAGATGACAGCTTCCTTGATGATGTAGGCTTCCAACACCCCACAACAGGCAGCTGTCTGATGTGGACATTCTCCCAGGGTCACTAGGGCTCCGATCCCCTTCATCAAGCCACTGATTGCCCTGAGGTGGTGCCCTGCTTATCCCACTGAGCATCTGATACTCTGCCCTGGTCAGTCCTCTTTTGGTGGGTGCCCTGCTCAGCATGCCTAGACAGTAGCACATGGCTCTGGGCCACTATCACTCTATTCCACTGGTACCCACATTTATTTTCCTTGGTCTCTGCTAATGACTGCAAGCCTAAAATGGTCAGGAAGACATGATGTGAGATGGAAATGAAGAGAAGAGGAAGAAGAGAGGGAATTTGATCATTTGTCTACACATTCACATTTGCATATACAGTATGTACCTGTACCCATAATGTTTTCTCTGATTGTTTTTCCATACAAATGTGATCATGTTATATATGTGAATATGACTTGCTTGTTTTCTCTAAAGAATAATGTGTTGTAGATAACTCAATGTCAGCATATGTAATTCTGTCATATTTTTTTAAATGGCTACATGGTATCCCATAGCATGGATATACTATAATTTATTATAACTTATGTTACACACACACACACAAACACACACACACATACACACACAGTATAGTTATCCACTCTCTTATTCTTAGACATTAAAGTTTACTCCCATGTTTTTTTATTACAACCAAAGCTTCAATTAACATCTTTGTACACCTATATTTTTAATCTCACGACCTTAAAATAGTGATAAATTTTAGAGACTTAGTCCAATAATAATGTTGACTCACGATTTCCAGAAAGCTGCTTAAGTCTAAAATGACAAGCAAAATATCCAATATTGTCTGATGAAAATGAAATTGTTCTTTTACCTGGTATGATTGATTGTTAGGACACAAAAAGGCTTGCTGAACAGTTATCTCCCTCGCAAACTGACACAGTGACTGAAATGCTTAGGAAATTATCCTTTGAAGAATTTTGCCTATGAAGGTAGTCTGTAAGGTAAACATCTTCCCTGAAAGGGTTGCCATGAACTCATGAGTTCCCATTACTGTACCAGGGTGGAGTTCACCGGATCAGTAAAACAATACTTGAGAACAAGTATGGAAGATGAAGTTCTCAAGGGCAGAATTAGCTACATGATAGACTTTAGATCAGTGGTTCTTAACCTGGGTTCTATCAAACCCTAAGGGTTCGATGAGTCGGTCTCGGGTTCAGAGAAGCCTCTGCCGCGGAGGCCAGAATAAAGTAATACGGTAATTTGTTGTGAGTTCATGCACTTCGTTGGTTTTGTTCTTTGAGCAAGGTGATGTTCATGCACGGCTCATTTTGTGCACAGTAAAAAAACATATACCTGTCTTGAATTTGGAAAAAAAATCATATTTTATTTATCACTAAAGAAGGATTCAGTGAATGCGCATATGAAACTGGTGGGTTCGGTACCTCAAAAAAGGTTAAGAACCACTGCCTTAGATGAAAGTGATAAATGAAAGAGCAGACATTTGGCAGATTCCTGAGGGCAGGTTCTAAGGAGAAAAAAAGGAAGGTACTCAAAGGAGAGGTTGGAGTTGTGTGTGCAGGGTGGCTGAAGTCTGGGGTGGGTGCTAGGGGAGAATAATGCCCAGAAAGTAGACTCGGGGCTCACTTTAAATCACTGTGCACATGGTCAATTAGGGAATAGAGAAAGACGAGAAGTTTAAAAACTGAGGAGCCACCAAAAGTTGCACTTTGCATTTATTGGTTAACTATAACTATCTTTTTTTCAAATGATCTCTCTTCTATTTTAATAATTTTATTATATAAATGTAATAAATTATGATATCAAATAAAACAAATATAGTTAATTAACCATGGATAAAGTATCATTAAAATTCAGTATTCTTCAATTTCATTTGAATGAAAATCTTACATTATCAGTTTTGTTAGTGTAGTCATTAGTGCTTTTTAGAAATCTTAGGGCTGTGCCAATGTCAATATAACATTTAAGAAATTATACTGTCATATTTAATGAGAGTTGTGATGTAATTCTATTGAGGTTTGAAGGTAATATAGAATTTTTAATTAAATGAAATTATGCCTTTAGCAAGGCAATTTTGTTAAGTAGCTATAAATATGTTTGTAGAAGAGACACTACCATTGTTTCAAAGTAATTTTATTTATATTTTCTCTCTTCTTTCTACAAGAAAAAATGTATAGAAAAGTATCCATCATTAATTATGTTATTTTGAAAAATCTAGCACCTTTTAAGAATAAGTGGACCAAGGCAACCAGACTAATAATGCATTAGTAGGGCAAAAAATAAATGGATCATTTACTCTGAATTTCATCAGTTGATAAAAGGGTCCGGGCCCCAGTCAGCAACCAAGTTACCAAGACACAGACAAGTGAGGAGTAGGAAGAAACTGATCCATGTGTCAGATTATAGGGATTGAGGCAAACACACAGGGAGATTGGGGTCAGCAATGATGGAAAGTTTAAGCAGGATAGCCTGGCTCTTCACAATCAATGTGAGAGAACCCTGTATGTGGCGGCTGGTAACAGATTCTTTTTTTTTTTACAGGGACAGAGAGAGTCAGAGAGAGGAATAGACAGATAGGAATGAAGAGAGATGAGAAGCATCAATCATCAGTTTTTTGTTGCAACATCTTAGTTGTTCATTGATTGCTTTCTCATATGTGCCTTGACCGCGGGCCCTCAGCAGACTGAGCAACCCCTTGCTTGAGCCAGCGACCTTGGGTCCAAGATGGTGAGCCTTTTGCTCAAACCAGATGAGCCGCGCTCAAGCTGGTGACCTCAGGGTCTGGAAACTGGGTCCTCCGCATCCCAGTCCGATGCTCTATCCACTACACCACCGCCTGGACAGGCTGGTAACAGATTCTTAAGGGAGTAAAACTCATACCACCTCCTTTCAGTTACTCTCCAACCCCCCTACACCACCCTTACTGTCCCAGGAGGGACAAAGAGAACATATGTCCAGTGAGCGGGTAAGGGACACATGAGGTATGCAAGATGGACCCAGTGGTTCTATATAGTTGAGCAGTTCCTTAGGTATGTGCAGGTCTTTCTCCATTTTTTTTGGCTGAATGGGACATTTTTGTTTCAAACTTTGGATACTCCATAATGATTTCCCACTCATAATCAATCACGTTAGAATATTATCCTTAGATTTCTCTGTCATCAGCAACCTAGAGTACCAGCAAACATCTGGTAGTGCTCAGATGATATGTGGGCTGCAGCACTTTTTTTTAATTTATTTTTTATTTTTTTATTTTATTCATTTTAGAGAGGAGAGAGAGAGAGAGAGAAAGGGGTGAGGAGCTGGAAGCATCAACTCCCATATGTGCCTTGACCAGACCAGTGCAGGGTTTTGAACTGGCGACCTCAGTATTCCCAGGTCGACGCCTTATCCACTGCGCCACCACAGGTCAGGCGGGCTGCAGCACTTTTGAGTGATGTCAGCTGAGGCATGATACCTACTGAATTCTGCGCTGAAGGTAATTGACTATGCTTAAATAATAAACATTGGACCCAAATGTCAAGCTGCTTCTTACAAACTTCTGAGAAAAATAATTCTGTCACTGAATCTAAAATTCTTTCTTGGGTTTTGAGAAGGTGTTTTTAACCTACAAAGATATCCCATGGCTAACAAGGGAGAAAATCGCTGCTCTCTGCACTGGGCAAGGACTGAGATGTTATGTCTAGCACATTGTCTGCAGGGCATAGAAGAAGGGTAAGTACATACACTGGTTGAAGATGTTAGTGAGTGAGAAGGTGTATCGTAGTTTTTCAGGAGTTCCCAACATTGACCAAGTCATTATTAGGCATGCGTGCATTGGGACTTTTCATGTAACCTGCAAGTAAATTGTGATTCCTCCCAAGCCAACGAGCAAAACTGAATCAAAGAAAATAAATGTTTTTTTGGCAAAACTTTCAACTTTGAAATTTATCAAAAAAAAATATTTATTTAATATAGGATCATGGTTTGCCCTTAGAAATTTTGTTGCCTTTTTTTCCCCAATTTTTTTAAATTAATTTTTTGAGAGAGAAAAAGGAAGAGAGACAGAAAGAAGAGAAATGTTGATTTGTTGTTCCACTTATTTATGGATTCATTGGTTAATTCTTGTACATGCCCACCAGGGATCAAACTCACAACCTCAGTATGTTGGGATGCTTTTCTAACCAGCCTAGCTATCTGTTGGTACTACAATTTGACAAATCACTGTGGGTATCTCCTTTACCAGTAGATGTCTGTTCTGTGTTACTTTAGGGTACAAGCTCTATGAGGAGCACTTAGTCCTTATCGTTTTCTGTGGCCAGATAAGAAGTATTCAACTAAGATGGATTGAACAAATTATTATCCAACAAGTTCAGGCACCACTGTTTACTGTAAACATTTTCAAACAAGTTCTCTACTAGCATAATGAGAGATGATAGAATGACTTTATTCTCAATTTCTATCAAAACTATTAAAACTTTCAAACATATCCCCCAGGTAGAGACTAAATTCCAAGAAAAATAAAGTCCAATGAGGGAAAATATAATTTGTGTAGTAGTAATCTGTCTTGTAGAGTTGACATTAAAGACTTGGAAAGTGACATTTACACAAGTTACTTAATTCTAAACCTCTACTGAGGAAAGAAAACTATATCAACCTTTAAAATAAAAACCCAGAAATATTTTTATTATTTTTAAAACTTTTAAAGGTAAAACAAATTACATTACAAAAGTTAAAAAAAAATAGAAGAAAATCATTATGAACAGCATAGTTTAGGATAACTAAAACCCTTGAATTTGGAAACTTTATTTAAAAAATAAAAATGAAACCAAGGAATGAAAATAGTCTTGATATCATCCCAAGTCGGTGGTGAACACACAATAAAATATACAGATGATGTATTATGGAATTGTACACCTAAAACCCCTATAAATTTATCAACCAATATTATCCCAATAAATTCAATAAAAATGAATTAGCCTGACCAGGCATTGATGCAGTGTATAGAGCATCGACCTGGGACACAGAAGACCTAGGTTTGAAACTCTGAGGTCACCAGCTTGAGCGTGGGATCATAGATATGGTCCCATAGTTGCTGGCTTGAGCCAAGAAGTTGCTGGCTTGAAGCTCAAGATCACCGGCTTGATTCCAAGGTTGCTGATTTGCGCAAGGTGTCACTGACTTGGCTGGAGCGCTTTGGTCAAGGCACGTATGAGAAAGCAATTGATGAACAACTAAGGTACCCCAGTGAAGAATTGATGCTTCTCATCTCTTTCTCCCTTCTATCTGTCTGCCCCTCTCTGTCCCTCTCTCTGTCTCTTTTGCTAAAAAAAATTAAAAAAAAAAAACAAAACCAACAGCAACCTTGACATCAACAGGACCCAGGCGCTCTTGAAACCAGGTCAAAAATGAATGCTTTTAAAAAATATTATGAAAAAGAATGTAAAAGAATGTTTTATGGAAATTGCTAGAGATAAATGTGTCTAGATTAATTCAAGGTAAAGATGGCTTTCAGCCAGACTCACTAGTGAGGGATTCCCACTGGACCTACATCAGCCAGAAATTCCCTGATACAGGTAATAAGGTCTCTCATTACCTTTCAAACAAATTACTTGTTCAAAAACTTCCTCATCTCTCTATAGATGCAGACAGCAGGTTGTGCAAACTACATTTAAAATATTATTTTATATTAAATAGAAGCAATGAAAACATTCTTTCGTGTCAATTTAATGCCTCTAGAGGGTGAAATCACACTCACATGCATAAATGCATCCATCTATTGATATATTCTTTTTCTTAATCTTTATTATTCATTCATTCCACAAATTAAGGCAAGATAAGTGGAAACTGATCTAGCTTCTGGACAACATTACATGAGGTTCCTCAGACCAGACCCAGGATCACTTGAGTATTTGTTAGGTATTAAGTTTGCATTCTCCACCTAAGATATACTGAATCAGAAATTCTGGAAGTCAGACTCAGTAGTCTTATTCTAGTAATTCCCCAGGTAACTCTGATGCATACTACAGTTTAGAAACAACTGGTCCAACTTATAAACTATTTATATTTAGTGTTTTCTTTATTCTTTACCATTGTAATTGCTCTTTTGGCTATTTCATTTTCCAAAAGGGCAAAATTTAAAGTTTAAGAACATTCTAATTAAGACAGTGGAACTCCTTAGTAATCCAATATTCTATTATTTTTAATGTTAGATATGAATCGCCTTCACATAGTCACAAAAAGTTATTTTCAGTTGATGTATCTTCATATAACTTTCTGCAAACACATACTAAACCATCAGTGATGTTTATCATAAATCTTGACATTATTAAATAGATAAAAACATTTTAAGTGGTAACTTATAATACACATTCTTCGTAAGGTATGTGCATTTTAACATGTCTAGGAATCTATTCCAAAAGAGTCCAAATATGGTGAACAAGTGATATATCTACTTGGCAAAGTTTAATATTTATCAGGCCAACAGCTGCTTATTTAATTGCTTAACATTAGGAAACTGGAAAGTGGTGTGATTACTTATTTAAAGCCAAATATTAATTAGAATCAAATAAATATAGTTCCTTAGATCTCTGTGGTATCTAATCTATATTAACATCTTACATAGATATCTCATAAATAATTAAACAAAGGCCAGACACAGTAGAGGAATCTGCATTAGATGGCAGAACTTATTGTCTTTTTCTCTTTTTGGAAAATTTTTCTACTGATTTGAGAAAGAGAAGGGAGAGAGGGGAAGGAAGAGAGAGCAAATCATCAATTCATTGTTCCACTTATTTACTCTATTTAATTGTGTACTCATTGATTACTTTTCATATGTGTCCTGAGTAGGGATGGAACCCACGACCACAGTGCACAGGTACAATGCTCTAAGCACTGAACCATCCAGCCAGGGCCCAGAACTTAATTTTCTACTTCAATTTACTTTTTAAAATGTTGATGGCATAAAAACAGGCCAAGAAGACTTGGATTGTAAATCAAGCCTTTCTTGTGCTTAAACATGAACAAGAAATCATCACAAATAAAAACAGAAGCTATTATAATTTACCAAAGCATGTATGTGTTGAGGATAAATGATCATAATTAAAAGTCATCGAACCTTCTCTCCAAATCAACTCTGAAGTCACATGGACATACTCGAACTGGCTATCTTTATTATCTCGACAGAAATTAAAGATGTAATTATTCTGCTAAAAGGAAACAATACAGGCTGCTTTCTAAAGGGGAACTGTCCTCCTTTCAAAAGAGAATGAACTCTTTCATATCAATAGGGACTCACTCAGGAAATGGTGAATTGGCATAGGGACTCCTTTATCTGTAGGTCAACAACACTGTCAATCAACCTGCAGAAGAATTTGAGCTCCAGAGTGGTGACTGCTCCCAAGCACATTTGGGGGGCATTTCAAGTCTCTAGGTGACCTGCGCAATTCTCCTGATTTCTAAAAACACTATACTTTCTGCTAAATGATGTAGAAAATGTGAATGAGCTGTTAGTGATTCAATCAACTATGAGAAATGGATTCTCACTGAGCTGGGATAATAACCCAGATTATGAGATGGATGTAAAGTAAGCATCTTGCACCAGCAGAAAAAAGAAAATCAGACTGTGTGATACTTTAAGTGCCCTCAATGGGATGCTGGCTAGACTGAGTCTGGAGAGATGTAAATGTATAATGACATGTCCATTTTTGTGAGAGAATTTTATTCTTTTCTACACTAATTACAATTTACCACCTACTGATAAGGGTGTAAATGATTAACAGTATTTCCAACTTCACCAATCAGTAAAAAGTTCACCTGATATAGTCAAATAGATACATAAACCACTAGACCATTCCTAGTAAGGAAATAGGAAGAGGCAGAAGACATTTTGTGCTGCAAAACAACTTTTTAATTACCCATACAGAAAATTAATTTATATTAAGTAGACATTTAAGCCCCCTTTTCCCTAACTTGATTATAAAAGAAATACATGTTCAGTGTAGACAAGCTAGAATGCATGGACAAACTAAGAGATTAAAATAAAAGGTACACACAATCCCACTTTTCAGAAGTGACTCTTCTTAACACATTCTTTAAAAAAGACACGTGCAAAGCAAAAACAACAAAAATAGACTATGTTAAACAAAATGGCTTTGAAATCAACATTTTTTATATCCATATAAGAATTTAAAAACCTAACAGCTTTACTCCTTGTGTTATTACCCATATCACTGAAACAAATGAATCAGAGTTGGCCTTCAGAAGTCTTAGGAAACAGTATGGGAAGTCAATACTCAGGGTCAAGTTTCCAGTCTCCTGCTGTCTTTGTACAACCTAGACATAGAAGGACAAGATGATGGACAAGAGCATGCACGTGGCTTTAAAATGTAAACAGGGCAGGAATACAACTGCCCATTACTGGCAGAGATGTGTGTATGAAATGGGCAGGGACGAACTGGCCAGGGAGTAGAAGCCAGGAATCAAAAAGGTGCCCAGACAAGCATAAAAATAGGCTGTGTAACCAAGGAGGGCACTCAGATCAGTCTGAGTCGCCTGCTTGGAAATCTTCCAAGTATACTTTCCTTTTACAAATAAACCGCTGCCTGCTTTGCTATTTGTGCCTCTGTCTCTCTCTGAAATCCTTCTTTTGAGAAGATAAGAGCTGAGGACCCCAGAATACTACTGCAGAACTGGTGACAACATCACTTCTCCGTTTCTTCAGTTGTAAAATGAAGACACTATCTGCTTCTCAACTTGATTCATTCATGCCACAAACACTTGCTGAGCACCTACTGTATGCTTTACTCTGAGAAAGTAAGATGAGGAGGAGAACATGAACCTGCTATGTCTCTACACCATAGGCAGCAAAGGGGAGAGCCCCATGGCTTTAAATAATATCCTCCTTGGATTCTGTTTATATACAAGACACTATTCTGAGTGCTGTGCATACACCGAGGCATTTAATGAGACAGGTACTAATATTAGCCATTTTACAGATGAGGAAACAGAAGAGAAGTGTGGGCTATGGAGCCCATCTTTGAAGGCAAAGAGATCGTCATACCCCAGAGCTTAAACTTCATCAGACAAACCAGTGAAAGAATCCCCACTGAATCCCGCTTAGAATATGGCCAGGTCCATAATGTTCCTCTCACTGTGAACTCTTTATGAAGTCACGTTATGATGTTGATTACTCCTGTCTTCTTGGAAACCTCTTCCATTTCTGTAAAACTGAGAGAGTCTGTAAAACCTCCCCCTTCTCATACTCCTCTCTTTTGGTCCTTTTAAAAATTATTATTAGTTCTTCCTCCTTTAGTTTACTAACGTTGATGTTAATCATGCCTAACATTCCTTCATGAAAATAATTCAATACCTAAACACTTAAGTCACTGCCAATCAAAACATGGTATAAATTTTATTACCCAGAATTTTGAATAAGACAAGGATATCAATTAAATGAGAATTAATTCATGGGGCTCTAAGAATTGTCTCATTGTATTTCTAGTTCATTTTTATTTTTCAAATTAGAACAGAAAGTTTATCTAGGAAGTCACAGGGATAGAAGTGAGCCATAGAAGAAGTGGGCTTAGGGAACAAGTTACAACAAAGGAAGGGCCCTTGAGGTTAGGAGGGAGCGAAAGAGATATGCACGTTGAGAGACAAAGGAAGGAGGGAGGTTGGGTGTGCTCTGTAGAGAGAGCCAACATATTCTCAGTTTTGTGTCCAATGGCAGGAAGAACATCTCAAGGGCTGGACCACAATCCTTTTCCTCTCACCTACAAGTTAGCACAGCTATTCTGGTTGCCTGGAACAATCATTCACCTGTTGGCATATTCAGTGCCTACTTATGCTTTATCTCAACTTAGAGTTCCTTTCTAAGGGAAGCATTTCCTGAACCGCTGAAACTATGAAGGGACCCCTAGACCTTGTGTCACCACAATCTACCATGAAGCATTTATCACTCTTTGTCATCATTGTTGTTGGCATGCTTCCATCCTTCATCGCCCCATGTAGTCTAGCACAGTGTCTGGCTCAAGTTTTAAATTCAGTATGTATTAGCTAATTTAACAAAGTAATCTCAAATCTTTACACTTTCCTTAGTCAAAGACTATATAATAACATTCAGATAGGAGAAAAGCCAGGAAGTGATGAAAAGCTGAATCTTGCATATTCTAAAACCTATTAACTGACCCTAAATTTTTTCTCAGGGATACAGTATATGAATGCACTATATATGTAAGTGTAACTGGTCTTCAAGAACAAACTTTTGGATATTTGGAAAAGTAAAACTACATGTCATCTGTGGAAAATGTGCTTTAGGCAGCTCACTCTTCCTAGAGATGCTCATGAAATACAAAGATAGGAAGCACATTTGAAAATACAGCTCACTTCATAAGAAATTGTTCTGAATATAAGAATTGAGTCACTTACATATTTTTAATCTTTTTGCTCTTCAAAAACCTTTGGTGGAAAGAGTCAGAATGAAAAGAAAACATAGGAAGCTAACTAAAACTAAGCTTTGTAGTTAGTCTTTACTGATTCATAAAATAGGAAGGTAACATAGGTCATCTTAAAATAATTGCAATGGTATTCTGCCTAGAAGCTGAAAACATTCAAATGAACTTTGTGTGACAGCATTAACTGTGGAATAATCTCAGATTTTTTAAAAAAAACATCTAATATTGTTTTCACTTTTGCTGACATATGTAGTTCAAAAACTAAAGCTCACCAGAGAAAAGAATAGTGAGATTAAAAAGTTCCAGACAAGAACAATATGCATAGACATGAAACCCAGAACTATGAGCACAGACAGAGAAAAAGAAGACACATTTCTCAGTTTGAGCTGCAAGAACTTGTCCAATTCATTCAAGACTTAGTAGATGCTACTCAAAGGATAGGCTGGACTACAGAATTTTAATTTTACTCGTGGCAGAATACTCATTAGTATGTAGTTTTACCATTAGATACATTTAGCTATGATTATTTAATTAGGATGCTATTCTATAGCTGTACCCTTTATTTATTTTTAATTCTATACTAAGTGACAGTTGCGGAGAAGAAATACATTCTGAGTTTCAGATGATGTAAGTGAACTTTGTTCAGCTTCTACAATGAGGCATACTCTAGTGATCATGTTTTAGCATTAAAAATATTTGCCCAGAACATAAACCTTTGCTAAACTCTTAAAAAATATACAGATTACAGGAAATACCTGTCTATACTATGCATTCAAGTGAGTCAACGCCTTCTAAATCCTTTTGTGAGATTATCATATATGCCCAGACTTGTGCAATCTGTTTGGGCTCAAGTTTAAGACATTGCTAAATTATAATCACTTAGATTTGAAGTGAACTTGTTCAGAGAGCTTTCTTACAACATGTATTTGACTCATGAGCAATTAAAGAGGGCATTAATAAAAACTTTTTACAAATCACAAAACTGAAATATAGAGCACTTCAGGAGAGTAGTGAGTCTGCGCATAAAAGCCTGATTCTGAGTACCCTCTGCTCTGATCAATTCTTTGGGATGTCCTCTCCTTGTGACTCAGCCAAGCAGAGACTCTACATTCTCACTGGTGAAAATTCAAAGCTGTAGCTCTTATCCAACTACCTTGCTTTTCTGAGCTAAAACTAACCTAAGTAAGTTGAAAACCTTTCACTGCAATATACTTGTTAAAAATAATTAACTTAATATAAACAGCATACAATAAATAAATGGTGAACGTTGCCTGCCTCCTTTGGCTTTGCACAGTCCCATCCTCAGAGGTAACTATCTGCAACGGCTGGTGTGTGTCTTCCCAGGCCTTTTGTCAATGTTCACATAGTATTTTACGGAAATGAGATAGTTCTATGCAAAGAGTTCTGGAATTTGCTTTTTCATTCTTAAATCAGAAATGATAAATGAACGGTGTGTTAAATATAAGCAGTTATAAGTTGAAGAAGAAAATCATATGTTAAATATGTAATCTCAATTCTAGAAGCAAAAGAAGCCAGAAATCTGCCACTATTCTACCTGGATTCAGATTTTCTTCCTGAGTTACAGTTGGCCCACCTTCTCCTAGGTTAAGAGAAATAAAACACCAAACCTAACTATATCTGAAAATAAGTGTCAAACATAGAACCACACTGTACACAACTTTATATTATAGCTCTTCAGTTTGTTGGAAGTACTGTCTTCTATTTTATGTACTTATTGGCATGGAGATACTATGTAGACAGGAAATTCTACTCAATGTAACAGAATCAATTTAGTATTTAAAGTCTCTCTCCTTCAAGGGTATTCAGTCAAGTGTCTAATAGTGACATCTGTGTGGCCTTTCTTACTTGTATCCAATGCAACTTTTTACCTAAAATTTTAAAGGTATATAGGTTTTAAGAACTTGAGAACATATCAATAAAAAATTTTTCAATTTAAAGTTGCTGTGAAGTTTAGTGAGCAAAATCCAGAATATCTTCAGAAGTCGAGGGAATAAAGACTACATTTCAACAGTGACACTTCTAAGCCTGAGGCATGGAAGTTCATCCGTTTCTGATGATCCTCATTGCTTGAAGTTGCGGCAGTCTGACTCCGCAAACATAAGAAGATAGGAACGTCTCATATGATAACCAGAGTTCTGTGTTCAAGAAAGTAAAAGTAGATCAAGTAACTTAGTTTTTATTTCCAGTGAACTCTCTTTCTTTAGACATAGTCATAGAAAATTTTAGGTTACTAGAAAGAAGGAGACTCACTTTCTGAAACCCTTAAATGAAATGAAGTTAGTAAGGAAAGAACTGGATTTTGGTGCCGACGTTCCCAGATTGACCGACCAATCACTCTTCTGTCTCAGTGTGACTAACATACCTTGCTCTCCATCCTATAATAACTTTAAAAATGGCCTGTCTATGGTATTTACCAACCCTGTCATTTCTCAGCCTATTATAGCATACATCCTAAATAGAAAAGTTGTTTTTAACCTATGTAAAAATAACAGAACTCAAAAAGTAAAATCTCTTCCAGCCTCTATTTCTCCACCCATCTGGTAGTCAGCAGGGATTTTCCCATCATTTCTTCACATGTTGTAACTGTGTCACTGTGTTTCATAAACAATCTTAACTTAAGTGATTTCATTTCAATAATATTCTTTGTGTGCATGTCTGTGTGTGTGTGTGTGTGTATGTGTGTGTGTGTGTGTGAGAGAGAGAGAGAGAGAGAGGGGAAGGGAGAGACATGAGAAGCATCAACTTGTAGTTGTGGCACTTTAGCTGTTCATTGATGCTTTCCCATATGTGCCTCGATCAGGGGAAGCTCCAGCTGAGCCCATGACCCCTTGCTAAAGCCAGCAATCTTGGGATTTAAGCCAGAGACCATGGGGACATGTCTGTGATCCCATGTTCAAGGCAGCGACTCTGCACTAAAGCTGGTGAGCCTGTGCTCAAGCCAGAGGAGACTATACTCAAGCCAATAACCTTGGAGTTACAAATATGGGTCCTCAGTGTCCCAGGCTGATGCTCTGTCCATTGCGCCACCACCTGGACACCATCACCTGATCAGGATCTATAATATTCTTAAAAGTTGATGGTAAAGCAATGAGCTCTCCTAAAGACAAATGCTATGATGTTCTTAGTAATTTTTAATAGAATTCTGTATGTACTAACATTCATAGCAAGTCCTCTCTTCTGAGACTGCAGCTAATCTGACACATTTACAGGATAACAATACATGAAGGAACAGAAAATCACAGTTCAACAAGATAAATTGTTATGCACGAAACTAGGATTAAGTGTAGTCAAAACCAATTTACCTCAGCTATTCGTCAATTAGTTAAATTTAAAAATCTTAAATTTACTCTGAAATTTTATCCAGGTAGTGCCTTTCATTTTCTAGCTGGAATAATAACATAGAGACTGAAGATACCATCAAATTTTAACTACTTGTATTAAAAATAAAAAAGAGAGGCCCTTGCCTGTTGGCTCTGTGGTAAAGCATCGGCCTGGTGTGTAGAAGTCCTGGGTTCAATTCCTGGCCAGGGCACACAGGAGAAGTGCCCATCTGCTTCTCCACCCTTTCCCCTCTCCTTCTCTCTATCTCTCTCTTCCCTTCTAGCAGCCAAGGCTCCATTGGAGCAAAGTTGGCCAGGGCACTGTGGATAGCTCCATGGCCTCCGCCTCAGACGCTAGAATGGGTCCAGTAGCAACAGAGCAATGTCCCAGATGGGCAGAGCATCACCCCCTGGTAGGCATGCCGAGTGGATCCTGATCTAATGCATGTGGGGGTTTGTCTAACTGCCTCCCTGCTTCTCACTTCAGGAAAATACCAAAAGAAAACAAAAGAGAAAGAGAGAAAGGGATATATATATTAAACTTTATATTGAATAATCCACATTTTAAGTGCTTGGCTTTGGTGTAATTTTCTTGGGAGAGATGCATTCATTTGGATAAAGATTGATTTGTTTTCTTTTTGGTGCTCTAGGAATTCAGACAAAATAATAATCTGTAGGCAGTTTGAGCTCAGCAGTTGAAAAATGTCCTCATCTGAAACATCCCCTTTTGAGCACTACCACACCTCCCTCATAATGGGAAATGACATTTTTTAATGAGTTTATATCTTTTTGATCCCTGAAAGGAGCTGATGCCAACAGGCCTCAAGTTATAAACAACTTGACTATAAAGCAAAGAATTATGGAGCATCTGAGATCTTGCTCTCCAGCATATGTCCACATTTTGGTTCAAATAAACTCTTACAAAACTCTCCACAGTTTTGAATGTTTCTTACACTGACATCTAATTGGCGTAGTCAGCAGGATTCTAAAGAAGCCCACCCAGAACCACCCAGCAGCCTTGGATCTGGTACTAAGTACAAGCAGGGGCCCACTGTGCCCCACCAGTTCCTGCTTCACATTGGGCGAACTGGGGTAAGTTTCATTGGAATTTTGGGCCTCCTTGCATTAAAGTAGCAGACCATAACTTTTTTTGGACTAGTCTTAGAAATTTCTCAGGGTGAATAAGGGTTGAGATTACCCAGAGAAAACAAACAAACAAACAAACAAACAACAACAAAATGGGTTGTTGCTTTTAATTTTGGCTTTTTAATTGAATTGCTCACTGAGAGCCTGAAAAAAATCTTTGCTGGTTAAATGAGACACTGAACCCTTTTAGCTCTGAAAGAGAAAGGACACTTGCTTCCCCAGCCTGAAAAGCCAGTGGTGTTTCAGCAGTAGTCTCAGATCCCCGATCTGCAGGGGTAAAGGTGGGTACAAGGAACGTCCAGTGCAGTAGCAGTGCTGATCCTGGAGAAGCCAGCAGGAGCACCAGGGAGAAGGACAGGGTGCCCTGGAATGGGTTCCCCCGAGAGGGGCCCATGCCTTGGAAAGCTTCCAAGTGCCAGGTAACTGCAGATCTCAAAACTAGCATGGGAAATCATGCTTTGGAGACCTACAAGCCCACCATAGTCAGCTTTCTATTAATGCCTGAATGGCCAAGAGGAGTATTATTTGACACTTCTAAATTAATTTTTGTGCACACAGTTAGAAAAAGCTAGCAATAAAATTAGACATAAAGACTAGAAGACATATTTCATTGGTCTCTAGAAGCTTCAAAAAGAGGATTTCAAGAAATAGACCAACCTATGATATCATTTAGGTGACAACCTGATTCTTTAAGGTATTAAAAATAGCTGTCCTTATTTTAAAAGGAGTAAGGTCATTTAGAACTTGAGTTGTCAAAGACAGATATAAACTGTAAAAAGCCTTCAAAACAAAATTTGAATTGAACTGTTCTCTGTGTCTGTTTGGGTATGTCTATATATGCATATTATAAATATGAGATAGTTTTCTACCTCCAGATGGCATAACATTAATTTAAAGGTGAGCGTTTGAAAAAAATTGAGTGTTCTATAATTCTCAGAAAAATAGAAATGAACTCAAATATTTTTCAAGTTCATGTGATCTAAGATCAACCCAAAAGCTGGCTTAAGTCATTGATTGAGAAAAAAATAAAAAGCAAATAACTATGCATTCTTTATGCATAGACCCTTCCATAAAAGTGTGGCTTCTCTACAGCTGCCATGTATATGCACAATCCATTTAAAGGAAGAGCTCTGTGGCTTCCTCTTATGGTAACAGGAAACACACTGTGAAATATTCATTGGTAAGTGTTGTCTTTTCCTGACCTGAGGAGGCTCACCCAGCTGCTTAGAGACCCTGGTCTGCTGGAAAACACACAACACTATACTCCATCAGTCAACACAGGCACAGTCACCTTGGTGGTGAGACGATAACTCTCTCTCTCCCTAGGCCATAGGTCCTCCATTTTTTGATTCTAAGTTTCGCGAGAAAGGAGAATACATTAAAGTTTCTTTTTTTCATTTTACTCATATCTGGTGAATTTCTGAGTTCCGTCTTGAAAGATTTATTGTCTAGAGAGAAATAACTTGCTTTCAGTTCTACTTCTAATCTAAAAAGTTAGTTGTAAAAAAACAACCAGGATGATTTTTTCCTATGAACATATCTCTACATGTCAAGTTTTCTACATGAGTTATATATATTACTTTTCATCCACAGCAGAAACTATCTAAAGAGCAAGAGAGTGTGAACTTTTAAAATATGGCTTGTGATATTCTTATCAGTTAAAGATCAAAAATATAAATGTAGCCTGACCAGGCAGTGATGCAGTGGATAGAGAGTTGACCTGGGATGCTGAGGAGCCAGGTTTGAAACTCCATATTCGCCAGCTTGAGTGCAGGCTCAACCAGCTTGAGCGCGGGGTCACTGGCTTGATAGTGGGATCATAAACATGACCACATAGTCACTGGTTTGAGCCCAGAGGTTGCTGGCTTGAGCAAGGGGTCACTGTGTGGCTGTAGTCCCCCCACCCACCTCATCAAGGCAAGTTTGAGAAAGCAATCAATGAACAACTAAGGTTCCACAAGTTGATGCTTCTCAATTCTCTCCCTTACTGGCTGTCTCCCTGTTTCTTTCTCTCTGGCTAATCCACACACACACACACACACACACACACACACACACACACACACACACATATAACCAGCCAAAACATGGACAAATTTAATTCTCATAAAAAAGTTCTTGTAAAAAAGTTTATCCTGGAAGCAGCATTCCCAAACTACTACTAGTGATATATAAATAAATCTTTTAAAAAGATACTGTATATTAAATAGTGCCCAGATAGTGACATCGGCAGATATATTCCAGAAGAACCAGAGGGCTGTTCATTGTGATGTCATCTTCCAAAGTTATAAACACACTCAAGCTTTCAGAGTTTTTCTAACACATTTTTCACATTATTAGGGGACAAAAATGAGTGGTAACTTTTATAAAAGATTTTATAAGGTTTTGATTTTGGAAGAGAAGAAAGACAAAATGTGTTACAGCTGTCATATAAAGTTACAAAGCATAAAAATGTGTTAAAATATAACAATACTTTATTATATTAGTTAACAAACTTACAACCTGGAGTATAAAAAATTAATCATCTCTTTTTTAATACAAGTTATCCATGTCTATAATTTTTATTTGGTTAACCATTACGTCAAGTAATATTGATTTATCATATAGCCTTTCAAAACCTTAATTCAGCCTGACCAGGTGGTGGCACAGTGGATAGAGCGTTGGACTGGGATGAGGAGGACCCAGGTTCGAGACCTGAGGTCGCCAGCTTGAGCACGGGCCCATCTAGTTTGAGCGAAGGCTCACCAGCTTGGCAAGGTTGCTGGCTCCAGCAAGGGGTTGCTCGGTCTGCTGAAGGCCCGCGGTCAAGGCACATGTGAGAAAGCAATCAATGAACAACTGAAGTTTCGCAATGGCAATGAAAAACTAATGATTGATGCTTCTCACTTCTCTCCATTCCTGTCTGTCTGTCCCTATCTATCCCTCTCTCTGACTCTCTCTCTGTTCCTGTAAAAACAAAACAAAATAAAAAAAGCCTTAATTCAGACCCTGTTGTTTGATGTAATTGAAGAAATTAAGTGATCAGAAAACTATAAATTTAAAATGAGATTCTAAGTTTTGTCAATCAAATTGACCAAATTAAAAAATAGTATTAAGAAAATGGGAGAAAATGGATGAATTAACAAAATTTTCTGAAATTTATTTGGCTACACCTATTCTTCTTCTTCTTTTTTTTATTTTTGAGAGAGAGCAAGAGGGGAGAGACATCAGCTTGTAGTAGTTGCTCCCCATATTTGCCTTGACCCAGCAAGCCCAGGGTTTCAAACAGGCGATCTCAGTGCTCCAGGTCGAAGCTTTTTTTTTCCACTGTGCCTTACAGGTCAGGCTTGTATGCACCTATTCTTATAAACATTTAGGCCCCTTGATGTAATAACCCTTTTTGTTAAAGTCCATTTTTCTTTAAAAACAAATATGTCAAGTAACTACAGTTTGAAGATGTTTATTTTACTGGGTATGTAGTAGCAAAACATTAAAAAAAATAATTTATTTTAAATAATTAAAAGGGGCATAGAGATATGGATAACTTTTGCTTTTATATATTTTTCAGGATTTAAAATACTAAAAATAAAAAACAAGTATTCCTTAGATAGACAGTTATAATTATAAATGCATAAATTAAGGGCAGGTCCTCCCATATAAAATCACACAGATCTATCTCATACTTATCTGCCAGTAATTCACTGTATAGATACACCTTCATTAGTTCATTCTTTTTTGTCTGATGAATACCTTGATTATTTCCCATTTGTAACTTAACTCATTTTATAAATGTCTAATACAAATTAAAATCTTGATTTCAGTGACAATTAAATAAAATAAATTAAAACAAAATGCCATTTTTAAAAGTATCAAAGTAAAGATTTAAAAATGCCAATTATCAATTCTGGCTAGCATTCAGTGGTTTGTCTTTTATAATATATAGCAGTATAACCTCTCTGTAAGATAATTAGGCTACATCAAGAATTTTGAAAGCATTTAAATTTTTTCTACTCAGTAATTATATATCAAATATTTGCTTATAAATGACAGTATTACAAAAAGCTTGTATCAATCTATCTATTTTTATAGTAGCTTTTATATCAAAATAATGAATGGTTAAAAATAAAACATGATAATCAGAAGAATCATCACTGAAATGATGAAATGCTGAAAAATAATTTCTAGAGTAACTTGGATGTATAACTTTGTGAATGAAATATGCAAACATAATATAATGAAAACTGGCCTGAAAGCAATATACCAATTTGTTTAGTGGATATTCCTAGAAGTAGTTAAGAGTAATTTTTATATTCTTCTTTGTGCTTGACTGTATTTTCTACAACAAATATTTACTGCTTTTAACGGAAGAGTAAAAAAACGTAAATGCATGCCTATTTACAAAACCTATGCTACTGTTTCCTTTCATCTATAAAATAAAGTTCAAATTGGCTAGGTTCATGCTAAAGCCCTTCTAATTTGCTTTTGTCTTGTCAACCCAATCTTATTGCTAATGAGCTCCAATTCCACCACTCAGCACTGTCCCAGACGGTTGCCAGGAACATTCTGGGCCAGCTAGATGCTGCCCAGGTTCTTCCGATCAGGCCTGGTGCTTCTCTCCCCTCGGATTTCCAGTCATGATTTCTGGCTGTAACTATTTCATGCCAACTTCAGATAGTCAGGATGCCCTAAGCAAGTCTGGCAGTTCTACAAAATCATTTTAGACCCTGATTCCAATGAATGCAGCATATATTGCTGGGATTTCTGCTCTCAGAGGGGTCTTCCTTCTGCATCAATATTTGTTCAATGAATAGAAACCACCACTATGATCATAACTGCAAACAACATTTCTTGAGAGCTTTTTGTTTAGAAGAAGGCACTCTTCCAATTTCATTTATCTCACTTAACAGCTAGAATAATCCTCCATTTCAAAGATGAAAAAAGTGAGCGTCAGGTAGTTTATGCATATTTCCCAAGGAAATACAGCCACTGTGGGCCTGGGGTTCAAATTCAGCTCTATCTGATACCTGTATCTCTACACTAACAGATGTGCTTATAGAAAGTCCCCAAGAAATCATTTTGTATAAATGTATTTTTATTAATTAATCTAAATGAATATTAACATAACTAAGTTAAAGAGATGTGTTATGTTACACAGTTTCCTCTTCCATATAAAAATAAATAAAAAGTCAATACAATTTTCTTCTTCAATTCATTATACAACAACATGCTTACCTGTATAGGACCATCCAATCTCTTCAACAAGTTTCCTCTGTTGTCTGTAGTATCCGTAAGCCCAATCTATAACCAAGAAAAACCAATTGATCAATGTGTAGAAAAACATGTGTTTAATATTTTTTAATAAAAGATGACCAAATCTTATCATGAAAGGTTCCTGATCACTCTTTCCCATGTCACCTCCCAATGTCTCTTCCCGATCCAACCACCACCATTATAGACTCCATTGTTCCTCTTTTTATAGATAGTATAAATTTTAGGGGTCATATTTAAAGAAGGCTGAAGTTCAGACAGGGACAAAGCACATATTCTGTCTCTGGCACAGAGTTCCTAAAACCTTGGAATTTCTTGAGTGTAGAGAGCTACAAACATTTGTCTTATGTTATGTTAGTGAGGTAACTCTTGGACACCCACCAACTGATGGATGTTGTCGTGGGCACTACCTGGTGATGAGAGGGTTGGAATTTTCAGACCCCTTTTCACCAATCCTCTGAGGAGAGGAGAGGAGAGGAGAGGAGCTTGAGGCTGGACCAATTGCCAATGGTCAATGCTTAATCAAACATACCTTTGTAATGAAACCACCATAAAAACTTCAAAGAAGAGGGTTTGGAGGACTTCCAGGTTGGAGATGATCCCAGTTGGTGAACACATGAAGATTTGGGGAGAGTGGCACAGGTGGAGAAGGCATAGAACATTGAGTTCTTTCCCCATACCTGAACTATGCAACTCTGCCATCTGCCTGTTCCTGGGTCATATGCTTATATAGTAAACTAATAATTGAGTTAGTAAAACGTTTCCCTAAGTTTTGTGAGCCACTCGAACAAATCAATAAAAATAAGGAGTGGATGGCTGGAGCCTCTAATCTACAGCCCTCTAGTCAGAGGCACAGGTGAAAACATGGATTTAGTGACTAGTATCTGAAAAGATGAGGACAATCTTGTAGGACTAGACCTGTAGGATCTGATGCTGTCCTATTTAGATTGTGTCAGAATTGAGTCAAATTGTAAGACACTTCATTGGTGTCCAAGAATTGTTGGTGTAGGAACCCCTTTACTCCATAAGTATGAATAGTTAACTTTTAAAACCAAAGTCTCACCCTGCATACTTCAAAATTTTGACATGCCTGCACCCAGGAAATGGGTATTGTTTGACTCATTCTCCTTCTTGTACCATTGCCCCTTATACTCAGAAAAACAAAATATCATCAGATTTGTATAAGATCATGAAAGATTTTGAATACACAAAGCAATCCTGAGGAAAAATAAACAAAGCCAGAGGTATCACACTACCTGACTTCAAATTGTACTATAGACCTACAATAAACAAAACAGCATGGTGCTGGCAGAAAAACAGACACACAGAGCAATGGATCAGAATGGGGAGCCCAGAAAAAAACCCGCATATATGTGGGAAAATAATTTTTGACCAAGGAGCCAAAAATACACAATGGAAAATATAAAGCGTCTTCAATTAATGGTGCTGGGCAAAATGAAAAGCCATATGCAAAAAATAAAAATTAATAAATGAAACTAGGTTACAGTTTGTCCCCATATACAAAAATTAATTCAAAATGAACCAGAGATCTAACTATAAAATCTGAAAAAATAAATTACACAGAAGAAAACATTGACACTAAACTTATGAACCTTGGTCATAGAGAACATTTTATAAAGTTGACTCCAAAGGTAAGAAAAGTAAAGGCAAAAATAAATTAATGTACTATATCAAGCTAAAAGCTTCTGCACAGCAAAAGAAACTAATAACAAAACAAAAAGGCAACCTTCAAAATGGGAGATGAAATTTACCAACAGCAACTTCTACAAGTGGTTAATATCCAAAATATAAAAAGAACTTATGCAACTCAATACCAAACAATGCAACTAAAAATTGGACAGACAACCCGAATAGACACCTCTCCCAAGAAGACATACAAATAGTCAACAGATATATGAAAGGATATCCAACTTTACTAGCTATTAGGGAAATGCAAATCGAAACTGTTAGCTAGTCAGTTAGCTATTTATGAAAGGAGAAAACGGTAGTCAGAAGAAGTCAAACTTTAAAATTTAAAAAACATCTTATTTAGCTCAAATTGCTAGAAGGCTAGGAACATTCACAGGCCCAATTGCACATTTCAGGAAATCATGTGTCCTTAGAGCCCATTGTGCCTCAGGACTCACGACTCAGGACTCAGGTTTGGGAGGAATCTCCCCACGACACTGCTGGCGAGGTGCTGGGAGGGGAGGTGTTTCTATGATTGCACTATCAGCACTGCAGAGGAAGCCAGAATGGTGACAATAGAGGCTTGTCAGTCCAGCCAAGAAGAGGATCTGATTGGTCACTGGGAGGAATCAATGCAAGCCCACAACATTTTAAAGAAACTGATTGGTTTGTTTAAGTGAAGCTAGTCCTTCTCAGCCTGAAAATATATGCTGGCAGCAAGACAGTCTCCTAACGAAAAGCTTTGATCAGCACCTGGACCGGACTGAGCTTTGATATTGGCTAAATCGGTGCAGCATATGTTGACTTTGATTTTTATACTGGATTTAATAAAGATAAGTCTGGACTTTTTTTATTTTTTGGAAAATAGGGAGATAATACATTGGGACCCTGTGAATAACTTTCTATATAAACTCTGAATAAACTTCACTACAATAAGCCTAAGCTGCTCCAAGTGTGAGTTTTTAATAAATGCTTTTTATACTACACTGTACATGAACCATACCAGAACCAGCTTCAGAATCGACTCAAAACTACAATAAGATATCACTTCACACCTCTTAGAATGGCTGTTATCAACAAGACAAGTAATAACAATTGTTGGAGAAACTGTAAGGGAGAAGCATCTCCTGCAGATGAGAATGTAGACACCCATCATGGAAAACAGTTTGGTGGTTCCTCAAAAAATTAAAAATAGAGTTACCATACGACCCCGTGAGCCCTCTTCTTAGTATCTACATAAGAAAGGGAAAACATGTATTTGCAAAGACACTTACACCCCCATGTTCACTGCAGCATCATTCACTGTGGCCAAGACATGGAAAGCGTCATTTGATAGAAGGTTGGATGAAGAAGACGTAGTACATATATGCTATGAAATACTACTCAGTCATAAGAAAATATGAAATACTGCTATTTGTGACAACATGGATGGACCTTGAGAATACTATACTAAGTGAAATAAATCAGTCAAATAAAGTTTACAACCGTATGATTTGTCTATATGTGGGTTATAAAACTGAAACTCATAGACATTGGCAACAGCATGGTGTTTACCAGAGGGAAGGCGATGGGAATGGGAAGTTATATGGTGACAGAAGATGGTCTGACACTTGGTGGTGGGCATACAATGCAATGTACAGATCAAGTATCATATAGATGTACCTTGATCCTAGTAGCCACTGTCACTCCAATAAATTTAATTTTAAAATACTTATTGTATGGTGACCAAAATGGCCTTAAAGTTCCCCTCAGATTGAATAAACTTTGGCCTGGTTTCTTCCTGACTCTACTAGAGTTTAGAAAATTTATAAGTGTAAATTCTTCCTCTGTTCCTTTGAGATGTAAATCATTCTTCACAGGGCAATTTTACAACCAGAAATGTATTCTTAAGGACATGGGAATCATTTCTTTGAAATGTAACCATCAAAGTAGATAGCACCCTCATCTGCCTGTTTCTGTAAGAGGGTAACCACTTAACTTCACTGGTGTGCCTGCTCCAAGTGTAAAAACTATCCCCTTGCTATAAGGTTATACATTTATTTTTCCTTTAGATATCGCCAATTAGGAAACACAGATAATCTATGATTTCTCCCTTAATGTCTGGAAGTACTCTCCCACTGGGGCTCAGTCCAACCTTTAAAAAACTTACTGTCTGTCTCTGCTTCAGTGCAATTGAGTTCAGACTTAATTCAGGCTTCTCTTCCAACTGCAGTAGACTTGAATAAAGTATTTCTTGCTGTTTAACCATGTCTGGGACAATTTTGTTTTGATAACGGGTATACACCATTTTATTTATCCATTCATCAACTGATTAGGATACTTAGGTTGTTTCTTCTTTTTGCTATTATGAATAACATTGATACTAATATTTATGCACAGGCATATATTTGTTTTTCTACTTAAAAATTAAATGTTAGGTTCCTGACTGATTTTTCAAATAGAGTTGGCCCATAGTATGGTGGTCATGTATGGTTAAATTCTTTAACCAAGGGTTTCTTCATAGTCAGAGAATATATCCAATTAAATGTTAGAAAAAACCTCAATGGCCATTTGACTCATATCTTAAAAGTCTATAAAAATAATTCCTATTTTAGAGATAAGGTAATTTATGCCAAATAAATATAGGTTTTTGTATAGGTATTGACAAAAATGGGAATAGTAATGCATGGCTCTTGCCTCCTACTCCACTGAGCCTTCTCCAGTATTAGGGATTCTTAACAATCCTGAGCTATTCTTAGTGTCTTAAGGTCCATTGCTTGAGCAGGAACCCTTAAAGCATGTATGATACCTTCAAGAAAAACAAAATAAAACAAAACAAAATTAAATACCTAGACATTCATGAGCAGGAATTATTTAGATACATAAATTATTGAGAATTGATTGTATACCTGATTTGACCCTGACTATGAGTTAGAATTTTCCTCCAAAACTTTGCAGTGATCACAGGGAAAAGGGTTTTCATCACCTATTATATGTTTTAAATATAAATATTTTTTAAATGTAAGACTTTTTTTGTCCTATAAATTAATGTTAATGATTTTAGAACAAATGCCCTACAAAACCTTATTTAGCAAATATTACATTGAAATAAATAAAACAGTAAGTTCTTGTTTTAATGATTCAGTCTAAAAGATGACAACAAATACCAGCAAATAGTAGCTTTCCCTATAGGGCTCTAACACTACACAATGAGCATTTGTCCTTGGTTTTTAATTGCTTACATTAAGAAAGCTTTTTCAATTCAAGATTCCCAGGTGTTGGTAGCTCCCTTCAGTTCCTTTCTGTATTGTTCCCTTAATTGTTACTTCAAACAATCCATTACACATTCATATGCTAATTACACAGTCTTCGGGCGTGAGAGCGTACCCCACTTTGAAGATTCTACTTAAAGGGCTGATAGATTAGATGTGATAGCTCCAATGAACAAGAAAAAAGAAGCAAGATTAATTCTTTTTGTTGCATTATATACTTTGAAAACCAGTAAATCCTATATAAACTAGAATCTGTCAAACAACTTAAATGTTTTGAAATCAATAAAAACTATGAAATAGACTTTTTTTCTGTTTCTATTAATTTTAGGTCCTTCAGTCTTTATATGTTTTTCTTGCCATTTAAAAGTATTTGCCATGTCTGTTTCAGTGTGCAGTGCTATACTAAGAAATAAATCTCAAGAATGAGTTGTACACATGATACACAAGAAAATATATATTAGAAAATATTTTTAAGGTTATTCTAAAATTTGTCCTAAAATATTCTTCATAAAGTCGTTTTATAATGTGCTACAAAAATTGAGGTAAATTTGCTTTATTTCAGATAACCTTACAAGATTTTGTTTCAACATATGCCATCTTATACTTCCTTTGAGCACTTACATATATGTAAACATGTATATATATATATATATATTTGTTTTTCTTATGCTCAAAGTTTTGATTACCACCATATGCACATGAAGTATCTAGATAAATTTAGAATTTGTTTTTCTCACGTTTTTACAATAAAATATCAGAGTGTATATTTCCTACTGAAAATATCATTATAAACATTTCAAGTTATAAAAATGTCTCTAATTTTTCCCTTACCCTAAAGACAGTCTCTGAGTCATGTTGATTACATGTATTCTACTTACGTCTGTATCCTAGGTTATAATCTAGCATTGGTGCTCTTCTCAAATATACCACACAGTACATGCTTTAGTGCTATAAAGTGGCCAAATATGCCAAAGAAAATATGATAGTCCTCAGAAAAAGAATCTTTTGGCAAGAAATAACCACAGATAGAAGTCTGAAGAGGCTTTACTGAAGTAGATGTTACTAGCAAATTTCACTTCCTTTTAAAAAAATTATGGCCCTGGCCGGTTCGCTCAGTGGTAGAAATGTCAGCCTAGTGTGTGGATGTCCTGGGTTCAATTCCTGGTCAAGGCATACAGAAGAAGCAACCATCTGAGTCTCCACCCCTTCCCCTACCCCCTCCTGCAGCCATGGCTTGATTTGCGTATCAGCACTGGGCACTAAGGATGGCTCCATGAAGCCTCTGCCGCAGGCACTAAAAATAGCTTAGTTGCAAGTATGGCTTTAGATGGGCAGAGAGCATCGACCCCAGACAAGTGTTGCTAGATGAATCCCAGTTGGGGTGCATATGGGTGTCTGCCTCTCTGTCTCCCTCCTCTCACTTGGAAAATAAAAATAAATTAAAAAAAAAAGAAAATCATAAGGAACTTCAGAGGAGGGGAAAAGAAGACAGTTGATGGTAAAACCTGGAAAGGCAGAAAAGAACAAATAAAGTTAGAGATGAATCTTAAAGCCTTTCAGTAAGTCTAATGGGGACAACTTAGAGCAGGATTGACAGATTCTGGTGAAGAAAGGGCATGAGCACCAAGGAGAGGCAAATGCTGAACCAAAAATTTAAGAGACCAGTTGGACCTTCAGGTAGTGTCTTCATAGGTTCCTAGGCACTTATTCTCAGTGACGTGAAGTTCACATCAATTTTCAGACTTTTTGTTTTCAGCCAACTTTCTCTTCTTATCTACATTTCTTTAAACACAAGAAGGAGACAGTTCACTGAGTTGACTGTAGAGTGTAAATATATTTCATATATTGAGTATATTTTAAAGGGACATATTAAAGAAGAGTATGTAATTATCAAATAAATATTTCTAACTAGAGTGAAAGAGGTTGGGGGTGATAGGTGAAGAAAGTCTGGTCACTGGTTTCTGCTTGAACAGAACCCGGAAACCCCTGGAGACAGTCTAATCATCAGAGCCATTATCTTCCACTGAGTAATCTAACAGTTGAATATGCACAAGACTGGAGTGGCAGTGATGAGAAAGACCGATCATTACCGCAGTCACAGCCATCGATCACTAGGAACAAAATAATACAAGTCCCTTCTCAGAAAAGAAGAAAATCAGAACTCTGAGTTGCTTTAAGAAGAGAATTAGCTGTTCATTAAAGAACCCATGTGAACACATCACCTGGCTGCAAAAGTCCTTCATTCATCATTAGTTTATTGTCATATCTTTGAGAAGAAAGCTAAGTTCATGATCCGAGTTATGTAACCCAAAGAGAAGGCAAGCTTTCAAAATCATATTAAATCTGCTGTGAGTATAGGGCATAGCGTCTATAAAATTATACACACACAAGCGGACTTTCTCTGGATTTTCATGTCATTCAATGCTGCTGTCTAACTGTGTTATATAATACACTCTGGTCTACGGCCATACCACCCTGAACGCGCCCGATCTCGTCTGATATAATACACTCTGTCTTTACCAATCCGGATTATAAACTTTTATCCAGTATATATGAAAAGACATATGTAAAATATAATTTAGCTAATTATGATAGTTCAGATAATAGGCTTGTTTAGGCTATTGTTACAGTTCAAACATAATAATTACTGTTTAATCTTCAATGTACTGGAACTCCCTAGAAATACTGCTTTTTAAGATTATATATATATATATATATATAAATAAAACTTTCCCCTAAATTGTTTTCCATTTCAGCTACTTTTCAGTGTTAGTGAAAAGAATTCCATTGGGTCTCTCTTCTTCTCTCCTCTGCAAAGATTTAAAAACAAAAAACAAAAGTACTGCTTACAGTCTCAAAACTTGTATTACAACGTAATGCCAAACAGAAGGACACATGAACTGATATTGTGAACTACAGGGAATTCTGGAAACAAATGAGTTACTAGAGTTAAGGTGACCTCTTCATTTAAAGATAAGGGTAAAGGATGAAAAAGTAAATCCTTGAGACACTATACTAAAAAAAAAATAGTAAAATTTTCCCGGGAGAAGAAAAGATTAAACATAATGAATAATGGGGAAGCCCAAAGGGAGCCATTTCTTCCACATTCTTGCTTTGGAGTCAGATATCTAATTAAATGTCTTTTTCTCATAGGACTAAGGAGGGGGTTGGAGGTGAGCAATTCGATTTTATTTTTCCTTAGACACTGTGTACTGTGTGTGTTTCCCCAGACAGGATTAGTACACAGGCAGTTTTTCTACCAAATCTATTGAAAACTTTTCAGTGAAAGTTCAAAATATTCGCAGGTTTGTCTTGAAAAAGTAACCAACACAGTTTCTTATACATACTTAGATATATGGGTTTAACTTAATGTGATTTTTATATATTTCTAAACTGAGGTCTTATATGTCAACAACACATTAATCACTTTGTTCTGTATTACATGCTTGTTCTAGAGAGGTTAGAAAAATAAAGTTAAACAAAAATAATGTTGAAAATCACCTATAATCCCATCTTTTACACATAACCATTTTAAAATAATTTTGTGTGTGTCTATGTTTTTCTAGCTATACAATGCAGATATGATAAATATTTAATTTACGTAAATTGAATCGCACCATTTCATTATTTGGTGACTTGCTTTTCCTACATAATAATACATCATTGATATAGTCTTAAGTTAAAAAATATGGTTTTATAACCTTATAACTGATCATTTAAAGCATTCTCTACGTTTTAAATATTAAAATAAAAAGTTGATTTCACTTTTGAAAATATATTCCTTGGGCTTAAATGATATGAGTGATGAAAGTTTTTAGTAAATTAGTGAACTTAATGTATAAAATAAAGATTGGAGGAGGTCAGGTACCACTTGTTATTTTCCCCCATTAACTGTCATTTACCACACCAAGGAAACACTAAACTTATTGCGCAGGGTTATAATTATCATAACTAATTATTTTTATGACCATAATTCACAGTGAATTTATTCTACTATAATAGAAAAACCCAGTTGTTAATTCAACAATGGTAATGGGAGCAAAGACATAAATAACAACATGTATGAAACTACTTATTAGAAGAAAAAGTTAAAAATAATACTAAAAGTGGAAAGAGAACCAAACCTTTGAAAAAAAGCATATGAAGGTGGGTAGAAAACATGGAACTCATCAAAATGCAAAAATAATGTACTATTACATTTGTGCTATGTATTAAAAAGCTCATATACTATTATATACTATTACATTATTGGCTAAATAACCACATGCTATAATTCAGCAATCTAACTCATGCTTCTGTTGTGAAATCTGATGCCCATATGCTTTCTATGGGATCAAGAGTGAGCAAGGATCCTTGTGCCCCTTGGTGGTCAGGATCACTCAGGAAGTTTTAGACAGCTGGCATACCAAAATGTCCAGTTAGAGGATACAATGGGATTTTATTTCTTTTTACCATGAAAAGCATAAAATATGAAGAAGATGTATAAATAAGGATATGACCTATAGTTAACATTAAAATGTGAATAAATAAAGAGCTATGACATCCTTAAATGGAAACACTGCATTTGAGGAAGACATTAATTCTTTCTACATCAATGAAGAGGTCAGAACTCAATGGGGTGTTTTTAACTGGAAAAATTATTTTAAAGTTCAGTAGAAATATAAATGGAAAATAGTAATTAATAACAATGTTAAAAAAAGAATGAAATAATGGGAGCTTGGTTAAGCAATCACTAAAAGATAAATGAACAAGTAGATCAATAAAGCAAAACATATAACACTAATACTGGACCTAGGATAGCTATCAGTTTAATCTATGATAAAGAAATGTTACAGTTAGATAAGAAAAGTATGAAATTTCAACCAATTTTGCTAACCTTGGCTATTTGGAAAAGAAGTTAAATCACATTTTACACATATCAAAATAAAGTTCAAGGTTCACAAAAACTATAAGAAAGAAATAAGCAAATATTTAATCTGTTATAAGATGGGGAAGCCCTGTGTCCACCCAAACAAAAGAAATCATAAAAATATTCATAGCTTTAAAAAAAATATTCTTAGCTTTGACAACATAACATTTAAAACTTGTAAGGAAAGTATTTAGTAAAATGCAAATTTCAAATGTCAAGCTATTGGTAACTGCTAAAATGCATTCTACAAATGTAACAATATAGTCCAAACATAGAAAATTCTTATAAATCAATAAAGGCAAATATATAAACAGACAAGTTTTTAAAATGCAAATATAATTAATAACCTATTACATAGACATTAAGTATATAGATAGACCTTACTGGTATCAAAGAAACAATAACTAGACTTTACTGTGTATCAAATAAATAAAAATTAAAATAATACTGAGATACTATTTTTTCCAGTTATCAAATTGTCAAATGTTTATTTTTGTATTTTTTAAAATATTCAAGTATACTTAAAATATCTTAAGAAGTTTCTTTACATACAGGTGGAACTATGAACTAGTGTAAATTTTCTGGAAAGTGAGCTGGCAAGAGTCATCTAGATTCTTAAGAATATTCATATCCCTTGAGACAAAAATTACTTTTTAAGGAATATATTTTAAAAGAGTAACAGAGATAAGAACAGAGTGCCATGTGCCAAGATGTTTATAACACAGAGTAACAGTGACCAAATGGAAAATAAGTTAATGTGCAATGAGTGAAGAAAGCTTAAATAAATTATGCAATGTTCATAATATAAAATAATGTGAATTTGTTAAAATTATGTTTAAAAATATTGGTGTGGAAAAATGCATGTGATTTAAAACCTTGTCAATAGTTATGATAAAAAATTTTATGACATTACATATAATAAGAAATGTAAATTTCTGTGTGTGGCTACATTGAGAATGATTTTTACTTTCTAATATGTTCTTAAGCTTTCTATGTATTTTATGTTTGAATTAGTTAAATATTTAAAAATGTAAATTTTATATGAATTTCCAAAAGAAGAGCTGTGAATCTAAAGTCAAACAGGTTATAGAGACAAACTTATGTTTTGAAGACTAAGTAAGAAAAACCTGAACCACATTTTTCATTTCTTATTTTAGATTTTACAATAAAAGCTTATCCTTATTCACAAGAAACTGCCTGCAGTAGCAAGCATTAGCAGCATTTTTAAGTTAAGTTGAAGAAATAAAGCCAAGTATACACAGCATGGTAGGCAATCTGAGCATTTCAGCTACCAAGTAAATTAAAAACAAGAGCCATAGCAAAAGAAGCAATGCAGCAAACTCTCAGATCATTTTATCGATTTTTGCCTTACTTCTAAAACAATACTTTTTGTTTAGACAAAATTAAGCCCAAATGTACACATCGATCCATTAAACAGGAGGATCTGGCAACTGCATAAATTAACAACCTGTTATGAAATAGGTGTGGACTATATGTTAAAATAGCTGCCAGTGTTTTGACTGATTTGTAATGTGGTTATGTCTGGGCAAGCCAGAAAGATTTTCTTGACTTCTTTCCAAGGTAGTGACTGAAGATTCATTCTTGTCACATGTTTCATTTAGACTTTATTTTCTTACTGATCTAGAAAAAGAAGCTTTTATTCATACAAAACATATTTGTTATAATAAAGAGGCTGATAATTTTTCAATATATTTTTAATGATTTTAAGTATTATTGATTTTCTAATGTATTTTACAGGCTTCATAAGCCAGATATTACTGCACATTAAACCTACAAAGGCTTGGGCAATATTTCAAAAGGAAATCAAGGTGAGCATAGCAGATCTGCTTAATTTAAATCATAAACACATTATGTGCATTTTGTGCCTCTTTAATAAATTTTTATGGTCAGAAAACTAGCCCTCCCTGTAAGTGGTAACCTTGGAGAAGTCACATGACTTTACTGGTATTCTGACAATTATAAAATGGGGGTAGTTATTGGCTATTTACATATAAGGATACCATAACAAATGAAAGGGCACACGTTAAACTGTTTTGAGCTCTGAAAAAAGGACTCATAATAACTCATATTATGTCTGAATTTATTTTTCAAGTGTTTAGTTTTTTCTTTCATGAGTGAAGCAAAATCTCCCCAAATAATATGATACTTATATAACAGGCAGAGAACATTCTTGTTCAGTCATATTATTAAATTCTTTTTACTGTTGTCTTATTTTTAAAGTATTCTTTAGTCTCAAAGCTAAGAATGTGGAAATTCAATAGCCATGCCAAGTACAAATCCCTATATACAAATGTTCAACTGAGATCCACAAGAACAGTATAAACTCTGAAAAACATAATATTTAATTTTAATTAAAGGAACTATCCTTATCTAATTTCCTAGCTACATTCTGAAATGAATATATTTAAAAAGATAAGATTCACAAAACATTAAAACTTTTTGTTTCAGAAGACTTAAGGCAGTTTAAGATCTTTATTTAAAAGTTCATATTATTTGCATTAAAAGAACTTCATTTTAGAACCACTTTGCTCACTAGCAATTTCAAGATATCAAATGCTTTGATGACATCCTTAATCAGTTTCTTTAAATTGTTAAAAAGCACTTACCTATGTTAGTCACTGATTTTGTTCATAACTATATAAAATGGTTACATTTATTGCTTTACTGGTATAGATGTTTCATTGCTAATAGATTATCAAGTGATAAATATTACCCATCAACTTAGTTTGCTCTGCTACAAAATTTATTTGAAGTGAGTGGAAGCTGCTCAAATCCTGTTGGCTCGATTGGGATAGTGTAGGGATGTTCTGTCTGGGTAGAAGAGTCATTTTATTTGTTTCACTTTCTTCTGCTTAATACTAGCCTCCTGCCATGCCACTATTCTTCATAAAGTATCCCACTGTACTCATATCTTTCTCCTGTAGACATGGAACCTGGTGTCTCTACAATGTTCATTCTGTGAACCACCAAAGTCTACTCTAAGAAAAGAGGAGTTAGTTCAATCATCCATAACATCACACTTATATTCAAATTTTACACTGGTGACCTATCTTGACCAGTGATAGCCCAGGGTATCTCTGGCCCACTGCTACAATAGTTTCTCCAAACATTTCCCTGAAACTCGAAAGCTCTCTGTAGTGGCAGATGTTCAAAGATGTTCATTAGGTTGCTCAAATAACTCAGGTTTATTGCGCTCAGATAACTCAGATTTATTGCACTCCAAGGAACAGTCTCTAAAAAGCATTCCTGTTCTGTAGATAATTAATAGACTTGGAGAATATAGCTTATTTGTTATGTTTTACACACAATCACAAATGGTTGGCCAGGGGTTGGCTATTATTTATTTCGGAAAAGTTAACCCAGATGGAAGAAATGCACTTTCGCTCCATGTTTACTTTTGTGAAGATATCAAGAGACTGAACAAGTTAATACAGGGTTTTTGACCTGGATTGTAACCAGGACTCTGTTGGCATTTTGCCCTGGAGTTACTGGGCCACTGGGCCACCTCAAGACAATTCGCATACTTCTGCAGTGTCTAATGTGATAATGGTGATGGTTAAATGAAAAAGAGCATTTTAAAACAGACAACGGGTAGTATCTTTGTACCTCAAGGGAAAAGAAAAGTTGCTTTTTTTTAAGTGATTTAGTCATTGAAGTTTATATATATATTATAAAGACAAGATAATAAAATAGAATTTATGTTTTCACTAACATATTTTTGAACAGCTAAGTGACTTTATACTTTCATGAAGTTTATGCCTTTACCATTAATTTTCATTTTTGGTGCCCAATGTTTAATTGGATAATTTATCATGCATCTCATCAAAGACACATTGATTTAACCTGGGAAATAAAATCACATAATATCTACTTTATACTGAAGTGAATGCTATTTTATTGATGTACTGGGTTTTATACTTAAAACAAAACAACAACAACAACAGTAAACAATAGGGCAAATGAACAGATCTATTATTAAAAGAAAGAAATGCTACAGAGCTGCTAAAATGGTTGCAGAGGAGGTGGAAGCTAAACTCACTTGTTCCAAGCTCCAAACCAGAATTATAGCTAAATTACAGCACAATCAATCTGAATAACCAACTGACGGCTAGGGAAACTGAGATATTAAACCAAGGATTTACAGAAGAAGCCATATAGAAAACGGTAAGAAAGACAGAGATGCAGAGAGGGCTGCTCCCTGCACCCAGGTGTGTACTTCCAACTCCAGTGCATAGCCAGTGGCCCCTTCCCCCACCTGATGAATCACTTGACTGAGCTCATCCTGCTGAGTTCAGCCCCAAAGGGAGATCGGAGTGCCACAGAGGGCTGGGAGACTCCAAGTGTGTCTCAAGGAAGCTTTTGCCCAGGACTCAGGCCAATAAGAGCTGGGGTGTATGGCTACACTGTTGAGGAGGTAATGCCTATCTCTCCAGTGAGCTCAGCTTGTGCCACCCAGGGAATGAGAAGTGCCCACCTCCCTCCTACAGGCTTGTGGACTCAGGTTACCAGGTGGAAGGAAGACAGGTTTAGAGCTTGAATATTCACTCAGACGCTATTATCTAGGACCAGAAAGAAGTACTTAGCTCCCTCCAATGGGCTGGGCTGACACTGCCCCCATTGGGAGGCTTTTTTAAATTGATTATTAGAGAGAAAGGAAGGGAGAAAGACAAAGTGAGAGATGAATTTGTTGTTCCATTTATTCATGCTGTCATTGGCTGATTCTTGTCTGTGTCTTGACCAGAAAATAACCTGCAACCTTGGCATGTTGGGATGATGCTCTAACCAACTGAGTTACAAAGCCAGGGTCTGGAGATTCCTTTGATCTGTCCCTATTTTCACTGCCCAGTTAAAATTGTTTCTATAGAGGGGACAGCTGCCCATACCCATCCTGGACTTCCATCTCACCTTTTCTGGTCAACTTGAGTTGGAGACTGGCAGAGATTGAGCGATTTGGCTCTGGAGTAAGAAATACTTCTCTTCATTGAATGCCTGACCCATTATCCCCAAGTAGGGGACCCACTTGCCCTGTTCTCCTGACCCCAGTTGCCCTACCTTACTAAGCTCTCAACTTGTGGATGGGTAAGAGGGGCATGACAGTCTGGGCTCACTCTACAGTCTTTCTTTAACAGACTCTGGAGGAAGACCAGGCAGCCTCATGAGGAGGCAGCATAGCTGATAAGTATAGGCAGACCTCAGGTCTTTTACCAATCTGTCCCCAGTTCTAAACTGAAGGGGGCCAACACTTTTATAAAAAATAAACTTCCCTAGTGGACACAGCCACAGACAGCGAACAGTGGTAGCTCCAGACAGGTAGCCCAAAGCCTGTTACCTAAAACATCTGACACCAACCTGTAGCAGGGTTCAGACCACACCAGAGCACGTTTCAACTAGCCACACAAGCAGCACTTAGCAAAAGAATGGATGACCTCAATGAAAACTTAAAGAGATAGTAAGCATTAGAAAAAGACATAGAAACCATAAGAAAGAGCTTGTCAGAAATAAAAAATATAATCTCTAAGATGAAGAATACACTAGAAGAAATGAACAGCCGAGGATTGAATCAGCAATTTGGAAGACAAGCACCCAGGCATAGCATAAAAAAAAAATAGAGAGAATTAAGAAAAATGTGAAAAGTATAGGGGACCTCTGAGACAACATTAAGCATAACAACATCCACATCATAGGGACACCAGATGGAGAAGAGAATGAGCGAGGGATAACAAAGCTGTTTAAAGAAATAATAGCTGAAAACTTCCCTAACCTGGTGAAAGAAAAGTCATACAAGTTCAGGAAGCACAGAGAGTCCCAATCAAGATGAGTCCAAAGACACCCACACCAAGCCACAGCATAATTAAAGTGACAAACCTTAAATACAAAAAAGAAACTTAAAAGCTGCAAGAGAAAAGCAACAAGTTACATACAAAGGACCCTCCATAAGTCTGTCAGCTGATTTCTCAACAGAAATACTTCAGGCCAGAAGAGACTGTCATGAAATATTCAAAGTGGTGAAAAGAAAGGACCTACAACCAAGGCAACGTCTATCCAGCAAGGATGTCATTTAAAATTGAAGATGAAATAAAGATTCCCACACCAAATAAATAAATAGTTAAAACTGTTCATTGCCACCAAACCAGTATTCTAATAAATTTAAAGGGTTTCATTTTAGAAACAAAAGAAAAAATAATATATAGAAAGGAGTATAGATATAAAGAATAAAATGGCAATAAATAAGTACATATCAATGATAACCTTAAATGAAAATGGATTAAATGCTCCAATCAAAAAACAAAGGGTAGCTGAATGGATAAGAAAATATGACCCATATATATGTTGTCTATAGGAGACTTAAGTAAGAAAAAAACAAAGATATACATAGACTGAAAGTGAAGGGATAGAAAAAAATGTTATATGTAAATGGAAACAAACAAAATACCTAGGTAGCAATATTTATATCAGGTAAAACAGACTTCAAAACAAAGGCCATAACAAGAGACAAAGAAAGTCACTACGTAATACTAATGGGATTGATCCAATAAGAGGTTATTACCCTTGTCAACATATTCAATCAACACATAAGCACCTAAATATATAAAGAAAATCTTGGTGAACATTAAAGGAGAGATCAACATCAGTATAGTCATACTATGGGATTTTAATACCCCACTTTCATCAATGGATAAATATTCCAAACAAAAAAATCAACATGACAACAGTGACCTTAAATGACATACTGGATCAGATGAATTTAATTGACATAACAACATACTTCATCCGAAAGTGGCAGAATATACACTCTTCTCAAGTGCACATGGAATATTCTCAAAGATAGACATGTTAGGAGAAAAAATAAGTCTCAACAAATTAAAAGAGACTGAAATCATATCAAGTATCTTCTCTAACCACAACAGCATGAAACTATGGAAATCAACTACAATATAATGGAAATCAACTACAATAATGGAAACGACAATAAAAAAAGTAAAACATTCTAACACCTAGAGGCTAAATAGCATGTTATTAAACAATGAATGGGTTAACAATGAGAACAAGAAAGAAATAAAAAATTACCTGGAGACAAATGAAAATGAACACAAAACAACCCCAAATCTGTGAGACACAATGAAAGCAGATCTCAGAGGAAAATGCATAACATTATAGGCATATCTCAAAAAGCAAGAAAAATCTCAAATAAACAATCTAACCCTACACCTAAAGTAACTAGAAAAAGAACAACAAACAAAGTCCAAAATAAGTAGAAGGAAGAAAATAGTAAAGATCAGAGTGGAAATAAATGACATAGAGACTAAAAAAATGAATACAAAAGATCAGTAAAATCAAGAGCTGGTTCTTTGAAATGATAAAAGGGATTGATGAACCTTTAACCAGACTCATTAAGGAAAATAGAGGACCTAAATAAATAAAATCAAGAAATGAAAGAGAAGAAGTAACAACTGACATCCCAGAAATACGAAATATAATACTATAAACAACGATATGCCAATAAATTGGACAACCTGGGTGAAATGAATAAATTCTTAGAAATATACAATCTTTCAACACTCAATCAGGAAGAATAAAAAAACCTGAATAGACCAATTGCAACTAATGATATTGAAACAGTAATCAAAAAACTCCCAACAAACAAAAGTCCTAGACCAGATGTCTTCACAGGCAAATTTTACTAAACATTCAAAGAAGAATCAACACCTATTCTTTTCAAACTATTCCAAAAAATTCAAGAGGAGGAAAGACTTTCAAGTACATTTTACAAGGCAAGCATTATCTTAATTCCAAAACCAGATGAAGAGACTACAATATCCTTGATTAGCATAAATGCTGAAATTCTCAACAAAGTATTAGAAAACCAAATCCAGCAATAAATTAAAAAGATTAAACACCATGATCAAGTGATATTTATTCTGGGGATGCAAGGTTGGTACAATATTCACAAATCAATAAATGTGATATAGCTCATAAATAAAATGAAGGATAAAAATCAGGTGATTATATCAATAGATGGAGAAAAAGGATTTGATAAAATTTAGCACACATTTATGATAAAACTCTCAGCCAAGTGAGAATAGACAAATTATACCTGAACATAATAAAGGTCATATATGACAAACCTATAGCCAACATCATACTCAATGGGCAAAAACTAAAAAAAGATTCCCTTAAAATTAGAAACAAGACAGAGATGTCCACTTTTGCCACTCTCATTCAACATAGTACTGGAAGGGCTAGTCATAGCAATCAGACAAGAAGAAGAAATAAAAGGCATCCAAATTGGAAAGGAGGAAGTAAAACTGTCATTATTCACAGATGACATGATATTTGTACATAGAAAACCCTAAAAACTCCACCAAGAAAATCCTAGATCTAACAAATGAATGTAGTATAATAGCAGGATACAAAATTAATATTCAGAATTCAGTCACATTTTTATATACCAATAATAAACTATCAGAAAGAGAAACGAAAGAAACAATCCCATTTACTACAGCAACAACAACAAAAAATAAGGTGTCTAGGAATAAACTTAACCAAGGAAGAACAAAAGTGAGGAAGATACAAATAAGTGGAAGCATATAACATGTTCATGGACTGGATAAAATAACATCATTAAAATGTTCATACTACCCCAAAACAATCTGTAGATTCAATCCAATTCCTTTAAAATTATAGCATTTATTTCACAAATTTAGAACAAATATTCCAAAATTTATATGGAACCTAAAAAGATCTTGAATAGTTTCAGCAATCTTGAGAGGAGAGCAAAGTTGGAGGTATCACAAAATCTGATAGTAGACTATATTACAAGGCTATTGTAATCAAAACAGTCTTGTATTAGTATAAAAATAGGCAAACAGATCAATGGAATAGAATAAAGATCACAGAAATAAAGCCATACCTTTATAGTCAATTAATATTTAACAAAGGAAGCACGAGCATAAAATGGAGTAAACAGTCTCTTCAATAAATGATGTTAGGCCCTCACTGGACTGCTCAGTTGGTTAGAGCAACATCCTGATGCACAAAAGTTCCTGGTTCTATCCCTATTCAGGGCACACATAGAAACACATCTATTTCTGTCTCTCTCTCCCTCAAATCAATAAACAAAAATATTTAATAAAAAATAAACAATATTGAGAAAATTGGATAGATACATGAAAAAAAATGAAGCTGGATGACAAACTTACACCATAACAAGAATGAACTCAAAATAGTTCAGAGACTTAAATGTATGTTGCAAAACCATAGAAATCCTAGAAGAAAACATAGGCAGCAAAATCTCAGACATTTCTTGCAGCAATATTTTTGCCGATATATCTCTTTATGCAAGGGAAACAAAAAAATTAAACAAATGAAACTACATCAAACCAAAAACCCTTTGCACAGCAAAAGATACCATCAACAAAATGAAAGAGAACCCACGGAATGAGAAAATATATTTGCCAATGATACATTGAATAAGGGGCTAATTTCCAAAATATGTAAGGAATTTATACAATTGAACATCAGAAAGATAAACAATACAATTAAAAAATGGGCTAAGGACATGAATAGACACTTCTCTAAAGAAAAATAGACATATAAAAACATACTCAACATCACTAATCATCAGAGAAATGCAAAGTAAAATCAACAAATAATGAGGAAGCCCTCATACTGTTGGTGAGAGTGCAGACTGGCACAGCCACTTTGGAAAAGAGTATGGAGTTTCCTCAACAAACTAAAAATGGAACTGCCTTTTGACCCAGTGAATCTACTTCTGAGAATATATCCTAAGAATCCCAAAACACTAATTCAAAAGAATATACGCACCCCTATGTTCAATGTGCATTATTTAAAATAGCCAAGATCTGGAAAACAGCCCAAGTGCTCATCAGTGGATGAGTGGATAAAAATGCTGTGGTTCATTTATGCAATGGAATACTACACAGCCATAAAAGAGGGAAATCTTACATTTTCCAAAAGCAGCAATGGACCTGAAGATTATGATGCTAAGTGAAATAAGCCAGGCAGAGAAAGACAAATACCATATGGTGTCACTTATATATGGAATCTAATGAATGAAATAAACTGATGAACAAAATAGAAGCAGAGGCATGGACATACAGACAGACTGACAGCTGTCAGAGGGGAAAAGGGTAAGGGGACTAGATAAAAGAGGGTGAAGGTATTAGCCAAAACCCATAAACATAAACATAACACATAGACATAGAGAAGAGGTAGTGATAGCCAGAGGGAAAAGGGGGTTGGGATCAGGTGGAGATGGACTAAGGAGGCAAAACTGAGGATGGAAAGAGACTTAGCTTGGTTGGAGTGTGCATGATGCGGGGTCTAGATGGTGTTTTATTGAGTTGTACACCTGAAACCTGTATGATTTTGAGAACCAATGTCACTCCTATCAATTTAATTTATAATAATAAAAGAAGAAATGGTACAATCACCGTTCCAAGTTTACGTTTAAACATAAAAATGGCAGACGTTTGATTAAAAATAATACTTTCCTCCCATGTTTACTTTTTAAACAGTCACACTGACTGAATATAGATTACAGGAAGAAACCGCAAGCTCTAAATAGTAAGTGATCTTTAGTATTTGTATTTAGCACTAATATCTCATTAAAGATTTTAAATTCATGTTATCTAGTTTACGGCTACTTGTTTCCTACGATGGCTCAACTCCTCCAGTCCAGGGTGCCACTCATAAAAGTAAAAAGTTATTTTTCATTTGTGACACTCTGAAGGGCTATGAATCACACTAGAAAGAGACTGGAACTAAGTGAGGGGGGCAGACCTAAGAACGAAAAATGTAGCTTTTAAATTCATGGCTTTGAACTTTTGGACGTGTCCTTTGCCCCCTTACAGCTTCAGTTCCTCCTTCTGAAACATATGTCCTCTTATCTGGTGAGGTGGTTTCGGATCCAATGAAGTAATTCATTTGAATATATTTATAAAAGATAAGACAATACATTAACATAAGCAATGTTTCATCTGGGAAGTAAACTGAACCCTGTTCACACATTATCTTATAGAACAAAGGCTATATCACATACTGTTATGGCAGGAGATTTCTGTACCCTCTATGTGCCATGTGAGAGATTACCCAATTATATTGTTTCAAATGGTCCTCACGTTGCTTGCTATCCTTTGGGTAAGTCCATGCCTGTCTTTAATTTTCAAGTCTGTATCTACACAATGGGCATAATAATTGTATCAACGTATGCTTGGGATAAAGTACACATTGCTATTAGTATATATATGTGTGTGTGTGTGTGTGTGTGTGTGTGTGTGTGTGTGTGTATATATATATATATATATATATATATATATATTTGTTTATTTTACATTTAGAGTTCATCTTGCTCTTGCCTTTTTGAACTTCAGCAATTACTCTGATTAACATCTCTGCAAAACAAAAATCTTAATTTGCAAACAAACAGGTTTGGGCAAGTCATTATACATAAAGATACTTAGCAGGAACATACTCACTGAACTCCAGTTCAAGGAAAAGTACACATTTTGAAAGATGTTTTTATAGTCAGATTTACTCAATAACATACTTAATCTAACTGAAGAGATCTAAAGAAGTAAGCAATCAATAATAAATTTTAATTTAATTAAACTGTAATCAATTCATTTTAAAAGCTGAATAGTTACAGAAATAGCTTCAAAGCAAATGAGTACATAGAATTCTGCTTCTATAACCCAGCATTGAGATTTCGACATGGTCAACAGACATATAACTATCATCAATCTAGGGAAAGTTAAGAGTCACAAATACCATCCCACAGCAATGGATCCAAGATCTTAACTGTGTCTAATGCAAAGGAGAAAATCTGAAGCCAGAAATTAGAATAGTATCAAAAAGTGATAATGAATAGTAGAGGAAGTTGACCAAACAAACAATAAAAATCAGAAAAGAACTTCAAAATATAGTAATGGGCTATTGAATGACATGAAAAACAGCCCCCATTCTTCAATAGAAGCTTCAGAAATTATTATAGATGATATGATTGTCATTTAAAAAATTAAAGTATATTAAAGGTTTTTTAACAAAGTAGAGAAACCGATTTAGATGTTTTAAATCATATGGGGGAGATTTTAAAATAAATGTCTTGGGCTTTAATGAATGTATTTTAGTTATTTAAAAATTCCAATTCTGTGGACCCCTGAGTTCTATCACAATGATACCAAATAGAATGTTCATGTAAAATTCATGTAACAGTTAGTGGCTTTATATTAATTAAATGGTGTACTAAGGATACCCTACTTAAATAAGACAGTTCTCTTCAAAGAGTTCACAAACATTAATAACATAATACCTAAAGTTCTTTATAATGTCATTCAAGTTTGTTGGCAAGCTAAGAAAATAGTGACTACGGAAATACAAATTCTACTACCCTTTTTTTTAACCTCAGAAAAAGCAGATTACAGAAACTGTCAACTCCCATTTTAAATGACATCTACGTACCTCCAACTAACTGAAATGTTTTGTTTCATATAATATTTAAGGGAAAGAAATGTTTCCTGTGAGAAAGGGTTCCCAGAAGCCTCCCAAAGACCTAAGTAAAGAGGATTTAGTAGATAGACCAAGTCACTTGGCATTTCCCAAGGAGAGCTCTGCCGGACCCTTCCAGTCTGGAGGGTCCATACCCCTCGAGGTTATGCACTCTCTGGTTACTATAGTGGCCGAAGACACACTGTTCTCTCGCATTGAGGAGCGTCTGGTGATTTGGGGCGGTGTACCCAAATCCGGGGAACTGATGATAGTATCATTGCCCTAGAACGTCCATTTCTCAGCAGGAGTATGTGTGCAGTACATAGCTGCATCCTGATGGGCTTGCTTATCCAGAGAGATAAAGACCCCCACCCGCCATCTTCCTACCACATCTAACAAGAATTGTATCACTCCTGATATAATGTCCTCAATGCTCTGTCCACCAAATTATTTATGGGAAACCTAGTAGTGCTTTTGGATGTAACAGGAAAACCTTGGGATACTTCCCTTTGTGGAACAAGAGCCGTGCCTGGCACAGGAGTGGGTAAATGAGTGAAAATTAGAAACCTCACACAGTGTTTGGTTCCATAGTCAGGAGAAGTCTAGCTAGTGTCCAGCAAAAAATATGTAAGAAAGGCATTAGGGATTTTCTTCAACGGTCTTTAGCAATCATATTGTTTATTTCGGCCTTTAAAATACAACTAACCACCAAAAACATCGCAGACAAAGAAAAAATAAAAAGATTAATAGATGATTTACAATTTCAATGAACTTGTGTCTTTGTATTCAAGGCATGTCTTGAGGATTTTTCATAAAAACAATTGATCCTTTTCATGGCTAAGTGGTGCTGTGACTTCCTGTACACAGGCAGCAGATCGCCATGGACACCCCCCTTGCCTTTCCTGCACTAGTGCTCCACAAGTTCCCATCGGGGCATGAGAGACAGCAGCAGAATCTTCTTCACACATGAAGCTTATTTAGGGCCTTAAGGTGCACCTTTGTAAGTGATAATACAAATCACTATTGGTAAAGTCTATTATGCTAAAATCATTTTTTTAAAAAATAAAAAAGCTATGCTTCACACACTCAGATTATATCAAGCAACCAGAAATCAACAATTTAAAACAATGGTAAACACTTGCTTTCAGAGGTGTAACATCCCACAGCCAAGAAGAGCAATGCCAGGTTTTTGCTCCTCTTAAATAGGTGCTGTATGTAGAAATAAATATGCAACTTAAAACAAATAATATAGCCCATGTAGCTGGATTATATGTCCAGGCAACAGTTCTACTGTTCCTTAGCAACTAACTTGGATTAGTTTTTGCCAGAACTTTAAGAATAATTTCCTGAATGAGTTATTTAATTTGTGCAAATAATTTGAGAATTCTTTTGGAGGGACATTACATAACATGAAATTCCACTCATTCTTATTCTATTGTACTACTGTATGTGGTCAACATAAAAAGGAATGAGAGAAAACTTGTCCCCTCTACCTGCTAAAATAAGAACACTGTTCCACTTTCCCTGTTAGCAATCCAAGATAAACTTTCTTTTCACATGTGCTGATTTAGAATATTTATAAAATGAGGACAGGTTAGATGTAGTATCATTTTATCAAATACATATTTAGCAAATAAAGGAATTAAGTCAGTGACTGTAAACACAGGAGATGTAAAATCATCTTTGGATGTGCCAAACTTGGTACATGTCAAGTGCCAAATGAGGGTACCATCCAGGTATCACCTACTCCGGGCATCTTGCTATTTATTCAGAAGAAAACCTTTTTAGGGTCAGTTCCCCTAGTGCAGGACTTCTCAAACTTTTTCATGTCATGACTCAGTTTAAAAAATGATCATTTTTGCAGTGCCCTAGGCTGACATATAAGAACTGAACAGGTTAATATTAGATGCACCTGTCAAGCAGCAGAGACACTTTGGCACCATGGGTGCAAAGCTCTGCCCTCCTGCAACCTCTTACCCGAGAGCTCTGGCTCATCTATTCACCTCTCTGGCTATCACTACTCTGTCCCTCCTCTGCCTCCTTACCAGCATCCAGTCCTTCTCGTCTTAATACCACTTTCCCAAAACAGTCCTTTCTATGATGACTCTCACACAGCCTTCTTCCCAATTATATCAGAATAAAAACTTGTGGAATAATTTTTGATATTTGTTTATGGTGCGAGGATGTCAACTCTATGAGAACTGGCAGCACCTAACTTAGACACACTGTTGGTATTAAATAGTCATTAAACCAATGAACTACAAATTTAGGATTTAAAATCTCAGAGGAATGTTTCCTGCCACCTGTAATTCATTTACCCCTCTCGGGTCATCATTTTCCAGACTAATGACTGTCATCTCACCCTTTACTATTAGGAGCTGACCCAATAATCTGTTATCACCAAGAGAACAAAAGCTGTTGCACCTTTTAATTACCTCTGATCTTCACTCTTAGGCCCCCACATGGCCCCATTCCCATTGTCCTACCTCCTCCAGGATTTCTTAGTCTTTGATCTCTCTCTCTTCAATAGATGGTTTCCTTGGGCCCTTGTAACACACTCTGGTATCCTAAAATTACCCTTCCTGTGACCCCTCTTAACAAATGCACTAAGCATCTCTGCTCCCATACATTCGTCTAATGACAGCTAATATCCTCCTTTGATAAAAGTATACTTGTCTGTCTCCCTTCTGTCTGAGGTTTGCTGTAAGAACAGAAATCTGTGAATTCTTGGTACTATATAATATCAGGCACAGAATAAGTGTTCAACACCGGTGTAACACAAAAAGAACCAATGAATATATAATGATGCACAGCAGTGCTAAACACATTATCAACTTTATTTAAAAATGTCTTATTTTATGGTTTCCCTACTTGACAGCTCTCAAAAAACAGTGGATAGAGGGACACAATATTGAGAATGAAATGCTGAATTAGGTAATCTTGCATATCTTTTCATTTTGTCTTTTCCCGAATCCTTCTGTTCCAGTTGGTTGGCACCAGAGCCTGCTGCCTTGCTGTACCCTTGGTTTTTCCCTCATTCTGATTGCTGTCATGGGTTGTAATTTGAATTCTGCAACTCTTCCTGTGGGTTTACTTCCTGGCTTGGATGGAGCACTGAGGCACAGCCTCCAGCAGCTCCTGCATGAGATGAAAGATTTGTCTGTGTATGAGGTTGTCTTGGTCTGTCTTCACAAATCCAGGTTGAAAATAACTTTGCCTCTTAATTTTTCAAGGTATGTATTGATCCTTTATCTTCTAAGTTCTAGTGTGGATGCTGAAGAGTTTGATGCCTTTTTAAATTAATTGAATTCATCAGGATGACATTGGTTTGTAAAACCATACAAGTTTCAAGTATACAACTCAATATAACACCATCTGCATCCTGTATCATGCACCTCTACCCCAAGAAAAGTCTCTTTCTATCCTCATTCCCCCAACCCCTGATGTTTATGCCTTTTTTATTCTCAGTCCTTTGTATATTAAATCTTTTTTTTTCCACTTTAAACTTCTGAATATTTTCTTTATCTCTGGTATTTTAAATTTTCCATAATAATCCTTTGGTTTGGTTCTTTTTATTGTTGACTATACTGGGTCTATTTTACCTCTTCCAATGTAGAGAACCCTACTCTTCAGTAACAGCATATTTTCTTGATATTTCCTTTCTATAAATTCCTCTTCTTCATTTCTTTTATTCATCTCTCTGCAACTCCTATTAGTTGGATATTTGACCTTCTTGATTGATAATATGCTTGTGATTATCTCCTCTCTTATTGTCCAGATTTTTAAATTTTGTTCTACTTTTAGGAAAATATTCTACCTAATATTTGATAGGTTAGTTCAACCATTATTTCATTATTTAAAAATTTTCTGGCCCTAGCCAGTTTGCTCAATGGATAGAGTGTTGGCCCAGCATGTGAATGTCATGGGTTTGAATCCAGTCAGGGCACACAGGAGAAGCAACCATCTGTTTCCCTCTCCCTCCATCTTCCCCTTCACTTTCTCTTCTCCTCCCACAGCCAGTGTCTAGATTGGTTTGAGTGCTGGCTCAGGGCGCTGAGGATAGATCACTTGGTCTGAGCATGTCAGCCTCAGGCACTAAACATAGCTTGATTGATTCAAGCATTAGGCCCAAATGGGGGTTGCCAGGTGGATTCTGGTCAGCGTGCATGTAAGAGTCTGTCTCACTATCTCCCCTTCTCTCACTTAAACTATTTTTTCCTAAGGACTCTTTCTTTTTCTCTTATTATGCTATTTAAAAAATACATTGTTCTCATTTTATGAATGCAAAATCTATTCTCTAAATCTATAATTATAAATTTTATAAAATTTTACTTTACTTTCTGCTTTATTTCATGTTTCTACTGAGTTCCTCCCATTTTACTAATACATTTGTATCTCTTGATCACATTCATTTTGGTGTGCTTAAATCTATGGTCATCCTTGATCGACCCTTCTTATGTATGAGAAACACACTAAAATACAGAGTAGATGTATTTGGTGAATGAAGATTGTCAAGTGATGTTTTACTGTAGTGTGATCACAACATAAAATAGACTTTTCATTGTGAAGTCCCAAATATCCATATCTGTTGTCCACATCCTTTTGGTATTCTGGGACCAGGATGTAGGAATGCATCCCATCTGATGCTCAGTCTTTCAGCTAATTCCCCTGTTCTCGCCACCATAACTTATTCCTGCACTCTGCTACGCATGGGCATACAAGGCAGGATGTAAAGAGCAAGATGACAGTTCAATTTGAAAATAGAAAAATTTAATTCAAAATAAGACAATGCATAGAACAGCCAGAAATGGTACAACGGTACTAAAGCCTAAAGGTGTCTGCTGATTATACTGCAAATCCTTAAAAAAGTACCATGAAATCCTCAGGTACCATTTTTCCATAAAAAATTCCACACGACAGGTTTTTTACTACTACAAAAATAATTTGCTCTATATTTGCACTTTGCTAATCCTTATCCCAGACTATCTGACATTTATTTCAAAAACATGAGTAGCACTCTCATACAGGGTCATCCGTGGTGTTATTCTTGAAAACTGCTTATGGGGAACACCGTTCAGTTCTAAATGGCTATTTAGTGACCTATTTTAAAGTCTCCCTTCATTCAAGTTTCCAATTGTTTAAGGGGAGCTGACTGAAGCACTGTCACTTGTAATTAGGGTAGTAGAAATACAGAGAGAATCATTACAGAACTACACAACCCATTCTAGAGCAGAGGAGCACTTAAAAGTAGGGAGAGCCACCATCTGCAGCCCCACAAAGCAAGGCTGGATGAGAAATAAATCTGATGTGGAAGCTAAAACATGACACAGACAAAAAGGAACACTAAGGATGCATCAGCTCTCTTAAAAAAGAACAAACAATAAAACTAAGGACTACGTGGTTTATAGTGGATATCTTTTCCAATACAAACGAAGCACACATTTGATGGGAGCTATTTGCAATGCACGAAATCAGTGACTTTAGAAGTGGCTGAACTAGATAGACATGCAGTTGAATACAAACATGCAGAAAAGATTTTAAGATCTTATTGTTCTGTTTCCCCAACTACTAACTTGTGGAACAAAATACATCTCTTTTTCTTTCTTTCTTTCTTTCCCTCCCTCCTTCCTTCCTTCCTTCCTTCCTTCCTTCCTTCCTTCCTTCCTTCCTTCCTTCCTTCCTTTCTTCCTCCCTTCTGTTCTTCCTTCCTTCTTTTTTATTGACTTATAATCAGATTTTTTTACACTGCTCAGGAACTTGATATTACATCTTTTCTGTTCTCAAGAAAGAGACACTATTCCTCAGAATCCCTGGGCATTCATGGTATAAGTATCAGAAGTGGAGAATGGGGTACATACATAGAGACAGATACTCCTCAGAGCCTCCCTTCTCTTTGGGTTTAAATACTGCAATCTCTTCTAAGTACTGGCTATAAGATACTGAGAAAGTTATGTAGCTCCTCTATACTTCACCTTCCATTTTAAATGGGTAAAACAAATCTTACAGGGTTGTTGTTCAAGTTAAACTACATGAGAAATGGAAAACACTTAGCAATGATTGGCATACATGTCAAGTTGTGAGAAACAGGGGTCATCATGCTAGGCATTAGACCTTGCAGGTAAGGATTTCATCATCTTCATCTTGTATCCCAAACATTGATCAGAACGCTTAACAAAAAAATACATAGAAAGAAACTTCTGGTTCCAGGTATGTCTATATATCTCTATGCCCTTCAAGCAATGCAAAGATTTAGAGAAGACAGGGAGAGGCACTGAATTAATAGGAGTAATGTGTCTTACACCCTTATCTATATTCCAGAATGAGCTCATCTATCAAAGCGATGTATTGGTTCTCACTATAGACAGACACAGAGACTCTCCAGATCTCTTTGCCGATCCAACATCATTCATCTGCCACGTGGAGAGCTAGTTTTGGGCACCAAGTTCACAGGCTAGAATTGGAAGAGAAATGTATAAACAATTAACATATCATGGGATCTTATCAATGAGAGACACATCTGAAAAATATAAATTGGCAGAAGAGGGAGTGAGCCTCTCAGGACAGTTAGAAAGGTATCAGAGATAAGGGGGTGTTTGTATCTTGTTCTGAAGGTTGCAGCACTTCTCCTGGGTGACCCTGGATTCTGAAGTGGCCAGGGCTTTGACCCTGGTTCACATGTATGACTGTGTCACTGGCATCTAATTTCAGTCGCCCTTTGCATTTATCCTCTCCCGGGTCAAGTTTCTTACTTCCTTCCAGCTCCTAAACTTGACCTCTTCGCTCTGAAAACCAAATACGAATCACTGATACCCGTTATCTTAGGTTTCAATGACTGTCCTTGTGCCCTGTTGGACCCGAGTGAATGGCTGTCTCACCTCTGCTGAGACCTTGGCCCTGAGAGAACCTAGTGACTAGCCATAATTTTGTTCAGAAAATGGATGTGGGTCCAGTCCGAGAGCAATGCAGACCTCAACGTTTACCCACAGAGAGCACAATTGTCCCTGCTGTCACACAGCTAGGTCCTTTGTGTCACAAATGATAATCCCAGAATATGCCTGGACTATAAAATGCTCTCTTGGCCCAAACTCCAAGCTTGGTTTCTGATAATCCACAAAAGGTACCCTCAATCCATAGGCACCATGTCACCCACTCAGGAGATGTGTCAGGTGCCTTCTGAAAGCTGCTCCCCATCCCCTGGCCCCGGACTGCAGAGCTGTGGAGCCTTCCGATCAGATTTGGCTGGCTTGGGCTTAGATCATAGTCCACAGTCACCCTCTGTCTCTGAGCCTCAGCCTAACCCCCAGAGCACTAGGATCCAAGCTTCCTCAGGATGGAGAGGCAGTCTGCCAGAAACTAGATATAGCTCCTGAATGATCTTTCTGTTTAAACGAAACCTGAGCTTTCAGTAACTTTAAAGATAAAACAAAACTTCTGATAATGTAATAAACAAGATAGGCACTTGTCCAGATAGCAGAATTCATCTTTTATATATTCAGAGTGTCATATATAAAATCTTAAGAATATAACAAAGTGGAAAAGATGCAGAAAATGTATTTGAGAGATCTGGAAATTGTACATTAATGTGTCTACAAACATTAGGAGTCAGAGACATTTTGAGTCATGACCGAAAAGAGATGTAATCAATTTGATCAGAGACATGAGCTGCAAAGCTTAACATGGTGTGCAAAGAAGAGGAATAGAAATATGTTCTCATCACTATTGTTTTAGTCTAATGAAAAATTTTGGCTTCAAAGCTAATATCTCCGGGGATTGTTAAGACAAGCTAAGAAAGAGAGAAAGAAGAAAACAGTTATGGCAGTTTCCTATCTAGAAAAATGTAAGATATAGCAATAATCCAGGACTTAGCAATCATGGAAAAACAGACACATGAGACTGGATTTCCTTCTCCTCTGCTATGTTACTTCATACCAACACTTCACGCACTGCCACCACTGACTACTCTGTCCCATGTCTCCTTTTATAATTCTCACATATACACTCTGCCTTAATTTTTCCCCTGAGGCTAATCAACCTGAACTACGTATAAAGAGCTCTTCACTTTCTTTGGTGGATTATAAGTATATGATACACTTCTCTTGGTAGTGAGATACCCTTATGTTCAGAGTAGCATCCACCCCGTCTTGATAATTTAAGCAGCAAATAAAGCACTCAGCAGCACTTTTCAGCCAGACTTGCCTGTTTACAAAATAAATACACTCAATATCACTCCTTCATCTACCCCAAAGAAGTGTAGAAATCTAAATTAATTTGCCACTATTCCCATAAGGAAGAAAATAGCTATTAAAAAAAAAAGAATAGTAAGGGTTGACAGCAAACTTCAGTTTCTCAAGCTCCAGAAAGTACTATTAGAATTTAACAAAGATGATACCTATTACACTGGGGAACAATTTCTTTTCAATTTTCTGTTGCATGAGGTTTTAGAACTTTTTCTATATACTTCTGCATCACTGATTCCAAATCTAAAATCTGTTTTTTGGTGCATGCTCCAGTTTTTATGCAATTTTAATTATTTTGTTACACTTAATGTCATGCATTGGTTTTTAAATTGGAGTTAAAGGGCAATGATTCTTGGATTGAACATAACCACACGGCAATTACTGTTTTACAAACATAACTTTTACATAATTGTAGTTATTTTTAAATGTAAAAAAATATTATCTGATAAAAACACCCTCTTATTTTAAGATTGAATCATGGCTTCTTTGAGTAGGCGTAAATGTATGAATAGTCATGACACCTTCTGTTATATACGTGGCTGTTACACACTTCAACGTCAAAGGCGCATATTTCATAATTTGTGACACGTGTGTATGTTGCCTATTTTCAAGTTCCCCTTGGCGATCAAGACAAGAATTGTGTGTTATAATTGTGAGGAAATACTTCGTGACTGGACAAAAAGAAAACGCAAAGGAATGCCTTTTGGTATTCCCATGGTTTGGTGTGAACCTAAGAACCACAGCAGTGATTGTTATTTCTGTCTGATCCATACAAAGGGTATCAGCAAGAAAAAACGGCATATGACCACATATCCTAATATTTTTTCAGCAATACGATCTATCCCACACTCTGAGACACTCCCAGTTCCAGTTTTCAATGGTTTTATTTCTCCTAAGGATGAAGAAAGTGAACATAGTGATCAACTGTATTTTGATAAGATACATGAGAAAATGGTTGTAGAATCTGAAGGGTCTTCTTCTGATACCAAGCAGTCATTAACCCCTCAGCAATTTAGCCATCCTGAATTGAATGACTTAGTAAGAGATTTGGGCCTATCAAAGAAAGCAGATGACTTATTAGCCTCCAGGTTTCAAGAAAAGGATGTACTTCATGGGTCAGCTAAAGAATCCCATTTCAGGAAGCGTGAATAGAACAAATTTTTGTGGACTTTTTTTCCAAAGACAAACACTTTGTTTACTGTCATGATATCAGTAGTCTTCTCCACCAGCTAGGTGTTACCACTTACAGTCCAACAGAACGGCGACTATTTCTTGACAGCTCTAAGAGGAGTCTGAAATGTGTTCTACACAACGGTAATGTTTATGCAGCAGTTCCAATTGGTTATTCAACTTATCTGTGAGAAGATTATAATGACATAGAAACTGTCCTCGACTTACTGAAGTATGTGGAGCATAACTGGATCATTTGTGTGGATCTTAAAATAGTAAAATTCCTGCTAGGACAACAGAGAGGTTTCACGAAGTATCCCGAGCCGAGCTCGGGAGAAACACTGGAGACAAAAGGAGTGGCCAAAACTTGTAACTCTGGAGTTAGGGATGCAAAATATTGTGAATGAACCTGTAGTTAATCGAGACAGGATAATTATTTTCCCATTTTACATCAAACTTGGCTTAATGAAGCAGTTTGCTCAGGTTTTGAATAGAGAAAGTGAATGCTTTCAACATATTATTTCTTCTTTTCCTGCTTTGTCTTTCGAGAAGATAAAAGCAGATGTATTCGATGGACCTCAAATTATTATATTTTCACAAAGATGACGCCCAAGAAGACATTCTACATCATTATGCATTAGGATTCACTTTCTGAAAAGTCACCTTGATAAATTTCCCTAAAATCTTGAAACTTTTAGTGATGAGCAGGGAGAACGCTTTCATCAAGATCTGAAGATGATGGAAGAGCATTATCAGGGGCGATGGGACAGAAATATGATGGCAGACTACTGCTGGAGCATCAAACAACATTGTCCTCAACTAGTACACAAACACAAGAGCTACAAACACAAATTTTTGCCTGAATAGAGTTTAAATAAGTTTTGTGCAAATTTTATGATTAAAATAAGTGTTTTAATATGTTCTATTTTGAAATTGTAGACAAATTTTGATGCAATCATATCTTTTAGTATATTAGTATATTTACGGCATTATATAAATTATTATATTCTCACAAAGATGATGCCCAAGAAGACATTCTACTTCATTATGTTAAACTAAACATTTAAAATTTTACAATAAGATGAAAACCTAAAATCTTGAATTTCAAAAAAGCTGTAGCTTACAGAGAAAAACTAATGTCAGATTTAAGATCAGTACACTCGAATTAGGTAAGAATAAGTGTTTTTGTGGATGCAACAAAAATTTTGTTCCCCAGTGTTATATTTATATTATTAGCTTCCCAAAACAGCTGCTGAAAAGATTTTTTAAAAACCCCTTCACCAGCAGACTCACCTTCTGATCTGTACACAATACCATGTTTTGGATTAGGAAAAGAACTCTGCGCTATTTCTTTCAAATTCTTTTCTTGATGACACAGTGCATAGAGCAGGAGAAAACCCTTCAAATACTTCCATGGTTCAAGTAATTCTCCTCTCTGAAGGCAATTCATTGGCCAGGGCAAAGTCTACGAGAGCTGCATATATTGTTGGATGCCTCCAAATACTTATATGGTTTATTGCTTTAGCACCAAAATGGCCATACAACTTGCTATACCTTTTCAGGCATCACTTTCTTCTACTATGGCCTTTAAATATTCCTCCAATGGATATTACTTTTCTACTATCCTAGGAAAAAAAATCTTTTTATTTTCTTTACACTTAGGCTAAGGCAACTAATGGATCCATAAAGTTTTAGGGAAAACAACAAGTGCTCAAAAACTCTAGTTGAATGATGAAATGAGTAATGAATGCTTGACATGGATAACTCCGTCTCATGTACCATCATGCTACTTTGTATTTCTTGCCCCTACAATCACTTAGTGTTTTTTGCAGTAAACACAGTCGCTACATGTTGCTTGGATAAAAGGCAGAGCAAGCTGATGTGCACAATTCTAGGTGGAGAAATGCTGAGAGACAGGTAGAGACCAGGGCTCAGGTTTCCATGTCCATGAAAAGTGAAGAAAACCTTCTAGATAGAAAAAAGGAGGAGTCTTGGAAAAATATGGTCATTAAGACAGATAGGGACAGAGTGGCCTGACTAACCAATCAGACAGCTCTGGAAACTGAGGAAGCACAAAGTGGGGTAAAGAATGAGAGTGACAAAGGTGCACATTTCTGAAAGCACCATGGTGGCAAGAAGCCTGAAACTAAAAGTAGCAATGTAAAATGCTTGAAATTTTGGTTTTTGAAAAACACATTGCATCTTTCCTTCAGAGATTGGTACTTTAAAATGTATATACTAAGATCTGTCAAACATTAAATTCTAACACTATTGTGAGAAAGCCATTTTCTCAGAATGGTACAGTAGATGCTTTGAAATCAGTAGACTTGAGTTCAAATCTTAGCTCTGTCACCTTCCAGTTGTGACTTGAAAGAAGCTCAAAGATGAAGAGAACAACAGAGATAATGTCTATTATAGCTTTATAAAGATCATAGGCAAACATAAAAATTAAGTATTTTGGTACCATAAATGTTCCCACAAATGGTTTTTTTTTTAAGATTTTAAAATTCATTTATCAATTTTTAGCAAGAGGAGGAAGATAACAAGGGAAAGAAGGCAGAGAAGCAGGAAGCATCAACTCATAGTAGTTGCTTCTCATATATGTCTTGACCTCAGGGTCTCAAACTGGTGACCTCAGCTTTCCAGGTTGATGCTTTATCTACTGAGCTACCACACGCCAAGCAACAAATGATTATTATTAATAATGAAGAAATCAACCAAGTTAGTGTCTCTTCACACAAAATACATTGATTATTAGATAAAGCCACTGACAATCTAGAAATTAAGGTAAAATATTACTGAATGGAAAATTAGAATGAAGTTATACATACAAAGCAGTGGGAAACATCCTACTTCAGAGAGCCTGTTGCTCCAGTTCCTCAAAAATAACCTACTCTATACTTAGAACCGTTACAGAACCTTTGGTGTTCATGTGCTTGTCTTCTAAAGGTGCCTATGACCTTATATTAATTTTGGCTATCTATAGATCAGCATAAATTACATGGATCAGATAATCAGTGAGGAAATAAACTGCTGAGTAGTCAAGATAAAGAAATGCATTTTTGTTAGGAAAAAGAGCCATGACATTTGAATAATTAGGGAACCCAGAACACTCAGCAAAGAGGAGGTGCAGAAAGAGCGGACTCTGGCCTTCTGAGGGCAGCCTGAGTATTCCGTATATGTGGCAGTGGGAGAAGAAGAAATCAAGAAGGTGGCGGAGTAACATTCCACTGTGTTAATGTACTGCAGCTTTTTAATCCACTTCTCTACTGATGGGTACATGGGCTGCTTCCAAATCTTGACTATTGTAAATAATGCTGCATTGATCATTAGGGTGCATACATCCTTTTGAATCAGTGTTTTGGGTTTCTTTGGATAAACACCAGAAGTAAAATTGCTCCCCTTTTGTATTGAACTTGGACATCTGGATGTGGCTTACACTCTCAAGTACACACCCAGCCAGGCCCAGCACTCTCCTAATTCCTGTCGCATTGTTTTCAGATCAGAGACTGAAGGACTGACATCCAGGTTGGGGAGGGAGTTTCCTTCTAGCTTGCCCCATGTTATTTGTGGGAGAAGGGAATAGACTATCAGGTTCATTTTTTAGGTACCTCCATCTGTGAATCTTCAGGAAAGAGTTCCATCAAGTCTCTGGTGCCTAGAACTACCTAGAGACCACTTAGAACTGATATCAACCAGGGCTGGAAATCATTTCGCATCATTAAGTCCTCCAAAGACAGAGACTATAGTTGCAGTTGAGAGGAAAACATAAGGAGGTTCCATTTTTAATTTTTGAGGAAACTCCATAATGTTTTCTACAGTGGCTGTAGCAACCTGCACTCCCACCAGAAGTGCAGAAGGGTTACCTTTTCTGTACATCCTTGCCAACACTGCTCTTTGTTGATTTATAGATGACAGCTATTCTGACAGGTGTGAGGTGATATCTCATTGTGGCCTTCATTTGCATCTTCCTGACAATTAGTGTGACATTGAGCATCTTTTCATATGTCCATTGACCATCTGTATGTCCTCTGCAGAAGTGTCTCTCCAGGTCCTCTGCCTATTTTTGAAATTGAATTGTCTATTTTTTGTGTGTGTGTGTGGTATTGAGTAGTATGAGGGGAGAGGGTTGAGAGACTGCGTGAAAGAGATTAAGGGACTAAAAAGTACAACCTGGTAGTCACAAAATAGTCATGAGGATGTAAAGTAAAACATAGGGAATATAGACAATAAGGTTCAATAGCGATACATGTTGCCAAGTGGGTACTGGAAATATTGGGGGGGGGTACTTTGTAAAGTATATGAGTGTCTAACCACTGTGGTACACCTAAAACCAATACAAAATAATATTGAACATAAGCTGTAATTGAAAAATAAAAAATATAGACAAATGAAGGGGCAAAGATGGTAAGCTAAACTTTTTATCTTAGAGATTGGTCTGAAGTGTCTGAGATTGGTGTCTTGTATTTTATTAAAAATTATTTTCTTAAACTGTTTGGGGTCCAGGCTGTAGGTTGTCAATTCTTTTTATATTCTTTGCTCACAAGGCTAATCTGAGTCATCACAAAGACTCTCACATGATCCTTTAAGGTGAAGATATCTTTATTTCTAAGATTAATAGAGTGTGACACCAGAAGATCCATCACAATGTAGAAATGGCTATAATAAAACGCTTTTCACATTGAGCCTTCACCACAAGATGGGATGTATAAAAATCTCTCCTTTTCTTCTGCTCACATGTTCTTTAAAATGCCATTGTTTAATATCTCTCTAAATTAGTGTATTTTAATATAAAAGGAGCATAGCTATTTTTGATGCAAGTGATCTGTAAGAATTCTAAGCGGTTTATGGGATTGATCCCACCCAATACTTGAAACTTTCTAGGTGTTCCCATTTTCTTAAATGACTAGAACCCAATAACTGTCCCTAAAATATATCTATATATCTCTATCTATCTATCTATCTATAGATAGATAGATATAGATATGTTTATCCCACACCTGCAGGATCTGGCTGGGGCAAAACATTAGGAGAGACAGGTCTTACTTATTTTTCTGATTTGGGTCACAGTTAGACTTGTTTTAGGCCAATGCCTGTTTTTACGCATCCTAAATCATGGTGGCATCCTCTGTTTTAGAAACATGTCTTTTCTAAGTGTTTGGCTCTCAGATACCAAATCATTTTTGAATTTTTTATATGTTTATATATGAATATAAAAGCCATCAGAGAACGTATTTTACTCCAGTCCTCTACACCCTAAGAAAGGGATTATTATTTTTAAAATTAGGGTAATTCCTTCATGCAAAAGGAACTATCATGACATTTAGGCTATCCTTCACTTTTAAAACAGACTGACTTTCAGAGTGGTAAATATCAAAAAAGCTGCATATGATGAAAGCAATGAACTTAACACATCCTCTCACAAATCCAAAAACACTATATCAAAATCCAAAGACATGGGGAAAAATCTCTCTCTCTCTCTCTCTCTCTCTCTCTCTCTCTCACACACACACACACACATGCTTAAAAAGTGTTTTAGTGATCTCTCCATAAAAGAGAAATATCTCAATTGATGTGACTTATACAAAAGGCAATTCACACCCAAAGAAATACAAATAATAATAAATACAGATATAAATGTTTAACCACATTATTTATTGATAAATGTAAATTAAATGCAAACTAAAACAAGAGTGGGTTTTAATTAATTAAAATTTGTTTTTGCCTCTTTCATGTCTAATGGCAAAGGGTCTCCCCATATACCACTGACAGGGGCATCCTTTGGGAGCTGTTATCCATTTGACAAAATGAATCAATAGCCTTAGAAATATGCATACCTTGGAGGCAAAACCTTTCTTTCTGAAAAATTATTTTAATATAACAATTAGATAGTACGAATTATCCAAAAAATTAGGATTTGGAAGTCAGAGAGTCCTGGATCTGAACTCCGGTTAACCCTCCATTTATGAGGCTTGTGAATGTGACAAAGTTATTTAACATTCTCTTATTTACCTTTCTAAGCCTTCTGAAGAAGGCTTGTCAGTTTTGACTTCCTCAGTCCTATGTCTGAATGAGAATCAAGAAGAGTAACTACCTATTAAGATTATTATGTTTAGGCCCTGGCAAGTTGGCTCAGTGGCAAAGTGTCAGCCTGCTGTGTAAATGTTCCAGATTCAATTCCTGGTTGGAGCTCACAAGAGAAGCAACCATCTGTTTCTCTTCCCCTCCCCCTCTCCTTTTGTCTCTCTCTTCCCCTCCTGCAGCCATGGCTCAATTGGTTCGGCCAAGTTGACCCCAGGTGCTGAGTATGGCTCCATGGCCTCCTCTCAGGTGCTAAAATAGCTAGGTTGCCAAGCAATAAAGCAATGGCCCAGATGGGCAGAGTATCCCCCAGTAGGGGGCTTTCCAGGTGTATTCCAGTTGGGTGCATGTGAGAGTCTGTCTCTCTGGCTTCCCACCTCTCACTTAATTTTAAAAAAGGTTATTGTATTTAGAGGAGAAAAAAATATATATAAATTAGCATACTATCTGGCACCTGATAAATATTCAGAAAACCCTCAGCTGTCAGAGGGGAGGGGGCTAAGCAAAGCAAGAAAACAAAAAACCTCATAGATACAGACAACTATATGGTGATTATCAGAGGAAAAGTAGGGTGAGGGGAGGTAGAAGAGGGTAAGGGGGAATAAGTGGTGATGGAAGGAGACTTGGGGTGGTGAACATACAATATAATAATATACAGATGAAGTATTATAGAATTGTGCACCTGAAACTTATATAATTTTATTAACCAATGCCATCTAAATAAACTAAAAAAATTGTAAAAAGTAAAAATGAAAGAAAATCATAATTCCCCCAAAAGGAAAGTATGGCCATCTTTAAAAAGTTGGTATTACAAGGGAACAGATTTGGAGAATGATGCTCATTATACTTTGCAAATAACAGCAAGAAATTGGTCAGAGCTTAGTTTAATGGAATACTATTGGACAGTGACTGTAAATTGTTCCATTCTCCCTTTCTTCTACAGTAACCAAATGTTCAGCTGGTCACCTGGCTATCCAGAATATTCTCTACATTTTCCACTTTTCCCTGTGGACTCGTGGATAAGTTCTGGCAAAGCTCTAAGTACAACTTCAACATTGTATCGTTAATGAAATGTGAAAATGTAAGCCATGCCCTTTCCTTATTTACACTTCCCACTGACATGGTTGTGAATCATCAGGGACACACATGGAGATGATTGTACCCCAGAGGTGGTGGAACAACAAGATAAAAAGACTTTGAGTTTTGACACTTTCAAGTACAGACTATAAACACTGACTTTCTGGGCAAGTGCTCCAACAATCTGGACTGACAAGCAAGAGAAATAAACTTGATTCTTACTTGAGACACACAGTCATTTGGGGTTTCAATATGCAATCGAGCCAAATTCTAATTAATTCAGCAATTTAAATCACAGTGTTTCATGACATGGCAAATTATTCACTATATATTAAACTCAAAAGTCAAATCACTAAGTCATTTTTGGGCAATCTTTATTAAAAATACATGCTTTTTTCTCTCTCTCACTCTCTACTTTCTTTCCCTCTGTGTATGTGGAGGTGGGGTGGGTGGGTGTACATACTTAGAAAAATGTCAGAGAAGAGGTAAACTAAAATGTTAAAAATATTTATCTCTGATGGAATTTTGGGTTGAATTTCTGAATATCTGCAATAAAATCTTATAATTGTGAAAAAATATTTTTCCAAAGAACAAGAAAACCCACTATCATGCCAAAAGTGGCAAATATGCACATTTTTAAAAGTATTAAACTATTATTATCTTTATCTGGCAAATCCCCAAAGCTTTATCAGAAAGATTAGAATGTTTTCTAAAGAGTCACTGCAGGATACACACACACATCCACATATATGTGCATATGCATGAGAAATGCTTGCAGAACCCTAAGATATAGCAGATGGAATGACTTTGCCCTTTAAATAGCAAAATAGAAAAGCCAAATTAAATAGTTGTGAACATTCATGTTAAATATTATAGTTTCAAATTTATTATTGTTAATGTAGTTCATTATTATGATGATGGAGAGCAAATTGATACATGGGTCTAATGTCTCACCCAATCAGAAGTGTCCCGTCCTTGTACCGGGCAGGCATCATGTTTTGAATAAACCAGGACACAGCTCCACTCTCACCATGCCTGCCTTCCCTCTTCAGCCCTTAAATATGCCAGTTCTGGTGGACAGGGAGTGTCTTTAGATGGAAACTGTCACTCTTTTTTCAGTAACACTAGTAAACTAGTAACACTAGTAAAATTAAAAAAGCAGAGCCCATATATTTTATAAGAAAAAATATTGTGATAAAATATTTTAGGTCATCCACGTTTGGAATGTGAAGAATAAAAGACTGATATATATGTCTGGAGACAGAAAACAAGTCCCAATTACTTAAAGGAGGAATCCAAGAATGATAAAATTATGATACACAACAACCAACTGTAAGCACTAAGGCATAAAAACTAATCCAGATGTACCTCATAGAGCTGGTTGTTGAACCAATTACGAATTTCCAAAGAAAATGCAAAAAGCAGTAACTTAACAACGTTCTGTATTTAAAATAACAGATCCATATTTATAATACCAAATAAGAGTAACAGAAGTTGAAGGAAGCTGGTTGCTGGGCTGGAAGAAGGCTGTTGGTCCTGGGTAATGTATCTCATGTCTGCTGTTGGGAACTTCTCTCTTGACAATTAGAGAAAAAAGTTCTAGAACATTCTATTAGTTAAAAAAACGAATAAGAATTAAAACTATGACCCAGGAAGACATAAATACAAATACTAGACATTGCATAAGGCAAAAACCAGACAGCATGTAAAACAACTAGGATGCATAAATATGAAATTGAAATAACAAAAAAGATGAAGGAAAGATATTGAAAAAATACACTAAGGTTTCAGAGAAAGCAAAAAATAGACTCTATGTTTGCAAGGGTCATTTAATAAAAAGTTACATGAAATGTCAATTCTAGAAGGAGAGCTTAAGACATCTATGACAATGTAAACTAAAAAAAGATGCAGTGGTATCACCCAAAATATAATTCAAGCAAAACTGTTTATCGTTTGATAAAACAAGGAGAGTACTTCTAGTTATTTACTCATCCAGCAAATACTGAGCACTATTCTGTATCGAGCACTGTGTTGGGGACTGGGACTAGAGAGTGAATAAACCTACAAACACTCATGGGACTTAGTTTCTAATGGGGAGAGATAGAAAACATCACAATTAGAAAACACATGCCTGACCAGGTGGTGGTGCAGTGGATAGAGTGTTGGACTGGTACGCGGAGGACCCAGGTTCAAAACCCCAAGGTGGTTGGCTTGAGTACGGGCTCACCTGGTTTGAGCAAGTCTCACCAGCTTGAGCCCAAGCTCACTGGCTTGAACAAGGGGTCAGTTGGTATGCTATAGCCCTCTTGTCAAGGCACATACAAGAAAGCAATCAATGAACAACTAAGGTGCTGCCACGAAGAATTGATGCTTCTCATCTCTCTCCCTTCCTGTCTGTCTGTCTGTATCTATCACTCTCTCTCTCTTTCTGTTTCTGTCACACAAAAAAAACAAACAAAAAACACATAAATGATAAGCACTAAGAAGGGAAACAAAGATAGGGACTAGAAAAAGTGATTGAAGTGTCCAGTGACATAGGTGGTCAGTGAGATAGCCAGGAAAACCAGGCAAAGTGTGGTGTTCTCAAAGTCAAGTGACCAAAGCCTTTCTAGAAAGACAAAGTGGTAACTGTCAAAGCTGCTTGTAGGCCAATAAAATGAGAACCAAGGACACTGAAAATCGATGTAGTGATCTTGAGGCCACTGGTGAGATTGATGAGGACAGTTTTTGGAGTGGTGGAGACAGAAGCCTGTTTAGAGTCGGTTCAAAAGCAGACAGAGGAGACCAAAGGGAGATGATGAGTATAGGAAACAGTTTTCAAAAATTTAGCTGCAAATGGAAGAAGAGGATTTGTTTAATGGTAGAACTAACAGCATGACAAGAAAGTCACTATTTTACCCACCACATTTACTGATTCATTTGTGTTATCATATGTTAAGCAAATAACTTGAAAGAAAACACCAACACTTTCATTATGAATAGATATAATGCAAAAAATAAAATTCTGTGGTTAAAAATGTGACCTTTAGCTGTAAACATTCACACAGAAACTGCTTTTGATGGGAGAAAGTCCTTCCAAAGTTACTCACAGAACTCTTACCTACAATTTCCAATATTATATTGTCACTTCTGCTTTTGCAAGAAAGAAAGAGAGAGAGCGATAATTTCTTATCAAAAACTTCTGAAGTCACTGTAAACTTCATTATAAACATAGGCTACATGGAACTTTATGATTAGTATTACCTCCAAAGGACCATAACCATAATGGCTGAATTTTATGTCAGGCTTCTTATACTGAATGTTTAACTGAAGGCTTCATTTTAAATAACTAAAATTATCAAAGGCTCTTTAAGCAGCAGGATGGCAATATTGCAACTCTTAATCGTTAATGTTAAATTCACTCAACTTTTCTCTGTGCTTATGATTTTAAAACTTTGATAATCTAACCCATTCCCTATAATACTGTGTTTTAAATCCTGATTTTTCCCAAAGTAAGTATGATAGGAACCTTAATTATTGCTTCTAGCTATTTGCTAATTCTTCATCATATCAAATACTGTTGCTTCTGGCTACTATACATAACAAAATAGCTTTTTAAACTTTTAATAACCTAATATTCTATCAGGCATCGCTATTTATTTCAACAAATATTCTCTTTTTCAGTGTCCTTTAATTAAATATCTGAGTATTGTAATTATTTTCTTCAGAGGTTTTGTTTTCTCTTAATTCTGTATTTCTTAAATTATAATGCTTACATTTTTGTTCTGAACATATTAAAACAAATATTTCAAAATAATTTCTTAAATTATCTATTACTAAGTATCAGTATAATTAACATTAAGTTAAAAATAATGGCTACTTTTTTCAGTATGAGTGATTACGTATTTTAGGGGGGTACTTAATTCTATTCTAATTTGAAAAAGTTTTCCTGAATTCAATTTTCTTGTCACTGTTGTTCACAGAATTGGAAAGTTATGGAGATCTACAAATAACTTCTATTTGCCTATTAGTCTCATAAGTATTGAAACTATTTTTATTGTACAGAACACTGAACCATAATAGTTCATTCAGAAAAGTGAACGATAATAGTTTAATAGTTGACTAAACACTTGTGCTATCTTGATAGACTTTTGTTTTTAGCAATCTTTTTTAACATCTCTTCATACTTTACATATTTTATTGTGGACCCTCTAGCTACATTTGGTTTTAGAATGTCCCTTAAAGTCCACCTCCCCAAGGGCAGTGTGTAACTTCTACTGTTGTATTTTTTTTTTTTGAGATTTTAAGGTATCAAGAATACTAGCTCTCTTTTCCACGAAAAATAACTTTCATTCTACAAATCTCAGACTTATTTTGCTCAATAATGTTAAAGCAGTGGTACACGATAAATACAGACAATGCAGCCATTGACAGCACCAGGTAAGCAGCAGCCGGAAAATCTACAGAGCTTTCTCCACGCTTGAATCAAACAGGATCTCATGTATCTCCGATCTTGTTCTTGGTTAAAAAAAAATAAAAAAGAATAAAAGAACTGAGAGAAATGGTCTTGGCTGGCACTGGGGAGATGTGGAGGTGTTAGCAACAAGGATCCGGTATCTTTTTGTTTCATTAAAACCCTGGCTTGACAGGAAACATTGGGAAAACTTAGCCACAGAAACAGCGCATCCGCTGAGCAGGCCAGCAAGTAGATTCTCCCACCGCTACTTAGAATAAAGACACTTATAGTCCTCTTTCTCTCGTGTTTCTGGCCACAGTCATCTTTCTTTGCTTCTTCTGCATTCACTATTGTACTCTACTCCAGTCACTTATTTTCTTTCTTGAAAGTCTGAATGCCAAGAGGAAAAGCCCTTAGAAAGTGGTCCATAATCGTATGCCAATTCAGTTCAAAATCTATATAGAGTCTTGGGCCTGTTAAAATGAGAATGTGATTTGATTGACCTACTTTTGGTTTACTTTTTTTAAAGTAAAAGGGATTGAGTGACTTTGAGGGTGAATGGAATTCTAATTCTGAATGCTGGGAATGTGATCCCAAGTTTCTTACTCCACTAAAGCACATGCTGAATGAGATGAGGTGGTGGGATAGTCTGTTTTTAAAGTGACTACTTTGGAAAAAAAATGCACTCTTTGATTTATGTCAAAAATATTAACTGAGCACCTACTATATGAAGCAAGGGTCTTAAAAGCCCAGTGCTTGTATTTCTTGAGACCAGACTCCTTCAAGGGAGAGATCTATGGGCACAACTAAAGTACATGAGTGATTCTCCATCTCTGTGGCAAGAACAGTGAGTTAGAGAAAGTTTCACAGCACACGTGAAATATAACTAAGAATGCAAGGGGCAAAAGCCACCAAACAAAAAGAAAAAGAGTCACAGGTGTGGAGGATTCGGTCAAGTTGGACAGGTAGCCTGAGTTCAGGACTGAAGCACCTTGAATGCCCCTGGTAAGAGCATCGTGTAATATCAAGAGTTACATGAACGGACCAGGCGGTGGCGCAGTGGATAGAGCGTTGGACTGGGAGGCGGAGGACCCAGGTTCGAGACCCTGAGGTCACCAGCTTGAGAGCGGACTCATCTGGCTTGGGCAAAAAGCTCACCAGTTTGGACCCAAGGTCGCTGGCTCAAGCAAAAGGTTACTCAGTCTGCTGAAGGCCCATGGTCAAGGCACATATGAGAAAGCAATCAATGAACAACTAAGGTGCTGCAACAAAAAACTGATGATTGATGCTTCTCATCTCTCTATGTTCCTGTCTGTCTGTCCTTATCTATCCCTCTCTCTGACTCTCTCTCTCTCTGTCCCTGTAAAAAAAAAAAAGTTACGTAAACCTATAAATCATTCTGAATAATAAGAATGAAATAAAATCCTATCTAATATTTTCTCATTAGTTTCTATGGATGCAGGCCTCATTCCTCTATTGTGTTTCATTACTAAAGTCAGATGCCAAAGAATTTCTTTCTAAGAATTACAGAAACACTATATAAAGGGAAAGTTCTTCACTTTCGGCATAAATTCTTAAAATCATACCAATATCTTTGCTACAAATTTTCAAGAAACTTTTTAATGTGTGCTTTAGGCAAGCAATAATGACTATAGCATGTTTATTGAACTTTTTACATTATGGCAAAAGGACAGGTTGGTTTCCTAGGTTAATAAGATTTCCTAGGTTAATAATGATGCTTGTGTTGCTATTTTCATGGCTGAGTGTGTGGGTATATGTATGTCTGTATGCATGTGTGTGACATTCAATGCAGTGGAACTTCCTAGTTATGATTGGATTCACTAATATGTGTGGATTTGGATTTAGAGATGACTGAGCAATAAGACATGTAATATGGAAAATCTCTTCATCCTTTATTACTAACTACCACATAAGAATCTTGAGAGGGCTAATCTGTGAGAATGCACAGTCCAGCTTACAAAACTAACTGGGATAAATGTGAACATTTTTCCTCACTGTGACTGCATTGTCTGGCATATTAAGACTATAGCAGAATGCAACAGACAAGTGTAATTACTTCCACACAAAAGTTTATGTGACTCGTATCCTTTTTTTAAAAAAAAAATTTTTAATTGATTTTAATTTGTTGTGTTTACATAGTTACAAGTGTACCCCCAAATAAATCTCTCTCCCTCCCCCCTTGTTCTCTTTGATACTGTCTTTGTCCCCTCCCCCCACCACCTTCTCCCCTTCCCTTCATGATTTACTATTCTGCCCTCTATCTTTCTGTGCTATGTGCATATACTTTCACTAATGTCTTTCCTTTCTTTGATCCCCTCCTCTCATCCCCTTTCCCTCTACCTGTTTTTCCTCTGGAATCCTTGACCCCTTCTCTGCCTCGCTTCCTTTCCTCAGTTCACATTGTTCATTGGATTCTTCATATGAATAAGGTCATATGATATTTTTCTTTCTCTGCCTGGCTTATTTCGCTTAGCATAATAGACTCCAGGTCAATCCATGCTGCCGCAAAGGGTAAAGTTCCTTCTTTTTCATGGCTGTGTATTATTCCATTGTGTATATGTATCACTGCTTTTTGATCCACTTGTCTACTGATGGACACTTGGGCTGTTTATAGATCTTGGCTATTGTAAACAATGCTGCCATAAACATGGGGGTGAATTTCTTCTTTTGAATCAGTGATTTGTTATTCTTAGGATATATTCCTAGAAGTGGGATAGGTGGGTCAAAAGGTAGTTCCATCTTTAATTTTTTGAGGAATCTCCACATTGTTTTCCACAGTGGCTGCACCAGTCTGCATTCCCATCAGCACTGCAGGAGCGTACCCTTTTCTCCAGACCCTCACCAGCACTTGTTATGAGTTGTTTTGATTATGTGTTAATGAGCGCCATTCTGACAGGTGTGGGGTTGCATCTCATTGTGGTTTTAATTTGCATTTCTCTAATGACTAGAGATGGTGAACATTTTTTCATATGCCTATTGACCATCTGTATGCCCTCTTTGGAGAAGTGTCTATTCAGTTCTTTTGGCCGATTTTTTAATGGGTTGTTTACTTTCCTTGAGTTGGGTTTTACAAATTCTTTGTAAATTTTGGTTATCAACCCATTATCAGACATGTTGGTGCCTATGTTCTCTCATTGTATGGGTTGTCTTTTTATTTTGTTTATGTTGTTGTTTGCTGTGCAAAAGCATTTTAGTTTTATAAAGTCCCATTTGTTTATCCTGTCCTTTATTTCACTTTCCCGTGGAGTTAAATCAGCAAATATATTGTTGCGAGAGATGTCAGAGAGCTTACTACCTATGTTTTTTTGCAAGATGATTATGGTTTCATGACTTACATTCAAGTCTTTTATACATTTTGAGTTTATTTTTATGAATGGTGTAAGTCCGTGGTTTAGTTTCATTTTTTTGCATGTATTTGTCCAATTTTTCCAGCACCATTTATTAGAGATTGTCTTTACTCCATTGTATGCTTATACCTCCTTTGTCAAATATCAATTGTGTATAGAGGTGAATGTTTATTTTTGGGTTCTCTGTTCTGTTCCATTGATCTGTATGCCTGTTGTTATGCCAGTACCAAGCTGTTTTGAGTACAATGTCCAAGTAATATAACTTGATATCAGGAAGTGTGATACCACCCCCACTTTATTTTTCTTTTTCAAGATTGCTGAGGCTATTGGTGTTCTTTTTTGGTTCCATATAAATTTTTGAAATATTTGCTCTATATCTTTGAAGTATGTCATTGGTAATTTAATAGGAATTGTATTGAATTTATATAGTATGACATTTTAATGGTATTTATTCTTTCTATCCATGAACATGGTATGTGCTCCCACTTGTTTGTATCTTCCTTGATTTTTTTAATCAATGTTTTATAGTTTTCTGAGAACAGATCTTTAACTCCCTTGGTTAAATTTACTACTAGGTACTTTATTTATTTATTTTTTGGTTCAAAGTGAAGGCGGTTATTTCCTTAATTTCTCTTTCTCACAGTTCATTGTTGGTGTATATAAATGCCACTGACTTCGAATACTGATTTTATATCCTGCCACCATGCTGAATTCATTTATCAGTTCCTGTAGTTTTTTGACTGAGACTTTAGGGTTTTCTATGTACAGTACCAAGTCATCAGCAAGTAATGAAAGTTTTACTTCTTCTTTTCCAATTAGGATGCCTTTTATTTCTTCTTCTTGTCTGATTGCTGTAGCTAGTACTTCCAGAACTATGCTGAATAAGAGTGGTGAAAGGGGACACCCCTGCCTTGTTCCTGATCTTAAGAGGATTGTTTTTAATTTTTGCCTATTGAGTATGATGTTGGCTTTGGTTTTGTCATAGATGGCCTTTATCATGTTGAGGTACGTTCCCTGTATTTCCATTTTGCTGAGAGTTTTGATCATAAATGAATTCTGGATTTTATGAAATGCTTTTTCTGCATCTATTGATATTATCATGTGATTTTTGTCCTTCCTTTTGTTTATGTGATGAATCACATTGATTGATTTGCAAATATTTAACCAGCTTTGCCTCCCCAGAATAAATCCCACTTGATTATAACGTATGATTTTTTTCATCTATTGCTGGATCCGATTTGCTAATATTTTGTTGAGAATTTTAGCATCTAAGTTCATCAGGGATAATGGCCTATAGTTTTCTTTCTTTGTAGTGCCTTTGCATAGTTTTGGAATGAGGATTATGTTCGCTTCCTAAAAGGAGTATGAAAGATTTCTCTCTTCTTGAATTTTCTGAAATAGCTTGAGAAGGATAGGAGTTAGTTTTTCTTTGAGTATGTGGTAAAATTCACCTGTGAAGCCATCTGGCCCAGGACTTTTATTTGTTGGGAGTTTTTTGATAACTGTTTCAATCTCTTTTGGAGTAACTGATTTGTTTTAGGTTTTCTGATTCTTCCAGATTAATTTATGTATGATTATGTTTTACAAGGAATTTATCCATTTCATTTTAGGCATACAGTTCTTCATAGTATTTTCTTACAATCCTTTTAATTTCTGCTGTGTCAGTTGTTACTTCTCCTCTCTCATTTCTGATTTTATTTATTTGAGTCCTCTCTTTTTTTTTCTTGGTGAGTCTGGTTAAAGGTTCATGTGTCCTGTTTACCTTTTCAAAGAATCAGTGCTTGGTTTCATTGATATACTGTATTGTGGGGTTTTCTTTCCTTTTCTTTTTTTTTTTTTTTTTTGCCTCTATGTCATTTATTTTCATTCTGATCTTTATTATTTCCTTCCTTTTACTACCTCTGAACTTTACTTTCTGTTCTTTTACTAGCTCTTTTAGGTGCAGGGTTTAGTTGTTAATTTGAGCTTTTTCTTGCTTCTTAAGTATGCCTGTAATGCTATGAACTTCCCTATCAAGACTGCTTTTTCTGTGTCCCATAAATTTTGAGTTATATGTTCATTTTCATTTGTTTCAAGGAAGTTTTTTATTTCTTCCTTGATCTTATTGTTAACCAATTTATTATTTAATAGCATGCTATTTAGTTTGTACCTTTCCATTTGCATGAAATATTGTTTTCCACCCCTGTACTCTAGGTCTATGTGTATCTTTTGTTTTGAGGTGGGTCTCTTGTAGACAGCATATGTACAGGTCCTGTTTTCTTATCCATGCAGCTACCCTATGTTATTTGATTGCAGTATTTAATCTATTTACATTTAAAGTTATTATTGATATGTAGCTCTTTATTGCCATTTTACTCTTTAAATCTATAATCTTCTTTTTCTCCATTTCTTTCTTCCTTTGCTTTTTTTACAAGTCCCTTAACATTTCGTGCAGTATTGGTTCAGTTGTAAAAAATTTCTTGAGTTTTCTTTTTGTTTGGAGAGCTTTTTGTTTCTCCTTCAATTTTAAACAATATTCTTGCTGGATAAAGAAGTTTTGGTGGTAGGCTGTTGTTTTGCATTGCTTTGAATATTTCTTGCTGTTCCCTTTTGGACTCAAGTGTTTCTGTTGAAAAGTCGGATGTCATCTTTATGGGTGCTTCTTTGTAGGTAATTGCCTTCTTTTCTCTTGCTGCTTTTAGTATTTTTTTTATCTCTTAACTTTGGTATTTTAATTATGATGTGTCTTGTTGTAGGCCTCATTGGGTTTTTCTTTACTGAGATTCTCTGTGCTTCTTGAACTTGTGTGACTTTATCCTTCATCAGTTTAAGAAAGCTTTCAGCTATGATTTCTTCAAACAGGTTCTCTATCCCTTGTTATTTTTCCTCTCCATCAGGAACCTTTATGATGCGGATGTTATTTCTCTTCATATTGTCACAGAGTTCTCTTACAGTTTCCTCAGACTTTTTGAGCCTCTTTTGTTTTTGCTGCTCTGCTTCTGTTTTTATTTATCTTGTCCTCTAATTCGTTGATTCAATCCTCTGCTTTATCCAGCCTGCTATTGATTTCTTCTAGTGTAATCTTTATTTCTGATATTGTAATTGCCATTTATGATTGATTCTTTTTTATAATTTCAGAGTCCTTTTTGATGCTTGCAATTTCTTTATTTCGGTGCTCATTAAGTCCATTCATTGTAGCTCTGAGATCCTTAAACATTCTAACAATCATTTTTTTAAACTATGCATCTGGTAATTTGGTTACTACCATCTTATTCAGTTCTTTTTCCAGAGATTTTTCTTGTTGATTCAAATGGTTTACATTCCTCTGTATTCCCTTTTTTGTGTGTGTTCAGTTTACTAGCTTGTTAGAGTTTTGGGTCTGAGGTTGGTTTATGGAATGCGGTTTCTCCTCCAGGACTTTATTCTTCAGCCTCTACTGATTGTTCTGATTTTAATTCTCATTAACTAGTAGAGCTGCTTAAAAGTTTTAATTTCCCTGCGGTTTGTTTGCTGAGTCCAGCAGAAAACACCTGTGTTTGCTGAGCCTAGCAGGGAGCTTCTGTGTTTAGGATGGGGGAAGTGGGCATATCCTGTTTTTATTTTTTTGGGGGGGGCTCCAGTTGAAACACTATCTGGAAATGTGGTGGGTGTGACTTCTGAGAGCCAGAAGGTGTGGTCTGCCCAGTGACTCTCCAGGGATAGGCGTGTTCTCCTTGTCAGAATGGAGAGGCATAGCTCAGGTCCTCCCAGAAACCTGAGTCACTGCCCCTCCCCTTTACTTCCTCCTTTCTGAACAACCTTTTGTGCAGATTGGAACTGGAGAGCTCTTTGGAGGTGGGTCAGCTGGTTCTACACTAGGCTTGTGCAGGACAGAGGGACCAACCCCTCCCCCAGCTATGGCCACCTCAGCACTGGAGAATGATTCAGCTCAGGTATTCTTCTCACCACCACAATTTGTGTCCTCATGCCTTGATCTCTGCACTCTCCTTATGCAAGATCAGTCTCTCAGCCCTCCATGCCCCTGGAGCCCTAGGCAAGTGGCTGTGAGCAATATTTCTGTGCTTGTCCTTTAAGGCTGCTACTTCTTTTGCCAGCCACTTCCCACAGATAGATCTCCCTCTCTTTTCCCCACTCAATGCTGTTAGGGTGTCTCCTCCAGTCCCTGGGTTTCTAGGTTGGGGCTCTGGTCCTTGGACTGAGGACCCCTACCTCTCAGGGCCTCTCAACTCAAAATGAGAGACCTTCTAGACCCTCCGCCTCAGCTTCTCCTCACTCCTGGAACAGGGGAGCCCTCACCACATACCTGCACTTCCTACCAGGCTCAGTTTGGTTTCTTTTGTGCTCCTTGATTTTTGAGTCCTGTTCTTTTCATCCAAAGTTGGTTTTTCACGATGACTGTTCTTAAATTAATTCAGTAATCCAGTTTGGTCATGGGAGGTGGCAGTCTGTGCATCTGCCTACTCCTCGGCCAACATGGAGTCTCCAATCTTTTCTTGATGACCTATTTTCAATGAGTTTCCTCCAGTAGTGCAATCACCTAAGCAAACTCCACTGACTGTGCACTACAGTTTCAAAACCTGTCATTTAAAGAGGCAGCACTCCCAGGTATTCATAGGAAGAATTCACTGCATGGAGGGGCTTCTTCTCCGCCTGCAGTTAGAGAAGACCCAACCTGTCTTGGGGTAAAAAGGTTTATACACTGTGACCATTACCAGAGAGATTATTTGGCTAATTGTTAATTTTCCTGAATGCCATTTAGTCTAGTACAACTTAACAGCTTCTCATATTTATGAAAATGAACAGTTGTTTTACTTTTTCAAAATGACAGATGTTCCAGGACTCTAATTAAAAAATGTAGAGGAGGAGGAGCAGCCACCTTGTAAAACTCCCACCAAACAGGGGACTAGAATACTTTACTGTCTTTTTTTTATGGTGGGTGTTTTATCATTTCAGCATGAAATTTTGAATAAAGCACAGAGGAACAAAGAATATTCTTGGGTTTTCTTGATTTCTTCTGCTAAGAATACTAAATAGCTGACATATAATAAAAGATTAGGAGAAAATAAGTTGGAATCACAGGCAAAAGAGAAGTATTATGGGGTATTCTCTTGTGAAATTGATGATGCCAGCTTGTACTGTATCTTGAAGGGTTTAAGGGCAACATGTACTAGCTATCCTTGGTTAATAAAAGTGATTTCACTCTCTGTGCTTCTTTCCAGGAATCAATTTTGCAGACTGCATTGACATCTATTAAAATTCTTGCCCTCTTTTGATAAACTTTTAGCTAAGAATCATATGTATATCAACTCATCCTTTGAAATCTCAGCATCAAGACTACCTTTGTCAGAAAATAGTAGCTGCTACTATAAAAAATTGGGCTTTGTATTGGGAACAACATAACTATGGAAATTATGTGACATTTACTTAGCAGTAAGTGTTGAACAGAACATACAAGATGAGTGTTTTAACGCCTATTTTCCTTACATAATTTGCTACTTACACTATTATTTTGAACATGGTGATGGTACTTAGGAAAACTAAATGCATTTTAGACTAGAGATACAACATCCCAACCAACTGCTGTATTCAAGCTTCTCTTTGAGTAAGTAATCTAAAGTGAGTAATATAGGCTTATCTTTTTGTTTCTATATATTGTACAACAAAAATAAGGGAGGAGGCCCCGAAAAGGCTTAAATTATTAAATGAAACAGTAAATGTTTCATGTTCCAAAAGAGAGAGTGCTGCTCATATGCTCACAAAGATATTTTTAAAATGAATTCATGTCTTTATTTGTCTCTCTTTTTTATGACTTTCTGTAGACTTCAGATCTGATTCACATAATCTACCATTTATTTCATTATCCTCTATTCTAGTATGCTCCCACCAGGGTTCATTTTATATCTGTAACAAAATTAACTCTTAAAAGAGGAAAAGAATTGAGGTTCAGCCCAGTGTTAAGCAAACAGGAGTTGTTCAGTGAAGACCTGGTGGAGTTAGTCCCATTGATCTCACCTGGATTCAACCCCTTTGGATAGGGACAGACTGTATTCAGGTCACAGGAAGAAGCAGACTTTTTCTTCCTCTCTTTTCTTTATGTTGGAGGCAGAAAAAACACAGGCTCAAAATACCCAGGATAATTCCTACCATTAATATTAATAATTTTTCTAAAGGATATAATCTTATAAAGATCAAAATAAGGCAATATCAATTTTAAGAAGCAGAAAACATATATATATATATATATATATATATATATGTATATATATATATCCTTAATTATTTATTCTGTGTATATATACATATGTACATAGTCAGATATAAAATGTTTATATAAGTATATTATATATGCATATTACATGTCATTTCCCAACTCTGAAGCCATCAAGGGAAACTTTACCATAACCAAATATTACTCTTGAAGAATCCATTCAGTCATTGTTCTTAAATACAAAATTCTTGCATCCAACTCTTATATGGCACAATATAGCTACATTTTATTACACAAGGAAAAATATGCTTACATTTCTATTCTTGACAGCTGCTACTTTATCCCTTTCTTAAACTTAATAATTCATTAATGTACCTCTCACGTATCCTTAATGCATATTGTGGCATACAGTTAAAATACTATCACATTTTTCCTGAAATTAGAAGGAAAATTTTGCTAAAATCAATTTAGAAAAATATTCTGGGAAGCTTATTCTATGGGTTATTTTCCATTGCACTGTTTTTATGCAAAACACAAGTTGCAAGCAATTACAAAGATACTAGTTTGTGCCAGATGAACATTATAGTCTTCAAGCAATCTAAAATCACAAATAATAAGAAAGCCTATTTATTGGCAGACAGCTGAAGTGACAGGTCACATTAATACTTGTGCTCATTTTACAAAGGACAAATAAAAATACTTTAAAAGTGATAAAGTAAAATAGTTTTGAAACAACATGATAAAACTAGCCTGACTCTTTGAATATACTCAAATCCTTTCTATCCTTAGGGAGAAAAGAAATCTTTGTTAATGTTTAGTTGTGATTGTGATCTCTACTAAAGTGGATAAAAATAAATCATTTAAATCACCAGCAATTCTTTTCATTACTTCTCAGGGCACTGAGTTAATAAGTTCAGAGAATGTATTTGACTTCAATTCTTGCATCCTATGGTAACACATCTGGAGTTCTACCATTCGATAAGTAAGCAGGCATCAAGCTACCATCATCTTTTTCTCTCTAGTATTTTCTTCCCTTCCAATTATCATCTTCTGTAGAACTGTATGTATCTGCTGCCTCCACTTGTCCTTCCTCCATATTTCTCTAACACTATGTGGTCCTTGTGACATCATCACCTATCAAAGACACTCCCTTGAGGACCACAAATGACTCAGTCTATAGAGAATGGCTCTAAGTCATGGTAATTATACCCATTACACTTACAGCAAATGAGATAATGTATTTGAGTACTTGTTAGACATTAAACTATTATAGAAAGCTGATGGCATAATTATTATAACGCCAAATGATCTATCAGCTTTTTACTCTGACTGCCACAGTATAACAGACAAATATTCCTGATTCCAGTCTCACTGTGCTCCAAGCCACCTTATACTCTGATACTTACGCTATTGTTCTTAAATACAGAGATCTACTCAAGTTCTTCCACTGCTCAAAACCCTTCAATATTTCCCCACTATATATTGGACAAATTTCAAACTCCAAACTTTTCAATTAGCCATTGAAAATCCCACTTATTGTTCCACATTTACCCACTGGGATACACCCCTCCCAGTTTTTTTTCTCTCTCCAGACACCACACTCTCGTTTCTATTCAGTGCTTTAGTGTATGTCAACCATTTTTGCAACTAATGCCCCTTCCTCAAACAATGACCCCTGAAGCCCTGCCTACCCACAATGCAGGAGTACCACAATACACCTAACCCTATCTCCTCCTTGAAAACTTCCCAGAAATGAATTCAGCATACACTCTCCCACACAACTCACACTTTCTTATCTTGAAAACTTTGCTACATACACAAGTTATTTATGTATAGATCTTCCTCTTGCAAAGGCTTAGCAAACCACTAGAGGAATATTCTCTCCAGGGGAATATTTACCATAAGGGGGTGGCTCAATAAAGGCTCACTGAATTGATTCGTGCTTGTGTCTTCACCATTAGTGACTAACAATATTAATCATTCATTTGGATCATCTGAAAAAGTTCTCTACCAATTTTTAAATGGAGCGATTGGCGCTTTTCAAATAATAAGAACAAATAGCCTAGATGTGATAAATACAAAAATGCTATTTTATGACATACATACAAATCAATTACTGAAATAAAAAAATATAACTATATCTTGTATCTATTACATAACAGAAAACAATAACTCTGATGCCAACAACTTATGCATTGAGAAAGGAAATAAGCAAGGCAAAGGAATAGCAAGAGTATGTGTCACTGATAAAACTAAAGATATCACGTGCCTGTGCCCCGGTGAATGCACATAGGACTCCTCTCAGAGGCTGGTTCAGTTTTCCATCCACCTGCTGATAGACTTGAAATTTTGGATCAACTCCAAAACTGTCTGGCCTCCTGAAGTTCCCCTGGTTTGCAAAGACTATGAGGTCAGCCACTACAGTTCATGCTCCTCCTTCTAGGGTTACGCTGACACTGAAACTGCCTTAAGAAGAAAAGAGAGGGACGGGAAGTTGTCCAGGATCTTTGTTCTGTGGCACTTGCTTTGTTTAAAAATGGCATAAAACATGCCAGTATTTCTACTTAAGAAAAATGAACTAAGTTTAGTCACATCACAGGCTGACCTAGATGTGTGGTTTTAAACCTTGGCTGTATTCTGTAATCACCTGGGGAATTTTAAGACAATAACCCTTTTGGGGTCCTATACCTACACACATATTTCATTAAGGTTGGAACCCAGACATAAGTATGCTTTCAAAGTTCCAAAGGTGTATTAGTCAGCTCTGGCTGCTTTAACAAAATATCATAGACAATATGGTTTAAAAAACAGGTATTTATTTCTCACAGTTTTGGAGAATGAGAAGCCCAAGGTCAAGGGGACGGCAGATCTAGTTCTGCATGGGGTTAGCGAGGCCTAACCCCCTGGTTCACAGACAGCTGCCTTCTCACGGTATCTTCACATGGTAGACAGAGAGAGAGCTCTGGTCTCTTTTGCCCTTCTTATAAGAACACTGATCCCATCATGGAAGCTCCACTCTCGTGACTTCCTCTAATTACCTCCCCATTCCCCATTTCCAAATTCCACCAAATTAGGGAACAGGACTTCAACGTGGGGATGTTGGGAGGGGACACTAATATTCAGTTCACAACACCTGAGAATCCCAAAGTGCGCCGAGGATTGAGAACCAATGACCTAAATAAACAATTGCCAAACATTTTTTGCATTGAAACAAACATAACAATGATATCACATGTGTAATATGCTCCAGTGGGCAGACTAAGATTCTGTACAACTCTGTGTGCCAAGTAAGTCGCTATCCTTATGTGTCTCATTCAAAAAAGTGTGTCAGAATGCAAGAAGGTAATAACATCATTATAGAAATAATTTTTAACCTGATGATGACGTAACTTAAAGCCATCTAGAAAAATCTAGAAAATCCCTAACATCTGGCGAGCATTTTGTTATTCTAACTGTACCAACAGGACTCTTTGCTAAAAGAGGTTATTTAAAAAGCAACAGTTTCAGTTTTTCATATTCAAGGTTCTAAATTAACCAGTTCAAAGAGAAGGTCTAATATCAATCCCCATTGTTACATGAATACATTTGAGCTTTAGGATTCAAGAAATAAGCAGTCCAGTCAGTGACTTTGGAAAGACAGAAAGATCATGGAGTCCATGCCATCAGGGAAAGCACAGAATGTAAGATAGCATGATTCTATAAGAGTAGAAAAGTAACTGTATTCATCATTATGAATATTTCAACAGAAATCTCTCCAACTAATTAATAAATTATTATTTTCAAGTATATAAGGATTCTACTGCCAAAAAAACTTGTAAAAAATTTATCTCTTGTATACCTAAATTAACTAATCTTATTGAATAAGATTAGAAAGTCCACATTAACCAGGATATTAAATAATTTCATTTATTTTAATACCTGTGTGCAAATATAAAAAACAAAAGAGAAGACAACTTTCCTATTTTAACACACTACAATTTTTAGGCAAAAAGAAATGTGAACCCACCTCTTAAAAATTATATTAACTGCAAAGCTCCCCAAATTATAGCACAGTAAAATAATTTTAAATAATGGTATCAAATAGCATCAATATCTTCCCTATCTAAATCTTCACCAAGATGCTGAGCAACATTAAAGATTTTCTCAATCTTAAATTTATGCTTAAAGGAAGTGAAGGTGAAGAGAAATAGCCAAAGGAAGAAAGGGGAGAAGAAAATAAAACAAAGATCCTTATACAAGAGCAAGTCTTTCTTTCTGTTTTATTTTGTTGTTTGTTTGTATATTTTGTTCTGTTTCGTTTTTTAATTTAATTTCTTTTTTTGCCTTAGTGAGAGGAGGGGAGGCATAGAGAGACTACTGCATGTGCCCCAACCAGAATCCACCCAACAAGCCCATTAGGGGGCAATACTCTACCCATCTGGGGCCCTTGTTCCATTGCAACCAGAGCTATTTTTTAGTGCCTGAGGCAGAGGCCATGGAACCATCTCAGTTCCCAGCACCAACTTGCTCTAATGAGCCTTGGCTGCAAGAGGGGACAAGATGAGGGGGGGAGAGTAGAGAGCAGGGGAGGGGTGGAGAAGCAAATGGGCACTTCTTCTGTGTGCCCTGACCAGGAATTGAAGCCATGACAACCACATGCCAGGCCAACACTTTACCATTGAGCCAACTTGCCAAGACCTTGTTTTGTTTTTTTGAGAGAGACAGGAAGGGAGAGAGGAGGAGGAGAGAGATGAGAACCTCCAACTCGAAGTTACTTCATTTTAGTTGTTTATTGATTGCTTCTTATATGTGCCTTGATGGTGGTAAGACATAGGGGAGGCTCAAACCAAGCCCTTGCTCAAAACAGTGACCACTTGCTCAAGTCAGTTTCCTTGGACTTAAGCCAGCAACCTTTGAGCTTCAAGTCAGTGACCTTGGGATCAAGCTAGCACACAGGCACTCAAGTCGTCAACCCTGCTCTCATGCTGGCAAGCCCATGCTCTAGCCAACGACTTTGGGTTTCAAACAAGGGCCTTCAGTGTACTAGGCTGACGCTCAATCTACTGCGCCACCACTAGTCGGGCATCATTCTGTTTTTAACTCCTATGAGGATTTCAAAGTCATCCCATGCCCTGTTCCATTTCAATTCAACTCAGTTCAAATATTTGCTGAAGATCTGCTATGTACAGGGCTAAACCAGGTGTAGCACATCATTTCCAGGATTAATGATCAATCTGGCGACAAATTTCAAAAGTAGGCATATCCATGTAATGTATGTAACTGTACTTCCTGTCATTCACCTGGTTTCCAGCACTGCCTTGGGCCACCACCTCCTGGGACCAGCTTGACTAAAAGAGACTTAATCCAATATAGTGGCTTTTTACTGACTGAAAATAGTCCTCTTGGGCTCAAGATACTTTATTTCTCTTTACTAACCAAACATCACCCCCGCTACCCTCTCCACCCTAACAGGTCAACATGTGTGTACACACACAACATACACACACACACAGGCACACACACTAATTTGATGCCCTTTCCCCTGGGGCATATCCACGCTTCACTGGTGCCAACTCACCTAGAACTTAATCTTCACTTAAAATTACTCCTGCAACTTCATGTTTTTACCAGGGGGCTCTGTTTTTAAGACACAGATAGTGTTTGGATCTTGGTGACGCTTATATACCTTTCTGGGAGAATCAAAGAATGTGAAGGTTTAGTGGCAGAAGTGGCATTAAAGGTGGATGGCTCAAGGTGAACGGCGACCTAACTCTCGAGTTGGGATCCGACTTCAGAAAGGGAAAGGGCAGATGAACCTGACCCATCTCAACAGCAAAAAAATCTACTGTCTTAGAACCTCCACAGGTCTTTTTTTCACTATGACTGTACACATTAAATATTTATTAAGCACCTACTATAGGTGCTAAGCCTATAGTAGGTGCTTAATAAATATTTAATGTGTACAGTCATAGTGAAAAAATGCTCTATATCTGAATTGCCCCATGTGATAACAACCAGCCACCTGTGGCTACTGAGCACCTGAAAGGTGATTGAGAAACTGAATTAATTTATTTTAATAAATTTAAATTTAAATAGTCACATATACTTAGTGGTTATGGTATTGGACAGTATAGTGCTAAAATATAAGGGTTTTAGGATTGGGCAATGTGATAAAACAATTTTTCCATTAATGCCTGCACAGTATGTTATATATGTCTCTGGCAATTACAAACACAGATAAAAACTGGTTTCCTTTTGTGACTTGAAGTTGTTGGAAAGGATACCTTCCAATAAGGCATTAAAAGTTAAAGACAAGCCTGACCAGGCGGTGGCGCAGTGGATAGAGCGTTGGACCGGGATGCGGAAGACCCAGGTTCGAGACCCCGAGCTTGCCAGCTTGAGCGCGGGCCCATCTGGCTTGAGCAAAAAGCTCGCCAGCTTGGACCCAAGGTCGCTGGCTCCAGCAAGGGGGTGCTCAGTCTGCTGAAGGCCCGCGGTCAAGGCACATGAGAGAAAGCAATCAATGAACAACTAAGGTGTTGCGACAGCAACAAAAAACTAATGATTGATGCTTCTCACCTCTCTCTGTTTCTGTCTGTCTGTCCCTGTCTATCCCTCTCTCTGACTCTCTCTCTCTCTGTCCCTATAAAAAAAAAGAAAAAAAAAAGTTAAAGACAATGGAAGCATATGCATGTTTTCCTTAAATTGGCTCTGACTTTCACCACTGGGCTTCACGATGAAGTGGGAAACATACTAAAATATTTGAAAGTTAAGGCATTTAATACACTAAGAGATATTGGTCATAGTGATGGGGAATGATTTGACTTTGGGTGATGGGTGCACAATGCAATCAACAATGCTAAAGAGATGTTCACCTGAAACCTATGTACTCTTACTGATCAGTCACTCCACTAAATTTAATTTAAAAAGGAAGACAGATTTTGGAAAGACTGTTATTCTCAACTAGTTATAAAACAAAGTGTTTTAAAAGTGAGACTTAAAGAAGGTTTCCAATGCGGGGACTGAATTAGACTGGCTGGGCTGTGGACATCATGACCATCATCAGGACTCCATGTTTATGCACTGCTCAATTACTAGTGCTTACTATATGTCAGCACTTAGTAAGCATGCAACAAAGAGAAGTTAAAATAGTATGTTCGGGAATGTTCTATATCTGAATCACAATGATTGTTACATGCCTTAATTTTTTAAAAAGTGAGTAATATGGGCGCACATAGAATTCTCATGAATGGAGATCCACAGAAAGCAACTGGGAATGGGAACTGCAGAGTCACATTTCACATGAAGCCAGCTAGTAAATTCCAGGAGCAAGGTGACCTCTTGGGAATGAAGGGAGAGGAGTCACAAGGAACATATAAACTGAGACAGATGAGTCGGTTGACTTCTCTGTACCTTAGTTTCCTCTGCTGTAAAATGTATAAAATGAAGCCATGTACCTCAAAGGGGCTTGGGGAGAATGAAATGGAAAAAAAAATAGAGAAAGAATGTTCAGCACCTAGCCAGAAGAAAACAAAAACAAAAACAAAAACCCACACAAAAAAAACCCTGAAAATTTTTGCCAGAAGCAAAATTCCCACAACGTCAAAACTGAAGCAAATTCCCAAATCTCTAGTGCAGACATGAGAGCATAAAGAAATTCATTAATGAAATAGTTTATCCTGGCAAATTTCCCTGAGTGGAGCCAGCATAGTTTACATAAAAAGGAGAGATGAAATTTAAAAAATGCTACTCTGTAAGTCAAAAGTAATTAATTTTCTAAATAAAAACTGGTTATTATTTTTTGGGGGGAAGCATAAATATATTTTATTCTTGGTTACAATTTGTTTTTGGAGGGTAAATAGACCAAACTGAGACTCACAGCATACTGGATTTCCACCGATTCCATATTCAGAATAAACTAAGCAATTAATTCTTGCCGAAGAATTGGGTATAATTTGTAGTTAATGTGGCCCCCAAAGCAGTGAGACATAACTTAAAAGTTCAAAATCTGATTCACTGCGTATTTAACAATAGTATTTAAACATTAGAATTTTGTGTACCTTGCAGTGCTATAACTCACTGAATTCAAAGATCTGGAATTCTCATTAGTTGAAAGAAAGTAGTCCTTCAAAGCTCTTGAAACAGCTCCCTCTCCTCTATGACTCACAGTTAAGCCTTTTTACAGTGACGCCACTGCAGGTTTCCCCACTACCTGTTCAGTGGGTCAAAATTAAAAATAATTAGAGTCGTACAGTCATCACATCAGCTTTCCACTTAACAGAAAACCTCTCAATTATTTTAGAGAAGGCCCAAATTCACTTAGGGAATTATCTTGGAGTCATCTTTAATTCTTGCTTCTCTTGTTAAGAATCTCCTTCAGCTATATAACATTAAAGGCTGTGTTACTCGTGTGATTTTTTTAAAAAATAATATTAAGTCAAGTATCAAAAATCAAACCACAGTAAATATTTCTTAATAAGCCAGGTACTCTGCTAATATGTAAATGTCAAACTAGCTCGGTAGTTGGACCACAACATCAGCATATCCTGGGAATTTGTTGAATGTGGAGTTTCTCAGGCCCCGCCCCAGAGCTACTCAATCAGAAACTCTTCCGGCAGGTCTTAAAATCTGGATTTTATGAGTTTTTCTGGTGATTCTGTTGCACACTACAGTTGAAGAACTGTAATATAGCTAGTTGGCAAAATAGCTGAGACCACAAGCCAATCTTGATAGAATTGTCCAAGTAGATGAACTCACAATGTATTTAACAATCCCTGCCCCCAAACCCCTATAATGTTCCTCTTTATTCCCTAGTAATAATTCAAAAAGAATTTGCTTCAGTCCAAATAATCTAATTAGATTATTTTGTTTTGAAGTTATTGGGAAGAAACAACGGGTCTACATGTTTATTTAAAACATCAGGACATTTTGGACACAAAGTGATAAGGTCATTAAGATATTCCTAATTGCTAACAATGAACAATTTTGTGAATTCTACAAATTGTTACAGATAATAATAAGACTGGCAGCCTAACACTCCACTGTCCTGGAGCTGTCACCCTACACAGAAAGTCTCAGGAGGTAGACCTCTGCTGAGCGTTGATTATATGCATCAGGACTCCCGTGGGCTCCAGGGACACTGAAGATGAGTAATAAACACATCCAGCAATACCAGTGTAGATGTCGAGGGAAGATAATTGAAGTGGAGGCTGAATCTTTCATTTGTAAATGGCATGCCTCAATTTTTCTAAATGTGCTTCCCTATGATCAAGATATGCATCCAATTTGAGGTTGCCAAGGCCCTTATGTCAGCCTGTAGGCCACACTGTAAAAGGCCAACTTTGTTAAAATGGGGAAGAAGTAAAAAAGTAGTCACCTGCCAGTAAAAGAAAGAGAGAGAGAGAGAGAGAGAGAGAAGAAGATTCCACAGTGTGAGTTCTAATATCATGTAAACTTGTGATATTCTTCAACAATTAATTTAATCCTTTACATTTAAATTTTACATGATCAAAGCCTGAAAGAAAATGTCCAATAAACTAATATTTAAGTAACCAAAAACAACCAGCTATAAATAATGTATTATTGAGAATTTACAAAATGTGGCATATTGGAATGGAATATCATTCAGCCACAAGAAAGGAATGAGGTACTGATACTGGTTACAACATGGAACATGTGAATCCTGAATACATTATGCTAAGTGAACAAAGCCAGACACCAAAGGCCATGTATTGTATGACTGTTTATATGAATTGCTCAGAACAGGTAAATCTATAGGAAAAAAAAAGTAGATTAGAAGTTTCCAGGGCTGGAGGGTTAAGAGAATGAGGAATGACTGCTAACAGAGTTTCTTTAGGGGATGGCTTAACGCTCTGTAATTAGATAGTGGTGATGGTTGCACAACTTTGTGAAAACACCAAAAACTACTGAATTGTACTTTAAAAAGATGAATTATATGCCATGCGAATTACACCTCATTAAAAAAACCACAATGTACTCAGGGAATGCGGTTTGGAAGGCATACAAAGCAGTATTTTCTGATTTATTTCCATATTACGGTGTGATTTACTTAAAATAATAATCTAAGTACCAAGGGGATCTACCTGGCTTTGCTGTTAAAACAGATCTACAATGGAAATGGAAATTCAGCAGGTGTGTATCTGATGACCACAATGCTTTCAACAAATGTCTTCCCCTCTTCAGAATTGACTGTGATTTTAGAGAAACCAGGGACCAAAATATCCTGCAAGTCTTAAATGTCAGTGTGCGCACCCCATTTGCTTTGAGCACTACAATAAAGCTTTTGGAATTTAAATTATGTCGTTGGTGTGTCTGGGGGGCTACTGGCAATTATCACTATGCTTGAAATGCAATTCTAATTAGTTAAAATATGGAAATGATTTCCTTTTGCAAAGGTTACTTTGCCAAGAGCAGCACTATCTATTTGGATGAAAATGTGAGTTAATATCAACTTTATTATAGACAATCTAAAAATTAAAAAAGCCTGTTATCCTCTAACTGAAAAGAGTATGTGTATTTATTAAGGGAGGTACATTTTCAAACTTTCAGGTGGATGTCTCCAAAACTGTTATGTTTCATCCTAATAGCAAATCTTCCTAAATAAAAAAGAAAAAGAAAGAAAAAGAAAGAAAGAAAGAAAGAAAGAAAGAGGTTTCTTTAATAAAATGCAAAAACCCTATCTTATAATTGTTCTGGCAAATGATCAGAACACTTGAACCTGCATGCCAGGTAAATATTCTAATAGCTGTTTCCGAATGCAATTTCAGTACTAAATGCGCACCCTGGAAGGTGGTGGGTGAAATCCATGAATAAATATACCAACCTGCAGCTCTGCTCTGATGTTGGCACCAGTGGCAGAACGTTGACAGAAATTTTGATTGAAACTTTTTAAAAGTAACTGTCCAGACTTGAATGCGACTAAATTAAAAGTACTAAAAAACCCTGAAAAGTCAAGTTGGTGCTTGTTCCTGCTACTACCTTTCGGGCGTTGTGCTAGTGAGCGTTTTCGTGTATGTGAGTGTGTGTAATTCGCATCAGACATGTGTATATTTCATTCAAGGCCATAATACCCGTTGCAGAACCTTAACAGCAAAAACGAGATGTAGTCTGTAGCCCCCACACCATGGTGGTATTTCTGGTTTTATATTCTTATGTGTTCAGAACAGGCTCTTTGCACACTTTGCGAGAGAACGGAGCTGTGAGGACAGAGACGGTGGCTGCTCAACCTCTCTCCTGCGCGGGTGGCAGCACGAATCCCCGCGGGCAGACGGAAGGTGGCGGAGGTGCGAGGTGGGGAGGGGGCGCATTCTCCCACGCTGCTGCTGACACCCATGTGCCGCCGCCGACCCAGTGGGATCCCGTCCCTTTTAGCAAGTACCTAATGCTCTGAAATGCCCCCCACCTGTGTCCCAAACGATCCCGCGAGGAAACCCCACCGAGGTCTCATCACTCACCCAGGCGGCAAACACAGATGAGCTGAACACAAGCAACCAAGCGCGTTAGGATGAGCATTTCCAGACAGTTCGGGGGTCCTCACCACGCGGCTGCTCAGCTTCTCAGGTGCAGACGGAGGGGGCGCAAAGGAAACGTTTCTCCTCCAGTGTATAGATCGACGTGATATTGTGTGTGTGTGTGTGTGTGTGTGTGTGTGTGTGTGTGTGTGAGAGAGAGAGAGAGAGAGAGAGAGAGAGAGAGAGAGAGAGAGAGAGAGAGAGAACTAATCGAGAAAAGAACGCGTGGTGGTGGTCGCGGGAATCGGAGCCACTAGCCGAGGCGCATGTCGGCGGACGGGTGGCGGGTCTGTCTCCTTCGACGCTGCGGGGACCGCGGTCTGGGCGCTCGGAGCGCAGCGGCGCCTGGGTGTCGGGTGCGCGCTCGGCGGGGCTGGGCGCGCCGCGGCACGACGGGGGCGGAGACGGGGACGGGGACAGGGGCGGGGACGGGGACAGTGGTGGGTGCGCCGCGTGGGATCGTGCGGCTGGCCGGAGTCGCGCGCGGGGACGCGGGCGGAGGGACGCAGCTGTAGTTCAGGGTCCCGAATGTAGCCCTTCACATGTCGACACCCCTCCAGCGGCCCCTGCCAGTGGCTTCCCCGTCCTGGAGTTAGTGGAACCCGCTGGGGTTTAGGGTCTCCGCGGAGGAAAGGTCTCTTCATGAAGACTCCCATCATCTCTTTGGAAGAGAAGAGGCCAGAACCCCACTGTCCTGCACAGCCAGAAATTGACCTTTGGGATTCGCTCTTGAAAATGTTTATCATTTTATTGTTGTCCTCTCTGAGATATTAAGTGGGTCCAATCAGAAAGTGGCAGGGTAAATTGGGTGCTCCCTTCCCATTTTCCAAATCACAAAAGGAGTTCCAAACCCGTTCTCTCGAGGACAGCTGACCGCAAATGACCTCCGACCACAGTTGTGTGACCGAGTCAGACCTGCTCTTCCCCAAACTCCAATCAAACTGTCCTGCTGTGCATAGCAGCTCCGAGGAACTTTCAACTCTGCAAAGGATCGCACAAACAGAGTTTTTAATTGCTTGACTAAAAGATAAACAAAAGAAATGTAACAAAGCTGGAAAAAAACCTCTGTACGAGGGGCATGTGTCTGCGGGGGTCTCCATATCTAGACTGTGAGCGTGTTGCTGGCAGGGATTTGCCTTGTTCATAAAAGTAACTCCTCCAAACACAGAGGCAGAAATAGCCAGTAGATGTTCCTTAAATGTTTGTTGAATTAATTTGAAGCCTATATGAAAAGATAATGCAACCCCCTGAAAATTTATGACTTCTCAAAGATTTTCATTTATATATTCTTTACCTATAAGACATTTTTTTTCCCCCTAATGATATGAGACCGAATTTGGAGCTTTTGAGAAGTCCACTCTGAGACACAGAATTTCAAGTTCTGGATTTATCTCCTGTATTCTTAGCAACCATTTTATGTAGGTTATCTACAGTGCATGCTCCTGTGTCCTGCTCTTTTCTCAAAAATAGAGTTTTTGTTTTGAATTTTTAAAGGAAGTTATTGCATACAAAATTGAGTCCTGATTTCTAGTACTGCCAGCTGCCCACACTAATCTCTGCATCCGCTGAACCTCAGGTTAAACAAGCAGAGCCCCTGAATCAATTTGCTATTGTTGCGGGAATGTATTGTAATTGTGTAATAAATTTCAAATCCATTTAGAGTGTGTATTCAGGAATACACATAAGTATTAAATTGATTTTTTTTTTAATGTGAAATAAGCCAGTCAGAGAAAGACAAATACTCATATTTGGAATCTAATGGACAAAGTGAAATAATAAGCAAAATAGGGACAGACTCATACATAGAGAGCAGGCTGACTGCTATGGGAGGAAGGTGGGGAAGGAAGGTGGAGGAGCAGAGCAAAAAGGTACAAAAAGAAAAATGAAAAAACATGGACATGAACAGTGTGGAATAAGTTGTAGCTGGGATAAATGGTGAAAAAATTAACTCTTGATCTTATTCTTTCTTTGCATAAAATTGAAATTCTGTCACTTTGAGAAGAATTACAATGGGGGCTATTTGCCCCATTTCCACTGAGGAAGACAATTTTTGCCATCCCTGCAAATGTGTATATAAACTAGAAATGCACTGAGAAGTCAGGGATAGTAGTCGAGGAGCAGGCAGAGGAGGTTTTCTAAAGAAATGTCGTTAAGTGAGAAGGACTAGCAGGAAAATGACGATGTCTAAAGGTGTGGGAACAACCCTGGCCAGCTGACTGGTAGAGCATCAACCCGGCGTGTGGAAGTCTTGGGTTTTATTCTGGTCAAGGGCACACAATAGAAGCGACCACCTGCTTCTCCACCCTTCCTCCTTTTCTCTCTCTCTCTCCCCCTTCCATAGCCATGACTCAGTTGGAGCAAGTTGGCCTAAGGTGCTAAAACAGCTTTGTTGCTGAGCAATGGACTGACGGCCCCAGATGAAAAGAGCATCACCCCATAGAGGGCTTGCCGGGTGGATTCTAGTGGGGTGGATGTGGGAGTCTGTTTTTCTGCCTCCCTACTTCTCACTTAAGGAAAAAAAAAGTGTGGGGACAAGAATGAAAGAAGCAGAACCAGATGCTATAAAAACAACGTGAATTCAATCTGAGCATATTAAGTGGGGTCAGACTATGGAAAGCATTGATTCCCTAGCAGAAGTACTTACACATGAAACTCTACATAAGACAGGATCACATAGGGAACTTCCAAGGACTGTTTAGAAGCTAGTTTTGCTTAGGGACATGTATAGTATTCCTTAAGGTCTCAATTATCAAGTCTACCTGACTAGCCTGCCAGAACAATCCAACAATAACAGCAATCTGCTAACTCCTCTCTCACTTGGCCTGAAAGTCACATCATTAGTCACTTTTGAATTAGATCAAAAAACAATGGCACTGTTGAAACCAAAGTTACCCTGTTAAAAAGGACAGATGGCTCCTGTGGTCTCTGCTAATTCACTACTCAGTTAAAATTATTGTCATTCTTCTAAGAAGACACAGAAGCCACCTCTAAGGAGTTGTCAATTTGCTATTGAGGTTTGTATGGGGAGCAGGATGGCAACCAATTCTGTGTGACAGAGTGACAGCGGTGGAAAGCTGATTCGGAGAACCAGCCAATGTGCAGCTGATGGTCCTGGGGAGGGTGATGGAGTGGAAGGTTCAGGTGGTTCAGGTCCTTAAAAAAAGGTCATTGCTAAACTCAGGTGCTGCAGAAGAGAAGACACCCGAAGGGCAGGAACATCAGTAGCCTATTGTATCTCACGTTTCATAATTTTATGTGGTCATGGTCATTTCTGAGATGTGTTGCCTGATTAATATTCATTAGTTATTGTGATTTAAAATTAAAAGCCTATGAAACCACATTAGAGTCTGAATCTCTCTACCTTTGTATTTACCCATATATAGATGAATTGAGCCTGACCAGGTGGTGGTACAGTGGATAGAGTCTAAAACTGGAATGCAGAGAACCCAGGTTTGAAACCTCAAGGTTGCTGGCTTGAGTGCAGGCTCATCTGGTTTCAGCAAGCCTCACCAGCTTGAACCCTAGGTCACTGGCTTGAGCAAGGGGTCACTCTGCTCTGTTGCAGCCCCCTGGTCAAGGCACATATGAGAAAGCAATCAATGAACAACTAAGATGCTGCAACAAAGAATTGATGTTTCTCATCTCTCACCCTGGATTCCTGCTGTCTGTCTGTCTTTCTCTCTGTCTCTGTCACAAATATATATATATATATATATATATATATATATATATATATATATATATATATACACACAAATTGATAAATATAGATTTCTAATATTTATATTTATACTATTTTTTTATTTATTTATATCTTTTGTATATATTCTAGACATATATTTTATAATCTCTAATATTATATGTGTGTATGTGCTGGTAGTTTATTTATGTTATGCCCTATATGTCAATCACACATAAGTCCTGGAAACTTGTATTTATATGCAGAATTCAGTACATTCATGGGAGGATACTTTATTTTTTAAAATAATAAAAACAACACAGGACACAACTAATATGATATCTGGGTAGCTCAATGAACATCTTGCTTGTTTGGTCGTTATTATCTTGAATTTTTAAGTGAAATGTATCCAGAGGCTGCTAATGGCAATTGATGAGAGAGTCATTGCATTTTTTGCTTTTTACCATAAACTCTTTCATTTCTAAACATTGAAATAAAGCTTGGGATCCTCTAGTGGGTCTCCATCTTGCTTTTCAACCAGATTTTTGGTTAACTCAATTGTAGCCGAAGTTTCGGTGAGCATCCAGAAACCTTACTCACAAGATGAAGGTTAGTTCATTTCCATTTACTACACAGCCACAGCTGTAGCCAGAGAAGAACCATAGCCGTCCTGTTGCTCATACCAGCTGTCAAAGACGTAACCCTGGTGGGGCTGGAACTCTTTGCCAGTACTGGAAATAATCATTTTTTTTTGAGTTATGCCAACAAAATAAAGCTATAGGGTAAATATCTTTATCCTTCCATCTATCAATTCATCAATTCATCTAACCACCTGTATGAGTTCTGTAAAATTAATCCTTTATATTTCTTTCTTTTTTTACCCAACACATTTCTATTGTGTGTATGTTATAAATCATGCATTGTTTTAGGGGTTGATCACTCAAAATATGACATGCTCCATCACTACGGTAAAGTAACTCACTGCCTAAAAGGAGATAAAGGCATTGCTACTACAAAATGTTTTTATTTGATGAGGATTGCCAGGTAAAATAAGGGATGCCTAGTTAAATCTGAATTTCAGATAAACAATAACAAATTTTTAGTGGAAAATAATTTTAGTGCACGACGATGCACTAAAGTTAATTAACAAACTTAAGGAATGGATTTTCAGTATGAATAATTCTTATTTACTCATTAATTTTTAGTATACTTCCAGGCAACATTTGGGACTTTTTAAATTATTATTAAGTGAGAGGCAGGGAAGCAAAGAGACAGATTCCCACACATGCTCTGACCAGGATCCACCTGGCAAACCCTCTACCAGGGCAATACTTTGCACATCTGGGGCTGCTGCTGCATTGCTTGGTAACCAAGCTATTTTAGCACCTTAGGTGAGGCCATGGAGCCATCCTCAGAGCCTGGGGTCAAATATGCTTGAACCATTGAGCCATGGTTATGGGAGGGTTAAAGGAAGAGAAAGAGATAGAGATAGAGAGAAGAGGAAGGGCAGGGAAGGAAATGATCACTTCTTCTGTGTGCCATGACTGAGAATCAAACCCAGGACATCCACATGTCAACACTCTATTGCTGAGCCAAGCGGCCAGGGCAGGACATATTGTTTTTGGTTTTTCTTTTTCTTTCTTTAAATTTTTTTTTATTTATGATTTTTATTTATTGTGTTTACGTAGATTCAAGTATACCACTGAATGTATCTCTCCCCACCATTGTGTTCCCCTCGGTGCCCCCCCCCGTTTGTCCCCTCCTCCCAATGTTTTCCCCCTTCCCCCCAGGATTTGCTGTCCTGTTTTCTATAATGCTGTGTTATCTATATATAATTTCACTAATCTCTTTCCCTTCTCTGCTCCCATCTTCTCTTCCACTTTTCCTCTGGTCCCTTTGATCCCACCTCTGCCTCTGTTCTGTTCCTCAGTTCACATTGTTCATTGGATTCCTAAAATGAGTGAGGTCATATGATATTTTTCTTTCTCTGCCTGGCTTATTTCACTTAACATGATAGTTTCCAGGTCCATCCATGTTGTCGCAAAAGGTAAGATTTCCTTCTTACTCATGGTCACGTAGTATTACATTGTGTATATGTACCACTGCTTTTTAATCCACTTGTACACTGACGGACACTTGGGCTGTTTCCAGATCTGGGCTATTGTAAGCAATGCTGCAATAAACATGGGAGTGCATTTCTTCTTTTGTATCAGTGATTTGGTATTAGGATATATTCCTGAAAGTGGGATAGCTGGGTCAAAAGGCACATCCATTTTTAATTTTTTGAGGAATTTCCACATTGTTTTCCACAGTGACTGCACCAGTCTGCATGCCCATCAGCAGTGCAGGAGGGTTCCCTTTTCTCCAGACCCTCGCCAGCACTTGTTATGAGTTGTTTTGATTATGTGTTAATGAGAGCCATTTTGACAGGTATGAGGTGGTATCTCATTGTGGTTTTAATTTGCATTTCTCTAATGATTAGTGATGTTGAACATTTTTTTATATGCCTATTGTCTATCTGTATATTCTCTTTGGAGAAATGTCTATTGATTTCTTTTGCCCATTTTTTGATTGGATTGTTTACCTTTCTGGAATTGAGTTTTACAAATTCTTGATAAATTTTGGTTATTAACCACTTATGAGATGTATTGGCGGCTATGTTCTCTCATTGTGTGGGTTGTCTTTTTATTCAGTTCATATTGTCTTTAGCTGTGCAAAAGCTTTTTAGTTTGATATAGTCCCATTTGTTCCTGTCCTTTATTTCACTTGCCTGTGGAGATAAATCAGCAAAAGTATTGCTATGAGAGATATCAGAGAGTTTATTGCCTATGTTTTCTTCCAGGATGTTTATGGTTTCATGGCTTGCATTTAAGTCTTTTATCCATTTTGAGTTTATCTTTTTGAATGATGTATGTTGATGGTCTAGTTTCATTTTTGTGCAGGTAGCTGTCCAATTTTTTTGAACTCCATTTGTTAAAGAGACTGTCTTTACTCCATTGTATGCTCTTACCTCCTTTGTCAAATATAATTGTCCATATAGGAGTGGGTTTATTTCTGGGTTCTCTGTTCTATTCCATTGATTTGTATGCCTGTTCCTATGCTAGTACCAAGCTGTTTTGAGTATGATGGCCTTGTAGTATAACTTGATATCAGGAAGTGTGATACCACAGACTTTATTCTTCTTTTTTAAGATTGCTGAGGCTATTTGTGTATTTCTTTGTTTCCATATACATTTTTTGAATATTTTTTCTATATCTTTGAAGTATGTCATTGGTATTTCAATAGGAATTGCATTAAATTTATAGATTGCTTTGGGTAATACAGACATTTTAATCATGTTTATTCTTCCTATCCATCAACACGGTTTGTGCTTCCACTTGTTTGTATCTTCTTTGATTTCCTTTATCAATGTTTTCTAATTTCCGACTACAAATCTTTAATCTCTTTGGTTAAATTTACTCCTAGGTACTTTATTTTTTGTTGTTGTAATAGTAAAAGGGATTGTTTTCTTAATTTCTCTTTCAGACAGTTCATTGTTGGTGTATAAAGATGCCACTGATTTCTGAATATTGATTTTATATCCTGCCACCTTGCTGAATTCATTTATCAGGCTCAGTAGTTTTCTGACTGAGACTTTACGGTTTTCTATGTACAGTATTATATCATCAGCAAATAATAATAGTTTTATTTCTTCTTTTCCAATTTGGATGCCTTTTATTTCTTCTTGTCTCATTGCTGTGGCTAAAACTTCCAGAATTATGCTGAATAAGAATGGTGAAACTCTGCTTTGTTCTTGATTTTAAGAGGATTTCTTTTAATTTTTGCCCATTGATTATGATGTTGACTTTGGCATTGTCATAGACGGCCTTTATCATGTTGAGGTATAATCCCTGTATCCCCACTTAGCTGAGAATTTTGATCATAAATGGGTGCTGGGTTTTATCAAATGCTTTTTCTGCATCTATTGATATTATTGTGTGGTTTTTATTCCTTATTTTGTTTATGTGTTGAATCACATTGTTTGTTTTGCAAATTTTGTACCAGCCTTGTCTCCCCAGAATAAATCCCACATAATCATGATGTATGATTTTTTTTCATGCATTGCTGGATCTGATTTGCTAATATTTTGTTGAGAATTTTAGCATTTAAGTTCATTAGGGATATTGTTTTATAGGTTTTTTTTTCTTTGTAGTGTCTTTGCCTGGTTTTGAAATCAGTATTATGCTTGCCTCATAAAAGGAGTTTGGAAGTCTTCTCTTCTCTTAAATTTTTTTGAAAGAGCTTAAGAAGAATAGGAGTTAGGCCTGACCAGGCGTGGTGCAGTGGATAGAGCATCAGACTGGGTGCGGAAGACCCAGGTTCGAGACCCCGAGCTCACCAGCTTGAGCGCGGGCCCATCTGGCTTGAGCAAAAAAGCTCGCCAGCTTGGACCCAAGGTCGCTAGCTCCAGCAAGGAGTGGTTTGGTCTGCTGAAGGTCTGCGGTCAAGGCACATGTGAGAAAGCAATCAATGAACAACTAAGGTGTTGCAACGGCAACGAAAAGCTAATGATTGATGCTTCTCACCTCTCTCCACTCCTGTCTGTCTGTCCCTGTCTATCCCTCTCTTTGTCCTTATTAAAAAAAAAAAAAGAATAGGAGTTAGTTCTTCTTTGAATATTAGATAAAATTTGCCTGTGAAGCCATCTGGCCCAGGACTTTTGTTTGTTGGGAGTTTTTTGATAACTGTTTCAATCTCATTTGATGAAATCAGCCTGTTTAGTTTTTCTGAATCTTCTATATTAATTTTTAAAAGATTATGTTTCAAGGAATTTGTCCATTTTCCTAAGTTGTCTAATTTTTTGACATACAGTTCTTTATAGTATTTTCTTGCAATCCTTTGTATTTCTGCTGTGTCAGTTGTTACTTCTCCTCTCTTGTTCCTGATTTTATTTGAGTCCTCTCTTTTTTTCTTGGTGAGTCTGGTTAAAGGTTCATCTAACTTGTTTACCTTTTCAAAGAACAAGCTCTTGGTTTCATTGATCCTCTGTATTGTTTTTTAACCTCTATGTCATTTATTTACACTCTGATCTTTATTATTTCCTTCCTTCTACTTCCTCTGTGTTTTACTTGCAGTTATTTTTCTAGTTCTTTTGGATGTAGGGTTAAATTGTTTATTTGAGCTTTTTCTAGCTTCTTAAGGTATGCCTGTAAGGCTATGAACTTCCCTATCAGGACTGCTTTTGCTGTGTCTCATAAATTTTGAGTTGTTGCATGTTCATTTTCATTTGTTTCAAAGAAATTTTTTATTTTTTTCTTGATCTCATTGTTAATCCTTTGCTATTTAATAATATGCTATTTAGTTTCCAAAGTGGTTGAGTGTTTCTCAGTTTTTCTATTGTAGTTGATTTCTAGTTTCATGCCATTATGATCCAAGAAGATGCTTGATATGATTTCAATCTTCTTAAATTTATTGAGACTCATTTTGTGTTGCAACATATGGTCTATCCTAGAGAATGTACCGTGAGCACTTGAAAAGAATGTATATTCTGCTGCTTTAGGGTGAAAAGTTCTGAAGATATTTATTAAATCCAGTTGATCTAGTATGTCGTTTAAGTCTTCTGTTTCTTTATTAATTTTCTGTCTTGAGGATCTTTCCATTGATGTTAGTGGGGTATTAAAATCCCCTACTATTATAGTATTGCTGTTGATATCGCCCTTTATGTCCATCAAAATCTTCTCTATATATTTAGGTGTTCCTATATTAGGTGCATAAAAATGTTTAATGGTTATATCTTTGTGTTGGATTGTTTCTTTTATCATTATGTAGTGACTTTCTTTATCCTTTTCTATAGCCTTTGTTTTAAAGTATATTTTGTCAGATATAAGTATTGCTACCCCAGTTTTATTTTTCATTTCCATTTGCATGACATATTATTTTCCATTCTTTTACTTTCAGTTTATGTGTATTTTTGGTTTTGAGGTGGGTCTCTTGTAGACAGTATATGGATGGGTCCTGTTTTCTTATCCACACAGCTACCCTATGTCATTTGATTGTAGCATTTAATCCATTTGCTTTTAAGGTTATTATTGATATATAGTTGTTTATTGCCATTTTATTCTTTAAATATACATTCCTCTTTTACTAGATTTTTACCCCCTTTGTTCTGTTTACAGCAGGCCCCTTAACATATCTTGTAGCCTTGGGTTGCTTGTAATGAGTTCCTTGATTTTTTTTTTTCTGAAAAGCTTTTTATATCTTCTTCAATTTTAAATGATAGCCTTGCTGAATAGAGAAGGCTTAGTTGCAGGCTCTTGTTTTGCACTACTTTTAATATTTCTTGCCATTCCCTGATGGCCTCTAATGTTTCTGTTGAGAAGTCATATGTCATCCTTACGGGGGCTCCTCTGCAGGTAATTGACTGCTTTTCTTTTACAGCTTTTAATATTCTTTCTTTATCTCTAATTTTTTGTATTTTAATTATGATGTGTCTTAGAGTAGGTCTCTTTGGGTTCATCCTTAATGGGACTCTCTGTGGTTCTTAAACTTGTGTGACTTTTTCTTTCATCAATTTAGGGAAGTTTTCAACTGATTTCTTCAATCAGATTCTCTATTCTTGATCTTTCTCTTTTCTTTCAGGAACCCATATGATGCGTATGTTGTTTCTCTTCATGTTGTCACAGAGCTCTCTTAGTTTCCTTCCTCAGACTTTTTGAACCTCTTTTCTTTTTGCTGCCCTGCTACCTTGCTTTTGTTTATCTTATCCTCCAAATCGCTGATTTGATCCTCACCTTCATCCATCCTGCTGTTAATTTTTTCTAGTGTGGTCTTCGTTTCTGATATTGTATTTGTCATTCAGACTGGTTCTTTTCTTTATTTCAATGTCCTTTTTGATACTTGCTCTCTTTTTATTTAGGTTCTTGTTATGTCCATTCATTGTTGCTCTAAGATCTTTGAGCATACTAGCAATCATTATTTTAAACTCTGCATTTGGTTATTTGGTTATTTCCATGTAACTCATGTCTTATTCTGGGGATTTCTCTTGTTGAGTCATTTGGGTTGCATTTCTCTGCCTTCCCATTTTGTCTGTGTATAAGAAGGCTGTGGCCACAGGAGACAAATGAGTGCGGCCTCTGTTTTTGCTAGGTGTGGTATGTCTGCAGGCCTGCCACCCCCACTGTTTTTGCCTTTGGCATTTGGGCATGGGTGTTGCCATTGCCGGCCTACTGCTGCAGTAGCTGCGGATTCCTCCTCGCCTCTGCTGGAAGGAGTATGTTTGTGTCCCCAGGCTGCAAGTCTTGGCCAGCCCCTGGTCTCCACACCGCCCCCATGGGTGGGACTGAGCTTGCACTGTGGATGAAAGCCCTGGCCAGGATCTGGCTTCTGCTCCACCCCTGCAGGCAGGACTGCCTTATGCTTTTGTGCTGCAAGCCCTGGCCAGCCTCTGGCTTCTGCCTGGCCCCAAGGGCAGGACTGTGCTAACGCATCTAGGCTGCAAGCCTTGGTGGGCCCCTGGCCTTCACACTGCCCCAGCGGGCCAGATAGTGCTCACACACCAGGGTGCAAGCCTCAGCTCTTTGAGCAGGGCTGCGCTTGCCCACCCAGCTGCACGCCACAAGCCTCAGCCCATTCCCTGGCTTCTGCCTGCCCCTGAGGGCAGGACTACTGGCAAGACAGCTGTCGCATGCCATACCTGCAGCTGCAGGTCAGACTGCTATCTGTGCACCTCTTTCTCAGCCACGACCAACCCCCGACTTCTGCCCCCACAGGCCGACTGCTCTTGTGCCCAGGCCACAGCCTTGGCCTGTCCCTGGCTTCCACACCCACCAACGGGACCATGTTCCTGCATCCTGCTTCTGCCCGCCCTCTGGTGAGCACTCAGCAGTGTCGGGGTGGTGATGCAGCTCAGACCTTAGCACTCAATACTGTATCCCTGATGGCTCCCTGCTTCTAAGTGATTCTTTGCTCTGACTGCAGCAGGTGGGCTTCTGTTTGCTTGGTGACCTGCTTCCCTTTGCTGGTATTGCTGGTTCCAGGGAAAATATTCACTATAGATTTGGGGAGTGACTCAGCCCAGGGGTTAGGGTGGCTGTCTCTCAAAGTGTTTCTCCCTGTTCCTCCTGGAGTTCACTCTCTTCTTGCTACTCTGGTCCTCTCAGCTCTTCCCATCCCCTGAGCCCTGGGTGAGTGATTGTGAAAGAAGTTTTCTGTGTGGTCCCTTTAAGACAAATATTAGGTTTGAGAAATCTGTCTCTTTCTTGCAAAAAGTATCCTGGCTTATTTTGCAGCTAAATATTGTCCATACGCCTCTTCTAGGCTCTGGAGCTGCAGGCTCGGACTTTGGTCCTGGGGCCCTGGACCCTCCCATCTTCAGGAAACTCTGCTCCCACCACACGAGTCCCTCTGGCCTGCCACTAGCTCTCCGGAGCTGGGCAGCCCTCTCTGCATTTCTGCTTTTCCTACCAGTCTCAGTGTGGCTTCTTAGGTGATTTTTGGTTATAGATTCCTCTTTGTTTAGCTCAAAGTTAGTTTTTCCAGATGATTGTTCTTAAAATTAAGTTGTAATCCACTTTGGTTTTGGGAGGTGGAAGTTGGAATGTCCACCTAATCCATCTCCATTTTGCCACCCCCAACAGGATTTGGGACATATTGTTTTAAAAATTCATTGTTTATCTGAAGATTAAATTTAACTGGATGTCCTATATTTTTATTTGCTAAGCTTGACCATCATACTTTGGTGGGTCTGGGAATTGTCTGATGTCAGGGCTAGTCATTTGTGGTGGTGAAATGTCCATGGTCTCCCGTAAGTTTCCTATTCTGCAAATTATTTCTGAAGTGTACTTTATGTGAATAAATACAGAAGCAGATGGAGGAGGAAGGGCATTTTCTCTGTATTCTGTATGGCTCAGAACTACAGAATATTGTGTGGTCAGCAGTGGTAAAATTCAAACAATTTAACAGCTGGTTCTCTGCCTTAATGACCATTTTAAGTATAAAAAAACAATATAGAGAAAGGTAGTTTATTATGTCATGCATTTTATGCTTAAATAAGAACAATAAAAAAGGTATACAAAACTAGATTATAAGAGTTTTAAAATATTAATGAAATAATACAAAATAATACCTGACAGAAAAGCAATAGAACTGTTATTTAAGATATTTCCATATTGCTTCTTGATTGGCATCCTCACTTGCAATTTTTTTCACCTATGGACAAAATGAACATTGCTACATATGAAGATGAATGTTAAAAAAGAATAAGGAATGTGTATTTGTGATTTCCACATTGGGTGGCTGCCCAGGCACTCACCTTAAAGAGAACTGATTACGAATGTCATTTTAACAACTGGTTCACTGAACTCAACAAAAAATTAGGTATTGGTTCTGCTGAGCCAGTGTGAACCAGCTGAATCCTACCACAGGTGGTCACTGAATAAAACATGGAATTAAGGGGCACGTAAAATATCTACTTCTTATAGTGCAACAATAATAAGTTGTTCCTGTTTTGCTCACGTATACTATTATTGCTCGCTTTTATCTATTATCATTGACAAATATATTTGAGCAAAAATCATTAAGTTGAATCAATTCAATATTTCCAGACCAAGAATGTAATCATTATTTCTTTAGAAGTAAAATTGGTTTCTGTGATTGTAAGATATTTGTCAAAAGCATGTCTGATTTTACTTGAAACCAAGCATTTTAGGTTGTAAGGATAAACTTATGATGTGTTTTGTACATTTCAAATTTTGTTCACATGTGATTGACACAATGGCATATATTCAGTATGATGGTAGTGAAATTTCTGAAAAAACTGAAGAGTAATTTTACGTCCTGCAGGAGTCAAGACTTTTGTTTGGATTCATCCTACTGTAACTTTCTACCTAAAAAGCAGAGAGAAACCTTCCTGAGTTTTGTATCTTTGTTTCTTGGGAGTTTAGCTAGATGGCCTATTACATCCTTTTCATGATATCAAACATGAAATAGGCAGGAGGACCCTCACTGATAATCCCAGAGCTGAGTGTGACATGGCATCCTGAGTCCCTCTGAAGGAGGGACAATTATGTTTAAGAGAAAACCATATAAATATACAGTATACAGTGGGATACTCCTCAGCCATAAGAAATGATGACATATTGCTATTTACAACATGAATGGACCCTAAGAACATTATACTGAGTGAAATAAGTAAATCGGAAAAAGCTAAGTACAATATGATTTCACACATATGTGGGATATAAACTGAGATTCATGGACACAGACAAAAGTGAAATGGTTACCCAGGGTGGGCACAAAACACAATTAACAGTTTTAATGCTATAGAGATATTCACCTAAAAACTTTTTTTTTATTCAATAAGAAGAGGAGAGGCAGAGACAGACTACCACATGCACCCCCGATTAGTATCACCCAGCAAACCCACTACGGGGCTATGCTCTGCCCATCTGGAGAGTTACTTCATTGCTCAGCAACCAAGCTCTTCTTAGGGCCTGAGGCATAGGCCATAGAGCCATTTTCAGCACCTGGGACCAACTCACTCTAATTGAACCATGGCTGCAAAAGAGGGAGAGAGACAGAGAGAGAGAAAGAGAGAAATAAGAGGGAAAGGGGTGGAGAAGCACCCCTTTTTGATGCTTCTCCTTTTAGATGCTTCCCTGACTGGGAATAAAACCCGGGACATCTACACACTGGGCTACGCTCTACCACTGAGCCAACCAGCCAGGGCTGAGATGTTCCCCTGAAACTTATGTACTGTTATTAATCAATGTCACCCCATTAAATTTAATTTCAAAATAAAAAATTCTTTAAAATAAAAGAAAACCGGAGGAGGAGCAAGATGGCGACGGAGTAGGCGGACGTACCAACTTCCAACTCCCAGAACCAAAGTGGATTACAACGCAATTTTAAGAACCATCACCTGGATAAACCAACTTTGAACAAAACTAAGTGGACTCTTCAACCAAGGAACACAGAAGAAGCCACATTGAGACTGGTAGGAATAGCGAAAACGTGAAAAGGGCTGCCCAGCTCCCCGGAGCAAACGGCAGCCCGGAGAGACCCGTGTGGCGGGAGGAAAGTTTGGCAGAGAGGGAGGGACCTGGGTCCCAGGAACCAAGCCCCAGCCTGCAGTCCCAGAGCCTAGAAGAGGCGTTTGGACAGATTTGAGTTGTGAAACAAGTGAGGGAGCTCCCAGGCCTACAGTGTGGAGTATTAGGTCCCTTCCTACTCTGCTGAGGGCTGCTTAAGGTTTTGGGGCGGCAGGACGCTGAAACGCGGTTCTGTCGGCGTGGGCGGAGGCCAAGCCGGTGGGAGATCGGTCTAGCCCAGAGGGTAGGAGGGGAAGCGCGAGAGCGGTCCGGAAGCTGCGGGCCCGCCTTTAATCCCACTTACGGGGACGGGGACAAAGCGGGAGGCCAGGAACAGGCAGGCCCTGCGCAAGCCGGCCCTGACCGCAGGGACCGGGCTAGGACCAGGGACGGGCAGGGGCTCGTGGCTGAGCTGACACTACCAGTCCCCTCGCCCCCGGCCGGAGAAACCGCGGTTGGCCAGTATACGTGCGCGAGCGGGCTCCGAGCACGAGAACGGGGTGGACCCCGAGACGGGTGGAGGCTCGCAGCTGAGCCCACGCTATTATCCCCATCCGGCCGGAGAAAACGCGAATAGCATTCATACGTGCACGAGCGGGCTCCGAACGCGGGGGCGGGGTAGAGTCCGGGACGAGCGGAAGTACGCAGCTCGGCGGAAGCCAGCAAACACGCCCGCCCCAATAAACCTTGGTTTCCGACCCTGCGCAAAGGGCCCTGGCCTCGAGGGCGGGGCTAAAGCTCCGGACGGGCAAAGGCTTACAGCTGAGAGCACGTCAAAAGCCCCGCCTAACCCGCGGAACTGTAGCGAGCAGGCTCCGACTGCTGGTTCTGGGCGGAAGTCCGGAAATAGGCTGGGTCCGCAGCTGAGGAAAGGTGCTCACCTCTACCCTTGGTGCTGATCTTGTGGCTTCAGTGACAGCCCCTCCCACGGAGGAGAGGCAGAAATCACAGCAAAAGCCACAGTGGGCCCGCGCTGGCAACGCTCATACCCAACCACCCTAGGCACCGGCAGAGGGGGTGGGGGGCCTGCAGATAGACCACACCTAGAGAACACAAAGGCAACACCTACTGGACTCCAGTGGCCACAACTTGCTTATACACAGAAAAAATGGGCAGGCAGAGGAATGCAAACCAAATGAATCAAGAGAAATCCCCAGAGAAGGACCTGAATGAACCAGATATAACCAAATTACCGGAAGCAGAATTTAGAATAATGATAGTTAGGATGTTCAAAGAAATTAGAGCAACAATGGATAGTCATTATGAACACCTAAATAAAGAGATAACAAGTATAAAAAATGAAATTGAAATAATAAAAAAGAATCAGACAGAAATGACAAATACAGTATCAGAACTGAAGACCACAATGGAAGGAATTAAAAGCAGGATGGATGACGCTGAGGATCGAATAAGCGAGTTAGAGGACACAATAAACAAAGGCACAGAAGCAGAGAAGAAAAAGGAAAAGAGACTTAAAAAATGTGAGGAAACTCTAAGGGAGCTTTGTGACAACATGAAGAGAAACAACATTCGCATCATAGGGGTGCCTGAAGAAGAGGAGAGAGGACAGGAAATGGAAACTTTGTTCAATCAAATCATAGCAGAAAACTTTCCTAAATTAAGGCTGGGAAACACTCCACACATTCAAGAAGCACACAGAACTCCATTAAAGAGAAACCCAAAAAGATCTACACCAAGACACATCATAGTTAAAATACCAAAGCTAATGGATAAAGAAAAAATTTTAAAAGCTGCTAGAGAAAAAAAGGCTATCACCTACAAAGGAGCCCCCATAAGGATGACATCAGACTTCTCAACAGAAACACTTGAGGCCAGAAGGGAATGGCAAGAAATAATCAAAGTAATGCAGAACAAGAACCTACAACCAAGACTACTTTATCCAGCAAGGCTAACGTTTAAAATTGAAGGAGAAATAAAGAGCTTCCCAGAAAAAGAAAGCCTCAAGGAATTCATAAAAACCAAACCAATTCTGCAAGAGATACTAAGGGGCCTCTTGTGAACAGTTTAAAGGGAGGAATGAATAGAGCAAAAGAAGAATACAGCTTTAAAGAATAAAATGGCAATAAACAACTACATATCAATAATAACCTTAAATGTAAATGGATTAAATGATCCAATCAAAAGACATAGGGTAGCTGCATGGATAAAGAAAAAGGACCCATACATATGCTGTCTACAAGAGACACACCTTAAAACAAAAGATGCTCATAGACTGAAGGTAAAAGGATGGAAAAAAATATTTCATGCAAATGGAAATGAAAAAAAAGCAGGGGTAGCAATACTTATATCAGACAAAATGGACTTTAAAACAAAGGCTGTAGTAAGAGATAAAGGAGGACACTACATAATGATAAAGGGAACAATTCAACAGGAAGATATAACTATTGTAAATATCTATGCACCAAATATAGGAGCCCCGACATACATAAAGCAAACTTTGATGGATATAAAGGGCGAGATTAACAGCAATACTATCATAGTAGGGGATTTCAATACCCCTCTAACAACACTGGATAGATCCTCAAGAAAGAAAATTAATAAAGAAACAGCAGACTTAAAGGATACACTAGATCAACTTGATTTAATAGATATCTTCAGAACTTTTCACCCTAAAGCAGTAGAATATACATTCTTCTCAAGCGCTCATGGTACGTTTTCTAGGATAGACCACATGTTAGGACACAAAAATGGTCTCAATAAATTTAAGAAGATTGAAATCATATCAAGCATTTTCTCTGATCACAAAGCCATGAAACTAGAAATTAACCACAAAAGAAAAACTGAAAAATACTCAAACACTTGGAAACTAAATAGCATGTTATTAAATAATGAATGGATTAACAATGAGATCAAAGAAGAAATAAAAAAGTTTCTAGAAACAAATGATAATGAGCATACATCAACTCAAAATTTATGGGACACAGCAAAAGCAGTTCTGAGAGGGAAGTTTATTGCACTACAGGCATATCATATGAAGCTAGAAAAAGCTCAAATAAGCAACCTAACCCTGCATCTAAAAGAACTAGAAAAACAACAACAAATAAAACCCAAGACAAGTAGAAGGAAGGAAATAATAAAGGTCAGAGCAGAAATAAATGACATAGAGGCTAAGGAAACAATACAGAGGATCAATGAAACAAGAAGCTGGTTCTTTGAAAAGGTAAACAAGATTGATGAACCTTTAACTAGACTCACCAAGAAAAAAAGAGAGAGGACTCAAATAAATAAAATTAGAAAGGACAGTGGAGAAATAACAACTGACACAACAGAAATACAAAGCATTGTAAGAAAATACTATGAAGAACTATATGCCAAAAAATTAGACAATCTTGGTGAAATGGACAAATTTCTTGAATCATATAACCTTCCAAAAATCAATCTGGAAGAATCAGAACACCTAAACAGACCAATTACAACAAATGAGATAGAAACAGTTATCAAAAAACTCCCAAAAAAGAAAAGTCCTGGGCCTGATGGCTTCACAAGTGAATTCTATCAAAAATTCAAAGAAGAACTAATTCCTATTCTCCTCAAGCTATTTCAAAAAATTCAAGAGGAAGGAAGACTTCCAAACTCCTTTTATGAGGCGAGCATAATTCTGATCCCAAAACCGGGCAAAGACAACACAAAGAAAGAAAATTATAGGCCTATATCCCTGATGAATTTAGACGCTAAAATTCTCAACAAAATATTAGCCAACCGGATCCAGCAATATATGAAAAAAATCATACACCACGATCAAGTGGGATTTATTCTGGAGAGGCAAGGCTGGTTCAATATTCGCAAATCAATCAATGTGATTCACCACATAAACAAAAGGAAGGACAAAAATCACATGATAATTTCAATAGATGCAGAAAAGGCATTTGATAAAATCCAGCACCCATTCATGCTCAAAACTCTCAGTAAAGTGGGAATACAGGGATCATTCCTTAACATGATAAAGGCCATCTACGATAAACCGACAGCAAACATCATACTAAATGGACAAAGATTAAAAGCAATCCCCTTAAGATCAGGAACCAGGCAGGGTTGCCCACTTTCACCACTCTTATTCAACATAGTTCTGGAAGTCCTAGCTACAGCACTCAGACAAGAAGAAGAAATAAAAGGCATACAAATTGGAAAAGAGGAAGTAAAACTGTCATTATTTGCAGATGATATGATATTGTATATTGAAAACCCTAAAGTCTCAGTCAAAAGACTACTGGACCTTATAAATGATTTCAGCAAGGTGGCAGGATATAAAATTAATACTCAGAAATCAGAGGCATTTCTATACACCAACAATGAAATATCAGCAAAAGAAATTAAGGAAACAATCCCCTTCACTATTGCAGCCAAAAAAATAAAGTACCTAGGAGTAAATTTAACCAAGGAGGTTAAGGACTTGTACTCGGAAAATTATAGAGCATTGATAAAAGAAATCAAGGAAGATACAAACAAGTGGAAGCATATACCGTGCTCATGGCTAGGAAGAATAAACATCATTAAAATGTCTATATTACCTAAAGCAATTTATAAATTCAATGCAATACCAATTAAAATACCAATGACATACTTCAAAGATATAGAACACATATTCCAAAAATTTATATGGAACCAAAAAAGAACACGAATAGCCTCAGCAATCTTAAAAAGAAAAAATAAAGCAGGAGGTATCACGCTTCCTGATATCAAGGTTTACTATAAGGCCATTATACTCAAGACAGTCTGGTACTGGCATAAGAACAGGCACATAGATCAATGGAACAGAACAGAGAACCCAGAAATAAACCCACAGCTTTATGGACAACTGATATTTGACAAAGGAGGAAAGAACATACAATGGAGTAAAGACAGCCTCTTTAACAAATGGTGTTGGGAAAATTGGACATCTACCTGCAAAAAAATGAAACTAGACCATCAACTTACACCATTCACAAAAACAAACTCAAAATGGATAAAAGACTTAAATGTAAGCCGTGAAACCATAAGCATCTTAGAAGAAAACATAGGCAGCAAGCTCTCCGACATCTGTAGCAGCGGTATATTTGCCGATTTATCTTCATGGGCAACTGAAATAAAAGGCAAGATAAACAAATGGGACTATATCAAACTAAAAAGTTTTTGCACAGCTAAAGACAATAGGAACAGAATAAAAAGACAAACCACACAATGGGAGAACATATTCGACAGCACATCTGATAAGGGGTTAATTACTAAAATTTATAAAGAACTTATAAAACGCAACACCAGGAAGACAAACAACCCAATCAAAAAATGGGCAAAAGAAATGAATAGAAATTTCTCCAAAGAGGACATACAGATGGCCAATAGGCATATGAAAAAATGCTCAACATCACTAATCATTAGAGAAATGCAAATTAAAACCACAATGAGATATCACCTCACACCAGTCAGAATGGCACTTATCAGCAAAACAACACAGAATAAGTGCTGGCGAGGATGTGGAGAAAAGGGAACCCTTCTGCACTGCTGGTGGGAATGCAGACTGGTGCAGCCACTGTGGAAAACAGTTTGGAGATTCCTCAGAAAATTAAAAATCGAACTGCCTTTTGACCCAGCTATCCCACTTTTAGGAATATACCCTAAGAACACCATAGCACTGTTCGAAAAGAAGAAATGCGCCCCCATGTTCGTGGCAGCATTGTTCACAATAGCGAAGATCTGGAAACAGCCCAAGTGTCCGTCAGAAGATGAGTGGATTAAAAAGTTATGGTACATATATACTATGGAATACTACTCAGCCATAAGAAACGATGACATCGGATCATTTATAACAAAATGGATGTACCTTGATAACATTATACGGAGTGAAATAAGTAAATCAGAAAAAAAGAAAAACTGAGAACAGCACGATTACATACATAGGTGGGACATGAAAGTGAGGGTATGAGACATGGACAAGAGAGTGTTGGTTATGGGATGGGGGGAGGGAGGGAAAAGTGGGATAGGGAGGAGGGGAGGGACACAGAGAAAACCAGATTGAAGGTGACAGAGGACAATTTGACTTTTGGTGATGGGTATGCAACACAATTGAATGATAAGATAACCTGGAGATGTTTTCATTGTACATATGTACCCTGATTTATTGGTGTCACCTCATTAGAATTAATAATAATAAAATATATATTAAAATTAAAAAAAAAAAAAAAAAAAAAAAAGAAAACCACATCAAGTTAAATACTTAACCTTTTAGTATATTATCATGATTCACTATAAAATAATTTAAACTTACTATATAAGAAATACATAATTTAGTGATTAAAACTATATTAAAGAACACAAAAAGGTAGGAACATTTAGTATAGTATTCAGGATAATTCTTCCTCCGTGTATTTGTAGAATAATCTGTTTATACATTTTGTGTATTTTCAATTTAAAACAGTGGTTAGGAAAAAAAACCCATAAACTTTGAAAGTTATTTGTCAAAGAATATTGATTAAATATTTATTTCTTGCTCAAAAAGAAAATGTCATTGTAGCAACAATCTTAGGTGTCTTCTTAAATATTTTATTTTTATAATGCTATCTTCCTTTGTCTTGTGAATAAACCTATTTTTGTATATGTTTAAAATTGAGGATACCAAGAGTCTATCTCCTTGTGTCTCTCTTTATCCTGAACTAAACACCTATTTTGATGAACTTATTTTTAAATGATTGTGATTTTCAAAATAGATTTTATTTTTAGAGCGGTTATAGATTTATAGCAAGATTGAGTGGTGAGTGGAAAGAGTTCCCATGTCCCCCTACACACAGACAGCTCCCTCCACTGCCAACATTCCACATCTGAAAGGTACATTTGCTACAATCAATGAACCTACTCTGAATTACAACTCTCCAATTGTTAATATTTTACCTTTATGATTCTCTTTCTTATTCCTTCCCTTTCGATATGTATAGATCTGCATCTATAACTATAAACTAAGATGACCTTCTTGGCAAAGTAGTTGAATTGATTTAAACTAAACTACTTCAACCATCTTTCAGGCCATTTTCCTTTGATGGCTTATTGAACATATCAAAGAAGCTTTGTTGTTTCCAGAATATTTTATTAATAACATGATTTATGCTCATTTAAAAAAAGAGTTAGTGATCATTAGGAACCACTTCATCGAATTTAAGAATAATCTATGTTGGATCCATGTTGTTTCCTTGCTCTTGATATTGAAAATATTTATTTTCCAATACTTCCTTTCCTCCACCACCCCCATTCACCTTGTTACTCCTTCTGTACCTTTTGCATAGTGTTCTGCCATTAGTCTTTCTACATTTTTTTGTATATATTTAATACCAGAGTAATTTTTCTCAAATAAATATCTAATACGAAGTACCCACCAGCAAATAGTAACCAGTGTTAGTGATTGCTTCTAAAGATTTAAAAGTATTACCCCCTGTGGGGAAAACAGCTGTGTTAGTCTTGATCACTGGTTTACAGGCTGCAAGGGCTTTTTGCAATTAGTGCAGGAGCATGTGACAACACTATTTTAAGGCTATAAGTGCTTTCCTTTAAGGGGGTGATGGAAGCAGTACCCACCATAGTGAGGTACTGTTTGTTTCCTGATCCCTTGCCCTCTACTAAGAAAAGCAGGTTTTTCTTTGAGTTTCTATAATGGAAACTTTCATTTGAGATGTTCATGTAAATAAGCAATGTGCTATATTGTTAGTTGTAGGTTGTATTAGAAGTGTGTTCCTTAGAATGGCAGAGGTGATTCTTCTTTACATTGTGCTAGTCATAAGCTAATGACTGATACTTTAACATCTGTACATTCTGCTCCCTTCTCCCCACTCCACCACCATCTCTATTACAAATAGTCCTATTTCTTCTTTCCCTCAACAACCATAATCTGAACTCCATTTTTCAGATAAGTTCCAGGGACAATATCTTCAAGGTTGCATTGTATTACAGAGATTCATATGGCCACATTTAGGTTTACTGCTCCTTCCATTTCTTTGCCATTTAAAGATGAAAATGTTCTTTTCCCTCTCTTATCAGAGGCAAGCATGGGATTTAAAGTATTTTTCCAACCCTAATTTAAAATCAATACTTGCTTGCTCTGTAGGCCTTTGAAAAATATCCAGGATAGTGTTAGAGTGGAAACTAAATGTGTAAAATAAGTCCTTAAAATCAGAGTATCAACATTAGACTAAGTCATTTCAATAAGTCACTCTATTTCCAGTGAATAAATGTTTCTGATAAATACTCATTTAGCTGTTTCTTGCCTACCTCAAATCAAAAATAACATACAACTACTCTAGATAATCTATTCTACTTTGACAACATTATAAACTGTTACATTCACCTTTATTTTTAACCTAAATACTATCTCTCTATAATGTCATCGGACATTAGGGACCTAGAAAAAAAAATGCCTTCCCTTTACTGTAGCAAGAATTTCTCCTTTCCACCAATCCTCGATAAAGAGGTTTTTCTTCTCTAGCTAAAGGCTCCTTCTTACAAGCTTGACCTGAGCCCACTGACTCTTCTGGAGTCAATGATCCATCTTTTCTTTGAATCTCTCCCTCTCAATTTATTCTTCTCACCAAGCTGTGAAATATTTTTCCAATCAAAAAAGTATTTTTTATGCCTGCATATCTCATTATAATTATAGTACCAGGTGTGTCTCCATAATGTTTTTGTAAGAATAGACTATAATCATTTCTACTTCCTCACCTTCCAATTTCTCTCAGAATACTAACATTAGGTTTCTGCCTTTCTTTTTTCATTTATAGTGGTCTTTAAAAGGTTCAAAAAAATAATCCCATTCTAATGATCTCGCAAGTGCATGTACCTGGAACTAAAAACTCGTTCCTCCAAAGCTGGTGTTGTTTATGCCCACAAAACCTGAGAAGTCTCCTTAGCCTCTTCTTCCTCATCAGTCCCATCTAAAAAGTCAACAATCCTACACTTTACTCTTAAATTCTACCTTGTATCTATCATTACTTCTTTAGATTATCAATGGGCCTACCATATATTCAGTGTTTAATAAATATTTAAATATACAAATTAATTGATTGAAGAAGGGCAGCTGTCAAAATAATACTACTAGCTGCCTATCTTGTCTGCTTATAAGAAGTTTCTAGGGAGCTATGCAAAGTATCAGCCTGCCGCCTTGATATTTCCCTATTAGCTCCTGGACAGTAGTAACACACACCCTCCAACTAAGGAGGCATCTCCTTTCTCTTGCCTTACTGGATGGTTTTTATGATAATAGACTTACACTGCTCAAAGTACATTTGCCTTGACTTAGAATTAGGGGTTTTTGTTCTTCAACTGACATTGTGGCTAGCAAGTCTAGAGAACTTCCCAGGCATTCCCAGCTGTCTTAATTTGATTCTCTCCTCTTCCTTCACCATGAACTCCTCCATGATTCCATACAAGAAGAGAGCCAGTCTGGCCTGGGGACTTCAATCTTTCCCTGGTGTTTCTAGCAGCAGTATTTGACCTTTAGGTATTTAAAAGTTTAAAAGTTAAGAAGTAGCATCTATATTTTGGGGCTATTGCAAAACCCTGAAATTTGCCATTGGCCAAAATTTGTCTAAGCATTTACTTTTACTTATAGTATTTCTAAATTACTTCTCCTGCTCTTTAAAAATAGGAAAAGAAACTGAGGAGGTTCTATAGCCCTTGAGGACCCTCTCATTAGTCTCACAATAAAGTATATAACTTCATAGATATATAGAGGTATACGGCTGAGAAGCTGGCATAAACCGAAGTTCTGGAAAACTAATCACTGATTCTCTACTATATCTTCTTCTATCTTAATAGTGAGTATAGACCAGTGGTTCTTAACATGGGTTCTATCGAACCTTAGGGGTTCGATGAGTCAGTCTCAGGGGTTAGGAGAAGCCTCTGCCATGGAGGCCAGAATAAAGTAATACTGTAATTTGTTGTGAGTTCATGCACTTTGTTGGTTTTGTTCTTTGAGCAAGGTGATGTTCATGCACGGCTCATTTTGTGCACCAGTAAAAAAACATATACCTATGTCTTGAAGTTGGAAAAAAAATCATATTTTGTTTATCACTAAAGAAGGGTTCGGTGAATGCGCATATGAAACTGGTGGGTTTGGTACCTCAAAAAAGGTTAAGAACGACTGGTATAGACACACTTACATAGCACATATTAGGAGCCAAAAGTTGTTCTAAAGCTGTTGTATATAATTGTTTAATCCTCTGGCAAAACTATGATGTGGGTACCATTGCCATCTTCCCAATGTGGTAGAAAACCTGGGGAAAAACTGATTTGATCAGCCACACAGATTGTAAATGACAGACTTGGGGTGTGAGCAACCTACTCATTTATTAACCTACACCGGCTCTTTCTGAGGCCACTTCAGAGATTCCGCCACGAACTCAGACCAGGCACCTTACATAGTAGAAAACATGTTTTGGTGTTGTTTTCTGATATATAGTACATTTTACAAAACTTGAGGCATGACAAATGGCAGTGACATGAACAGTGTGCGAGGCGAGAAATAAACATCATTCCAAGAATTCAAGCATGCTGTCTGCCTGAGTAAGATTATTGCTAGCCTTAAAGAACACTGACTGTGTTTTTTTTTTCAGTTACCTAAGGAAAGATCTTTTAGAATTACTGTATCTCTCAAGGGGGTCGGAAATCAGTAGAAGAGAGTCCAGCAGAAAGAGACAGGAAGGCTGGAAAACAAAGGAGCACTAGTTGGACCCTTGTTTTCTTCCCTGAAACCACTGGCCCCTGTCAAAGTCTTATCAGGGAAGCAGGACATAAGAATAGTATTTATCCTTTATTGACTATCAATTTTATATCGAATGATGTTTCCCAAGTTGAAGACTTGGGGTGGTAGAATTGGAATTAAAAACTAAGTTTCCCTGATCCTAGTGTGTATCCTCTTTCCATAAACACACCATCAATTTAGTTAGCCATAGGAAGGCCTCTTTTGCAGTAGCCCAATACTTACCTAGTCCCCTAGGGAGCACCTGCAGTTCAAATTGAATTGACAAGGTTGCTGCTAGCTTTCTATTCTAATGGAATTTCTTTTTCAGAGCATCAGTGCCTATCCTTCTTTATATATATATCTACTTGGTGGATTGCAAGATGAAGATTGATCAAGCATGTTTAATAACATGAGAAAGTACCTACCTAAGGATGAGAGCACATTAAAATAATGAAAACCAGAATTGGAAAGAAGTTACTGCAGGGTAACTATAACAGTTGGGATGGGCTAGGTTACACTACAGTAACCAAGAAAATTAAAATATCTCAGACTTGACCAGACAAAAATTTCTTTCTCGTACACTTGGAGGCTATTTAGAGTTCAAATGATGTGCCAGCGTGGCTGCCTTGAATCCAGGCTGTTTTATGCTGTTGGCATGTCTTTCTCAACACGTGTTTTTCACAATTTCAAGGAAAAAGAGTGCCAGTGAGTCTTGTACTGTTAAATTAAAGATCTCCACACAGATGGGACATATATCATTTTCCTTCCAACCCATTGACTTTTCAGTATTCCCAGAAGGAGAGAAGAAACAAATATGGGTGAAAGAGATGCCTCCTGCACAGAGTCAAACAGAAAGGAAGATGAGGGGGAGGGAGAGGAAATAAGAATATAAAGTAAAAAGATCAAGAAACTCAAAATCAATAGAGTGCACTGGTTTATGGTTGCATGCTGAATTGCTCATAGTTTTGCTGTCTTTTCTTAGGTTCTGAATGTTAAAAATTATTCTAAAGTCTTTCAGGGAAAAATATGTAAATCTTCACTGTCAGGGTTGAGTCAGCTCACAAAATGTTAACCCATACCCTCTGTCAATCTTTGAGATGTCTCTTTATATCTAATGGCTTTTGTAGGAGGTTGAAGAGGGTGGATGAGTAAGACTGCAGAGACTGAATGTGACAGCAAGGCAAATAGTTTGTATTACAAAAGCAAATCATTTCTTTAATTCTTTCCTGCTTTTCTTTTTACCCACAAAAGTGTTGATTACATTTATATATTTTAAGAACTAGAAGGCATGAACTCATTGTATTTTCAATAGCACCAGTTACTCCATCACTGTTTAGAAAACAACAAAAAAAATTATTTTACTGCTTTTAACTTGAGCCACATTTTCTTCATTTTACAGTAAGAATGTAGTTTTTAAAAGATCTATGGTTGGAAATAAGTAGAGCCTGGGGGAAAAGCATGGTCCTTTCACTTAGCTAAGGGATATCATGTTTCTCTTTTATAGAGTCCCCAGAGTTTATGTAATCTAGGTTGCACACAGATTGAACTGGCTTTCCAGATTTTCACATACTTGTAATAGGTTATTGAAGAATATAGACTCATAGAAGTAAAAATGTGAGAAAGTTGAATTTTTTCCACTGACATTCCTCAACAGTTACTATGTTGGAAATGACCCGTCCTATTTCTTATTATATCTTGGGCAGAGTCTGCAAATTTTCCAGACCCTTTTGCTTATTGAAACTCCAGTTGAGCCTGCAATATCAATATTGCATGAATTCGAAGCTCTTCTCTTCTGGGACAGATAGATTCAGGTAGCTTGGTGGTGGTGTATTCTTTTATTTTTTAAAAGATTTTATTTATTGATTTTAGAGAAAAGATATAGAGATAAATAGATAGATGATAGATAGATAGATAGATAAAGGGGGATAGGAATAGGTAGCATCAACTCATAGTAGTTGCTTATCAGATGTGCCTTGACAGGGCAAACCATGGGTTTCAAACTGGCAAGTGACCTCAACATTCCAGGTCAACGCTCTATCTACTGAGCCACAACAGGTCAGGCTCTTTTGTTTTAATTAAATTTTATTGGGGTGACATTTGTTGACACAATTATATAGTTTTCAGATGCCCACTTCTACAATACATCTCAGTGCACTGTATTGTATGTTCAACCTCCCTTGAGTCAAGTCTTTATCCATCACCATTTCTCACCCCTATAGCCTCCTCTACCTCACCTTCACCACCCCTGGGCAATGTCCACATTGTTTTCTGTGTCTATTAGTTTTTTTGTGTGTGTTTCTGTTTTTGATTTTGCTTTTTTTGCTCTATCCCCCCACCTCCCTCACCCAACCCCCCTGCCCAACAGCTGCCAGGTGTTGGGCTATTCTTATAAAAGCCTTACTTCTAAATCTTCTAAAAGATCTGATTCTTTTAGGCTTGGGTAGAGATACCACTAAATAGTGTCAAGTATCTCCTCACTCCTCTATATGATGACAATCCTCTTCTGATTGGTTCTTGCCAGTTCTCTATCATTGATTGGCTGCCTGTACCTTCTGGAGGGTATTTAATGTCTAACTCTTGACAGTCTGGCAAATACATAGACTGGAGCTTCTTCACTGCAGTTTTCCTGATGTGTGTGAGTGATCCAGCATTGTCTCCCAGCTTTCCCTCATTAGAACCTACGATCTGTGATCTACCCCACAAACCTTTGCAGCTAAGTCATCAGTGGGGATACCTCTCACGTGAAGAACTGACAAGACAGCTGAAGCCCAACTACTTTCTGATTTGTTTGTTGCATCTTTAGATGTGTTGCACAGAATAATGCTCCCTCCAAAGATTTCCACATCCTAATCCCTGGAATCTATAAATGTGTCATGTTAGCTGGCAAAAGGGCATTAAGTTTGCAGACAGAATTAAGGTTGCTAAGCACCTGGACTTTAGATGAAAGATTATCCCATGTTATCCAAGTGTATCCAATGCAGTCACATGAGTTCTTAAAAGTAGAAGAGAGATGCCAGGCTGGATATCTCAGATGATAAAATGTCAACCCAAGCACAAAAATTGCTGGTTCAATTCCCAGTCAGGATACATACAGGAACAGATCAATGTTCCTCTTTCTTTCTTTTCCCTCCATCTTTCTCTAAAATCAATAAATAAAAAATAATTTTTTAAAGTGGAAGGGAGAGGCAGAAAATCAAGTCAGAGTGGTGTGATGGGAAAAGGACTCAACCATTGCCGGCTTTGAGGATGAAAGAAAAGTGAGTGGCCTCAGGGAGTTGGTAAAGGCAAAGAGATGGACTCTTTCTTAGAGCTTCAGCCCAGTGAGACCAGTGTCATACCACTGACCTACAGAGCTGTAAATTAGTTTTAAGACACTAGATCTGCACTGACCCTTTATGACAGCTAGAAAACAACTACCCAGGCAACCCTTGTGTCCTGGGCACGGCAATGCTGCTGGCTGCTCCACTCGGCTGCCTCCTCCCCTTTCAGCCCTGTGCTTACATTCCCGACTCAGATGGGCAAAGGTACAGACTGGCCATTTTGCAGCTAAGGTAGATATCTAGAAACGGAACAAAATGCCACTTCATCTTCATACAATGCAGTGTCCAACATTTTATTTTTAAGTTTTTATTTGGACGGTAGAGCCCTCTAAAATAAAAAATGGTGCCCTTATAAGAGCTGAAGAAGCAAAGTTCCCCCCTTCTCTCATGTGAGGTTACAGAGAGAAGAAGATAGTCTATGAATTAGGAAGTCAGTTCCTAATTTATAGACTATGCCTTGATCTTAGATTTCCAAAACTCCATAAAGGTGGTTAATAAATTTCTGTTAGTTGCAACCCATCCAGAAATCTACCATCTTTCTGTTATAACTGAAACAGACAGGGACTATTTTTTTTCCTTCTCCTATCTCTTTTCTTTATTTATTTATTGCTTCTTGGGGGGAGGGGGGGTTCTCAGCTTTCTTCTAACATGTCTGTTGAGTTTATTGTTCCTTTTATATTTTTCATTTTCAAGAGCTCTTTTTGGCATTCAAATGTACTTTAAAAGTGGGATCCTATTCTTGTTCCATGAATGCTGCATTTCACCATACATTTTCCTTCCCCTGGAGATGAAAACCTCCAGTCTCAATCAGGTTGGGAAAGGTATGGTAATCTCAATGTGTGAAGCAAGTAAGGGAATCTGGAGTTCTGGCTTCTTCTCAGACAGACTTTAGCCAATCTGTTGCTTTTAAAGACGTTGTTCCCCTTACTTACCAAAGCACCTGGGGCCTCCAGCTGGCGTCGTTGCAGAGATCAGCAGTGCAAACTGGATTGTATGTTGGCTTTCCCCACTGCCAGTTCAGGGCCCAGCTCTCACAGAGCTGGTGGATCCTTTAACATTCTTCCTGATTTTCACATTCTGATTTTTCTGTTTGTCTTCTTTTACAATTATTTTTTCTCCTGTTTTCTTTGCCCTTGTGTTATCATTGTTTTAAAAAGATTCCTGTTATTTAAGCAGGGCTTCTATAAAGGTGTTTATTCATTCCACCATATTAAATGTCTTTAATTGGGACAACGCCATAATCTTTTCAAATGATTCACTTGGAATCTTAACACAAACAGTGGACTTCTTAGAAAACAGACCTCTCTAACCTTCTCCAGGTGGCTCTTTCAGAGCCGGTTCTACAACTTATAACATGTTGCATTAAGTGTCTCTTTCCGAATTTTGTTGTAGCATGACTCTCTTTAGAATTTGGCATTGAAATTTTGGTTTGGGCCTTAGCAAATTTTGAGAAAACAGAAAAAAATTCTACTCCATATTTTATTATAGATTGAACTGGCTATTATTTATTTCCTAAGAGGTCTTTCCCCCACCTCAAGTTAAATTATAGAGTTGTTTTGAGTGATCCAACAGTTGATAATAATTATTTTGTTAGATTTATCTCACCCATGCCTTTTGATGATCTCTATTCTTGTCCTTAAACATAACAGTATAAATAGATTTCTGATTTTGTGCTCCCAAAAGCTTGTGCAGTTCCTCAAATGCTAATTATTCATCTTCTTAAATGGAGAAATTTTCAGATATATTTCATAGCATGTGGTTCTATGTAGTGAAGAACAGAAGCAATGAATTAGGACTTGTAGGAAAGGTTCTTATGTAAGACAATCAAGGAAATCAAATTGATTGCACTTAACTATGTTTTGAAGCATTTTATTTTTTCTTTCTTACCTTTTAAAAATACTTAATGGCTTAAAACAAAATTAATACTAGTTCCTTGAAAACATGCATACATATACACACATCATAAATTCTCAGGAGGCAAGGCTGTACGGCATAATAACCAATGATTTACAGCTTTGTAACACCACATTTCTTTTTAATGCTCCCTGATTTCATTTAAGGAACTTACTTTGGAAATGCATCTATGTCTAGAAATAATATATTTTATTCTTTCTCATTGTACTTTTCTCTTATATTATTCATTATTATGAAGTAACTTCAAATCCGTGTCTATTTTTCTATATGATGGAAAACCAGCTGAGTGCTCTATGAACTTTTGTACACTGAGGTCTCCTAATTTTTCAAGTCTCCCATTTTTTTCAGTATGGTACTCCTACATGTTCCTCAATGACAGAATTTTCTGAAAGACAATACCATAGCTGCTGTGCCAGAGCCTAAAGTTTATTCTTATTATTACCTTTTTTTTTGTATTTTTCCAAAATTAGAAGTGGGGAGGCAGTCAGGAAGCCTCCACATGCGCCCAACCAGGATACACTAACATGCCCAATGCCCCCCAGGGAGCGATGCTCTGTTGTGACTGGAGCCATTCTAGTGCCTGAGGCGGAGGCCATGGAGCCGTCTCAGTGTCTGGACCAACTTTGCTCCAATGGAGCCTTGGCTGTGGGAGGGGAAGAGAGAGATAGAGAGGAAGAAGAAGGGGAAGGGTGGAGAAACACACCCACACCAGGCCAATGCTCTACTGCTGAGCCAACTGGCCAGGGCCTCATCATCACTTTTGGTCTCAAAAACTTACTACAAGTTTGATTCTGAGAAAAAAGAATTTATTCCATCCTACAAATCTTAAACATGCCTGCTAGCCTGAGCAGGCAGTGGCGCACTGGATAGAGCATGGGTTAGGAACCTACATGGCTCTTTTGATGGCTGCATCTGGCTCACAGACAAATCTTTAATAAAATAAATAGTAACATTAAAATATAAAACATTCTCATGTATTACAATTCATTCATTTCCTACTGCTTATGTTCATGGTTGCGGGTGGCCAGAGCCAATCACAGCTATCCTCTGGGACAACACCAAATTTTTATTGGATAATGCATAAAGTACATGGGTCATTGTGAGGTCAGGTAGTAAACTTCCCTCCTTTTAATCAAGTAGTCAGCTAGCTAATTGCAGAAACCTTTTTGACGAAGAAGATGGCTAAAAGAAAAAAAGATGAGGAGTATCATACTTTTCAGCAGGAATGGACAAAGGAATTTACCTTTGTGGAGAGAGCAGGTTCTGCAGTGTGTCTAATATGCAATGATAAAATTGCATCAATGAAACAGTCAAATATAAAGCGGCCCTTCAACACACGCCATACTACATTTGCATAGAAATATCCAGCAGGGGACAGCAGGAAGAAAGCATGTCAAGAGCTACTGTGCAGAGTGCAAGCTAGTCTTCAGCAACTTCGTGTTTAGACCCAACAAGGTGACTGGAATTTGGCTAGCTTTGCTGGTGCTTTAGCAATTGTGAAAAACGGAAAGCCATTCACAGATGGGGAGTATGCCAAAACATTCATGCTTGATGTTGCCAATGAACATTTGACAACTTTTTGGAAAAAGATAAGATAATCAAATGAATAAAAGACATGCCTCTGTCGGCAAGAACTGTTCACAATCATACCATCATGATGGCAAATCAAATTGAGACAACACAAGTGAAGGGCATAAATGCAGCACCATTATTTTCTCTCACTTTGGATGAGTCAACATACGTAAGCCATTTATCCCAGTTCAGCGTGATTGCAAGGAATGCTGTCAGTGACACACTATGTGAGGAAAGTCTTGCTGTTTTGCCTATGAAAGAGACAACAAGAGGGGAGGATTTATTTGTCTTTCACTGAGCTCACTAAAGAAAAAAATCTACTGATGGATAAACTTATTTTGGTGTGTACTGATGGTGCTCCATGCATGGTGGGAAAAACAGAGGATTTGTAGTGCTTCTTCATGAACATGAAAAGAGACCCATCCTAAGTTTTCACTGCATCCTACATCAGGAGGCGCTTTGTGCTCAGATGTGTGGCGAACAGCTTGATGAAGTGAATGTCTCTGGCCTTTAGGGTGGTCAACTTTATTGTTCCCAAGCTTTAAAAAATTGCCAGTTTAAAACACTGCTGGATGAAGTTGGGAATACTTATCCTGGTCTGCTTCTGCAAAGCAATGTGCGTTGGTTGTCAAGAGGGAAGGTGCTCAGCCATTTCGCGGCTTGTCTGAGCGAAATCCGGACTTTTTCTGAAATGAAAAACATCGAGCATCCTGAGTTAGCTAACACTGAGTGGCTCCTGAAGTTCTACTATCTCGTGGACATGACTGAACATCTGAACCAGCTCAATGTGAAAATGCAAGGCATTGGAAATACAGTCTTATCCCTTCAACAAGCAGTGTTTGCATTTGAAAACAAGCTAGAACTCTTCATCACTGACATTGAAACAGGTCATTTTCTACACTTTGAAAAACTGGAAGAGTTTAAAGATGCATGCACAGCAAGTGACCCTGCTCAACATCTTGATCTCCAGCAGCTAGCGGGCTTCACATCTAATCTCCTGCAGTCATTCAAAGCATGCTTTGGAGAATTTTGTGAGCACACTTGTCTTTTTAAGTTCATCACCCATCCACATGAGTGTGCAGTGGACAGCGCCGACCTGAGTTACATTCCTAGTGTCTCTGTTAGAAATTTGGAGCTACAAACTACTGACCTGAAGGCCTCAGACATGTGGGTGAGTAAGTTCAACTCACTGAATGAAGATTTGGAAAGACCTGCATGACAGCAAGCAGAGTTGGTGAGCAAAAACAAGTGTTGAGAAATGAAAAAACTTCAACCCACAGACTACCTGATTGTCAAAACTTGGAACGCACTTCCCGTCACATACCACATACTGCATGCAGCGTGTGAGTATTGCTCTATTGACAATGTTTGGCTCTACATATGCATGTGAGCAGTCTTTTTCACATCTAAAGAACCTTAAGACCAACCTATGATCACGTTTAACAGATGGAAGTCTCAATGCCTGCATGAAGCTTAACCTCACCACATATCAACTAGACTACAGAACCATAAGCAAAACCATGCAGCACAAGAAGTCGCATTAATGGTAAGAGGTACTTTATTCATCATTGGTTAGCAACAGCATAACAACGTATTAAAAAGAATTCAGAGACTTATTGTACTTTAAAAGTGTTGGTCTTGCATAAAATGCACACATTTGCTTGTATTTAGTGTTAAACATATTGTACGGCTCTCATGGAATTACATTTTAAAATATGTGGTGTTCATGGCTCTCTCAGCCAAAAAGGTTCCCAACCCCTTGGATAGAGCATCAGCCTGGGACGCAGAGCACCCAGGTTCGAAACCCCGAGATTGCCAGCTTGAGCGTGGGCTCATCTGGTTTGAGCAAGGCTCACCAGTTTGAGCAAGGTCACTGGCTTGAGCAAGGCATCACTCGCTCTGCTGGAGCCCCCAGTCAAGGCATATATGAGAAAGCAATCAATGAACAACTAAGGTGCTGCAACAAAGAATTGATGTTTCTTATCTCTCTCCCTTGCTGTCTGTCTGTCCCTATCTGCCCCTATCTCTGTCACTGTCACACACACACACACACACACACATGTACAAACACACACATACACAAATATGCCTGCTAAAAATATTTCACAATAGCATTTTCTATAAAAACTTAAATAGACAAGGGTAATTTCTGATAGTTAATTCAACTGTGGCACAAGAAAACAGCATCAAATTGGACCATGGTGCCATAGATTAAAGCTTCAATCTATGTGAGGTGATGCTGATTATGTTTTGCAGGTGGTCAATCAGAAAGGAATGTAATAATAGGAGTCACTGCCAGCTTTGCCTGGAATTGAACCACCTTGTCCAAACCAAAAGGAAAGAATGCACTCTCACAGAGTGGTGTCAATTCATGAAGGTTTTTCTCCCTGTGCAGTAGCAAAGATTTTTATAGTTAAAGCCCAATGTGGGTTTTGAGGCACACAGATTCATCTGGACTCTTGGACTTTTTTTTTTTTTTTGCTGGCTATGTGAGTTTGGGCAGATTACTTATCTAATCCTCATTTGCCTCCTTGGTAGAAGGAAGATAGTATTATTTATTCTACGGGGTTCTTAGGAAGATTAAGTGAGATAAAGTTTGTGAATGTCCTTTGCAAATTTTAAAATGCCGTGGAAATCCAGCTGCTATGATTGTTGAATGCTTTCTAGGGCTGAATGGTGGTTTACACTGCATTGCAAGACTCCTGAACATGGTACCTGGTGTAGTATATTGTCCAGGGAAAAAAGAAAAATTTCCTATTAGTAATGAGAAATTATAAGACACCATAGATAGCGCAGCATAACAGAAATATATTTTTGAGGAAAAATACAATTACATGAAATATTCTGTGGTTCTTAAAAATGAACTACATATTATATAGTTCATTCTGTAGTTCAATTTACAAGGATTATAATTATTTTTAAAAAGTAGCAACTATGTTTACATGGGACATATAGCGTGTTTCTCCTTTTTCTGAAAATAAGACTAATAAGCTAAATTTTACATGATACGTAAAAAGTACAACAGCTTAGTGATTATAACAATAATGATGAAGTTTAAGACTTTTAGGAATAGGAAAGAAATTAGGAAATGTTCTCTTTAATATATCCATTAAACTAAGATTACTTAGATCTCATTTAAGTTACTAGTTATTTACTTAAATGATTAAGTATTAAGAAATCTATCCAGTTGGTAAGAAACCTAAATCTATTGATCCCTAAATCAGTCCTCTTTCTACAACACCAGGCTGCCAATTACATCATTTATAATTTCATTAATTTTATAAGCCTTTAAAATATATTGGTAATATATTCTAATCTATTATTAGGTGGGAACATATTCAATTAAACATTCTGTTCTTAAAATAATATTTTCTCCTAATAACGCTATTTTTACAAATTCAGCTGTCTAAAAGTGCCCACTAATTCTATACCTTGTTCCTTGTTGGTTCTTCCCACCTCTCCAATTGTTAACCCTATGCTGGATAAAATTGACCGATTTCCTAGCAGCAGGAACAGATACTGTGGATTACCTCCCTCAACATGTATTCAATCCCCTTTTAGGATGCACAGGCTCAGGAGCTAAAAACTACATTTCTCAGACTCACCTGAAGCTAGAATTCTACTCCTCAAACGGCCTGAGGGAGATCTGTTTGGTAGTCCATCACCTGTACCACTGGTCACCTTGTCCCCACAAGGGAGGTCTATTTGAAAGTTGAGTGTGGTCAGGCACAAGCCCCCTCCCCCATCCTTTACTGATACAAATAGCAGCAGAGGTGGCATAATTGTGGGGCTGGTAGTTTTGAAGAAGTTCCTCGTTCTGAGATTCCTTATTGAATCAGAGGCAGGAGAGCTTTATACTTACAATTCAATCTTCATAACTGTAATGTAATGTTTGCATGCTATTCCAGGGATGCAAATAATTTAAAACATTCTCGTAGTGTGGATTTTTATCGATTCCTTTCAAATGTTGCTATTCTAAATAATGTTGCAGAGGAGGTCTGACTGCATAACGTTATCTCCTTTAAGTTTTTCCTTCTGAAGATAAGTGACTAGAAATGAGATTAAAAACTGAAGGGCATGTTCTTTCTTAAAGGATTTAATTATGAAGAGATGCCTGAAAGAGGGCCTTTTCTGGGCAGAGGACAGTGATATAAATGTACGCACAAACTGGGGGATGTAAGCTTTCCCCTGAGAAAGACTACAGCAGCCACTGTTTTGTCTTGATTCCTTCCAGACCTACAGGCTGAGAAGACTCCTCTTCATGGAATGATGCTAATCACAAGTAGGGGCTGGAAGGATGGCGGAAGTTTGGGGAGCCCTTACTTCCAAATGGAGTAACAGTGGAGAACAGAACTTCATTGCGGCTTCTGCATAACCCTAGACAAGGGAAGTTAGGATGTACAGACCTGTTTACTAGGTAACTGTTATAGAATTAGACACAGTTATGGTACAATTGATTATTAAATCTGTAATCTTTGTAGAACTATTAAAAATTAAAATTTCTTTTTGTTTTATTTATTTATTTCATTTATTTTTTATTGAGTGAGAGGAAGGGAAGCAGAGACAGACTCCTGCATGCACCCAAACCAGGATCCATCCTGCAAGCCCACTAGGGGGCAATGCTCTGCCCATCTGGGGCATTGTTCCATTGCTCAGAAACGGAGCTCTTCTTAGTACCTGAGGGGGAAGCTGTGGAGCCATCCTCAGTGCCTGGGGCCAACTCACTCCTTTTGAGCCATGGCTGCAGGAGAGGAAGAGAGAGAGAAGCGAGAAGGAGAGGGGTAGAGAAGATGTGTGCCCTAGTGAAGCTATATTGTTTTTGATTTACTTATTTTTTTTTTTTTGTAACAGTGACAGGGAGAGGGACAGATAAATACAGACAGGAAGGGAGAAAAATGAGAAGCATCAATTCTTTGTTGTGGCACCTTAGTGGTTCATTGATTGCTTTCTTATATATGCCTTAACTGGGGAGGGGGGGCTACAGCAAAGTGAGTGACCCCTTGCTCAAGCCAGTAACCTTTGGGCTCAAGCTAGTGACCATGGGGTCATGTCTATGATCCCACACTCAAGCCAGCAACCCCACACTCAAGCTGTTGAGCCAGTGCTCAAGCCGGTGACCTCGGGTTACAAATCTGGGTCTTCCACCTTCCAGTCCGATGTTTTATCCACTATGCCACTGCCTGGTCAGGCAAGGCATAGTATTTTTTAAATAATTAATTTAATAGTTAATAAAATATGTTAATAATAACAACTTTTAATTGGCAGGTGAAATTACTTCTAATTTGACCATTTATTTGTAAAGCAGTAGTCTCCAGTCATATCGAAAGAATCTAGGGGTGGGCAGCATTGGATGGAATTTGTAGTAGTGACAATAAACCATAGTTGACACCTGTGGTTTCTAAAAGGGCATGGACAGAATGTTCATAGAACTCTAGCTGTAATGGCAAAGCTGTAATATATTAATTTTATGTGTCAACTCCACTAAACTATATTGCTCAATTATTTAATTAAATACTATTCTAGCTTTGCCGTGAAGATATGATTAATATCTATAATCAATTAATTTTAAGTAAAGGAGATTATTCTTAATAATGAGGATGAAAATTATCCAACCAGTTGAAGACCTTAAGTGTAAAACTGAGGTTTCCCAGGAGAGAAGAATTAGGTCTCAAAACTACAGCAGCAAAACCTTCCTGACTTTCTAGCCCACCAGCTTGCCTTACACATTTTAGACTTGACATCTCTCAAAATTGTGTGAGACAATTCCTTAAAATAGGGAAAACAAAGAACAGTTTAAAAAACCAGAGTAGAGGCCATCTTTGAAGGGAAGCATCATTAGAGAAGCTTCTGAGATGGCCACACTCCATTACTTGATCTGGAGGGTTGTTAACACAGGTGAATTCAATTTGTGAATTCATTAAAATGAGACCTTATTATTCGCTCATTTATACTTTCTCTCTGTCTCTCTCTCCTCTCCTGCTCTGTTGGGTATACATAGTGACATGGCATTGGTTACATTGTAGTATTAATTTGAATTTCCATGATGACTAATAACATTGTAGGACAAAGATAATATATTTTGTTTGTTTCTGCAGAGTGAGGGATTTCTGAATAAATAGTGCTGAATACAAGAAGTTGGGCTAAGAGTGAGCTTTGGGATAATAGTTACAATTGTAGTAACTAGTAAGAGGGTTTCAGTATGTATTTATACTTTAAGGAACAATGAGGTAAAAGGTGATGGAAATAACTTTAGATCCCGAAATGTGAAGACACTAGAGCTAATTTGAAACTTAAAAAGATGCATTTACATTTTCAAAGATTAGAGTGAGAATCAGAAATGAAACATATGATGTATATGCCTGTGATTCTTGCATTTTTGCTCTCTGTAAATATTGTGTGGAAAGCTGGTCTTTAATGCAAAACTTTATGTATATAAGCAACTAGAGAGATTACTCTTAAACTATAATTCTCATAACACTTTTATGTAATGTTTTTAGAAGTGGTTGTTGGATATACCCAAGAATATCTTTTATGGAATAGATTTTTGATTAAGAATGATAGGCTCTCTATTTTCCCATCTGATGTGTTGATTTTGAAGCTGTAATTCAGGAAAGGTGAATTGGAAAATACAATGACTCATGCCTACACTGTGGTTGAATAAGCACAAGTTTAAACATATGTTGAAATTCTTTTAGAGCAAATTTCACAATGCTAAATGTGCTTCAAAGTCATCCCTCTTGTGAGTCAAATCTAAGTAGAATTGAATGTCATCCACTTACGACATAAAACAAATGCAAACTAGATCATAATATATTACTATGACATGGATAATATTACATAAAATAGATAATAAGTTAAATCATGCTGTATAAATTATAAATTTTTACATTTATTATATATTTCATAAACATAAAAAAACTAATTTAAGTGAGAGGAGGGGAGATAGAGTGACAGACTCCTACATGTGTCCTGACAGGAATTTACCTGTGATCCCCCTCTGAGGTTGATGCTCTGCCTATCTGGGCCATGCTCACAAACTATTTTTAGCACTTGAGATGGATGCTCAAGGAACCATCTTCAATGCCAGGGGGCTTATGTGATTGAACCAAAAAAGCCATGGTTGTGGGAGGGAAGACAGAGAAGGATAGATAGTAGGAGAAGGAGAGATATGAAGAAGCAGATGGGCACTTCTCTTGTGTGCTCTGACCAGATCTGTACCCAGAACTGGGTGGATGCTCTACGACTGAGCAAACCAGCCAGGGCCAAATATAAAAAAATTGACAAAAAAAAAGTAATAAATCTGTAGTATTAACTCAATCTCATAAATGAAGATAGGTCTATGTATTTTATATATATTAAACTTAGTAAGGTATAAGGTAAACATTATGCTTTTATTATATATGTAGAGCAAGGTATTATCTAAAAATTTGGTTATTATATGTCACCATTTTTACACAGATATGGTGAGAAACTTCATATGGTAAGATTATATTTTTATGAAATAGTTGTTAATTTAACAAGATTTATTTGGAAATTACCCATTAACTGTGGCAATATGATAGTCATTGAAATTTTTTATTTTAGAATTATTGTTTAAATTACCCACAAAAATTAGACATACCCATCTGGCAAATAACAGGCAGTATTCCTTTCAATTCATTATATTGCTTTTTCTGACAAATAGAATACACTTTTATACTATCCTTAATACAACAGGTTTTATCATGTAATGCCTCTGTTTTTAATTAATGAGATGAATTAAAAACAATATTTGACTTGAGCAGGAAATGTATAATATTCAGTATTAATTATCCTTAAAGCAAACTTTCTAATTCTTTTGTATTTGTTATTTTTGAAGTTTTAATTACATAGAACAAGAAGCAGGATGAGCAAAACTAAGCTTCAGTGGAGTCATCTATGCTGAAAGTGCATTTTGTGGCTTGTGTCTATTATGACCTATTGACACAGACTTCCTTGTGCTTTTGAGAAGAACATGCCAAAATGCTGATAAACCAGTGAAGGTTGGGCAATTGTTGCAGTTTCAAATCTTTGTGCCTTCTTATCAGCCTACACAAAATTTAAAAATAAGTCAATACTACAATTACATGTAAGTGATTACTGCATATACAGTATTTGGTGTAATGTGTTTATTTTGCATTTTTCAGTTTCAAAATGTACATAACGCATGTAACATAAAATCACATGTGCTCAAATCTCATTGTCCCTGTTAAGTGTTTCCCTTGTTAATAAGTTAACCCTTTCCTTTTAGCTCCATCATGGGACCAAAAAAAGTTTTCAGAACCAGCAGCCTTTGAAGAAGAAGGCCAGGAACACGATTGAGTTGAAAAAGGAAATCATTGACAAATATGAAAGCGGCTTTAAGATTGCTGAAATCAGCTGTATGTACGGAAAGTCACCATTCACGATAAATTCTACTGTGGCGAAAAAGGAAGCAATAAAAGAGGCTATTATAGCGAAAATTGTGAATGTGCTAACAAAACAGAGATCGCAAACAATTGAAGATGTTGAACAGTTATTATTAATTTGAATCAATCGAAAACAGTTAGATGGTGATTCTGTTTCGGAGGCCATCATATGTAAAAAGGCTGGACTGTTGTATGCTGATCTAATTTTAAAAATGCCTGGGATGAGCACTAGTGTACTTAGTGATTTTAAGGCCAGCAGAAGTTGGTTTGAAAAATTCAAGAGTTGCACTGGCATACACAGTGTTACTATGCATGGTGAAGGTGCGAGTTTGGGCAAGTCTGGGGTTGAAAATTTTATGTCCAAATTCAAAGATTATGTAGAGGCTGAAGGATTCATTCCCCAACAAGTCTTCAATTGTGATGAAACTGACCTCTTTTGAAAGAAAATGCCAAAAAGGACATTCATTACACAGGAGGGAAAGGCTCTGCCTGGACACAAGCTTATGAAAGACAGGCTAACTCTTTTGTTGTGTGGTAATGCTAGTGGTGATTGTAAAGTGAAGCCCTTACTGGTGTACCACTCAGAAACTCCTAGAGAGTTAGCAGAAACAATGTGATTAAAAGTAAATGGTGTATGATGTGGAGGGCAAAGAAGAAAGCATAGGTCACAAGGCCAATTTTCATTGCCTGGATGAATGACCTCTCCAGGGTCAACGAAATACCTCCAGGATAATCAGTTGTTCCTTAAGTGCCTCCTGATAATGGACAATGATCCTTCACATCCTCCAGGTTTGGAAGACATATTGTTGGAGGCGTTCAGTTTTATCACAATGAAGTTCTGTCCCCCTAATACCACACCACTTATTCCTTCCATGGACTAGAATGTCATTTCAAATTTCAAGAAACTGTACACAAAAGCAATATTTCAAAGGTGCTTTGAGGTGACATCAGATATAGAATTGTTTTTAAGAGAGTTCTGGAAAAAAACATTCTCAACTGCATTAGCCTCATAGATAAGGCTTGACAGGGAGTAACATCCAGGATGATGAACTCTGCCTGGAAGAAATTATGGCCAGGATGTGTGCATGAGAGAGATTTTAAAGGGGTTGAGCCTTCCCCTGATGACCCTACACATGTGGTGCAGTCAGTTGTTGATTTGGGGAAGTCCGTGGGTCTGGAGGTGAGGGGTAAGGACGTGGAGAAGTTGATGGATGACCACAGTGAAGAACTCACCACTGAAGAGCTGCAACACCTGCACCTAGAAGTGCAGCAGACAGCAGATGAAGAAATTGCTTCAGATGAGGAGGAAAAGACAGGGGAGAATGTACCTTCTTCAGAGATTAAGGACATCTTCTCCACGTGGAATAAAGTACAGGGGTTTGTGGAGAAAAATCATCCAGAAAAAGCTGTTGCAGGTTGTGTCTACAACTTGTTTAATGATAATGTCTTGCCCAATTTTAGGCAAATCTTAAAGAGGCGGCAGAAACAGACCTCTTTGGACAGCTTTCTTGTGTGACATGGGTCCACTGACTCTGAAGCTGGTCCTAGTGCCAAAAGACCAAGAAAGGAAGTGACCCCAGAGAATGCCTTGATACCTAAGGTCCTTATTGAGGATCCCCTTCCAAACAATAATATCTGCACCTCTCTCTCCCCTCCTCGCCATCTTCCATACACCAAGAAGAGTCTTCAGAAAGGTGAATGCCATGTTAAATGTTCATTTATTCTTTACATTAGTCTTTTATATTTGTTTTATGTGAATTTCTTATCTTTAGTATTAAACGCTACATTTATTCTCTATAAAATGTGTTTTTGGTATGTATTTTGGAGTGTCTAGAATGAATTAATTGGATTTACATTGATTCATATGGAAATTATTGCCTTGGTTTTCGTCAGTTTCTTATTTCACCAATTGTTTTCAGATGAATTGTCTACGAAAACTGAGGTATCACTGTACTAGGAACCAAAGATCACTGGGAATCATATTCGGGGATGGTTACTACATCACCCTTCATTGTGTTACTGACACATTCATTAAACCCCTTCTATGTGGCAGGGACTGTGTTAGATCTTAGAGATACAATGTTAACCATATTAGACATTTCTGCACTCATGAAGATGAAAAGGCACCAGACATTTGCAGTGGTGAAAGCTATATTAAAGAAGGTCACAGACTATCTCACAGGCTCCCACAGGGATTTTGTATTTTTCTCAACATAGCCTTGCAGTTGTAGGGAGCATTCCCACCACAACTAATACCCTCCTCTTCTCTGATGATTTCATTCCTCTTCCACTTACTACACACTGCATGCAAACCAAGGAATTTTTTTCCCTCTAAATCTTCTTCACTTCCAAAATTATTACTTTATAAAATCCACTCTTTAATCACAATTAATATTTCCAACCTCTTTACTTAGCTAATTCTATCAGGATTTTGCTTCAACGCTATTGTAATTAGTCCATTTACCTACACACTTTTTCCCCAACTGTCAGACTTCTCCTGTCTCCACTTCCCTCTTTATGCTCTTAGTCTCCATAATTCATCATTTTAAGTTTCCTGTTGCTGATATCCCAAATTCACTTCCCCTTGTTTGGCAAAATTCCAAACTAGGGCAATTCCAACTGTGTCATTTTTTTATGCCTTTTGGAGACAACTAGAGCATTGCATGAGATATCCAAAACAAGGTAAATGGGTTTCACTATAAATTTTTAATCATTAAACTCAAATGTATCCTAAGTGTGCCAGAAACCTGATCTCATTTTCCAAGTCAGCTTGCTCTTCAGATTTACTTTTCCATTCCTTCCCCACTGTCCTTAAACATTTGACCTGTCTCCACCCTTCACCCTCAGCCCTTAGCAGAACCTTTCAAAGAGGAAATAGAAGCCACAATCTGGATCTGCCTCAACTCCTCTCCACTGTTTTCAAATATAATCCTAGCTGCACCTCGTCTGTCTTCTGCCTCCTTTTAATGAAGAAAGGGTGCTGGTCTGTTCCCATCAAAGACTAACATGTCTGCATATACATGGCTCACATCCTCAATTTGGGCACTCATCTCATCAATCACCATCTAGCTTTTATGTTTCTTGCACCTCACCCTCATTATTATATTTTTTCTTCAGCATTAACATTTTGTTTTAAGTTGGAGGAAATATGTTTCCAAATTTAAAATAAATTAAGCAAACCCTTCTTGAACCATGAATCTTTGCACACACTTATACCACATCCATTTTCCTCAGAATTGGCTCTTGCTAAAATGAACAGTTTCTTTCATATTGTTAATGCCTATGATAGCATTTTAGATTTTCTTGAGCTCTATTAACTTTTGACCCATTTGACTACCCTCTCTCTTAAAATGCTCTCTTTTCTTTTGATTGCAGTAATATTGCAATTTTTCAGTTTTACTCTTATCTCTATGACAACTATTGATTCGTATATTTTTAGGCTCTTTCTCTTCTATCTGACTGAAAAATAATAGAGTTCTTGGCTTTCTTCTCTATCTCTTGGTGATCTTTTTCTCTCCTGATGGGCTAAAATAATGATAGCTGTTATAGCACATAAACCCTAATATCAATGGCATAAATCAATAAAAGTTAATATCTTTCTCACATCACAGTCCCATGTGGATGCATTTTCCATCAGGAGTCTTCTATGTATTCATTCAGAAGTCCCAGCTCCTTCTATCTAATGGGCTTCTATCAAAAAGAAATAAGAGATTTTTCCATTCATTTGGTTGATTGAAAAAGAGACCATGAAGAAGACCCAACAAGTTTGTTAATTATTTCAGTTCAGAAGTCATGCATTGTGTTCATATATATTCTGTTAGGAGATCTAGTCACTTCTTCCCATCTCATACAAAAGGGCTTAAAAATGTAGATCCGGGTTTTGGTGTTCTTCCCAAACAAATGCCCTACACTCTGGTTGAGACCTACTAGGCTTTGAAGTCCAGAAGCTTGTTCTGACACATCTTTTATGGCAGATTATAATTTGTGTCTCTATCCTGATATTTCTCCTGCCTTCCAAAAGCCTCATTAACTATTCCACCTGGTTATTGCATAGGTATCTCATGATGAGCTTCTGGTCTTATTACTTATAACTTTCCCTATTCCCATATTCCTCATTTGAGAATGCAGGTATACCCTCTACCTAGCTGTTTACTCTGAAAGATTGAGATTTTTCTTTGAGACTGTTCTCCTCCTTAGCCCATAACTCCTCCCATTGACCTACCCTCAAACATAGCTTAAAGTCATCTAATTCTAACTGTGTCTATTAATACCATATTAGGCTATTTCTCATTGACTGCTACAATAGCTTATTACCTGTCTCCCATTTTTATTCTTTCTACTCTAAACTGTTCTCTGAAAACTAAGATCTAAATAGAATGATGGAGACTTCTGCTTTTGATTATGACAAAGGAACTAGAACCAGACTTGCTGTCTTTTTTTTTTTAATTTATTTTTTATTAACTTTAATGGGGTGACACCAATAAATCAGGGTACATATGTACAATGAAAACATCTCCAGATTATCCCGTCATTCAATTGTGCTGCATACCCATTACCCAAAGTCAAATTGTCCTCTGTCACCTTCTATCTGGTTTTCCCTGTGTCCCTCCCCTTCTCCCTATCCCACCCTCTCCTCCCTCCCCCCATCCCGTAACCACCACACTCTTGTACGTGTCTCGTAGTCTCACTTTAATGTCCCACCTATGTATGAAATCATGCTGTTCTCAGTTTTTCTTTTTTTCTGATTTACTTATTTCACTCCGTATAATGTTATCAAGGTACATCCATTTTGTTATAAATGATCCGATGTCATCATTTCTTATGGCTGAATATTGTTCCATAGTATATATATACCAAAGCTTTTTAATCCACTCGTCTTCTGACGGACACTTGGGCTGTTTCCAGCTCTTCGCTATTGTGAACAATGCTGCCACAAACATGGGGGCGCATTTCTTCTTTTCGAACAGTGCTATGGTGTTCTTAGGGTATATTCCTAAAAGTGGGATAGCTGGGTCAAAAGGCAGTTCGACTTTTAATTTTTTGAGGAATCTCCAAACTGTTTTCCACAGTGACTGCACCAGTCTGCATTCCCACCAGCAGTGCAGAAGGGTTCCCTTTTCTCCACATCCTCGCCAGCACTTGTTCTGTGTTGTTTTGCTGATGAGCGCCATTCTGACTGGTGTGAGGTGATATCTCATTGTGGTTTTAATTTGCATTTCTCTAATAATTAGTGATGTTGAGCATTTTTTCATATGTCTTTTGGCCATCTGTATGTCTTCTTTGGTAAAATTTCTATTCATTTCTTTTGCCCATTTTTTGATTGGATTGTTTGTCTTCCTGGTGTTGAGTTTTATAAGTTCTTTATAAATTTTGGTTATTAACCCCTTATCAGACGTGCTGTCGAATATGTTCTCCCATTGTGTAGTTTGTCTTTTTATTCTGTTCTTATTGTCTTTAGCTGTGCAAAAGCTTTTTAGTTTGATGTAGTCCCATTTGTTTATCTTGCCTTTTATTTCATTTGCTCGTGGAGATAAATCGGCAAATAAATTGCTGCTACAGATGTCGGAGAGCTTGCTGCCTATGTTTTCTTCTACGATGCTTATAGTTTCACGGCTTATGTTTAAGTCCTTTATCCATTTTGAATTTGTTTTTGTGCATGGTGTGAGTTGATGGTCTAGTTTCATTTTTTGCAGGTAGATGTCCAATTTTCCCAGCACCATTTGTTAAAGAGGCTGTCTTTACTCCATTGTATGTTCTTTCCTCCTTTGTCAAATATCAGTTGTCCATAAAGCTGTGGGTTTATTTCTGGGTGTTCTGTTCTGTTCCATTGATCATTGTGCCTGTTCTTATGCCAGTACCAGGCAGTCTTGAGTATAATGGCCTTGTAGTAAACCTTGATATCTGGAAGAGTGATGCCTCCTGCTTTATTTTTTCTTTTTAAGATTGCTGAGGCTATTCGTGTTCTTTTTTGGTTCCATATAAATTTTTGGAGTATGTTTTCTATATCTTTGAAGTATGTCATTGGTATTTTAATTGGTATTGCATTGAATTTATAAATTGCTTTGGGTAATATAGACATTTTAATGATGTTTATTCTTCCTAGCCATGAGCACGGTATATGCTTCCACTTGTTTGTATCTTCCTTGATTTCTTTTATCAATGTTTTATAATTTTCCGAGTACAAGTCCTTAACCTCCTTGGTTAAATTTACTCCTAGGTATTTTATTTTTTTGGCTGCAATAGTGAAGGGGATTGATTCCTTAATTTCTTTTGCTGACAGTTCATTGTTTTTATATAGAAATGCCTCTGATTTCTGGGTATTAATTTTATATCCTGCCACCTTGCTGAATTCATTTATAAGGTCCAGTAGTTTTTTAACTGAGATTTTAGGGTTTTCTATGTACAATATCATATCATCTGAAAATAGTGACAGTTTTACTTCTTCTTTTCCAATTTGGATGCCTTTTATTTCTTCTTTTTGTCTGATTGCTGTAGCTAGGACTTCCAGAACTATGTTGAATAAAAGTGGTGAAAGTGGGCAACCCTGCCTGGTTCCTGATCTTAAGGGGATTGCTTTTAATTTTTGTCCATTAAGTATGATGTTTGCTGTGGGTTTGTCGTAGATGGCCTTTATCATGTTAAGGAATGTTCCTTGTATTCCCACTTTATTGAGAGTTTTAAGCATGAATGGGTGCTGGATTTTATCGAATGCCTTTTCTGCATCTATTGAAATTATCATGTGATTTTTGTCCTTCCTTTTGTTTATGTAATGAATCACATTGATTGATTTGCGAATATTGTACCAGCCTTGCCTCTCCAGAATAAATCCCACTTGGTCATGGTATATGATTTTTTTCATATATTGCTGAATCCGGTTGGCTAATATTTTGTTGAGAATTTTAGCGTCTAAATTCATCAGGGATATAGGCCTATAATTTTCTTTCTTTGTGTTGTCTTTGCCCAGTTTGGGGATCAGAATTATGCTCGCCTCATAAAAGGAGTTTGGAAGTCTGCCTTCCTCTTGAATTTTTTGAAATAGCTTGAGGAGGATAGGAGTTAGTTCTTCTTTGAATTTTTGATAGAATTCACTTGTGAAGCCATCAGGCCCAGGACTTTTCTTTTTTGGGAGTTTTTTGATAACTGTTTCAATCTCCTCTGTTGTAATTGGTCTGTTTAGGTGCTCTGATTCTTCCAGATTGATTTTTGGAAGTTTATATGATTCAAGAAATTTGTCCATTTCATCTAGATTGTCAAATTTTTTGGCATAGAGATCTTCATAGTATTTTCTTACAATGCTTTGTATCTCTGTTGTATTAGTTGTAATTTCTCCAGTGTCCTTTCCTATTTTATCTATTTGAGACCTCTCTCTTTTTTTCTTGATGAGTCTAGTTAAGGGTTCATCAATCTTGTTTACCTTTTCGAAGAACCAGCTTCTGGTTTCATTGATCTTCTGTATTGTTTCCTTAGCCTCTATGTCATTTATTTCTGCTCTGATCTTTATTATTTCCTTCCTTCTACTTGTCCTGCATTTTATTTGTTGTTGTTTTTCAAGTTCTTTTAGCTGCAGGGTTAAGTTGCTTATATGTTCTTTTTCTAGCTTCTTATGATATGCCTGTAGTGCAATAAACTTCCCTCTCAGAACTGCTTTTGCTGGGTCCCATAGATTTTGAGTTGATGTATGCTCATTATCATTTGTTTCTAGAAACTTTTTTATTTCTTCTTTGATCTCAATGTTAATCCATTCATTATTTAATAACATGCTATTTAGTTTCCAAGTGTTTGAGTATTTTTCAGTTTTTCTTTTGTGGTTGATTTCTAGTTTCATGGCATTGTGATCAGAGAAAATGCTTGATATAATTTCAATCTTCTTAAATGTGTTGAGGCCTTTTTTGTGTCCTAACATGTGGTCTATCCTAGAAAACATACCATGAGCGCTTGAGAAGAATGTATATTCTACTGCTTTAGGGTGAAAAGTTCTGAATATATCTATTAAATCAAGTTGATCTAGTGTATCCTTTAAGTATGCTGTTTCTTTATTGATTTTCTTTCTTGAGGATCTATCCAGTGTTGTTAGTGGGGTATTGAAATCCCCTACTATGATAGTATTACTGTTAATCTCGCCCTTAATGTCCATCAAAGTCTGCTTTATGAATGTCGGGGCTCCTATATTTGGTGCGTAGATATTTATAATAGTTATATCTTCCTGTTGAATTGTTCCCTTTATCATTATGTAGTGTCCTTCTTTATCTCTTACTACAGTCTTTGTTTTAAAGTCCATTTTGTCAGATAGAAGTACTGCTACCCCGGCTTTTTTTTCATTTCCATTTGCATGAAATATTTTTTTCCATCCTTTTACCTTCAGTCCATGAGCATCTTTTGTTTTAAGGTGGTGTGTCTCTTGTAGACAGCATATGTATGGGTCCTGTTTCTTTATCCACGCTGCTACCCTATGTCTTTTGATTGGATCATTTAGTCCATTTACATTTAAGGTTATTATTGATATGTAGTTGTTTATTGACATTTTATTCTTTAAAGCTGTATTTTTTTTTTTTTGCTATATTCTTTTCTCCCTTTGAACTGCTCACACTAGGCCCCTTAAAATCTCTTGCAGGCTTGGTTTGGTTTTAATGAATTCCTTGAGATTTTCTTTGTCTGGAAAGCTCTTTATTTCTCCCTCAATTTTAAACGTTAGCCTTGCTGGATAAAGTAGTCTTGGTTGTAGGTTCTTGTTCTGCATTACTTTGATTATATCTTGCCATTCCCTTCTGGCCTCAAGTGTTTCTGTTGAGAAGTCCGATGTCATCCTAATGGGGGCTCCTTTGTAGGTGAGAGTCTTTTTTTCTCTAGCAGCTTTTAAGATTTTTTCTTTATCTATTAGCTTTGGTATTTTAACTATGATGTGTCTTGGTGTAGATCTTTTTGGGTTTCTCTTTAATGGGGTTCTGTGTGCCTCTTGGACATGTAGAATGTTTCCCAGCCTTAATTTAGGGAAGTTTTCGGCTATGATTTGATTGAACAAAGTTTCCATTTCCTGTCCTCTTTCCTCTTCTTCAGGTACCCCTATGATGCGAATGTTGTTTCTCTTCAGGTTGTCACAGAGCTCCCTTAGAGTTTCCTCACATTTTTTGAATCTCTTTTCCTTTTTTTTCTCTGCTTCTGTAACTATGTTTATTGTGTCCTCTAACTCACTGATTCGATCCTCAGCGTCATCTATCCTGCTTTTAATTCCTTCCATTGTGGTCTTCAGTTCTGATACTGTATTTGTCATTTCTGTCTGGTTCTTTTTTATTATTTCAATTTCATTTTTTATACTTGTTATCTCTTTATTTAGGTGCTCATAGTGACTATCCATTGTTGCTCTAATTTCTTTGAACATCCTAACTATCATTATTCTAAAGTCTGCTTCTGGTAGTTTGGTTATATCTGGTTCATTCAGGACCTTCTCTGGGGATTTCTCTTGGTTGATTTAGTTTGCATTCCTCTGCCTGCCCATTTTATCTGAGTGTAAGCAAGTTGTGGCCACTGGAGTCCAGTATGTGTTGCCTTTGTGTTCTCTAGGTGTGGTCTGTCTGCAGGCTTGCCACCCCCTCTGTCGCTGCCTAGGGCGGTTTGGTGTGGGCGTTGCCAGCGCCGGCTCACTGCAGCTATTGCTGTGGTTTCTGCCTCTCCTTTGCGGGAGGGGCTGTCACTCAAGCCACTAGCGTTAGCAGGCAGGGCAGAGGTGAGCATCTTTGCTCAGCTGCAGACCCGGACTTTTTCCGGAAGGCTTACGCCCAGCCCCCTCAGTCCGAGCCTGCTCGCCACCGTTTTGTGGGTTGGGCGGGCCTTTTGACGTGCTCTCAGCTGTGAGCCTTTGCCCGTCCAGAATTTAGCCCCGCCCTCGAGGCCAGGGCCCTCCTGCTCAGGGACTGAAACCGAAAACCGGGGATTATTGGGCCGGGCGTATTTGCTGGCGTGCACACAGCGGCTAGCTTCCGGTCGTTCCGGCTCCTACCCCGCCCCCACGCTCGGAGAAAGCTCGCGTACGTAGAGTGGTACTCCGCAGTTTCTCCGGCCGGGCGGGGAGAGCAGTGTGATCTCAGCAGGGGACTTCCCCTGGTCTCAGAGTCTCCCTCGCCCCCGACTTAGGAGCCCGCTCGCGCCCACAGATGGCACACCGAGGTTTCTCCTTCTGGGCGGGGTTGGCAGCGTGAGCCTCGGGCCCCTCGCCCGTCCCTGGTCTTAGCCCGGTGCCCACGGTCAGGGCCAGCTAGCGCAGGGTCGCAGGGCTGATCTCTGCCCGTATTTTTCCCCACAAGTGGGGTCACAGGCGGCCCGCAGCTGCCGGACAGCTTTCGCGCGTCACCTCTGCCCCTGCTAGGCTAGCCCGAGCCCTCACTGTTCCGCCTACACCGACAGGACTGCGTTTCGGCGTCCTGTCCCGACCATAGGCTTCAGCAACCTCAGGGGGCTAGAAGTGCCCTAAGTCTCCACACTGTAGGCTTGGGAGCTCCCTCCCTCTAGGCAGGTCTGCTCTAATTGCCGCGGGAGAGCTTGTTTGGCTAGTGTCCTGTCTCCCTTTGCTGGTATTGCTAGTTCCAGGGGAAATATTCGTTTTCGATTAGGGAAGTGACTTAGCCCATGGGTCGGGGTGGCTGTCCCTCAGAGTGTCCTCGTGCCTTCAGACCACTCTTTGTTCCCGCTGCTCTGTTCCTCTCCTCTGTCCCAGTTCCCCGGAGCCCCGGGTGCGTGGTTGTGAGAGAGGCTTTCTGAGCTGTCCCTTTAAAAAGATTTTTGGGTCTGAGAAGACTCTCTCTTTTTCCCAAATAGTATCCTCATTTACTTCACAGCTCGATACTGTCCAATCGCCTCTTCTAGGGTCTGGGACTGCAGTCTGGGGCTTGGTTCCTGGGACCCAGGTCCCTCCCTCTCCGCCAAACTCTCCTCCCGCCACGCGGATCTCTCCGGGCTGCCGTTTGCTCCGGGGAGCTGGGCAGCCCTCTTCGCGTTTTCGCTATTCCTACCAGTCTCAATGTGGCTTCTGCAGTGTTCCTTGGTTGAAGAGTCCACTTAGTTTTGCTCAAAGTTGGTTTATCCAGATGATGGTTCTTAAAATTGAGTTATAATCCACTTTGGTTCTGGGAGTTGGAAGTTGGTACGTCTGCCTACTCCATCGCCATCTTCGGTCCCTCCCCAGACTTGCTGTCTTACCATAAATAAATACTAATCAAAATATAAGAAACAATTGTTTTAAGATATTGAACAATAGATAGCACAAGATTGTGGACCCTGAGATAAGGGCAGCAAGTTAGGTGAGCCCGATGATAATCCTGGTTTTCTGTCTAGAAACATATTATGTACCACAATTTAGGAGAGGATCCCCTAAGCTGAGCATGGAAATCCTGCTGAGTAGAGGGGACCAATCATAGATTTAGGAGGGTGAGTGGCTAGAGTCTGGGAGAAAAAGTATAGGAAAGACAGGAGCTCTTAAGAGACTGAGCTCTAGAAATTTGCTTAAGAATTTATTTCATTCAGTGGGTAAAAATCAGTAAACTTAGGAGGAAAAAAAAAGAGAGAGAGAGAGATCTTACAAGCTGAAAAATTTCCAGAGTTTACTCATGGTTAGGAGACATTCAAATTCCATTGAAACAGAGAAACAGGGCTGAAATGCCTTCAATATTTTGTAGTGTTCAGTGAAGATTCCAAAAGCCATATTTTCTTGTAAGATCAACCTATCCCCAGAATAAAGGCTACTCTGAACCTATGCTAACAAAACTAAAACAAATCATTAATGGAAAGCACAATACAGTCATCCCTAGCCATATTGTGGTTCACTTTTCCCAGCCTCACCCTATCACAGATTTTTAAATTGTATATATCTAATTTTGTATTGTGGAGTTTTTCACTATTCATGGGATTTTGCAATATATAGGTATTTTTATATATTTATTATTTTAACTATTTTTTGCAATAAAATAAGCAAAATGAGTTTGGAAAAGGTTAATAACAGTGTGGAAAAGGTTTATAAGAGTGTGGGGAGGGTTTACAAAGCCTTAAAATATATATTAATAATAAAATAAATACAAGGTCACTACTTCACGGATTTTTGCTTATCGCAGGTGGTTCTGGAACCTAGCCCCAGTGATAGACGAGGGACCACTGTGTGTAATGTGACTGTATGATAAGGCAACCTAATCTCATTTAAGACGTCTAGAAAGTCTTTTCTGGGACACAAATAATAGTTAGCAAAAAAAAGAGAGTTAGCAAACTGAGGAGGTGGGAAGAGACTGGATATCTCAGCATTTGCAAAGGTTGTAGGCAAAGAGGACTCAGGTAAATTTAAGAACTGAAAGGAGAGCATGTCTAGAGCAAGATGATCTATGATAACACTAGGGCAGTGGTTCTTAACCTGGGTTCTATCGAACCTTAGGGGTTCAATGAGTCGGTCTCAGGGGTTCGGAGAAGCCTCTGCACGGAGGTCAGAATAAAGTAATACTGTAATTTGTTGTGAGTTCATGCACTTTGTTGGTTTTGTTCTTTGAGCAAGGTGATGTTCATGCACGGCTCATTTTGTGCATCAGTAAAAAACCATATACCTATGTCTTGAATTTGGAAAAAAAATCATATTTTATTTATCACTAAAGAAGAGTTCGGTGAATGCGCATATGAAACTGGTGGGTTTGGTACCTCAAAAAAGGTTAAGAACCACTGCTCTAGGGAGACTGACAGTGACCGTAGGATGTAAGGTCGCAGACATTATATTGTGAGTTGTCATTTCACATCTGTTTGCTTGCTTCTCTTGCCCTTTGGTGCTGATAACTTCAGTCTACTTCTTTCAGGAATTAGGAACGAGAAGAAAGAAGAGAGGCAAGACCACAGGGATAGGAAAGGAAGAGAGCATAGAAACTGTTGGAGCAGTTTGGACACAGAGGAGATGCTGAGGAGGGAAAATAGGTTTTCACTATGTTCCATAATTGGTGAGTAATAATAATAGCTAAGAAAATGAATTATGACTGAAATGTCAAAAAATGAAAGGCAAATTTCTGCACAAAAAGTAATGTCTTTTAATTTGTGCACATGAACTGAAAATTTAAGCTAAGGACAACAGAAAGTCATCAAGGAGAAAGTGCACATTGGTAGTGTCATTGTGAGTACTAAGAAAGCAATTAGGTATTTCTCAAAAACATTTTCTCTAACAGAAAATATTACAGCTTGCCAGTGTCACAGAACAAATAGAACTGAGACTTATGCTTTATAGTGTACACAGCCAATTTTATGTGCACTGCTTCTAGCAGATTTTGTATCATTTTACTTTCTCCAACTGGAAAATTGAACAGTGTAGGCGGTGGTGGCAAAGAAATGCTCATTTCCACTTTGGAGCTTTAAGTTTGATGTCTCTGAAAGGGAGATGAGCAAGTGGAAAGGCAGACAATATTTTTGAGTACATTGAAAATAGTAGTATAAAGAGATCCTATTTTCCCCAGATTATCATATAATTATAACAAGACTAAAAATATAGACCTATTTTTGAAACTAAACAAGCTGAATTCTAACATTTTATGAAAAAAATAGGTATTTAGGAAAAACCAAAATAAAATGTCTAAAAAGTAATGCTAATAAAAAGAACTGGCCCTATGAGTTATTAATTATTATACAGCTATAGTAATACATTTTTTTAAATTTTCAAACTTTGGCAGTGACATAATATTAAAGAGACATATCAATGAACAGAATTAGGAGTTCAGAAAAAGGCTAAATACATGAGCAGTCAATGCACAATGGAGATTGTGATTTCTAATTAGAAGTTACTTGTTTGCTTTAAAAAATTTAATGCTTGGTTAACTAATATTTAAAGATAAGAACTGATATCATCGAAGTATTAGAAAAAATAATGATATAATTATTTTTTCATCTTGGAAATCAAGATCCAAAAATCTACAATCAATCCAGTAAAGTTAATATTATTTAATATCCAGTAAGCTACATTTAATATTAATATTGCTGATTATTTTTATGGTTAAAATATTAGGACAGACAAAATGGGAGAAATAGTTACAACTCACATAGAACTCTAAAAGCTGGTGTTTTTGTTTTTGTTTTTGTATTAGTGAGAGAGAAAGACAGACAGGCAGACAGGAAGGGAGAGAGATAAAAAGCATCAACTCATATGCGTGGCACTTAGTTGTTCATTGATTGCTTTCTCACATGTTCCTTGATGGGGGGGGGGGGCTCCAGAGGAGTCAGGAACCCCTTGCTCAACCCAGTGACCTTAGACTTCAAGCCAGCAACTTTTGAGCTCAAAGCAGAGACCATGGGATTGTGTTTATGATCCCGTGCTCAAGCCGGTGACCCCATGCTCAAGCTGGTGAGCCATTGCCCAAGTCAGTGACCTCAGGGTTTCAAAGTCAGGTCCTCAGTGTCACAGAGTGACACTCTATTCACTGTGCCACTGCCTGGTCAGGCTCTAAAAGATGTTTTAAAAACATACAGAGCTCATTTAAGTCAATAAGAAAAGAACTAAGATCTCAATAGACTACCACACTCAGGTTATAAACTGGTTTAGTCGAAACTCTACAATCCACATAGCCAGAGCTCTGAGCCAAAAGCCAAGGGAAAAATAATTTCAACAGAATCAAATCCTGCCTTAGATCAAGCAAGGCAGGGGTGCAAAGATGCCACTGGACATTCATTTAGATTTTATTGTTGACCTTTGACAAAGAAGTTTAGGTTGAAGAAAGGCAAGTGGAGATCAGATTCTAATGTGCTGGTGAATGTAGGAGAGTAAAGGTAGTGAAGACAGGAGTTTTGACCACTGCCAAGAATTATACAATTTTAGAAGTAAAGAAAAAAAAAAGGTAGGAGAACAAGATGGAGGTATTGTTAATGGAAGATATTTGGTTTTGTGTATTAGGACAGTGTAAGGCCTATAGCCATGACAACCATCACAGCTGCCTGGTCCATGCAGGTTCACATTTGATTTGAACATATAATAATGAAACAACGGAGCCAAGAACTGTTGGGTTATTACCTTTAACCTAGCTTGCACCCACCAGGCGAGAAATACACACACTGGGAAAATACTTCCCTTTCCATTTAGGGCTCCCAAAGCCACTGACTCATCCGAGTATTCCTAGAATCAAAGATTTCTACCTCACCAGTCTTATTCACCTCTGTTCCCTATCTCCTTCTCTCTGCACAAATTCTGCACAAACTGGCTTCTCCTTCAGCACTCCGCCATCTTGACTGCTTCTCCTCTGCAGTGCCAACAGCAGGAACCAAGAGAGAGAGAAAGAGCCCCCTGTCCGCCCCATTTTATAGTGTAGATAAAGAAACCTTTAAGCCAATATACAAATAAGGAAGTCTCTGATACAAAGTCATTTATCTGATGCATAAATGGGATTCCTCATAAGAGTGCACCACCCCACATCATGCAACAGTCAAGGGTGTGAGAGAAAGCTTAGTTTTTAAAAGATCTTAGTATTAAAAGGGTGGGAAAGACTTAGTCTTAAAACTAAGCATTAGACTATAATGACATTACCAGCTTACAGCCTGTCTCCCACACCCCATGCAAACTATAAGCAAGCAAACATATATATCATATTTACAAACTTACTTAACCTACAGACAGGAACAATTAAGCATAATTACTGACTAAAAGAGTTACTGGAGAAAAAAAGTAAAAGAAAAATTTAAAAAAGAATAGATAATTAATGAAGCAAGAAGCCAGAGAAGAGCAATACGAAGACCTTTGAGTTTTAGGTAAAGATTAAGATGGCATAATTTAAAGCTCTCATTTAAAATTAGAGATAAACTGCCTGACCTGCTGTTGGTCAAATAAGTTTGTAAAATATGATTTTTATGTTTGCTTGCTTATAGTTTACATTGGGGGATGGGCAGCACCAGGTATATGTGGGTCTGTGAAATTGCAAATTACCTTCCTGCTTGGGAAGGGCTATTCTTTTGCTAATGTTTGCTGGAGGAGAGGTTTTCATTCCAGAAAGTTTTTGGAGTGGAGAAGAAAGAGAGAAGCCATGTTTGGCAGGGAGAGCAGAGAGAATGCGGAGTACTAATGAAGAAATCAGTTTGTGCAAAGAGAAAGAAGGTGTGCAGATGGGGAACCCGATCTGAGGGACTTTTGCAAGCTCTGCTGAGACTGGTGGGGCCTTGATTATAGGAGAAACTGGAGAAGATTCTTCTGGTTGAGGAATTGGAGGGAAGTGTTTTCCCTGTGTGTTTGCTCATCAGCGGGTGTGAGACTTTAATAAAGGAATGGCCCACCATTTTTTGGTTCCACTATTTCTTTTTTATTTTCTTCTATTTTTTTTAATTAATTTATTGTGTTTACATAGATTCTAGTGTCCCCCCAAATACATCCTCCCCTCCACAACGTTCCCCAGTACATACCCCTTGTCTCCCTCCCCGTAACGGCCTTCATTCTTCCCTCCAGAATTTGCTTTTCTGCTTTCATCCCATCCTATCACCCTATGATCCCCTTTTACTCTATCCATTTTTCTTCTGGATCCTTTGATTCTACCTCTGTCTCTATTCCACTCCTCAATTCATATTGTTCGTCGGATTCCTCAGATGAGTGAGATCCTATGATATTTTTCTTTCTCTGCCTGACTTATTTCACTTAACATAATAGTTTCCAGGTCCATCCATGTTGTCACAAAAAATAATATTTTCTTCTTTTTCATGGCCCCATAGTATTCTATTGTGTATATGTACCACTGCTTTTTAATCCACTCATCCACTGACTGACACTTGGTCTGTTTCCAGATCTTGGCTATTGTAAATAATGCTGTCATAAATATGGGGGTGCATTTCTCCTTTTGATTCATTGCTGTGGTGTCCATGGAATATATTCCTAAAAGTGGGATGGCTGGGTCAAAAGGCAGTTCGATTTTTAATTTTCTGAGGAATCTCCAAACTGTTTTCCACAGTGGCTGCACCAGTCTGCATTCCCACCAGCAGTGCAGAAGGGTTCCCTTTTCTCCACATCCTCGCCAGCACTTGTTCTGTGTTGTTTCATTGATGAGTGCCATTCTGACTGGTGTGAGGTGATATCTCATTGTGGTTTTAATTTGCATTTCTCTAATGATTAGTGATGTTGAGCATTTTTTATATGCCTATTGACCATCTGTATGTCCTCTTTGGAGAAGTGTCTATTCATTTCTTTTTCCCATTTTTTGATTGGACTGTTTATCTTCCTGGTGTTGAATTTTATAAGTTCTTTATAAATTTTGGTTATTAACCCCTTATCAGATATATAGCTCCACTGTTTCTTTTCCATCTGTTCGAATCTAATGGTAACCTGCATGTGTATGGCCTCAATGGCTGCGACTCCTGGCCATACACTTGTGGTGGTGCAGTGGATAAAGTATCGACGGGGGGAGCTGAGGTTGCCAGTTCAAAACCCTGGGCTTGCTAGGTTAAGGCATATAGGAGGAGCAACTATTATGAGTTGATGCTTCCCACTCCTCCCCTGCCTTCTCTCTCTGTCTGTCTGTCTCTTCTCCCTAAAATCAGTAAATAAAGATCTTTAAAAAGTAATAAAGTAAAATTGGAGATAAGAAAATTTATGCTTTAACTTAAAGAGGTACAGATAAATAGGTTCCTACAGTACCCCAACCACATCCATCTCCCTCGTGCTCCTTTATGACTCTGACTATTTGCAAGTTTATCTCCCCAGCAGAATTCCTTCATTTTCCTATTGATGGGCAAACTTTTCTATTTGATGAATAAATGAAAATTCATAACGTAGCTCAAGTCCTTAGGAAGTAGTTGCCCAACTTATGAGGCCAGGTTTTATGAGTGTTGTAAAGCTATCAAAGCTTCAGGAGAAGTCAACCAAAATGATACACTTTGAGTAAATAGAATCTATATGAGATTGAAAGACTCTTAAAATCAACTTCCAACAATAAAATGGGGGAGAAACAAGTGAGAAAACAAGGAAGTTAACTTAAATAGTGTGTTAGCAGTTATTAAAGATAAAGGTTTCAACTGCAGAAGCTTAGTGGATTTAATATTCATGAAATATTTTTCAAATTATTAAAAACACTGCCTTTCATCCCAGCAAGAAGATTCCTCCCATTCTTTGGTGGAAGACATAGAAAGATAATTGCTACAACTCTCCACACATGATTTTATAATATTGGAATCAATTTGAAGAACTCTCAAGGGTCCCATTTACTTTTTTGTTGTTTGACTGATTTTGGAGATGGAGAAACAGGCCCAGGGAATATGAATGGTAGTTATTTGATGACTCATCATTGCCTGTGGAGGTAATTATGTTTTAATTTTTTTATTGCTTTTCTTATTTTTTTTCTTATCTTTTAGTGAAATGGATGGGAAACCCAAAGTTGACCTAAGCAGGCCTCTTTTATGTTCTGTTATTTGTGACTGGGTGCACATGTGTGCCCATGTGGGTGGAATTACATGTTGAGAGATCAGGTTTGATTACCTCTTTCCACAACATTTCTCCCACCACCCCCTCATATTCTGGATTTCTGACATAAGACAGTGGTCAAAAATAAGCATACAGTCAGAAAAGGTGCATAAGAACTATCAGATCTATTTAACATTCACAAGAGCCTGACAGGATTCATAATTGAAAAAGGCAATACAATAAAAAGAGAGAGAGAGAGAGAGAGAGAGAGAAGTAGTACAAAAAGTGGAAAACCTGAAAAAGCACTTTAAGACCAAATAGCAGACTAATTGGTTATATAAAAATAATTACAATCTAAATCAGCTCTTATACCCATAAGCATTCAATTCTAAAAGGATTGCTATGATGCCTGTTTTTATTATTCATTGAAGGAAAATTCTGTCTTGTAAACAAACAGAAGATGTCATTGAATTGTATGTAAATCATGATGCTTTGCAATGCTTGATTTAATTTTTTTAACTGATTTTACTTTTTCCCCCAATATCAATGAATTCTGACAACTTTGTTCTATATAAATAATTTAATAATCATTGCTAAGATTTTTTCATAAAAATATCATATGCTAAATAATAATGAATCACTTAGAAGTATATTAGTAAAATTTTAAAACTAAAATAATATAGAGCTGTGTTCTGGAGAGACAGGTAAGGAAATAAAAGAGAAATCAAAACAAATTAATAAACAGGTGTTGAGACCAATGTGACTCATGGGGCTCAGGAAGCAAAGAGTTGGAGTTTTAATTCTCACCTGGGGATGAAAAATTGGACCTGAGATGATGGTGAACAGAGGAGTGAAAACTAACTTATTCTTTAAAGCCCAGAATCTCTAAAAACAATTCTTCTTATCTTTACCTGTATCCAAGAGAAACCTTGTATCTATTAGAGTGATTATTCATTATTAAGTAAGATAAACCAGTGACTATTCTTAAATAAATTTGTAATTTCCAAAGAAGAAGAAAACAATTTAATTACATACTCTTTACAGAAAGGGTACATTATCTCCATGGAAGGCCATATTTGTCACATGAAGAAAATGATCAAGTCATTTCCTTCCCTTTACCACCCTTCTTTCCTCCTTCCTTACCATGTTTTCTTTCTTTTTTTTTTTTAGAATAACACATCTCTGATTGCAGATTATAATCCAAACTCAATTCCTGTATGTCATAGCTTGAACATGACTCATGATTAAAATCAAATGTGGAGATAGTGATGGTTTCATATTCAGTAACTTAAGAAACAGTAGGAATGGTTCTAGTAAAAGCTTAGAAATTGGAAGGAAATTAATATTAAAGACTGGTATAGGACTTATGAAAACCCTGGCATATAGCCATGTATGTGTACAATTCAAGTTTCTCTCTCTCACACACAAATACATACACACACACACACACACACATACACACACACACACAGCAGAAGTTAACCTACTATGAAGAAGTGTTATGAAAAATAGGAGAAATATTACCTTGATATATCAGATCAGCTCATTAAATATAACCATTATATTTAAGTAGATTATAGGAATGTTTCTTTAACTTCTTACTGGGGACCAAACCTCTGCCTGCTGGAGTTACATCTGATATACTCACTTACAGAGGTCCAAGCGCTATGGAAAGTGGGGGCAAGGTCTAGAGATGTGGCTATGAACTTAGGTTAGAGGAAACCAGAAGTATTCTCTGAAAAGCCAGATAGATTTGTGGATGGTTCTACTGTAGTACTGTCAGATGACACTACAGCGATGGTCACAGTGTCATTGTATGTTGAATTAATGGAACAAAATATTCACTTTCTCTGCTCGTGCCTTTGACGGTTGACAATAGATAGAAAGCTGACAGCAAATGGAACTCCCACACACTCTGTCCTATGGGAGGTTGGTTTTCTGATTAGAAAAAAAAGGTTGTAAGTGAATAATAGATGGTTCAATTAAACCTTCGTTCCAGCTGATTAGTTTTATGATACATACTATCTTTGTAATTTTTTGCAGTAGATGGTGTTAATGAACTTGGTGTCTTAAGAAACAAAGGAGCTTTTGTAACCCTCCTGTTGTGAGGTAATTCTTGGAATGGGTGTTGTTGGTGTGATACAATTGGGAATGATTGATGGAGAATGTATTAAGTTAATATTAACATGCAAAAAAAAAAAAAAGAAAAATAGCTCTTCTCACACTTTAAACTTGAAGGATGCTGAAATACCAAAAAGTCAGATTCTTATATGGAAGTGTCTGTAAAATGTGGTGCATAAGAAGTCCTGTCACAACATCAAAGTGTCAGTGATATCTACCCATCATGGCCATTCACATGCAGGTTCCCATTGGATTCGGGCAGATGGTAAAGAAATGGCAGAGTCGGAGGATGGTAGGCCATTCTGTTTATTGGTGTGTAAAGCCAGTTGCCACGGCTACCATCACAGCCGCCTGGCCCATGCGGGTTTACATTTGATTCAGACAGTCGGTAATGAAACAACGAAGCCAAGAACTGGTGAGCCATCAGCTTTAATCCTAGTTTGCACCTGGTGGGCAAGTAAAAACACACACTGGGCTCCAAAACCCACTCATTCAGTGCTCACAAAGCTACTCACTTATCCGAGTTTCCTAGAATCAAAGGTTTCTAGCTCACCAGACTTATTCACCTCTGTTTCCTATCTCCTTCTCCAGCACAAACTGGATTCTTCCTCAGTACCCTGCCATCTTGGCTGCTTCTCCTCTCCTCCACATGGCCTTTCTCTGCTCTCCTCCCTAATGCTAATCTCAGAAACCCAGAGAGAGCAAGCTCCTGGTCTACCCCACTTTATAGTGTAGAAATCCAAACCTTTAATCCAGTCTGCAAACAAGGAAGTCTCTGATACAAAGTGTTGAGCAGAAAAAATATATTACGCTCACTTCTTTGAAGATGGCGGTGCCCACATGGAAGCCCATCACCCAGGTGATATTAGTTGCCCTTATGCTTAGGATGGGTGTAATTATATTATTGGGTTTGGGGGACAGGCCGTAAGCAGGCCAGGTCATTATAGCCTAAGGCTTAGTTTCAAGAGTAAGCTTTTCCCCACACCCTTGACTGATTAGATGATGTGGGCTGGTGCACTCTCATGAGGAATCCTCCCATTATGCCTCAGATAAGTGACTTTGTATCAGAGACTTCCTTGTCTGCAGGTTGGATTAAAGGTTTGGATTTCTACACTACAAAGTGTGGCAGACCTGGAGCTTGCTCTCGCTGGGTTCCTGGGGTTAGCATTAGAAAGGAGAGCAGATTAAGGTCACGTGGAGGAGAGGAGAAGCAGCCAAGATGGCGGAGTGCTGAGGGAGAAGCCAGTTTGTGCAGGGTTTGTGCTGGAGAAGGAGATGGGGAACAGAGGGGAATAAGTCTGGTGAGCTAGAAATCTTTGATTCTAGGAAACTCGGATAAGTCAGTAGCTTTGTGAGCACTGAATAAATGGGTTTTGGAGCCCAATGTGTGTTTTTACTTGCCCTCCAGATGCAACCTAGAATTAAAGTTGATGGCTTACCAGTTCTTGGCTCCATTGTTTCATTACCAACTGTCCGAATCAAATGAAAACCTGCATGGGCCAGGAGGCTGTGATAATGGCCTTGACTACTGGCTTAATACAAACTCACTTAACTGAGGTATAATGGGAGGATTCCTCATGAGAGTGCACCACCCCAAATCATCTAATCAGTCAAGGGTATGGGGAAAAGCTTACTCTTAAAACTAAGCCTTAGGCTATAACAACCTGGCCTGTCCACAGCCTTTCTCCCAACACACATTAATATCAATGGACTTGCATGTGGGTAGCACCATCTTTAACAAAATGAGCATAATATATTTTATATGCCCAACATGGTGTCTCACCAAGACAGGCAAGCCACAAGAGAAGACAAGGGAAAAGCAGAAAACCTGCTTTTCCCATAAGTGATCAGGGAGGCCCCTCCAATGGTGATAGCAGAAACCGAGAGAACAAGCTCCCAGTCTGCCCCACTTTATAGTGCAGAAATCCAAACCATTAATCCAATCTACAAACAAGAAAGTCTCCAGAACAAAGTCACTCATCTGAGGCATAATGGGATTCCTTATGAGAGTGTACCACCCTACATTAAAAAGGGTGGGAAAGGCTTAGTCCCAAAACTAAGCCTTGAGCTATAACGACCCAGCCTGCCTACAACCTGTCCCCACACCCAATACAAACTATAAGTGAGCAAACATATATATATATATATCATATTTACAAACTTATTTGACCAATAATTAGCAAACATAAAAATTAAGAATGTTAACCTAATAAATGTAAATGCTTTAACCTCTACTTCATGGCCACACACAGAACTAAAAGGGAGAGATTGTTGGGTTACATGATGCCAACAGAAAATATTTGTAAAATATAAAGACACAGAAGGTTGATATAATTTTAAAGATGATCATATATGTTCAGATATTTTTCTTTTTCTCCTATAAACCATTCTAAAGCAATAAGGAAAATAAGAGGTAAAACTACTAATACCAAGAGTTTCTTTTCTTTTTTTTTTCTTTTTTTGTAAAATTAAGCAGCAACGAAACCTCTAAGTGCCCACATGGGTGACAGGGCTGGCAAAGCAGTGTTCAGAAGAGGAGTGGGAAGCAGGACTGCACGTATGCTGACCTCAGAAAGCCATCAGGAACTTACCTTGTTCTAGGTCCCTGTCCGTAGCTATTGAAACGTGCTGTATGCTCTGCTCTCATGACCTTCTTTCAATCTGATTTTCTTCCAAGAGTTAAGGGAGCCAGGTCCCACACCATGAAGAAGACACATTTCCAGGAAGCAAGACTGTCTCTCCAGCCACAGTTGGAAAGTGAGTGTTGTTCAAATAAGTTTGTAAATATGATTATATGTTTGCTTGCCTTTTTGATGAAGGGTGGTGCACTCTCATGAGGAATCTCATTATGCCTCAGATGAGTGACTTTGTATTGGACACTTTATTTTATTTATTTATTTTATTATTTTTTTTCTGACAACTTAGTTGTTCATTGATTGCTTTCTCACATGTGCCTTGACCGGGCCTTCAGCAGACCGAGCCGCCCCTTGCTGGAGCCAGTGACCTTGGGTCCAAGCTGGCAAGCTTTTGGTCAAGCCAAATGGGCCCACGCTCAAGCTGGCGACCCTGGGATCTCGAACCTGGGTCTTCCGCATCCTAGTCCGATGCTCTATCCACTGCGCCACCACCTGGGCAGGCTGTATTGGAGACTTTCTTGTTTGTAGATTGGATTAAGGATTTGGATTTCTGCACTATAAAGTGGGGCAGACCAGGAGCTTGTTCTCTCTGGGTTCCTGAGATTAGCATTAGAGAGGAGAGCAGAGAAAGGCCACGTGGAAGAGGCCAGGAGCAGCAGCCAAGATGGTGGAGTGCTGAGAGAGAAGCCAGTTTGTGCAGAGTTTGTGCCGAGAGAGGGAGATGGAGAACAGAGGTGAATAAGTCTGGTGAGCTAGAAACCTTTGATGCTAGAAAACTCGGATAAGTCAGTAGCTTTGTGAGCACTCAATGAGTGAGTTTTGGAGCCCAGTGTGTGTTTTTACTTGCCTGCTGGGTGCAAGCTAGAATTAAAGCTGATGGCTCACCAGTTTTGGGCTCCATTGTTTCATTACCAACTGTCCAAATCAAACCTGAACCTGCATGGGCCAGGCAGCTGTGATCCTGACCCTGAATACTGGCTCTACAGTGAGACACCAATAAACAGAATGGCCTACCATCCTCCGACTCCACCTTTTCTTTACTGTCTGCCCGAATCCAATGGGAACCTGCATGTGAATGGCCATGATGGCGGTTCCTGGCCACACAGTGAGTATTAGAAAAAGGCCCATCTCCTTTATAGTCATAGGAAAATTCTTGCTAGTCTGAAACACTTTTCTTTCCCTTTTCTCAATGCAGCACTGACTACATATTTGGAGGGCACAGGGAAAAATACAAATGCAGAACAGTATTTTGGAAAAAAATATTAAGCATTTTAATACAAAGACAGCAGAGCATTAAACACAGCACGGAGCCCTTCTGTGCCGAGTATGTATGTGACCATTCAACCTGTATGTCCATGAAGCCTTGACTTAGTGGAGTTCTCTTTCCCATAAAAAAAGCTCACCTTAAAATGTGCAATAAAGAAGAGCCAGCAGAGGGTTTAATTGGCAATACTTCAAGAAAATGAAAAAAATGGAACAAGAAACTAAAATCACAAAGTCCAAACCTTCCCCAGAAAGTATTGCTGTCAAACATGGGAAAATTGTCAGACTTCCATCATGAAAAGCAGAAATCGTGAAACAAGCAAACAAACAACCCCAAAATATACTGACTAGGCACACAGAAGTAACCATCTGCTTCTCTACCCCTCTGCTTTCTTCTTTTCTCTCTCTTTCTTCCTCTCCCACAGCCATGGCTCAAATGTTTCGAGCAAGTTAGCCCCAGGTACTGACCATAGCTCTATGGCCATACATACCTCAGGGGCTAAAATAGCTCAGTTGCTGAGCAACAGAACAATTTCCCAGATGGGCAGAGCATAGCCCCATAGAAGGCTTGCGGGGTGGATCCTGGTCAGGGCGCATGCCAGAGTCTGTCTCTCTACTTCCCTGCCTCACAGTTAATTAAATAAATAAATAAATAAGTAAGTAAATAAAAAATGAAACTATATTTGTGTGAAGCCTTAGGAATCAACAAACCTCTCTCAGACGATTGAAGAAAATAATAAAAAAAAATGATTATAATGTTTAATTTCATATATTGTATATTTGAGATTATATATATCTTTTGACAGAGACAGAAAGTCTGAGAGAATGACTGATAGGGACAGACAGACAGACAGGAAGGGAGAGAGATGAGAAGCCTCAGATCTTTGTTGCGGCACCTTAGTTGTTTATTGATTACTTTCTTATATGTGCCTTGACGGGGGGGGGGGGGCTCCAGCTGAGCCAGTAACCCCTTGCTCAAACCAGTGACCTTGGGCTTAAGCCAGCAACCTTGGGCTTCAGGCCAGTGACCTCACACTCAAGCCGTCGACCTCAGTGTTTTGAACCTGGGCCCTCTGTGTCCCAGTCCTACATGCTCTATCCACTGTGCCACTGCCTGGTCAGGCTAAGTTAATTTCTTATCATCCAAAAAGATTTAGCATAATTAAAATTTTTTCTCTATATTTTGGCTTTATTTTGTCATTCTTATTGTTTATGTTTTGCTTCAATCATTTATTTTTACGTCTGTTCACTCAAACATTTGCAGGAAGATTTTTATTCTTCTGGAGTAGAGGTAGTAAAAGAAAAAAAAAGTGTTTCCCTTCTCACAACACATCTGACACCGACTGCCCTGAGTGTGTGCAGACCCCACAGGCTGAGGGCTCATCCCACAAGGTTGCATCTCGCTTTAGATGTCAATCCAAAGTCCAGGCTTCCAGTACTTCTGACCAACTTGCTTTAAGTCAGGGGTTTCTACCACCCCCTCCTTGGGTTTGATAATTTGCTAGAAGAGTTCACAGAACTAAGAAAAGTTCTTTCTTACTATGACCTTTCTTTTTAAGGGATGCAATTCAGCAGCAAACAAAGAGATGCATAGAGCAAGGTGAAGGGGCATGGGACATCCTTGTTCTCTCCAGTACCACCTTCCCAGAGCAGCTGCATATGCTCACTAACTCAGTAGCTCTCTAAAACCCCTTCATTTATGACTGTTATGGAGGTTTCATTACATACTCAGACATGATTAAATCACTGGCCATAGATGATGAGTCCATTGAGTTAAGGAGGGGAGGCTGAAATTTCCGCTCTCTAATCATGTGCTTGGTCCCTTGAACAACCAGTCTACAGTCTCCAAAAGTCACTTTATTAGCATAAACTCAGGTATGATTGAAAGGAACTTATTATAAATACAAAGGATATTCATCTCATCCTTATCTCTCAGGAAACTCTTAGGTCTGAGGAGTTCAGTGACAGTCACACGGGATAGAAACCAAATATATGAATTTCTTATGTCATAGATGGTTAAAAAATATAAATAAACAAAGGCACGGATTGTGTATTAGGAGCATACAATACAATGGCAGAGGATGGGACAGATGGAGAATGCAGGTAACAAACATGAAACTGCTGAAAACAATTTAGAATCCAGGAGGCACTTACTCTTTAATTTAGATTAAATTATATGTATGAGAATATATGTTAAATTTAATTTTATTTACTTTAAAGCACACCAAACACTATTTTTAAAAAGGCACCAAAATTATTTTGCTGACATTAAAAAATTAATTAATAAATTTGTCTGCCTTTTTTTCAATACCTAAAATGCATACTGTTAGTTTGTGGGTGGAACTTGTTACACTTTACTGTGTCTGCTCTGTCCAGCTGTTAATTTCTATCAAGCCATATATATTTGCTTAAAAAAAGCAAATTATTCAAAAATGATCAGAAATATTCTCTACCCCTTCCAATGAAATTGTTTTCTAGTGTTTTGTCTTAATTGCCCCTGGCTCTGTACAAGACAGCAGATGGACCCCGTGGCTGGGAGGAAAAATTTATGCGTGCTAAAGGCAATTTCAGTAGAATTTCTCAAAAAAAAAAAGTCATGAAAAGAGTATTTGAAGGCAAAAACATGTGAATTCTTTACATTATTAATTTTAGATAAAACATAAATATTTTAAAAGCTTATAGATAGGGCCCTGGCTAGATAGTTCAGTTGGTGGGAGCATCATCCCAAGTAAAGAGGTTGCCAGTTTGATCCCAGGTCAGGGCACATGCAGAGACAGCCCAATGTTCCTCTCTCTCTCTCTCTCTCTCTCTCTTTCTCTTCCTTCCTCTCTCACTAAAATTAATAAATAAATTTTAAAAATTAAATGTTTGACCTGGCTTGTGGTGGTGCAGTAGATAAAGCATTGACATGGAAAGCTGAGGTTGCCAGTTCGAAACCCTGGACTTGCCTGGTCAAGACACCTATGGGAGTTATTGCTTCCTGCTCTTCCCTCACTTCTCTCTCTCTCTCTTCTCTAAAATGAACAAGTAAAATCTAAACATAAAATAAAGTAAAACAAAATTAAAAATTTATAGATAGAAATTCTTTCAAAATCACTTGATAATTATAAAGAAAGACAAATTTTTAATTTGATATAGCCTGGTGCTTTTTAATAAGGTGACCAATCGTCCTCCTTTACAGAGGACAGTCCTTCTTTTGTAAGTTCTATTCTTCCTCGAAAGTGTCCTCTTACATGTCCTCCTTTTTGATATTGGAAGACTAATCAGTAAAAGTCCATATTCCATTGATGCAGAGTCGATCCATTGCATGTGATGTGACATATTTGTATCTAAATGAGTACTTCTTTCTTACAGTTATTATTAAAAATTAATAAGCATGTAAGAATAATTATAATATAAAATATTACAAATGTTTTTTATGCATTTATCATATTATAGTGTATTATTGTTGCAATGAATAAGATGTTTCTTTTATTTACGATATTGTTTTCTTCAATATATTTTTGTCCTCCTTTTCATTGTAAAAAAGTTGGTCACCTTATTTTTTACTATTATATTCTCTTGCTCCTTAGATTTGTTATTCTATTCATTGTTTTTTAAAAAAAAAAACACGTTTGAGCTACATATTTTTGCCAAAGTTCTTGTTCTCTTTGAGGAAATGGCAGCCATAGTGCTCTTCAACATATATATATTAAAGGATGACTAAGCGTGTCCTTCTCTTGTTCACACCTTTCACTAAGCAGATGAAATGTTTTGCAAATTTAGAACATATGCACCATCTGGCTTTGGTGAACACAATTCATACTCTGAAAGGCAGCATATTACATGAGTAAAAGAAACCAATCTGGAGTCAAATAGACCTTCCTTTCTGACACAGGCTCTGCAGACATAGACATTATTTGCTATCTCTGCTCTTCAGTTTTCTTCTCTGGAAAATGAGGACAATACTTATCTATAAAGTTATGATATGGATTGAATAAGTAAGTACAGAAAGCTGTTAACCTTAGTATATCACATTACATTTATCTTTTAGAATAGAATATGAGCTAGTAACTGGCTAGTTTTTTTACTTATGTATAAAGAAAATGTAATCAGTAATCAAAACCCATCCTTATAAAAAGAGAAAAATATTTTCCTAGTTTAATATCTCTTAGGACTTGATGTTAGTCCACACAATGACCATTAGAGAAAAACAAGTGCTATAGGACATAAAGCAGAAGAAAAATATTGATTTTGAAGACAATAAAAGCCCTGAGGAAATATACACGTGTTTCAACTAAAAAAGATACATTATTTGAAATTCAACCCAATTTGCCAAATATTTAATGATATGGGCACCAAGCCAATGGAGAGGTTTTGTCTTTCTCCATTTTCAGCTGTAGAATCCAGAAATAGACAAAGGTTTCTTTTTTTTCTTAATTTTTTTAAGTGAGAAGAATGAAGATAGATGGGGCTTGAACCAATTGAGCCATGGCTATGGGAGGGGAAGAGAGAGAGAGAGAGAAAGAAAAGAGGGAGGGGACAGGGGAAGAAGCAAATGGTCACCTCTCCTGTGTGTCCTCACCAGGAATCAAACCCAAGACTTCCACACTCTAGGTCCATGCTTTACCAATAAGAAAACTGGCCAGGGCTGCCAAAGCCTTCTAAAGAGAGTAAAAAATAATGAGTTCAATATTTTGTTGTTTTGTGTGTTACATTTCAAAGGAATGTTTCCATCCAATGAATTCTATTTTGATTTGTGATGTGCTTGTGGTCTCAGGCTTCTTCTCCATTTTGGAATTTGGGGTAAAGAAATTACTACACCCATCACTTCACATACTGAGAACCCTTCTTCGCAGGTGATCATGGAAGGGCTGCCAATGTTGAGGCCATCGTTTAGATGTCAAATAACTTTGCCCCATGTGATCCTCATACATTCTCCCAAAAGCAGTATCTCTGTAAGCCATATAAAATGTACAAAGTCAACTGGAAATAAACAAATTAGCATGGTCTACTCAAGATTTGCTTCAATACTGACGAATGTGAACTACAACTATATATACCAGCACTAGCTAATAGATACACAAGGCAAGCCACATATGTCATTTCAAATGTTCTACTAGCCACATGTTTTAATTTTTTTTTTATTTACTTTTTGGAGAGAGGGAGAGGGGGAGAGAGAGAGAGAGAGAGAGAGAGAGAGAGAAGGGGGAGGAGCAGGAAGCATCAACTCCCATATGCACCTTGACCGGGCAAGCCCAGGGTTTTGAACCTGCCACCTCAGCGTTCCAGGTCGACTCTCGATCCACTGTGCCACCGCAGGCCAGGCCTCTAGCCACATGTTTTAAAAGTAAAAATAAACCACTGAAATTTATTTTATAATAATATTTTAATATAACATCTAAAACATAATTTCAACATGTCATTACTCTGAAATCCTTATTGAAATATAGTCATTCTTTTTTCATATATCTTCAATATCTGGTATTTTATATGCATACTGCAAGTCAATTCAGACTGCCTGACCAGTGATAGTGGTATGGGTAGTGTCGACAAGGGATGCTAGGGTCCTTGATTCAAAACAAAGAGGTCACTGACTAAAGCATAGTCATGACAGCTTGAGAATGGAGGTTGTTGGCTTGAGCACAGGATCATCCACAGGATCCCAAAGTCATTGGCTTGAAGCCAAGGATTGCTGGCTTGAAGCCCAAAGTCACTGGCTTGAGCAAGGGGTCACTGGCTCGGCTTGAGATCCCCAGTCAAGGCACATGTGAGAAGCATTTAATGAAAAACTAGAGTGAAGCAACTACAGCTTTGTATTTCTCATCTCTCTCCTCCTTCTCTTTCTCTCTTTTCCTCTATCTCTCTCTCTCTAAAAAGAACTAGCCACAATTTAAGTACTCAATAGACATTGGTGGCTAGTGGCTTCCATATTTAATAATAGGGTGCATATGACTAATCTGACTTAGGTAAAGACATGATTACACAAGGAAATATATTCTCATTCTAGAATTTGTGATTGGTGATGGCATTTATTTTATATATACTTTCCAAAATATACATGCCTGCACTGGATGATGGTTAAACTAGCACATGATATTTCACCTTTTTAAAATTGAAAATGTGAACATCTAGAGATTCATAGCATTAGGACCAGATATCAAATATCAGTGTAATTTCCTGCTGTAACTTCTCTGAAAGAGAACTCATATCCTAGACCTGAGAACACTCAAGATAACAGCATAGCAGTCTTTATATGTCTAAAGTTATCTCTGAAGACCAACACAAACCAAAGACCAACACAACTGCTCTTTGTTCAAAAGATGTTAATATTTTAAATATATATTGAGAACCCCTTTGTTTCCATTTAAATCTAATGGCAGATTACTATGTCTGCTGAGAACTGACTTACATTTCATCCTAAGGAGAAAGCTCAAAGTACCCTATTCCCTCATTTTGTAACTATAATTCCTGTGTCTCAATCTCCTTCTGGAGCAAGCCCCTCCCATCCTCCCCCATATATAGTAAAAAGTCACTAAGAATTCATCTTCGTTCAATCTTCCAAATCTCTGCCAAGATTGCTACCAGAGTGCCAGGCACTCTTAGCTGTTTGTCGATCTGGGCTGGGCTGAGCAGGTGAGCCATACTGAGTCTTTTTTCCCATTTACGGAGTCTGAATGATCTGACTTCTATTAGATTTAATTTTGATGACTTCTCTTGGTTTCATTAGTGAAAACAGGGGAGAAAGTGGAAAATAACTTATTAAAAATGTCTACAGTAGCATCACTTTACTGACATGGGTATTTCATGTCTTGATTGCTGCCTTGGTCACAATTTGCAACATATTGTCAGAGAGGTGTGAATTTTTTAACAAATGTGTTTCTGTCTTATATGAAATTACCTTATGCTGATTCTTTCTCTAAAAAACCTCTCTTTAATATGGAAGCATATAATATATTAAACAGAACAATATTTGGTTAGTTGGAATTATTAAGAAGATGTGTGATTTCAGGGGAGAAAAATTGGATATGGCTTTTGTATTTAGCACAATATAGATAATTAATTAATAGTAAGATACGCTAAGGGATGGCTTTCATTATAAACAATCTTTTTTTTCCCCCATGGTTTTGAAAAACTCTATCTATGACCATGTATTTTTCAAAATATAACCTGAAATCTCCCCTCTATGTTATGAAAACAAATCATAAATAATCATCAAGTAATGTTTGCCCTGTGAACTTATTGAGCCATGATATACCTTAATGACATACCTAAAGGGAAGTGACAGTTTGCCTTAGGGAGCTGTTTAGGGGTAAAAGAGATACAACTTACTACAAGCAATTACCTAATTGTCTTTTAATTTCTGTAATGTCTCAACATAAAAATAGCTTGAATAAATGTTAAAAGGGTCACAGTTAGAAATGACATATGCCAAACACTTTTGCTTTTGAAGATTGTAGAAAGTAATACAATATCCAAATGACCAAGGAGAGATCTTGTACATTAAGAGAATATCTTTGATTGAACTTTTATATTCTTCTATTTAATTACTCTTTTCATTTTATATGTCAAAATAAAAACATTAAATATAACTCTTCATTGTATCAGACCCAAGAAATGGGATATTAAGTGGTCTGCATATACTAGAGAAGAAATTAAAATTTGGAACAGCTAGTTTGAAGATGTACTATTCTTGTGCAACTTCAAGAGTAAAAAAGAAGTCACTGCATAAAAAAAAGACAAAGCCATATATAAAATACTACCAAAAGTCAGAAACAAAAACATATACATATATAAATCTATGTGTATCTATATATCAAGAGAAAAAGTCAGTGTATATATTATACATACATATATATACACTTATATACATTTATATACACACGTATACCTCCTCTTCTTTAAAATAACACAAATGATGTATCACAGGCTAAGTAGAGCACTTTGTGTCTTTAAGATCACTTTTTATGTAGATTACTTGGAAAATTACTGTTTGCCTCTCTTGTGTGACTTCCATGAAATCAGCATTCAGCAAGCCTGGCTTCCTGGCAAACAACAGAACATTGAGCTCATGTGTGAGGAAGGAGCTCTCTTCAACGAGAAGGGCAGTGGAGAGTGGGAAAAGTGGGGTGTTGGCACAAAGGAGCAAAGAGCGGTGATTCATAAGACCAGTGGGAGGGCACAGGCTGCCTCCATGCCTGCCACAGTATGGGTCCCACCCCTGGCACTTCCTTGGCAGATACCCACCAGAACGCTGACCTTGGCAGCTTTACAGAGGTAACCTTGGTATGAAGAGGAACTGTTCTGCAACCACAAAAATTCTTTCCCTTTTCCCCTCCTGAGGATAAAGGGGAGATGTCTGGAAAAACATATTTTATTTCTCCATTTTCCCTTTTCCCTCCTTTTTGCAAGGGCGACATTCATGACTCATTGTGGAAATTTTCCTATATGGACAATGTGTTCTTCACAGTAATTAAGGACATGTAAACAACATTTAATTATAGGACATAATAACAATGCCTTTTATTAGTTCACTGCCGTTTCCTTTCAATGGAGGGCCCGGGAATCGCTGGTTCTCCCTGGTAACCTTTTGTGTGCGGTCAGTTCTGCTAGGTGGTCTCATTCTCATTGGGGCTGTCTCTAACTGGAATGTTGCGTTCTATGCAAGTGGCCCTTCTGTCACCCACATGCCATGTCATCAAAGGGGCTGTGATGGTGACCTTCTTGCTTTTGTTTAAATGACTATCACTCCATGTCACCTGTCATTCTCAGTAGTACTCACGTACTGACACTCACAGGTGCCAACATATATATGGTGTTTGAGAAAGATAAAGCCCCGTTGGAGAGAGAGAGTCATGGTGAGTTTTATACTATCACAGTAAAAAGCATTAATTCAGGGGGAAAAAACAATAAATGAAAATCTAACCTTATATTTTGATAATTACAGAAATACCAGAAACTGTTCCAATACTGAAAAAAAATTTTAAAGGTATATTTGAAAATTTTCCATGCCTGTTCGTGCATCGGAGGTGGCCAGCCAAAACTGCTGGGGAGCCCATTCAGAAATTTCAAGTCATTGCTCCTGCGGGAATAATGTGCTATTGTGCCTGCGAGCTCCAAGGCAGAAATGGCCCTTTCCCGTCCAGCTGGCACCAGACTTAGTGATGAATCACTTGCCTCTTTATATTTTTTGCTCTTCTCTTTTTGTAGGAGATTCCTGACCATGATTGATAGCTACATGCAACTGGTAAGAGCAGAAAATAGCTGTTCTGGATTAAAAGGACAGGAAGAAAAAGTCAATATTATACTTCTGCCTTAGGTTTGCAGCTAAACTAGTCAGTTATACTTGCCCAGGAGTGAGAATTCAGTTTCTGTTGTGTCCTTTAGATATCATTGTCTTCTACTCATAATAGCCAGATAGTGCAATTCACGGAAGATTGTTTCTATTGAACTAGCAAATACTTATAAACTAGACGGAATGGCTTATAAGTATGGCTCTGTTTTGAAAAGTGTTTTGAATTATAAAATATTATTATATATCATATTTATGTTATATCTTATATGTCCACTTTATATATATTTGTATAACATTGTATACTCTTGGTGTTTATGGTTTATCATAATTTAATTAACTATTTATTAATCATAAATCAGCAGTCACTTATGCTAATTATATCCTGAGACAATAGGAACAAGTCCATCTGTTCACTTTCCCCTCTCAGCTAGCACATATAAGGTGCTCAATAAATTCTTTGAGTAAACAACTAATACAAAGATGTATAATATAATGTCTCACTGTATTTTGTTATGAAAAATAAGCAACATTTATACACTCCTTTAAAAATAGGAGGAAAAGGAAAAGTAAAAAGAGAGAGAGAAGTGGTCTAGAAGTTTAGAGAAAGAGAAGTTTACTTTTTTTACTTTGAGGAGGCGAAATGCGAGCAGGCTACAGGCAGGGCTGGTTTCTAAAGTTGGATGTGTCAATAGAAGAGCAACAGGGAAGTTGAGGGTGAGGAGCATCGATGTTGTTCTGGTCAATCAGATTGTTGGAAGCAGAGGGCTGGTATGTGAAAGTTGTTGAAAATAATGCTGGAAAAGGCAAATTACAATCAGTTTATCAAAAGCATTAGGTAACAAACCAGAGGATTGAAATTTCATTTAGTCAAAAAGGGAGCCAAGAAGGCTTCTCAGTGAGGAAGTACCATGATCAGAGTGAAGTTCTGGGAAGACTAATCTGAGAGCAATGGGAAAGATGTGCTTCATTGTAAAGAAAGAAGTAAGAGGTCAAATTAGAACGCTGTTGTTATAGTCAGAAAACAGATAATGAGAGGATGAGGTGTGGTGATGGAGGGGCGTTTGGAATTGGGAGAGCGATGACCTGAAGGTTTGAACATCCAATAAACACGTTTGGATGACAAAATGATGAATTTAGTCTTAATCATGGTAGGTCATTTGTTTAGATTGTTTGTCAATTCTGTCGGAATTCCAGAGTTTAAAATCTTAAAGTGTTAAAGCAGTGCAGGGTGATGAGGAGTAACAACGTGGGAAGCAGTGGGTAGCTCAAGGGGACTGAAGGTAAAGGTCATTAGAGACAAGAAGGTGAAGTTCCTTAGTGCTGAGTTGTCTAGAGGCAAAGAATGAGCTAGAAAGGAAAGCAGATAAAAGAGAATTTTGTATTTGTTTCCCAGCTCCTGGGATCTGCTTCTAGTTATTTAACCAGAACTATGGTTATTCACACCCCAGGTAAGCACCTATGTTGTACTAGTAAAGCAGTTTATTTCTCCATTCAGAAAACTCTTTTCCAAGCTAGACATTTCAGTTCTTTCAACTATTGCTTTTAAAATTTAGAATCTCAAACCCTTTTTCTACTCCCATTCTTTCCATAATGTATCAATGCTGGCCTTAAAGTGTGATGTCAGAATAGTGTGTAGAGGTGAGCTGATCAGCAGAGGTTGGGGTGTGGCTGTTACTTCCAGGGTAGAATTCCCTAGATCAGGACAATATCTTCCGATTAATGCAAACAAAGACTGCGTTTTTCTTCTTTTTTTTTTTTTTTGCCATTTTATAAATACATAAGTCATCTTTATTTTACAAACAATTTATGTTCAATATAGAAAAGTTAAGAAGTAGAGATAAGTAAAAAAGAAAAATGAAAGAAAAGTAATTCAGAATTGCACATTACACATTTTAAATGCAGAATGGCCATTTTGCCATTTAACTCAGGCTGGTTTTGCCCTAAACTTTAAAGTATCTTTTTATTCCCATGCTTCACAGTTACCTGGTCATCACCATCCTCACCAGATCCTGTGGCACACTGCTGCCCTTCCCACACTGTCAATTTGTTCTTCAGTGATGACGACAATTAGGTCGACAGTCTTTCTCTGTCTGGGTGGACTCACACTTTTTTGGAGGATAACAGCCAAGCCTAGGATTGGGTGCAGAAATCCGTTTATGTTCATGAATCAGTATTGCAACGCTTATGTGGCTACTGACATACCCACTTTCTTTACAATCCACCTTATTGATAGTAAAGATGGTGTGTGTATATATATTCCTTTTCTCTCTGTGTTCTGTAAGTCTAGCAGTTCTCAGTGTTAGCTCAGGCAGGGAAAAGTGGATGTTGCCTCTTGAACTCCATGTAACCCTATATAGGTGGGACCCACATCTGAAAATACTGACTACCACTCCAATTCCTGTAGTTAGAAGTGTGTTAATTTTTTACGTAGGATCTGCACCCCACCCATCTCTCTCCCATCTACTCTATCTGTAAGATACAGAAACCCACCTAGGTCTGATGTGGTAAATAAATGATATACTCAATACAGGTTTCTCACCATCCATTTCCATAGTTGGGAGAGGTGAGGGGACTTCTGGGGTTGAGTGAAGAAGGTAGGCCGTGTGGGATCTTGAGCTGAAGCAGAGACAGTCCTGCACATGTGGGTGTGAGTGCAGGTAAAGGTGTGGATCACGTGCTCGCATATGGACCCTGACTCAAGAGAATTGAGCAGGAAATGTACCTTCTTTTTCTCTAGGCTGATTTCATGGAGTCTTAAGGACTACGACGACCTTTTCCAAGAGATGAACAGTATGATTCGTTACATTTAGGTTTCTTTCTTTGTTTTTTCTTTATTCATATGAGATATATTGATTTTAGAGAGAGAAAAAGAGACAGGAACAATGATCTATTCCTGTATGTGCCCTAACCAGGGATCAAACCAGTAACTTTTGTGCACTGACCGACAATCTTAATAACTGAGTTATCTGGCCAGGGCAGGACATTTAGGTTTCAAAACTGCAAGACAACTGGCTAGATTCTGTAGGACAGCACAGTCCTTGGGGGAAAATCAGCTTTGGCTTTAGGTGACAGTGAATACATGAACTGATTGGTCAACAGGGTGAAAATCCTGCAGTGGAATCCCCTTCCTCCTTCAGATCTGTCATGCTTGAATCATAGCCCATCAAGTTTGGGGTAGCCTGGAAAAGTCCTCTTCCTCTGTATTCTCTCTTCCCATTTGGTCTTAACACCTATTAAGATTGTGCCTTTATTCCGGCATAGAGATGGACAATAAAAGCCTGGAATAGAATTTAAAAAGGTAAAAAATTGCAGCTGTCTCTTGCATCCATCCCCTCTGAAGATATTTCATTGTCTTCTGTCTTCACCCTTTTAACAGAGCCAAGACTCAGCTGGTACTCAGTATTTAGACCTCAGTGTGGCTGAGTTTCACAGGCAAGCCCAGGCTGCTGGGACAGCAGCCAGCTCACTCCCAAGGGACCCTAGTGCTGAAGGAATAAATAGTGTAACTGAAATGCCAGGCTGTACGTTTTAATAGTGCTGCCTCCAATTCTCTATAATAGCACAGATACAATAATTTATATGAGGACTAAATCCATTTGTAAGCGACCCTAGAAACACCATGTGTAACCTTTATAAAGTTTCCTTCTATTCCTGTTTTAGGAGATTTTTTAAAAATCAAGAATGTATATTGCATCCATTCAAATAAATGCTTTTTTTTGAGTCTTGAGATAATTATTTTTCTTCTCTTTTGGTTGGTGACGCAAGAAATTAATTGATGAATATTTGAATGTTAAATCAATCTTGCATTTCTGAAATAAAATCCAGAAATCAGGTGTTATTATCCTTTTATTTTGCTACATTTGACTTGCTAGTATTTTGCTGAGGATTTTTGCATTTATGTTCATGGTGGATACCATGTTTGTGATTTCTTTTCTGTTTTGTTTTTGTCTAGTTTGGTATCAGGGCAATGATGGTTTCATTTAGAAAAGCTGGGATGTATTCACTCCTTTTCAATTTTCTGTTAAAGTTTGTGTAAAACAGCAGTTCTTCCTTCAATGCTTCTGAACATTCACCAGTGAAGCCATCTGTGCCTGGGGTTTTCTTTGTGGGAAGATTTGTAACTACAAACTCAATTTATTTAATAGACATAGGTAGGCTATTGAGGGCACACACACTTCTTTTTGAGTGATCTTAGTTTATGTCTTTCAAGTAATTTGTCCACTTTATCCAAGTTGTTGAATTTATTGGCCTAAACTTGTCCATAATATTCCCTTATTATTCTTTTAATATCTTTAGGATCTGTAGTGATTTCAACTTTTATTATTTCTAATGTGGGTATTTAGTGTTATTCTGGTGAGAAGTTTATTAATTTTAATCATCTCAAAAAACCAGCTTTTGGTGTCATTGATTTTATTGTTTCAGTTCCCAATATCATTGATTTCCACACTGATATTTATTATTTACTTTCTTTGTCTTAGTCTATGTTTAATTTGCTCTTTATTTTTAGATTTTTAAAATTGAAATCTGATATCATCAATTTGAAATGGTTTCTCTCTCCTAATACCTGTGTAGCCATTTCGTACTACATATTTTCTTGCAAATACTGCTTAAAAGACAGTCTCCAGATTTTTATTTTTATCAGTTCAAAATTTCTAATTATCCTTTGATTTCTCTTTTTGACCCTTGGGTTGTGTGTTTAGTTTCCAAATATTTGGGGACTTTTCAGATATCTTTCTGTTATTGATTTCTGATTTATTGCTATTGTGTCAGAAAACATACTTGTATGACTTAAATTCTTTTGAATTTATTTGGACATCTATTATGACTTTGAATATGGTCTGTCTTGGTAAATATGTATGCATGTCATAAGAATAAGTATTTTGTGGTTGGGCATAATTTCTATAAACATCAATTGTGCCAAGTTGTTTAATAATGTTCCATTTTTCTGTATCCTTTCTGACCTTTTCTCTATTTATTATTGAGAGAAATTGAGATCTCCAAATGCTATTATGGCTTTGTCTATTTCTCTTGTTGTTTTGTTAATTTTTGTCTCATGTAGTCTAAAGCTCTCTTATTATATGTATAAATGTCTAGTGATAAAATTACCTATTTCTCACTATGAAATGACTTTCTTTGTACCAAGTAGTATTCTTCATTCTGAAATAAGCCAGGTGGTAATAGGGCTCCTCTCATTCCCTACCCTTCTCTCAGGAATCAAGATGTCAGTGCCTTGAGAACCATCGTTTCATATATTTTGTCAGCTGTTTGTTGTTTCATGTGGAAGATCAAATTTTGTCTCTTTTATTCCATCTTGGGTAAAAACAGAAGTCTATAACTTTTTGTAAACTCACAATTTCAAAGAACTGATGAAGAATCAAATTTTGAAACATCAATTGTTTTTATAGGAATATATTGACTGTATGATAAACCCTTGTAAGAATTAGAAATACTTAAATTAAGATAACTTTCACTGTCCTGTGCAAAAAAGAATTATGTTATGCTAACAATGAGACCTTAAGGTAGTCAAAAGAAACTAAAATACATATTGAGACATCAGAAATATTATATTATTGTGTCTGAGCTTAATCATGCTATATAATCTTATATTCTTATATATACCTTATATTATATGAATAAGTAGTAATTTTTACTTGAAAATAATAGTAGTATTGTTTTTCTGTTATTTAAGATAAAGTCTGGGACTGACTCTTTAAAAGGTCTTAATCATTTTACACTCTTTTCTAAAAAGTTCATTTTCTCTACAGACTCTGTGTCTCCTGAGTGGTTTTTATTAGCATTGAGAGTTAAAGTTTTGAGTCATATTTTCAGTCTTTTGTCCTTTTTTCCTAAAACTTTTTTGCAATAGTATATTTTAAATGTACTATCTTTTCCTGTTTTTATAAAATATTATTAAATCATGCTGCAATGTTAATATCAGTATGCAAGGAGTTGCTTTGTGTTTGAAAACTATAAGGTAGTTCATTAAATAGTATATTTTAAAAAACATTTTGTATATCAGTGTGTGTGTGTATGTGTGTGTGTGTGTGTATATATATATATATCTTTTTCTCACCTTTCTATAGGAAGGGTCACTGTGTTGCTAAGCAACAATGACTGTATAACAATAGATACAAAAATATCCTGGAGGGCATTGGTAGTTGCTTGTGTTTTAGCTTTTGAAGGTAAGCTAAGATTTCTCTTTCTTTTTTTTATTTAAAAAAAAATTCTTTTTATTTATTCATTTTAGAGAGGATACACAGAGAGAGAGAGAGAGAGAGAGAGAGAGAGAGAAAGGGGGGAGGAGCTAGAAGCATCAACTCCCATATGTGCCTTGACCAGACCAGTGCAGGGTTTTGAACTGGCGATCTCAGTGTTCCCAGGTCGACGCTTTATCCACTGCGCCACCACAGGTCAGGCTAAGATTTCTCTTTCTTAAAAAAAACCCAGCATTTAGTAACAATATAAATAAGGCAATAAGAGATGCAAGTAATGATAACAATAATATCTAAAACAACCAAATTTAACACTCAAAACAAAACAAATATTTAGGTATTCTTTATATAAATCAGCAGTGAGCAATTTATAGCCACTTTATGCAAAAAGAAAGCCCTTGCTTGAATTTTATGGTGATATTTAAAGAACTGACTCTATGTTGTTTCTTCTCAAGTATGCCCAAAGATAACTTTTCACATTGATGATTTTACATTTTTTAGGGAAGTAAGTAATCTAAACTGTAAAAAATACTTATTGCTTCTCTCTGGAAAGCTATATGGCTGTATTTATTTTGAATGAGAAGAAATTGATCATATAAACAATTAATGTTTTGTAATATTATTGCTAACTATTGACATTGGTGGCTTTTATTTAATATCACAGATAGCACTTAATTATCTCTAATCTAAAAGTGTAGTATACAGTTTTATATTTAAGTTCTGTAATTTCTGTCTCTGTAGTGTTAACACTAGTGTAAACCATTCAGATGTTTGAGAATTTACAGATTTTCAACACATTTTCTTTAAATGTTCCTTTTAGTTGCTTTATTTGGTTTTATATTTTAATTACATATTTATAAGATATATTATAATTTACATATGGCTATTGCTACATTATTTCTATGAGGCAGGTAATATTGTTTATATTTTTTAGATTAAATAACTGATGCTCACCTGGTTGAGCAAACTGGTCATGTTTTCCACTAAGTAAGTGGTAAAATCTAGGTCTAAATGAAGAAAATACCAATAGAAACACTGTTCAATCTAGTAAAATTACACACATTTATAAAATGTTTGCTAGCTTTTTGTTGTTGTTGTTCAAGAAGGGCAACCTGATCAAAATACAAAATTATATCTTTGGACCCAAGCTTCATAGATGGGTTTTAAGATGAATTAATATATTTTATAACTAGTACTTGAATCTTGGCACCCCATTTTTTCTTGACATTAGCTTCATTTACTTCCAGCAACATTTCTCATTTTGTGTTGCTTGTTCATACATCATTGATGCATTACAAAACAGCACCACTACACTTAAGGTGTTTATATGGTCACACCACAATCTTACTACTAATGACAGTGAGAACATCCAAATAAATGCTTAGAACACAAAAAATTAAAGGGATAGTATCACCATAACCTTCAATATAACTAGAAAGTCACTGAGTACAATCACAAGTTAGTAGACACATGAAATGAAAATGTGTTTTACTTTTGTAAAAGCATAATTTCACCATGCTCTATTTTTACCAGTTTCTCCATGCTATAATTAATGTGTGCTTCAAATGTTATTTTTTAAATTTCTTGATTTTTTCATTGAATTTATTGGGGTGGCATTGGTTCACAAAACCATATAAGTTTCAAGTGTACAACTACATAAAACATTATTTGCACACAGCATCATGTTCCCATCGCCCAAACAAAGTCTCTTTCCATCCCCATTTTTACCCCCTTTTGCTGACTGCCACCCCTTCCTCTGGCTGTCACTCCACTGCTGTCTGTACATATGTGTTATGTATATATATTTTTGGTTAATCCCTTCACCTTCTTTCACCCAATTCCCCAACCACCTCCCTTCTCATGACCTTGGGTACCATCTGAGGGTAAAGGGCTTCTGTCCCTCTGGTTTCATTCCAGTTAAGAAGGTATACATATATAATTTTCTTTTTCCAAGTGAGAAGAGGGGAGATAGAGAGAGACAGATTCCCACATGCTCCTGGACTAGGATCTACCTGGCAACCCCTGTCTGGGGTCAAAGCTCTGCCTTCTGGGGCCATGGCAACTGAGCTATTTTTAGTGCTTAGGCGGAGGCTCCACATAGCCATCCTTAGCGCCTGGGGTCAATGCACTTAAACCAATTGAGCTATGGCTGTGGGAGGAGAAGAGAGAGAGAAAAATAAGGGAGGAAAGGTGGGATAGAGAAGCAGATGGGCGCTTCTCCTGTATGCCCTGAGCGGGAATTGAACCCAGGACATCAATAAACCAGGCCAATGCTCTACCACTGAGCAAATTGGACAGGGCTGTATTTTTTAATATAAGAAAAGACACTCAGACCAATGGAACAGAATGGAAAGCCCAGAAATAAAACTACATGTATATGGTCAAACAATTTTTGATAAAGGGGCCAAAAACACACAATGGATAATAGAAAGCCTCTTCAACAAATGGTGCTGGGAAAACTGGAAAGCCACATGCAAAAAAAAAAATGAAACTCGACTACAGCTTGTCCCCTTGTACCAAAATTAATTCAAAATGGATCAAACACCTAAATATAAGACCTGAAACAATAAAGTACATAAAAGAAAACATAGGTACTAAACTCATGGACCTTGTTTATAAAGAGCACTTTACAAATTTGACTCCAAAGGCAAGGGAAGTGAACGAAAAGATAAATGAATGAGACCACATCAGACTAAGAAGCTTTTGTACAGCAAGAGAAACTGACAACAAAACAAACAGATAGCCAACTAAATGGGAGATGATATTTTCAAACAACAGCTCAGATGAGGGCCTAATATCCAAAATATACAAAGAACTCATAAAACTCAACAACAAACAAACAATCCAATAAAAAAAACGAGAAGAGGACATGAACAGACACTTCTCTCAGGAAGAAATACAAATGGCCAACAGATATATGAAAAGATGCTCATTTTCACTAGCTATTAGAGAAATGCAAATCAAAACTACAATGAGATAACACCTCACACCTGTTAGATTAGCCATTATCAACAAGACAGGTAATAACAAGTGTTGGAAAGGCTGTGAAGAAAAAGGAACCCTCATCCACTGTTGGTGGGAATGTAAAGTAGTACAACCATTATGGAAGAAAGTATGGAGGTTCCTCAAACAATTAAGAATAGAACTACCATATGACCCAGCAATCCCTCTGCTGGGTATATTCCCCCAAAACTCAAAACCATTGGTACTTAAAGACACATACAGCCCCATGTTCATTGCAGCATTGTTCACAGTGGCCAAGACATGAAAACAACCAAAAAGTCCTTCAATAGATGACTGGATAAAGAAGAAGTGGTACATATATACTATGGAATACTACTCAGCCATAAGAAATGATAGCATAGGATCATTTACAACAACATAGATGGACCTTGATAACATTATATTGAGTGATATAAGTAAGTCAGAAAAAACTAAGAAATATATAATTCCATACATAGGTGGGACATAAAAATGAGACTCAGAGACATGAACAGGAGTGTGGTGGTTAATGGGGGGGGGACGCGGGGAGGAAAGGGAAAGGGTAGGGGGAAGGGAGGAGCACAAAGAAAACCAGATAAAAGGTGACAAAAGACAATTTGACTTTGGGTAATGGGTATGCAACATAATTAAATGTCAAAATAACCTGGAAAAAAATTTTAATAATTATCTACATTTTTGACAAACAAAAAAGTTCTGGCCTTTCCTGGGATAAATCTGAGAATCAGACTTGAATCTCCCACAGTTTAATCTTGGACCTCCAGCTTTTGAAATTGTGAGAAATAAATTTCAGTTGTTTTCTAAGCTACCCCATCTATGGTATTTTGCTATAGCAGCAGACTCTAGTTGATTTTGTTGATATAGCAATGTTATAATTGATTGGCATCCTGACACAAGCTCCTTATTTCAACACATATTGAGAACAAAAGAATTCACAGACAGAAGCTGGTTAGCAGCCTGCACTGGACATAGCACTAATGTAGGAAATTCTATAGAAACTGCCCTAGACCCTTAAGTTAGCCACAGACCTAGATACTAACTCTTGAGCAATGACCTCATCAGCAATACTGAAGAGAAAAAATTTCTTTTCCAGCTGTGCAAGTAGAGACTTTAGAAAAAATACCAGGTCACAATTGTAGAGGTGATGTATAATTGAACAAACATGGCTGCCATGAGTCAGAGCCCACTTAGCTCACAAGAATCTACTGGTGTAAGAGAGAGTACGACAAGACGAAGAAGTTAAATTGATGGATATCACACACTGTGTTTGTGTTAAAGTCCTAGGGATTCCTAGTTTAATTAGGGGACTATCTACAGAAAGGCAGTGGCGTATGGCAGTTACATGTATGAGTATGGTGCTACACTGCCCGGGTTCAAGCACTAGTGTCCACACTTTCCTGCTGTGAAAATTCAGGTGATTAACATAACCTCAACCTCACTAAGCCTCAGTTTCTTTAATAATAATCAGAGTTATGGTTGTTTAGCTAAAACATTCTTGGAGGCCACTTATCACATAACATGTTCAATACTATAGTTACTCTTTTGTATCAAACTAAAGTACTTTCTATAGTACTTGAACAAACACTAAAATGAATCATAGATATTGTAAGTGCTATTGAGTGAGCAGGAGGAAAATGCACAATACAGGAGAAAAAGATCATGCAAAGCTTTCAATTTCATATCTTGTGAGGATATAAATTTATTAAGGGTGATGAAATTCTGTACCTAGCTTTGGTAAGCCAAAAGCTGCAGAGAAGCAAATCAGTGTATTTCAGATTCAACATAGCCTGAAGACTTCCAGAAATATACAGGTTCTTCCTTTGACATTTCCTACTTGACTGGGCTAGAACCTTCTGGTAAAAATCTTTCACAGGTCACTCACCTAAATCTACTCCTGGATGCTTTGCTAAAGGTTGCAATTTCAGAGAAACAGTATATTTATTTGTAGTAATTTCCTCTTTATCAGAAGAGACTCTTACCTTATGCGCTAGTAAAACAGCACTCACTGATAGAGACAAAAAGTGTATGTCATATGAGATTGGAGATTACACCATGGCAAAGTACCCTGAAGTATAAATCCCATGACATCAGAGCAGTGCTTGGTAACTCAGGGCGGATGCTCACTGAAGGGCTTAGCACAAAATGAGTAATTACTGAATCATTAAAGAGGAAATGGCCAACAGCATTAACTCACTTAGTTCCACTGGGAAGAATCTAATTGGAATTAGCCTTAGGCAGATATGACAGGTGCACTAAGGTCCTGACTGCCTTACCTCCACCCACAAAGAGAAAAACTGGTGCTCTCTTCCCAGCATTCGGGTGCTCCCAAGACTAGATCTGGTGAAGAGGAACTAATGCTCTCAGAGATCAACTCTTGGGAAAGTAGCTAAAAAGTTTAGGGTCTGGAACATCACCTGGAATTGAGCTCTAGCCGTGTCCTGATGCTGGGACCATAGCCGGTTGGCATAGATCGGAGAGGGTGTCATCACATATCAACTTCTCTTCCTCACTACCTTTTTCCTGTGACTTGCTGTGTGACCACCATTTTTCCAATTACATGTTTCACACTGCTTCCTCTCATAACTCACCATGGAGTCTTACTGATGGTGTTAAAAATACACCACTTCAAAAGAGTGTGATCAGGAAGATACACTCTCTCACTTGATTTCGGATTCTGCCTACATGTCACCTCTTCAAGGACTTCCCGGGCTATGCTCTTTAAATATCGCACCTTACCTTTTCAGTCACTGGCTCAAATCTTTCTCTAACTTTCAGTTTCTTCTTAAAATTCTGTCTGTATGTACCTTACGTTATTTCTGGTATATCCATACAAGTCAAGTCAGCTCTTAAAAAGTACCAATTCTCCCAAACAAAGATCTATGACTTCAAGATCCAGCATTGTAAAATATTCTTTGAACTGTGTTTCTTCCTCAAATGTATTTCTATGCCTATTCTGCTACCCCATTCTTGCAGCAGATGTCTTACTGTATGTGGGGTCGAAGTGGACTAGGAAGCAAGACGGCTTGAATTTTTATGTCTTATAGCTGATCCCAGTGTTGAAGGTCTCCACCACCATTTATAAAAAAAAAAAAAAAAAGCTGTTAAATCCAGTTACATAATATTTAAAGGCACGTATCTTCTAGTTCCAATCCTACAGCTATTGACAGGGGAAATGGTGTGCAAGTGTTGCACTGGGAGCTGGCTGCTCTCCTCAACTCAAGCTGTCCAACTGGCACTTCCTGGTAAGTCATGGGGAGAATGGGCGGGCGCTCCCGTGTCAGGTGTCAGTGCCAAGGTGGCAGGAGTCCTCTGCCCTCCGAGCACATTTCTGGTAAGACTGATTCTACAAAGAAAGAGATGAGGCAGCTATTTTGTTTAATTTGAGGGCTCACACAAAAAAATAAAACTAGCCTGAATACAAATTTTATTTGTATTTACTTTATCTGAAATTCCTGCTGAAGTCACCTTCTAGAGATACACATCCCCTAAATAAATAAAGATATTTCTTTTCTCAAAACACTAGAATTACAAATTAGCTAGCTGACACATTAGCAGGGGTGAGTCGTTTGATCAATATTTCATAGTGTCTCTCCAATCAGGGGAGCTCATGTATCTGACGCATGACTGAAGCGAGGCAGTTTATTATGAAAATTAAATAGAATGTTGTATGTAGAATACTAGGCACTTAGAAGGTCCTGTAAAATAGTAGCTCTCATAACAACTAGAGAAAAAAAATAGAATAAATTTTGATTGGGTTTCTGAGGTGGAAACAGCTCTTCCTGGTATCGTTCCTCACCATTCTACGTGATCATTTTAAGAAACGGAAACATTGCTGCCACTCACACTCCTAGAGCCCAGGAACTCTCACAGCAAAGCCCTAGGAGGTTTTCTCTTCATCACTTCTAATTCTAGAACTATTCACACTGAGATGTAAATGATTAATATCAGATCAATCTTCAGTGGGGAGAAGAGAACACAAAAATACCAGGAGACCTTCAGGAGGCAGGTGTGCAGAGTGAAAGCGATGCTAAGTTCTTCTCCCCTCAGCCTAAGACAGCCTTCATTTCCCTTCCTTCTGGCTCAGCCTCGGGGTCTCCAGTCATCATGGCTATGTGCCCTGACTCAGTAAAATCTGGATTTCCTCCATGCAAACATTTCCTCAAGTGCTTGCTAGTTGAAACTCCAATTTAATTCTTATTTCAGGAGGCTCCTCAACTTCTTCAATACTTTTATTGTTTCTCCTCAGGCAACCTGTTTTTCTTAAAAAGGTCGAATGAGTTAAGTAAATGTTTGAACAATCTTTCAGGTAATTTCTGGGATATCAGTGACTGGTGGACCTTTTCCTTTTGACTTTGCAAATGTGGAGAAACCACAGTGATCCACGGATTCTAACCTTTCTGGAACTGACATTCATGCCCATTTGGCTCCCCATATGTATACTTTGTGACTGAAAGGGTTAACAAACATATGCCATTCATAATACTGTGATAAGAAAAGGAAAAATAAATCTGTATAGATCACTGGATGGAGTCCCATTTCCTTTGAGAGACAAGACCCACCTTCCTCTAGAGAATCTCCAAAGCAAACTTTTCATCAAACTACTGGTTTTCTGTGCCCTGTAGATTCCTGGCCAGGAATTAGGGGACTGGGTTACTTTCATCTCAAGCTCTTGCCCCAGACATTCACTCAGCTTCTGAGCCGTGGTTTCCTCATCTGTAAAGTGAGTATAATATCTACATTGGCTACTTTACCAATTGTTATTGAAGTCGATGATACTAAGATGTGACCTTTTATTCAAAAAATATTGTGGCCTGTCCAGGAGGTGGTGCAGTGGATAAAGCATCGGACTGGGACACGGAGAACTCAGGTTCAAAACCCCAAGGTCACCGGCTTGAGCGCAGGCTCATCTGCCTTGAGTGCAGGCTCACCAGCTTGAGCGTGGGGTGGCTGACTTGAGTGTGGGATCATAAACATGACCCCATGGTCACTGGCTTGAGCCCAAAGGTCACTGGCTTGAAGTCCAAGTTCACTGGCTTAAAGCCCAAAGGTCGCTGGCTTGAGGTCCAAAGGTCACTGCGCTGGCTTGAAGCCTAAAGTTGCTGGCTTGAGCAAGGGGTCTCTCACTCTGCTGGTGCCCCCGGTCAAGGCACAAATGAGAAAGCAATCAGTGAACAACTAAGGTGCCGCAATGAAGAATTGATGCTTCTCATCTCTCCCTTCCTGTCTATCTGTCCCTATCTGTCCCTCTCTCTGATTCTCTTTCTGTCTCTGTCCAAAATATAAAAATAAAGAAACATTGTGGAACAAGGTGTGTCAGGTAATCAAATGGGCATTGAAGGTACCATGTGAATAAGGCATAGTCCCCTCCCTGAGGTAGAGACTCAGACACATACATAATGGCTGATCATTAGAACAATCAATTAAAAAATGAGAGAAAAAGTATTAGAATGGAGATACAACAGAGACCCATCCACCCATTAGATTCAGACTAAAGAAGAAGGGTAATAAAAAAAAAGTGGATTTAAGCAAAATATCACATGAACAATATACATAGATAACTTTAACTTAACCCATATACATATACATTTATTGGTCAATCTTTTAATATTCTATGTAATTCCTTTGACTATTGGGTCTACTGATTGAAGTTCCAACCTTCCTTTCTCCCGTAAATCATACTTGGAAGACATTCTGTGTAACTCTAGTAATTACAATTTTCTGAAAATAGAATGGGAGCTTAAAGACACTTGGAAAATAAACAAACTTGCAAAGACATTTGTAGAATCCTGTCATATTTTTATGACTTTTTTCCCTAAATGTTTTATTATTGTACAACACATCCAACTCAATAGGAAGTTTCTCTTAGAGTCTTGTCCACAAGTGACTTGGTTTTCATTTCACTCATGTTTGGTGCTTACATGTTATATAAATAATGGAAGTATTAAAAACCAATGACATAAAAAAGTTTGGGAACAAATGACATGCTTCCTGGTAAACATGTTACTCACTGGCAGAGGCAATGTATTCACCCTGGCAAATGCTCAGTAGTCAGGAGCTTTGAAGAGGCAGTGGACAATAGTTCACATGTGTTGGGAGGGAGTGGAGAGTGTGTGGGTCATTTCAGTATCTTGTTACAAGTTTTGTTAATTAAAGACAAGTTACAAGACCTTCACCTTATGTGCAGTGCTTTGAGAGCACAGTGCAAATACTGAATGTTTCTACTTGGATTTGGTTTGGGAAAACCACCACAGAAAACATCATTTAAAGCTATTTATTTATTTATGTATGTATTTATTTATTTATTTATTTTTAGCGAATGAGTGAGAGAGAGGGGAGAGATGACAAGCATCAACTTATAGTTGTGGCACTTTAATTGTTCATTGATTGATTCTCATATGTGCCTTGACTTGGGGGGAAGGTGCTCCAGCTGAGCCAGTTACCCTTTGCATAAGCCAGCAATCTTCGGCTTCAAACCAGTGACCTTTGAGCTCAAACCACCAACCATGGGGTCATGGCTCTGATCCCATGCTCAAGCTGGTGAGCCTGCATTCAGATCAGATGAACCCATGCTCAAGCCAGCAACTTCAGGGTTTCCAACCTGGGACCTCAGCGTCCCAAGTTGATACTCTACCCACTGTACCACCAGAGTCAGGCTGCAACCAGATCTTAAAGAAATTCAACAAAAGGTTAAAATAAAAGAAATTATATATATATATATATATATATATATATATATATATATGAAATAAAAACAGTTGGGTTGGCGAAGGGCAGGAGGGCCTTCACCTCTTCACCTTATAGAACCAAAATGCGAAAACCAGAAAACCAGAGAAGGCCGTACTATGGGAAATTTGCTTTAGTCACACTTTCTGAATAGTTGCCTGGGAAATACGGCCAAAAAGTTGTGTGCCTGAGAAGGGAACACATAGGTATGATTTTGAACATTGGGTTCAATTTTTCAAGGTCTCTACACTATTCACACTGGACACCTAAGCTCTCCAAACATTTAACTTGTTTCCATGTCCCCTTGCTAAATTTCTAAATGCGTCCATCTACTAAACCTCCTTTGATTGGTGGTGAAAAAAGGGAGGTCAAGAAGAACGTCAATTGAGGCACATTACTGAGAACCCAAGGCAACTTCACACCAGGGAACTGAAGAGGTTAGAGGCCCACTTACTGTCAGGCAAAGTGCAAACTACTACCAGTCATCCTGCTGAGAAGTTATGCTTACATAAAAGGTGCTACATGACACTGTAATGTTAGAAGGCTGAACTTGATCCACCAAGTTCTTCTTTAGGGATTACTCATTACCTAACTAAAATCTGATTCCATGACTAATATAGGCTCAAATGCCACCTATCCATAGGCAGAGTTTCTTGAATATTACCCCATTGTTTTTTAGTGCTCCCTCATGGCATATTTATTGAAACTCATTAGAGCGATCACTCCATTCTGCTTAAAGTCAAGGGCTATTGAGTAAATATCTGTATATGCCAGGGAATTGTGAACTTCTAGGACACTGTATCTTTTCTTTCAAGACTTTATTTCCCCCAATGGCATCTTCCCAGGTATAATTAGTAGTTTCATAGGAAGTACTTATTTGCCCAACTGAAGAAGTGAAGATATGAATTTAAGGTCTCGGTAGCAAGGAAGGGAAACACAGTTGCATTATATGAATCATGTTTCCAAACGCAATGACTAGAGTTTGGAAGAAGAAAGAAATCTGAGGAAGCCTAGTGTTCAGGCACAAGGAGATTTGTGGTTAAAATAGGACCTTTGAATAAAGGTAAAAAATACTGGGATTTTTGGTATGGAAATTAGAGGATTTCGTGGAATTAAAAGAGAATTTAATTATATACCCTGTATAGTTAAGCAAAAAAAGATTCCCAGCAGTTTTCTGGCTCTATTGAGGATGAGACCAAGAGACATACAATGTAACTTATCCAATTTTCTTTCTCTTATTTCCTAACATCAGGGTCTTTGTTCACAATGTTTCTGTGCAACTCCATAGAGACAAAGGGAACAATGGCACTTTACAGGCCATTAGGATTTTATTAGGCTGGGATGTGAAAATACAGACTGGTCAGTGTCTGAGCCATTGTCAGTATGTCTGAAATTCACCTAAACACTAGTTGGTGTTGACATTGTCTTGCAATATCTAGTCTGCAGGTTCCCACCAGTCTCACATGGGTGTGTGCTCTCTATACATCAGTCTAATGGCCGTTAGTAGGCTGGGCGTGGGCTGGTGGTGCTCTACCCTAATGACCCTTTAATCTAGCTCTGGCCTAGAGGACGAAATGAGATCTCCCATGAAGTATTGCAAAGTTATCTGGAACACGATAAAAGAACCTGGAGAACTTTCACCTCCCATCAGCATGGCAAGGTTGGTCCTTGTCACTCAGGACAGTGGGGAAACAGCAGGGGTCACCTTTCATCACCTATTTAGCCAGCCTGCACTGGGAACATAGAACTAATTGTGGCTTTGAAAATCACTTAGACCATAATGTGAAAGTTGTTTTTCACACGAGTTTTCATTTTGTCTTAAAAAGTGGTAACTACTAACAAACAGTTTTGCTATCAAAATAAAAGTCGATCTAGGCTTATTTGTGTGGTTGCATGTGTGTGTGCGCGCGTGTGTGTGCGTGTGTAAACTGCATGTTTATTTGTTGTCAAAAGACACAACTTCATAGTTGCAAAAGAAATAGACTCATCCCAGAGTTAGCTAGTGCTAAGAGAGCGAAATCATTTGCATAAATACTTTTTCATACGCTGGGGCTGTCGTGGGGAGGGTGAGAGGAGAGGGGATTATTTCTTGTACTTCCGCAGTAGGTTGACCTCACTTTTCCCTTGAATAAGTGAATCTGAGGTGCCAACATTCATGGTTTCCCACAACCCAGGCTGTACAGAGACCCACAGCTATTTCCATGGCATCAGATCCCAGAACTAAGGAAATACAAAAAAGATCTAAAAGCAGACAGTAAGAGCAAATGCACTTCTTCAATTTTTGTTTTCCACCCATGAGAGTATTTGACGATAATCACAACAAATCGTTTTTCCTTCCTAAACACACCATTGACCATCCGGATGATTTACAGATCATTTTGGTCTATCTAGTGGCGATTACAGTTAACATTCCGGTCATTATTCCCTCTTTTGGAAATAGCCTTATCTTTTTAGAAAAAGGGCTCAACAATAACCAGAAAGAAAATGAAAATAAACAAACACAAACACCTTCAAAGCACCCCCTGGACTGATGAAATTAAAACCAAGGAAAATGAGCTGCATGTCCTTGACTCAATTTGAGTTTTCAACATGATGAATGGGAGTCATGAAAGTTTTAAGATTCACTTTAATGTATATTTTATTAACTGTGAACACATCACAAATTTCTCTTTCATTTTGGCTTTTTAAAAATAGTAAAACTGCAAGGGTCTTGCCAAGATTTGAAGGGATATTAGTTCTCTCCTCACATATACTGTCTGGTCTTGTGAGAGGGACGCTTTGTGCCCAAGGACAAGAGTTTCTTTGCAGTACTGAATCTTAGACACTAAAGACAACCTCTCTTCAATGGGGTTACTACAGGGGAGAAAGAAAATTTCAGTGCGTCATAGAAGAGACAATCTAATCCTCTTTGCTGCTACATCTGCTCTGGGAATTTTGCTCTGCAAATCCGAAGGCATCCCATTAATTAAAGTTCCTTTTTCTTTCATTTTTATTCAGCTGGTGAAATGTGACCAGTATTCCAAAAGCAAACAAAAAAAAATTTAAGCCATTTTCGTCACAAATATTCACTGAGGAGTGTGCACTTCGATTTGTTGTCTGGTTTTTCCTTGCTGTTCTTCCTCATTTTTTTTTAAGAAGGAGCCCTTCTCCTTGGCAGAGTGCAGTGCATTCAGAGAGCTTGACAAAACAAAGCTTTCAGCTCTGAGTCAGCAACAAACTCATCTTTGTTCCTATGGGTCTCTATTAAGAAAAGAAGGCCAATTTTATGCCGGTTTCTATGGCTCAGCTTCACAAAAGCATCCCTCTGTGTGCAAGCTCCCTGGCAGGAACAGCGACGCTGAGATCATCGTTTTCAGGAATGACCAGCTGCAGTGATCAGAGAAAGAAAATTATAAACTGGTTTATATAGTGATTTTCCTTAGGAGCCTGAAATATAGGCTCATTTACTGGGAAACACTTATTAGAGGCAGCTCATTGGTTGGGTCCACATGTAGGACTCAAGGCCTCCTCTGCATTTTCTCTGAACACACTTTGGTTGGATATTCATGTCATTTGTCTTGAGGAGGAAGTGAAGTTCATTTGCATTTCCCTGGGTTTCCCAGGAAATTCCCAGGCATTCTTGTTCTTCACTTGGTGTTTTCATGTGTTTGGAATCACATTAAATTATAATCTCACAGTGTGTTTCTAGGTATCAAAGATTTGTTTAACAACACAGCTAAGGCACTGTTAAGATATCAGGTTGAACCACAGAGAGATAGCTTAAGACTTCTAGGACATATAGCAAACATTCAGAATAAACAGGATAGTTTTAAACCCTGAAAACAAGCATTGTTTTTAAGTGAGAGGAGGGGAGATAGTGATACAGACTCCCATATGTGTCCCAACCAGGATCTACTTGGCAACCCTTGTCTGTGACTGATACTCGAATCAACTGAGCTATTCTCAGTGCCTAAGGTCAATGTGCAAACCAAACCAGCCACTGGCTACAGAAGGGAAAGAGGGAGAAAAGGGGAGAAGGAGGAAGGGAGAGCAGATGTTTGCTTCTCATGTGTGCCCTGACCGGGAATTGAACCAGGGATGTCTGCATGATGATAGGCCAATACTCTATCCATTGATACAATTGGCCAGGGCCAAAACAAGCATGTTTAAAGACATCAACAGCACCCTACTTGTCATGAGGTGTAACAAGATAGACTTTGGAGATATGGAACTACACAGGGAGACTGTGCTAGTGTCACTTACATAAGAGTTTGTTCTACAGTAGGTTCATATACTGTTTGATTTAAAAGAAAATTTTCAGGTTAAATAAATTTGGGTAGGAAATGGTCTTAACCAAATGCAACTTTTTATAACTCAAGAATTCTCAAAACCTTATATATGCTAAGGCACATTGCCATTTTCTAAAAAAGATTTCTTTTTCTTCCCCAATCCCTAGAGGAACATCTGGTGGGACTAGTACTCCAAAGATTACACTTTTGGAGAAATGTTGATCAAAACCAATAAGTTAGTGACAACAGAGCTTTTAAAAACTTAGGCTATCCTGGATGAATTTCCAAGAGATTCAGACATTTGTTTTAATATGGATATATGAAATATTTATAGTCAGATGTTTTATGAAACTAGCTATTTAGAAATCAGTGCTGGTTCAAAAGAAGAGAGCACTGTACCATTTTCCCCCTAAAATGCTGAGTATGTTTTTACAACTAGAGCCTTAGGGGACCTCTGTTTGGTTTATGGGTACACTAGTGTTGGGCAGATAAAATATATTATGCTCACTTTGTTAAAGATGGTGCTGCCCACATGGAAGCCCATTACCCAGGTGATATTGGTTGCCCTTATGCTTGGAATGGGCGTATTTATATTATTGGGTGTGGGGGACAGGCTGTAAGCAGGCCAGGTCATTATAGCCGAAGGCTAAGTTTTAAGAGTAAGTTTTCCCCACACCCTTGACTGATTGGATGATGTGGGGTGGTGCACTCTCATGAGGAATCCTCTCATTGTGATAATTGACTTTGTACCAGAGACTTCCTTGTTTGTAGATTGGATTAAAGGTTTGGATCTCTACACTATAAAGTGGGGCAGACCGGGAGCTTGCTCTCTCTTGGTTCCTGATGTTAGCATTAGAGAGGAGAGCATATTAAGGCCACGTGGAGAAGAGGAGAAGCAGTCAAGATGGTAGAGTACTGAGAGTACTGAGGAAGAAGCCAGTTTGTGCTGGAGAAGGATCTGGGAAACAGAGGTAAATAAGTCTGGTGAGCTAGAAACCTTTGATTCTAGGAAACTCGGATAAGTCAGTAGCTTTGTAAGCACTGAATGAGTGGATTTTGGAGCCCAGTGTGTGTTTTTACTTCCCCCCGGGTGCAAGCTAGGATTAAAGCTAATGGCTCACCAGTTCTTGGCTCTGTTGTTTCATTACCGACTGTCCGAATCTAATGTAAACCTGCACAGGCCAGGCGGCTGTGATGGTAGCCCTGGCCACTGGCCATACAACTAGTCATATGACTCATTTCTGAGGCATTATGGCATAGAAAAAAAGCCATGATGGAATGCAAATGAGAAGCTTGAGCTGCTTAAGTACCTGGAAACCTAGCAGGTAACCTCCTTGCTCCTTTTCTGTTCACAGCTAACAATTAGAGATGCCGGGAAATATATATTTGCAATATTTAAATATGTTGTATTTTTGCCATTATATGAGCACTCTTAGCAGAGACTTTTGTTCATTCTTCTTTTCAATTACTTTAAACAAGAAGTATTTGTTGAGTGCCTGGTACATTGTGAATAAGACAGACATAGTCCCTGCTCTCCTGGAACTTACTGGCTAGAAGGGAGAAAGGAAAAATGCCAGGTTTTATACTTTGTAGTCATGTGATAGTTTGTTTATTTTTTTTCTAAAGGGATTTCTATGCATTGAGAACAGAATGAAGAGGGGAAATTATTGATATTTTGAAAGAATAATGCATTGGATCTCTTGATGGTAAATGGCACCAGATGTTAGACCTCAAACCTTGTGTTTGGCTAAGAAAGAATTCAGTACTAAGACTCAAATACAAATGTGAGTTTATATAGAGTCACAGAGGTAGAAGAAATGAGCCAACTGGGCTGCATGGGCTCAGGAAACAAGTTATGGAGGCAAAAGAAAGGCCCTTGGAGCTTAAGAGAGAAAAAGCAAAGGAAAGTGACTTGAGGGAAGAAAGAGGGAGGAAAGGCATGGATTAGCTCCAGAGAGTTAGTGCACACTAGGTCCTTTAGTTGAAGGGATTTTATCTGTTTCCACAGGAGGGAATTTTAGGTGAGGTCTCAGGGGAGGAGCTTAATAGAATATTCAACAGCTTTTCTAGATGTATCCTTTCAGGGTAGTGGTTTCTACTGATTGGTTGGTTGGTGTTTGAGTAGGGGATCATTAGTCATAATAACTGGTCCTGATGTTGGCCATGACATTGTTGCATCTGGTTTTCCTGCCTTTCTGGACCTGGTACTGAGACACAACTAAGGCCTAGATGTTATCTCTAGTTTGACTAAAACTCTGCCTCTGTGATGAACAAACCCAAGGCTTTGTTCCTAAGATTATTTAATGAGGGTCTGAACCACATTGTCCTAAGGGCTTAAAGTAGTAATTATGCAAGGAAGTCAAATGAGACTCTTTTTCAGCCCCCTTGTTCCTCTTCTAAGGGGGTCTATCACATGACTAGCGACGTTCTGGGGAGGAAAGGTCAAGAAAGGGTCTGAACTGCATGACCAGCGATATGAAAGGTCAGGTGTCTAAGCCACATGAACAGCAATATACTCATGAACGGAAGATCACCCTGAAGATGAAGTCTGATTCTATAACACTTGTCTTCCCAGTTTTTCCTGTTGCTAGGCTCCAGGGGCTTTTCGTCGTGGTGACCTTCTGTACTGCTCTAACATTCCCACTCTGCTCATGCCTGTCTGTTTAATCTATTAGATCCATCCTGAAACTTCCCTGACCCAGGGAGGATATTCTCATAAGCGTTAGGCCTGTACTTTCTTGTCGCAAACATCTTACCTTTACTATGACTGTACTTTGGGGCAGAAATTTATGATGGATAAGATTGGGTCTTTTGAATTGTTTTCCCAGAACTGAGCAACTGTTTCTATTTCTCAGTGACTGATGAATTACAGTTCAGCAGAGATACAATCAGTATGCCAACAGAAATAAAAAAAAAGAGGGGGTGATTACTACCTTGGAATCCCTGATACAAGTCTAAACTTAACCTGAGTTGGAAAATAAATCCTTAAGGCACATACCTCAGTACTTGATATACTACAACACATAAAGGATCTTGATGCACTCCTGGAGCAAGTTGGGGCTTGGTTTAAGTGTGTTTTTCTTATGACAGAGAAAAAGATATGGCTGAGTATAAAACAAGGCAATGATAGGGAAATTACAATAAAACGGTTATAATCTACATAAGTTGAATATAACCATCTCATTGAGTGATTGTATTAGCAAATTGAGTTGTGTAAACTTTAATGAGTCAAGAAAATTATTTACTATTGATCAATTCAGACCACAATTTAGAAAAAAATATGTGTAATCTTGGCTTCCAACTCCTGAATGTATGCATTTTAATGTATGTTTCTTCCCTTTTACTGTTATTTTAGTAAATGAATCAGTCACTTGTATACTTTCTACTGCAGTTTTAAATGTCTGTGTCTCTGCTCTGTTTTTGTATATTTACATTTTTTAAATTCAGATCAATCTAGTCAATTCAAGTTCATTTATTAATTCAAGAAATACATATTAAGTGCCTACTATTGACTAAGCACTAGGTATGTTTTTTTATGATGCTAAAAAACACTTCTTGAAAAAGCCAGAGACAGCTTCATGTCATCTGCAATAAATTATCAGAGACAATGTGAAAGCCATTTGGTATTTCTTTATGTCCAGTATTTTGTTCAATTTCCACACTTCCTTTGGACTTTAAAGAACTGTGCCAAATAGTTATATCATCTCAGTTGTTCATAAACATAGTCTACATAGTATAAGCATTTGAAATATCATTAAAATTATTATAAATAAAAAATGTCATAAATATAACACTCACTACTTCAAAATTTAAATATATTATTATATTTTATAGTTTGCTATAAAATGCATCTTATATTAAATTTATAACAAGAGAAATTGCAAAAATGACTACTAAAGACCATAACCTGTTATTTTGTTTGTTGTTTTTATTTTTATATATATTATGATATAGTTTATGTCATCTATTCTCTCAGTAGAGACTTTTCCACTCTTTAAGTTTTATGGCTTCTTTCTACCCACAAATATATATTAAGTGATAACAAGTAAGTAAAACTTCAGTTCATGCAAATGTCTTCTTTTTCCCTATTCACCAACCTCTGCATATCTCTGTAGAAACTTACTTGAAGGATTTTGAATGAATTAAAACTAAATTTTATCATAAAACTATTGAATTCTTTTTTTGAAGTAGTCCAATCTTTGTTATAAGCCTATATAAACAAACAGTCATATAGGTAAATAAATGAAGTTAGATTTATTTTCTGAAGCTAAATGAGACTACACGATCTACCCCCAGAGACCACACTCTCAGAATTAGGCAGTAACTTATAAAAATGTCAAATTCTTATTATCATAGTCAATAAATATACTTCAAAATCAACAAAATAGTATACCTTTTCAATATTCATAGATGAAATCCTTTTTTTATTATAGAGACAGAGAGTCAGAGAAAGGGATAGATAGGGACAGACAGACAGGAACAGAGAGAGCTGAGAAGCATCAATCATCAGTTTTTTGTTGCCATTGCAACATCTTACTTGTTCATTGATTGCTTTCTCACATGTGCCTTGACCATGGGCCTTCAGCAGACTGAATAACCCCTTGCTGGAGCCAGCGACCTTGGGTCCAAGCGTGAGCTTTTGCTCAGACCAGATGAGCCCGCACTCAAGCTGGCAACCTCGGGGTCTCGAACCTGGGTCATTCCGCATCCCAGTCCAACACTCTATACACTGTGCAACCGCCTGGTCAGACGATGAAACCCTTTTAAAATGTTAAAGATTGTGGCAATTTACTCATTCTGCTGAACTAAATTGACATCTTGAACGATTATGCAGTAATTTCTTTTTTCATTTTCTGTTGCATGAGGTTTTAGAACTTTTTCTATATATATATATATATATCTGCATCACTGATTCCAAATCTGAAATCTATTTCTTGGTGCATGCTCTAGTTTTTATGCAATTTTAATTTATTTTTGTTACAGTTAATGGCATGCATTGGTTTTTAAATTGGAGTTAAAGGGCAATGACTCTAGGATTGAACATAACCACAGGCAATTAATGTTTTAAAAACATCACTTTTACATAATTGTAGTTGTTTTTAAATGTAAAAAAATATTATCTGATAAAAACAACCTTTTATTCTGTTTTAATATTGAATCATAGCTTCTTCAAGTAGGCGTAAATGTAAGAATAGTCCTGACACCTTCTGTTATATATGTGGCTGTTACACACTTTAGTGTCAAAGGTGCAATATTTCATCATTTGTGACAAGTGCATATATTGCCTATTTTCAAGTTCCCCTTGGTGATCAAGACAAGAATTGGGCTCCTCATATTGTGTGTCATAATTACGAGGAAATTCTTTGTGACTGGACAAAAGGAAAACACAAAGAAATGCCTTTTGGTATTCCCATGACTTGGTGTGAACCTAAGGATTACAGCAGTGACTGTTATTTCTGTCTGATCCATACAAAGGGCATCGGCAAGAAAAAACAGCATATGATCACATATTCTAATGTTCCTTCAGCAATGCGACCTATCCCACACTCTGAGACACTCCCGGTTCCAGTTTTCAATGGTTTTATTTCTTCTAAGGATGAAGAAAGTGAACAAGGCGATCAAGTGTATTTTGATAAGATGCATGAGAAAATGGTTGTAGAATCTAAAGGGTCTTCTTCTGATGCCAAGTAGTCATTAACCCCTCACCAGTTTAGCCAATCCGAATTGAATTACTTAGTAAGAGATTTGGGCCTATCAAAGAAAGCAGTTGAGTTATTAGACTCCATGCTTCAAGAAAAGAATGTACTTCACCGGTCAGCTAAAGTATCCCATTTCAGGAAGCATGAACAAATTTTTGTGGACTTTTTCTGAAGACAAACACTTTGTTTAATGTCATAGTATCAATAGTCTTCTCAGCCAGCTAGGTGTTACCACATAGAGTCCATCAGAATGGCGGCTATTTCTTGACAGCTCTAAACAATGGCAGACTACTGCTGGAGCATCAAACGAGATTGTGCTCAACAAGTATACAAACACAAAGTTACAAACACAAATTTTTGCCTGAATAGAATTTAAATAAGTTTTGCGCAAATTGTATGATGAAAATAACTGTTTTAATGTGTTCTATTTCAAAATTGTAGACTAATTCTGATACAATCATATCTTTTAGTGTATTAGTGTATTTACTGCATTATATAAATTATTATATTTTCACAAAGATGATGCCCAAGAAGACATTCTACTTAATTATGTTAAACTAAATGTTGAAAATTTTACAATAAGATGAAAACCTAAAATCTTGAATTGCAAGAAAACTGTAGTTTACAGAGAAAAATTAATGTCAGATTTGAGATCAGCACACTTGAATTAGGTAAGAACAAGTGTTTTTGTGGATCAACAAAAATTTTGTTCCTCAGTGTTACAGATGAAGTCACTCATTTGCGTCTATGTTGTGTGTGTGATGTGTTGGGGGGAGTGAGAGAGAGCCTAGTACTTGTCAAGAAGTGTAGTAGGTGCTGAGTTTACAGCTGTAAAAACAGGTAACTCTCCCTGACTTGGTAGAACTTAATCTCAATAGAAGAAACACCAATGATCAACAAAGAGCTATTTAATAATAGGCCGGTAGTGCTATATTTTAAAAGTGCCAGGAATACAGTTAGAGTGCAGAGGAAAATAGAGAACATTCCAGACAAAAGGACCCAGAAGTGGAAAGGCCTAAGGTGGAAGCATGCCAACTAGGACTTTGTGGCAGAAAGGTAGCCCACAGGAGGGAAGGAGGGAGAGAGAGAGTAGGGGAGGTACTGCCTCGGGGGAAGTTTGGGACTAGGAGCAAAACAGATTCAGGCCCATGGATGACATGTCTGAACATTTAAAAGTTAATCAATCATGCCTATGTAATAAAGTCTTCATTAAAATCAAAAAGGAAGGAGTTTAAATAGCTTCAATATTGGGAAACTAGAATGCTTTCAAGTGCCACCGTGCCGGGCCCCATACTCCATGAAGACAGAAGCTCTTTTGTTTAGGACCTCACCCTATATATTTCTTCATCTGGCAGTTGACTCATATCCTTTAATACCCTTTGTAATAAACCAGTGGTCTAGTGAGTAAATGGGTTTCCTGAGTTCTGTGAGCCACTCGAGCAAATTAACGAAACCCAAGAAGGGTATGTGGGAACCTCTGATTTATAATCAGTCCCTTAGAATCATGAGTAACTACTTGGACTTGTTGGCACACTGAGTTGGAGAGGTTTTCATAACCTCCCATTTATAGGTGATAAACCAGAAACCTGGGCTTCTCATTGGAATCTGCAGCAAAGGGTAGTGCATCTGAGCTCTGAACTTGTAAGGATGTTATCTCTGGGTAGATAGTTTCAGAATTAAGTTGAATTCTCAGGCAACCCATGGTTGTGAAGACCCCAACTACATATTGGATATTGAATCCAGTAATCCAAACTAATTATTGACACCACTAAATTCTTCTCTGTCTTTGTAATTTTTTGGTGTGTGTCTCGATATAGTTCATAAAGAAGAGGACAAGTGTAGGTGGCCCCATCAGGCTGTTTCCCAAGCGGCTCTGCAGATGGAGAAATTCAGAAGGTTTCTGCTCAACCAAGTGTTCATAGATTTCTACAGGTTCTTTGTGTAAACTCAACGGTGCTCACCTCTAGGCCTGATTCTTGCTTCTTTCATGTACTTATGCTATAAACTAAATTCAGGTACTGTACTTGCTTTCCCAATGGCATAATTATTTTGTAATTTATTTTTTAAGAATTAAATTTGTTAAGGTAACACTGCTAATAACATTATAAATTTCAGGTGTACAACATTATGATTTGATATCTGTATCTAAATGGTGTAATTCCAGAAAGGATAACTTAGAATTACAAAAGCTATTTTGTAGAAATTTTTTTTAAAAATTTTAATTTATTCATTTTAGCGAGAGAGGAGGAAGGGAGAGAGAGAGACAGGAACATTGTATTATTGATCTGCTTCTTTATGTTCCCTGACTGGAGATCGAACAAGCAATATCTATGTTTTGGGATGATGCCAACCGAGCTATCTGGCCAGGATGGGGAAATTTATTTTTTAAATTTTTTTATTGATTTTAATTTATTGTGCTTACTTGGATTCAAGTGTACCACCAAATATATCTCCTACCCTCCTCCCCTGTGTTTCTTGATATCCCCTTTGTCCCCCTTCCCTTCAGGATTTGCTGTCTTGCTCTCTATAACCCTGTTATGTATATATAATTTCACTAATCTCTTTCCCTTCTCTGATCCCATCCTATCATCCCCTTTCCCTCTGAATGCTTTCCCTCTGGTCCCTTTGATTCCACCTCTACCTCTATTTTGTTCCTCAGTTCACATTGTTCATTGGATTCCTCATATGAGTGAAATCATATGATATTTTTCTTTCTCTGCCTGGCCTATTTCACTTAGCATAATAGTCTCCAGGTCCACCCATGTTGTCTCAAAAGGTAAGATTTCATTCTTTTTCGTGGCTGCATAGTATTCCATTGTGTATATGTACCACTTCTTTTTAAACCACTCATCCACTGATGGACATTTGGGCTGTTTCCAGATCTTGGCTATTGTAAACAATACTGCAATAAACATGGGAGTGCATTTCTTCTTTTGTATCAGTGATTTGGTATTCTTAGGATATATTCCTGAAAGTGGGATAGCTGTGTCAAAAGTCAGTTCCATTTTTAATTTTTTGAGGAATGTCCATACTGTTTTCCACAGTGGTTGCACCAGTCTGAATTCCCACCAACAATGCAGGAGGGTTCCCTTTTCTCTGCATCCTCGCCAGCACTTGCTATGTGTTGTTTTGTTAATGAATGCCATTCTGACAGCTGTAAGGTGGTATCTCATTTTGGTTTTAATTTGCATTTTTCTAATGATTAGGGATATTAAAATATTTTTCATATGCCTGTTGGCTATCTGTATGTCTTCTTTAGAGAAGTGCCTATTCTGTTCTTTGACCATTTTTTGATTGTGCTGTTTACTTTCCTGGTGTTGAGTTTTACAAGTTCTTTATAAAATTTGGTTATTAACCCCTTATCAGATTCTTGTCAAATATGTTCTTCCATTGTATGGTTTGTCTTTTTATTTTGTTCATATTGTCTTTAGCTGTGCAAAAGCTTTTTAGCTTGATATAGTCCCATTTGTTCATCCTGTCTTTTATTTCACTTGCCCATGGAGATAAATCAGCAAATATATTGCTGTGAGAGATATCAGAGAGCTTACTGCCTATTTTCTTCAAAGATGATTATGGTTTCACAACTTACATTTAAATCTTATATCCATTTTGAGTTTATTTTTGTGAATGATGTAAATTGGAGGTATAGTTTTATTTTTTTGCAAGTACCTGTCCAATTCTCCCAACACTATTTGTCATAGATAACCTTTATCATTTTGAGATATGTTCCCTGTATTCCCACTTTGCTGAGAGTTTTTATCATAAATGGGTGATGGATTTTATCAAATGCTTTTTCTGCATCTATTGATATTATCATGTAATTTTTCTCCACCCTTTTGTTTATGTGATGATTCACATTGATTTATTTGTTAATATTGTACCAGCTTTGCCTCCCCAAAATAAATTCCACTTGATCATGATGTACGATTTTTTTATGTAGTGCTGAATCCGGTTTGCTAATATTTTGTGAGAATTTTAGCATCTAAATTTTTGTTATGTCAGTTGTTACTTCACCACTCTCATTTCTAATTTTATTTATTTGAGTCCTCTCTCTTTTTTCTCAGTGAGTCTGGTTAAAGATTTATCAATCTGGTTTACCTTTTCAAATAACCAGCTCTTAGTTTCATTGATCTTTTGTATTTTTTTTAGCCTCTATGTCATTTATGTCTGCTCTGATCTTTTTTATTTTCTTCCTTCTACTTCCTCTGAGCTTTGTTTGTTGTTCTTTTCCTACTTCTTTTAGATTTAGGGTTATGTTGTTTATTTGGGCTTTTTCTTGTTTCTTAAGATATGCCTCTAATGCTATGAAATTTCCTCTCAGGACTGCTTTTGCTGTGTCCCATAAGTTTGAGTTGTTATATGTTCATTTTCATTTGCTTCAAGAAAATTTTTATTTTTTCTTTGATCTCATTGTTAACCTATTTATTATTTAATAACATGCTGTTTAGTCTCCAAGTGTTTGAATGTTTTTCAATTTTTCTATTGTAGTTGACTTCTAGTTTCATGCCAAGAGAAGATGCTTGATATGATTTCAATCTTCTTAAATTTATTGAGACTTGTTTTGTGTCTTATAATATGGTCTATCCTAGAGAATATACCATAAGCACTTTTAAAGAATGTATATTCTGCTGCTTTAGGGTGAAAAGTTCTGAAGATATCTATTAAATCCAGTTGATCTAGTGTGTCCTTTAAGTCTGTTGTATCTTTGTTAATTTTTTTTTCTTGAGGATCTACCCAGTGATGTTAATGAGTTATTATAATCCTCTACTATTATAGAATTGCTTTTGATCTCACCCTTTATTTCCATCAAAATCTGCTTTATAAATTGAGGTGCTCCTCCTATTGGCGCATAGATATTTATAATGGTTTTATCTTCCTGTTGAATTGCTCTCTTTATCCCTTCTCTATCTTTTACTATACCTTTTTTTAAAGTCTATTTTGTCAGATATAAGTATTGCTACCCCAGTTCTTTTCCATTTGATTTGCATAAAATATATTTTTGTTTGTTTCTTCACTTTCAGTATATGTGTCTCTTTTGTTTGGAGGCGGATCTCTTGTAGTCAGCAGATGTATGGGTCCTGTTTCCTTATTAATGCAGCTGCCCTATGTCTTTTGATTGGAGCATTTCCTCCATTTACATTTAAGGTTATTATTGATATATAGTTGTTTATTGCCATTATATTCTTTAAATCTATATTCTTTTATTTTCTATATATTTTTCTTTTTGTTCTGTTTACAACAGGCTCCTTAACATTTCTTGCAACATTGGTTTAATTGTAATTAATTTCTTGAGTTTTATTTGCCTGGGAAGCTTTTTATTTCTACTTCAATTTTAAATAATAGCCTTACTGGATAAAGAAGTCTTTTTTGTAGGCTTCTGTTTTGCATTACTTTGAATATTTCTTGCCATTCCCTTCTGGCTTCTAGTGTTTCTGTTGAGAAGTCAGATGTTATCCTTATGAGGGCTCCTCTGTAGGTAATTGACTGCTTTTCTCTTCCAGCTTTTAGTATTCTTTCTTTATCCCTTAATTTTGGCATTTTAATTATGATCTGTTTTAGTATAGGCCTCTTTGAGTTCCTCTTTAACAGGACTCTCTGTGCTTTTTGAACTTGTATGACTTTTTCCTTCATCAATTTAGGGAAGTTTATGATTTTTTCAAACAGGTTCTCAATCCCTTGTTCTTTCTCTTCTACTTCAGGAACCCCTATCATGCAGATGTTGTTTCTCTTAATGTTGTCACACAGCTCTCTTAGGGTTTCCTCACATGTTTTGAGCCTCTTTTCTTTTTGCTGCTCCACTTCCATGCTTTTGTTTATCTTTTCCTCTAAATCACTGATTCAATAATCTGCTTCTTTCAGCCTACTTTTAATTCCTTCTAGTGTAGTCTTTATTTCTGACATTGTATTTGTCATTTCTGACTTTGTTTTTTATGATTTCAGTGTCCTTTTTGATGCTTGCTAACTCTTGATTTAGGTGTTATTATATCCATCCATTGTTGCTCTAAGATCTTTGAGCATGTTAACAATCATTATTTTAAAATCTGCATCTGGTAATTTGGCTACTTCCATCTCATTCAGTTATTTTTCTGGGGATTTCTCTTGTTGATTCATTTGGATTGCATTTCTCTGTCTTCCCACTTTGTCTGTGTATAGACTCTTTCCAGTTGTTTTTTTTTTCTAGATTTTCTTGGATTGGCATCAGCTATTGTTTGTAATCTGCTGTGGCTATTTGTCTGCTGTCACTATTCTTTTTGCTATTTATGTCAGTGCTTTCTATGTCTTAGTTTGGTCAGTTGTGAGGAGCTCTTCTTTAAGATACCACTCTAACAAGGGTTGTTAGATCCTGAACTGATGCTCTCCATATCTGGTCACAGGATGTGCCCACCCTGAACCTCCCTGGCACAGATAGGTGGGGGTCACTGCCTATGACTAGCTCTTATCAACCTTTTTGGAGCTACAGGCGACACAAATCTTGTGGCTGTCTCTGCTGGGCCCAGGTGCCATTGTAAATATCAGCTGCACTCCTAGGCTAGCTTTTATCGATTCTTGGCCTAGGGAAAGTTCATTTAAAAGTTCAAGTTCCCCTGAGATCTGATTTCTGCTGTGTCTTATTGCTGACTACTTGTTGGGCTCAGTAGTGTAATTCAGAGATTAGGTATGGTATTGGATGTGGCTTGCCCCTTAGCCTCAGGTATCATTCTTTCCAGACATTTTTTCTTTTTTCTTTTATTTTTTTCTTCTTTTTCAGCCCTCAGAAGGGTGTGGCCACAGTAGTCCAATGGGTGTGGCCTTTGTGTTCCCGAGATACTGTCTGTCCACAGACCCACCACCCCTGCTGCTGTGGCTTTTGGGCACTGGTGTTGCTGGTGTCAGCCCACTGCTGCAGCTTCTGCCTTGCCTACACAGGTTGGACTGTGTTCATGTATCCGGGCTGCAAGCCTTGACCAGTCCCCGGCCTCCACCTTGCTCTTTCAGGCGGGACAGCTTTTGCCCACCCGAGCCTCAAGCCTGGGCCAATTTCCCAGCCTCCAACCCACCACTACGGGCAGGACTGCTTTCACGCATCAGGGTTGCAAGCCTTGGCCAGTCCCCAGACTCTGCCTCGCCCCCACAGGTGGGACTGTGTTTACATGCTTGGGCCATAGCTGCAGCAATTTCCTGGCTTCTGCTCCCACCAACAAGACCACGCTCCCACATCCCACCACTGCTCGTCCCACATCCCACCACTGCTCGCCCTGCAGTGAGTGCTCAGAAGTGTGGGGGTGGCATTGTAGCTCAAACCTCCACACTCAATACTGTATCCCTGATGAGCTCCCTGCTTCTAAGTGACTCTGCTGTGACTGTAGCAGGAGAGCTTCCATATGGCTGGTGACCTGCTTTTCTTTGCTGGTATTGCTGGTTCCAGGAAAAATATTTACTTTAGATTTGGGTAGTGACTCAGCTCAGCCCAGGGGTAAGGGTGGCTTTTCCTCAAAGTGTCTCTCCTTGTGCCTCCAAGATTATACTCTCCTCTGGCCACTCCAGTCCTTTCAGTGCTCCCCACTCCCTGAGCCCTGGGTAAGTGGCTGTGAACAAATTTTTCTGCATGGTCCCTTTAAGATGGAGCCTGGGTCTGAGAGTTCTGTCTCTTTCTCACAAACAGTATCCTGGCTCTTTTCTCAGCTAAATACTGTCCGTACGCCTCTTCTAGGATCTGGGTCCCTAGGCTGGGGCTCTGGTCCTGGAACTGAGGAAACACAACTCTTTGGGCAACCCACCCCACCACAAGAGTCCCTCCAGGCTGCTGCTCACTCCTGGGAGCCAGGCAGCACTTTCTGCATCTCCACCTTTCCTACCAGTATCAGTGTGGTTTCTTCAGTGATCCTTGGTTATAGAATGCTCTTAGTTTAGTCCAAAGTTGGTTTTTCAAGATTATTCTTCTTAAAAGTAAGGTATAATTCACTTTGGTTCTGGGAGATGGGAGTTGGAATGTCCACCTACTCCATAGCCATCTTGCTGCCTTGGAACATTTTTTAATCAAGACATTATTGCAAAGTTGTTAAATGCCAGGAACTGAATTTGTACTGCATTTTGAATTCTACAGGAATTTTGTGAGATTGGCATGTGTGTGTGTGTGTGTGTGTGTGTGTGTGTATGTGTGATAAAACATTGAACATGAGATCTACTTTCTTAATACATTTTTAAGTGTACAATACAGTATGTTAACAGTTAATTAAACCAATAGAACAGAGTAGAGAGGCAAGACATAAACCCATGCATATATAGTCTTGTCCATAACTTTGTAAGGTGGCCAAAAATACAGAAGAAGGAAAGGATAGTCTCTTCCAAAAATGGTATAGGGAAAACTATGTATCTACATGCAGAAGAATGAAGTTAGACCCTTATCTTTTACCATGCAAAAAATACACACAGGATGGATTAAAGACCTAGGCATAACACATGAAACTATAAAACTCTTAGGAAAAAAAAATGGGAGAAGAGCTTCTTGACATTGGCTTTGTCAATAATTTCTTTGCTATAACACTAAAAGCAAAGTTATCAAAAACAAAAATTGACAAATGAGATTACATTTAACTAAGTATCCACAGGGCAAAAGAAACAATTAATAATGTGAAAAGTCAACATGCAGAATGAGAAAATAAACTTGTAAACCATGTGTCTGGTAAGGAGTTAATAAGCAAAATACGTAAAAGATGCCTGCAACTCAATAGCTAAAAAAGCAAAGAGTTTAATTAAAAAGTGAGCAAGGGACTTAACACAGATTCTTCTAAAGAAGACAGAAAAAAGGACTTACATATACATAAAAGGAAACTGATGTTATCAAAACTGTTCATTTAAAAAAAACCCAAAATTCCAAATAGCCAATTCTACAATTTGTATTGATATACAAATTTATCTAAGAGAAATTAAGATTCCAAATTTACTTCCTTAAGTGATTAGCTAGCCAAAGCAAAAGAAAATAGTTAAAAACTTAAAACTCTCGTTTAGTTTACTTTAAAACAGAACAAACTTAAAGTTTTTATGCCTTTCCTCTATCCCATGCTCCTCAACTTTCCTGTGACCCTATGTTTCTCCCTAATCTTCTCTCCTTCCAGTCTGTTCAGACTTACCTCTTCCCAAACTCAAGTATGTCTTATAGTTAAAACTCCCTCTGAATGTGAAAATCTCTTGGTTGGATTTAAGCCGTGTTTTCTGTTTTTGTTTTTGTTTTTGAGTAGAGAGCCATTGTTAATGACTTTCTAAGTCTTTGGGAAAAATTGAAGAGAAATTAGAATTGTTTAGAAATGTATAATTCATGGGTCCCAGATCCATACCAATTAGTTCATACATTCTTGGGAACATTAGATGGAAAGGCAGAATGGGAACATTCGGAGCATGACTTAAAATATTGCAAACTTCATAGAAAGAGCTATAAAGGTTAGACAAGGTTTTTTGAAAGCTCTCACTAAAGTCTTTCCTGCAAAAATGATTGGAATTTTATTTTCTCCTCTTTCTCCAACTTGCTAATTTGACTAGGCATAATAATCTCCAGGTTCATCCATGCTGGCACAAAGATGGCCTATCGACTAAGGATCTGCACTGGCCATGTGGTGGTCTGGCTTATACAGCAGTTAGAAAAAAACTTTCTTCAAGGCCTGTTTGTTCCTTGCAGAACATGACGCATTTTCAAGAGTGGACAGCCCCAGGTCCTGGGCCATCTGCCAGGAGGTATGGAAGGGCTATGTCCAGCATTAACTCTATACAAGGAGTATTATTATCAAGAGGTTTGTGCAATCTTTTTTTATATTCTTTCTAAACAACCATTGAAAGACCTAAACCCTAAGACCAGTTCTAGAAAGAGTCCATCAGGTACTGTTCACAAGAACAATGGCAAAACTCCAAGCAGTTGATCCTTGGATTCATGTCTCTCAAATAAAGAGGCACAAGATATTTTTGAATCACTAAAAAGTTGTCCTTAGCAGAGGTATCAAGATGAATCTTTGAATTTTCCAGAAGTAGACACTCTTTTAAAGGACATAGCACTTCAGAGTGAAGAGATAACAAAGTGATATATAGATAGTTCCCACCTGAGACTCACAGATAAGACTGTACATTGCATTTTTTAAATTTCTTTTTATTTTATTCATTTTAGAGAGGAGACACACACACACACACACACACACAGAGAGAGAGAGAGAGAGAGAGAGAGAGAGAGAGAGAGAGAGAGAAAGGGGGGAGGAGCTGGAAGCATCAACTCCCATATGTGCCCTGACCAGACCAGTGCAGGGTTTTGAACTGGTGACCTCAGTGTTCCCAGGTTGACACCTTATCCACTGCGCCACCACAGGTCAGGCATGTACATTGCATTTTAAATCTAAAACATTATGGCATGACCTGTGGTGGCACAGTAGATAAACCGTAGACCTGGAACGCTGAGGTCACAGGTTCAAAACCCTGAGCTTGCCTGGTCAAGGCACATAGGGGAATTGATGCTTCCTGCTCCTCCCCCTATTCTCTCTATCTCTTTCATCTCTCTCTCACTCTCTCTCTCTCTAAAAATGAATAAATAAAATCTAAAAAAGTTTTTTAAAAAAATAAAAATAAAATAAAATAAAATAATAATTTGTCAGTAATTTTTAAAAAATCTAAAACATTATGTTCTTTCTTTCTTTCTTTCTAAAATTTATATATTGACTTTAGAGAGAGAGCAAGACAGAAACATCAGTCTGTTCCTGTATATGCACTGACCAGGGATTAAACCCCCAACATTAGCGTATGTGGACAACACTCACCAACCAAGCTATTTAGCCAGAGTTGTCTATTATTTTTTGTGTTTAGGCATTTTGTATCCTCTTTTACATAGTAAAGGCTATATTTAACTATGTTATTTTAAGAACCCTGTTCCTAAGTTTTAATATGTGCCTCCTTAGTCACTCACTCTTCTATAGGATGATGTATGGGGCTCTTCTCTACATGTCCGACACATGCTTGCAATTTACTAGTAAATAAAATCAATGGGAAGGACGTGTTATAAGAGGAGCTACCCAGCTTCCCTTGATACGAGTGTTTGTAATAAATCCATTGGTTTCCTAGATAATTGTGTTTGACTGTTAGCTGACATTGTAGGTAGAAAACCCCACAGCAGACAAGACAGTGAGAAATCTGAAACCCCATATCACATTGTACTTAGAAAAGGAGGTTCCTGTCTTCACTAAAACAACATTAAGTGATCTTTTGTTGGGCTCTGCTTTTGAAACTGAGCTCACACAAAAATAGAACTGAGAAGAGGACCAGGGTACAGATGGTATATACTTGAAGGCCAACTGACTTTCAAAGATCTCAGAAAGACACTATTTTTCTTTTGATTTAGATCTACTTGAGGATCTTGACATTGAAAACTTTACTGCCTGGTACTGGACTATTCATGACAAGTGGTGCCAAACTTAACACTATTTGACGCTCCATTAGTATAGATTGTCCAAAAACAGATCATTGGCTCCCAATGAGTGGTATTAGATTTGTATACAAAAGACTGCTGATTTCTACCTGCCAACTGGACAGAGACTTGTTATACTGGTAATCTGATTCTTACCTTTAGGATAGTCTTTGCATCAGACACCCAGGAACCATTTTGGCCCATCCATATTCCCGTTTTAAAAAAGTTCTCCATGTACTTTAAAATAGACCTGGTGAGTAGGAAGAATCCTACATGCTACGGTTCACAGACTAGCAAAAGAGCGAGAGAGTGCCAGCAACAGAGGTGTCACTTGAGAAATGCATGAGGTTCGACAGGACTTGGTTCAGAATAGAGCTTCTTTAGGTATATTATGTGCTGTTTTACAGCATGACTGTTTTACTTACATTCTTGCAAACATCTCTAGAATCTTTAATATAATGAAAAATATTTGGGATGTAACAAACTATAAGCTTAACATTTTAGCTATTAACCTCTATCTGGCACATTGGTTCATTCTTTGAAGACGAGATCTATTCTGTGTTTGATTTGAAAACCTTGACTTCTGGCGAATAAGTGGATTATGAACTCTAGGCATCATTCTTCCCTTAGTGTCTGTCTGGTTGTGGTATTCTGACATGTGAGCTCCATGTGTTTGAATATTGCAAAGCAGTCACGGTGTCACTGAGAAATCCAACTAAAGTTCATGCAACAAAAAGGACAGGAAAACCTGACACTTGTGGAGGTTGAAACAGCCTTCCTTGGAAATATGGTGCACTATCATGACAACTCACATTATGACAATGTGGATTGATCACATCCCCAGATGTTAGTGAACCAGCTCAAAGCCCAGGCTAATGAGTGACCACACAAGAGAAGGAGAACTGAAGCAATCTACACACATTCTGCATCTGGTCTATATAAACATGACTAATATTTGGCTACCTTCATGCACATGAATTTATTGTTCTTTATCAGGAGTAATTTACTATTCCAGGAAACTCTTGTCTAGAAAAAACAAAAGATGCAGATAGTTTGTTCCAGGGACTTCGTGAAAAAAGCCATTTGAATAAATACCAAACTGTTCAACTGTTCAACAAATAACATCAAACAGCTGTTTATGTCTCAAAACTCACACTTCAAAGTCCTTAAACTGCTGGATCCACCAGTACTAAATTATGATGATCTGCACCAATCCCAATCAAGCCCCTGCAATGACTGCACACCTTTAACCAGACTCTCCCTGGTCCTCACATATACCGAAGTCTTGCCATTCCCTTTATGATGCTGCTAAAACTCTCCCAATATTGTGCTCTCTTTTACTATGGTAAGAATACACTAAGCTTAATTGGCTTAAACATACACACACACACACACACACACACACACACACACACACATACACAAGCACACACTTCCTTTTTATTTTGAAATATTAGCGGGTTAAACATTATGCCATTTTGATTTTAATTTTCACTTTTCTGATGGCTATTTATATTGGGATACTTTTTATATATTTATGAAAATCTGCATCATTATAAATTATAGAAGAAAAACACCCCAAACAATTTACAACAAAAAAATTGATAATGATGAGCTAAAATAAACAGTAATGTAGAATCAAAGACAAAACAGTAATGTAGAATTAAAGACAAATAGCAGCAAGTAGATGCTGTATTTTACTAAAACGACACTGACGAAACACTAATAATAGTATACGATCTATTAGAAAATTTCAGGAATCTCAACTATCTGAAGGAATGTGCCCAGGAGGACTTTATAACATTGTCAAGCATAGCACAGTGGCCTGGTTTTTTTACAGGATGTTGCATTAAAGTCTTTCAAAAACTCTTCTAACAGAGTAATTTTGGTTTATGAATGGCAAATACTAATGAATCTTAATAGCTTACTTACTAGGTTTCTATTTCAGTCCTTGGAACATACTTGGAAGATCGCTGATGTAAGGGTTGATTCCCCAAAGGAAAACCATTAGGCTAGTTTTTCAAAGGGTAGATGTATTAATGGACTTTCCTTATTTACACATCCATAAAATAGAATCCCAACATGCTCACCTTGGAAAAAATTGTTCTAAGTTGTCTAATAATATATATTTTGAAAGTATCAGTTATTTGTATTCTATATGCACTATTAAGAATGACACAATTTTATATTTAGGACATTTTATTTAAAAATAGTACAAAGAAAATAATAACAATAAATATGCTATCAGTTATTATGTGTAAGTTTCTACTATCTAACCAACACTGATTAGGGGTAGAGCCATTCAGAAACATAGCAGAATGTACCTGGAAAAGTAAGCATTATTCTCTTGGGAGCCTTGTTTTCCCAACATATTTAGTTCCTAAGTGATTAGCAATATATTGGTATAAGATAAATTTATCTTTTGCTCATTAAAGTGTTTTCTTTATAATGCTACAAGCTCTAAAGGACAGCTGGGTATTACTTTAAATTTGCTTTAGAATTGTTAAAGTTGAGACAAACTAAAAGTTTACTTAGGAGAAAATGCAGATCAACAACCACTTACATAAACTGTAACAATACCCAGTGGTTTCTTCATGAGCTCCAATCAGGTTGTCTCAAGTGAACTGCCAAAGGCACTTTCTTCCAAGAGCTAAAAACAGAGCCATAGGCCTATCTTGCCCAGTCTCACGCCCAGCCCAGCTAGTGTTCCTAAAAGCATGATATGAAATATGGAAGAAAAATCTAGTTTCATTATTCTTATGAGATAATCCCTCATAGCAACCTAGAATTATTATTTGTAGCTCACAGAGACTTGAGATCTCCCAATGAATAGTGTGTTTGTGTGCTATTTGGGACCAGAAAATTTTCAGTATAAACCATTTGTAAATTTGTAGATGTAAGTGAAAGACAAAGTAGTTTTTTTTTGTGAAAATGGAATATTTTATAAGCTGCTCCATGCTTCTCTAGACAGACAATGTATGGGAATTTGTTCTGTTTTGCTTTGCTACTGACATATATTTCAGAAACATTTCCTTTTGGCTCCAGGGGCTGTGGTGGCTTGGCTGTGACATCATGTTTCCCTACAGTTGCAGGACTTATCTGAGACTTCAGCAACTTCTGCTCGCTTAGTCTGGAGGGGTTGTGGCCCTGAACACATGCTGATGGTCGACATGAAGAAGCTCAAGAAATTAAAGATGGCTGAAAATCCTGAACTTTTGTCTGGAAAATGTAGATCAAACCCAGGGAAACAAATGTGTGAGCTGTGTAGTTGCAATGTCGACCTCCTCCGCATGATTGGGAAATAAGAGGGAGTGGTGCCAACAGTCCCTGGATACCATGTTCTTTTCTTTCTTTCTTTCTTTTTCAGGTGAGAGAAAGGGAGATAGAGAGAAAGATTTCCTCATGTGCCCCAACCAGGAGTCACCCAGCAACCCCCATTGGGCCGATGCTCTGCCCATCTGAGGCCATGCTCCCAACCGAGCTATTTTTAGTGCCTGAGGCAGAGGCTCCACAAAGCCATCCTCATTGCCCAAGCCAATGAGCTTGAACCAATTGAGCCATGACTATGGGAGGAGAAGAGAGGGAAAAGGGGAGAGAGCGGAGTGGAGAAGCAGATGGTCACTTCTCCTGTGTGCCCTGACCAGGAATAGAAACAGGGACATCCACACATTGGGCCGACTCTGTACCACTGAACCAACCAGCCAGGGCTGGATAATACATTCTAAATATAAAGTATTGGTTTGTTTAATAAAGAGGATGATCACATCATAGCAATCCCAGTAAAACCCAGAAGCTTAATAGAAGGACAGAAAAAAACATCTGAAAGTTTATTATGGTTCTAAGAGGCAAGTTCATAGCAACACCGGTCTCCTTCAAGACATAAAACATCCCAAATAAACAATGTAACTTTACCTAAATGAACCAGAAAAAAAACAAACACACAAAACCCAGAGTAGATTAAAGAATTAATAATGAAACTAAGAGCTAGTTCTTTGGAAAAATAAACAAGCATTAAGGTTTTGTTTGTTCATCTGTTTGTTTTAACTACGCACCAGTAAATTTACCATGCAGATTATGAACCAAAGGTTCCGGGTGTTTTCCTGGTGAGTGCTAGAATTTCTGGGAGTTAGTATGAGTTTTAGGTGGAGGAGAGAAGCAAGTTGACAACAGGAAGCATTTCTTTGTTGGGATCTCTGGTAATTGGACCAAGAGATCTCCAGAGAAAAGGACCAGAACCTGCACTAGCTTTTAGTGATTTCTCATTCTAAATACATATCTTCGTTTGTACCTAATATTGCCTTTGCCTCTGCATTCCTACATGTCTTTATGGAGGGCCTCCCAGTACTGTATAAGCTTCAGACCCAGAGTCTCAACTGGACCTTGATTTTGTGGTTTGTTTGCAATTTCAAACAAGTAGTTGTACTCTTTCTTGACACTTTAGAAATACACATCCCATGAACAGATGGTGTATGAAATCTCTGTTATGTCTGCTACTCATGTCAGAGTGACGGCCTTAGAAAAACCTGTCTCAGACAAGATCACTAACTGGAGAGGCTCTCCGACGTGAGGTTGACTTCAAACAGTTTGATTGCATATGTGCTTTATTTAGTCTTCTCTCAATGCATAGTTATTAAGAGATTTTTATCCCGGGCCAGTGAGCTCAGTTAGAGTGTTGTCCTCAAATGCCAAGATTGTGGGTTCCATCCCTGGTCAGGGCACATACGGGAAGCAACCAATAAATGCATAAGTAAGTGAAACAACAAACGGATGTTTCTCTTTCTCTATCTCTCTCTGTCTGTCTCTCCCTCACTCCCTTTCTCTCTCTGTTTATAAAATCAATCAATAAAAATTTTTAAAATTTTAAAAAGGTTGTTTAAAAAACCCAGTCATCATGCTTATTATTAAGAGAAATGAGACAGTCCACTAACCGGCAGTGGCTGAAAGTATGGCCCAACCTCTCAATGTGGGATTCACCATCATCCACATGCACTGCTGCTGAGAGACCACAAAACTAAGGAAACCAAGAGATCTGTGCCAAGAAACTATGAAGAGTCCAGAAACTTAAAAGGGTACCCTATTTCCCCATGTATATGATGCTCCCATGTATAAGACACGCCTTAATTTTGGGGCTTGAAATTTGAAAAAAATCTATTACATAAAGTTATTGAACTCAAGTTTTATTCATCATAAAATTCATACAACTCCTCATCAATGTCAAAACTCCCATCCATTAGCCTGTCCTCATCTGTATCTGATGATGAATCAATGTCTTCCTATATTGCCTCATCCTCAGTTTCATCTATGGCATTTGAAATGCCACAACCACTGTATAAGACACACCAACATTTTAGAGCTCAAATTTTTCGAAAAAGAGTGTCTTATACATGGGGAAATGATGTAATTAATTTGTAAAAAAAACAAATTGCCTTGTTTCACTGATGAATTGTATTAAATTTTATTTTATTTTTTCATTGATTTGAAGGAGAGAAAGAGGAAAGAGAGAGAACATTAACTTTTTGTCTATTTAGTTGTGTACTTATTGATTGCTTCTTGTTTGTGCCTGGACCGAGGACCAAACTCATGACCTTGGTATATGGGGAGGTCCCATATACCACCGAACCACCAAGCAAGAGCCATAAATTGTATTTTTAAAAACATCTATTTTTAATGTTCAAAAAATTTCTTTCCATGACAATTAGTTAGAATTTTAATTGTGTAAATAGGTAAAAAATATTAAACACTGCATTCTTGCTTTCAGTTTAAAATACTATTTTTCTTTTAGAAATAAGAAAACCATATTCTGGTGTCTCCAGAGAATTTTACCATATGGGAGTGGAGAATGCATAATGCATAATGTTCTAGTCTGTCCTTGAAGATATAACAGCTGATATTTTGACCTTTGATGTTGTTATGAGATGGTGTTTAGAGTTTCATTTTAGTAGAATATTTAAAAGTAGAGAGTAATTTTTAATGCTCCTGAAAGCAAGCATTTCATATTCTTAAGTACTTTGCCAACATTTTTTAATACTGTAAAATGTATTTTTTCTGACAAAGGATACAGTAAGATAACAAAACAATTCCCTCATTGTGGAGTTCATTCATTCATGCATTCTGCACTGAGCAGGTACTCAAAAAGTATTTCTTGAACAAGTGAATTCTTTCAATTATCAGATAATGCTTCCTAGATATAAAGGGCATATATTTAAATGACCCAATGGTAATCAAACCTAAAAAATAACTAGTACCTGCTTACAGATAGAAAAATAATTTTTTTAGGATGTAATTATTATTTTTTATTAATTTTAATGGGGTGACACCAATAAATCAGGGTACATATGTTCAAAGAAAACATCTCCAGTTTATCTTATCATTCAATTATGTTGCATACCCATCACCCAAAGTCAAATTGTCCTCTGTCACCTTCTATCCGGTTTTCCCTGTGCCCCTCCCCTCCTCCCTATCCCACCCTCTCCCCCCTTCCCCCACCCCGAACAAGTGCTGGCGAGGATGTGGAGAAAAGGGAACCCTTCTGCACTGCTGGTGGGAATGCAGACTGGTGCAGCCACTGTGGAAAGCAGTATGGAGATTCCTCAAAAAATTAAAAATCGAACTGCCTTTTGACCCAGCTACCCCACTTATAGGAATATACCCTAAGAACATCATAGCACTGTTCGAAAAGAAGAAATGTGCCCCCATGTTCGTGGCAGCATTGTTCACAATAGCGAAGATCTGGAAACAGCCCAAGTGTCCGTCAGAGGATGAGTGGATTAAAAAGCTTTGGTACATATATACTAGAAAAATAATTTTTGAGGACTTTCCAAACTCTTGAGTGTATTATTATCTAATTTAGAGAGAGGTTTTTAAATATGTTTTTTATCCTTAGCTTCTAGCATCATTGCTGATACGTGGCAGAACCTCAATAAATGTCTGTTGAATACATAAATAAATCAGGCATTTTGAGGGTTAGTCCATTTATTTTATTTATTATTATTATTTTATAGTCTTTTTATTTTATTTTATTGTTGTATTTTTCCGAAGTGAGAAGTGGGGAGACAGTCAGACAAACTTCCTCATGTGCTCGACCAGGATTCACCTGGCATGCCCACCAGGGGGTGATGCTCTGCCCATCTGAAGCATTGTTCTGTTGCAACCAGAGCCATTCTAGCATCTGAGGCAGAGGCCATGGAGCCGTCCTCAGTGCCCAGGCCAACCTTGCTCCAATAGAGCCTTGGCTGTGGGAGGGGGAGAGAGAGAGACAGAGAGGAAGGAGAGGGGGAAGGGTAGAGAAGTAGAAGGGTGCTTCTTCTGTGTGCCCTGACCGGGAATAGAACCAGGGATTTCCACACGCCAGGCCGACGCTCCAGCACTTGGCCAACCAGTCAGGGTCTAGGGTTAGTCTATTTAAATGAACTAAAATGATACATAGTTTTTTTTTTAATTCAGGTTAATCATTTATTTTAAATAATGATCTGGAATGATCAGCAACATATATATGTTATCTCTGATTACTGCTAAGTATGAGACCACCAAGAAAAGTCCAAAAATTGGATAAATAAAAACTAGAGGAACTTTTGTAGTCCCAGGACTGACAACCCTGCAATAATGATACGACAAAAATAGTAAGTTTGGCCAAGTAATAAGGATGGGTCAGTCAAAAGGACAAAGGAGGGAGTTTGAGGTTGTGAATAGACACATAAGGGGATGATTAAGATGTATGTGGGACGTGGTGGTTTTCTTGGTGAAGCTAGAACAATGGTATGTTGAAGGGTAATGACATGTCTGGTCAGAAAATAGGGAATTATGGACCTCGCTGATGAAGGATCTGTGGTGCCAGACTGAGGAATTTAGATGAGTTGTCTCAGGCAAGAGAAAGTAATTCTTAGAGACTGACATGATGAAAGTAGTGTTGGAAAAAGATAATCATGAGAGTATCAGAAGCTAGAGATTCGGCATGTAGCTGAGGGTTTCACATTAATCCCAATAAGGATCTAGAGGTCTGCTCTTGGGAGGTTTCTCAAGAAAGGAAGATAAAAATACAAACACACAAGATGGGACAGTAACAACATTTGATTGACTAGGGGTAGGTAGATTCAGGGTACTAGTGCAAGAGTAGAATCGTTTGGCTGGGTTTAAGACTTCATTATATTTCAGATGTCACAGACTCCATGGGACATGCCTTCTGACATATATAAAGGGAAAAAAATTAAGCACTAAGACATAAATTGGAAACTTTGGGAATTATCAATGTGTGATACCTGAAACTGCAAAAATAGGTAAATATAATAAATATGTAAAAAGAAGAGAACAAAATGTTAAAGTAAGGTTTGATTGACCTCACAGTATGGGTCAGGAAGAATAGAGGAAATGGAAAAGAGTGTAAATGTAGCTGAAACAGTAGGAACACCATGTTTTAAGAGGAGAAGGAAGATTTCAAGTAAATGGTAACAAAGAAGGTCAAGGAGACAGAAAACAAAGTGGGTAATTAGAGAGCTCAAGGGGGGAAATTCATTCATCTGGGTGCAGAAGACAGGCAGAAGTTGAACATTGAACTATTAATGCTTTCAAAAAATATTAATATAAATCATTTTTAAGTGAGAAAAAAGGAGATAAAGAGACAAAATCCTGCATGTGCCCCAACCAGGATCCACCCAGCAAGCCCCAGTCTGAGGCCAATGCTCTGCTCATCTTGGACCATGCTTGAAACAGAGGCTCCCTGTAGCCATTCTCAGTTTCTGCAGACAACTCTCTTGAACCAATCGAGCCATAGCTATGGGAGAGGAAGAGAAAGAGAGAAAGGGCAGAGGTGGAAGGATGCAAAAGCAGAGGGTTTTTTTTCCTGTGTGCCCTGACCAGGTATTGAACCCAAGACATCCAAGTGTGGGGCTGATTCTCTACCACTGAACCAACCAGCTGGGATCAATTAATGCAAATCTTAATATAAGGATGTTGTATAGTGACATACAGACTTGATTCTTACAATGTAGCTCCTGAAAATTATGCAGTGGAGAGTAAGGTGATTTTGATCTTCAGATGTTGAAGGTAAGCAGTTTAATCTCACTCCCAAATGGAAGAAATAGAGATATTTTTACCTTTAGAGGGGTGAGTCATTTAAAAATGTTTTTGTTGGATTATTCTTAGTGACTTGATACAGAGGCTAGTAGATTAGTTTTCAGGGGACTGGAAATGGAAAGAAATAAAAAATTTAATCTTGTGGAAAAGCAAAGAAAATGCTTATTTCTATGCTCACTCAAAATATATAGGAGATATAAAAACAAGTCAAAAAATAAAACTAGAAAGAAATTGATATACTCCTGGCTCTGTGCCTTGATGTTTACAAAGGAAATAAAACAAAAATGGACTTGCTCTTTTTAAAATATAGTAGTCAGACAGACTGACAGCTGTCAGAGGTAATGGGAGTTGAGAGGCTGAGTGAAAAGGTGAAGTGATTAAGTGAAGAATAAAAATTTATAGACACAGTCAACAGAGTGGAATCATAGAAGGAAAAAGGGGAGGGGAGGTAAAAGAGAGTATAGGGTGAGATAGATTTTGATGATAGATTTTGATGACTTGGGGTGATGAACACACAATACACTGTACAAATGATGTGTTGTAGAACTGTGTACTTGAAGCTTATATAATTTTATTAACCAATGTCACCCCAATAAATTCAATTAAAAATTTTACTTCAAGCCTGACCAGACAGTGGCGCAGTGGTTTATAGCGTCGGACGGGGACACAGAGGACCCAAGTTTAAAATCCCGAGGTCTCTGGCTTGAGTGCAGGTTCATCTGGTTTGAGCAAGGCTCACCAGCTTGAGCCCAAGGTCGCTGGTTTGAGCATGGGTTCACTGGGTCTGCTATAGCCTCCTGGTCAAGGCACATATGAGAAAGCAATCAACGAACAACTAAGGTGCCACAACAAAGAATTGATGCCTTTCATCTCTCTCCCTTCCTGTCTGTCTGTCCTTATCTATCCATCTCTCTGTCTCTGTCACACACACAAAAAAATTACTTCAAGAAAAAAAAATTTTAAGGACATGACTTAGCCCATCCCAAATTCCATCATTATGAGGTTTGGGAAAAACTGTTGTTACTGAGTACAAAATCAGTCTGAGTTGAAGCAGGAAAACTAAAACCACAGTAGGTCTTTTAACAGAAATTTTATTAATTTCTCTGTTGGAATTGATTGAAGATAAATAAATGTATAAATATTAAAAATATGTCTTTATGTATTTGACAGCACATACATTTTCTAATATATGATGAAACATGATTTCTTACTAAACTGATGATTTGCGGTCAGTTTTCTTAATGAAGATTATTGATAATGTAAGGTTAAAATTTATTTGCAATTAACTCATTGCAGTACCATTATCAAATACACATGTGATGATGCTCAGTGCTTATTAAGATAACTGGTTTCCTAAATAGTATCATCCTTTTGGGGTATAAATATGACATGATTTTATTTTTTCTCCAATCACTATTTTCAATTGTGCTCTGTAAAATCACTATATCCCATACTCTTAAAATTCTCTTAGATTGTTTTTGTAACTTTCCATTCATTCCAAGATATTAAAAAATCTATTCCATTCTAGAATAACCTAAGTTAAACTCTTAGCCAAGTTAGCACAGAATCTCTCTTTGTGTCTTGTGCTTGCTTAATGTCTTAAGAAAATTGCACTGTGAAGGTATGTGTGTGGGTACTGTTCTTTCACTTCTCTACCTTGTCTAATTCTGACCCCTCCCTCTCTGGGTTTACATTTCTCTTCCTACATTGGAACTGGGAAAGAGAAATATGAGAAAAACTGAATGGTAACACTTGCATTCCAAGGCTGGCTCTCTCACCTGATATGCAAGTATGAATTTTTAAAGAGTTCCACTCAGGTTTCCACTCCAAGGTAATTCCTGTGTTCCCTTGTTGCTGTGCTCCTCTTGTTCATGATATCAGCAAGATAACCCAAACCTTAAAAAACCCCTGACAGTTACTATCTGGGTAAATGGTAGGAGTACAGACTGTTCCAATAGAGCCTCAGGACTGTTATATTTCTTCAATTCACTTTTATTTATTTATTTTTTTGAGAGAAAGTAAGAGAGTGAGGCATCAACTCATTGTTCTACTTAGTTATATGTGCCCTGACCGGATCTCTAGCCCACATCTTCAGGGGTCTAGCTGGTGCCCTCAAGATCTAGTCAACATACTTGGGGTTTGCCCTGACCAGGGCTCAAACCAGCCAACCTGGGATTGAACCAATGACCTCAGGAAGGAGTTGGTGACCCTTCCTGAGCATTTAGCCTGCAACACTGGGATACAGCTGTGGGCCTCTGTGCTATGAGAGGAAGTTCTATCCACTGCATCACCAGCCAGTGTTCAACAGTCTTCTTTTTTTTTAACTGTATAAGTATGGAAGACAGATCCTTAATCTTGTTGCCCAAACAAATATTATATGCAGGTAACCTCAAATGCAAAAGGATCTTTTTCACTTGGCTTGTGTTGTCTGAAGGGATGTAATCACCTCTTTTCTTTTTTGCCCTTCAGGCAAGAGTTGGCAATAGCTCCTCACCCACAGTGTGTAGCTCCCTAGACCCTTAACCATTAACTGCAGGTTTCTTTTCATTCTGGCCACATACTTATCCATTGTTTTCTTTATTATTATTATTAAACTCTCCTCAGTAATCTAATAGAATGTACCATGTGTATCTTGTTATAACTGTGACTGAAATGAAAAAAAAAATCTCTACAATTTCATTCTATAAATATTTAAAGGTGAAAATAATATTACACATCTTGTTTTATGAAATATGCATATGCAAATGCAGAGAGAAAGAGAGAACTTTAGAGCACAATGATTTGAATTAAAATCTCAACTCTGACATACGTAAGCTCATTTGAAAATGAGTATATACATGCCTACTTCATGCAGTTGACCTGAAGACACAATGAAATAAAGAAATCACCTACACAGCTTATATTTAATAACTATTCAACATCTATTTGATGCCAGGTACTGATTTCTTTTTATACTGTGAAGTATTATATAAATACAAGTTACTTTATTATTATTATTATTATTAAATAAAAGTCTGGAGGCAGAGACAGACTCCCTTATCTGCTCCAACTGAGATCCACCCAGCAAGCACCCCTACTGAGTGATGCTCTGTCCATCTGAAGCTGCTACTGTGTTGCTCAGCAACTGAACTATTTTAGCACCTGAGGAGAGGCCATGGAGCCATCCTCAGTGCCCGGAACCAACTTGCTCGAACAGTTTGAGCCTTAGCTGTGGGAGGTGGAGAGGGAGAGAGAAAAGAGAAACAGAGCGAAAGAGAAGGAGAGGGGTGGGGGTGGAGAAGCAGGTGGTCACTTCTCCTGTGTGCCCTGACTAGAAATTGAACCTGGGAGTTCCACACACCAGGCTGACTAAATACAAATTACTTTAATTCTTAGTAGAAGACCAGACAGGAGAAAGTATAGGTAGCTTTTTCTAGTGTCCTTCACTAGATTGTTTTGATATTTTTTTCCTTCCTTTCATATATAAAATTAAGTCACTGACAATTTTTAAAACATATTGTGTTGCTAAATTTTATTACTGTAGAATAGAAAATGAATATCTATTGCAAAATCAATATCATCATAGATATTCAGTATATACTTTATAGTAAAAAAAGTATCAAAACAATCCAGTGTAGAATGTTCTTAAAATGTTAATATTAATAAGTGAAAATACAATTATACTAAGTCCCCAAAATGTTAATTTTTTTTAATTAAATTTCAAATGGTAAATTTGTAAAAATATTTGAATAAACATCAATTCAAAAAACTTAGGTTATAGTTTTTAAAGTGACAAATATTCTAACAAATATGAAATAATACATATGTTAACAAATTGGACAATCTGGGAGAATTGGATAAACACTTAGAAAAATCTTCTATAACTGAATGTTGTATTAAATCTCATGGCAACAGTTATATATGTAAGGCACACTCCTCTATAATAAGGCGGAAAAAGTCATTCCAAGTTTGTAGCACAGTAGTCAGTCTATAAATGGTAGCAATTATTATGAAGAATTTTCTTTAAGAACACAAGTATACAAGATTCAGGAGACCTCCAGAAAGAATTTATTTGAAAAAGGATTATTTCTCTTTCATTATAACAAATGTTACTTAACAAACAAATCAACATACTCTCTGTGTTTTCTAATCTGTTTAATTTCCTATTATTTCAAGTAACATTCTGAGCAATAATATTCTAATACAATGAAATAATTTGGGAGAACATGGAATTGGCTAACTTACAATTTGACCTAAAACAAACATTTACATACATTTCCACTCCTCATTTTTAAGAAATAATGTAATTATTAATTTTCTCTAAATATATTTCCCTTTCTGTGAAAGATATAAACTATAAAATTATAAACATTACTGCAAGCATAGGACATTTATAAAATTTAATGTTGCAGAAAATTTGGGGGAATTTGCACAGTTGGGAATATAAATTAGTGGATTAAAAGAATGTTTAACAAAAACTTTAAAGTGGGCAAACCCTTTGGCATAATCAATCAAATTCTAGAAATGTACCCTAAAAAATAATTAAGCATGAACCTATAAGATGTTAGGTATCTATTATTTATAAGAATAAATTGTAACAAGAAACAAGTCATTTGGTACACACACACACACACACACACACACACACACACGAATAACTTCCACGTTGAAAGGCATTTAAATAGAGTAGAATGTTAAAGGCACAGATTGCTATTTTCAGTAATGGTGTTCTAAAAATTGTAATCAATCTTCCTACTAGGGACATCTATGAAGCTGACAAAAAAACTTAAAACACTTTAAAATTATAAAAATATTAACAAGATAGCAAGCATTTACAGAATCACTTTCCAATACAGTTTCTAATAAAGAAAACCAGAGATAGTAGAATAAAAAACTCATTGTACTGACAGAAAAGAATTTTTAACATTGAGTTCCATACTTAAAAAAATATAGGGGCAAACAAACAAACAAACAGCAACAACAACAACAAAAATCCCAGACCATTTCAAGAGAAATTCTAAAAATCTACTTTGGGCACTAAGAAAATAATCCCAAATGGAAGTAAGAAATCTCTGAAAAGAAACACCCATGATGGTAAATATGTTGGTATATATAAATGAATACTAATTATATGTAAAAATGATGATCTAAAGTTTTCTACAACAGAAATAAAATAATTCAGAAATAATAACAATGAGTTGAAAGGAGTGTGAAAGGAAACTCTTGTTAAGAAATTTGTCCAAGAGTAGAATAAATTTAATAGATATTTTCAGAACTTTTCACCCTAAAGCAGTAGAATATACATTCTTCTCAAGTGCTCATGGTATGTTTTCTAGGATAGACCACATGTTAGGACACAAAAATGGTCTCAATAAATTTAAGAAGATTGAAATCATATCAAGCATTTTCTCTGATCACAATGCCTTGAAACTAGAAATTAACCACAAAAGAAAAACTGAAAAATACTCAAACATTTGGAAACTAAATAGCATGTTATTAAATAATGAATGGATTAACAATGAGATCAAAGAAGAAATTAAAAAGTTTCTAGAAACAAATGATAATGAGCATACATCAACTCAAAATTTATGGGACACAGCAAAAGCAGTTCTGAGAGGGAAGTTGATTGCACTACAGGCATATCATAAGAAGCTAGAAAAAGCTCAAATAAGAAACCTGACCCTGCATCTAAAAGAACTAGAAAAACAACAACAAATAAAACCCAAGACAAGTAGAAGGAAGGAAATAATAAAGATCAGAGCAGAAATAAATGACATAGAGGCGAAGGAAACAATACAGAGGATCAATGAAACCAGAAGCTGGTTCTTTGAAAAGGTAATCAAGATTGATGAATCTTTAACTAGACTCACCAAGAAAAAAAGAAAGAGGACTCAAATAAATAAAATTAGAAAGGACAGTGGAGAAATAATAACTGACACAACAGAAATACAAAGCATTGTAAGAAAATACTATGAAGAACTCTATGCCAAAAAATTAGACAATCTTGGTGAAATGGACAAATTTCTTGAATCATATATACTTACAAAAATCAATCTGGAAGAATCAGATCACCTAAACAGACCAATTACAACAAATGAGATCAAAACAGTTATCAAAAAACTCCCAAAAAAGAAAAGTCCTGGGCCTGATGGCTTCACAAGTGAATTCTATCAAAAATTCAAAGAAGAACTAACACCTATCCTTCTCAAGCTATTTCAAAAAATTCAAGGGGAAGGAAGACTTCCAAACTCCTTTTATGAGGCGAGCATAATTCTGATCCCAAAACTGGGCAAAGACAACACAAAGAAAGAAAATTATAGGCCTATATCCCTGATGAATTTAGACGCTAAAATTCTCAATAAAATATTAGCCAACCGGATCCAGCAATATATGAAAAATATCATACACCACGATCAAGTGGGATTTATTCTTGAGAGGCAAGGCTGGTTCAATATTCGCAAATCAATCAATGTGATTCATCACATAAACAAAAGGAAGGACAAAAATCACATGATAATTTCAATAGATGCAGAAAAGGCATTTGATAAAATCTAGCACCCATTCATGCTCAAAACTCTCATTAAAGTGGGAATACAGGGATCATTCCTTAACATGAGAAATGCAAATTAAAACCACAATGAGATATCACCTCACACCAGTCAGAATGGCACTTATCAGCAAAACAACACAGAATAAGTGCTGGCAAGGATGTGGAGAAAAGGGAACCCTTCTGCACTGCTGGTGGGAATGCAGACTGGTGCAGCCACTGTGGAAAACAGTTTGGAGATTCCTCAGAAAATTAAAAATCGAACTGCCTTTTGACCCAGCTATCCCACTTTTAGGAATATACCCTAAGAACACCATAGCACTGTTCGAAAAGAAGAAATGCGCCCCCATGTTCGTGACAGCATTGTTCACAATAGCGAAGATCTGGAACCAGCCCAAGTGTCTGTCAGAAGACGAGTGGATTAAAAAGCTATGGTACATATATACTATGGAATACTACTCAGCCATAAGAAACGATGACATCGGATCATTTATAACAAAATGGATGTACCTTGATAACATTATACGGAGTGAAATAAGTAAATCAGAAAAAAAGAAAAACTGAGAACAGCATGATTACATACATAGGTGGGACATAAAAGTGAGAATATGAGACATGGACAAGAGAGTGGTGGTTATGGGATGGGGGGAGGGAGGGAAGAGTGGGATAGGGAGGAGGGGAGGGACACAGGGAAAACCAGATTGAAGGTGACAGAGGACAATTTGACTTTTGGTGATGGGTATGCAACACAATTGAATGATAAGATAACCTGGAGATGTTTTCATTGTACATATGTACCCTGATTTATTGGTGTCACCCCATTAGAATTAATAATAATAAAATATATATATATAAAAAGAGTAGAATAAAAGAATTTATTAAACTTTATAAATTAGACTGACATATATGATTTCTAGATTACAATCTAAAAGAACAGGAATTATATAAATATATTTTAGATAGTAATATCAAATGAAATAGAAGAAAAAAACAGAAGCAATAGCAGAGATAAAGAGGATCAATTAATAATGATCAGATCAAAGATTAATTTTAGTAAGATATCGCAATTTATAATTTATAGGCACCTACATATAGTAGCCACAAAATATAGAAAACAAGTAATGGACAGAAGTATAGGAGGAATTGACAAATCACAATCATATTAGCCTAGTTTACCATGAATTTCTCAGTGATTAAAAAGAGACAAAGAAAAAATATCTATATTTAAATCTTCTAATTTCAGCAACTTAATTAGCAAACAAACTAAGGATGGATATAGACATTCTGTTTAACAACTTCTATATAAGCACTAGTATAAAAGCAGGAAAAAGACTTAATGAACTTAAAACAGATTAATAGAAATTATCCAATTTAAGAAACAAAGATAAAATATTTCAAAATACAGTTAACATATAAAACCATAAACAACTCAAAAGAACATACAAATAGTGAAATATAGAATAGACTATAAATGTCGAATACACAGTCATATCACATATTAATAAAAAGAGAAAACCTCCAGAAAGATATTAACCAGGGAGTTAACAGAAAATCAAAGGGAACAAAATATTGTTTTTCTTCTATTTTTTAAAAATATTTGTTGAATGATTTTTATATATAAAAAAATACTTATTTTTCATTCATCAAAACAAGGGGAAAATTATTCTAAAAAATGAGGCAATATCTTTTCAAGTCTGAGGCGAAAGTAATCTGTATGGGAATCATCTCAGCTTTCTATTTTAAAAAGTTGTCAGGCTTCATGCCAGACCTACAATCAGAATATTTGAGATCTGTTCAGAGAATCATTGAAAGAGAAGGAAAGTAAAAATGGTTAAATATAGGAAAGCTAGCAAGAATCTCAATGATTGGTCATTATAATAAATACCAGATTTCTTTAATTTTAATTCCCTCATATGGCAAAATGAGTCAATTATAGATACAGAATCTATTACTTTTCTGTCATTCATAGAGCATTAGAGCTTGGTTTTGTGACTTGAGAACTAGAACCCCTTAATAGAATTAATTTTAAAATTCACAAATAGTGGTGATTGACTTAGCTTTTACTTACACACACTGAAGTCTTGATTTCAAAGGATTATTATTATTATTAATAATAATATTATTTTAAGCATACAGGGCTAGGTATTTGAATGATTAAATCTTTAACTGCACTTAATTTAGATATACAGCTATACATTCCTTCATATGACTAGCTAAAGACTAAATATATTTTGAAATATACTTTAGAGTGAGTTGGAAGGGATGATAGTTTGAGCAGAGGCTCTAAATAATAAGCAGTAAAATAATTTGTTTCCAATTTCTGGAATAAAATAAGAAAGAAAGATAGCTCAGTGGTTTGACAGATGTCTACAAAGTTATAACCTAGATTCCCTTTCTTCCTATACTAAGGAAATTTAGTCAAAGTCTAAATGACTAGTAGCTCTTATTTTGCCAGAAAGTTATAAAGTGAATAGTCAGATAGATTCAAATAGAGGAGGCTGCATCAGGCACAACCATTTAGCAGAGATCGTATGGCATTGAGCTTATGAGCATTAGTTCTGGAATCAGATAGACCTGCATTCAAGCTTAGCTCTCACACTTATTAGTTATGTAATATTGGTTATGTTATTTAACCTTTCTAAGCTTAACTTCCTCATCTGTAAAATAGAGCTTTTTAAAATTGAGCTTAAAGAGGTGTTCATTATCTAGCCAGGTGTCCAGTAAATAGTAAATACTCAATAAATTATTGCTACTATAAGTAAATAGTAGGACATGTATGTTAGTCAGGATTTTCTAGAGAAACAGAGCCAATAGAAACCTACATTGATATATAGATAGTTACAGATCTATTTATATATCAACATGTGTATGGAGAGAGAGAGAGTTATTATAAGAATTGGATCATGTGATTCTAGAGACAGAGAAAACCCACATTGGGCATTTGAAGCTGGAGAAACGAGAAAGCCAGTGGTGTAGTTCAGTCTAAGTCCATGAGTGCTGATGTCCAAGGGCAGATGAAGATGACTGTGCAGTTTAAGCAGAGAGCAAAATTATCCTTCCTATACCTTTTAGGATATTGACCGATTGAACAGAGTCTCCTGGGTGTGTGAAAGTGATCTTCACTAAGCCTATCAATTCAAATGCTAATCGTTTTTGGAAGCACCCTCATAGATACACCCAGAAATAATATTTACCTAGTCTTTAGCCCATTCAAGTACACACATAAAATAATAATTACAACATCGTATTTCTATTTTCCTTTTAAAGAAAGTGCATTTATATTTGTGTCAATCTTTCTTAAATATCTGCCTTAAAAGTTTATTTGTCACAACTCTTCATAAGGTGTGTTCTGTTTATGTTGAAAGAAATATTTTGATAAGCAGCTTGGGGTGAGGGCATGAAAACTTTAAAGGGAATTTCTGAGAAATCTCTTGTCTTTCCCCAGAATTCCATTCTAATATCAGTCATTTTAACCCCTTTTGTTAATTTCTCTAGTCTCCTTTTCTTTCCATAATGCTCCCCTTCAATCTCTTCTCTTGGCAGGTGACTTGACTTATGAAGTGAAATTTGACTTTCTTTTGGTTTCTTTAAATCTTGCTTTCATACTATTACCAAACTTGACAAAGATTTGTTGTTGTTCTGGAAGAATTCTTAATTCTAAATAATACTCTAGTTACATGTGGTATATAAAATATACATAATAGTATGTTTACATATGTATATATAAAATTATATATATTCACACACTATATCTACACGTTCATTAGGCTTTATGATCAAGAATCAGGTATGTACATTTAAGAGGATACAACATATAATTTAAGAACCACCAGGTGGAGAGAGATGCCCAAGGCGAAGTTATGGAGAAAGGTAGGGAGCTTCCATGCCCTCTCCTGGTGTACCATTCTTCCCCAATTCCATGTGTTCACCAACCCAGAAGCTCTCTAAATTCTGTCCTTTTTGGGTTTTTATGGAGACATCATTACATAGGCATGGTGGATTAACTTATTGGCCATTGGTGAATGATCCAACCTCCAGTCCATCTCTTCTCTCTGGAGATTGGAAGGTGGGACTGAAATCCCAACACTCCAATTATATGGTTGACTCCGCTGGCCATCAGCCCCCACCCTTAGGGGGCTTTCCCAAACCACTATGTCAACATAACAAAAAGCATTTTCATGGCTTCATCACTTAGGAAATTCCAAGGGTTTCAGGAGGCAGTGGCAGAAATGAGAGAAAGACCAAATATCTATTTCTTATCATAAATCAAAATATCATAATACCACTTTCATTGTCAAAATAGTTTAAAATTAATATGACCACCAACTTGCACTAGTCCTTGCCTCAGTTCTGAGTTCTATATTTCTTAATGTTTCCCCCATATCAATAAAATATGATGTTTCCCTGACCTGAGCTTTGTATTTTGATAAACTCATCCTGCTTTCTTGAGAGTTCATGCTTTTTTGTGTGATATAATGATCCTTAGATATTGCCTCAGAAGGTATGGGTTCTAGTCTTACATCTCAGCTCAGAGACGTAAGGAAACAATGAATTAAGGGTGAAAGAACACACAGGTTCTACTGCCTACTGCTACACAAAAAGCCAATATTCGTGACTCAGGTACTGATGAGAAGGAAAGAGGTTTATTCAAGTGCTGGCCACCTGAGATGGGGGACTTCTGTCACCAAGGGCCCACTTTACCAGCTCAGATGCCTTGGCCAGATTGTATAGGGGATCAGAGGGATTCAGGAGAGAGCAGAATTCTCTTGAGGGAGGAAAGTTCTTATCTTCACAGCTGGCCAGACTTAAGTGGTCTTCTTGGCCTTATAGAAAAATTGAAACTGTATGTCTCAGCATGTGGGAAAGAAAGGGGACAGCCTGAGGGTTCATTCTCATTCTGATGTTAACTCTTAATGTGAGTCAGCAGAAGTTAGTGATTCATCAACAGCATTATTGTTCCTTATTCCAGAAGGGAAACAGGCTGTTGAACTGTTACAAAAATTCAGAGGTGAAAGCATAGGATTGATCGTATACTTTTGATTTCTTATAGAATACATACTTTTGATTACTAGGTTGGTAATATTAAATCATAGCTACAGGTAGAGTAACAAGCTTGGTTTAATATTTACTAAGGTTTACATAGATGGCTTTATATATATTCTGTTATAGGCTTACTTTAGTAGAATAATCTTATTTTTCATTGTATTCTATGACTAGTCAGACTAATATCAGTAATATAGCATATTCACTTCCCATTACAAAGCTTTAATTTTGGCATCTCTTTGAAATTAAGTGATGGTAATGTTGCCTTCTTTCTCAGAGGGTTGTTATAATACTAACATTAAATATGTGTGAAAGAATTTGACAAATGATAAAGCACTGTACACATATAAGGAGTGCTACAGAACAGAAAGGGTTTGTCTTTTGGCTTTGCCAGGGCCAAACACTAGACTTGGAGAATTTCAATAGAGAAATACTGGCTATTTTATTAAGAGTGGAGCCACTCAGAAAAATAGGAAGCTAAGTGCTCAAAAACTTAAACTCTTTGATGATGTGTAGGTTACAGATTATAGAAGGCAAATCTTAAATCATCATGGGTTAAGGAAAGGGTCATGCTGAGAGCTGATTGCTCAGAGTTGGGGAAAGTGTAACAAATCATTTCTTTGGGTCTTGAGAATAGTTCTGAAGTGTTTTCTGGTGTACTTCTGTTCAGTCTCATAAGGAAGTAGCCAGGAGCTCTTTCTACCTCAGAGCTCAGGAACTGAAACATAACTTAGGTCAAGATGTTATCTTTAACTTGCCAGAGGTCAGGACCTTGTTTTTGTGATCACTAGTCAGGTCCCCACTACTGAATTCTGTTGCTTGGAAGGTTGCTAAGTATTGGGAGAAAGGCTGGATCTCTGAGGTGTATAGACAGAGAGAGAGAGAGAGAAACATGATTACTAGAGCTAGGATTTAACCTTAGCTTTAATCACTGTCACAAGGACCCTTGTTTTCAGGGTATTCTAGTGGGTTAGTTCCTAGTCCTTGTACTCTGAATAAAGAGTCATTGTTACAAAGAAAATCCTTAATGCTTGTTGATATATTATTATATTTACTAAAATATGTAATGTAAACTTAAAGTGAAGCCTATGTAAATACTTTGTTATAATATTTTAATAAATTTTAGCCATTATCCTTCTAGAAAAAAATTCACCTTTTAGACAAGGAACTATTTTGTGTTAGTGGAACTATGCAATGAGAAAAATAATGGAATTTGCAAAAGGGGGGAATCTGAAACATGGTGACACTGTGGTTCTGTCCACTTGCCTGCTTAACTGAGTCAGGACCCTGGGAGATGAGAGGCTGTCTGAGGTTCACACTTGATGAGGTCATTATGTCAGGGAACAAAATCTCATGCAAATGACTATAGTTTTATCCCCTCACTTTTCTCCCAGGGCTTACATATTAAATTAGGCTAAATCCATGGTAATTCAGGACTGGTAAAAGCTACTCTTCATTTTTATTCCTTTGACTGAAAATCAAGGACACAATTCATGCCTTCATTTTTGCCTGATGAAAGAGTTAAAGTTCCCTGGGCCTTCTTTGAACAATGCCATGCCTAATATTCTACAAACGTTTGCCTTGCATCAAATATAGAATTTATGTAGAATTTTAGATGGATTAATTGTAAGCATTGCATTTATGAGATGTGGAATCATTTAACATTATTCTCATTTTACTTTAATGCTTGGGGTCATTTTTTTCCCAGCAGGAGCACTCGACTCTGAAAAAGAAATGGTAGAAATGCAAATAAATACCCCTAATATATAATGTTTTAACCTCCAGGAAATTCATCAAAGAGTAGAAATTATATTCAGAATAAACACTCCCTTTAGCAACTGTATTATCATAATGTTTTGTAAAATTTTCAAATTTTTTTGAATTAGGTTTTGCAGTAGTCCTTAAATTGCACATTAAATGCATCATGATATTTAGAAGTTTCCATTTCTAAAAGAGCAAGAATTCATTGAGTGAACTGGCAATGGGAATCAGTGGTAGATTTCTTACCATCGTGCCAATAACTTTAATAAATTCAGTAGAAAAATAATCAATAAAATATGATGTGATTTTCTACATCTTAATGCTAAGCCTTTTGTGTTGTTGCTGCTTACTATCTTTAGAACATTAGTAATTAATTCATCTTTAGGAAAATTATTAATTTTTTTCACATTTTAGTTTCCTTGCCTATTAAATGGGGTGGTTTTGAAGATAAACTAACTTAATGTATGTGCATGGCACAGAGTAAGCTTTTTGTAAATGTCAGCCATTGTAATTATTGAAGACAAGTAAATCTTACATAAAATTTTGTCTTTCATAGATAATTTTGCATGTTTTTAAGACAAAATAAATGTCAATGCAAATAATTCAATTTTATAATCGTTATTAGAATGTCTTACTTCTGCCAAATAAAATCTACTTTTCAATTAGAACCTGTATTTTCTATTTTTTAACATTCTAAATCATTTTGGTCTTAAAAGTGTAACTAATTGAAACCCTTGCTGGTTGGCTAGCAGTAGAGCATCGGCCTGGCATGTGGATGTCCTGAGTGTGGTTCCTGGCCAGGACACACAGAAGTGCCCATCTGCTTCTCTACCCTTTCCCCTCTCCTTTCTATCTGTCTCTCTCTTCCCCTCATGCAGCCAAGGGTTCATTAGAGCAAAGTTGACCTGGGTGCTGAGGACAGCTCCATGGCCTCCACCTCAGGCGCTATAATGGCTCCTGCCAAAACAAAGCAATACCCCAGATGGGCAGAGCATCACACCCTACTAGGCTTACCAGGTGGCACCTGGTCGGGCGCATGCAGGAGTCTGTCTCTCTGTCTCCCTGCTTCTCATTTCAGGAAAATGAAAAAAAAAGTGTAACTAATTGATGTTTTTTTGAATACCTGCTATGAGTCAACTACTTTCTAAGACTCTTTGAGGAGATTTAAAGATTTAAAAGATCACTTCTCTTAAACCACTTAGAATTTTTTTGGCAGAAAGAGGTATATTAGCAAGCAAGTTTAATATAAAGCAGACTGGAAAAAATGCTTTAAAAGAAACATAGATCAAAATGTTCAACAAAGCAGACAAAATATCGATTATACTGTTCAAACATGGAAAGACTTCAGAGATTGGTTCAGGAAGGACACTTCAGACAAAGGAAGAAATGAACACAAAGACATTGGCATGAGCACGTGTACTGTGCATACAGGGGATAAAAATCATGTGTTTGACACTAAATCATGGGATAAGAAAGAACTAAACTTCTAAAGGCTGGGCCAGGTCGCAAGACTCATTATGCCCGGTACAAAAGGAAGAAGGCGGGAATAATGTGCTCATGGCAGCAGTGAAAATGGAGAAGTGGGAGGTGCTCAAGGAAACTTTTAGTTAGAGGCATTCATAACTTTGCAGGGCTTCTTAACTAATTGAACATGAAGATAAAAGAGAAGGAGAGGAAGAGAACCCTGATCCATTGGCCTAATGGACCTGAACAATAGTGACGCCATTACTAAGGAAAGGAGGATGGAGGTTTGGCATAGCAGCAGAAACCATGTCAGCTTTAGCTGTGCTATGGTGAAAAATACTCTTGGGATTTTCTGGGAAGCCATTGAAAGCTGAAAACTGGGACCTGATGTTCATGGGAGGACTCAGGCTTCAGTGACTTGAGAGTTACCCACATAGATAGTGATGCTTTGAGGATAAATGTGTAAATGTCCATCAATAATTCCAGGTTGGATGATTGGAGATACTGAGGTAGACACTGGTTGAAGAAGTTTAGGTGTAAAAGACAGAAGAGGCGTCATGTGACAACCAAATCATTACAAAAGGTTGAAGGAAAGTTGTTTTGTTTTGAAGTAGAGTGACTTCAAAAAGTTTAAATGTTGACAAGAAGAAGCCATGGCAAGTGAGAGAAAGAGATAAATGAATGGTCTATATCAAAGGTCCCCAAACTACGGCCCCCTGACGCCATTTATCTGGCCCCTGCCGCACTTCCGGAAGGGGTACCTCTTTCATTGGTGGTCAGTGAGAGGAGCACAGGATGCATCCGCACCCATAGTTCTTATTGAAATACTGGTGTTTGCTGATTTAAATTTACTTGTTCTTTATTTTAAATATTGTATTTGTTCCCGTTTTATTGTTTTCTTTTTTTTTTTTTACTTTAAAATAAGATATGTGCAGTGTGCATAAGAATTTGTTCATAGTTTTTTTTTATAGTCCAGCCCTCCAACAGTATGAGGGACAGTGAACTGGCCCCCTGCGTAAAATGTTTGGGGACCCCTGGTCTATATCCTGTCATTCCTGAAAAATAATTAATTCTTTATCTCCTTGATGGAGTGCTTGTTTTTTTCTTTTAAGTGTATGTGCAATTTCTTCAGCTAAATATTTTATCTTTGCTAACAGGTCATTCTGTTTGAATTCCCACATTCTCAATCCCCAAAGTCATCTGCTGCTGCACACACACACACACACACACACACACACACACACATATACACTATAGGCGCACTATAGAGACACCCATATAACCAGAAACATGCATTCCCTAGTGGTAGTCATACATAACTGATTCTTCATAAACATTTGCTTCTTGCTTAATAGTTCAAAATATTCAAAGGCTAGCGACCTAAGAAAGACATTTCTCAGTGCCTGAGCCAAAAACTTTCTCTTCTATTGTAATAGAAAATGATAGACCATGTTCTCACTCTCTCATTGGTATTCAGCAGCACTAGGTGAAGACTAAATCCTCACTGAATAATTTAGCTCGAAATGTTTACCCTTTGATGGGCAAGTCCAACATCACTAGAAAACACCATGTACTGAATTACACTCAGAGGCAATCAGTTTAGTATATTTAACCCTTTAAATGCCAGCTGAGACCCTGAGAAACAGAACAAGAAAAGCTTCAAAGAAAGTTTTAAATTCCTTAGTTGCATTCACTCCTGTCTTCCCGTGCCCCCATATCTCCATTTTACACGTGATGTTGAAAATGTGAAGATTCCTGGGCCACTACTTTTGCTCTTTATCCTGGTATCAGATTTGGCTGCTTGAGAAGATTTTATTGTTTATTTTTAAACTCCAACTATATTTTTAAGAGCCTACAATTTCCTCTATCTGTGCAAGGTGGCACTGACAGGGACATTGTAATGAGTAGGAACATGAACCAAAATACACTCAGATTCAAACCCTGCCTCTGCTTGACCAGGCAGTGGCACAGTAGATAGAGCGTCAGACTGGGATGTGGAAGACCTCGGTTCAAGACCCCGAAGGCGCCAGCTTGAGCATGGGGCCCATCCAGCTTAAGCAAAAGCTCGCCAGCTTGGACCAAAGGTCACTGGCTCCAGCAAAGGATGGTTCTGTTTGCTGAAGGCCCTAGGTCAAGGCACATGTGAGAAAGCAATCAATGATCAACTATGGTGTCGCAATGGCAACAAAATACTAATGATTGATGCTTCTCATCTCTCTTCGTCCTGTCTGTCTGTCCCTATCTATCCCTCTCTCCGACTCTCTCTCTGTCCCTGTAAAAAAAAAAAACCTGCCTCTGCAAACTAGGATACACTTCACTGAACCTCCATGTTTTTGTTGTTAAAGTGAGAATGAGTTTACTTACCTAGCTGCTTGTCAGGATTAAAAATAAAGTCCCTGTACACTGCAAGCCCTGAAGGAATAGTTGCATCCTACCAAAACAATGAGCACAATTTCTTTCATCATGTTCCCACCTTTATCCTCATCAGAAAAATTATGTGATTTTAGTTCTTTCTCTCACCTGGATTTCTCATTTGGACCAATGTATGTTCAAATCTATGATATGCGAGAGGTGTCCCCGGGATGGGGGTTCCGGACAATTTTTGTTGTTGCTCCTATATATGGTAAAAAGTAAAGCGCACTGAGAGACACTGACTATAATTATAGCAAGTTTACATGGGATCTGATCTTATTCTACCTTTTCATGCCTTAAAAAGTGACATATTAATATTTAACATTTATTTATGTGCCTACCTAGCCATTGTAAGGTATTCTGATAACGCAAATATGCCGTCTGTCGGGCATTAGGAACTTAATCTCTAGAATGATGGGCCGCTCTATTCCTGCCCTTGCGCAGTACAAGGTAGAGACAGTAGCTTGCTGGCAGAGGCATCGCCCTCTGACCCGATGTGCTTTTAACCCTGTTCTGTGTGGGCTCTCGGTCTGCTTCCTGGGCACACTGGGGATTGCACCAGCTCTGGAGAAAAGCGTTTGGCCAGCCTCCAAGACAGCATGACGACCTGCAAGGTTCCTCCCCGGCTGCAATGTTAGGTTAAGTGTTTTTCCACCTGTGATTCTTAAGGGACGTAACTCTATTGAGCTGAAGGTTAAGGTTCCTTCCAGGATCCCAGAATTAGGCAGTCTCCAAGGCAACTGAACAGAAGGTAGAGAAGACAGGAGTCAAAGCTGAGCACTCTTGGGGACCTGTGAGACAAGCCTGACTCCTAAAAAGCCTGGCTGTGAATATGGGCCAAGAGCTATTGAGAGCTTGTTGCCTAGCAACATGACACTGCCTAAGAAAGGGGAGAGGAGAGATGGTCGCTTTTCATTTTCCCAGACTGCAGGTAATTTTTACAGGAGGAGTTTGGAAAATGAGCTCTGGTTATCTTTGGCTTTTCTGAAATCTAACATTTACTCTGCGTGTCAAAGACATAACAAAATATTGTGCATTCTCCCTATATGCAGAATGAGGTCTTTCGAAGGTTCTGCTCCTTCGGCAGTGTGAGCAGAGATACTATATTTAAAACTGAGAGCTCAGGAGTGAGTTGGTGAGCACCACTTAACGAGAAGCAACAGTGGCCGTACCGCATTTCTCCAATAACAAGGCAGATGGAAACAAGCAGCTGTGATGAGAGAGCCATAAATAAAACATCAGCTGAAGTTCGTAAATGAAATGTCTTATCATAGAGTGATGGCATCCTGCACTTGAAACATTTATAATCCCTAGGTTTCACTGTCACATGGCTCAACAAGCTGTCCAAAGCCAGGTTAGGAGAGCTGCTGGGAAAATACAAGGAGTTGGCTGTGCGCCTCATACCTAAGAGCTTCTCAAAGTGACCTCCCGAAACGCCACTGCTGATCTACAAATAGGTACCCGTCTGCGAGAGGCATGGAAATCGAAAGTAAGCCCTTGGACGTTTCCAGCTATTTGACAGCGTTAAGTTTATGTGTGTTGAATCAACTATTTTAAAAAAAAAATCAGGTCTTATAGTTTTGTTTTTGTTTTATGATAATTCATGTTTGTTGTATTTAAATAAAGAGTGTTGGTTCAGCCCTGGCCTGATAGCTCAGCTAGTTGGAGCGTTGTCCCAGAGCAGGAAGATTGCCGGTTAGATTCCCAGTCAGGTCACATACAGGAGCAGCTCAATGTTCCTGTCTCTCTCTCCTCTCTCTAGAAAAGAAAGAAGGGAAGGAAGGAAGGAAGGAAGGAAGGAAGGAAGGAAGGAAGGAAGGAAGGAAGGAAGGAGGAAGGAAGGAGGGAAAGAAGGAAGGAAGAAAGAAAAATGTATTAGTCCACTAGTGATTGGAAATTAGAGACAAACAAGCAAAGGGAAAACGGGCTCCTCACCACCAGAGTTTGAGAGGCACTGCTCTAGACCGGGGGTCAGCATGATTTTTTTGTAAAGGTCTGGATACTAAATATTTCTGGATTTGTGGACGGACAGTCTCCACCGCTACCAGTAACTCAGCTGTTGAAGGGCTCAGATGTATTGAATCACAGTCCCCAGAGGTGGTGACAGGAACACCAGTTTCTTTTGCAAATGGCAGGATTTCCTTCTTTTTGCCAGGTGTTCTCAGAATTCCTAAAGGGACAAAAAGGTAGACTTCACCAAGCCTACATAATAGGCTGCTTGCTAATAAATATTTGCATAATTACAAGGTACAGTATAAGACTTGCTTATCATTGTCTAGTAGTGGGGTTGTGGGGAAGGAGACACATAGCTCCATCCACTCCTAATTTCCCAAACTTAACAGTTGTAAATGGCCACATTGGCTGTATACAGTTTGCCACATAAGGTGTCATAATTATCTTTATAGTACAGGGCCCTGCAAATGATGGAGATTTTTCTTTTTCCTCATCTTCTAGTGGGAAGTATAAGGAAGACATCTTGGATTTACTAAGCACAGCTACCCCTACCCTGCTGGCACATGTCACTAAAAATAATTGTGTTCAGAAGGGCAGAGATAGGGCAATGGGTCCTTTGGTCTATAGCATGGACATGGAATTACACCCCTGACACCTGGCTATTACAGAAAACAATCGTCTAGCACAGAAAGGGTGATGGTTCTCCGGGATTTAAAATGAGAATATTGGCAAGACTAAGAATGAGTGATTTCTTCAGAAAACAAAGATGAGATTCAGGGAACGAAAAGTAGAAAACTGTTGAGCCTGTTCTGGTCTAGTGTTCTTGGGGCCAGCTGTAGTCTGGGGATGGGGCTTGAGAGTGAGCTGTCCTAGGAGCATGAACCATGTTGGAGGATTGCAGTCGAGACTGGGCCCCCAACTGTGTATTACAAGCCTGGATTTCTAGGCACCCCTATGATATACTCTCCAAACTGTTCCTTGCATTTGTAGCAAGAAGTAAGTCCAACACCCTTAACCTTGGAAAGAAGTTAAGCTGTGAGACTGAGCAAGGCATATGGTATGTTTTGAAGCAGCTCTGAGCATGTGGAAACTCCTAGTAAAAATCCCCGTGGAGAGATGAGGAAGCAGGGGTTTTAGGTGGATGTCTTGTTGGACTCCACAGTCTAAGAGAGGCCAAAGAGTCACCTGAGAGTGACTTGCAGTGCTTAAAGACAAGAGCTAAGCGCTGCAAACTTGGGAGCTCAGTTGGGGAGTCCATCAGACTAACTAATTCTAAGAAAATGAGACACTGTACAAAGACCCACATTGTCCTGAGAGGTTATCAACATCAGCAGAGTAACACCAGCTTTCAAGAGTAACACCATGTGAGGTTGAAAAGAAAAGAAACCTTAACTGAAGTCTCTAGTATTCTCCCCTTTTTGATGTAAAAGTTGTATTGGCCCCTTCCTTTCAACTCTATCAACTACATGGAATCTGACAATTTATGGAAAAGGCATAACCCCCAAAGTGAGATGCCTAATAGTAAGGTGGATGCGATCTTACATTATTAATTAGAAAATAAATGATGTAAATACACTAGCCTTCCTTATTTGTGAAAGAGTTCATAGGTCATTTGTAGGAATCAAATGAAAGAACAGCTTTCTTGGAAAGAGTAAAATATAGTAAAACTAACAATAATAAAGGTATTACAATTTCTACTATAGGCTGGAAACTTTATGTCAGATCAATTAAGTGCTCTAGACAGCTGTTGTCCTTCTTGCCTCACTTTGCATGTTTTAAATTTCCATAGCTGCAGAATTATTATTGGTTTAATTGGGTTTCCAAAAATTATATGTACAAGTCCTAATCCCTAGTACTTGTGAATGTGACTTTATTTTGGGGAAAAAAATCTTGGCAGATGTACTCAAGCTATGATAAGGTTATTAGAGTGGGTCCTAATCTCATATTATGACTGCTGTTCTTATGAGAACAGAAGAGACGCCGAAAGAAACACACCCAGGGGTATGCTGTGTGGTGAAGAAAGGAAGAACTAGAGCTCCACTGCCACAAGCCAAGGACAGCTGGGAGCTACCAGGAGATAGAAGAAGAGTCAGAGGGAGCATGGCCCGCCCACAGCTTGATGCCAGGTTCTGGCCTTCAGAACTGTGAGAGTGAGAGAATACATCTCTGTTGCTTTCACCCACCAGGTCTGTGGGATTTTGTTACAGCAGTTCTAGAGAATTAATAAAAGACTAATCAAGGTGCTGATAAATATAAAAATATAATGATTATTATCTGTAACTTTAAATGAACGAGTGAGCTAAATCATGGCTAGACTCTCTCTGTAGAAGGTATACAGGGTAGCTTCTGGGATAGTTAAAGGAGCCCAATACATGGGACTTTTTTTCAGTACTCTGAAGAGAAGGGAGATGACCCATTACTCAATTCCTGCCTTCCTAAAGACTCCCTACTCATCTTCCTCTCCTTCTCTCACTTTTTCCCATCGTTCTCCTTCTTTCTCTTCCCCCCTTGACAAAGTAACCTTTGAAAAAAATCTCTCCTGTTTTCCAATATCCTTAATAGAATAATGAAATGAGAAAGCTATTTTTAAAACTCTTACTGGCCTGACCTGTGGTGGTGCAGTGGATAAAGCGCCGACCTGGGAACACTGAGGTCGCCAGTTCAAAACCCTGCACTGGTCTGGTCAAGGCACATATGGGAGTTGAGCTTCCAGCTCCTCCCCCCTTTCTCTCTCTTTCTCTCTCTCTCTCTCACTCTGTGTCTCCTCTCTAAAATGAATAAAATAAAAATTAAAAACAAACAAACAAACAAAAAACTCTTACTAACCGAAAGATGGCCAATAGTTTCCTAGAAAGCTGTGCTGGGGCCAGCTCACCTTGGGAACTGAATTTTTTCCTGCTGTGTTGGACAAACAAAGTCTCCAGGACCCTGTGACACCCTTGGACTTCAGCTAATCAGCTGAATCATGTGTTGTTTCTCAGAATTAGTTATGACTATATTAGATAATCGGTTTCTGCCTCTGAGGAAAGACCTAGTTCCAAGCTCGGGTGCATTTAAAAAAAGAAAATTGAGTAACAGGTGATCTGTTCCCAGCTTGTTCTTCAATGGAAGGGGATTGGAGACAGGTCAAGAATTGTAGAGCCTTGCCTGACCAGGCAGTGTTGCAGTGGATAGAGCATCGGACTGGGATGTGGAAGACCCCGGTTTGAGACCCCGAGCTCGCCAACTTGAGCGCGGGCCCATCTGGCTTGAGCTAAAGCTCGCCAGCTTGGACCCAAGGTCGCTGGCTCCAGCAAGGGGTTGCTCCATCTGCTGAAGGCCCGCGGTCAAGGCACATGTGAGAAAGCAATCAATGAACAACTAAGGTGTAGCAACGGCAACAAAAAACTGATGATTGATGCTTCTTACCTCTTTCCGTTCCTGTGTGTCTGTCCCTATCTATCCCTCTCTCTGACTCTCTGTCCCTGTAAAAATAAAAAAAAAAAGAATTGTAGAGCCTTCTGGAATGCACATAAAGCCCTCATCCCACTCCCACACCCACGCATACCCCTCACAAAGCTGCTACTGGAAGGGGAGGATCTCTGAGGGAGAGAAAATAGATACAGTTCAGAGGAAACTTTTGAGTTTTCTAGCAACACAAAGCCAGTGTAATTTTGGCATTTTGTTTTCTTTCCTTGAAAATAGTGACCACTGAAAAGAATTCAAGCAAGAAAAACCAAGAACAGGGAGAACTTACTGGTGGCCAACAGTTTATTCAACTCCTATATTCTGAGAACAAAAAGAAATTATAATAACACCTGGATGCTCAGTAATCCACGTCTTTTCACTGATTAATAAGAACAGACTCTGACTCTGCAATTAAAATTGGAAGATGGGCATGTTCTTATTTGGGGCCCTGGTGTTATGAACCAACCTAAGCCGATTTAGCCGTGCACTACTGTTGACTGTCATAAGAACCTCAGTGTAGAGGTAGGAAAGTATATGGGTCTTCCCTGCCATGCTGTCACCCCCAGGAGGAATGTTAAATCAAAGCAAGTGTCAGAACAAATCTATGTGCCACGGTACAAGCATTTACAAGCAAGCCGACCCCAAGACATTAACTGTGTTGTTGTTTCCACTCTAGGGAAGTTCCAGTGTTCTGTTCTTTTATACTTACTCAAGTATTTTGTATAAAACATTCATTGAAGACAGATACAATATTTTTCTAATAGCAGGATTCAGGTAAGCTTCTAGTTTCATTTCAGGTCCAAGGATGCTTGAGTGAGATTTGCAGTATCCTCAAGTGATGAGATCCAGCACTAAGTTGAATTCTTGATCCCAGGATTCACATAGTCTATTTAAGGGAGGTGCTTGTACAATATTTCTAGCCAATCACAAACTTAGACCCCATTCATGTTACCAGTTAAAAACTTTGCAGATATCCTTTATGTAGTTAAGAACCCTTCTATGAAGACTTGGATATGGACCGCTGGAACTTTTAGAAGCTGTCTTTGGATTTTGAATGGAGTTTTTCAGATATTAACAAACCATCCTTGATGTATGCATAGCTCATCAGAATATTTAAAATGCTTACTAATTTACCCCCTTCCCAAAACCTCAGAGTGTACATGAAGTTAACATACGTGTTTCACATTGTTAGAATATTTTTAAGTAAATTTAGATAGTTTAAATAGAGTACTGATTCTACTAAATCAGCTCCTTTGTGTCACAGTGTGACCTCCCCTGCGACCATCAGTCAATTATTCTGATTTTTGTACTGTTATCCTGCTAGTCAAATGGGGATGAGAAACTTGTATCACCTTAACACACCTCTCTTTATATACTGCTCCCCTAGTTTTGTGAGCAGTGTATTTGGTATTGATGTTTAAAAATAGTAAGCAATTACACTTAAGTCATCACAGGCAGTGATGTCTTAATACCACAGATAATACCTGCAATACCTCACTTTGTTGAAACATTTACCTTGTTGAATTCATGAAGACCAGAGACTGGCTCTTAACCTAAGAGGCTCAGAATTTGAATTTGCCAGTGTTCTGAAACTCACTGGGTTTGGGGACAGCCACTTATGCTAATTAGTCAACCAAGTGACTAATAAATAGACCAGGAAAGTTTAATTTACAGTAAAAACCACAACTGCAAATTAGAGCTGATACTAACATAAATTTGACCAATGTACTTTCTCCCTGTGGGCAACCTACTGAGAAAACCAAATGATCAAGTTTCCAAATGAACAAGGGATCCCAAGAGAGCGGCTTAGTTATATGATACACATATTTTAGATCATTGTCTTCTGCCAGGCTGTTGGGTTTCCAGTGTAGATATACACCTGCCAAGGGGTCTATTTTCTTATGCTGACCCAACAGGTTGCCTCATTCCCTGGCCCTGTGAAACTTGGATGGGACTGGTTTTGTCTCTGGAAGTCTTCTTTCTGTACGCTTTCATGGCTAAGACAACTTTCTTCTACAGAACATTTCTTGAATTAAGCAAAGAGGGTGGGGAGCACATAGACAACATTATGGTAGTTACAGGATGGAGAGGGGGGAAGGGGAGGTGAAGAAGGTAAAGGGGGATAAATGGTGATGGAAGTTGACTGGACTTGGACTGGTAAACCACCGGTACAGTGTACAGATGGTGTATTATATAATTGTACACCTGAGACCTGTATAATTTTATTAACCAATGTCACCCCAATAAATTCAATTTAAAATAACCCTGTCTCTTCTTTAGAAATGAAAGTGTCTTCACTCTGATATAAATAAACTCTGATGGTTCTTTGAGCCTAGTGACTTTGCATATCTGTTTTGAGCTATTTGTCAATTTCAGGCTACCACTCACATGGCAACTTTATTTCTGACAGAATGAGTGGGGGTAGGCACCTTTTGGTGCTACATAGACCATCTATAGTTAGCACTTCTAATCGACAGAAAAGCAAAGCACAGATGTCTTGTGTCATTGGAAATGAAATTTTAGGGGAGTAACATTTAACATAGTTATTTGTATAAGAATCAAAAATGTCTGTTGAATTAATAAGTTAGTGAATGACTCTCACACTAGTTATGTAAAGAACATTTCTGAAAAAAAAAAAATCCTGAAAGAAGGGCGGGGCGTGTTCAGATAACCAAGATCACCTGGCACCACCATCAAAGGCTTGGCGCCTTGTGCTCCGACCACACTTGCTGTCTGAGTGTTTCCCTACTGTTAGAGCAGAGGGATCATACCCAACAACTGAGCATGAACCAACCAGTAAGTCTTGGGGAAGGATCTGGGGAACTTAAAACTATGAAATAGTTCCAACAGCCTCATCGTGTCCTGCACCATAAAATGCTTTGCTTCTGCACTCTCCTCTGTACTCAGCTTCCCGCTTCATTCTTTCTCAGCAGAAGTTAAATAAAAGTGCAAACTGGTGTTAATGAAAGAGAGGATTCATGACAAGAGATAAAAGAGGAAAATATAGTACAAAGAGCTTTGAAAATTAATTGGGAAAAAGAGGTAAATAGTTTTGTTAAATCCCACAGATGTAAGTAACCTACTTTTGTGGATCGTGCATGCATTAAGAACAACAAAACCAAAAACAAAGAAAAAAGCTCTGTTAAATCAGTTTTATTCCACTGTGCTCTGATTATTTAATTATCCTTTGCAATATGGTATCCTCTTTAAAGGTTTTAACCTACTTGAAAACTTGACTATGTTTTTAAGATGCTCTTATACTGTGTTCGGCTTTGCTATATTTAGTTTCAAAAGAGAACCATAGACCTGACCAGGTGGTAGCGCAGTGAATAGAGCGTTGGATGCGGAAAACTCAGGTTCGAGACCCCTGAGGTCGCCAGCTTGAGAGCAGGCCCATCTGGCTTGAGCAAAAAGCTCACCATCTTGGACCCAAGGTCGCTGTCTCCAGCAAGGGGTGGCTAGGTCTGCTGGGTGGCTTAAGGCCTGTGGTCAAGGCACATGTGAGAGAGCAATCAATGAACAACTATGATGTCGCAACGGCAACAAAAAACTAATGATTGATGCTTCTCAACTCTCTTCGTTCCTGTGTGTCTGTCCCTATCTATCCCTCTCTCTGACTCTCTCTCTGTCCCTGTAAAAAATGAAAAAGAGAGAACCATAGTAAAAAAGCAACAAATCATTTTTTATCGTTTGGATTTTTGTACCGTTTTATTTGTTTGAGTATGATCTTTCTTCTTTATCAATTTCAGACTTACCTAAGATAAAAGTCATTTTATAAATGATAAAGAGTCAGCAATTTTGAGGCCAGCTGGGGTTATCTGGAGCTACACATATATAACAGAATTTTAAAATATTATAAAAATGAATAATTGTCTAGTAAAAGTAAAAATGATAGATTTCTCTATAACTCAAAATCAGCCAGTGGAATGATTGTAAATGCACCTGTGATCATTACAAACTCTTGTTTTAGGGCATCTATGACTTCCCAGGTGGTCCCCAACCAAAGTCACTTTCCTGTTTGCCCTTCCAACCTCACCTTGCCTTGCTCCTCACCCCTGCTCCATCCTGTGCTTCTACCATACTGTAAACACTGGGGAACAAAATTTTTGTTGCATCCACAAAAACACTTGTTCTTACCTAATTCGAGTGTGCTGATCTCAAATCTGACATTAGTTTTTCTCTGTAAGCTACAGTTTCTTTGAAATTCAAGATTTTAGGTTTTCATCTTATTGTAAAATTTTCAACATTTAATTTAACATAATGAAGTAGAATGTCTTTTTGGCCATCATCTTTGTGAAAATATAATAATTTATATAATGCAGTAAATACACTAATACACTAAAGATATGATTGTATCAGAATTTGTCTACAATTTTGAAATAGAACATATTAAAACACTTATTTTAGTCATAAAATTATTTCAATTCTTATTCAGGCAAAAATTTGCATTTATAGATCCTGCGTTTCTGTACTTGTTGAGGACAATCTTGTTTGATGCTCCAGCAGTAGTCTGCCATCATTTAGAGCTGTCAAGAAATAGGAGCCATTCTGTTGGAGTATAAGTGGTAGCACCTAGCTGGCTGAGAAGACTACTGATATCATGACAGTAAACAAAGTGTTTGTCTTTGGAAAAATAGTCCTCAAAAACTTGTTCACGCTTCCTGAAATGGGATACTTTAACTGACCAGTGAAGTACATTTTTTTCTTGAAGCCTTGAGTCTAATAACTCAGCTGCTTTCTTTGAGAGGTCCAAATCACTTACTAAGTAATTCAATTTGGGTTGGCTAAACTGCTGAGGAGTTAATGACTACTTGGCATCAGAAGAAGACCCTTCAGATTCTACAACCATTTCCTCATGCATCTTATCAAAATACACTTGATCACCATGTTCACTTTCTTCGTCCTTAGAAGAAATAAAACCATTGAAAACTGGAACTGGGAGTGTCTTAGAGTGTGGGATAGGTCGTATTGCTGAAGGAATATTAGGATATGCGATCATATGCCGTTTTTTTCTTGCCGATGCCCTTTGTATGTATCAGACAGTAATAACAGTCACTGCTGTGGTCCTTAGGTTCATGCCAAACCATGGGAACACCAAAAGGCATTCCTTTGTGGTTTCCTTTTGTCCACTTACAAAGCTTTTCCTCAAAATTATGACACACAATATGAGGAGCCCAATTCTTGTCTTGATCACCAAGGGAAACTTGAAAATAAGCAATATATGCACTTGTCACAAATGATGAAATATTGCACCTTTGACATTGAAGTGTGTAACAGCCACATATAGAGCAGAAGGTGTCAGGACTATTCTTACATTTATGCCTACTCGAAGAAGCCATGATTCAATCTTTAAACAAAATAAGAGGGTGTTTTATCAGGTAATAATTTTTTACATTTAAAAACAACTACAATTATGTAAAAGTGATGTTTGTAAAACATTAATTAATTGCCTTGAGGTTATATTCAATCCAGGAGTCATTGCCCTTTAACTCCAATTTAAAAACCAATGCATGCCATTAACTGTAACAAAAAGAAATTAAAATTGCATAAACACTAGAGCATGCACCGAAAAATGGATTTCAGACATGGATCAGCAATGCAGAAGTATTTAGAAACAGTTTTAAAATCTCATGCAACAGAAAATTTAAAAAAATTGTTCCCCAGTGAAATGGGCAGCCTTGGGACTGGGCCACCGTTTCTCTCCCCATGCAGCTCATGCACCTGCTGTTTCCTTCACCTGTGATGCTAGTTCCTCATCACACTTCCTCTCCTCCATCTGATGAAATGTCCTTTCTTTCAACCCTTACAAGGCTTCATTCTCCAGATGTATTTACTACTGAATGAAATAATAAAATGAATGAGTAAATGAGCACTTCATTAATATAATTTTTAAATGGCTAGGACAAGGGGGGTTTCTTCTCACCCCTTCATACTTCACAAACTTCAGTCTAGCTGCCTATGTTTGGGGTGCCACTAATTTCCCTATAACTATTTAGATTAGTGGTTCTTAACCTAGGTTCTATTGAACCCTAGGGGTTCGATGAGTCAGTCTCAGGGGTTCGAAGAAGCCTCTGCCACAGAGGCCAGAATAAAGTAATACCGTAATTTGTTGTGAGTTCATGCACATTGTTGGTTTTGTTCTTTGAGCAAGGTGATGTTCATGCATGGCTCATTTTGTGCAACAGTAAAAAAACATATACCTATGTCTTGAATTTGGAAAAAAAATCATATTTTATTTATCACTAAAGAAGGGTTCGGTGAATGCACATATGAAACTGGTGGGTTTGGTACCTCAAAAAAGGTTAAGAACCACTGATTTAGAATGTTGCGGTTATGCAAATATCATTTTCATTTAATTATGGTCTTATTAAGTTCAGGGGGTCTTAAGTTTCTTCTTTTTTTAATGAGATAAAGCGAGAGACAGACAGGGACAGACAGGAAAGGAGAGTGATGAGAAGCATCAATTCTTCATTGTGGCATCTTAGTTGTTCATTGATTGCTTCTCATACATGCCTTGACCAGGGGTCTCCAGCCAAGCCAGTGACTCCTTGCTCAAGGTAGTGACCTTAGGCTCAAGCCAGCAACGTTTGGGCTCAAGCCAGTGCCACAAGGTTATGTTTATCATTTCACGCTCAAACCGTCGACCCTGTGCTCAAACTGGTGAGCCCGCATTCAAGCCGGTGATCTCGGGGTACCAAAATTTGGTCCTCTGCATCCCAGGCTGATGCTCTAGCCCCTGTGCCACTGCCTAGTCAGGCATATTTGATTTTTATAAACATAACTTTTAAGCAGTCATTTATTCATCAACTGTTTATAAAGTTTTTTACATAGACTAATGATTCAATGGTGACTTTTCAAAATTATATTTAGAGAATATCTTGTCCCCATAAACCCTTTTATTACTTTTCTAATATTCTTTATTTCAAGTTACTCCATATTGGGACTCATTCAGTACATTGAAATGTGTAAGAAAGAGGAAACAATTATGTCTATCAATTTCAAGAATTTTCTCTGATAAAACATTTTCCAGAGAGAATCCACTATATAGATTTGGGGAGAGTTGTGAGGGTGGAGAGAGAGTATATGACGAAGAGATTATTTATAGTTTGTAAATGTCCTTTACAGAAAATTTAAATCATGTTAAATAATTTTTTTTGGTTAGTTATGTTATATTTTAAAATTTGTATCTTAAAATCTACATGTTAAAAATTATTATCAGATTTGTTTGGCTTTTAAAACAAAAATAGTAGTTCCAAACCATTTTCTTTAAATTATAATTTAAAATTATGCTTTATGTATATCTGTATGCATTATGTAAATATGAATTGCATATACAGATATTCATAAAGAATTTTTAAATATGTAAAGCTTACATATATGTTTATATGTATATGTATGTATACATATATAAATCTGTGCCATCTAAAAACTGATTCAGCCTGACCAGGCGGTGGTGCAGTGGATAGAGCGTCAGACTGGGATGCGGAGGGGCCCAGATTCGAGACTCCAATGTGGCCAGCTTGAGCGTGGGCTCATCTGGTTTGAGCAAAAGCTCACCAGCTTGAGTCCAAGGTAGCTGCCTCCAGCAAGGGGTTACTCGGTCTGCTGAAGGCCTGCGGTCAAGGCACATATGAGAAGGCAATCAATCAATGAACAACTAAGGTTTCAAAACGAAAAACTGATGTTTGATGCTTCTCATCTCTCTTCATTCCTCTCTGTCTGTCCCTATCTATCCCTCTCTCTGACTCTATGTCTCTGTAAAATATATATATATAACTGATTCAAAGGTAAGCTATCAAATTTCAAATTTCTTCAATTCTAACATCCTATTTTGGTTGGAGAAGAAAAATTTATGAATACACCGATAATAAGACATATATACCCCTGTTTTAGAACATTAAATGCATAAAAATGAACATTTTGAAATCAAAGATATGCCATGTGTTTTTCATTCTGCCAGAAAAGCAGCTTGATTATGATTATGTGTCTTCACTATACAAGTGCAGTCTACATTTTTCCATTTGAATGTGTGGAACAGACACAGAAAATGTCAATTGGTCTCTAAATATGACTAAATAAAAAGCTTGATTTCTTTACAAAGGAGAAACAGCAGCACTTCAGTGACTCTTGTCAATTGTATTGATTTTCTGTCTGCACACCTACAGGTTTCACTGGATCTGTGATGAGCATTTCAGTTCTTGTGTTTGCTGCTGGTCCATCATTTTTTGGCTATGGCCTGTTATTTTTTATTTATTTATTTTTGTACAGGGAGAGAGAGAGAGTCAGAGAGAGGGATAAATAGGGACAGACACACAAGAACGGAGAGAGGTGAGAAGCATCAATCATTAGTTTTTCATTGCTTTCGCAACACCTTAGTTGTTCATTGATTGCTTTCTTACATGTGCCTTGACCACGGGCCTTCAGCTGGAGCCAGCAACCTTGGGTCCAAGCAGACGAGCTTTTGCTCAAGCCCGATGGGGCCCGCTCTCAAGCTGGCGAGCTGGAGCTCGGGGTCTCACACCTGGGTCTTCCACATCCCAGTCCGATGCTCTATCCACTGCGCCACCGCCTGATCAGGCAATGTGTTATTATTTTTTTAATCTCTTCTTTTATCTGGAGATGTGTCAAAACCCAAGCATAATTCCAGAATAGAACAAAGGTATTATTTTGGGCTCAGAGTTATTATTTTACTTTCATGTTGATTTAAAGTTTGGCGTATTCTCATTCTTGCCATTCATTGTATGTAGTGATAAGGGTTTTGTCATCACCATAGTCCGGTACATTTCAGTGTGGGCCCATGATCACCTGTACATAGTCTCCTGACAGAAATGCTAAAGCCTGGATCCCACCTCTGATTTCCTGTGCTTAACTACCAAAGCCTGGGCTCTAGAATCTATATATTTTTTAAATTAATTTATTGGGGTGACATTGGTTAATAAAGTTATATACTATAGGTTTCAATTATACAATTCTTATATCACCTGTATATTGCATTATGTGTTCAACACAGAATATTAAATTTCTTTCTGTAAATATCTCTATTTTTAACAAGTTCTCTCATTTAGAAATATTTTTAGGTGCAGCTAACTTATTACAAAAATTTTATTTTAGTATATGCATAGTTTTATACTTCATATATTTGCTCTATATCATGTTTTTATGAAAGTTACCTTTAATTTTTTAAATTAATTTTAGAGAGGCAAATGAAGGAAGATAGATAGATAGAAAGACAGAAACATCAATCTGTTCCTGTATGTGCCCTGACCAGGGATCAAACCCACAACCTTTGTATATTGGGATGAAGATCCAACAAACAGATCTATCCAGCCAGGGCATGAAAATTATCTAATGATTATATATTTTATTAAGTTGCAAAACCATAATTTCTCTATAATTTTTTCATGAGATTCTCTTGATCTTTTGCCCTTATAATGATCACTGATGCTTATGGAAATCCTTGTAATTCTTTTCTAGACATACAATTCTTCCTTTTTATTATATGCCAAGAAAAATAATAACTAGATCAGAGAATATGAATTTAGAGTTCATGAATTAAAGTTTTTAAAATAACTTAACAAATTTCTATCCATGAAGAACATAACGATTCTTATACTCCAAGGCCTAAAGGGAGAAGGTGCTAAGTCAGAATAATATCTAGGCCTTCAGACATCAAGGTAAATTAATGAATTAGCATTCTGGGTTGTAAAAAAAAAAGTGGCAATAGTTTCTACTCTTTTTTGTAGTGTATAAGAAGACCGATTTGTTGTACCAAATTCTTAGTAACAATACTAAAAATATGAACTATTTATGAAACTATTTCCTATCCCCCAGTATATTTACCAGTCTTTTGACTTCTTTCTACCTCTTTTCTCTATTTGAATCCTTCTCTCTCCATTGAGCTGAAAGATCACTGAGGGCAGAACACGAGGTGTCTAATCACTAAATTCTAATCAATTGTTCTTGTTTAATAAAGGCTGGTTGAGTGATTACTTTCTCACCTGCTGAATAAACAAATAACAAAAGGAGTTACAACAGTATCTCAGCTTTTAAAAATGTTCATTGATTACTACAAGGTATCAACCATTTGTTTTCTTTTTTGTTAATAAAGAAGATTCTTATACTTTGCCCACTTTCCTTTTAGCTCTTTCTGCTTTTTTTATTTTCTTACATTTTTGTATCCGTATAAATTAATATATAGTAGGAAAAAAAATTTTCCAGCAGACCCTCATGCACACTAGAGTTTGGGAAGTTCTGCCTTACACAGGCATGGACATGGGCTAAACGTTTTGGGTTTAAATTCCTGTTAAGAGCAGAGTGACCTCAGACAAATGATCTATACTGTGCCCTCTCTGAAAGACAGGATAATATCAGTGCCTTCCTCATAGGGATCTTTTGAGGATTAAATAGGCGTATGTTTGTACAGCACTCAGAACAGTGGTTAGCATGAAATAAAAATATGTGTCTTTCTAAATCTATAAAAACCATGAAAATGGTTTGTCTATTTAACAATTATTTAGCAAACGCCCACTGCACGCTAGCACAGGTCTCACTGTGCAAGGTGATTGCATCCTGCTGGGGGTGATTTATGCAAGGACACATGCATTGAGCATGTGCGTGTGCTCAGACCTTTAATAAATGTCACCTTAATCCTCACAGCACTAAGAGGTAGGAAGTGTCATCCTCCTCTTTTTTTTGCAAATGAGAAAAGTGTCGAAAGGTGGAGGAGGGGTGAGGGTGATAGACGGTGATGGAGGGAGACTTGACTTGGAGTGGTGAACACACAATGCAATAGAAAGATGATGCTTTGTAGAATTGTATGCCTAAAACCTCTATAATTTCATTAACCAGTGTTGCCCCAATAAATTCAATAAAAAGTTAAATAAATAAGGGGTTGAGTTGTTTGGCTAAATTTGGACAGTTACTAAGGTGTGGCTTTGCTAATAAACAAAGCTGAACTTCAGTACGCACTCCTTTAACTTAGCTAGTCTGACAGGTGTATGTAGTCACTTACAAGGAATGCTCAAATGACCAAGGTTCAATTGACTCTTAGTTGAATGAGGACATAAGTCAAGATCAGAAAAGAACTAGGGTACAAAGGATTCACTTCCCAGTAGGTGTGGAGGTGGGATAGCCTGTTACCCCTTCCTTGTTGATTTGGTGCAGATGCTTTTATATTCACAGTAAGTGGAGAGTCTCAAAAATGTACTTTAATTTTTTTTAAATTATTTATTGATTTTTTTTTTTTTTAGAAAGTAAGGGAGAAAGAGAGAACGACAGATTTGTCTTATTTATACATTCACTGGTTGACTCTTGTATGCGCTCTGGCTGGGATTTAAACCCACAACCTTGGCATATCAGGATGATGCTCTAACCACCTGTGCTACCTGGCTAGGGGAAGAAAATTGTATTTTAAATAGATAAAGGTTTAATTCAGAGTTGAATCTTGTTTAAACTCTATTCACTGAGTGATCAAACATCCTAATAGTTCCAAATAGCTATGTTAACCTTCTTAAGACTATAATCAGTGTCACCTAGGAGTCAAGTTGATCAGCAGGCTTTTTAGAGGTTGGGCTCCATTTCATTTTCTTTCCTATTGAAAGGAGAAAGTTGTTTAAGGTGTGGTACCTCTGAATAGTACCTGTATTTACATGTAACCTCTCTCTGATGTGTTGAAAGACTTTTATTCATGCCTACGCCCTTTCAAAAGGTTTTGAATGTGTGATTAAAGATCATGATTAAGAATCAAGGAATTATTTCCTGGTTAGTTACTCAAGTTCAAGGATGCTCTGTTGATGTGTTTCACAATTATAGACAAGAAGAGATGTTGTGAGGTAAATTCACTCCTTTATTTTCAAAGAGAACTCTTTCTTTCATATAGCTACATTTGAAATAATTTTATAAGGACAAGGAAGAGTGTGTTTTTAGTAAAAATTTTGGTGTCTGGTAGACAGAGAAAGAGGTGCTTGGAAACCAAATTAGAGCCAGCAAACAAGACAATTAACTATAATTATATTTTCTGTTTGTATAGGGATTAAAGTATGTATTCAGTAATCTTTAAATTTCTTTTAGTACAAGTTGTACTGAGTTTAAAAACTCATAAAACAAACATTAGTTGTGTGGCCCCACTGCCTGCAGTCTTTACTGTTCCACTCTACTGCTTCCTCTGGAGCATTGCCATGCGGGCATGTGGACAAAACATCACCAAATCTCCCAGTTTTTAAAAATGTTTCAGGCCCTGGCTGGTTGGCTCAGTTGTAGATAGTTAGCCTAGTGTGTCAAGTCCCAGGCTAGATTCCCAATTAAGGCACACAAGAGAAGCGATTATCTGCTTCTCCACCCCACCCCTTTCCTCTTCTATCTTTCTCTCTTCCCCTCCCGCAGCCATGGCTCAATTTGTACCAGCGCATCAGCCCCAGGTGCTGAGGGTGACTCTGTGGAGCCTCTACCTCAGCTGCTAAAAATAGTTTGGTTGAGAACATAGACCCCAGATGGGAAAAGCATCAGCCCCAGACCAGGGTTATTGGGTGGATGCAAGTTGGCATGCATACAGGAGTCTGTCTCTCTGTGTCCCCCTCCATCACTTGGATAATAATAATAATAATAATAATAATAATAATAATAAAACAACTAGAATCAGCTTTTAGTAACCAGAATTACAAACAGCAAAATCCTTGAATTTGCTTAGTTCTCAAAAGATGTGGTTTTACCAGCAAAGCAAATCTCTTTGAGCACATTGAGTCTGCTCCTGAAAAGGCTGTGAACCACACTATTGTCATCCATAATTTCATATCCATCATACTCCCCTTGAGAATTAGGTCAAACATGAGGATAAGCAGTGTGAGGTATAAAATGTCCTTGAATGACATTTGGGATAATTGTTACTACCTCTCTTCATCTTTTTTCCCTTTCATATAGTTGGTTTTGTTTATTTGTTTTGTTTATTGGCTTATTTTCACTGATGTACCTTAAGCTTACCAGTAGAGCTAGAAGCGTTAATTTACTCTGATGGTCAACTTGAATTTACCCTCCCCTGCTATATAATATTACAAACCACTGAAGACAGGGACCATGTCACCGTGCCTGCCCAACTGTGTGTGTCTAGTGTCTAGCAGAGGGCCTGTAGTTTCAAACTCAATAACTCAACAAATATTTGTTAAATGTAAATGGGATGGGGAGGTGGAAAAGGGTTTAGGTGGTCAAAAAGTATAAACTTTTAGTGATAAGTTCTGGAGATATAATGTATGGTATGGGGACTATAGCTAACTTTGTATATTTGTAAGTTACTAGAAGTAGTTCTTAAAAGTTATCATCACAAAAAAATAAAAAAACGTAACTATGAGGTGATGAATGTTACAACCCTTATTGTGGTAATTATTTTGCAATATATACATACATATCAAATCATTATATTGTATACTTTAAACGTATACAGTAGTATAAATCAATTATGTCTCAATCAAACTGGAAAATGTGAATAAAATGTTTATTTAAATATTTTTGAGCATTATTTATTTAAAAATTTTTAATTACACTTTACGTTTAATATCATTTTTCTTAGCTTCAGGTGCATAGCATAGTAGTTAGATAGCCATATACTTTATAAAATGTCCACTGTAATATTTCCAGCACCCAAGTGACACCATACATAGTAATTGCAATATTATTGACTGTATTTTCTATGCTGTACTTTACAACTCCATGCCAATTTGGTAACTCCCACTGCCTCTTAAAATATGGGCTGGGCCTGACCAGGCAGTGGCACAGTGGATAGAGCAACAAACTGGAATGCGGAAGACCCTGGTTCGAGATCCCAAGGTCGCCAGCTTGAGCGCAGGCCCATCTGGCTTGAGCAAAAGCTCGCCAGCTTGGACCCAAGGTCGCTGGCTCCAGCAAGGGGTGGCTCGGTCTGCTGAAGGCCCGCGGTCAAGGCACATGTGAGGAAGCAATCAGTGAACAACTATGGTGTCTCAACGGCAATAAAAAACTGATTGATGCTTCTCACTTCTCTCCGTTTCTGTCTGTCCCCATCTATCCCTCTCTCTGAATCTCTCTGTCCCTGTAAAAAAAAAGGGGGGGGGGCTGGGCTTGTATATTTTTTATAAAAAGTAATTATGGTGGAAAAGCTATACATTTAATCTCAGTACCAAAATATACATGTGTTCTTTTTTAATGTTCTATAACTGATTTCAAATTCCTCTTGGGCCTCAATCAATAGTAGGGGTAGGCAGGGGAATTGGGACAACTTACCAGATAAAAGAAATTCACCTACTCCTGAAACTGATATAAAATAATATTGAATGTAAACTGTTAACAAAAATATTAATTATTTTAAAAAAGAAGTTCACCATTCTAATAATTTTCAATATACTACTATCCTTTGAGGAGGGGTAAGGTATAGATAGTTCGTATTCCGAGTATTTTTTTCCATCTCTTCATTTTCAAGATGGTCTCTGTATCAGACTAAACTTCATGAGCCTTCTTGTGATGGGAATGGGAACACACATTGGTGAGCTGGCTCTTATGATGCTTTTTAAGGTATCACAGACTTGGGTGTTGACATCACAGTGGTGAAATATTAGCAAAGCTCATAGGTTGTTGGACCACTTCTCTCCTACCTGCCTCAGCCCAACCTTCACTTCAGGTATGCTGGGCCCTCCCTGTGGTGTGGATCACACTCTCATTGAGTGCACTCATTTCAGGCATCTCATCATCTGGCTGCCATTTTTATTTTGAGTGACGCCCCATTTTGGTTTTCTCTGAGACAATCACCTTCCAGAGTCTGAACAAGGAAATTGAGTTAAAGCTTTTCCCTAAGTTCTCCTCCATCTTCCTGTTAAAAAGGAATCACTGCTTTACTTACTTTCTTTTTTAACACATTTTTAGAAAGTTTTATTTACTGATTCTTAGAGAGAAAGACAGAAAGGAGGAGAGGAGCAGGAAGCATCACTGCTAGTTGCTTCTTGTACGTGCCTTGACTGGGCAAGCCCAGAGTTTTGAACTGGTCACCTCAGTATTCAAGGTTGAGGCTTTATCCACTGCGCCACCACAGGTCAGACGAATCACTATTTTTCCATACGTATCTGAGGACCAAATTTTAGGAGTGTGTGGGCAGCAGTGGTATGGAATTTAGTTAACTGCCTGACCTCATTCCCATTCCCTCCTCTCTGTCCCATTAATGCAAGTCAGAGACTTCCCCCAGTGGCATCATGGGAACCTGATTTATAGAAAGAAATAAAAATGCATTAACTTAATATTTCTCAAGTATTATATTCAAAAATTCCCTAAGAGAAAGCTAAAGCTCAAAGAAGTTAAAAAAATAACCTGGTCGTAAAGCAACAGAACCTGGATGCAAAGCCCAGCTATAAAGCATAATAATAGCACAATGCAGTTTGTAGTTTTTGCTTTCATTCAAAGTTAGCAGCTTCTTCTTTCTCCTTGCAAGTTGTATCACCAGCTACTGCTTCTTATCAAATTATAACGTAATTTCATAACACTTCTCCAACCTCACATAATGTTGGGCACATGAGACCAGAAGCAATTGCTCAAATTAATTAATTTGATAAAACACAGTTTATGTGTGAAAATGAATTAACGGTTGGGTGAAATTAAAATCTACATTAGAAAGCACAGCTTTCACTTTCTGACTCATGGTTGGGAGACTTGTTTCAGTTGAGTATTATTTCTGATATGAAAAACAATAGCACAACTATAATTAACAAAATTCTTTTCATGTGATTCGAAAGAGAAACAGAGAAACATTTTTTCTGATTCAAACCACCAATTCAGGGGAATAATGAACTAGGGTCTATTTTGTTTAAAAAGCAGTTGACTTTATCATTGAGTCTATTTCTATTTTGTTTGTTTATTTTGTTCTTTAGATTCCCCATATAAGTGAAAGCATACTGACTCATACAGAGAACAGAGTGACAGTGGACAGATAGGAGAGGGCACGGGGGAATCAGTAAAAAAAGCAAAGGGATTAAGAAGTACAAATTGTAGTTACAGAATAGTCACAGAGATGTAAATTGCAGCATTGGGAATATAGTCAATAATATTGTAATAAGTATGTATGGGCCCAGATACTACTTGAAATATCCAGGGGACCACTCTGTGAAGTATATAATGGTCTAAAAACTTTGCTGTACATCTGAAACTGATACAGAATAATATTAAATGTAAACTGTAATTTAACATAAAAATAAAAGCATATATTGGGAATAAAAGGTTGCATCAAGGAAAGTAGACTCTCTCCCACCTTAAGTTGCCCCAAATGAATGTTAAAGAATAAGGCTGAAAAACAGTTACAAAAGAGAATATCTCCAGCTCTACCACCACTATGTCCGAGGGCATGTCAACTCTCTCTCTATAAATTAATTTTAAATATCTTCTTTCAATGTGTCCCCACCAACCAGTCATCTTGGTGACTCTATGGCATCTGCTGTTTTCTTGATGGTTGTTCCAGTCAAAGCTAGCCATGTCTGCCAAGGTTCTGCCATCCCTGATGCTGTCCGAGAAGACTCTCCTCTGCTGGCGCTGCCTATGAATATGTGAGCCAAGACCCGCAAATGCCTGACGGCTCAGGGAATTATGCTCAGTCTCAGGAAGCCTGCCATTTGTCAGCACACTCTACTCAACTGGCACCAATGCTGCCAACACCTGATCCAAGGCACCACGGAGCTTTTGTTAAAACCCACCACTATTGGCTATTACATTTTTAATGCAGAAATTTAATGTCAAACTCATGAGAGCTTAGCCAAGGGATGGATTGAAAATAGATGATATAGTATTCAAAGAATTGTCCCTTCTCTACAATACTTATTTCATTGCCTGTTGTCCAATCTTACCTTCTTTTCTGGGTTGAGTACTTCCCTATGCAAAAATAGCTGTAGTGAACATATCTTAAGGCTCAAATGAAGATCTCTGCAGTCTTTCTTCTTGACCTTCTACTTATATTTACAACTGCCTTCCGGATATTTTTATTACCTAGTTTCTATCTTCCTTGAATTCTGAATGTCTGAATTGAACTCATCATCTCCCCTGATCTTTCATCTGGCTTTCCAGTCTCAATCAATAGGACTACCTTTTACCCAGTTTCCTTTATCAGAAACATGGGCATTTCCTGTATCTTCTCCATCAACCTTGCTACTGCCTATATTCACTTTATCACAAATCATATTCTTCTAAATATCTCTTAAATTTATCTACTTGTTTTCATTTCTACTATCTTATTTTAAGGCATCACCTCTTGCCTGGATTCCTACAATAGCCTCATAATGGTTCTCACTTCCCCTTTTTCCCCTCCCTTCCAATATGTCTTTCACACTGTGTAGCCAAAATAATCTATCAGAAAATGCAAAACAATCATCAATTCTTAGTTTAAAACTCTTCAGTTTCTTCTTATTGTTCTTAGTCCAACCTGGTTTGACCATAATTACTTTTCCTTCTTGAAACATGTGTTCTCTATCATCTCCACATCTTTCCAAATACTATTCCCTCTGCATAGAATGAGATTACTAGACATTTGTTGAACGAGTAACCAAATAAGTAATATTTTCCCAGAACAAAATGTATGAAAGACCCATCAAGAAGCAGATTCCTTGAATCTATTTTTCTTTAATTAAACACTTTCACTTACTTCATTTAAAAATGTTTGTTTGACAAATTAAAAGTAGAGCTTGACATTTCAACGTGAACCTTGCAGACTTGTTTTGAGTTTCTAGTAAGAGAATTCAGCTGGTTCCATTGCTGGGACTATGGTGTGGTCCTCCTCTACCTGGGAATATCACCGTTTTTGACTTGCATGACATCCTGAAGGTACAGCCAATGCCTATGGCAGAATGACAAATATAGAACACTGAGGGAATTACCAGACATTTTCCAGTCATCCACCTCCCTAGCATCAAACCTGGCATACAATGGAGTGACAGATGTCACTGTCAGATTGCTCTAACATCCTTGATATGACCTATCGCTAGATGCTCTAATTTCAACTCAAAAAGTCTGAGTACTCTTTACAAGTTTGGACAGAGAAAATAATTTTATGACTCAGCAAGACCAACAGCATGTGGTCCATCTAGAAAAGAACTAGCAACCTTATCATTCACAAGAGCATCTGGCTGCCATCTACAGGGTACTGGGCACATGCCAACTTTGATAATTAAATTCAGCTTGCCAGCCTTCCCACATCACTTCATTTGAATGACACACATTCAATGCTATGCAAAAGATACTATCATGATTGCTAGTAAATTCTATCTAGAAACTGTAGCATTTTATGGATAAATAAAGTAAAATAATTGCATAATAAATTTAGACTGTGTCTTAAAAATTACAAATTATGAGATATAAAATTGCTAATTATACTACTCTGGGAAATTTAAATATGTTAACTGGCATTGCCTTTCTGGTTTATTAAAGAAAAACAATATTTGTTTTTTTACCTAATCTGACATTTCACTTTAATTTTGTGGCAGTTAGATATTATAAGATAAGTGAGATGCTAGACACACACAAATTTGTTTGGTGTGAACTGAATCTTATAAAGTTTAAAATGTAATTTAAATAGAAGACAAATATTAATTGCACTAGAGTACAAAAATAATTATGAAACAATAGAAATTCCTCTTATCTTTATTTTTCTGAATTGTTCTTTTTTGCATTTATAAGACTTGCATAGTTTTAAGAAGTCTGATACTTTTTAAAAATAGTTTAGGTTTCTATTGTTCAAACATTTAAAAAATAGTTATATTCTTTTATGCTATTCTTAAAGTTTTTGAAAGGGACAGCATATTCTATGGTTCGCTGCTATTTCAACAGATTTTAAAGGGAAGGAAACGTAGGAAAGTATACTCAATATTAATAATAGCCAACATTTCACCATAACTGAGAAATAATCTGTGTGACTCACATATATTTACCCATCTATCCTCATACGAATTCAAATACGTGGGTATTTTTAATATTCCTGTTTACCAATGAAGAAATTGAGGTACAGATTATCAAGTTTCACGTGACTAGCAACCACAAAGAGTCTGGCTCTAGTGCTCATAAATTTAACCATAATGCTCTACTGCCTGTCACAAGAAGCAATCTTCTTAAAAAGAATTCAATACCCCCAGTGAACTGAATTTAATCTTAGTGTTCCTTGAACATTGTCATTTACTCCAAAAATGAGGTGGGGGGTGGAATTGAACCACTGAACACTTCCAGTAAACCTCATCTCCGGTGAATGAGAGAAGCATTAGCAGGTCATTACAATTTGACCACTTGAAATAATTGTAAAATAACATGATGTGCATATATAAACATCTAGTTCACTTATAGAAAAATCTTGGGAAAATTGACTGTTCCATTGAATAAGCACTCATTTGGAGCCCATTATGAGCAAGATATCACACTAAGTGCTAGGAAAAATGCATCAAGTCTAATCCCACTCTTCAAGGGCCTCATAGCCTATTGGAGACATGAGGAATGTGCACGGTTGCCTCTAATTGACCCTTTGAGTAGTACAAACGTTCATGTACGTCCTTGTGCCACCACACCACCCAGAGTGCGATAGTACAAAAATTTTTATTTTAAAAATGTGTAAGGCAACATTTAAAAAAGATAACTATATGTTCTTCTTGTTTACATAAATTGGTTATCAAACACACATAATTTTAAGTTAATAAAACTGTAACTGTAACTAATTTCATTTTTTGGAAAAAAGAAAATTCACTCCCAGGGGCCAGCGAGCATGAATAAAACTCACTACTCAAAGGGTTAGAGGTATAATATGATAAGTACAAAGAGAGGAGGGAATGGAAATGGAAAAGGGGGCACCAAGAGGAAATGTAAGTGGAGGTGGGAGATTGGTTGTGAGGGAAGTTTCAACAGAAAGTAGTCTTTGGAACTAAGGTTGGTGGGATGAGACTACAGACAGAGGATATAAAATAATAAAAGTAATGAGGGGTAGAAGGGTAGGGAAAGGTTGGAAATAAGATTAGAGAAGTATGCGTGTGCTAGATCATGAAGAGCAGTACATGTGCATGTGTGCATAACACAGGAAATACGAATGTGCAGCATCTCAGTATGTGTACTGCGTACTCATACAATCTTGGTTGAAGATGAATCCTTGTGTCTGTTTATTTAGAAAAATATTGTACTCAATGTAGTTAATGCCTTTCTCTAAAATATTTTAGTCATTGAAATCCCTGTTCAGATATGCAATAGCTCTGGACCTCAGTTTCCTAATTTAGGATGTGGAAATAACAGTTTTTATCTCATTAGGATCCCAGTAAAGGATGCCACATTTACAAGCATTATTTTACCAAGCCTTACAGGGATCCTAATGAAATAGGGAGTATTATTCTCATGTTCTAAATCAGGAAAGAGGTCACAAAGTTACACCATACATGTAATACAAGCAGAGCAGGGGAACTTGCTTGTTTCCCTAGATGCTAAGAATACTGTTTGCAAACAACCTTCAGTGGTCTGTCCTTCAGGGGTCACGTCTGCAGAGAGCTACCTTTCTTAAGGTCATACCTTTTCCCGGTAAAGTACAGATCCAGTGACTGTTTGATGCAAGAGTATAAAAATCTTGCAATCTTAACCCAACTAGGGATGACCTGTAGCTCCAAAAGTTGCTGTGGTGTCAGGTGAGGTCTACTGTGGTCCCACAGCACAGGTTGACTTCTATCGTTGCTCCATCTACTTCTTTCTCCTCCTTGCACAGGTGTCCTAAGAACACTTCTTTTTTAAAATCCTTCAGGTTAAACTTAATTTTAGAGAAAACCCAATTTAAGACACCCTTTGTTGTTGGTGGTGCCTGCAGTGGCAACAGTGGAAAAGGTGGTGACATCCCAGGGTTAGCAAAGTCAACTTGCTTCTGCAGAAATTGCACTGGTGGGCAGCAGCATCAATAGCATTGAGCGACATTCTGTGGGCCAGCACAGTTGGTGGCAGTCTTGTCATCAAGCCAATTTCTTGGCTTAGTCTTGGCCGTTCTGTCAAAAAACTTAACCACAATTCTTATTCTAAAGCTCTTTCAACAATTCTGTGAGCTCATCAATATTCTCTTAATAAACTTCTGCTTGGTCTTCTTAAATCAACCTCTGTTATATAGTAATGTATCTTAACACTAAAGAAGTTTCCAAACATTGGAGCCCTCATAGCTGATCAATCAGTACATTCCCCAGGATAGAACACTGATATGCATATTATGGGTATCAATTAATAATGCTCCCCTGAAGAGGATTTTGAGCTACACTGGCAATAATAAAGGAGATGGGCATGCTGGAGATGGACAACAAAGACAGGTTCAGTGACGCATGTGAGAGCAGGCTGAGGGAGCTGGAGGGACAGGGAATGACAGTGAAGGATGAGATACGGACTCTGACTCAGTGGAATTTCACTCCTATTTTGAGAAAGATGAAAAAAAGGTCAAATATCTCTATATAAGAAATTTTAATTTTGTTAAATGGACATGACTTTTAAAAATTATCTATTCAGACTGGCAAATTTCTAGCTCTCTAACATACATATCATGGGATTATGTTGTAGTAAGTTGAGGGAGAAACTACAGTGTTCTAATGTTAAAAACTGGCAATGGATGCTATATGTGAATAACTACAGCAAAGTAGCATTTTTTTTCCCACTCATCAAAATGCCCCAAGAGTAAAAGTAAAAGATGCTGTCATACTCAACAGAGTTCTTGGTTTAGACCAACATTGTATAATAATTGTACTTTTACATGTTATTCAACTATAATCAGGGTACAAATATAGCAAGCTTGGTGTAGCTAAAAGGAAAACATATAAGGTAAAACCACACTGTGTTGTTTCTGTACTTAATCTTTTTCTACGTGTTATATTGAAATGCTCCCCCATGCAGAAACAGCCATTTGTGGGGAGGAGATTTTGTATTTGCTCATTTGAAATGTTTTCTTTTCCTAGATCATAGACTAATAGTTGATGACATCCAATAGCAGTGAAATAGCAATGGTAGAAAGAGCTGTATTAGATGTTTTCCTAGGGATATGGCTGTGTGCTTGAATGAGTCTGGCACTATGCCTTGAATGTCAACAATGTTCAGGCTGTGTCAGAGATCAGAGGAGAAAGTGTGTTCCAGACACCTAGGGATAACCTGGCTTTCATTACTCTGCAATTCAAACTTGGATACTGTCAACAGAGGCACCCCAGCTATTCTTGCCTTCATGAATGAAATAGATAAACAGAAGTCAATTTCTAAAGGAGCCAAAAGTCAGAACATGCATAATTTTATATAACAAATTCAGAAGTTGAGTTCTACCCAGAGATGAATGAGCCTGTAGCTGATAACCATACACACAGGTGCAATGTGTTTCTCTTGGTGATGTCTAGAAACCATCTGGTCCCCAAAGAGCCTTTATGGCCCAAGGCCCCTTAAAGGTGGAAAGACCCAAGCTTCTGGAAAGAGAGAAATATAGTAAGGAAACAGAAGTGAGATTTGCTTCTGTGTCTTTGGTGCAGATGTAGCATGAACCATAAGAAAGAGTGAAACAGTTAAAAACACAGTGATGTGAAACTAGAAGTAGACTCCCTATTGTTATTTTTTTTATTTTAATATTTTAATTTTATTTAGACAATTTTAACTGGGTGACATGGATAGATTAGAAAACATCTCCAGATCATTTTGACATTTGATTATATTGTATACCCTTCACCTAAAGACAAATTGTCCTCCGTCACCCTTTATTTGGTTTTCTTTATGCCCCTCCTCTCTCCTTACCTCCTCCTCTCCTCCCTTCACCTCCCCCTGGAAACCACTGCACTCTTATCTGTGCCCATGAGTCTCAATTTTGTGTCCCACCTATGTATAAAATCATACAGTTCTTAGTTTTTTCTGATTTACTTATTTTACTCAGTATAATGTTATCAAGGTCCATCCATGTTGTCGTAAATGATCCTATGCCATCATTTCTTATGGCTGAGTAGTATTCCATAGTACATATGTACCACTTCTTCTTTATCCAGTCATCTATTGAAGGACTTTTTGGTTGTTTCCATGTTTTGGTCACTGTGAACAATGCTACAATAAACATGGGGCTGCATGTGTCTTTACATACCAATGTTTTTGAGTTTTGAGGTATATACACAGTAGAGTGATTGCTGGGTCATATGGCAGTTCTATTCCTAATTTTTTGAGGAACCACCATACTTTCTTCCATAGTGGTTGTACTACTTTACATTCCCACCAACAGTGAATGAGGGTTCCTTTTTCTCCACAGTCTCTCCAACACTTGTTGTTACCTGTCTTTTTGAGAATAGCTAATCTAACAGGTGTAAGGTGATACCTCATTGTAGTTTTGATTTGCATTTCTCTAATAGCTGGTAAAGATGAACATCTTTTCATATATCTATTAGCCATTTGTATTTTTTCCTGGGAGAAGTGTTTGTTCATGTCCTCTTCCTATTTTTTTATTGGATTGTTTGCTTGTTTGTTGTTGAAGTTTGTGAGTTCTTTGCATATTTTGGATATTAGGCCCTTATCTGAGCTGTTGTTTGAAAATATCATCTCCCATTTAGTTGGCTATCTGCTTGTTTTGTTGTCAATTTCTTTTGCTGTGCGAAAGTTTCTTAGTCTGATGTGATCCCATTCATTTATCTCTGACTTTACTTCCCTTGCCTTTGGAGTCAAATTTATAAAATGTTCTTTATGACCAAGGTTCGTGAGTTTAGTACCTATGTTTTCTTCTATTGTTTCAGGTGTTTGATATATTTAGGTGTTTGATCCATTTTGAATTAATTTTGGTACAAGGAGACAAACTGTAGCTGAGTTTCATTCTTTTGCACGTGGCTCTCTAGTTTTCCCAGCACCATTTATTGAAGAGGCATTCTTTCCTCCACTCTGTGATTTTGGCTCCCTTATCAAAGATGATTTGACCATATATATGTGGTTTTATTTCTGGGCTCTCTATTCTGTTCCATTGGTCTGAGTGTCTATTTTTCTGCCAATACCATGCTGTTTTGATTATTGTGGCTCTGTAGTATAATTTGAAGTTAGGTATTGTAATTCCCCCAGCCTCTTTTCTTTTTTCTTAGGGTTAATTTGGCTATTTGGGTTTTTTTATAGTTCCATATAAACCTGATAATTTTTTGCTATATTTCTTTTAAAAATGACATTGGAATTTTTATGGAAATTGCATTAAATATGTATATTGCTTTGGGTAATATGGTCATTTTAGCTATATTTATTCTTTCTATCCAAGAAGAAGAAATATTTTTCCATTTCATTGTATCTTTTTCAATTTTCCTTAACAATGCTTTCTGCTTTTCAGTATATTGGTCCTTTACATTTTTTGTTATGTTTATTCCTAGGTATTTTATTTTATTTTTGTTGCAACTGTAAAAGGGATTTTTTTTAGTTCATTTTCTGAAGTTTCAATGTTGGCATATAAGGAGGCAATAGATATCTGTATATTAATTTTGAATCCTGCAACCTTACTGTATTGGTTTATTGTTTCTAATAGTCTTTTTGTGGAGTCTTTGGGGTTTTCGATGTACAGGATCATATCATCTGCAAAAATGAAACCTTTACTTCTCCTTTTCCAACATAAAAGCCTTTTATTTCTTTCCCTTGTCTGATTGCTCTGGCTAGAACTTCCAGCACTACGTTGAATAAGAGTGGAGAAAGTTTGTAACCTTGTTTGGTTCCTAATTTTAGAGGAAAAGTTTACAGTTTTTTGCCATTTAACATGATGTTAGCTGATAGTTTGTCACAAAGGGCCTTTATTATGATGAGATATTTTCCTTCTATACCCATTTTGTTGAGTGTTTTAAACATAAAATGATGTTGTATTTTATTGAATAGCTTTTCTGCATCTATTGATAGGATCATATGGTTTTTGTTCTTTATTTTGTTGATATGGTGTATTATGTTAACTGTTTTATGTATGTTGAACCATCCTTGTGATTCCGGGATGAATTCCACTTGATCATAATGAATTATTTTTTTAATTTGTTGTTGTATTTGATTTGTTAGTATTTTGTTTAGGATTTTAACATCTGTATACATTAGAGATATTGGTCTGTACTTTTCTTTTTTTGTGTTGTCCTTGCCAGGTTCTGGTATGAGGGTTATATTGGCCTCATAAAATGTGTTTGGAAGTATTGCTTCTTCAATTTTTTGAAAGACTTTGAGTGGAATAGGAACCAAATCTTTAAATATTTGATAGAATTCACTAGTATTGCCATCTGGCTCTGGACTTTTATTTTTGGAGAGGTTTTTGATAGTTGTTTCTATTTACTTCCTGTTTATGGGTCTGTTTAGGTTATCTACTTTTTCGTGACTCAGTCTAGGAAAATTGTATTGTTCCAGAAATTTATCCATTTCTTCTAGATTGTCAAATTTGGTGGCATATAGTTTTTCATAGTATTCCATGATAATTCTTTGTATAACTATGATGTCAGTGATGATTTCTCCTCTTTCATTTTAAATTTTGTTTATATGAGTCCTTCTCTTTTTTCCTTAATGAGTCTTGCCAAAAGTTTGTCAATTTTGTTGATCTTTTCAAAGAATCAGCTCTTTGTTTTATATATTTTTCTATATTTTTTCTGTTCTTTATTTCATTTATTTCTGCTTTAATTTTTATTATTTCCTTTCTTCTGCTGGTTTTGGGTTGCCTCTGTTCTTCTTTTCTAGTTTCTTGAGATGTGATGTTGATTTGTTTACTTGGGTTCTTTCATTTTTGTTCATATAAACCTGTAGTGATATGAACTTCCCTCTCATTACTGCTTTTGCTGCATCCCAGAGATTCTGATGTCGTATTGTCATTTTTGTTTCTCTCTATATATCTTTTGATCTCTGCTTTTATTTCTTCTTTGACTCACTCATTTTTTAGAAGTATGTTTTTTAATTTTCACATTTTTGTGGGTTTGTTTACTTCCTTTTTTGCAGTTGAATTCTAGTTTCAAAGCTTTGTGGTCAGAAAATATGCTTGGTATAATTTCAGTCTTTCTGAATTTGTTGATGTTAGTTTTGTGGCCCAACATATGGTCAATTCTTGAAAATGTTCTATGTACACTGGAAAAAAATGTATACTCTGGCATTTTGGAATTAAATGTCCTATAGGATTCATCTATAGATTTCTATCATATCCAATTATTCTAGTGTTTCATGTAAGGCCAATATTTATTAATTTTCTGTTTGGATGAACAATCTAGAGCCATCAGTGGTGTATTAAAGTCTCCAAGTATGACTGTATTTTTGTCGGTTTTTATTTTTACATCAGTTAGTAGATATCTTATATACTTTGATGCTCCTTGGTTTGGTGCATATATATAAAGAAATGTTATGTCTTCTTGATTCAGTGTTCCCTTTTTCATTATGAAATGACCATCTTTGTCTCTGATTACCTTTGCTGTCTTGTAGTCAGCATTGTTCGATATGAGTATGCCTACACCTGCTTTTCTTTGGATATTATTTGCTTGAAGTATTATTTTCCAACCTTTCACTTTGAATTTGTTTTTATCCTTGTAGCTTAGATGTGTTTCTTAAAGGCAACATACAGTGGGATTTTCTTTTTTGGTACACTCTGCTACTCTGTGTCTTTTTATTGGTGAGTTCAATCCATTTACATTTAGTGTAATTATTGACACTTGAGGGTTTCCTATTGCCATTTTATATATTGCTTTCTGATAGCTCTATATCTTGTTTGGTTCTTCTCTTTTTTTTTTTGTCATTTGTTTTTGTTTGGTTGTATTCCATACTTCTTTTTTCTGTTTCTTCTTTTTTTAAGCCATGTGTTTCTGTAGTGGTTTATTCAGGGGTGGTTACCAATAGGTAAGAGAAAGGATATATATCATATTCATTGTAGTACATTATCTCATGAGTGCTTCTGCACTCCATTCTCTTCTGCTACTGTTAATCTTTGTTCTCTCCCTTTTTTGTTTTTGTTGTCACAAATTAATCTTGTTTTTATTGTGATTTTGTTGGAGCTTTTACTTGTGATTTTGTTCTGTTTTGTTCTTTGTATCTGTTCAGATAACTCCCTTTAGTATTTCCTGAAGTGGGGGTTTTCTGATGATAAATTTCCTCATCTTTTTCTATATCTGTGAATGTTTTTATTTCCCCTTCATATTTGAAGGATAGCTTTGATGGATATAGTATTCTTGGCTGGAAGTTCCTCTCTTTCAGTACTTTAAATATTGAGGTCCACTCTCTTCTGGCTTATAAAGTGTCTGCTGAGAAATCTGATGATAGCCTAACAGGCCTTCCTTTATATGTTGTGTTCTTCTTTTCCCTGGCTGCCTCGAGGATTTTTTCTTTGTTATTGGTTTTTGATAATTTCATTACAATGTGCCTTGGAGTAGGTCTGTTTGGGTTAAGGTAACTCAGTGTTCTGTTTGCTGCTTGGATGTGAGGCTCTAATTCTTTCCACAGGCTTGGGAAGTTCTCATTGATTATTTGTTTGAATATGTTCTCCATTCCATTTTCTCTTCTTCTCCTTCTGATATACCCACTATTCTTATGTTGCTCTTTCTGATCGAGTCAGACAATTTCTGTAGGGCTTCCTCATTTTTTTAAATTCGTGAGTTTCTCTCCTCTTCTCTCTGTAGTATCTCTAGTTGCCTGTCTTCTATGTCACTAATTCTTTCCTCTATCTGGCCTCTTCTATTAACTAAGATTGTTACCTCATTTTTCAGTTCATGTATTGAGTTTCTTTTTTATCTCTGTTTGGTTCCTTTTTATAGTTTCAAGTTCCTTGGTGAAGTATTCTTTTTGTTTATTTATTGTTTTTTGAGCTCTCTAAATTGCCTTTCTGTGCTTTCTTACATTTCCCTGAGTATTGTTAGGGCTTCAATTTTTAATTCTCTGTCATTTAATTCCAAGGGTTCCAAGCAACTGAAATTTTTTTTCAAGAGATTTTTCCTCATCTATCTGAGCTATATCTCTGTCCTTTGTATCCATGATATTTGATTTCTTTTTCCTTAATGGCATTTAAAAGTGATGTTGTTAATAACATAATAAGAGATAATTTAAAGATAAAATAAAAATTGAAAAGATGCAATGGGAAAATGAAAATTCTGTAATGATAAGTGGAACAAAAACTACAGAGAACAAGGATCAGGAAATGAGAAAAGATGACAAACAGATAAAAAATGAAGTAAAAAACACGCAAAATGGCCTGACCAGGCAGTGGTGCAGTGGATAGAGTGTTGGACTGGGATGCAAAAGACCCAGGTTCGAGAACCTGAGAATGCCAGCTTGAGTGCAGGCCCATTTGAGTTGAGCAAAAGCTCACCAGCTTGGACCCAAGGTCGCTGGCTCCAACAAGGGGTTTCTCAGTCTGCTGAAGGCCTGCGGTCAAGGCACATGTGAGAAAGCAATCAATGAACAGCTAAGGTGTCGCAATGGCAATGAAAAACTAATGATTGATGCTTCTCATCTCTCTTCATTCTCGTCTGTCTTTCCCTGTCTATCCCTCTCTCTGACTCTCTCTCTCTCTCTGTCCCTGTTAAAAGAAAACACGCAAAATGCCACAAAGAATGATATGAATCCAAAATATAATAATTTTTTTATAAATGATAATTGAATGAGAGAAAAAGAAAAAAAGTAAAGGTTTTTGAAGTGAAACCCTAATAAAAAACAAGAATAAAAAAGGTAACAACTATGGATAATGAAGTTCAAAAGAAAAATGAAAGAAGATAATATGACCAAAATGGAAAAAAAAAAGCAATAAAAATGTAATTTTTTCCTGGTTTTGAGAGGTAATTTCTTTCTTTTTTTTGGCAGGTGGCACTGTACTACAGGTGTTGCCCGTGTGGAGCTCTTGGGTAGAGGATTGCTGTTGTGTCACTATGGCAATGATGTAAGCTGGACCTCAGCCCATTGGTAGGCAGGGCTTGTTAGGGCATGGAGGTTCTAACAATGGGAGTCTCAGTTTTCCAGGTGCCTCTCCCCATGTCTCTCCCACCTGAGCTAGAAACCTGGGGACTTAACGGTGAGATTTGCCCTAACCACTGCTTGCAAAGCAAGAGCCTCTAACACAGAGGTTCCCAAACTATAGCCCATGGGCCAAATTGCAGTCATCTGAGGCCATTTACCCGGCCCCCACCGCACTTCCAGAAGGGACACCTCTTTCATTGGTGGTCAGTGTATGGAGTACTGTATGTGGTGGCCTTCCAATGGTCTGAGGGACAGTGAACTGGCACACTGTATAAAAGTTTGGGGACCCCTGTGAGAAGCCAGGTCCTTCCTCTGGTATTGCTCAAAGCACAGTTCTGGGTAAGGCTGTGCCAACCAGAGCCGCCCACAAAAGCAGGTAGAGGTGGGAGCCGATTGCAGGTCTGGCACCTTTCTAAGGGCCCCCGGGTATGTCTAGTACACCTCAGTGCTATGCAGGTCTAATCTCCACAAGCTTCTACCTTGTGCACTGTTTGGTAGCCTGCAGCAAGCCACGAGAGCTCTCAGCCACCACGACTTCAGCAGTGCACACGGAGGCTTACACCCACCCACTTAGGCACACAGTGCCTGTGATCTCAGTCAGAGCTGGGAATGCAGGAATGTGCTTTGAAGCCTGTATTTCCCTGCAGAGGTGCCCCTCCCAGGCAGTCCCAGGCCCAAGGATTCCGGCCCTTATGCGTGTCCTGTGCTGGTAGTGGAGCTGGGAATGCACAAAGACGCTGGCAAAAGCCCATGCAGATGTCCATCGCTGATAATCTCAGGCTAAGCCCTCAAATCCGCATGCGTGCCCACGTCAGTGGTACCAGGTGGAGCTACTCACACACCACCGGTGATCCTGGAGTCAGGAGCACACAAAGCTGCTAGCAGCAGTGCCGGCTCCCATGGGCACCCTGCAACAGTAACCTTTGTCAGAGCCTGCCACCCATGTTCACCCCACATCCGTGATCTCAGGCAGAGCTAGGGTGTTCTTCCTTCTGCTTGATCATCCACCCTAACCCAGCTCCTTCCCTCAGACCCTCCGCTTCACTTGCCTCTAGATGAAAGCAGCCCTTCCTCAGATCAGTGAGGAAAGCAAAATATTTGTTCTCCATCTTATTTCTTTCAGAGTGGATTATATATTCAGCCACCTTTTCACCCAATCATACCTTTTCTGGTGTGTGTATATTTCAGATGCTCCTGAGATTTTTTTCTCTGTCTTTAGTTGTTGAATTTGTTCAAATTTCAAGGGAGTTATCAAGAGCACCTCTCACAGCACCATTTCTCTGACATCACTGCCTTTTGTCATTTTTGTGTTGCTCACCACACTTCAGAAAGTCAAAAAACTCAGAGACAAGCAAGTTATAATATTCTAATGCCCTTTATCATAGGGGATAGACTAGTAAGATGAAGACATAAGCAAAGGTAGTTACCTAAACTAAGGATTCTTTCTTATCCTCCCAAAATAGCCAGGAGGATTAATGACAAAAGTAAACATTTCATTCTCAGTGAAATTAGAAAATAAACTACAAGATATTTTTAAGAGTCTTTAATTGAATGAATTTTAAGAGTCTTCCAATTGAATGTAGGAACCAAAGAGGAACATGTGGGGAAATGCTGAAGAGGAAACCCAGCAGGTGCAGATTTCAGAAAGCCCCCAAAGAATGAGTTTTCTGAAGACGATGGGCATACTCAAATGTACAAAACCAGTGCTCTTCACTGGAACAGCAAGAAAGAGAAATCAGGTGAGTTGCCCGATACCAGAGTCCCTAAGGATCAGGAAAGATCCACTACATGAAAATCTCATTAACAAGAAGAAGTTCGTTCTTGTAGCATCTTAGAAGACAGCATTTAGGTTCTGAAAGGTAACTACACTAAAATTCTACTTCTCCCCAGTAGCTAAGAATCCCTTGCAAATAGCTGCCCAACTCATCCAAAATATAAGTAACAAAAATAATTTACCAAAGAGTTAGTACAACTCAAGGAACATCAAGTGTAAAAAATAATTAGCACAGTGTTCAAGTAAAGATACTAAAAGAAAAAAGATGAAAAGACTAACATATTTAAAAACAGCTGCATATCCCAGAAAAAAATAATGTTGACATGGAGTAAATGAAAAGTATAAACCAAAAGTTTTTCCTAAGTTAAAACAAAACAAGTAAACAACAAGAGAGAAGATAAATAGAAAGGAAATATGTGATAAGTTTATTACTTTCTCTTACCAGGGAACTAATAAAACACACAAAAGTGAACAAAGCACACTTTGAAAAATAAAATGATGATGACGATGATGATGATAATTATGACTGCAAGAGACATAGCTCAAAGTAATATAATAGATGGGAAGACTAAACATGTCTGTGCTTTAAATTCAACTATTAAAAGAAATTTCAGATTAGATCAAAAAGCAAAACCTAATTCTATTCTGACTAGGGCTCCAGTAGACTTAAGCATATTGTGCACTGAAGAAGTCTAAACATGCTAGTAGTCTATGTGAATGAAGTCCAAGATCATGCAGCACACAGCTATCACAAAGGTAATGGGAGTACGTAAACTATATACAAAGAAAACTCTTAAAATAAAAGTTGGAAATAAAAGATTGGGCAAAGTTATATGCAGCAAGGAAAGATGTATTATAATCCTGAAGCCTGCAGTTCAGAATGAAAAGATATGTTTTAATGCTGGAGCATTGCATAAGGCATGCAGTTCAAGACAAAAATAGTGATGAATATCTACCAACCAAACAAATGGCATCGTTATTTGTCAAACAAAAATGACAGGAATCCCAAGGATAAACAGATAATGCTCACAATAGGAGACAAATTTACTGAGGTGTAATCTAGTTTTGTTCTGCATTAATAAACTGAAGTGGGAAATGTAGAGTTACATTTTCCTGTTCCGTGTCCCTCCGCAACCTAGGTTTCAGTGAAATTGCCCTTAAAACTCACTATTTCCCAAATTCAATAACCATTTTCCAATTCTCCTCTCATGTGTATTCTCTACAGTGTCTGATGTTGCTGTTTACCCTCTTCATTTCTGAAACACAGTATCTGTTTGCACTTTACCAACTATTAGAGTCCTGGCTTATTGTCCCCTTAATACAGTGATTTCCAATGGTGTGCCACAAGAATTCTGTCTAATGGATTTTAGAGAGAGAGAGACATTGATTTGTTGTTTCGCTTATTCATGTAATCATTGGTTGATTCTTGTGTGTGCCCTGACCAAGGATCAAACCTGCAAACACAGTTTATCAGAACAACACTCTCATCAGCTGAGCGAGCTTGGCAGGGGCTGCTACAAGAATTTTTAAAACATGCAATACCTGACAGCCATCTGCGTTGAATGAATCAAAATTACACCATTTTTTTGTCAGATTGGCAAAAAATATATTTTGGATGTACCATAGAATTTTAGTAATTACATGTGCCATGACAGAGAGAGAGAGAGAGAGAGAGAGAGAGAGAGAGAGATTGAAAATCACTGTCTTAATGCTCAGGCTCTGTTGGGTACAGAGTACAGCAGGATAAGATTTTTTTCAGTTGTCATTCCTGACTCAATGCCCTGATACTCTTATCCTCGCTGGAGCCTGTCATTCTGCTTTAGGCTTTTAATGACCAGAGACTCTTGTAAAAATCTAAAGATCATCTTTGGTTCAAGAGGCAGAAAATATTTGGGAGTTCTTTTTATTTTCTTTTCTAATATTTACTATGCACTGTTTTTTAAAATTGATTTTAATTACAGTTGACATACAATATTATGTTAGTTTCAATAGTGATCACCACAATAAGTCCAGTGACCATTTGTCATCGTACATAGGTATTACAATGTTATTGACTATATTTTTTATGCTGTACATTGCATCCCCATGACTATTCTACAACAGGAAAATTTTCTTTCTTAATCCTCTTCCCTTTTCTACCCCACCCCCTTCTGACAACTATCTGTACCTGAGTTTACTTCTGATTTGTTTTGTTTGCTTGTGTGTTTTGTTTTCCAGATTTCACATACAAGTAATATTATTAGGTATTTGTCTTTCTCTTTCCGATTTATTTCACTTAATCTAATACTCTATTGGTCCATATGTGTTTTTGCAAATGACAAGACTAAATTCTCCTTTATGGCTGAGTAATATTTCATTGTATATATGCACCGCTTCTTTTTTCCATTCATCCATCAATAGATACCTATGTTTCTTCTGTATTTTCACTATTGTAAATGATACCACAATGAATATAAAGGTACAACTATCTTTTTGAATTAGTTTTCTTTTTCCTCAGATAAAAACCCATAAGAGGAATTACCAGGTTGTACAGTAGTTCTATTTTAAATTTTTTGAGGACTCCCCCATACTAGCATTCATAGCGGTTGCACCAATTCACAGTCCCACCAACAATGCCTGAGGGTTCCCTTTTCTCCACATTCCTGCCAACACTTGCTGTTAGTTGTTTATTTCATGATAGCCATATTGACCAGTGGGAGGTTTTGATTTGCATGTTACTGGTGATTGGTGATGTTGAGCATCTTTTCATGTTTCTGTTGACCATCTGTATGTCTTCTTTGGAGAAACATCTGTTCAGGTCCTCAGCCTAATTTTTAGATTTTTTTGTATCGAGTTGACTATTCTCTGTTTTAAAGGTGGCACATAGAGCACTTACTTTAAAAAGGTAGGATCAGGGCTTGGACCAGAGAGCCAGCAGGGGCACAGCCTCTGAAACCAGATTTGTATAGCTTCAAATTCCAGCTTTATGTCTCACTAAGACAGGACTTGCATGAGTTTTCAAACTTTACCCGGCTGTGCTACTCCAACTGCACGTGTCTTATTTGCTCCTCCCTAACAGGGAGTTGCAATAGTATCTAATTCATTGAGGTCTTAGGCAGTATTTATCAGTCAATAGATGTAAAATCACTTTAAACTACTTCTGACAACTTATTGCATCTATTGTTAACAACATTCGATCTTTAAGATTCTAGAATACTGATTCCAGAGACAGAAAGTTGAATCTCATTTATTCTGCTAAGTGGATCTGTGTTTTAAATAAAATTTCTATTTTGCTGTCTATAAAATGGGAGGCTGAAAAATGGACTTTAAAATCCTTTGTGGTTCTATAAATACCCAATTGCTTTGAAGAACCATGTCTTAAGTATGTTTTCTTCAAAGCCTAATAGGCAAAGTGCTGCTTTGTTTATAAATTGGCAAGCTATTCTAAAGGTTTGAATTAATAACTTCAGAACATTAGCAATATACAGGTTTATTCTATGAGGACAGTTAATGTTTTACTTATTTTTGACAGACTAGTACTTCTGTAGGACAGGCAGAGAATCCTATTCTTAAGATAAAGTGTCTCTGTAGTTTAATATTTATTTTACAGTTTCTTAGAAATTTCAAATATTGGGGAATAAAGTCAAAATTGCATATCTTAGAAATAGGTCAATCAACAAATAAATACTTATATTAGAAATAAGGTATTTGTGATGACAACACTAAATTGTAATTTGACAGATGATCTTGACATTATGTCTGAACACAAGTTAGTCCTTAATATCTACAGTCTTCCCGTCCCCTTGGTTAAAACCGGAGGGCTTGATTTTTTTTTTTTTTTATTAACTTTAATGGGGTGACACCAATAAATCAGGGTACATATGTACAATGAAAACATCTCCAGATTATCCCATCATTCAATTGTGCTGCATACCCATTACCCAAAGTCAAATTGTCCTCTGTCACCTTCTATCTGTTTTTCCCTGTGTCCCTCCCCTTCTCCCTATCCCACCCTCCCCTCCCTCCCCCCATCCCGTAACCACCACACTCTTGTACGTGTCTCGTAGTCTCATTTTAATGTCCCACCTATGTTTGAAATCATGCTGTTCTCAGTTTTTCTTTTTTTCTGATTTACTTATTTCACTCCGTATAATGTTATCAAGGTACATCCATTTTGTTATAAATGATCCGATGTCATCATTTCTTATGGCTGAATATTGTTCCATAGTATATATGTACCAAAGCTTTTTAATCCACTCGTCTTCTGACGGACACTTGGGCTGTTTCCAGCTCTTCGCTATTGTGAACAATGCTGCCACAAACATGGGGGTGCATTTCTCCTTTTCGAACAGTGTTATGGTGTTCTTAGGGTATATTCCTAAAAGTGGGATAGCTGGGTCAAAAGGCAGTTCGACTTTTAATTTTTTGAGGAATCTCCAAACTGTTTTCCACAGTGGCTGCACCAGTCTCCATTCCCACCACCAGTGCAGAAGGGTTCCCTTTTCTCCACATCCTCGCGGAGGGCTTGATTTTTAACAGTTCACTCTCTCTTACTCTTTACATCCAGTACAGCCCTGAGCCGTGGCCTCTCTTTTCTGTCACACTCCATTGCCACCAAGTCCCAATCCTTTGCAAATCTTGATCTGGCAGCAACAGCCTGACTGACTTCAGCCTTCTTATTTTCAAAGCAATTACACAGTCCACTGTCAAGTCCGCCCTCCTTTAAAGCACTAGCCTTTAACCCTCCTAACCTAAGAAATTCATGGGCTCACTACTACTCTATTAGTAAGTCTAAATTTCTTTGCCAGGCTTTCAAAGCTCCCCATACTTAGGACTTCTATGTTTTTATTACTGACCGAGCTAGCCTCTTTTTTTACTTTTCTCTGCTTTCCTCACTCCCAACATATACAGTGTGTCCGTAAAGTCATGATGCACTTCTGACTGGTCGCACGCTCAAAAGTGCACCATGATTTTACGGACACACTGTATTTCAGTTTCCTCACTGTCACAGTGCCTGATATTAGGCAGGAATTTGGCTCCTCTTCCTGAACAGTTTTTCTTTATCTTATCCTCCAAGCCAACCCACACATATTCATCATCCTCTCCATTCTTTCTGACATGTCAAGTCATAGTTTTGAATGAAGCTTTACTGATATCTTTCTATGCACTTACTATCAATAACACAGTTTTATTACTCAAATTATTTCATGTTCAGGCATTGTAATAAACTTAAATGGGTAGCACAGTAGAATAGAAAACTGGCAAATTGAAAATCAGAGTTGCTATCGAATAGCTGGGTTTTTTTGATAAGTTATTCTCTGAGTTGCATAGAGTTGTTAAAAATATTAAATGAATGAGATGAAAAGCTTTTTTCAGGCTCTAAATATAATGCAGTATAATTGTTGTTAAATGTTATACAGAACAAAACATCTTTTACAGTTTTTGATAAGTTAGAGGCCTCTTAGAAAGTGTTTAGTAAGTATATGGAATATATATAAAGAAGCCACAAAAAAAAGTTTACACTAAAAAACATGAAATTAAATATATAGCCATTGGGACTAAAATAGTTCAATCCTAAATATTAAGTTGGATGACAACTGTTTTGAGAAGGAATTCTCACATAAAAATGATAAGACATCATTTGTTCAAATGCTTCCCAAAACATTAGTATCAGTTGACTGCACCCAGGAAAAGTTACAAGAGACCTCCTCTAAGTACATTGTCTTGTCAATGATGAAAGATCTATCTCTATGAATGAGGAAACCCTAATTAGGTCATCTTTGCAGAGTAATTTAGACAATCTATATTTTCTCTCTGACTCCCCACCCCCCCACCCCCCGCAGCCATAGCTCCATTGATTCAAGTGCATTGGCCTCAGATGCTGAGGATAGCTCTGAGGAGCCTTGTCTCAGGTGCTAAAAATTTCTCAGTTGCTAGCATGGCCCAAGATAAGTAGAGCATCGGCCTCAGAGAGGGGTTGCTGGGTGGATCTCTCTCAGTGTGCATGCTGGAATCTGTCTCTCTATCTCCCTTCCTCTCAACTGGAAAAGAAGATAAATAAATAAATAAATAAATAAATAAATAAATAAATAAATAAATAAATAAATAAAAATTCCTGAAGTACACCAGCGTACCTAACATGGCACACCAGTTGAAAATTGCTAATCTATAGAAAACTAAAACTTTCATTAATTATTATAGAGACAGATAATTGTCCATCACAGTTTGTGCTCCCATAGTATAGAGCTGTTTTGGAAAAGTAGTTGCCCAGACAATAATTACATTTCCAAGCTCCCTCTGCATCTGAGGCTTTCTGACCCTCTCTTCCCAATGCAATATAAATGAAAGTGATCAATTGCTGGCCAAGAGGTTGATAAAGTGGGTGTGTCTTTTCTTCTCTCACCTGCAAAGAGAGTCTAAGGCAATGGTGCAGCTACCAGACAGAAGGATCTGCGTACCTGAATCTCAAGATGAATAAAAACCTCCCACTTGCCAACTAGGTACTCTTACCTTTCGAGTGAAGCCCTGCACAACTACTGATAGTCTGGTCTCTGTGTGTTCACTATGCATTAACAGAGTTTCATAGCTGTCTAATTATTTCAAGCTTATGTAGGTTAGAGATATTAGTAGAACCAAATATTTTTCCAACATGAATTAAGAAAGAATGTGTTACAAAAAGCAATGTATGCAAATCTGGGGGGAGGCGGATGGATCACAATGCTTCTTAATTTTTCATAGACTCTCATTATCAAACCATTAGCTATTAAACAAAGTGAGGACTTGTCCCTTTCTCTGGGCCCTTTGAGAAGATTTATTTGAAACCATTTTTGGTTCATGGCTAGTTATTTTGAGAAAATATACTATTGCACTTATTAATGTTGTTAAGAAAATCAGATACCAAAATTTGAGAATGAGAGAGAAAAGTGAGGCAAGGAGAGAGAAAGAGAGGAAAGAAGGAAAAAATAAATCAGTGACTTAAAAAATCTAAATGAAAAGTTTCTTAATTTTTGCAGTAGTATAAATACAGGTTATTTAACAAGTTATTTAATTCAATAAAACTGGCTTAAAGAAAGACCAGGACATGTCTGGCAGGAATCTCTTAATCATTACCCTCAGATAGCCTGGCCATTGAAGACAATAGCTTCTTTTCTAAATAAACCATGATTAGTCCTAAATTGCCTTACCAGGGATAAGTTCATCCCAAGTCAGCCAACGAAAAAAGTAGAGAGCAAGGAACTGGACTATGCAAAATAAAGGATCCAAAATTTCAGCGATTGGCAATGCTCATGATTGCAAAAAGAGAAACCAGAGAGTGGGAAAATAAAAAATGTTCAACTTAAACTTAAGTCCCACATGGGCTAAAAATGAGCGTGATGACTTCAAAGAAGCTTCAGATTAGAAAATAGGCACACAGCCTCCAACAGGAAGGAAGGCTTAGAATAGCAAGATGAGAATTGCACATTTTAAAATCTGGGCCCTCTGGGAAGAGTTAATTGAGTGTTGGACTGGATCCTAAAGAATAGAACCAAAATTTACAGGGAAGTTAATTTTTTTAATGATAGTCATTAGTTTCAAAATTATAGGTTATAACAAATACATATTTGTATACTCTCATCCCAGATAATTCATTTAATTAATGAGAATATTTTACATTGATTTAATGGGACTCAAAATGATTATAAAATCACTAGGTGTAGCCAAAAATTCTTCACTTACTCAGGTATTGGTGCCGGAATTGGAATTGTTAAATGGTTTTGTCATAAGTTCCTAAGCTTGAATATAAATTGTTGATATTGTTGGCATAATAAAGAAATCGTTTTCAAGTTGATATAACATAACATACATTCATCACCAATGTAAAAAAATAAAGCCTTTTGAAAAAAAACATGCTTATTTCACCCCCAACAAGGTCTCTTGCAACACGATATTCATAAGTAAATCTCATACCCACTTGACCAAATCTTCAACTAAAAGATTTCCAAATGTGCCAGATAACAGTCACCCTATTTTCATCAATATTTGTATCCACAATATTTCAATGCAATTCAAAACAAAACAATAAAAACCAATACCTTGAAATTAGAAATAGAACCGATATTGAGATACAAGTTTAGCATAGATTTGAATAGAATGACATTGGACTATTGGTTCTTTCAGTGTTTGTATAAGAATAACAAAGCCTTCACTGACTTTACAGTTTATAAAATATTGTATTTTTTTCAAAGTGATTGTGGGAATTGTGTGGTTACCTCACTCTAATTTTTCTCAGTTGCACCTCCAATTTTGACCAGTGACTTTTTCCAAATTTAATCATTTTAATTCTGAATACTACCAAGGAAATCTGTCCCTTTTTTATCTATCTTCCTCCCTTCCTTCCTTCCTTCCTTCCTTCCTTCCTTCCTTCCTTCCTTTCTTCCTTCCTTCCTTCCTTCCTTTCTCCCTCCTTCCCTCCTTCCTTCCTTCCTTTTTTGTGACAGAGAGTCAGAGAGAGGGACAGATAAAGACAAACGAGAAGGGGGAGAGATGAGAAACAGCAATTCTTTGTTACAACACCTTAGTAGTTCACTGATTGCTTTCTCATATGAACCTTGACTGGGGGGTTACAGCAGACTGAGTGACCCCTTGCTCAAGCCAGCGACCTTGGACTCAAGCTGGTGAGCCTTGCTCAAACCAGATGGGATCATACTCAAGCCGGTGACCTCAGGGTTTCGAACCTGGGTCCTCTGCATCCCAGTCCGATGCTCTATTCACTGCACCACCACCTGGTCAGGCCTCTTTTGATCTTTCTTAATGGTGTGCAAATAATCTACCCCATTTAACAATTGTCTCTCAGGTGTAATCTGAGATCTGGATAGGACAGGTCAAGGCTGTAAGAACAAAGTAAAGGAAGTAATATTTCTTAGATACATAATTAGGACTAGAGAGTGGAAAGTTAATATCTTCTCGCTTATTAGTCTATATTGGAGCAGACAGAAGTGATAAATGCAAAGCTAGCCAGGAAGCTCTCTGCAGCTTCCAAATCAAACTCTCGGAACATTGAACATACCATAGGAGTTTGAAAATTATAGATTCCTAGACTGTGATGCAGAAGGTTTGGACCGGAAACCTAGAATCTAAAATACTTGGTGTGGAAACAAATGTTCCATGGAACACGCTTTGTACAAACACTGCTAAATAATATAAATTTGTCATTTTCTATTAAAAGAAGAAAAGGAACTTGTTCAGAGACCAAAATGAATGAAAATTACCATGAAACATGGAATGTAAATGACCTGATATGCTAGAATTACCAAAGTTCTGCAAGCAAAGCAGCTGTGCTTTGAGTATTTACAAGCATATATTTGCATATGTTATATACTCCATTTCTTTAATTACTAACTTTAGGGTTAGAATCACTGAGACAATTCTATATGTAGGTACATATATGACATGTGCATGGCTATGGTGTTGAATGTGGACTCTGACAATAGATGACTGGATTCAAATTCAAATTCCATAGTGGATGTGTGGTCTCAGGCAAGTTTCTTCATCTAACTGTATCTCAAATTTCTCATATGCAACATGGAGGACAATAATGTTTACATTATGGAGATTATGAAAGAGTGAATTTCTTATTGCATATAAAACACTTTAAAAAGTTTCTAAAATACTGTAAGCCCTCATGTACTTACAATAGTTGTTGCCTAATAGATCTCTCTGCTAATATCAGTTCAATAGATAGACTATGATGGTAAATTTTGAATGAATCGAAGGTAGTTACTGCTCGTCCTTAAATGTGAATCTACGGAGGAGCAAGATGGCGACGGAGTAGGCGGACGTACCAACTTCCAACTCCCAGAACCAAAGTGGATTACAACTCAATTTTAAGAACCACCACCTGGATAAACCAACTTTGAACAAAACTAAGTGGACTCTTCAACCAAGGAACACTGCAGAAGCCACACTGAGACTGGTAGGAATAGCGAAAACGCGAAGAGGGCTGCCCAGCTCCCCGGAGCAAACGGCAGCCTGGAGAGACCCGCGGGGCGGGAGGAGAGTTTGGTGGAGAGGGAGGGACCTGGGTCCCAGGAACCAAGCCCCAGCCTCCAGTCCTAGAGCCTGGAAGAGCGTTTGGACAGTATTGAGCTGTGAAACAAGTGAGGGAGCTCCCAGGCCTACAGTGTGGAGTATTAGGTCCCTTCCTACTCTGCTGAGGGCTGCTTAAGGTTTTGGGGCGGCAGGACGCTGAAAGGCGGTTCTGTCGGCGTGGGCGGAGGCCAAGCCGGTGGGAGATCGGTCTAGCCCAGAGGGTCAGAGGGGATCGCGAGAGCGGTCCGGAAGCTGCGGGCCCGCCTTTAATCCCACTTACGGGGACAAAGCGGGAGGCCAGGAACGGGCAGGCCCTGCGCAAGCCGGCCCTGACCGCGGGGACCGGGCTAGGACCAGGGACGGGCAGGGGCTCGCGGCAGAGCTGACGCTACCAGTCCCGCACCCCCCCCACCCCCGGGGCGGAGAAACCGCGGTTGGCCAGTATACGTGCGCGAGCGGGCTCCGAGCGCGGGAACGGGGTGGACCCCGAGACAAGTGGAGGCTCGCAGCTGAGCCCACACTACTATCCCCATCCGGCCGGAGAAACTCCGGATAGCATTCATACGTGAACGAGCGGACTCGGAACGCGGGGGCGGGGTAGAGCCCGGGACGAGCGGAAGTACGCAGCTCAGCGGAAGCCAGCAAACACGCCCGCCCCAATAAACCTTGGTTTCCGACCCTGCGCAAAGGGCCCTGGCCTAGAGGGCGGGGCTAAAGCTCCGGACGGGCAAAAGCTTACAGCTGAGAGCACGTCAAAAGCCCCGCCTAACCCGCGGAACTGTAGCGAGCAGGCTTTGACTGCTGGTTCTGGGCGGAAGTCCGGAAATAGGCTGGGTTCGCAGCTGAGGAAAGGTGCTCGCCTCTACCCTTGGTGCTAATCTTGTGGCTTCAGTCACAACCCCTCCCACGGAGGAGAGGCAGAAATCATAGCAAAAGCCACAGTGGGCCGGCGCTGGCAACGCTCATACCCAACCACCCTAGGAACCGGCAGAGGGGGTGGGGGGCCTGCAGATAGACCACACCTAGAGAACACAAAGGCAACACCTACTGGACTCCAGTGGCCACAACTTGCTTATACACAGAAAAAATGGGCAGGCAGAGGAATGCAAACCAAATGAATCAAGAGAAATCCCCAGAGAAGGACCTGAATGAACCAGATATAACCAAATTACCAGAAGCAGAATTTAGAATAATGATAGTTAGGATGTTCAAAGAAATTAGAGCAACAATGGATAGTCATTATGAACATCTAAATAAAGAGATAACAAGTATAAAAAATGAAATTGAAATAATAAAAAAGAATCAGACAGAAATGACAAATACAGTATCAGAACTGAAGACCACAATGGAAGGAATTAAAAGCAGGATGGATGATGCTGAGGATCGAATAAGCGAGTTAGAGGACACAATAAACAAAGGCACAGAAGCAGAGAAGAAAAAGGAAAAGAGACTCAAAAAATGTGAGGAAACTCTAAGGGAGCTTTGTGACAACATGAAGAGAAACAACATTCGCATCATAGGGGTGCCTGAAGAAGAGGAGAGAGGACAGGAAATGGAAACTTTGTTCAATCAAATCATAGCAGAAAACTTTCCTAAATTAAGGCTGGGAAACACTCCACACATTCAAGAAGCACACAGAACTCCATTAAGGAGAAACCCAAAAAGATCTACACCAAGACACATCATAGTTAAATTACCAAAGCTAATGGATAAAGAAAAAATTTTAAAAGCTGCTAGAGAAAAAAAGACTATCACCTACAAAGGAGCCCCGATAAGGATGACATCGGACTTCTCAACAGAAACACTTGAGGCCAGAAGGGAATGGCAAGAAATAATCAAAGTAATGCAGAACAAGAACCTACAACCAAGACTACTTTATCCAGCAAGGCTAACATTTAAAATTGAAGGAGAAATAAAGAGCTTCCCAGAAAAAGAAAGCCTGAAGGAATTCATAAAAACCAAACCAATTCTGCAAGAGATACTAAGGGGCCTCTTGTGAACAGTTTAAAGGGAGGAATGAATAGAGCAAAAGAAGAATACAGCTTTAAAGAATAAAATGGCAATAAACAACTACATATCAATAATAACCTTAAATGTAAATGGATTAAATGATCCAATCAAAAGACATAGGGTAGCTGCATGGATAAAGAAACAGGACCCATACATATGCTGTCTACAAGAGACACACCTTAAAACAAAAGATGCTCATAGACTGAAGGTAAAAGGATGGAAAAAATATTTCATGCAAATGCAAATGAAAAAAAAGCAGGGGTAGCAATACTTATATCAGACAAAATGGACTTTAAAACAAAGGCTGTAGTAAGAGATAAAGGAGGACACTACATAATGATAAAGGGAACAATTCAACAGGAAGATATAACTATTGTAAATATCTATGCACCAAATATAGGAGCCCCGACATACATAAAGCAGACTTTGATGGATATAAAGGGTGAGATTAACAGCAATACTATCATAGTAGGAGATTTCAATACCCCTCTAACAACACTGGATAGATCCTCAAGAAAGAAAATTAATAAAGAAACAGCAGACTTAAAGGAGACACTAGATCAACTTGATTTAATAGATATCTTCAGAACTTTTCACCCTAAAGCAATAGAATATACATTTTTCTCAAGCGCTCATGGTACGTTTTCTAGGATAGACCACATGTTAGGACACAAAAATGGTCTCAATAAATTTAAGAAGATTGAAATCATATCAAGCATTTTCTCTGATCACAATGCCATGAAACTAGAAATTAACCACAAAAGAAAACCTGAAAAATACTCAAACACTTGGAAACTAAATAGCATGTTATTAAATAATGAATGGATTAACAATGAGATCAAAGAAGAAATAAAAAAGTTTCTAGAAACAAATGATAATGAGCATACATCAACTCAAAATTTATGGGACACAGCAAAAGCAGTTCTGAGAGGGAAGTTTATTGCACTACAGGCATATCATAAGAAGCTAGAAAAAGCTCAAATAAGCAACCTGACCCTGCATCTAAAAGAACTAGAAAAACAACAACAAATAAAACCCAAGACAAGTAGAAGGAAGGAAATAATAAAGGTCAGAGCAGAAATAAATGACATAGAGGCTAAGGAAACAATACAGAGGATCAATGAAACAAGAAGCTGGTTCTTTGAAAAGGTAAACAAGATTGATGAACCTTTAACTAGACTCACCAAGAAAAAAAGAGAGAGGACTCAAATAAATAAAATTAGAAAGGACAGTGGAGAAATAACAACTGACACAACAGAAATACAAAGCATTGTAAGAAAATACTATGAAGAACTATATGCCAAAAAATTAGACAATCTTGGTGAAATGGACAAATTTCTTGAATCATATAACCTTCCAAAAATCAATCTGGAAGAATCAGAACACCTAAACAGACCAATTACAGCAAATGAGATCGAAACAGTTATCAAAAAACTCCCAAAAAAGAAAAGTCCTGGGCCTGATGGCTTCACAAGTGAATTCTATCAAAAATTCAAAGAAGAACTAACTCCTATTCTCCTCAAGCTATTTCAAAAAATTCAAGAGGAAGGAAGACTTCCAAACTCCTTTTATGAGGCGAGCATAATTCTGATCCCAAAACCGGGCAAAGACAACACAAAGAAAGAAAATTATAGGCCTATATCCCTGATGAATTTAGATGCTAAAATTCTCAACAAAATATTAGCCAACCGGATCCAGCAATATATGAAAAAAATCATACACCACGATCAAGTGGGATTTATTCTGGAGAGGCAAGGCTGGTTCAATATTCGCAAATCAATCAATGTGATTCATCACATAAACAAAAGGAAGGACAAAAATCACATGATAATTTCAATAGATGCAGAAAAGGCATTTGATAAAATCCAGCACCCATTCATGCTCAAAACTCTCAGTAAAGTGGGAATACAGGGATCATTCCTTAACATGATAAAGGCAATCTACGATAAACCGACAGCAAACATCATACTAAATGGACAAAGATTAAAAGCAATCCCCTTAAGGTCAGGAACCAGGCAGGGTTGCCCACTTTCACCACTCTTATTCAACATAGTTCTAGAAGTCCTAGCTACAGCAATCAGACAAGAAGAAGAAATAAAAGGCATACAAATTGGAAAAGAAGAAGTAAAACTGTCATTATTTGCAGATGATATGATATTGTATATTGAAAACCCTAAAGTCTCAGTCAAAAAACTACTGGACCTTATAAATGATTTCAGCAAGGTGGCCGGATATAAAATTAATACTCAGAAATCAGAGGCATTTCTATATACCAACAATGAAATATCAGCAAAAGAAATTAAGGAAACAATCCCCTTCACTATTGCAGCCAAAAAAATAAAGTACCTAGGAGTAAATTTAACCAAGGAGGTTAAGGACTTGTACTCGGAAAATTATAGAACATTGATAAAAGAAATCAAGGAACATACAAACAAGTGGAAGCACATACCGTGCTCATGGCTAGGAAGAATAAACATCATTAAAATGTCTATATTACCCAAAGCACTTTATAAATTCAATGCAATACCAATTAAAATACCAATGACATACTTCAAAGATATAGAACACATATTCCAAAAATTTATATGGAACCAAAAAAGAACACGAATAGCCTCAGCAATCTTAAAAAGAAAAAATAAAGCAGGAGGTATCACTCTTCCTGATATCAAGGTTTACTACAAGGCCATTATACTCAAGACAGCCTGGTACTGGCATAAGAACAGGCACATAGATCAATGGAACAGAACAGAGGACCCAGAAATAAACCCACAGCTTTATGGACAACTGATATTTGACAAAGGAGGAAAGAACATACAATGGAGTAAAGACAGCCTCTTTAACAAATGGTGTTGGGAAAATTGGACATCTACCTGCAAAAAAATGAAACTAGACTATCAACTTACACCATTCACAAAAGCAAACTCAAAATGGATAAAAGACTTAAATGTAAGCCGTGAAACCATAAGCATCTTAGAAGAAAACATAGGCAGCAAGCTCTCCGACATCTGTAGCAGCGGTATATTTGCCGATTTATCTTCATGGGCAACTGAAATAAAAGGCAAGATAAAGAAATGGGACTATATCAAACTAAAAAGTTTTTGCACAGCTAAAGACAATAGGAACAGAATAAAAAGACAAACCACACAATGGGAGAACATATTCGACAGCACATCTGATAAGGGGTTAATAACTAAAATTTATAAAGAACTTATAAAACTCAACACCAGGAAGACAAACAACCCAATCAAAAAATGGGCAAAAGAAATGAATAGAAATTTTTCCAAAGAGGACATACAGATGGCCAATAGGCATATGAAAAAATGCTCAACATCACTAATCATTAGAGAAATGCAAATTAAAACCACAATGAGATATCACCTCACACCAGTCAGAATGGCACTTATCAGCAAAACAACACAGAATAAGTGCTGGCGAGGATGTGGAGAAAAGGGAACCCTTCTGCACTGCTGGTGGGAATGCAGACTGGTGCAGCCACTGTGGAAAACAGTTTGGAGATTCCTCAGAAAATTAAAAATCGAACTGCCTTTTGACCCAGCTATCCCACTTTTAGGAATATACCCTAAGAACACCATAGCACTGTTCGAAAAGAAGAAATGCGCCCCCATGTTCGTGGCAGCATTGTTCACAATAGGGAAGATCTGGAAACAGCCCAAGTGTCCGTCAGAAGACGAGTGGATTAAAAAGCTTTGGTACATATATACTATGGAATACTACTCAGCCATAAGAAACGATGACATCGGATCATTTATAACAAAATGGATGTACCTTGATAACATTATACGGAGTGAAATAAGTAAATCAGAAAAAAAGAAAAACTGAGAACAGCACGATTACATATATAGGTGGGACATGAAAGTGAGGGTATGGACATGGACAAGAGAGTGGTGGTTATGGGATGGGGGGAGGGAGGGAAGAGTGGGATAGGGAGGAGGGGAGGGACGCAGGGAAAACCAGATTGAAGGTGACAGAGGACAATTTGACTTTTGGTGATGGGTATGCAACACAATTGAATGATAAGATAACCTGGAGATGTTTTCATTGTACATATGTACCCTGATTTATTGATGTCACCCCATTAGAATTAATAAAAATAAAATATATATATAATAAAAAAAAAAAAAAAATGTGAATCTACAAGAAGAGGAAAGTAGATAGAATAAAGTTAAGGTCAGAGTGAAGGCATACCTCACTCTGATCTTTCATGTCATCTGCCTACCTAGTTGCTTACTAGTGTGTTTTCCTTAGTTACATTTTTAACATTTTTTAAATTATTTATTTTTAAAGAAAAAGAATGACTGGAAATTATTTAGGAATACCAGTACAAACTTGAACTTGCCCTCTCCTTTTCTTCCTTGGAGTCCAGGTTTCTCCTATTCCTTATCAAGGTCCAATGTTGTTTTTCCTGAGCCTGTGCTAAATCATATAAGTTTTCTCAGCATCATCCTGTTCTCCCTGTATCTCAAATACTTAGTACAGTTTAAAAATAATTTTATGTATAGTAAAAAATAAACATATAAGGTTCACAAAATAATGTCTCCTTCTTTTATTCCACAGCCAAAAAAGTAGACAATTAGAGAACCAAAGAAACCTACTTGTGTTTGAGAAAATTAGCCTAACCATCACCACCTCAATGTGGTGGCAAAGGTCCAGTTAGTGACCAATCCCCGACTCACAAGAGAAATGTTCATTAGGTGATCTATCAGTTGCAAACTCAAGTTTGGAAGCTGGGGTCTAGGATAAAACTGTCAAGTCTAGGACAGACCAGCCCTCAGAAATTAAGCCAGGATTTAGACTTGGGTAATAGGTTGAAACTCAAGAAGAGGAATTAGGCTTTCTTTTCACAACATAAGGTGGGACGGAGACCAATAACAGACTTAAGGAGATCATCTTTAGATAAGGGGATCCCAGATCTCACAGGGAAACCACTTGTGAGCCCCATTTTACTGAGCATGAACAGCTGTTGATAGTTTCCTGCATTAGGAACTAGAACTAGGGTCTTCAGTGGACTTTTAAAACCATGGGTGGATCCAAAAAGTTGTGTTAAATGGATTAGAATAAAAGATCATTTCTGCAGTGTCCCACTGCTGTGCCACATGTAATTCAGGTGATAACTAATTAGCTGTGCCAATTAAACAGCAAATGAAGTCTGGAGAGGGCACTGTTAGTGACGGACACCAGCATGGAGATGACGCCTCACACACAGCAGGGTTCGGTGCACCATGGCAACGTGCATGTTATACTACCAGACTTCAGATGATTTTAAGAACAGCTTTGTTTTGCTTAATAGAACCATGTGTAACTGTTCTAATTAACTACAAAATTAATTGTTGAGTGAGGCTGTAAAAATAGAAAATGCATTGTAAATATTATTTATTAGGAAAGAGATTAAAAAATAAAAATCATATTAATGTCCACAAAACTTTTCATTATAAATATGATTCAAATGGCAAGTTTTATCTTTATTCCATGCCAATTAAGCATTGAGGTTTACCCTTTTCTTAAGGTATATAACATTTCAGCATACAAAGAAAATGTGCATTATACTAATAATGAAGAATAACTCTAAAAGGACACGTTAGATAGTGAAGAGATCTTTTGTTGCTTTCTTGATTTTTTTTTTCAAGATTCAATATCTTTCTAAAATATTTTATTTTTCACTAACTCAATACATAGAAGAGAATTTTGACTCTAACAATTCAAGGATAGCACTAAACTTTATGACATATTACTGCAAGGCTTGTCTCGGCAAGAAGCAAAAATGGTTGGTATTAATGGGAGCACGATAGTTCTGAAAAAAAAAAACAACCAGCCCCTGACATTATGAATCATAGGGCTCTAAAAAATTTATAAATGAATGAAAAGGCTTGGGCTGACATGAATTATGAGTCTCATTATGGCACTGTAATATCTCCAGCAGTGCCTCTGAGGGGCTTGACACCTCCTAGGAAAAGTAGTAAGACTTCTATTGCATTATTTTCCTATTGGTAATTGGCTATTGTCAAGGTGGGATATGGTCTGTATCACTGGGTACACATAGCGACATAGCCTCACATATAAATGTTTCCATGGGTCAAGGTCATACAAGATGTTTTTCTTCTAAGTCTCAATCAAGCATTACTGTTGACCTTTAAAACAATCATGGGCCCTAACATTAGGACAGCATTTTCAATCTTTATTTCTTTAAATAGCATTCAAGTAGGCTATAATGTTATTATTTCTCACATGCTAACACAAACTCAGCCATATTAACAAAGATGTTTTCTAGGAAGAAAAAAATTATTTAGTTATTTATAAATGTTGAGAAAAGGTCAAAATAGGGTGAACTATTTATTAGTGCAAATATAAATGCTTTCAAAATGCATACATCCTCGATTTTTATTATCTCAATACAGCTTATGCTAATATAACCTTGCTAATTGTGAACTGGGTAAATTGGGGAAGAAGTTTATCTGAAATAACTAGAATTTCACATTCTCAAGAAAAATACATATTATTTTCAAGTAACTAGGCATATCAAAGCATGGACTCAATAAATGGCAAGCCCCTTTGCTATTACATTTTTGTACCCACAAAGTATTTTTAAAATACTTGAAAAACTTTATTAGCTTAAGAAGGCAGAAGTGTTGGCCTGGAATGCTCAGGTCACTGGTTTGAGACCCTGGGCTTGCCTGGTCAAGGCACATATAAGAGTTGATGCTTCCTGCACCTCCCACTTTTCTCTCTCTCTCTCTCTCTCTCTCTCTCTCTCTCTCATCTCTAGAATAAATATAATCTTAAAAATAAAAATATATATATATATGCAAAAAAGTAGGCAAACATTCTGTTTGAAATTTTACCTACATTGTTCACATGTTAAGAGTTCTTACGCCAAAACAAAATTTTAGTGTATGTGTAAGTACTATTTATCCATTTGATCTCCCACTATTGTGATGATGACAAATTAGAATTGTTGTCATTCTGATGTGTGGCAGGAATAATGCCATATGGCTGCAAAACTTATTTCTTCCCAGGACAAGAGGTAAAAGTCCAGCCTCCTTTATAGTGACATGGGTTCTGGTCCATGATTGTGAGTGGAGTGATAGTTGCCACTGCTAGCCTGGCTTCTAAGAACACCCTGGGTGATACCTTTTTCTCACTCGCTTATCTTACCAGTTCAGTAGGATATAGTAGGAAGCTACCAGATCAAAATGGTCCTGGATAATAGCTTAATCCTTGCTGACCTTCATCCGATATAATGTTAGTGACAAATATTTATTATGTTAAATCATCAAGGTTTAACACAATAAACATGACAAACATTTCCTATGTCAAATCATTTATTTTCTACAGTTATTAGCTTACTCCAGCAAATTAATAATAAATATGGTTTTTCTATTTAATTTTTTTTATTAATCTTAGAGAGAAGGGAGAAAAGAGAGAAAGAGAAAGAAAAACCTTGATTTGTTGTTTCACTTATTTATTCATTCATGGTTGTTTCTTGAATGTGCCCTGACTAGGGATCAAATCTGCACCTTGGCATATCAGTACAATGCTCTAACCAACTGACCAGGGTCTAGTTTTTCTATTTAAATTGTGTGAATAATTAAAATTAAAACATTCTTGATTACATATGACAAAATCAAAGATATATCTTCCTTCCTTAGACATGTGCTATAGGAAAGTTTTCTCAGAGATTCATAGATCTCACTTATTAGAAACCATTTCTACTAAAAAGATAAATTGTTGGACTAAACTAAAAAGCTATTAGGAGAAAGTGCATTTAGAAGCATGGCCTTGGCAGAGACTTAGTGGCACAGATTCACTCATGGTTTGAACCTGATCACCCTTACTTTATTTACACATATAATTAGATGTTAGGTATTTCTTAGTATTACATTTTAATAACATTAGAGTTCATATGGAAGAATAAATGTTGTTTAGAAAATATAAGCAAATGAGAAAAAAGCTTTTGCAAAGCAAAAGAAAACCACCAAAATATGAAAAGATAACTTATGAATGGGAGTAGATATATACTTGCCAATGAGATATTTGAGAAAGAGTTAATATCCAAAATTTGTAAAAAACTCACACAATTCAACTCCAAAAACAACAAAAACCCAGTTAAAAAAGGTAGAAGAACTGAAAAAATATTTGTCCAAATAGGACATACAGATGGTTAATAGACATATGAAAAGATGCTCAACATCACTAAGTGTCAGAAAAATGTAAACTAAAACCACAATGAAATATCAACTCATACCTGTTGGAATATTATCAATAAATCAACAAACAACAAGTGTTGGCATGAATGTAGTAAAAAGGGAACCCTCGTTCACTGTTCACAGATTTATAAACTGGTACAGCCACTGTGGAAAACAGTATGGAGGTTCCTACAAAATTTGAAAATAAAACTACCTTATCACCCATCAATTCCATTTCTGGGTATTTTTCTAAAATTCAAAACATTAATTTGAAATGATGTACACCCCTATGTTTACTGCAACATTAGCCAAAAATATAAAAGCAACCTAAGTATCCACCAATAGACAACTGGATAAAGAAAAGTGCTACATATATACAATGAAATATTGCTCGTCTATAAAAAAGAATAAAATCTTACCATTTGCAACAACATGGATAGACTTAAAAGGTATTATGCTAAATGGAATAAGTCAGGAGAGAAAGACAAATACCATCTGATTTTACTTACATGTAAAATCTAAAGAACAAAATAAACTAACAAACAAAACAGAAACAGACTCATAGATACAGAGAACACACTAAAGATTGCCAGATGGGAGGGTGTTGGGGGCAGTAGGTGAAAAAGATGATGTGATTAAGAAGTAGAAATTGGCCTGACCAGGCAGCGGCGCAGTAGATAGAGCGTCGGACTGGGATGCGGAAGACCCAGGTTCGAGATCCTGAGGTCGCCAGCTTGAGCGCAGGCCCATCTGGTTTGAGCAAAAAGCTCTTCAGCTTGGACCCAAGGTCACTGGCTCCAGCAAGGGGTTGCTCCGTCTGCTGAAGGCCCGCGGTCAAGGCACATGTGAGAAAGCAATCAATGAACAACTAAGGTGTTGTGACGGCAACAAAACACTAATGATTGATGCTTCTCACCTCTCTCTGTTCCTGTCTGTCTGTTCCTATCTATCCCTCTCTCTGACTATCTGTCCCTGTAAAAAAAAAAAAAAATAAAAGAAGTAGAAATTGATAGTTACAAAATAGTCACAGTGTATAAAATATAGCATAGAGAATAATCAATGATTTTGTGATAGTCAATAATATTGTAATAATTGTATATGGTTCCAGGTGGGTACTAAATTTATCAGGGAGACCACTTAAAGTACCTAAACCCACTATGCTATGTAACAAACTAATATAAAGAATACTGAATGTTAATTATAATTGAAAGATATATATATATGATAAAAATCATCTCTCATTACATAAAAAGAAAAAATTATTTTAGACTCATGAATGAAACACATTTCTAAAACTACTTATTGTACCATGAAGATATTTATTGTCAGTCCTGCGTTCTGGGAATGGCTCTATTTCTCATTTCAGAGCAGCTAAGTCAGATTTTTTTTTTTTTTTTTTTTGCTAAGTCAGATTTTAATTTCATTGACGTCACCTCAAATAGCCTGAGCATGAAGTGGGGTGGACATCATCCCTTGATTCACTTCAGGAATTACACCTCACTTCTTTGTTTTGTGAAGGCACATAGTCATACACTCCCCTCTGCTGGAAGACAGAGATTCTAGAGACACGATTCCCTCACCAGGCATATGGGAAAAAAATTAGAATCACTGAACTTCTGACCAACCTAATTTTACTAATTGTAACCGGCAGTCCACTAAAAATGGGTTTCAGGATATGGAAAATATGACTGAGAAACCAACAGTTAAAGATGTCTTTTGAACTATAAGTTTTGGGTTATATTACATAAATATTCTAAGAGATCATAAATATAAATTTAATAAATAAGTATACTTATACTCTTATTTATAAATTTTTTCTCCAGCAAATTTCTTTTCAAAATGAATTAATTTTCTGAAATTTAGGCTGCTGAACTCTCTTGTCCAAGTATACTTGAATTACAAAGTTAAGGTGTATTACCTTTGGTTGTGTGGACCTTCATTGTTCAGCTAAAATACTGAGTGATCTCCAGTCACTCCTAGAATAGCAACCTTTGTAACAAGTGAAAAAGAAAGAGAAACATAAAATAATTTTTAAAATTTACCTGTATCTGTCACTTCGCTATATTTGTTATTATTATTTTATTTGTTTTAGGGATTCAGGCACAGGTTTGGAGTGATCATACTCCTAATTCCATATAGCACGTTATCACCACTGGAGCTTCTGAAGCTCGTCCACACTACTCTCTCAGTGTTTTTCCCCTCTACCAACACTCACCATCACTTCATATTACGCATCTCTCTACACTTGTGAAATAGGAGGAGAGCAACTTTCACCTAAACTAAGATCATGAAACTTGACCCCAAGCAATTTATGGCACACAGAATTTGAGAGTGATCATTTAATAGGAGGAATTTTTATCATACTCCATTAAAAGACTTTTATGTAATATTCTCCCATTACATATGTATAGGGTACATAGAAAAAATGAAATTTATATATTTTCTAGAAAATGGGTACCTTTCATTATTGGGTCAAATCTCTTTATTTGGAATATACTTCAAGAGTCATGACAACATGAGTACATTTTTTTTCCTTTTTCATATAAATTACAGATAGTATAAAGCAGAAACAAAGACAATTTAATTGATATGAATCTATTACATGAATACTTGAAAAACTCTAGTAACCATATGAAAACAAAAGAAAATAAATAGTAGAAGAGTATTATGTAATAAAAAATAAAAGTAAACTATGTTCATATAATGAAGGTTTTTCCTATAATGACTGATCTTGAAAGCAAAAAAAAAGTGTTATATTTTAAAAATTAAACATGAGTAGCAGGTAGTTTTAATATATTACACTGCCAACTAGAAAAAGAATGCTAGATTACAAGACAGCTCCTGTATGGCAAGTCATTAGGAAAAATACAGTTATGAACTAAATAGCAACAACTACCAAAAATGACTTATTTAATTGGCTTGACATCTGAAACCAAAACTCTAAAAAAGGAGAATGTTACATGACTTTGTGATTAAAACAGAATTGAGGCTTCTGAACTAATTTAACTAAAAATTATTAGAAGTGTTACCGTACATAATGAAGATGGACTTCATGTTTTCATAAATGGAGAGGGACTAAGGAATGGATACTGTGATCAGCTCTTGTAAGAGAGCCAATACTGAGATCGTGCTATGCTATTTGACTCATGACATTATGCTGAACCTGTTTCATGGTATAGGGGAGGGGGAAACTCTCAAATTCTTTCTCTCAGATCTCTATAGATTGATGATGATCTAAAAAATTCTGAGGGATAACTAATGTATAAAACTGGAGTTTCCAGTATTCTACTAATTCTGACGAAAAAGAGATGCTAGAGTAAGAATTGGGATGGGCTGAGTTTTATTATGGTAATGGGCAAATTTTATTTTGAACTGTGGCCAAAATGCCTGATCTAAATGGAGTAATCCTCCAGCTGGGTAAGAATCATTTTCTACTTTAAACTTTTATTTTTATTACAGTTTACATTCAACATTATATTTGTTTCAAGTGCACAGTATAGTGGTTAATCACATACTTGCCTGACCAGGCGGTGGCACAGTGAATAGAGTGTTGGACTGGGATGCGGAAGACCCAGGTTCGAGACCCCGAGGTCGCCAGCTTGAGCGTGGGTTCATCTGGTTTGAGCAAAGCTCACCAGCTTGGACCCAAGGTCACTGGTTCGAGCAAGGGATTACTTGGTCTGCTGAAGGCCCGTGGTCAAGGCACATGTGAGAAAGCAATCAATGAACAAGTAAGGTGTCACAACGAAAAACTGATAATTGATGCTTCTCATCTCTTTTCATTCCTGTCTGTCTGTCCCTAACTATCCCTCTGTCTGTCTCTGTAAAAAAAAATCATATACTTAACATTATTCACCCCAATATTTTCAGTACCCACCTGCCACTGTACATAATTATGACAATATTGACTATATTCCCTATGCTGTGTTTTACATCCCTATGACTATTTTGTAACTACCAATTTGTAATTCTGAATCCCATCACGTCTTTCTCCCAGTCCCCCAAACCTTCTCCCCTCTCACACCATCAGTCTGTTCTCTATGTGTATGAGTCTGAATTTATTTTGTTCATTTATTTTGTTCTTTAGGTTCCACATATAAGTGAAATCATATGGTATTTGTCTTTCTCTGACTGCCTTATTTCACTGAGCATAATACCTTCTAGGTCCATCCGTGCTACCACAAAGAATAAGATTTAATTTTTTTATGGTCGAGTAATATTCCAATGTATATATATACCGCCATTTTTTATCCACTTGTCTATTGATGGCTACTTGGGTTGCTTCCATATCTTGTTTGTTATAAAATAATGTTGCAATGAACATAGAGATGCATATATCCTTTCAAATTAGTGTTTGAGATTCTTTTGGATAAATCTCCAAATATGAAATAATATAAAACTGGGTCATAAGACATTTCCATTTTTAATTTTTTGAAGAATCTTTATACTGTTTTCCATTGTGGTTGCACTCAAAGTGCATGAGAGTTTCCTTTTCTTCACATTCTTGCCAATACTTGCTGTTTGTGAGTTTATTGAAGAAAACCACCTGACAGATGGAGATGATGTCTCATTGTGGTCTTAATTTGCATTTCTTTGATGATTAGTGATGTTGAACATCTTCTCATATGTTGATTGATTATCTATATATTCTCTTTGGAGAACTGTCTATTCAGGTCCTCTACATAATTTTTAGTTCAATTGTTTGGGGTTTTTTTGGTGCTGAGTAGTATGAGTTCTTTATAAATTTTGGATATAAACCCCTCATCATATACATCATTAATAAATATCTACCCATTTAATAGGCTGTCTTTTCATTCTGTTGATGGTTTCTTTGCTGTGCAAAATCTTTTGAATTTTATGTAGTCCCATTTGCTTATTTTTTTTGTTTATTTTTCCCCCTGCCTGAGGAGTTATAACAGAAAAAATATTGCTAAGAAAAATGTCAGAGACTTTACTGCCTATGTTCCCTTCTAGTAGTTTTATGGTTTCAAGTCTTACATTTAAGTCTTTAGTCTATTTTGAGTTTATTCTTGTCAATAATGTCACTATCAGATATGAAAACTAAGAAATTAATTGCACTTATAACTTCATTAAAAATAAACAATACCTAGGATTAAATTTAACCAAGGAGATGAAAGACTTGTACTTAGAAAATTTTAAAATCTTCAAGAAAGACAATGAAGAATAGGAATAAATAGAATCACATGCTGTGTTCATGGATAGAAAGAATTAACATTGTTAAAATATTCATATTACCCAAAGCAATCTAGAGATTCATGGAATTCTTATCATAATATCAAAAGTACATTTCACAAAACTAGAACAAATATTCCAAAAATTTATATAGAACTTAAAAAGACCTTAAATCACCTCAGCAATCTTGAGAAAGATGAACGAAGTTAGAGGAATCACATATCCTGATATTAAACTATATACTACAAGTCCATAGTAATCAAAACAGCATGGTACTGGCATAAAAACAGGTATATAAATCAATGGAACAGAACAGAAAGCACAGTAATAAACCATGTCTATATGGTTAATTAATATTTGATAGAGGAGGCAAAAATATACAAGGGGATAGAGATAGTATAGTCAATAAGTGGTGCTGGGAAAATTGGACAAATATATGGAAAAAAATGAAACTAGACCAACTTCTTACACCATATATAAGAATAAACTCAAAATGAATAAAAGATATTCTTTCTTTCATAGAAAATCAACACCAGTGAGCTGAAAGCTGTCCTTACTCAGCAGCATTTATGGACTAGGACAAGGGGGAAATTGTCCCTGAATAATCATAAATTGTTACCATTTGTGCTGTTGCGATCTCAGTTCTTTTCTCTTTTTCTGACCTCAAACAGGGAGGAAGGAAGTGCAGTCTTTTCAGAACTGATCCCTTTTCCTCTTCTTATATTGACTAAGAGGGTAGAGAGAATACTTGTAGGAACATACGTCCCAATCTGGGCCTTAGTTTCAATTCCTGGGAATGAAGGTAGCTTTAGCCAGCAAGAACAATCAGTGATGTAAAAGAAAAAGATTTATGTAGTTCATAAAAGGAAGAGTAAGGAAAAATAGAAAGCCATGAAGAGATACATTAACATTCTAAACTGGAAATAGAAGATATCAATCTTGTTTCTTTCTTAGTAGGAATGCAGGTTGAATCTGGGGTCCTTTGTACATTAATAAGAATGGTTTTGCTATTTGAAATAGCTGATTGTGATAAACTACATTGGACACTTAGGGGTAGGGTTAACAGTGGAGGTGGGTGGAAGAAGAAGGAATCACTCTATTAGCCTTAAATATGAGGCATTTTGATACCCAAACTTAGATTTAATACCTGCCCTAATTTCTGTTTCAACCACTCCAAGACACATAATCTTAAGCAACCAGTCTGAAATTTTCTGGTCAACACTAGTGAGCACAACACTGTTACATGTGCCCTCCCTATCCACCCTCCTGTCACCAGAAGAAGCAATCTGCATGATTACCTTCTCTGAAAAGAAAATGTCCTAGTCTACAAATAACCCTTTCCTTTGTTAACAGCTCCTCTGTCCCACCCCTCTTCCTATAAACACCTCACATTTTATACAACCCCTCTGAGTACCTTTCTATTGCCAGACAGGATACTTCCTAGTGTATGAATTGCTTAATAAATCCAAGTAGACCTTCAAATATAGTCAGTTGAATTTTTTTCTTTAACAAAACCACCTATACTATCCCAGTGAGGTGAGCAGGAAGAGCCGCAGGACAGCCCCATGGGATAGAGTGGGGTTAACTCAGCCACCAGCAATCGCCATTCATATCTCTTTTCAAGAGAACCTACCATGAGGGGTGTAGTTAGCCTACAGCTTCCAGCTGCTGTGCCATCAGGATCAACTGTACTGCTGGGTTGGGCTGCAGCACAGAGGCTGAGGCCATGATTTCCCCGCATGATCCAGACAATCACTGAGCATGGTGGCCACTTCCGTCCCAGGTAAAATTTTATAGTGGAGAATCATTACTCTCACCCTTCTGCCCACCTTGGTCTGACCAATTTCAAGATACACAATAAAAAAATAAAGAAAGCAGTAGTTATCCCTGGGAGAGAAAAGATTAATAACCAATGTTTTTGCCTGTCAACCTGAATTTGGAAAAGAAGGGATGATAGAGGAAACTCGAGAGTTAGAAATTTAGTTTTAGTAATAGTAGCTTTTAGTCATGATCAATAGACTTAACGATTAATGCAGTACAAGTACAAAGCTTTGTTCCGGGAGTTGGATGCGTGAATGGGCCAATGTGACTTGATGAGGCTACAGCAATACACCTTTGTGCCCCAGGCCCAGGAGCTCCACAAGTAAGATGGTGTCTAAGTCCTGGTGCTCCAAGGCAAGAAGGCCTGCTGACAATGGCACTGATAAAGAAGTACTGGTCAGCACAGTCCTTGGACTGCAACTTTTACCTAATTAACTTCTCTCTAAATTTTCAACCCCTTACCGACTCCTTTCTTCCCCTTACAAAAACGATTGGCTGAGACAAAGTGTTAAGATGGTTTTTGGGTACAGAACCCCCATCTCCTCAGAACACTGGCCATCTGAATAAATAGTCCATAAATTGTCCATCCTTGTCTTTACTTATTTGGCTGAGTGGTGACAGGCAGCAGGAATGTATTTTTTCGGTGTCAGAGACAACATGAAATGTTACCTTCCTGTCTCAAGCAGGCAACTCAGGGAGAGACCTTGGAGAGCTGTTCCTTTGCCAGCTTCTAACAGTTTTCCCAGGATGCTGTCTATAGGCTCTGGAGTATGTTGGGTGTCCCAGATGTTCTCATCCTGGTCACCAGAAACTGTGGAGGAAAAAATTAATTTTTCCTGTACCCTTTAGAGTGAGTACCTGAAGCCTCACACTAAACCCAGTCCACGCCAGACACAGCCCAGCTGCTGGTCAGACCTACTCTGTCCCCAGACCCAGTCTGGTTTCCTAGTCAGATCCAATCCTTCCCTGGAACCCAGTCCAGACCAAGTCTCATTCTTATTGGTTTCCAGACTCAGTTATAAACAAACAAACAAAGAAAAGCAAAAGAAAACAACAAATGCTCAAGTAAAAATTCATGTGCAAAAGCAGCAGAGCTAGACTCCAGGATCAATAGCAACTTACCCATCACCTCCAGAGCCGCAGGAGAGCAGGAAGCTCAAGGAGCTGACACATGCCTGAGACCTGGTCACTCATTCTCCTGGGGTCATTAATGGTCCTCTTTGTTTCCCTGTTCTAACAGGACCATTACAAGATAAAATGAAGCATATTAAAATTTTTGAGAGTTTATTTGAGCAAAAATAGATTTGAATGAGGAGACATCAGAACAGAAGTGATTAGAAAATCTCCTAATAGGGAGTCTTTGGCAAATTTATCTTTATCTCAACTTGGGTGTGTTATCCTTAGTACTGGGGTTTCTTGTTTTCTATCAGGTGATGCTGTATGTGAACTAAATGTCGTATTCCCCATGTATAAGACGCAGCCTTTTCCAAAAAAATTGAGGTCTAAATCTTGGTGCATCTTATACAGTGGTTGAAGATTATTTTACTTGCATTTCCCACGTTTTTGTGCTTGTTTTTGCACTCATTGTTGAAATCAGTGATTCGTCATCAGGCATAGATGAGGACAAGCTAATGAATGGGAGTTTTGACAGTGATGAGGAGTTGTGTGAATTTTATGATGAATAAAGCTTAAATTCAACAACTTTATGTAATGCATTTCTTTTTCAAATTTTAGGCCTCAAAATTAAAGTGCATCTTATACATGGGAACGTCTTATACATGGGAAAATATGGTAATAGCCAACAGTCAATCATATCCACAAAAATATTTTGAGAATTGAAGTAACATCCATAAAAATGATTGGAATCATTAGAAAAAAAATATCTTCTAAATAAAAACAGTTTTTTATACAAAACCTTAGTTTTTTTAAAATAGTTAATTACTACCACTTAAATGTATCTGATTTCCTTTAATGAATGCAAGAAGGATGCACACGTTTGTTGTAATTTACAAGCTAAATGTTCTATATCATTTATACAAAAAAGTTCAAAAGAAATGAACGTTATTCTCATAAGAGTTAATAAACTATATATTGGTTATCATTTTTTAAATGAAAATCTGTTTCTTAGACAATAATACTTACATAATCATTTTAACACTTATTGTTGCATAAGGTCGAAAGTCAATTGCTTTTGTTTTTTTCATGAGAGAGAGACAGGAAGGAAGATAAATGAAAAGAATCAACTTGTAGTTGCAGCTCTTTAGTTGTTAATTGATTTTTTCTCTTACGTGCTTTACTGGGAGGTTCTGGCCAAGCCCTTGCTCAAGCTAGTGACCTTGGACTTAAGCCAGTGACCTGGGGCTTCAAGCCAGCAACCCACACTCAAGCTAGTGAACCTGCACTCAAGCTGGTGACCTTAGGGTTTCAAACCTGGGACCTCAGCATCCCAGGTTGACATTCTATCCACTGCACCACCACTTGGTCAGGCAAAAGTGAATTACTCAACCTAGTTTACATTTAATAAAATTAATCCAAATAAACATTTTAATATTTGTAATAAAATGTGTGTATTTAATATATATGAACGTAGTAAACTTTAGAAAAAGTAAATTGATGGTATTCTTGAGTGCCTATGCTAGTATCTCAAAAGGAGTATCATAACCTATTTATCAGTTGTAATAATAATTAGAAGTGTTATTCTCTCTAGTGTTCCTATAAGATTGATTATATCTCTGTATACAAGATTTTGAGGTAATCCAAAATTATTACTATAGTTCAGATTACTATTTGACTCAAAGATCGCAACTCAAACTTCCTGTGTTCTCTCTTCTTGTATTTCCTGCCAAATCAAATGTATCAGATTGCACAATACACTGAGACTTCTACCAACGGAAGGTAATTGAACCAAGGCTCAAAGTGAGTGGAGCAATCTCATCTGTTTACACAGATGAGTGTGTCCAGCTCCTATTGCATTGAGAGACCAGTGGAATAACAGATGTTTTATTCTAGACTCTGATGACTTCTCTTAGGAACCTAGTGGCGTGAACATACCTAGGGCCTAGTCCTAACCAATGCCATGTTGCTAAGGATGTCTGTTTAGTGTGACTGTCTATTCTATTAGAGGCCTAAATTGTTAGTCTTAACATTGTTTGATATACTGACTCACAAAACGAGTGTTGAATTTATTTCAACATTTCATCTCATATGAAAGCAACAGAATGTTTCTAAGATTCTGGTACTTCTCCTTCATGAATTTGACTTTCAAAGATCAGAGATATTTTGGGGAAATATTCCATTTCCCCTTAGTTATCATTTATGTTTTTATCCATCCATAGACTAAAAACTCTTCTTGAATGCACATAAAAATATAAAACTCTTCTGGGAGAAATTATTAAAGCGATGACTTCATATTATTTTTCTCCACTGTGTAAAGTAGTAATCATTTTGTTTGGAATCATTGGTGGTGGTGGTGATGGTATTATGCTGTGGGTGTTTTCCTCTTGAGGTTTCAAGAATGCCTGTATTGCCTGACCAGGTGGTTGCACAGCAGATAGAGCGTTGGACTGGAATGCGGAGGACCCGGGTTCGAGACCTTGAGGTCACCAGCTTGAGCGTGGTTTAATCTGGTTTGAGCAAAGCTCACCAGTTTGGACCCAAAGTCGCTGGCTCCAGCAAGGGGTTACTCGGTCTACTGAAGGCCGACGGTCAAGGCACATATGAGAAAGCAATCAATGAACAACTAAAGTGCCACAATGAAAAACTGATGATTGATGCTTCTCATCTCTCTCTGTTCCTGCCTGTCCCTATCTATCCCTCTTTCTCACTCTCTCTTTCTGTCTCTGTAAAAAAAAAAAAAAAAAAAAAAAAGCCAATATTAATATACAATGTGTCCTTAAAGTCACTGTATATACATGGTGCACTTTTGACCGGTCACAGGATAGCAGTGCACCATGACTTTATGGACACACTGTATATATACAGCCCTACAGTATTTATAAATTTATATACTTTGTTCTTATTCTATATGAACCAGCTGGGCACTAGCGAACTTTCAAAATGGCGATGTCTGGGTGGGTAGCAGGTTCAGTTGGTAGTGAAAAACAGTCGGAAACCAATTGAGTCAGGAGGCTCACTTGGAGCTTGGGCAGCACAGGTCAGAACATGAAGTGTGGAGGGAAGTGCTGGCAGAAATGAGTGAACTCCATCAAAGACTGGCAACTGTCCTGTGTAGGACAGAGGAAGCTGGCTCTGTTCACAGCAGAGGGGAAGGCAGTGGTAGGCTGGGCTAGCTTGTTGAGAACCCCAGGAATGCTGAGAATGGTCTAAGGCCTTAGCTTCTTTGAGATAAGGACCCATTCGGCTAAAACTGTTGGTTTCAGTCTTAGCTTTCTTCTTGTGGAGTTGGAAATCATCCTTTCTGTATTTCCAAGAACCCCACAATGTCTGTCCTGACTGGAACAGCCAAAGAATGTCTTATTCATAGAAGGTATGACAGGGTGGTGGGAAGAAGGGAAGGGGACTCTTGACTCTTATCCTTAACGGATGCCTTTGCTAAGTCAGGGAAGAAGTTCTATAGAGAACCAGCATCTTAATAGTATGACTCCCGAGTTGTATTTTTCCAGGTTGATAACTCTAGTCTTTCCAGTCTGCCTTTGTGAGAGGAAGCTTTTCCATTCCCACAGTCATTTTGTGATGCTCTTCATAAAGGTTTGTAGTTCTGATAACTCTGTCCCACTTCTGTGAACAGATCAAAGAGTGAATCTTAACCCACAAATGGTTCCAAGTAAACCTCTGATTATTGAGATAAGCCACATTTATTAACCTTGATAAAGTCATATTCTTTAGCAGCCGCAAGCAACTTCTAACACATAAAGAAAAAGCCTAAAGTATTGGCATACAAAAAGGCAAATAAGGTAACCCAGAACAGACAATGTTATGATTATTCAAGTTTCAATCCCAGCCCTAACCAGATAGCTCAGTCGGTTAGAATGTTGTGCCGAGGCTCCGAGGTTGCTGGGTCAGGACACATACAGGAACAGATCAATGTTCTTGTCTCTTTCTCTCTCGTCCTCCCACCAAAATCAATAAATAAATGTTAAAAAAAATGTTAATCCCATTTTTTTATGTGTCTCAAAATATGTTAAATCATTAGTTAAACCAAAAACAAATTATATTCAGCATTTTAGAATCTGAAAATTAAATAAAATAGTTTAATTACCTCTACTTTAGTTTCTTAAATTTCTAGGTAATAAACAAGATATCTACAGAAATGTACCAATTTTAAAGTCAAAACCAGGAGGAGTGAAGTGGAACAATACTTTCAAAAAAAATGTAATTTCACATTTAGTTAAAACAAACCCATTTAAAAGCTTTTACAGAACAGTTAGGTAACAAGATTTAGCTTCAAATACAATTTTCCAAAGCCTCCTTCAGCCCTAAAAAAAATGACTGGACATGCCATTCTCATTAACACAAAAACACATGGGGTATGTACAGGGATAAATGAACTAATCTCTATTTTCGGGAGGTCCTGGTAAAATGAGATTGAATTATCTTAAAAACCTTTTGGAAGCATAATGTACATGACACTGGCTAGATAGATGGTATTGATACTATGGACTGGATCAAACTTAGAAAATGCTAAGAAAGTTGGATTATATGTGCATGAGGTTATAACATGTCTGGCTGTTTGAGCCAATAAATTCATCTTCACAGCTGCTCAGACACAACTTTCTTTAAAGTATTTCTGTAGTGCTCAGTTCAGCATCAAATTACTCCTGTCACAAACCTCAATCCTCCTGCCCATAGTTCTTTAATTAATGAACCCCCTGTCTAATTCCAATTCCCTTAGAAGAAGAATATTCTCATGGCTGGTTTTCCTGGCCTTAAGTCAGTTGCCCAATGACTTTGGCACATTTTGACCAATCTAGAACATCCACCACCTTGATCTCCACCTATATTCTTTCATGTGCTGATGTCTCATATGAGTAAACAGTCTGAAGACTGGACTGCCTTGCCTTGTGTATCATTCACATTTCTGCTCATAGATCATATTCTAGTTTCATTCTGCTTGCCTGTGTCCTCACCCACCCTCATCCTTGACACAAATAAAGAACTCATCTTTTTTTTTCCATATTTATATTTTTGAGCTATTGCCTAAATCTTTGATTTAACATCCCCTATGCTGAGTCCCAAGTGTAATTCCTTGATTACCACTTAGAAACAATGTCTATTATTCTCTTGCCCCATTTCCCTGTATGCCCCATGATGATATCATTGTTAATTAAGTAGCTCAACTCCATATATGCATGAGTTCTTATTAAAAATATATTGCTATATTTATCACCATCAGAAAAGAATAAAGCACTCAGTTTTATATGATACTGTTAGATGCTCTAAAACATAAAATTGATAGTACTGGTTTCTATCCTTTAGAAGTTACTTTATAATGCAAAAATGAGATAAAGATATGACACACATACTTTAAAATAAAATTCTATATTAGTTGAGAGGAGTCATTTGTTATAGTTGTGGACCAAGGGCTTCAGTAGGACCCACCAGAGATGATGGATGGTGATTCATTGTCATCCTATTTCAAGGAATTTCTTAAATGTATTTATCGCTGTTTTTAAGAGGACAGTGATCCACAGCACAGTAATGAAACAGCCATGGCAGCAAGCCCCTCTATCAGCCACATGTTGGTTATTCCCCTCACTGTTTCTCTTCCTCCTTTCTTGTATTTCCAAAAGGTTATATCCTCAGTTGGTAGTTGCAGAATTTTAAATATTTGATTAAAAACAGTAAGTAGTCTTCATTATATAAATGACACCCTTAGTTGCACATGAAAAGACTTAGTCAATGTTACAGAGATGTTAGAAGATTAGTATGGCTAGCACCTACATTTCTTACCCGATGTTACTGCTTTGTAAAACAAGTTCATAGGGAAGAACATTCCTTTTGTCACTTTAGGCTTACAAGGTAAACCAAAGTGCCAAGCTGAAACAGACAAAAATCAAATCAATTATAGAAGAAGTAAGTGATGGATTCCATTAATCAAGAAGGAAAAGATGAGAGCTTCTATTATTCTAGCATAAATAATGGGAATCGGAATATCATTAAACTTCTCAGCATTAATACCAGAAGTAGAAGTCACCAGAATATGGCCAACTGTCAATCAAGTATGCAGGTAGAATAAAGATGCTTTCAGGGGGCTGCAAGATGGCGATGGAGTCGGCGGACGTACCAACTTCCACCCCCCAGAACCAAAGTGGATTACAACTTAATTTTAAGAACAATCATCTGGAAAAACCAACTTTGGGCTAAACCAAGAGGAATCTATAACCAAATATCACTGAAGAAGCCACACTGAGACTGGTAGAAAAAATGGAAATGCGGAGAGGGCTGCCCAGCTCCTGAGAACGAGCAGCAGCCCACAGGGACTTGCATGATGGGAGGGAAGTTTCCCAGAGAGAGGAGAGTCCAGGGACCCAGGACCAAAGTCCCAGCCTGTAGCCCAGAACCTAGAAGAGGCGTATGGGCAGTTTTTAGCTGCAAAACAAGTCAGGATACTGTCTGTGAGAAACAGACAGGTTTCTCAGACCCAGGATTTGTCTTAAAGGGGACCGTACAGAAAACCTCTTTCATAACCACTCACCTGGGGCTCCATGGGATGGGGAGAGCTGAGAGGACAAGAGTAGCAGGAATAGAGTGTAATCTAGGAGGCACAGGGAGAAACACTTTGAGAAACAGCCATTCTAACCCCTGGGCTGAGTCACTCCCCAAATCTAAAGTGAATATTTTTCCTGGAACCAGCAATACCAGCAAAGGGAAGCAGGTCACTAGCCAAACAGAAGCTCACCTGCTGCAGTCAGAGCAAAGAATTGTTCAGAAGCAGGGAGTCATCAGGGGTACAATATTGAGTGCTGAGGTATGAGCTGCATTTCCACCCTCCACACTGCTGAGTGCTCACCAGAGGGCGGGCAGCCATGGGATATGAGAGTGTGGTCCCACTGGTAGGGGAAAAAGCCAGGGGATGGCTGCGGCTATGGCCTGGGTGTGAGTGCAGTCCTGCCCACAGGGGCAGAAGCCAGGGATGACCGTGGCTGTGGACAGGGTACACCTAAAGCGGTCCAACCCCCAGCTGCAGGCATGGTGTGCAAGAGAAGTCCAACCTGAAGTCCTGCCTGCAGGGGCAAGGAAGAATCCGAAGAACCCGCTGAGGCTTGGGACTTGGGACTGGTCACACGAGAACAACCCTGCCCTCAGGGCCAAGGCATGTGACCCCAGCATGCAAGTGCAATCCCGCCAACAGGGGTGGGGCAGAGACCCAGGCAGCCAAGGCTTACAGCCCAGATGTAGGAACACAGTCCTGCCAGTGGGGGTAAGACACAGGCAGGTAGGTGACTGGCCAGGGCTTCCAGGCCAGGCATGTGAATGCAGTCCTGCCTGTGGAGGCAGTGCAGAGCCCAGGTGATAGCCAAGGCTTGCAATCCAGGTACGTCAATGTAGTACCACCAGCAAAGTGAGGCGGAAACCACAGACACCGCAGTGGCAGGCCAGCAATGACCACACCCTTGCCTGAACACCTGAGGTAGCAGCAGAGTGGGTGGTGGGCTTGCAGACAGACCACACGTAGGGAACACAGAGACCACACCCATTGGTCTCCTGTGGCTACACCCTTCTTATAGACAGACAAAATGGGAAGTCAGAGAAATGCAACCTAAATGACTCAACAAGAGAAATCCCCAGAATAAGACCTGAGTAACATGGAAATAACCAAATGCAGAGTTTAAAATAATGATTGTTAGGATGATCAAAGATCTTAGAGCAACAATAGATGCTCTAAGATAGCAAGTATCTAAGTAAAGAGATAGCAAGTGTCAAAAAGGACATTGAAGTAATAAAAAGGAAACAGTCAGAAATGACAAAAACAATATTAGAAATGAAGACCACACTAGAAGGAATTAAAAGCAGGATGGATGAAGCTGAGGATCAAATCAGCGATTTACAGGACAAGATAAATGAAAGCAAGAAAGCAGAGCAGAAAAAATAAAAGGGGCTCAAAAAGTCTGAGGAAACTTTGAGAGCTCTGTGACAACATGAAGAGAAACAACATCTGCATCATAGGGGTTCCAGAAGGGGAAGAGAAAGATTAAAGGATAGAGAATCTGACTGAAGAAATTATACCTGAAAACTTCCCTAAATTGATGAAGAAAAGAGTCACACAAGTTCAAGAAGCACAGAGAGTTCCATTAAGGATGAACCCAAAGAGGCCTACTCTAAGACACATCATAATTAAAATATAAAAATTAAGAGATAAAGAAAGAATATTAAAAGCTGTAAAAGAAAAGCACTCAATTACCTACAGAGGAGCCCCCATAAGGATGACATCTGTCTTCTCAACAGAAACATTAAAGGCTAGCAGGGAATGGCAAGAAATATTCAAAGTAATGCAAAACAAGAGTCTATACCCAAGTCTTCTCTATCCAGCAAGGTTATTGTTTAAAATTGAACTTGAAATAAAAAGCTTCCCAAACAAACAAACAAAAAAAAAACTTAAGAAATTCATTACAACTAAACCAATGCTACAAGAAATGTTAAGGGGCTTGCTGTAAACAGAACAAGGGGTGGAAATCTAGTAAAAGACAAATGTATATTTAAAAAATACAATGGCAATAAAAAACTACATATCAATAATAAACTTAACTGTAAAAGATTAAATGTTCTAATCAAAAGACATAACGTAGCTAACTGGATAAGAAAATAAGACCTATCCATATGCTGTCTACAAGAGACCCACATCAAAACAAAAGATACACATAGACTGAGAGTAAATGGATGGAGAAAAATATTTCATGCAAATGGAAATGAAAAATAAGCTGGGGTAGCAATACTTATATCTGACAAAACAGATTTTAAAACAAAAGCTATAGTAAGAAATAAAGTAGGACACTACATAAAGATAAAGGGAACAATCTAACAGGAAGGTATAACCATTATAAATATCCATGCACCTAATATAGGAACACCTAAATATATAAAGCAAATTTTGATGGACATGAAGGACAAGATCAACAGCAATATTATAATAGTAGGGGATTTTAATACCACACTAACATCAATGGATAGATCCTCAAGAAAAATATTAACAAAGAAACAGCAGACTTAAAGGACACAGTAGATCAACTTGATTTAATAGATATCTTAAGAACCTTTTACCCTAAAGGAGAAGAATATACATTCTTCTCAAGTGTTCATGGTACATTCTCTAGGACAGACCACATTAGGACACAAAATGAGTATCAATAAATTTAAGAAGTTTGAAATCATATCAAGCATCTTCTCAGATCATAATGGAATAAAACTAGAAATCAACTACAATAGAAAAATTAAAAAACATTGAAACACTTGGAGACTAAACAGCATGTTATTAAATAACAAATGGGTTAACAATGAGAACAAAGAAAAAATAAAATATTTCCTTGAAACAAATGAAAAATAAGTACAACAACTCAAAATTTATGAGACACAGGAAAAGCAGTCCTGAGAAGGAAGTTCACAGCACTAATAGCCATACCTTAAGAAGCTAGAGATAGGGCAAATAAACAATTTAACATCTAAAAGATGTTAAATTTTGCATCTAAAAGAACTAGAAAAAGAATAGCAAATAATATCCAGAGGAAGTAGAAGGAAGGAAATAATATGATCAGAGTGGAAAAAAATGACATAGAGGCTAAAAAAACAATACAGAGAATCAATAAAACCAAGAGCTGGTCCTTTGAAAAGGTAAATGAGATAGATGAACCTTTAACCAGACTCACCAAGAAAAAGAGAGAACTCAACTAAATAAAATTAGAAATGAGAGTGGAGAAGTAACAACTGACACAACAGAAATACAAAGGATTGCAAGAAAATACTATGAAGACCTGTGCGCCATAAAATTAGACAACCTAGGCAAAATGAACAAATTCCTTGAAACATATAAATAACCTTTCAAAAATCAATTAGAAGAATCAGAAAACTTAAACAGACCGATTTCATCCAATGAGATTGAAACAGTTATCAAAAACCTCTCAAAGAACGAAAGTCCTAAGCCAGATGGATTCATAGGTGAATTTTATCAAATAATCAAAGAAGAACTAACCCTATCCTTCTCAGCTATTTTAAAAAATTCAAGAGGAGAAAAGACTCCCAAATTCTTTTTATGAGACAAGCATAATACTGATTCCAAAACCAGGCAAAGACACTACAAAAAAAAAAAAAACAACAAAAACTATAGGCCAATGTTCCTGATGAACTTAGATGCTAAAATTCTCAACAAAATATTAGCAAATTGAATCACGCAATGTATGAAAAAAATCATACATAATGATTAGTTAGTATTTATTCTGGAAAGACAAGGCTGGTACAGTATTCACAAATCAATCAATGTGATTCAATACATAAACAAAAGGAAGATTAGAAATCACATGATAATATCAATAGATGCAGAAAAAGCATTTGATAAAATCCAGCATGCATGTATGATCAAAACTCTCAGCAAAGTAGGGATATAAGGATCATACCTCAACATGATAAAGGCATTCTATGACAAACCCAAAGCCAACATCATAATTAATGGGCAAAAATTGTTAAAAATTCCCTTAAAATCAGGAACAAGGCAGGGGTGCCCCTTTTCACCACTCTTATTCAACATAGTTCTGGAAGTTCTAGCCACAGCAATCAAATAAGAAGAAGAGATAAAAGGCATCCAAATTGGAAAAGAAGAAGTAAAACTATCATTATTTGCTGATGATATGATACTGTACATATAAAACCCTAAGATCTCAGTCAAAACACTGCTGGACTGAATAAATGAATTCAGCAAGATGGTAAGATATAAAACAATATTCAGAAATCAGTGCCATTTTTATACACCTACAATGAACTGTCTGAAAGAGAAATCAAGAAAACAATCCCCTTTACTATTGCAACAATAAAAATAAAGTACCCAAGAGTAAATTCAACCAAGGAGGTTAAAGACTTGTATTCAGGAAATTATAGACATTAATAAAGAAAATCAAGGAAGATATAAACAAGTGGAAGCATATGCCGTGTTCATGGATAGGAAGAATAAACATTAAATGTCTATATTATCCAAAGCAATTTATAAATTCAATGCAATTCTTATTAAAATACCAATGACATACTTCAAAGATATAGAAAAAATATTCCAAAAATTTATAAGGAATCAAAAAAGAACACAAATACCTCAGCAATCTTGAAAATGAAGAATAAAGTGGGAGGTATCACACTTCCTGATATCAAGTTATACTACAAGGCCATTGCACTCAAAACAGCTTGGTACTGGCATAAGAACAGGCATACAGATCAATGGAACAAAACAGAGAACCCAAAAATAAAGCCACACCTTTATGGACAATTGATATTTGACAAAGGAGGTAAAAGCATACAATGGAATAAAGACAGTCTCTTTAACAAATGATGTTGGAAAAATTGGACAGATATTTGAAAGAAAATGAAACTGGATCACCAACTTATACCTTTCACAAAAATAAACTCAAAATGGATAAAAGGCTTAAACGTAAGTCATGAAATCATAAACATCCTGGAAGAAAACTTAGGCAGTAAACTCTCCGATATCTCTCATAGCAATATTTTTGCTGATTTATCTTCACGGGCAAGTGAAATAAAGGACAGGATGAACAAATGGGACTATATGAAACTAAAAAGTTTTGCACAGCAAAATACACCATTAACAAAATAAAAAGACAACCCACACAATGGAAGAATATATTCACCAATATGTCTGATAAGGGGTTAATAACCAAAATTTATAAAGAACTTGTAAACTCAACACCAGAAAGGTAAACAATTTAATCAATAAATGGGCAATAGAAATGAATAGACAATTCTCCAAAAAGGACATACAGATGGCCAATAGGGAGATAAAAGCACATTCATCACTAATTATTAGAGAAATGCAAATTAAAACCACAATAAAATATCACCTCACACCTGTCAGAATGGTGTTCATTAACAAAACAACACATAACAAGTGCTGGAGAGGGTGTGGAGAAAAAGGAACCCTTCTGCACTGCTGGTGGGAATGCAGACTGGTGTAGCCACTGTGGAAAACACTATGGAGATTCCTCAAAAACATTAAAAATGAAACTGCCCTTTGACCCAGCCATCCCATTTTTAGAAACATATCCTATGAATACCAAATTTTTGACCCAGTGATCCCACTTTTAGGACTATATCCTATGAATACCAAATCACTGATTCAAAAGAAGAAATGTACCCCATGTTTATTGCAGCATAGTTTACAATAGCCAAGATCTGGAAACAGCCCAAGTGTCTGTCAGTGGACAAGGGGATTAAAAAACAGTGCTGCCTGACCTGTGGTGGCGCAGTGAATAAAGCATCAACCTGGAATGGAATGCTGAGGTCGCCGGTTCGAAACCCTGGGCTTGTCCGGTCAAGGCACATATGGGAGTTGATGCTTCCTGCTCTTCCCCTTTCTCTCTCTCTGTTCCTCTCCCTTATCTCTAAAAAAAATGAATAAATAAAGTCTTAAAAATATTAAAAAAAAAAACAGTGCTACATATACACAATGGAATACTATTCAGCTGTGAGGAAGAAGAAAATCTTACCTTTTGCAGCAACATGGATGGACCTGGAAACTATCATGCTAAGTGAAATAAGCCAGGCAGAGAAAGAAAAATATCATATGACCTCACTCATTTGAGGAATCTAATGAACAATGTGAAAGGAGGAACGGAATAGAAGCAGAAGCGGGATCAAAAAGTCCAGAGGGAAAGCAGTCAGAGGGAAAGTGGAAGAGAAGATGGGATCAGAGAAGGAAAGAAATTAGTGAAATTACATATACATAACACAGCATTATAGAGAACAGGACAGCAAATCCTGGAGGGAAGGGGGGAAGGCATTGCAGGGATGGGGGAAAAGGGGGGCTGAGAGGAACACAGGGGTGGGGGAAGATATATTCAGTGGGACACTTGAATCTATGTAAACACAGTAAGTTAAAACCATAAAAAAAAGATGCTTTCAGAAAAGCGAGTTTGTAAAGTTTTACTCCCCCTGCATTCTTCTTCAGAAGGCTAATAAAGGATGTGCCCCACTAAGATGAGAGTATGACGAATTCAGAGAAAGGAATACAATACAAAGAGCAGAGCCAATTAATAAGAGATGAAAAGCCAGGATGAGAAATATGAGTGAGCAGTGATAGATTCCTAACACAATTTCTTCAGGAAAACACATTGATACATCTCAATGTATTTAGAGCAGAGTGAGATGCTTACCAATGAGACTGAGGTTGAATCAGTGAGAAGTACATAGAAAACTAGCAAGAAGACAGTAGCAGCAAGAAACAACAAAATTGACATACCAGGGAACAAGAGTTGTGCGGAAACATTGCTTTACCATAAATTCTGTTTGCAAAATTATACTAATATACACACAATATTTGTCTATCCAAAATTAAAATAAAATTATATTGGAGAATAGGATAAAAAGGGAACTATTAGTAAGTAAGGGTAAAGAAAGCTAAGAAAGTTAAAACCTTTTTTCCCCCAGAAACAGAAGTCAATAAGTACAGCCTAAAACAAAAAACACCATAAAATAGCAAATCAAGCATGTTATTTTGGGACATGAAAGTAAATACCAAAATAATTATTAAAATTTATGGAAGAGCCTGACCAGGCGGTGGCGCAGTGGATAGAGCGTCAGACTGGGATGCGGAAGACCCAGGTTCGAGACCCCGAGCTCACCAGCTTGAGTGCAGGCCCATCTGGCTTGAGCAAAAGCTCGCCAGCTTGGACCCAAGGTCGCTGGCTCCAGCAAGGGGTTGCTCAGTCTGCTGAAGGCCTGCGGTCAAGGCACATGTGAGAAAGCAATCAATGAACAACTATGGTGTCACAATGGCAACGAAAAACTAATGATTGATGCTTCTTACCTCTTTCCGTTCTTGTCTGTCTGTCCCTATCTATCCCTCTCTCTGATTCTCTCTCTGTCCCTGAGGAAAAAAAAATTGATGGAAGAGAGAAATGTGTGTGTTTGGGGCCAGGTTAAGATTCTATTGTTACTTTTTTCTTATAAAATTTGCAAATTATTTGAGCCTTAACATATATATATATTGCTAGCTATCACAGGAATTTTAAATTTATTTCTAAACAGTTATATATATGTAAGAATATTTCAGGTGACAGATATTAATAATGCAATAAGCTGTAGGAGAAAGTAGTACCAAGGCTTGATACTCCCCAAAACTGCAGAAAGTGAAAAACAACTATTAAGTATCGAATGGTAATGATACTTTAATACCAAAACTCCACCTTTTCAAAATTTTTTCTTCTGAAAGCTATTTTGGAATGGAGGAAAGAAGGAATGTATGACAGGAGAAGTTAATGAGTATAAGCAACCAATTTAAAAACCCACAGGGAACTCAACGAAGACCCTTCATATTTGCACTATTTATTGTCATTAATCTTTCTTATGTAATAAGAATCATTTGTTTAGTCTGAAATCAACATGTAACAATTCCTCACCTCTGACAGCCACAAGTATATGTCATAAAACTAATGTATGCTGAAGGGTGATAATAAGTTTAGACAAAAGAAAATCAAAGGTGACTCCCAGAATTCTTACAACAAATTCATTAAATGCTATGGTCTGAATGGTTGTGTCCTCTAAAATTCACATGTTGGAATCTTAATAATCTAATGTGATAGTGCTAAGAGGTGGGGTCTTCAGGAGGTGATTATGTCATGAGGTGGAGCCTTTGTGAATGGGATTAGTTTTCTATAGAAGGGGTCGGGGTCCCCAAACCCCTTTCAGCCTTCTAAAGATACAATGATAAGTCTATTACTACCTGGAAGAGGGTCCTCACCAGACCATGCCGGTACCCCCATCTTGGACTTTGTGAAATAAATTTTGTTTTTTCTAAGCCTCCCAGAAGCTGACCTTTTGTTATAGCAACCCAACTGGACGAAGACTCTGGTGTTCTGCATCAGTGGGAATCTTGTTCAGTGCACTGAAAAATAATTCAGGGTAGGTGGAACTCCAATCTTATGGAAAAAGTCATTACAGCTACTAAAGACACTTTATTAAGAACCTGATTTTGCAATGCACTATAAAAAGAAAAAGTCACTGTTCTCTCATTTATAATCTGGCACAGTTACATGAGTGAGGGGTGACAAGGCCTTTCAGTTGAACATTGAAGAACACCTTTGATTGATAGTGTCATATATATCTTGTATGTGATCAGAAGACAGCATTTTAGGGAGCAGAAAAGCACCATAGTCATTGCTACACATGCCTTTTGACTCACAAGTTTACTATGAGGAAACTTTCCCCCCAAGTTCCCTTTACATATGAGTATATATGCACAAAAATGTACATTACAGTATTATATATGAGCAAAAAAAGAAATGCTTAAACTGTCTACTAATTTTAGAATATCCAAGTGATACATCTGAATTATTAAAAACCCATCTAAATATATATGTACATACACAACTATATTTATGAGTGTATACATGTAAAGACATATAACACACATATCTGTATTACACACACTCAGTCATGAACATATATATGGTAATATACCCTAGACAATTTTTAATAAAAAATTTAAAAATATACTGCTCACAAAAATTAGGGGATATTTTATTGCTTCACATTCATTTTGAAATATCCCCTAATTTTTGTGAGAAGTATAGTCTGCTGTGATCCCATTTATATTATCAAAAGATATACATGTATGTACACATGAGAATTTCAATGCATAGGCTGGGCCCTAGGAGAATGCATATCCCTGGTTGGTCATGATTATGTCTGGGGGCCTATGTGGAAAGGGTGAGGGCTTAGAAAAAGCCATGTGGGGTAGTGGTTAAGGCTACAGGCTTTGGTACCAGACCTCCTAAGTTTGAATCTTGGTCACTTACTCTATGTCCTCTCTAGATCCTGCAGCTTCCTCATCTATAAACTATATGTGTGCGTGTGAACATTGCTTAGAACAGACTTGGCACATCATTAACATTATATAAATCGGCAAGCACAAAGCAAACATTCATGAGTATTATGAAGAGAGAATTTTAGTTTTTATGCTATAACTGCTATTTTATTTAACTTGTGTGCTATACCAAAGCATTATTTTATAGCCCAATATTAAGAAGTCCAAATCCAGGAATGTTGATGTTATTGCTCAAATGGTGATGAAATTGTGTAAAACGTCAAGGTGTTAAATTCCAAGATCTCCTGCTTATTCACTGCTAAATGAACTACGGTACTCAGAGTAAATAATTACCCCCTCTACCATCTCAAGGGCAAGAAATTACTGCTCTTTCTCTCTAATGAATCCCATAGTGCAGTGTACCCAGCGGGTGTGTGCTAAATGTTTACTGATAATGATAATGTTGAGGGTGCTGTTGGCTATGAGACACTATAAAGCTTAATTTAAAAGCCATCAAGAAAATGTAGCCCAGAAAATGGCCCTTCTGAATTCTATCTGCATGGAAAATGTAATCTAGCATCTAAATTCTGTTAGATTATTAATGAAGTAATTCAGTGCACCTTGGACTATTGATTGTTGTTTGGTACCATCCTGAGCTTTTGCTCATTAGCATGACCTAATTAGTTTCAGATGATTCAGAGGACACAGCAAAATCCATTTCTATTATTTTAGTATTAAAAGTTGGTTGCCTATAAGTACTTTCTAAGTTAAATGCGCAAAATGGATGCTGGATGTCATCAACTAAATTATATGTAATCCCTGCAGCAAGATTTGCTGTAGTGTAATTGTTTTCTATTTTCTTAAATTGCAATGTTACTTTGTTTTCACAATGACATGATCCTTTTCCATGTGTTTAAGTAGTCCATGAATTAAGATAATAACTTAATGGGGAAATGATGATATCTCTTCATTCTAGCTCCATCCCAGTTTTTTTTGGAGGAGGGCACCAACTTTTTATTTATGGGTTACTTTATTGTTCTTCTGCAATCATTGAAGCATCAGCAAGATAATATATCAATGACAATTATTGCTCCTATAAAAGAAATCTAAAATTAATTTTTTTGTTTTTGTTTTTGTCACAGAGAGAGAAAGAGTCAGAGAGAGGGACAGATAGGGACAGACAGATAGTAAGGGAGAGACATGAGAAGCATCAATTTTTTGTTGCGGCACCTTAGTTGTTCATTGATTGTTTTCTCATATGTGCCTTGACTGAGGGGCTAGAGCAGACTGAGTGACCCTTGCATCGAGCCAGCGACCTTGGACTCAAGCTGGTGAGCTTTGTTCAAATCAGATGAGCTGGCAACCTCAGGGTCTTGAACCTGGTCCTCCGTGTCCCAGTTTGATGCTCTATCCACTGTGCCACTGCTTGGTCAAGCTAAATTAATTTTTAATGTTGGGTCTCTGACTCCTTGAGGCTGGTATGATGGCAGTTTCAGGAATAAAAAAAAAAGATACTCTACTTGGAAGACATGTTGCAGGAACACAAGCCAGGACTGTAAGGGATAAGAGACATTCACAATGGAAGATTCTCTCTCCATAGCTCTATCCACTGTAATCTGAACAGGGAAATTTTAATATAAAGACTTGTGAACTAATCACAGGATATTATCTTCCTAGAGAATTCTAAAGATTATAGGAATAGTAGATACAGAGAGCAGTGACCACTCTAGGGTGGAGGCAGCACACCCCGGAAGGAACAAACTGGGAAGGCAGCCCCACCCACGCCTGGGATTCAGATCCTGCTGGAGAGAGCACAGATGTGGCCCAGGGAACAGCAGGGAAGTTTGCTGAGGTGCCCAGGGCTGGCCAGGCAGCTGCGTAAGAGATTCACCAAGAAGCTGCCCCTGGAAATTAACGAGACTTAGTAGAATGTCAGCTCAGGTCCCGGCAAAGCCTGGAAAGTCACTGGAAATCCACTTACTGGCGTGATGGTGAGATTTGCAAAGAGGCCTCTGAATGGGATACTCATGAAGCTCATTATAAAAGCAAGGAATGGGGTGTTTTCCTGACTTTGAAACAGCCACTGGCTAGAGTGGTGGCATGATTTCCCTGGTCGGGGGAAGGTGAGTGCCACTTGCAGCCACACACTGTATTATCCAGAGGGAACACTACACCATAACAAGGATAGGAAGCCGCCTTCTTCCTGCCGAGTCCGGCCAGAGCGCCCTCTATTTGTAATCTTGGTCTACGGTTGCCGGCAAAGCAATATGTATTTACACGGTCCCTTTCAGTGTCAAAAAACCAAAGCAAAGAAGCGTAAATTTAAAGTTCAGAGTCAATAAATTGATAACTGATACAATAGCCACAACTGGGATATTAGAATTCAGTTTTATTAAAAGACATCCTAGGAAGGACTTTCCTAAAATTTTTTTTACCATTCTGATATTAATTATATTAATAATTCATTAATTTATTGATTTAATCAAGAAATACAGTGTGTCCGTAAAGTCATGGTGCACTTTTGACCAGTGACCAGTCAAAAGTGCAGCATGACTTTACGGACACACTGTATTTATTGATCATTCACCATATGACAGGTTCTATCAGTGGTTTTAAACTCTTTTACATTTGGAGACCAGTGAAAATAGGAGAATTATTTCGGGGACTGCAAAGGCAGAAACCACCCTGAGTATAAGTGAATTTGATTAAGATTATTGGGTCTACCTATTATCTTCATACAACATTAGGGTGATTAACTCTATCATAGGCTGGCACAAAATTTCTGGCGGACCTGTCTGCCAACCAGCAGTTAAAAAACACACTATAGCCTGACCTGTGATGGTGCAGTGGATAAAGCAAGGACCTGGAATGCTGCAGTTGCCAGTTCAAAGCTCTGAGGTTGTGGGCTCTAAGCAGGGGAATCATCCACACTATCCCAAAGATTGCCAGCTTGAGCTCAATGTAAAGGTCACTGGCATGAAAAGGTCACTGGTTTTAGCAAAGGAACACTGGCATGGCCCTGGTCAAGGCACATACAAGAAGCTCAATGTATGACTAAAGTGCAAGCAACCAGGAAGGAAGGAAGGAAGGAAGGAAGGAAGGAAGGAAGGAAGGAAGGAAGGAAGGGAGGGAGGGAGGGAGGGAGGGAGGGAGGGAGGGAGGGAGGGAGGGAGGGAGAGAGGCAAATGAAATACATACAGCTTTATTATTAAGAGATCCTGCTTCTTTACCAGCTGTTTCTGAAAACACTTCTGCCATCTTTTTCTTATACTTCCAAAGCTATTTCCAGTTTCAGGAACATCTTTTATTTTATATTTTTCAGGCCTTAATACTAAACAATGTAATACACAAGTCAGATTTATAAAGCACTAAATATACTTGACCAAAAATGTAAAGATTCTTTGAGAAAATCTACACTAGCTGGCAATCATAGTAACTGTCATGATTGCCTGTACTAACTTATCTGTCTAGGAAATATTGAATATCTTCCTTGTTCTTTATTTCTGTCTCCATGTATGGGAATTTATATTTTTCTGGCCAAGGTCATCTCAGAGCTGCTTTCAGGGCTTTTAATTTCCCCTCACCTTTAAATCTACACAGAGTCCTGTCTCTGCTTTCACTAGATTGCCTTCTCTCTTCTTCTCCTTACAGTAAAGATGCTTTGGCTGTGTGTATGAGAAAACTAAAATGGCTTGAGTCTTGATGAAAATATATTATCTCACATAATAAGAAGTTTCTAAGTAGGGCGGCTCCAGGATTGTCTAATTCAGCAACTCTTCAGTCCATATTTTTTCCATCTTCACACTTCAACTGTCTCAAAGTCTTGGCTTTGTTTCTCAGACAAATTCCCCTTTGGAAGCAAGATGACCACAGTTCCAAGTATTAGGTGCACATATGACCACATCCAATGTGTGTACAAGGTACTCCTTCAGGAGCTGAATGCCATAGGCCAGCCTAACACACCTACAACATTGAAGAGAATAAAAAACACCACAAATAATTTAAAAGAAAAGATGTGACCTAAGTAAGACCCAAGAAAGGAAAGAAATTTAGAGAAAAAGTCTTTCATGCTCCCTAATTTTCCATTTTTCAACTTTAGCAACATGGGAGGCCTTTTTCTCCATGTGGGGAGTGAGTTGTGACAATGGCAAAGGAAGGAAGAAGAAAAAATAAAGAACTAAGAAAGAAGAAGGGAGATAAATAGCCTACTATTCCCTTAGGCCAGACCTTCAAATGTCAGGAATATCATTAAAAACGCATATTTGGAGGACTAACCCCCTGAATTTCTCATGTTGTTACAATGGCTAATAGAACGTAAGTTAGAAAACAGTGTTCTAGTGGTTACAATGCAGTGCTGACATTTGTGGACGTGAAATAAAGAATTTAAAACTGGGTGAAGTTGGGTGATTTGGGTTCAAAGAAGAAGAGTGGGAGAGAGCAAGGAAGGCTATGCCCATTAATACAGGAATGAGCACCGAACCCTCCTGCAACCAAACCCTAAACCTGTTTGGCAACAGCTCTTGGGTGACAGCGGGAATTAAGGCAGATTCAGTAGTCATGAAAAGAATGGGATAATTTGAAAATATATTTTTGAAGGAGCAATTTAAGATCTTAGTGAGGATACAGCTAGGGGCGGCGAGATGGCGATAGAGTAGGCAGATGTTCCAACTTCCACCTCTCAGAACCAAAGTGAATTACAACTTAATTTTAAGAACAGTCATCTGGAAAAGCCAACTTTGGGCTAAACCAAGAGGAATCTATAATCAAAGATCACCAAACAAGTAACACTGAGACTGGTAAGAAAGCAGAAATGCAGAGAGGGCTCCCCAGCTCCCGGGAGGTCTGGAGGGACTTGCATAGTGGTGAGGTTTTACCAGAGAGGGGAGGGTCCAGGGCCCCAAGACTGAAGCCCCAGCCTGCAGCCCCAGAGCCTAGAAGGTGTACGGATAGTATTTAGCTGCAAAACAAGTCAGGATACTGTTTGTGAGAAAGAGACAGATTTCTCAGACCCAAGATTCATCTTAAAGGGACCACACAGAAGTCCTCTTTCACAACCAATCACCTGGGGCTCTGGGGGATGGGGAGAGCTGAGAGGACCAGAATAGCAGGAAGAGAGTATAATCTAGGAGGCACAGGGAGAAACACTTTGAGGGACAGCCACACTAACCCCTGGGCTGAGTCACTCTATAAATCTAAAGTGAATATTTTTCTTCAAACCAGCAATACCAGCAAAGGAAAATAGGTCACCAGCCATACCGAAGTTTTCCTGCTACAGTCAGACCAGAGTTTCTTAGAAGCAGGGAGTCTATCAGAGACACAGTATTGAGTGCTGAGGTCTGAGTTACAACACCACACCCACACTGCTGAGTACTCACCGAAGGGCAGGCAGCAGCGGGTCGCAGGAGTGAAGTTTTGTTGGAGGGGGTGGAAGCCAGGAGCTGGCTGCAGCTGCGGCCCAAGAATGTGAACATAGCCCCACCCATGGGGGCAAGGCAGAGGCCAGGAGCTTCCCAAGGCTTGCTGCCCTGATGCGTGAAAGCAGTCCTGCCCACGAGGGCATAGCAGAGGCCAGGGAACTGGCCCAGGTTGAGGCATAGGCATGCAAAAGCTGTACTGCCCATGAGGGTGCGGTGGAGGCTGGGGGCTGGACAAGGCTTGCAACCCAGATGCATGAACGCAATCCTACCCACATAGGTGAGGCAGAAGGCGCAGCAGTAGGCTGGCGCCAGCAATGCCCATGCCCAAACACCCGAACTGGCAGCAGCAGTGGTGGCAAGCCTATGGACAGACCGTACCTCGGGAACACAATGGCCACAGCCATTGGGCTCCTGCCGCCACATCCTTCTGAGGGCTGAAAAGAAAGAAATATTAAAATAAAATAAAATAGAAGGTTGGATAGAATGACACCTAAATCTAAGGGGCAAGCCACATCCAATACCTTACTTAACCCTGATTTATAGTACTGAGCCCAACAAGTAGCCACCAATAAGAGGTGGCAAGAAGCAGATCTCGGGAACCTGAACATTTAAACGAACATCCTCCAGGACAAAAGTAGATAAAAGCCAGCCTGAGTATATATTAACAAGGACACCTGGGCTCAGTAGAGGAAGCCACAGGATCTGGATCACCTGTTGCTCCAAAAAGGTAGATAAGGGCCAGCCATAGGCAGTGACCCTCACTGGTCTGTGCCAGGCTCCAGCCAAGTAGGTCCAGGAAGGGCACATCCAGAGGCCAGATATGAAGAGCACCAGTTCAGGACCTAACAAGCCTTGTTAGAGTGACATCTTAAGGAAGGGCTCCTCACACCTGACCCAGTTAAGATATAGGAAATGGAAAAGCAGCTCTACTAGTTAAAGAGAACACAACTCGAACAAGCCTACAAACCACAAACAGAAAACATGGGAAGGCAAAGGAACATAAGCCATATGAATCAACAAGAAAAATCTCCAGAAAAAATCTGGATGAAATGGAAAAGCAGAGTTTAAAATAATGACTGTTCAGATGCTTAACGATCTCAAAACTACAATGGATGGACTTAATGAGCACCTAAGTAAAGACATTGTAAGCATCAAAAAGAACACTGAAATCATAAAAAAAAAACCAGACAGAAATGACAAACACAATATCAGAAATGAAGACTACACTAGAAGGAATGAAAAGCAGGCTCAATGAAGCAGAGAATTGAATCAGCAACTTAGAGGACAAGATAAGCAAAAGCACAGAAGCAGAAGAACAAAAAGAAAAGAGGATCAAAAAGTCTGAGGAAACTCTAAGAGAGCTCTGTGACAACATGAAGAGAAACAATATCTACATTATAGGGGTTCCTGAAGGAGAAGAGAAAGAACAAGGAATAGAGAACCTGATTCAAGAAATTATAGCTTAAAATTTCCCTAAATTGATGCAGGAAAGAATCTTACAAGCTCAAGAAGCAAAGAGAACCCCATTAAAAAAGAACCCAAGCAGACCCATACCAAGACACATCATAAACAAAATACCAAAGCTAAGAAATAAAGAAAGAATACTAAAAACTGCAAGAGAAAAACAGTCTATCATCTACAAAGGAACCCCCATATGGATGACATCTGACTTTTCAACAGAAACACTAGAGGCCCAAAGGGAATGGCAAGAAATACTCAAAGTAATGCAGAACAAGAACCTACAACCAAGACTTCTTTATACAGCAAGGCTATTGTTTAAAATAGAAGGAGAAATAAAAAGCTTTCCAGACCAAAAAAAAGAAAAAAAACCTCAAGAAATTTATCACAACCAAACCAATGCTGCAAGAAGTGTTAAGAGGCCTACTATAGACAGAACAAGTTGGAGGAAAAAATCTAGTAAAAGAGGAATGTAGATTTAAAGAATAAAATGGCAATGAACAACTACATATCAATAATAACCTTAAATGTAAATAGATTAAATGCTCCAATCAAAAGACATAGGGTAGCTGAAAGGATAAAAATACAGAACCTGTACATATGCTGTCTACAGGAGACCCACATCAAAACAAAAGATACACATAGACTGAAAGTGAAAGGATGGAAAAAATAGTTCATGCAAATGAAAATGAAAAAAAAGCTGGGGTAGCAATACTTATATTTGACAAAATAGACTTTAAAACAAAGGCTATGGTAAGGGATAAAAAAGATCACTACATAATTATCAAGGGAGCAATTCAACAGGAAGAAATAACAATTATAAATATCTATGCAGCTAATATAGGAGCACCTAAATATATAAAGCAGACTTTGATGGACATAAAGGGTGAGATCAACAGCAATACTATAACAGTAGGGATTTCAATACCCACTAACATTACTGGGTAGATCCTCAAGAAAAAAATTAATAAAGAAAATTAATTAAGAGACACACTAGATCAACTGGATTTAATAGATATCTTCAGAACCTTCCACCCTAAAGCAGCAGAATATACATTCTTTTCAAGGGCTCATGGTACATTCTCTAGGATAGACCACATGTTAGGGCATAAAACAAGCCTCAACAAATTTAAGAAGATTGAAACCATATCAAGCATCTTCTCTGACCACAATGGCATGAAACTAGAAATCAACTACAATAGAAAAACTGAAAAATACTCAAACACTTGGAAACTAAACAGCTTGTTATTAAATAACAAATAGATCAACAATGAAGGAAGAAATAAAAAATTCCTTGATTAATGAAAATGAGCATACAACAACTCAAAATTTATGGGACACAGCAAAAGCAGTCCTGAGAGGGAAGTTTATAGCACTACAGGCATACCTTAAGAAGCTAGAAAAAGCTCAAATAAACAACTTAACCCTGTAACTTAAAGAATAAAAAAAGAACAGCAAGTGAAGCCCAGAGGAAGTAGAAGTGAGAAAATAATAAAAATCAGAGTAGAAATAAATGATATAAAGGATAAAAAAACAAGAACTGGTTCTTTGAAAACGTAAACAAGATAGATGAACGTTTAACCAGACTCACCAAGAAAAAAGGAGAGAGGACTCAAATAAATAAAATTAGAAATGAGAGTGCAGAAGTAAAAACTGATGCAGCAGAAATACAATGGATTGTAAGAAAATACTATGAAGAACTGTATGCCCAAAAATTAGACAACCTAGGTAAAATGGACAAATTCCTTGAAAAATATAATCTCTCAAGAATTAATTTGGAAGAATCAGAAAACCTAAACAGACTAATTACTACAAATGAGATTGAAACAGTTATCAAAAGACTTGCAACAAACAAAAGCCCTGGGCCAGATGGTTTCACAGGCGATTTCTATCAAGCATTCAAAGAAGAACTAACTCCTATCCTTCTCAAGCTCTTTCAAAAAATTCAAGAGGAGGGAAGACTTCCAAGCCTTTTTTATGAGGCGAGCATAATTCTGATTCCAAAATTAGGCAAAGACAACACAAAGAAAGAAAACTATTGGCCAATATCCTTGATAAACTTAGATGTTAAAATTTTCAACAAAATATTAGCAAACTGGATCCAGCAACACATGAAAAAAAAATAAAATACATCATGAGCAAGTGGAATTTATTCTGGGGAGTCAAGGCTGGTACAATATTTGCAAATCAATAATGTGATTCATCACATAAACAAAAGGAAGAAGAAAAACCACATGAGAATATCAATAGATGCAGAAAAAGCATTTGATAAAATCCAGCACCCATTTATGGTCAAAACTCTCAACAAGTGGGAATGCAGGGTTCATACCTCAACATAATGAAGGCCATCTATGACAGACCCACAGTCAACATCAATGGACAAAAGTTAAAAGCAATCCCCTTAAGATCAGGAACAAGGCAGACGTGCCCCCTCTCACCACTCTTATTCAACATAGTTCTGGAAGTCCTAGCCATACCAATCAGACAAGAAGAAAAAATAAAAGGCATCCAAATTGGAAAAAAAGAAGTGAAACTATCATTATTTGCTGATGACTTGGTACTATACATAGAAAACCCTAAGTTGCAGTCAAAAAACTACTGGACCTGATAAATGAATTCAGCAAGATAGCAGGATATAAAATTAATACTCAGAAATCAGAGGCATTTTTATACACCAACAATGATCTGTCTGAAAAAGAAATTAAGAAAACAATTCCCTTCACTATTGCAACAACAACCACAAAAAATAAAGTACTTAGGAGTAAATTTAACCAAGTAGGTTAAAGACATGTACTCGGAAAATTATAAAACATTGATAAAAGAAATCAAGGAAGATACAAACAAGTGGAAGCATATACTATGTTCATGGTTAGGAAGAATAAACATCATTATAATGTTTATATTACCCAAAGCAATCTATAAATTCAATGCAATTTCTATTAAAATACCAATGACATACTTCAAAGATACAGAATAAATATTTCAAAAATTTATATGGAACCAAAAAAGAACACAAATAGCCTCAGCAATCTTGAAAAAGAAGAATAAACTGGGTGGTATCACACTTCCTGATATCAAGTTATACTACAAGGCCATTGTACTCAAAACATCTTGGTAGTCACATAAGAACAGGCATATAGATAAATGGAAGAGAATAGAGAACCCAGAAATAAACCCACACCTTTATGGACAATTGATATTTGACAAAGAAGGTAAGAGCATACAGTGGAATAAAGACAGTCTCTTTAACAAGTGGTGTTGGGAAAATTGGACAGCTACCTGCAAAATAATGAAACTAGACCACCAACTTACACCATTCATAAAAATAAACTTAAAATGGATAAAAGACTTAAATGCAAGTCATGAAACCATAGCATCCTAGAAGAAAACGTAGGCAATAAGCACTTCGACATCACTCTCAGCAATATATTTGCTGCTTTACCTCCATGGTCAAGAAAAGTAAAGGACAGGATGCACAAATGAGTCTAAATCAAATTAAAACGTTTTTGCACAGCTAAAGACAATATGAACAAAATAAAATGACAAACCACACAATGGGAGAACATATTTGACAATATGTCTGATAAGGGGTTAATAACCAAAATTTATAAAGAACTTGTAAAACTCAACACCAAGAAGGTAAATAATCCAATAAAAAAAATGGGCAAAAGAAATGAATAAACACTTCTCCAAAGAGGACATAAAGATGGCCAATAGGCAGATGAAGAAATGCTCAACATCACTAATCATTAGAGGAATGCAAATTAAAACCACAATGAGATATCACCTCACACCAGTCAGAATGGTGCTCATGAGCAAAACAACACAGAATAAGTGCTGGCGAGGATGTGGAGAAAAGGGAACCCCCCTGCACTGCTGGTGGGAATGCAGACTGGTGCTGCCACTGTGGAAAACAGTATGGCAATTCCTCAAAAACTTAAAAATGGAACTGCCTTTTGACCCAGCCATCCCATTCTTAGGAATATATCCAAAGAACACCACATCAATGATTCAAAAGAAGAAATGTACCCCCATGTTCATGGCAACATTGTTTACAATAGCCAAGATCTGGAAATAGCCCAAGTGTTCGTCAGTGGATGAGTGGATTAAAAAGCAGTGGTACATATACACAATGGAATACTATGGGGCCACAAAAAAGAAGAAAATCTTACCTTTTGCGACAGCATGGATGGACCTGGAAACTATTATGTTAAGTGAAATAAGCCAGCAGAGAAAAAAAAATATCATATGACCTCACTCATTTGAGGAATCCAATGAACAATGCGAGCTGAGGAGCGGAATAGAGACAGAGGTGGGATCAATGTGTTCAGAGGGAAAGTGGACAGAGGGAAAGGGGATGAGAGGATAGGATCAGAGAAGGGAAAGAGATTGGTGAAATTATATACCATAACACAATGTTATAGAGAGCAAAAAAGCTAATCTTGGAGTGAAAGGGGGAGGCCATTTCAGGGAGGATGTTGTGGGGAACATGGGGGATGGGGGATGTATTTGAGGGGACACTAGAATCTATGTAAACACAGTTAATTAAAATTAAAAAAATATCTTAGTGAGAAATTACATTTATCCAAGGAGAAGAGAGAAGAATCAAACATGATCACTGAAAAATGATACTGCTAATGACAAAAATGGGGGTAGGAAGATGAGCTTAGATATATAAGGCAAAAGAAATAGGCAGGAACCTGGTGATACATGACCTTACAGTCCATGACAACCATTCTGCACTTTAATTTATGAGTAAAGGGGATCTCTGGAGAGTTCTAAGCAAGAGAGTGAGGTGATCAGGTTTGTGCTACACATCACTTGTTTGCTCCACAATGAATGGAGGGAGAAGTTCGAGGAAACATTTGTAATAATCCACCCAAACACTGCTGTCATCTGAATACAGAGAGTGACTGGAAGTGGGACTGGAGCTATGTGAACAGATTTGAGAGATAGCTGGGAGGTAAATTTAAGTGAGGTTTGATGATAGAACAGAGTAGAAGAGAAAGAACAGAGAGAGTTTCAATGATCATGGCCAGACTTTTGCTGTGGTCTTTCATTAAGTGGAGAACTTGAGAGAAAGAGATTGCATGAATGGGCCAGCGGTGGAGGATGACTCCATTCTTGAGTGTGTTACATTTGAGGCGGCATGAAGCATCCAAGTGGGGATGAGTGGACATGTCTGAAATTCAGTTCTGTGGGCCCTGGGAATGAGGGAAAGCCAGATGTGCCTAGAGGCCTGGTGGGATGGCCCCACATCAATACATGAGGCCTTCTGGAAAGTCAGTCCAACACAACTTTGGTTGGAGAACTGATCCAAAAAGGAAAGATAAATTTTGAGCACTGCATGGCTTATAACTCAGATGTCCTCCAGTTCACCTCAGGAACCCACCCTGATTTCTTGGGGGAAAAAAGACCTTAAAAAAAAAAGAAGAAGAAGAAAAACTAATGTGCTTCCCCTCTGTGATTCCAGCGGATACCAAGAGCGGAAGACATTAGCAACAGTCAGCAGTGGAGACATGAATGGTATTTACTGTGACGAAACTGCATCAGCCACCATGATGGTGCATTTAGGAGTCTTAGCGCTGGTGTTCTGTGCCCTGGGCCTGAGCTACCAGGAAAATGGGTGGAGTCTGTGATGGGCATTGGTGAAGAGTGGCCGTTCTGATGACTATCACACAGAGGAGCTTAGAAGCTCATCTCACTTGTGTTGATGTGTGTAAATATAAGAGCATGTTAGCAAACAGTAAACTAACTAGTAGAGCACACATGACCCCCTCAGCCATCAGGGTCCCATAGGGAGCTGTGCTTAGGCCAGGCATGACTGAACACACACCATGAGAAAGGCTCTTTGCGGAGCCCACCCCACTAGTGCACTACATAGGCATAGGGGCAGGACATGCCTAGACCAATATGTCATAACAGAAATTTTCTGACCACCTAAAGCAGAAAGTCTCTGGACTTTAGTAGCTGGTACGAGCCTATTTATCAGTTGAGCTAGTTCAGACCTGCTGAGCCAGCTCTTTTTCAGGCTATTAGGGCAGGAGAGGAAATGAGGTGCCGGAGCTCTTCAGCTTCTTCTCTCCTTAATGATACCTGTGAAAGATGCACTTGCCACTGCAAACCCTAATCTTAAAGGGGAGAAAATACTCGGTGCTGCAAGCAGACTAGTCGTAGGAGGGCAGAAACGGTAACTCAGGAGAGGGCAGACTTCAAAAATTTCCATTAAAGAAGGGCTTCGATGCATTGTTAATGCTTTTGAAACTCCTAGAACTATCTGAAAAGAAAATATAAGGTAGATTGGTTATTAAAATATATATATATATATAGGAAAGGAGCCAGAGAAATGCTCTTTTGTGTCTCAGAAACAAGTAGCCTGGGAAAAATAGATTTCCCGTATATATACGTGGATTGTATACAGAGATAACTAATCCAGAAAAATGGATTATAACTGCATGTGCATGTGTGCATGTGTGTATGTGTACACACACCCACACACACATATACAAACAGAGAAACAAATTAATATCCTGTGGTTCCATATCAGAAAGTGTAAATCTGACATCATTTTGCTTAAAATAGGTGATATCTTGATCAACAAAAGGGTTAGTATTTTAGTTTTATTTTAAGAGAGAAATATCAGGTACCATAGAAACATGTTTCCCGACCTAGATTTGTTTCTGCATTGAGCTGTAAATGAGGGGTGAGTATGAAAAACAGAACTCAGGAGGCATAGAGGAGAGATGAATTCAATCCTGTTTCTTTCCGTTTTTGTTTCTGTTTTACTCCACCTCAAACTCTACATCAACATGCTCTCTGCTTCCTTAAAGAGTTAAAAGATCTCCAAGGATTAGCAGCATTCATCCTTTTGCTTATACTAAATAGACACAAGCCCACAATTTATTTGTGTGTGCACATATGCACACATATGTGTATTCTTAAATCCTAAATTCTTTACTAATATTTAATAGACATCATCAACTGGACTCCCCCATACCATTCTCCTCTTTTCCTTTTATTAATAAATCACATATAGTCCTTACATTTTACATAAGTTTGAGCTAGCAGAATGTCACTCCGATAGGCTGTATGTCCCTGACCACACTTGCATTTACCAAATTTCCACCAAAATAAAGTAAGCAGCAGGGATCAGTACACCTTCACGTTATTTCCTCACCTTCCTCTCTTTCCTTCTTTTTCTACTTACTGCAGATGGGGACAACTGAAGTAGCCACCTTCTAGAGATGAAGCAGAAATAATACATTTAAAAAAATCAAACATCTATTTTTTTTCCAAGTAGGAAGGGGTGATAGAAAGACAGATTCCCACATGCACCCTGACCAGGATCCACCTGGCAACCCCCATCTGGGGCCGATGCTCTGCCCAGCTGATGATGATACTCACAACCAAGCTATTTTTAGTGCCTGAGGCAGAGGCTCCACAGGGCCATCCTCAGTGCCTAGGGCCAATGCGCTTAAACCAATGAAGCCATAGCTGTGAGAGGAAAAGAGAGAGAAAGAAAGAAAAGGGGGGGGTGGCGAAGCAGATGGTCACTTCTGTGTGTCCTGACGGGGCATAGAACCTGGAACATCCACACACCGGCCAACACTCTAGCACTTAGCCAACCAGCTAGGGCAAACATCTATTCTTTAAGCTTCTTTATTTTTAGGGCTCTCTTATAGCATTCTAACTTGTACCCTATGAAACATATAAAACAATTGAGAATTGCCAACTTATTGCATAGCATGGTATTAAGAGAGGTATGCAGTCACAGTTCTGAAATCTTTAGCATTTATTTTTTATCTAATTCATTTTACTTCCTCAACTCTTTATGTCTACTTTGCTGTGGACAAATTTCAATCATATCTTGTATATCTAGGTTTTTTGGTTAATACTTAAATTTGGCTGACACGTATTTTTAGTTCACTAGGTATTAATATGTGTTTCTGATTCTTTTCCAACACAGTATTTTTCAAGCCACTTTACTTGTAGAAATAAGCTCTGAAGACACCAAATTCCACTCACTGCATTAAATCTATGCATCCTACAGAGAAGGATGATTACATTAAATTAAGTTTCTGTTAGTCTAGCTGATACCCAGTGATTTTCATTATGACAAGGCTGTATTGACTATCATCAAAAGAAATGTCTCAGTACACAGAATTCTAGTTATTGCCTAGTTTGGTAGAAATAAAACTGATGCAGTTTTTGCAATGAAACTAAGACTACAGGGAATGCTCAAACCAATTTCTTTTGTAAAGGCATGATTAATTAGTGTGCTCAGTTTTATCATCTCTCTTTTCAGTTTTCTCAGGGCTTTTCTTCTCCCCTAGAATATAGTTAGAAAAGTATTCTATTTCCTGAAGCTTTAGAGAATATTTGTTATCTTTAAATTTTGAAGAGTTATGAATCATGTTCTTTTGCATTGGAAAAAACTATCAAGAAGTTAGCTGTTTACTTAGTGAGATTTAAAAGCACAAAAATTTTCACTGCCTTAAATTTTCTTCTTCTTGCCACAGTTTCGTTATTAATGTCCCATATTTTTGTTACAGCATCACCTTCAGAAATCCCTCTTCAAAATGTGATCATGACATCTTAAATAGAAAATACATAACATGTTAGCTTTTTGACAAAGACAAAGAATTTTTAAGATTAACTACATATAGTAGATGGCATGAAGTTTGGGATCATAAGGTAGATATATTTTTATTGTAGAAAATAACAACATGCTGAAAAAATTCTATTAGGAATGCTCTAGTGGACATTGAGTCATTTAGGAAGCACTAAGACATGTTGCATTATGAGGACATCTTTATTTTATTTTTTTAATCACAGTTTACATTCATTATTATTTTGTATTAGTTTCAGTTGTATAGCACAGTGGTTAGACAACCATATACATTACAAAGTGATCCCCTCAATATTTTAAATATCCATCCGGCACCATACAGAGAGTTATTACAATATTATTGACTATGTTCTCTATGCTGTGCATTACATCTCTGTGATTATTTGGCAACTGCCAATTTGTACTTCTTAATCCCTTCACCCTTTTCACCCAGTTTCTCAACACCCCTCCCCTCTGCAATCATCAATCTGTTCTCTGTATCTATGAGTCAATTTCTGTTTATTTCTTATTTATTTTGTTCTTCAGATTCCAAGTATTAGTAAAATCACATGATACTTGTCTTTCTGTCTGGCTTATTTCACTTAACATATTACCCTCTAGGTTCATCCATGTTGTCGCAAATAGTAACATTTCATTCTTTTATAGAACCAGGTAATAATATTTCATTGTATATATGTACCACCACTACTTTTTCCTCCCTTGCCTATTGATGGGCACTTGGGGTGCTCCCATTTCTCAGCTATTGTAAATAATGCTGCAATGAACACAGAAGTGTGTGTGTGTGCGCGCATGTGTGTGTGTGTGTGTGTGTGTGTGTGTGTTTGAATTACTGTTTTGGGTTTCTTTAGATATATTCCCAGAAGTAGAATCACTGGATCATAAAGCAGTTCTATTTTTAATATTTTTGAGGAATATCCACCCTGTTTTCCACAGTGGCTGCACCAATTTGCAATCCCACAAACAGTTCATGAGTGTTCCTTTTCCTCTACATCCTCACCAACACTTGTTGTTTATTGATTTAATGAGGATAGCCATTCTGACAGGTGTGAGGTGATATCTCATTGTGGTTTTAATTTGCATTTCTCTGACAATTAGTGATGAGCATCTTTTCATATGTTTATTGGCCATCTGTATGTCCTCTTTGGAGAAGTGTCTATTCAGGTCCTCTGCCCATTTTTTTATTGGATTGTTTTGGATTTTGTTTGTTTCTTTGTTATTACTTTGTTGTACAGTTGTGTGAGTTTTTTAATAAATTTTGGATATTAACCACTTATTGAATATATCATTGGCAAATATTCTTTTCCATTCCAAAGGTTGGCTTGTTTTGTTGATTGTTCCCTGTGCTATGCAAAACCATTTTATTTTGACTTAGTCTTATTTGTCTATTTTTTTTCTGTTTTCCTTGTTCAAGGAGGTATATCAGAAAATAATGCTAAGAAAAATTTTAGGGAGTTTACTGCCTATTTTTTCTTCTAGGAGTTTTATAGTTTTGAATCTTCTGTGTCTTTAATTTATTTGAGTTTATTTTTGTTAGGACATATTATTGGCAGAATTTTAATGAGGTCTCAGAAGTATAACACTAACATATTTCTGCATACAACTAGTTTACTTATTTTGATGGCTGTATAATGTGTATGCAGGAGAATGAAGAAAGTAGACACTGAACTATTCAGGAATGGTAGGGCATCAGGTGCCAACTTGAATAGTTCATGAAAAAAATAAAAGCTCTATCTGCTGGACTTGAAAGTATCTTGTAGACTCAAAAGAAATTTTTTTAAATATTCAAAAAATTAACAATAAAAAATGTATTAATGAAAAATGTTTATTTCACCCATATTCTTTCAACTCACTTGTAGTTTTCAAATATAACTTGCCACTTCCTTTGAGTACAGAATCTGTAACTAGGTTATCTGAGTGCAAATTACAGTTCTGCCACTTATTACCTGTGTGATACAAGCAAATTAATTCACCTATCTGTTCTTCAGCTTCTCCATTTATAAAACGTAAGAATAAAGCTAGAGCCTGACCAGGCGGTGGCACAGTGGATAGAGCATCGGACTGGGATGCAGAAGACCCAGGTTCGAGACCCCGAGCTCGCCAGCTTGAGCACGGGCCTATCTGGCTTGAGCAAAAGCTCACCAGCTTGGACCCAAGGTCGCTGGCTCCAGTAGGGGTTGCTCGGTCTGCTGAAGGCCCACGTTCAAGGCACATGTGAGAAAGTAATCAGTGAATAACTATGGTGTCGCAACGGCAACGAAAAATTAATGATTGATGCTTCTCATCTCTCTCCGTTCCTGTCTGTCTGTTCCTATCTATCCCTCTCTCTGACTCTCTCTCTGTCCCTGGGAAAAAAAAAAAGAATAAAGCTAGATAACATTTACAAAGCACTAAAGTATTTATGGGTATATATTTATTGATAAACATTGGCTGTGATTATAGAGTAAACTTTGTTCATAAAATATTTTCAAGTTGTCATAAATATACTCCAATATTACTAATTACAATAATACTAGTGTAAGGCCCTGGCCAGCTTGCTCAGTGATAGAGCATCAGCCTGGCATGTGGAAGTCCCAGGTTCAATTCCTGGCTAGGGCACACAGGAAAAGCGCCCATTTGTTTCTTCACCCTTTCCCCTCTACGTTCTCTCTGTCTCTCTCTTCCCCTCCTGCAGCCAAGGTTCCATTGGAGCAAAATTGGCTTGGGCGCTGAGGATGGCTCCATGGCCTCTGCCTCAGGCACTAAAATGGCTCCATTTGTAATGGAGCAATGCACCAGATGGGCAGAGCATTGCCCCCTGGTGGGCATGCTGGGTGGATCCCAACCAGGCACATGCAGGAGTCTATCTCTGCTTCCCCACTTCTCACTTCAGAAAAATACAAAAAAAAAAATTAATACTGATTTTTCTAAATTTATCACTAATAATATATCTTTCACAATAAGTCACAATTTTCATTTTCTCTACATTAAACATTTGCTATTTCTCATAAGATTGATAAAAATTATTTTCTCTTTCAGGGATTTAGAAGTGTTATGCAAAGACATAGAAAGAGCAACATTTTTCTAAGGAAGACTTTAAAAACTGCTTGGAACTACAAGGGCTGTGTGCTTTAGATAACAACACACTTGGGGCCATACTTCATAGAGATTATATGAGCCAGCTTAGACTATGAAAGCAATACTCGTAGTTGCCTGGCATCGTGCTATCTTCTGGGAAAGCTGTGTTAATGAAATGTGGTCTCAATTTCTTGGGCTAGTGGTTTTTTGGTCATTATCAAAGAAATATAGAAGCTTTCCTGCCCAGAACCCTGACGCTGAGAATTAGATAACCTCCACAAAACACGCTCAGCAAATTCTCATGATGTCAGTCCTCTGGGCAGTTGTCTGAGGCAGCAGGTCATGGCTGTGTCTTCTTAGCAATATTCCCACAAAGTGAGAATGAGGTGGGGGTTGGGGGAGCAACTTTTCTCCCTCTATCCACCAAATAAATAAATGAATCACACTAAGTCTGTCTAGCTCTGCCATGAACATTTCTCTAATGCAAGAATCCCTATATTTTTTTTCCATTAAAATAGATTTTTCTGTTTTCTCTAGATGAGGCATATTTTTGACTCAGTAATTTAGATCCCAATGCAGAAGTTTAGTGAGTCAACTGCAGGGGCCTGTAGCATTGTTTGCCACGAAGCTGCTCTGTGTTAGAATGTTGAGTAAGCTCCAACAGAAACAGAGGGGAAGAGTAAGAACACTAATGTTCAGGACTTCATCCTCCACCAAGACCTTGGCTTCTTGTACACACAGGGAAGGGATTACCCTGTCCTGTCTGTTCTCTTTTCTAGATTTTTACATTTGAAAATAGGAGGAGATAATCTCACAAGAATGTGTAGGAACCCAAACTTGATTTATGAGGAGAGAGGAGAGAACTTGGAAGTTAGTGAATAGTTGAGGATATTCTTCTTACATTAGACTAGTGTTATTTTAATTTCTCTCTGTACTTACCTCTATAAAGCCCTTTGCAAACTGATTTCTCTCACTTAAACTGTGGCAGTTGTCAATGTTTATTTTTAATATTCTATATCAAGAGTATTTTGAACACAATGACCGACATGTTCAATTGCACACTTGATACAGTTTCTTTTTTTATTGTAAGTCAATTTGCTATCAGTCATTTTCTTTTTCTTTCCTGCCCTCTGGGATAATTGGCTTCCTTCTGATCTTCTTGGACAATTACCATTTGATTCATCAAAGACCTGCTCTAAATTATACCTACCCTTTCGGCTTTCTCTCAAAGAATAACCAGAGTAAGAGAGGCATTGAATGAAATATTGGTAGTATCCATTTATATTATCCAGTTTGGTATCATCCCCAAGATCATCTATGCTGTGGAGCTAAAAGCATTAGTCTAGCTGCCCCTCATTCTGTCTAATAGGCTATTCATCTAACTAGCTTCCTATGCTTCAGTTCTAGATTCACTAAGCAATCTTTAAATTATTATTTTTCTTCCCATACAATTCTTCTTGTATGAAAAAGGTGTTTGCCAGACACAAATCATTTGTTTGATTCTTATATTAGTTATTCCTTCCCCAATTAACAAATTAATATTTGGGTTTTATATATTAATTTTGACATTTAATATGGGTCTGGTCCTGAGATGTGGGTAGGAGTGCTAAGAGAGAGAGAGAGAGATACAGAGAGAGAGAGAGAGAAAAGAAAAGAAAAGAAAAAGTCAACTTTTTCAGGCTGAACAGTAACCACCAAGTGATGTCTTCTGAACAGGCTGGTGCCCTTCCCCAGGCGAGCACATACTCCTCAGCCCCACGTGCTTTCCATACACTTGAGACATGTTATTTATCTACATTGATAATGTTACACTCTCTATCATTTGACTTCATGGTCCCAGACACAGATTCAATTACTGGCTTGTCAAAAGTAATCTGACACACAGTCGTCATTACATGGCAAATGAACATTTAAGTGGTCATTTCTATAGTCACCATACAAGACCACTGCACAGACCATACAGTCATTCCAGGTGTACTCATTATCCATACACAATGCTGTGTAATTACTCCAGGGTGTGAGAAGAACCTTGAGAATGTATATATTATGTGTAGTCCTAACAGTGCTTCTATCTGGATGTCTACAAGTGAAAGATAAGCAGTACACTGCATGTGGACTCATTTATTTTACTCACTGTGCTTTAGATTTTATTTATTCATTTTAGAGAGAAGAGAGAGAGAGAAGGGGGGAGGAGCAGGAAGCATCAACTCCCCTATGTGCCCTGATCAGGCAAGCCCAGGGTTTTGAACCAGTGACCTCAACATTCCAGGTCGACACTTTACCCACTGCGCCAACACAAGTGAAGCTATTTTACTCATTTTAATTATCAATGAGGTAGACTGCTCAGCAGAGAAGCACATGTGCTATTTCAGATGATCAGGGAGTCTTCATGGGAATATAGCTGGTTAAACTCCTTGTGATTATTCTGTTTTGTCTTGGCCTTAGCTTCAAAACCAATCAAAATTACTCTTATTTATGCTTTACCAAATGTATTCATACACATGTCAAGTAGGTGAAGCAGATAAGGTACATAATATTATTCTCATTTGATCAATGAGGAAAAAAATTTGAAAACATTAAATGATTAAACCAAACTTAACACAATCACTAAATGATAGAGCTGAAATTTCAAACCCAACGATCTATGAAAATATGATTCATATATTAGTTTAAACTTTGCAATAGTGATTCTTGCATATTATTGTACTTAAAAGTCAGTGGAGATTCTGCCTAGATATTGGACTAGTCCAAACTCTTAGTTCCTTCCTCCCCAAACAACAGTGATAAAACAACAGCCAGAAACAAAGTAGGAATAACAGGTTTGAATATCCAGCAAAAATCTTTGATGAATTTTAGGGGAAACTGAGGTACTGAGGTTGGGGGGATTTAGACAGAACAATGGTAAGACAGTTTGATAAGAACTTTAAAACTACCTGAATTCAGCAGAAAAAAAAATTTTTAAGAATGTTAGAAAATATAGAGAACAGAAGTAGAAATACTGAAATTGGCATTATAGAAAAAGAGAAAGTAATAATAATGCAAGAAAGAAATGTGTAAAAAATAATGAAGGTACATTTTGGTGAATTAAAGAAAAATAGAAGACTTTAAGATTGAAAGGCCTTAATGAAAAACAAAAGAAAAATACAACACCCAGACATATTGCAAGGAAATTTCAAAACATGAAAGAAAATCTAAAAGCTTCTGAGAGAAAGGACAGAAAAATTCTAAGAAGGAGATATGCTGGGTCAAAAAATAATGCATTTGTAATATTAATTGATATTGGCATGTTATTCTTCATAAAGACTGCATCAGTTTATAGTCCCAAAAACAAAGTGTGAGCTCTGTGTTTCCCAGCAGCTTAGCCAACATAGTGTATTATCAGACTTAGAATTTTTGACATTTTGATAAATGGCATTTCATTGTATTTTTAATTTTCAATGATCTTATTATGGGTGAAGTTTTACATATGTTCACATATTTAAAAGCCACTTGCATATATCATTCACCATAAGCTGTCTATTTAGATCTTCTGTTTACCTTGCTGTTGGTTTTTTGCTCTTTATATTTTTCCTCATTTTGTCACTTGTCTTCTGACTTTGCTTATGGGCAGCAATGTCTGACCTTTACCTAAATAACAATTCCACACCATTTAAACAAATGTATGTATCTTTTATAATTTCTGAATTTTTGATATTATAAGAAAAATTTAACCACTTCAAGGTTAGAATTCCTGGGGAGTTAAAAAACACACACATGCCCAAATTACTAAATACCTACCTTGGAATTTCTGGTTCTGTAATTCTGACTTAAGTCCAAAACTCTGCTTTAGACATTTATGCTTTAATATAACATGTCCTTATATGTTAGATACTCAGCAAGTGATTAATGGTGGCAGTAACCCAAATGTCAATAGGTATTTAACCATCACTGAAGATATAGCTCTAATTCTCAAAAATTATTAATACCCAAAAGGTAAAGTTGTGATTACTTTGAATACTTAAACATTTACAAAAGCATAATGTCAAAAGTTGTAGAACTGAGAAATGGAAGAACGTGATTGATGTTTCCTCGCATGCCCCACTGCAAGGACACCATTCACTTCCATTGTTGCCATTGCTCTTTTTAGATCCCAGGTCACTGAGTACAGATGGCTTAATAGTGCAACTCAGGAAATGCAGAGGGAGAACACAGGCTGGGAGGTCCAGAAACATAGCACTTCTTGTTTTTTTACCTCTATTTATTCTCTTCTCTACACTCAAAGTTATCTCCTTGACATTTATTTCATCAGTAAGAAATTCACCAATTTATTTAGCGTAGCAAATTCCACCATCCCTCCCCCTCTTGTTTGAGCAGGTCTTTAGACATTTCTTAGTTCAGTTGTTCTCAGTCCTGACTGTACAATAAAATCACCCAGGGAGCTTTATAAAACCCCCAGTGCCTGAGCCTCAAGCCAAGCCAATTAATTTAGAATCTCTGGAGGTGGGGTCTAATGTTATAAAATTGCGCAAGGTGATTCTAATATAGCCAGGATTAAGAACAGCTGGCAGTTCAGTTCACCTTACCTCGTTAATCAAATAACAATTCATGCACAGTGAAAACTGAGCTTAAGAATGCAACAAGAATTTTGATAACCCTTGAGAAATGCTTTTGAAGAATGGCATGTTCCCAAGGATACCATTTCTGGATAGGGTGCTGCAGAAAAAATGTGTTTTCCTAGAGAGCATCATGAAAAACGAAAAACTTGACATTCTTTATGAATTCCAGAATGCCCTGAAAGTTGTTTTTTCCCTTTTTATTTCTTATCACTCTAAAGCAAAGAATGAACATTACAAGCAAATTATCTCTCTTTCTTCCTACCTCTTATTTCTCCACACTCTCCTCTCCCACCAAAATATACATCCTTTTGTTTTCGATATAGCCTACTTTACCAACAAAATAGCGGATATGCAGCAGCATAGAAATTGACTAGAATTTTTTTCAACCAGTTACATGCACTTTTCTAATAGTTAAAGGCATTAGTCACATTGAAACAATTTTCATCTCACTTCCTACATTTTTAAATATGAATGAATGGGCTAATGCATAACTTGTATTCTATAAATTACATACTGGCTTCTGATATTTACAGCAAACCTTCTAGACAATAACCGTTGTTCCCAAACCTAACAATCTGCTTGTGTTTTCTGCAGTTCTACCATTATCAGATGCATAGGACCTGAAAATAGAATTTAATTCTAGTCGTTTCCCCCATTTTCTGCATTTTCTATTTTGACATTAAGTTTTTCTTTCTTCCATTGCCCCTCACGGTAATTTTGCTCATATTCCTACTCAGCAGTTTCAAATAATTAAAGTCTATCTTGTGAAAATAAATTTTATCTACACAGATTTAAATAAGATTATGTTAATGACAATATTATTTGAATACATTTTGGACATTTTGCCTCTATGAAAAGATATAATATGTATTATTTTTTCAAAATAATTGACAATAGAATTCTTTTTTTTCATAAAGTAGCTATTAACATGAAAAAATAACTTGAGGAATAACTGAGTTCTACAGAACACAGTTGAGAAAATGCTCATGTGATCAATTGAAACTCAATAAAAAGAGAATAACCAGTAAAACATCCCTCCACTCCTTGCCTGACCCTTCACCACACTGGTCATTCTCTTCTGGTCTCTCTCTGTGACCTGCACACCATCTTGAAGATTGACATATTCAGATTAAAAGAATATATTTCTCGCTTTATGAAACATATGAAGCAGACAAAAGAACAGATTTGCTCACTACAAATATGAAAGATTATGATTAAAGGTCAAATCTAGTGTATCAGAATGTGTGTAGACTGTTGAAGGTGATGTATGTGCCGTATGTTTCAATGTTTTCCATTGATGCAGATAGCTTTTATTGGACTTACCATGTAGAGATGAGGCTTGTTCTTGAATAACTCATAGTTTCACGTCTACTGAATGTAAAAGTTTTAGTTAAATTTTCTTTGCGGGTACATAGCACAGCAGGAAACCATCATTAGCAATGAACAAAATGAGTAGAGCAGAAGCCAGGTAACCTTTCAATTAACAAAGTACCTATAGAAAATACAAAAGATATATAAAAGTACCTATGGCTATAAAGCACCCCAATGGCTAGCCAGTCCAATCATTTATATGATGATTGAATTCCCTCTACTTAAATGATTTAGTAACTAAGGAGGAGATGACAGTTTCCCCTGTAGTGATATTGTCCAAGCAGATTCTGAAAGGCAAAGACGAAAGTGCAATGAAACTTTGTGTGAGATTGATCACTAACCTAACTGATCTTCACAGTCCCCTCTGTTCTAAAATGTTATAACTCTGGTGTGAAGGGTTAGAATTAAGCCAAAATATTAAATAAAATATAAATATAAACTATAATACAATTTTACATATTGACTTTAAATAATCTTACAGTGATCTATAGAAGGCAATTGCTGGCATTATTGAAGCAATTATTTTTTAAAACAAAGCTATTTATGTGACTGTCATATTGTTCACACTGCCTACACACCTACTTGAGGAGAGATGCTTCAGAGCAGAAATGGAGAAGACTTCATGCTGGATAGATGTCCTAAAATATCAATAGAGGATATGTTTTGCCTTGTATTGTTTTTTAATGTTTAATCAATATCTGGTCTGCTGAGGGTTTCTAATATTGAGAGGGTCCTGCCCGAAGTTCATGCCACCTGCAGCTTGCTCAGTTGGCAGATTCCGTGCTACTTTTTACCTCCAGTCTTTCATTTGCCAAGAATTGTCAGTAATTGTGGAAAGCACCTGGGATTTCCACTTCCACTGGAAAAGTGTGAACAGTAGAACCTCCGATGAGTCTGAGGGATCTAGGGCAGAGAGAATGTGCGCCATATGCAACAGGATATGAAAACTGTCTCCTAGTCAGCGGAGACACTAATTCAATAAACACCACATTTCAAAGTGAAGTACAAGGTGATGGTATAGAAATTGCAAAGGAAGATTTCTAAGTAATTAAGTGACTTTTAACTCCTTATCTACCTTGCATCAAAAGTTAGAAGACTCTGGATTTTGAGAGAGGTGTTAGCGTTATGAATCCTTTCTCCCTCCCCAAGTAGGAACAGGAGAGGGTGCTTCCTTCTCAACCTAAAGTCAGTAAAGAGGGTTTTGTTTAAAAGATTTCTTAAAATCCGTGATATGTCTCCTTTTTTCAGAAGAACCCCTGGTATGGTGCCTAACCCTTGCCTGAGAAATAGAGAGAGGCAAAATGATGATTGGATTGTTGCCCTGGTGTCAAAGCAAAACAGTTGTGTTAAGTACAAACAGCTTCCCAGAGGTTGTTGCCAGGAAAAAAAAAAAAAAAACGCTAGTATTTTTTCCATTCATGCACTTGGGATAGTCTTAGAACTTTGTTCCTGCAACCTCTCAGAGGAATGGACTGTTCAATCAGAGAGAAGCTCAAGTATCATTGGCTGCCTAGAGATAAGGATGAAAAAAGAAAGGGGCCACTATAAAGATAGACTGCATTTCTTCAGGGCAATTGCACAGAGAGTCTCCCAAGAGATGGGCTGGGGTGAGGGCATTGGAGAAGCCATCGAAACCCACCCACCTCTGATTGTGTCTGGAAACAGATTTCAATCCCAAAGAAAGCCGTGCCAGCTTGCAATAGTGTCAGTCATGTAAGCTTTTGTCTACTCTTTTTTTCTCTTCTGCTTCCATTTGCTCCAACCTCAGAGCTCGTCACCACAGTGGCGTAGCTCAGGGAGGGAGCAAACGCAGACCAGGACTTAGAAAGTTGAAAAGTCAACTTCACGTGCAGATTAAAATTGTGATAATTACACTGACTGGGCAACAGTATATACTAACCAGAGATGCTTTTATTACCTGAAAGTACCTAAATGCGATGACAGTATTCCTTCATGATGATGTGACTTCCCTTGTCCTTGTTCAACATAATAGCTACATCTGTTCCCCGCAATGAGACCCAGAGCAGCAGCAAGACTATAGAGACCCTCACAGAAGGTGTGTGGTGTCTGCAGAAGAACACATGTGGTGCAGCAGATGGAAGGGCCTCTGAATGTGTCTCGGTGTCCTGCAGAGGGAAACCAGGAAGAGCAAACCAGCAGATTCTAGGATGGATGAAAGGAACAGTTGTCCCTCCCTCATGCAATTCAGGGGCAATTCTGGGAGGTGAGAGGGAAGAGTAATTCGGAATAGACAGACAATCTTGAGTTGACAGTTGACAAAGTCTAATTAGTGGACTGAGAATCTATCTTTTTCCATCTGCTTGATATAGCTATTAACTTGAGAAATAGGAAAATTAAGTTACATTTTTTTATCTCACCTCGAAGCCTGAGAACTTTCTACCTGTCACATTCAACATACCTAAACTGAACCCACCATCTTTTCCCACATGTAAATTTTTTTTTTAAGATTTTATTTATTCATTTTAGAAAGTAGAGAGAGAGAGAGAAGGGGAGGAGCAGGAAGCATCAACTCCCATCTATGCCTTGACCAGACAAGCCCAGGGTTTTGAACCAGCAACCTCGGTGTTTCTGGTTTACTCTTTATCCATTGTGCCACCACAAGTCAGGCTAAATTTTCTTTTTCTTTTTAATTCTTTATTTTTGTAAGCATTATTGTTTTAGAATTGTGGTTCTTTTTAATTCAATCAGTCTAAATTTTATATTCAACCAAGCCCCTACCGAGCCTTACTAATTCTTTTGCAGTTCCCATAAAAGGGGTGTATTCGGTGGCACACTTGAATCTATGTAAACACAATAAATTTAAATCAATAATAATAATAAAAAGAGTGATTTTCTTTTTTATTCTTTTTTGGCACCTCCTAAATACAGCCTGTTTTCACATCAAATCTGCATTACTGCAGTAGCTTCTGAAGTGGGCTCTGACTCCACCACAATCCGTTGTGCACACCTCAGACAACTTTCCTTCCAGCAATTTTAGTTTGACAGTCCCTTGGATTTCTTAAGCACCCAGTTGCACAGTGACATCCTCATACCCAGAGTCTCAGTGGCTCAGGTAGCAGTATGTGCTCAATGCCTTCCCAATTTAGATCCCACCAGCCCTCTGTGCTCCAGTCTACTTAGTGCCCAGCATACAGCAGAACTTACTTTTTAATTCTTTCCTCTTCTTTACCTTTTACATTTTCTTCCTAATACATTTTCCCAGAACTGTTTAATTTAAAGTTTTCTTGAGAAAATGGGACATCTGCACTCAGTCATAAAAAATAATACACAGGGGTTCCTTAGCTGCATTTTTTAAAATTATAGCACAACATCGCAACCAGAATACTGACATTTGATACAATCCACCAATATTATTTAGATTTCCCAATATTTCCTTGTGCTTTGTTTTGTCTCTGTGTGTGTGTGTGTGTGTGTGTGTACATGGATGTAAAGTTTCATACAATTTTATTACCTGTGCTTGTTTGCATATTTACTGTCTTAGTCAGGATACTGAATAGTTCTGACACCATAAGGGTCCCTTGTGTTGTCATTTTATAATCACACTTCACCTTTTCCTCCCCAGTTCTCACCTCTAGAAACCACTAGTCTAACTTCCATTTCTAAACTATCATTTCAAAATGTTATATAAATGGAATCATATACTATGTCATCTCTTGAGATTACATTTTCTTCACTCAATATAGTTCCCTGGAAAGTCATTCAAGTTAAATTTTTTGCATATCAATCACACTTGAATAAGTAATTTTAAAAATAGTTGCCATTTAGTTCATGTTTGTTGACCAAATAAATATGTACATAATCCTTAATGTCCTACTGTTTTAAAATAATATTTGATTTAGGGACTTTTGACATTCATTTTCTAGACTATTCTATGCTTCCTGATTTCTTGTGAATTGAAAATGCTCATAGAACACACTTTCTTTTATCTCAATATTTAAACATATCAGGATGAAAACAAACATTTGTGAGGGGAAAGAAATTCTTCCCACAAAATCTTGGATGAAGTCTGGCTGGCTGACATGTAGCAGAGATCATGCAAGCCAGAGGCAGAGAAGATTCCAATAAAGAATCCCAAAGTTCATCTTTATAAACTAGGGTTCTCAACCCTACCTACCCAAGATAAACATCTGGTGAATTGTTCAAACACATTGATGCTGGGGCCTCATGAAAGATCAATGAAATCATAGTCTTTGGGGAAAGGTTCATTATATCCAGAATTGATGATGTTCAGCCAAAAGATGTTTCTACTTGGCACTCAGCATTCATTTTTTTTTTCTTTTACAGGGAGAGAGTCAGAGAGAGGGATAGATAGGGACAGACAGACAGGAACAAAGAGAGATAAGCATCAATCATCAGTTCTTCGTTGCGACACCTTAGTTGTTCATTGATTGCTTTCTCATATGTGCCTTGACTGCAGGCCTTCAGCGACCAAGCAACCCCTTGCTGGAGCCAGCGACCTCGAGTCTAAGCTGGTGAGCTTTTGCTCAAGCCAGATGAGCCCACGCTCAAGCTGGCGACCTCGGGGTCTCAAACCTGGGTCTTCTGCATCCCAGTCCGACGCTCTATCCACTGCACCACCACCTAGTCAGGCAATCACCCAGCATTCATTTTGATTAGATAGTGCCCAGGTCTTATCAGCTCTTAAATATCATGAATATCACCTCTAATTAGATAACACATTACAATATTTAGAAATTTAGCAGATCACTTGACCCTGATTCTGAAACTGACATCAGGAAATCAAAATAAAATTCTGATGCCTTTGGTGGACAGCACAGCAGATAACATGAACTGTATAAACCAGCCACTCTAAAAGTCTGCTCCCAAATCACCAGAAATAGTTGAAATTATAGACAAAACCCCAGTATTTCTGTCTCCTTTTATGTATTTATTTGTAAAGAAACACCTATGGAAAACTAGTTTGTACTATCTCTCTTCAATATATTCTTCAGTCTAATCCAATGAAATTCTTTCAAGAAGTTTTGATAAGTGTTATCAATTGCCTTTCAATGTCTTTCTGTAACTCTTTCTTGCTAAGGGAGTTAATTAATGTTGCAGTGGCAGAGTGTCCAACCAAAAATCTCAATTTCTTAGCCTAGGTTTCTTTGCAGTTAAGGGTAGCCATGTAACGTCTTTACGGTTAATCATATGAAGATAGAAAACTGAGTAAAAGGTTCAGAAAAAGTGTCTTCTAATAAAATATTGACCAAACTAATCTCGTGTGAACCTTTTTCATGTTATCACTTTCCCCACTGTGTTTGTCCTCAGTGTTGATGACATGAATACAGGTGTGGCAGCCAGCTGGTGACCATGGGCTTAACAGTGTAGAGTCTACACTATGGATGAAGGAACAGGAAGCTAGAAGACTGTTTTCTTAGGCACTTTCACTGGAATTAATCTTAATGTCCCTGTCTCTTGGTAACTGAGTGAAATAAACCACTTATTTGGTTAGGGTATTGTTATATGAAACAAATACAATCATGACTTAATACAGGAGTTAAAATCACCTAAGACAAGTAGCTCCTGCATAAAATTATGTTACTTGTCCAGTTTTCATAATTCTGGCTCCTTAACCATCGAACATAACTTACTTTACTTAATAGCTGACATTAAACTTTTCCTTCGGCATGTATTTATCCATCTTTGACATTCTTTTGTGTCCATTTAGCCAGAATGTGCACACAACTAGAATATAAACAAACATACAATAAATAATCCCTCCTGGTTATAGGAGAAAAAAGGGATTTCCTGATGAATACACACATTCCATAAGACTGTTAAAAAATTAAAGTAAGGATATTTAAGTAAAGGATTGATAGAGGAGTTGAGCAAGTTTAGATGGAAAGGAGAAATGACTGAGTGGCAGATCTTCATGGCAGATCAAAACTTGGAACAAGAACTTGATGTGCATGTGATGAGAGTTTAGACATCTCCAGTCTGGGTGCACACCCCACCATTCCCACCCACCCCCACCATTGCAGATGTCTCCCATAATATACTCAACCCCTTAATGCTCAGATTAGAGAAAATTCTTTCCTCTTAATTCTGCTGCTAATCAGAAACATTTTGGAATAGACACCGCCTAGACCAGGATAAACCTTCCCAGCTCCTGCCAGCCTAACTTCAGGCAGAGGATGGCTCTTTCTTTCTAAATTTCTTTTTTTTTTGGATTTTTCTGAAGTGAGAAGCGGGGAGGCAGGAGACAGACTCCTGGATGCGCCCGAACAGGATCCACCCTGCATGGCCACCAGGGGGCTATGCTCTGCCCATCTGGGGTATTGCTCCATTGCAACTGGAGCCATTCTAGTGCCTGAGGTGTAGGCCACAGAGCCCTCCTCAGTGCCCAGGCAAACTTTGCTCCAATAGAGCCTTGGCACAGGAGGGGAAGAGAGAGATAGACAGATGGAGAGAAAGGAGGGGGGAAGGGTGGATAAGCAGATGGGCGTTTCTCCTGTGTGCCCTAGCTGGAAATCAAACCCAGGACTTCCATGTGCTGGGCCAATGCTCTAACCACTGAGCAAACTGGCCAGGGCTGGCTCTTTCCATTATGATAATTTTTCAAGAGAATTATGACTATGTTTTGATCTGCACTACCTTAATTCACATTTTTTTAAAATCCACCTAATTATGAATCTTTAGAAGAAGGTGTTGGATATCTTACATCCCCTTCCTTCCAGAAGACCCCTAAAAACCTACTCTGTACCAAGCCTTCCTCAGAGAATCTACATCACAAAGAGCAGCTTTTACTAAATCGTGAAGTCGAAACAGGGATAGGAATAGATGTCCCAATACCCACTTTGTCCTGAGACATTTTTTAAACGGTTACAGCCATCACAATGACTTGCTTTTCCAAATATGCTTCTAATAAAAAGGAATGACTACTTGTGTTTCTATCACTGGAGAGTTTCACATTGAGACCACATAACACTTGTCCAGAATTTTCTAGAAGTGATTTACACACCAGAGAGGCTGAATCAAACGACCGATTATCTTTCTTTCCAATCTGGAGATTGTGTCTTCCCATGAGAATTTCCCAGTTCGTTAAAAATGTATTTTCTTTGGGGGCGATTTTCTCTGCATTGAATCAGGTCAGCAATACTTTCATTAGGCCAAAATAGCACTTTCTCATCACAGCATTTTTGGAAAACTAAGCTATCCAAAGGGGAAATGATGCCTCGTTATCTAGCTCATTATCTTAGTACTGGCATCAGCGTTCGCCTCGGAAATACTTGTGTGATTTGGCTGGGGGTTGGCAGATGGGCTGATAGGCAAAAATACCCAGCTGCTTGCTGCCGTTTGGACAAAGGAAGCCTGGGGCACATCCACGCAGCCGGACTCCTGATGGCAGGAGCACCAGAGAAGAGGCCACGCACCTGCCTTTCCGATCGCCGCGTGTTGCAAATAATAAGTGAAACTGAATGTTACACAAAAGGTTCCTCTATCGCCCAGGCGAAATATACCAAAGTGCTTTAAATTAGTTATAGCACACGCCTTAAAATTAAAGAAAAAGAAAGAGATGTGGGAAAAGAAAGGAAAACAGATAAGGAGAATGACGATGAGAAAGACCAGAAGAGAGAATCCAACAGTCAGTTGTTTGGGAAACAATGGCCATGGTGGTTTTATCGCATTGAGTCGGTCTCGTTTCAGTCGACGTGGTCATAGATTCAGCCGTCATAGTGCTCATGACACGCCTGTTCATGAGTCTTAAGAGATAAATTCAAACCATTCAGAGTTTAGATGTTGTCTGTCCAAGGTTGGTTAGAAAAGCTATGATTTGTGTCTGAATAATACCAAAGATTCCTCATACAAGACTTTACTCATGTTCTCCAAAGCACATGGACTTTAGTAATGTAAAAACAGTCTACAATGATTTTTCCTCACACATATAAATCTATGTATATGTATGTGTGTATATTTCATTCAAAATTTACTCAGCATCTACTCCTCTTACCATTAAAATAATTCAGTATGACAGCACTGAACATGGGCTGCATGTTCCAATTCACTGATTAACACATTCTATTTAAAAGTCAGAAACACTTAACAAAACGCTTGCATAAGAATCTTTTTAGAAAGTTTGTGCTATACATTAGTCTGCAATTACGTTCTTTCATGGAAAGATATTGCCTCCCTTCAGGAACCACTAAGAAAACTGCTTTGGGGTAAAAATATGATGGAGGTTTGTTTTGAAACTTAAAAAAAAAAAAAAGCTAGATTGAGCTCATGGACATTTACATGAATTCCGAGGAAATACAGGTGGCTAGCCAACAGAATGGCAACATTAGGAAGGACAACCAACCGTACAAACAAATTTAACTACTCGGTGTGTGCGGCTTTAATCAGGAGAAAAGCCCTCACAACAGAAGGAAGACCTGTTTGGAAACCTGCTTTTTCAGGGGTGTCCTACTCTCTGCAGATTAACCTTAACCTGTGGACTCGAGTGAGCAGAACAGCATTGCCACTGAAGCTGAATTTCAACCTCAGTGCGCTTATCACCATATCAGGTTTTTTCTTCTGAGCTCCCCTCCCCTCATGTTGAGAGCACCTCCTGTTTTCCCCTCCAGCCTCCACTCTACTTCAGTTGCACCTTTCTGCCAGGCCTGCTGCTGCCACCCTGACCCCTTGTTGCCCTGTCCACAGGGCGCAAGACTCACACCACATTCATCAGAGTTCTCACTTAATGCTTTACAAATTGTAGCAAGAAAAAGAGGTTTTCTCTGCCCCTGGTGGGAAATCGGGGATGATGTGACTTCTGAATCTGCAGACACCTGTGCCTCCATGTGTAAAGAAGGCTGCCAGGGAAACAAGCAGAAAACCCAGAGAGGGAAAGGGATGGGGGGAGAGAGAGAGACCAAGTGATGTTCAGTCCCAGATTCCCACTTCCTCAGAAGTCCTGCCTTTAATGCCATTTGGCTTCCTGATAAAAAGAAAAAAATTTTCCCATTTTGGTTCAAACTAGCTAAGTTAGTTTGTTGTTCCCCACAATACAAGTTCTGAAAAGTCCTGAACAGTTTTCTTTGTGTGATGATTAACTGATTGACTGATTAATTGGTTGGAGCATGCCACAGTTTGGTGAGAGAAAATAACTATACATCCCAAACTACGTGCTATATTCCCCTTTTACGTGTGTTACCATTTGTGACCCACAGAGTTGCTCCACCTGCTCTTGCAGTGATGACATATTATATTCATATCCCAATAACGACCTATACCCACATCTAGTTCAAAGATAGCTTGGAACAAAGTCACGCAGTGATCTCCCTGTCCTGGCTTCTGTGTATGGTAAAAAAAAAAAAAAAGAAAGAAACTGCAGAACGGCAGAAACAAACAAAATAACTCTGTTGTACAATCTTTTATAAATGAGAGCATGATGCTAATCAGCTCTTAAGCATATCTAAAAATAACATGACACTTGTGTTTCTAAACAGATGATCTAATGCAGCACTCAAGATGGTCTGAAAATGACCCTGAGACTCTACTGGGGTTCCCTGGGCAATGATCTATCTGACACTTTGAGCCACGGGCAGGGAAGAATGAGCCCGTACTTGGCTCTTTCTATGTTATCTGGCGGGGCTTTCTCCTCCCAGCAGAAGGAACTATACCTTTCCATCAATCCCAAGTTCTTCCAACAGTAGGCAGCTGACTATCCCAGGGAATGCTTTGTAAACAACCAGCACCTGAATCCTGCTTGCTTCCACCCAAGGGGACTATGGACCCCCTACACTGTGAAGGTTGCTTTCACACTTGCCCTTTAAGAAAAGCAAAACAGAGGGGCAGTATCTCTTCCCTGCAACATATCCTCCTGGCCGGTCCAGCCAAACAACTTGACCTCACCAAGCTCTCTGGGGACAATAAGAGATAGACTGTTGCATGTTCTCTTGTCTCGCTGACCATTCTTTGTAAGTTTTGAAAACCTTCACATACAGTGTGTGACATTATGACATTCATCTCAAGCCTTGTTGTACCATCAATGGCAACCAAGAAAAGATCACATGCTCCACGTGTCGTATGGAGAAAGGGTGTACCCACGACAGACATCAGCGCTTCTCCTAATTGCTCATCTTCTCCGAATGGCATGCAGACATCTAGAATTAACCTGGCTTATACTGTATTTGAGCCTGAACTTGAACAGAGAAAACTGAAGGACCATGTCATAGCTGAACTAGGTAAATAAGGTTTGATCTAAAGAGATGTGCTCACATCTGCCATCTCTTGGCAAAACTGAGTATCTGCTCTGATGAAGTCACTTCAGCACATAGATATCCCTGCTTTGCCATGCAGCCTAGTGGCCTAGGCGCTGCAGGGAGTTAGAAATGAGTCCCATTCTCCATCTGTAAGCACACCTTCGTATGATCACAGAGATTACATTCATGCTTGCTTTGTTATTTAACTTTTTTTTTCAATCAGGAAGATTTTTTCAGACAAATAAATAGTTCTGTACCTGGGATAAAAATGCAAACCCACCAGCTCAGTAGCTGCCTCTGGGCTTCTCAGAGAGGAGCTGAGTGAACCCTGCTTGGATACTACAAGCAAGTCTGGATCTTGGGAGCTGCCACTGAAAGGGACACAGTATTGTTCTCAAAGGCACCAAACACAGGAGGAGGCTGAAGTGAAAGAAGAAAAAGCCAAGCTGCAGAGGGACCCAAAGTCCAGACTCTTCAAACCCTTCAGTCTTCAAAGCCCAGGGGAAAGCACGGAACCAGAAACAGGGTGACAAAGCAAAGGGTCAGCAGGACGGGAACTCAGCAGAGGGTGGCAGGGGAGAATCGGAATGCAGCAGCAGAGGGAGGAGGTCTAGGACAGCCACGGCAAACAGAGGCGCTTTTGTCCAGGGGACTGAGAAGCACAGAAGTCAGACGGGTTTAAAAGTTCAAAATCAGGGCAGATAGCAATAAATAAAATTTTTTTATCATTCTTGTATTTATTTTGTACCTGAATTATTAAATTTTTTGAGGCTAATTCAAATCTGTAGAAGACACAGAGGGGTGTTTATTTTTTTTAGCTACAGCACAAACCCATTTTTAAAAAATCTTTGAGGTGACATAAATGAAAGGTGTAAAGCAAATATCTTTGGTAAATGGCAAGATAAAGTAATCTCTGAAGGGCAGCGTAGAAGCTAAGGGATTGCATTTCAAATTTTTGAAATGATAAAGCAATTTTCTGATGAAAGTTTTATAAACATTTTCCAGTAAAGTGACCTTCTGCATCTTTGGTCAAAGTCCATTGACTCATTTTCTCATCCATTTTATTAAATGTTTTAAACTAACGTCAGCTTGTTAGCTCTCACTCAGGGAAAAATTTTCAACTTCTGCTCTTAAAATATGTTTCCTATATTTTATCTGACATTTATTATCTCTTTAGGTATCAGTCTCCCATTAACATTGAGACTAAAATTTGTAAGTTAAAAAAATAATAATAATTGCAGCCTGACTGGTGGTGGCAGAGTGTACAGGGCATAGACCTGGGACGCTGAGGTGCCAGGTTGGAAACCTTGAGGTCGCAGGCTAGAGGGCTGGAGCATGGGTTCATCTGGCTTGAGCGTGGAGTTGACCATCCCATGGTCACTGGCTTGAGCCCAAAGGTCACTGGCTTGAGGCCCAGGTCACCAGCTTAAGCAAGAGGTCACTGGCTCAGCTGGAGCCCCAGATCAAGGCACTATGTGAAGTCATCAGTGAACAACCAGAGTGCCATAACTATGAGCTGATGCTCCTTTCTCTCTCCTCCCTCACAGAAAAGTAATAATAATAATAATTGCAATAGTTAAAATAAAGCAAGTAACAGCTAAAGAAAACAAGTCCCAGTTATGAAAGAAAAGAGCTACCGTGACACTCATGTCAACAAGTTGCTATTTGCATATGTATTCAGAAACTATGTTCTGGACACGTACTCTGTGCCAGGCTCTGTTCAAGGCTGAGGGGAATGAGCAGGGACACAATGGAGATGGACAGAGCACAGGGGTAGGAAATTTATCATGCCTATATGATTATGCAAAACATATAATGCATCTAATAATGTGAAGCATATAGTAATGCGGTAAAAGAAAAATAGGAAGTCTAAGGAGGCTTGACCTGCAGTGGCAGTGGCACAGTGGATAAAACATTGACCTGGAACCCTTAGGTCACCAGTTCGAAACCCTGGGCTTGCCCAATCAAAGCATATGTGAGAAGCAACCAATGAACACTACAGTGAAGTAACTACAGTCACACTTCTTCTCTCTCCCTCTCCCTTTCTCTCTAAAGTCAATAAATAAAATCTTGAAGGAGGAGGATCTGGAGGAGGAGAGGGAGGAAGAGGAGGAGGAGGAGGAAGAGGAGGAGGAGGAGGAGGAGGTAGGAAGAGGAGGAGGAGGAGGAGGAGAAAGAGGAGGAGAAGGGGGAATGAAGGGGAGGAACAGGAGGAAGAAGAGGAAGGTGGCAGCAGCTAAAGGGGAATGACAAGTGATGAAAACGCCATTTTAGGTACAGGTTCTTATAAAGTCTGAGGACTAGAGATCTAGAGGCAAATAGAACTGGATTTTTAACCCCAACTTGACAATTCATTAGCACGGTGTCTCCCTAATCTGTACAGTGCAGGCACGTAGGCTAATGCCTGGTGCATGACAATACCCCATAAATCTTCCTCCTTATTATCTGAGACTTAAAAATGTGATTTGTTAAAACAACCACAGCAACAAAGCATTCACGCTGTGTATCTTTACTAAGGTAAGAACTTCAGCGATTCTTCAGTGACTGGGCACTAGGGTCACATCTAAGGCTCCATCTAACAAATAGGTTGAAGCAAACTGCCGGATCTCATCTCATCCATCTGCATTCCTCCGGGGCTCAGCGGACCCACTTGCTTCTTATTAACTTCTTTTCCTTGGGGTGCTCCTCAGTCATTTTTACTGGCTGTCTCTACTCTAGCAAAATGAAGTGTGTAATCATTTAACTGCCAGAGGTTAGAGCTGCCATTTTATTTTTCTATCTCACAATATGTGAATGCTTATATCTCTGTTTGTATCTCCATTTTCTAATATATCTTCCAACCAGATAATGCTACATGCTGCCCCCAATGGGGGTAATTACAGTGACACATGAAAAGAGAGAAACTTATTTGCATATAAAAAGTCATCTCTACATAGCAAAAGAATTACTAGATTGGATTCTTAGCATCATTGCCACAGATAATAGATGTGACCCTTTAGAACTGATGGAGATTTCTTTCCTGCTCTTACAAAGAGGAATCTGCTCCTGATGAGAGATTATGGTAGACACAGCCCTGCCTGTGACTCTTCTGCCCACCTACACCAGCACTTCACCCAGAAAAGTTACTCACCTTGATTGCATTCTCCCCAAATTCCTTCCCACACAACCTGGTTATTCAGGTTACCTGGAGGATCATCCATACAACTACTTAACATAAATGAGAAAGGTGAAGTGACTTGGGCCAAGTCATCACTGACAACAGACCTAGAACTAAAAACAAGTTACCTGGTTCCTAGTTCTCTACATCCCTTTCTTTGACACTCTGCTGCCACACTCTGAGTGAATGTGACAAACTCTCACCATGAGACCAACAAGCAGGAATATATTAAGAAAGAAGAAATTGATTTTTGTAATCAAGTACAGATTTTTCTGCAAACCAACCACAAATGCCATCAACACTGGCCATATATAGTTGTAATGGTATTTAAATTTGTTCTACTTTCATAAAAAATGTGTTGCACTACAAAACTGGAATCCTAACATTTTGATCCATTTAACAGATAATGGGATCACGTGCACTGTGTAATAGCACCAAAGCCTACAACAAATCCTATAAGAACTAAAGCTCTAGCAAAGAAAGTAGAATATGAATATGTCAGTATGTTTGTGGTAATTGTACCCTTCCAAAATAAATCACTTAGGGGATGGGGTTTTATATAGAATCCATCTGGCGCTGGAATCCACATCAGCCTCTTTTATGTTTGCTCACATGTGGGCAGAAATCGCTATGCATCTATGTCTATCGAAACAACCCATTATGAATCCCTGATGATCACGTCAAATAGGGTAAACAGGTACAGGAGGCTCCAATCATCACAAATAAAAGCAAACCAAGAATTCAGACTCCACATGCCTCCACTTACAGAGTTATTGACAAAATTCATTAGAGTTAAATATTGCTTGAAAAATACAGGTTAAAGGGTTATTTTTCTTTATTTTGAAATAATGAGTGGCCTTTATTCACAAGCATACTTAAATAAGTACTGCCCTTATGCTCAAGCAAGAGAATCTTCTGCCCAGGGTCCTAAACCTAGGTGGTCCTGCATAACACTAGACAAATAAAAGAAGTAAATGTATTGAAGAATACCTGGGTGCCATTGTCACTCAAAATCATTCAGTGCTGTTGGAGCATAGCCTGAACTCTAAACACCTGTTGTAATGATGAGCACCATTCAGGCCTCTGATGCCCAATAATCCACATCTCTTGTCTTGTATTCTAGAAACAAGAGGCAACTGCGTGTGAGGGCTGGGAAGGTCTGTGGACTGCAACACTGCAGATGTTGACTGTGAATATTATTCCAGAGAGGAAAGTGTGAGTGGCAGAAATATTTAGAAAAGAGAAAAGACAAATCAACTGACTCAGAGGCTTCCTCTCAAACACCATGAATGCAATAGCCTTACTAACAAAGTGCAGAAAATCCACTTCCAAGAATATTTTGTAAAAGCAAAAATTCAGAACATGATTTAAAAACAAAATAAACACAAGAATATTCTTGCCGGAGTCCTTATCGTATGTCTAAAAAAGAACAACCTAGCCTGACCAGGCAGTGGTACAGTGGATAGAGCATCAGACTGGGATGCAGAGGACCCAGGTTCAAGACCCCAAGGTTGCCAGTTTGAGCGTGGGCTCATCCTGTTTGAGCAAAGCTCGCCAGCTTGGACCCAAAGTCGCTGGCTTGAGCAAGGGGTTGCTCGGTCTGCTGAAGTCCCATGGTCAAGGCACATATGAGAAAGCAATCAATGAACAACTAAGGTGTCACAACAAAAAACTGATGATTGATGCTTCTCATCTCTCTCTGTTCCTGTCTATCCCTCTCACTGACTCCCTGTCTCTGTAAAATATAAAAATAAAAAAATAAGAAAGAACAACCTAGATCTCCAACAATAAATATATGGTTAAACATAAGTATACACCACTAGGATAAAATGTTGTGACCAATTTTTAAATTAAGTTTTTAGAAGTATTTATTGACTTAGGATAACATTTGGGGGAGAAAGTAGAATACAAAAACCATTTGCTTCATGTGGTCCTAAATTATTAACAATATTTGTGTGTTGTCAAAAGAAAATTCAAAGAAGTGTACTTGATATGAATATTTTACTGCAAACAGGGTGACTTCAAACTGTTCAGAGGCATGACATTATAGGAAGGCTTTAAAAAGAAAATGAGGAAGCTGTTTAACTTTTGCAATTTTGGTTATTAAAATGGAGGTTTCCATATGGCAGGTGATTGGTTAAAAGTGCTTATGTTATACCACGTTGGGAAAATGACTCTAGTTTTTTTTTTTTTATGACCATCAGAGGCATTGATAGGAAATAACCTAAGTTAAATTTAGCTTATGTTTATGAAATAAGCTAGACTAAGTTTTGCTTATGTGACTTAAATGGTTTTGTCTACTTGGGGATCTTTAAGCCTGATCTCTATTTTATTTTAGTAATACATCAAAAAGTGTTCATAGTAAGTGTATCAGTTTTACTGAGTTAGAGTCAATCAATAGTACTCAGTTAACAGTTACTTACAATAAAAAGATATTTACTGTTAATTTAACAAAAATCCTGGAGGTAGATTGTAATAGTATTACTTCAACAGCTCAATTCTATCATTAATGATCAAAGCTCTTCTTGACTGTATGGCCAGTAGCCACGGCCACCATCACAGCCGCTTGGCCCATGCAGGTTCGCATTTAATTCAGACAGATGGTAATGAAACAATGGAGCCAAAAATTGGTGGGCCATTAGCTTTAATTCTAGCTTGTACCCGGTGGATGAGAAATACACACAGTGGAAAAACACTTCCCTTTCCATTCAGGGCTCCCAAAGCCACTGACTCATCCAAATATTCCCAGAATCAAGGGCCCCACCAGCCTTATTCACCTCTGTTCCCCATCTTCTTTTCTCTGTACAAACTCTGCACAAACTGGTTTCCCTTCAGCACTTTGCCATCTAGGCTGCCTTTCCTCTGCAATGCTGATGGCAAGATCTCAGCCAGCGTGCCCCCGGTCTGCCTTATTTTATAGTGTAGAAATTAAAGCCTTTAAGCCAATATACAAATAAGGAAGTCTCTGATACAAAGCCACTTATCTGAGGCATAAATGGGATTCCTAACAAGAGTGCACTACCCTGCATCATGCAACAGTCAAGGGCATGGGGAAAAGCTTGGTTTTAAGAAGATTTTAGTATTAGAAGGATGTTGAAAAAAATCTAGTATTAAAAGGGTGAGAAAGGCTTAGTCTTAAAACTAAGCCTTATCCTATAATGACTTTGCCAGCTTACAGCCTGTCTCCCACACCCCATGCAAACTATAAGCAAACAAATATATATATTATATTTACAAACTTACTTGACTAACACTGATCTTCTGTTGTGTTGCTCTTAGCAGCATGTTATTTTGGGCTTTCAGCTTGTTGCCTCATGGCTGCAGAATGGCTGCTGCAGCTCTAAGCTTCACATACTACCAGGACTGCATTTGAAAAGGAAGATGGATGATAGCAAGAAACATTTTCTTCTAAAATGCAATTTTCTTTTCAGGAAGCAAAATTTTTTCAGAACCTTCAGACAACTTCCTCTGCTTCTCATAGAATAGAATTTAAACATGGGAAGAATAAAGGTATTCCTCATGCTTGTTTTAGACTAATTGTAAATCATCCCCTGAGGTTGAACATACTGTCACTTATAATCTGATTTAGTTTAGATTAGAAAAAATGAAAATAACTCTTGGAAAGGTAATCAACAGTATCTCCTAATACTTATTTTCAAATAGCAGAATTATAGCTGATTTTTACTTTTTGTATCTTCATAGGTATAGTTTCAAACTTTCTACAATGAATATGCATTACTTTATAATAAAAAGATGTTTTGTTCTTATTGGGCAGATAAAATATATTATGCTCACTTTGTTAAAGATGGCACTGCCCACGGGAAGCCTATTGCCCAGGTGATAACATTAGTTGCCCTTACTGCTTGGGATGGGCGTGATTATATTAATGTGTGTTGGGGAAGGGCTTTCACGCCAAAAGGTTTTAAAAGGAAGAGAGATCTTGTTTTTCTGGGAGAAGAGGAATTATGTTCTAGGAGGAGTTCATGCTGTAAGAGAGCAGAGTAAGGCCATGTGGAGGCCAGGAGAATCAGCCAAGATGATGGAGTGCTGAAAAAGAAGCCAGTTTGCACAGAGTTTGTGTATAAAGAAGGAGATGGGGAACAGAGGTGAATAAGTCTGGTGAAATAGAAACCTTTGATTCTAGGAAACTCAGATAAGTCAATAGCTTTGTGAGCACTGAATGAGTGGGTTTTGGAGCCCAGTTATTGTTTGCCTGAATCTAATGCAAACCTGCATGAGCCAGGCAGATGTGATGGTGGCCATGGCTACTGGCATAGTCTGTGGCAGGATTCGGAGATTGGTATGGAGCTACTACCACCTTTGAGCAGTGGAGTAGAGGACTGGCTGCTGTTATCATTCCCCATGGCTGTCATTTTGGAGACTGTAGGCTGGCTGGTTTTTACAGCCATACTTGAGGAAATCGAGAGCTCTGTGGAAGAGACTTTCCAGGACCTGCAAATCGAGCAGTGGAAGGAGCTGGAGCAAACATGAGAGAAAGAGATACCGACACTGTAGCTGGATCAAGCACCGGAGGAGGCTGACCAAGTTCCTGAGATTCGCTTGGAAATGGAGCAGCCGCTGGAGAAGGAATCACAGGTTTGTGAGTTGCAGATTGCCCTGGACATTGTGGAGAGCCAGCAGCAGCAGGAGCCTGGGGCTGAGGCCAGAGCTGGGGCTGCAAGACCTGCAGAGCAGAAGGCTGCAGTGGCCCTGGGCTCAAGCCCAGCAGCAGGAACTGATGTTTTCAGTTCCTCTTTGGAGGATGAAGAGAATTGTTCTGGAGTTGCAATTTGCAGACTCCAGAAGGTAAACGGTGGCAGCTGCGGTGGGAGGATGAATGGACATTCCAGGAGCCAGGCATGCGTTGCCAAGTGGCCAATGGAATGACAGGTAGTGCCTGCTAAGCCACTGGTGGGTTTGCTGACATTTTGGGACATAGAGGTGGATGGTTCATGCTCTCTGTAGCAGAGATGGAAGTGCTGACTGCCATTGCCATGTGCTCCTGTTTGGGACAGTGTAAGACATACCAGGACGACAGGGATGACGGGGGTGGCTAAGGCCCCATGTGCATGGACTGATTCCTAGACTATGACCGGAGTGGGCACTGGCTCCTTTGTTGAATGGACTTATGGATTTTGGACAATGTGAAATACCCTGATGGAGGTGGGGGCAGCTTTGCTAGAGGCCCTTCTCCTCCCCCGGGAAGCCTTTCAAATGGCTAGAAAGAAGGCCAAGGACATTTTGCGCTTTTTGCAAAGTGCTCAGAGACTGGTGAAATGTATCTTTGTAATTGTTGAAATTGTATGATTTGTCATGTTGTTGTAATTTGTGTAATGTGCCTAATTTCCTTGTACAGGGATGCCAGTGGTGTAGATTGTGGGTAGTAAAGTGAGCATAGGGGTGGATTGTTGGGAAGATAAAATATATTATGCTCACTTTGTTAAAGATGGTGCTGCCCATGGGGAAGCCCATTGCCTGGGTGATAACATTAATTGCCCTTCCTTCTTGGGATGGGCGTGATTATATTAATGTGATTATATTTGGGGGAGGGCTTTCACACCAAAAGGTTTTAAAAGAAAGAGAGATCATGTTGTTCGGGAGAAGAGTGATTGCGTTCTAGTAGAAGGGCAGAGAGCAGGGAGGAGAGCAGATTAAGGCCACGTGGAAATCAGTAGAAGCAACCAAAATGGTGGAGTGCTGAGGAAGAATCCAGTTTGTGCAGAGTTTGTGCAGGGAGAAGGAGATGGGGAACAGAGGTGAATAAGTCTGGTGAGCTAAGAACCTTTGATTCTAGGAAACTCAGATAAGTCAGCAGCTTTGTGAGCACTGAATGATTGGGTTATGGAGCCCAGCATGTGTTTTTACTTGCCTTCCAGGTGCAAGCTATGATAAAGATGATGGCTCACCAGTTCTTGGCCCCATTGTTTCATTACTGACTGTCCAAATCTAATGCGAACCTGCATGAGCCAGGCAGCTGTGATGGTGGCCATGGCTATTGGTTTTACAGTTCTTCAACGAATACCCCCAGGCCCTGAACAAATGGCTCAGTGGTAGAGCATTGGCCAGATATTTGGATGTCCCTGGTTTAATTTCTGGTCAGGCACACAAGAGAAGCAGCCATCTGCTTCTCCTCACTTACACCTCCCCCTTCTCACTATCTTCCCATCCCACAGCCATGGCTCAATTGGTTTGAGCACATTGGTCCCAGGTGCTGAAGATGACTCTGTGGAGCCTCCATCTTAGGTGCTAAAAATAACTCAGTTGTGAGCATGGCCCCAGATGGGCAAAACATTGGTTCCATACAGAGTTGCTGGGAGGATCCTACTCAGGGAACATGCAGGAGTCTGTCTATCTCCCTTCTCACTTGGAAAAGAAGAAGAAGGAAAAAAAAAACATAATATAGCTCTTAAAGAATTCCTTTAGCCTGATGACAAATGCTCAGGGTCACAGAAACATAATCCAATAAATGTGCAAAAGCCTATTATGGCAGCACTGCTATTTATGACCTCATATCACATTGATCTGCTCAATATGATTTAGGTTATAGCCAAGGGAAATGTTTGTCTTGCTAAATTTAAGAAACAATAAAAAAAGATAGGATAAATTCGAATTGAAGTCCAGTCAGGCAAGACCACTATTTATACCAACAGAGGCCCCCAGTTCATATAAATTACTTTTCAGCCAGCTGCATATTCTCACCTTCTTTAGTGGCTGATAACTCTGAGTTCCAGATTCCCCCAGGCAACAGAGCCAATTTCTGTGTCTAATAAATATTTTTAAAATATAACCTTAAGAAAAAAATGAGAAAAATCCCAGGGCAGATATTTAAAGCTATTTAAAAGCAGGTTTCCAATTCAAGCTTCATGATCTTTGTGGTCTTTCAAACCATGGATTTGTTAGTACCAAGAGCAAGGGGATGCTACAAAGGCATTTAAAAACTCGTTTTGAAAAGATCCATTTAAGTTTCTCATTACCACGTCAAATAAAATAAGAAATATGGTAGTATTTATGTTTTTAAATATGCCACAGCATACATAGAAATTAGCATCCATGTTCTGCCAGGGTTAATATTTAATCTTCTCTTTTAATTCATTTTCTTGATACTGCTGAATGTAAATTTTCAGTCATAAATGGGATTGAATAAACTAAGGTAAGGCAGTCTAGATTTTAGAAAGACACTGTAATATAGTGAACTGTTCTTTCAGCAAAATTCCAAAACAAGAAAAACTTGGTATTAACAAATTGTGTTTAATCTGTTATTTACATGAGAAAGTAAATGATACATAGGTATATAATCAAATTGAAAACATAAAGTAATACTCACTAAATTGTTTGCAGCAGTTTTATCTTGGGAAGGGATGTGTTGGATAAATAAGTTTGTAAATATGATGTATATGTTTGCTTGCTTATAGTTTGCACTGGGTGTGGGACACAGGCTGTAAACTGGCAAGGCCCTCATAGCCTAAGGCTTAGTTTAAAGACTAAGCCTTTCCCACCCTTTTAATACTAAGATCTTTTCAACATCCTTCTAATACTAAAATCTTCTCAAAATTAAGCTTTTCCCGACACCCTTGACTGTTGCATGATGTGGGGTAGTGCACTCTTATTAGGAATCCCATTTATGCCTCAGATAAGTGGCTTTGTATCAGAGACTTCCTTATTTGTATATTGGCTTAAAGGTTTTAATTTCTACACTATAAAAATAAGGCAGACCGGGGGCACGCTGGCTGAGATCCTGCCATCAGCATTGCAGAGGAGAGGCAGCCTAGATGGCAAAGTGCTGAAGGGAAACCAGTTTGTGCAGAGTTTGTACAGAGAAAAGAAGATGGGGAACAGAGGTGAATAAGGCTGGTGGGGTCCTTGATTCTGGGGATATTTGGATGAGTCAGTGGCTTTGGGAGCCCTGAATGGAAAGGGAAGTGTTTTTCCACTGTGTGTATTTCTCGTCCACTAGGTACAACCTAGGATTAAAGCTAATGGCCCACCAATTTTTGGCTCCATTGTTTCATTACCATCTGTCTGAATCAAATGCAAACCTGCATGGGCCAGGTGGCTGTGATGGTGGCCGTGGCTACTGGCCTTACAAGATGTAAAAACAACTAACATTGAGTCTTTACAGTCAGTATATATTCATGTATTACTTGTGTAATTGAAAGTGAGTAGGTGTTACATGTAATTTTATTTCATTTTCTTCACTTATACAGTACCCATCCACACTATGCTTTTCAAATTTTTGTAGGTGCCAGAGAATTCTCTAAGGCACAAAGTAAACATGGTAGATTTACTCTATAGTGGATCATTTACAGCCTTATTTTTATGTGAAAGCAAAGAAAATATTATAAAATAAAAATATATTATCACGTATATAGGATGCAAAATTTGCTCAAATTATTAAGGTAAAACCCAAAGCTTTAATTAATATTATATTTGCTATGAACCACTTACAGCTAAAGTACTTAGACTAAGCTTTTCATTTCAGGGTGGAAAGGGAAGTTTGAAGAAGCTTAATGATTTGTCTAAGTCATAAGCTACTCATAACCATTGTTAAAAAAATATCCTGATACTTGTTTAAAATGTTCAGGGACTGCTGGGTCATATGGTAACTTTATTCTTAATATTTTGAGGAACTGCCATACCATTTTCTATAATGGTCACATAAGTTTACAATCCCAGCAGCAGTGAATGAGGGTTCCTTTTTCTCCACAACTTCTCCAACACTTGTTATTACCTGTCTCTTGTTGAAAATATCTATTCTAAGAGGTGTGAGGTTGTATCTCATTGTAGTTTTAATTTGCATTTCCCTAAATATGAGTGAACTTGAACGTCATTTCATATATTTGTTGGCCATTTGTATGTCTTCTTTGGAGAAGTGTCTGTTCAGGTCCTCTGCCATTTTTTAGTTGGATTGTTTGTTTGTTTGGTGTTGGGTTGTATGAGTTCTTTATATATTGTGGATATTAACACCCTGACAGAGTTGTTGTTTGCAAATATCATCTCCCATTCAGTTCATTGCCTTTTTGTTTTGTTGTCAGTTTAAGTTAATCAGAAAAAGCTAAAAACCCTATAATTTCGCTTATATGTAGGATATAAAACTGAAACTCATAGACACAGACAATAGCATGGTAGTTACCAGAGGAAAGGGAAGTAAAGGAGGTAGTAAAGGGTAAAGAGGGCCAAATATTTGGTGACAAGAGAAAATTTGACTGGGTAGTTGGCACACAGTGCAATATACAGATCATGTATCATAGAAAGGTATACACTTGAAATGTATACAATCTTATAACCAATGTCACCCCAATAAATTTAATTTTTAAAAAACAGTAAAGAGCCCTGGCTGGTTGGCTCAGTGGTAGAGTGTGGGCCAGGAATGTGGATGTCCCAGGCACATAGGAGAGGTGACTATCTGCTTCTGCACCTCTCTCCCCCTTTCTTTTCACTCTCTTTTTCTCTCTCTCTCTCTCTTTCTCTCTTCCCTCCCTCATCCATGGATCGATTGGCTCCAGCAAGTAGGCCTCCAGCACTGAGTATATTTCCCTGGCCTCCACCTCAGGTGTTAAAAATAGCTTGGTTGCCAAGCAACAGAGCAACACCCTAATTGGGCAGAACATGACCCTAGTAGGGGCTTGTTGGATGGATCCCAATAAGGGTGTATGTGAGAGCCTATTTCTTTGTCTCCCCTGCTCTCATTTAATTAAAAAAAATAGTAAAGGAGACTCTGTTTAAGACTATTATAATATAGAGAGAGATTGAGTTCAACTCTGAATACAGCAAAAACTGCTAGGGATGTGTAAACCAGAGTGAGGGTCAGTAGATGAAAAATTACTAAGAGGAAATATCAAGAGTAGAGAGATTCTTACTAAACTGGCTTAGCAGGATTTTTGCAAAACACAGACTAAAATGAAGGTCTAGTTGAGAAGGTTCAAAGGAACCGGACTGAATTTGGTCAAGGTGGGAGTCTTTATCACTCTGGGCACTATGTTCTATTTTGTTATTCTCTTTTCTTGCAGCCAATCACATCTTTCCCCAAGAGTTTGCTCTGGCTAATTGACAAAAGTCATGTTTTGTGGGTGGAGAAAAATTATAAGTATAGCAATTTAAAATAATGTCATGAAGCTTGGATGATTTTTTAAATAGTTAAAACAAGGGGGGAAATGCGTTTTCTGACTTCTAAAATATTTATAGAGAACAAAAACATGTTTCCCATGAAATGGTGTGATAGACTTTTTTGAAATGATCATCCTTACACATCTGTCAGGAAATCATACAAGCTTTGGCTTTAATTTATCCACTTCCTACCCAAACAGAAAGCATGAAATGATGCTTCTGCTAAAAATAATGCAACTTTTCTTTACTCCCTCCTCTCCCAATTTTAAAAAACAAATTCCAAGAGGCCAAAGAAAACATATTATTTTGAAAATGTAGTTCATTTCTCAAAGATGTTATTATTTCCCTCATCACACAGGATGAGGTTTCCTGTGATTGCTCTTACAGCTAAACATATGATCTGAGGGCGATACAGTCACGGGCCATAGAAAGCCCAGAGACGACATCATGGCATCCACTGCTTCATTTTAGTGGGCTGATAGTAATTGTTTTATATATCTGGAAAACTGTAAGAAACAGTCTCCTTGATTTAAGTATCTTGGGACACTGTTTTGCACAGGAACCAAGTAAAGAAAAGTTCATGTAAAGACTACTATCTTTAAAAAGATTTAGTGCTAAAATATTGATTGCCAATTTGCACCATATTTATGTTTTGTTATGGAAGGGTTCATTCAATTCTCTCTTCATGCACCTTGGCATCTGGTTGGAAGGCAGACACCCATTTTTTCCCCCTTGGAAAAGATGGGCTTTGAGATCAAGCCAAGAAAAGCTAAAGAGGCTAGGAAGCACTTACAGATGGAGATAATTAGCATATTAAAAATAGGCCAGCAGATTTTTCTTTTTTTTTTAATCAGGAAGTAGAGGGGTAAATGCTCTCTGGCATGACTATAGAAACTGTGGACAGACGAAATGTGATTCAAACTCTGGTATGAGAATGGTATTTTCCTTGAACCAAGTTTCAAAAGACTGGAGCAGGAGTTCCTTTTACTGGAAACCATGGAGTTAGCGGGCTTTGTAAGGGCCTCCCTTGAAATTCTGCTCCAAGATCACTGTTTTGAATTTTGTTTGAAAGTCTTAGAATGGGAAATGCTTGGTTTCAGAAGATGCAGGATCAACATCGTGAACTCTATTGCTTTCCAATGCATGGTAGTGGAAGTGGCATTTAAGTTACCGCCGCCCATTGAAAGAGGGATTATAGAAGAAGGCAGTAGGTGGGAACAGAACTGCTGGACTCCAGTAGCTTCTTTGTCAACCCTACAGCAAAGACCTTAAGCTGATGTGGATTCAGGCTCTATCAATGGGGTATGCTTAACTGCTCCATCGTTCACTGAGGTTTCCCAAAGTTCTCATTCACAGAGTCAGCCCTTCAAATAAGGCTTCACCCATCCTCTGAAGTCTACTGTTATTCATAACAGACTTCAGGGGTGTTTGTCCTGGAGCAGGGCTTTTCAGTGGGCAAAATGAATACAGCATTATGTGTGTGAGGTCGGGGGGTTACAACAATTACTGAAAATTAACAGTTTCTCAATTCTCATGGTCATCGGAAAATGTGGTTAGCTATCTCCTGCTGACCCTACTTTCCAAGGGTTTTATAAAAACAAAATGTTAACAATTATTGTCTTGTAAAGTGTTGAAGCCACTCCCACCCATGGAATTAAGGTTGATTCTCCTCTCTTCTTAGTCAGTACTTACCTTCTTCCTTCCCCCTCCTCACTGGTCCAAGGATATAATGGATGTTGCTGGAGAGAAGGGAGAGTTAGGGGTACAAGCATTCTTTGACTAGTCACATAGTAGCAGCACTACCCAGGCTTGGCCTCAGCTCAAGGATGTTTCTATTGAGGAACACGTTGGTAAGTTATTTTGATAACCCACTCTGGCCCTGGCCAGTTGACTCAGTGGTGAAGTGTCAGTCTGGTATGTGGGTATCTCGACTCAATTCCCGGTCAGGGCACACAGGAGAAGCAACTATCTGCTTTTACCCCTTCTCCCATCCTTTTCTCTCTTCCCTTCTCACAGCCATGATTTGATTGGCTTGAGTGGATCGGCCCCAGGTGCTGAGGATGGCTCTCTGGGAGCCTCCTCCTCAGGCACGAAAAATAACTCAGTTACAAGCATGGCCCCAGATGGGCAGAGGATTGGATCTAGACAAGGGTTTCCAAGTAGATTCTGGTGGGAGTGCACGCAGGAGTCTGTCTCTCTATCTCCCCTCCTCACACCTGGAAAAGAAAAAAAAAGAAAACTCACTCAATCGCTTGGTAACAGCCACTTGAAGTTCTCTGGACCTGGGTGCCTCTACACTACCTGGTCACTTCTGCTTTCTTAGGCCCTAGCAATCTAGTATGACCTACTTTTAATTTCTCTCTGCAGCCCTTTGGGAAGGGACCTAGGATGCTTAAGGTCCACACTTTCCCACTCATGGGTCATATCACACCCACAGGAAACACCTGTCATTAGCCCCAGTGAACTCTAGGAGTGCTGGTGGTCGTGGTAGGGGGGGAGGTCCAGCACTACTCCTTCAGCTTGTCTGTCACAGTGACCCAGCCAATCTGTCACCCTGGAGATTTCAAAGAGATAGTCAAGATACTAGTCTGCTGTATCATTCAACCTCAGGAAACACATCTCAGATTCTCCTGGAGGTCTGGTTAAAGGTCCAGCTTATGGCAAGGGGCAGACATTCTTCAGAACTTGTCCTTGTGGGGAGCAAGGACTCTCAGTACAGCTTTCCAAGAAATCTTCCTAAGAAGCTATATTTCAATCACCTCTACCCTTCTATATTTCTGATAAGGGTAAGGAGTGTAAGAATTACATACTAGTTTCAGTATCTTTTTAATACCAATCCAGCACTTCAACTTGGAATAAGTCTCTGTTTTTCAATCGAATATTTCATTCCACCATCTTGTTATAAAATATTACACACATTGTATATTTAGTATTTTCCATTTTTACATATTACTCAAGTTTTGCAAGCCTCACCAGATTGGGAGTATAAAATGAAGTTACAGTCTATTTATATGCCCTAACTATGATGGTAAAACTTCCAACTGGTTTGACGACTAGTAATTAGCACATCTCTAAGTGTCCTCAAGTTATTTTGGGGGGCTCCCCAAAAGGATGCCACACACATGCCCACAAACCAGCTTGTAACTGCATGGTGTCTTTTTTACTTTCTTGTCTACTCTGGCTTATAATTTTCTACATTTTCAGACTGCAGATTTGAGGAGTGTCAGATCCCTGCTGGTTTCCAAGGGGAGGTAGGGGAAATGGTCTGCTCTTCAACTATGTGCCACATTCAGTCCCAAGGTCTCTAAAATGGCTCTTCTTTCCCAGAAATTTCCTTTTGGCAATCACCTACTTCTTATAAATTGTCCCTAAAATAATAGTGCCATTATATATAACCCAGTCTAAAGTTATCAAATAATAACTCCCATCTTCAGCTCCCCCTCCAACCACAGACACCATCACCCCAAAATTTCTCTCCTTTCCCCTACTCATGTCCTGGCACATGAAGTCTCACTAGTAAGTTGTGGGCTACATTTGCTAGCTAAGAATATCTGGTCTTGTTTTTTCTTATATTCTTTAAATTCAAGAGCCATTCAGAAAAAAGTTAAAAAGGCAGAATAAATGTTAATGGATATAGTCTCCTATTAATAGAGGGGAAAATGTAAATATGTACAAGTTTAAATGCAAAGTATATCTCTAGAAGGACCCACAAGAAATTCACAAGCGTGGTTGCCTCTAGGGTGGGAACTCAGTGACTGGACAATTGAAGAAAGAATTTACTTTTCACTCTATTTCATTGTGTAGCTTTTGAAATAATATAAGTACATATAAAGATATACATATAAATACTTTATATGTGTATCTTTCTTATTTAAAGTGAAGGGTTAAAGAATACTCAGTAAAAATATTTTCTTTCAATTTCAAATAATTTTTTTAAATTATGGCCTGAATATTTTTTTATTTTTGATTTAAAAAAGAATTGTCAATGAAAATAAACTTCCCTTTTCTGTATGTGATCACATTTGTCAAAGCAAAAAACATTCTTTTCTTAAAAGCACTGCTCTCAAGTTTTCCCTCTTTTTTCAGTGTACTCACAAAACACAAATTCTTTCAGTAAGTCTCCATGTCACTGAAAAATGGAGAGAGTGACAAATTGCTGACAGTAACTAACTCATTTATTTGCTAGTGAGATGCTTTGTAATATGGATTCAGCATCACCTGCTGAGTCCTGTCAGTGTCCTTTCAAATGAAAAATTGTCAAAAGTTTCCAAACCAGGAGCAGAGAGTTTAACATTATTATTCCATACATTTTTAATTTAGCAGTTCCAAATTCATATGTAACTTATCTAAAGTGGGATTATACTTTCAAAAAATAAATCTATCACTTGTCATTTCTCTCTCCAGCTCTGCCCACACAACAGCACAGAAAGGGTTTTATCTGTAAATAGAGATCATGATTTGTTGTCTTTATGATGCTCAAATATATAGTTTTACTGACAATGAGGTGTAACCTAGGTTTCCCAGATCTCTATCAACTGGAAGGGGACAGGGGTAAAGACAAGACAAGAATTATGGGAATGAAACTGTGTGGAATAATAAAACACAGCAACCAAATCTTAAGGAAGTCCTCCCAAGCTAATGTCAAAGGGACCTCAGCTCTCTGAGACATTCTCAGCTTCAAGGAGATTCTGAGGGTCAGCAGGTTTTCTCTTCCCACTGACTCTTTCTCCTCACAGGGATTAGTTCAAGTCTCTTCCACCTGTAACACTGTACACACACAGCACTCTCAAAGAGATGCAAAAACCCACATACACCTACAGATGCAGCCACACATACACATTGTCTCTCTCACACTCACACACACACACACAGACTCACACAAGTGCACACACCACTCCCAGAGAGACACAAAGACCCACATATACATACAGTTGCATCAAGACACAGCCACACATGCAGATAGACCAACATGGTTGCACACACCTATGCACAACCAGAGTTAATCACAGAAACACATGCATCTCTAGGTAATTAATTCCCCCTGGCTGCTGCCTCTTACTCTCTTTTGCTTTACAAGTGAGCTCTTTAAAGAAAGGGTCTACAATGTGCTTCTCCAATGTCTCATCTTCCTTTCGTTACTCCTCCCTCTGGGATGTGCTCCTGCTCTACCACATCGTGACGTCAGTCTCTCTTGGACTTCTGGTCAAAATGGTGGCACACGTAAATGTTGTGTTCATCTTTTCCCACAACAACATCAAAATTACAAGTGAACTACAGAACAACTATCATTGAGAACTGCCTGAAGTCTAGCGAACAGAAGCCCTATAAGTAAGGATACCCAGAAGAAGTCCCGTAGAGATTGGTAGGGGGTGTAGGAATGTGTGAACAAGCAAGCCCCACACTCAGGGTGTGACAGGTAAGAAATAGGCGAGATATTTCAGCTGAGGAGTTTCCTTCTGATGAGCAAGGTGTCCCTGTCCCACACAAGCCCCAGCCCAGGGCTCCAGTGCCAGAAAGAGAAGTCCTCATAACTTCAGGCTGTGAAAACCAGTGGGGATTATGGCTGAGTGTGATGGACCTGCACAGGACTTACTTGGACCCATTCACCCTGAGCTCCAGTGTTGGGACAGCAGTTCCAAAAGCACCTGGGACATAGGAGGAACTGAATTATCTGGCTTTAGGACATAGCTGGGCAGCTTTCTCCCAGGCACAAGTGTAGCGGTCTCCACTACTCCTTTGCTGAGCCCACCCCACACAGCCTGTAGGTGGTGCCATATCTGAGTCCCCATCAACTTGGCTAGTACTGTTGCCCAGTCCTGGCGATACCCTGAGACCCCGCCCCAGCAAGCTTGCAGGCCTACCCAAGCACTCCAAGTGTCTTTTTCATGTAAACAGCCTGTCTTGGCCCACACTACAGACTTTCCTAAATCTCTCAAAGGTTCACAGACACCAAACAAACAGCACCTGGCCTCAGAGTGATCTATATTTCTCACTAAGCAGCTAAAAGCCTAGCGTTGGTGGCAGCCAGCCTCAGTTCACAGATTAGCCTCCCCAGGTGCCTCCAAGCCCAGCACAAGAGCCAACCATGTGCATATAGCTTTGTAGCTCATACCAGGTGATCCCAGGCCAGGCACAGGCAGCAGCTGACCCTTGGCCTGCAACAGAACTTCCCCAAAAAGGCCTTGAAAACAACACGCCCAGCGGCCAGCTTCAGACCACACCAGAGTACCACCCAACCACCTCCACAAATGACACACCCAAAGGGTGGACTTGGCCGGCACCAGAGCCCTGCTAAAGTGAGTCCCACAGGATGTGGTCAGCCCCCACACAACAGCTTTTCCGCTGTAGTCATTCCTCACAGCCAATCAGCCTGAGGGTCAGTCCTGCCCATTGATGAGCCAACGGCAATCAAGAATCAACTAAAGCAGGAGGCACACACAATCCACCCAAAATTAAAACAAGAAGCTGGGATAGCCAAACTGATAGCAGACAAAATAGTCTTAAAACAAAGATTATAATAAGGGACAGAGAATACCGCTTCAGCAATACCGCTTCTGTGTATTCATCTGGAAAAAAAAAACACAAAAAACATTAATTCAGAAAGACATATGCACCCTTAAGTTCATTACAACGTTATTTACAACAGCCAAGATATGTAAAAAAACTAAGTGTTCATCAGTGGATGAAAGGATAAAGAAGTGGTGCATATATACAGTGGCATATGATTCAGACATAAAAGATAATGAATAATTTTGTGAACTAATGCCCCCTCAACAAATACAGTTCTTTTAAAAAGTTTCTCATCACAAGAAAAAAAATGTTCATAAACTATACATCATAATGGGTGTTAACTAGACTTGCTGTGATGGTTATTTTGCAATATATACAAATACTAAATCATTATGTTGTACACCTAAAACTAGTATAATATTATATGTCAATTATATGTCAATAATTATTTTAAAAAAGAAAAGAGAAAAAAAGAATGAATTTTTTTCATCTACAAAAAGATGAATGTACCTAAGGGGTGTTACGCAAAGTGAAATAAGTCAGAGAAAGACAAATACCACATGATTTTACTTAGATGTGGAACCTAATAAACAAAATAAATGAACAAAAAAAAAACAGGAGCAAACTCATAGATACAAAACCCATTTCTCCCCGCTCCCCTGCTGTAGCGTGGCTCCGCCCCCTCCCCTGCTGTGGCGTGGCTCCACCCCCTCCGCTGATGTGGCGTGGCTCCGCCCCCTCCCCTGCTGTGGCGTGGCTCCACCCCCTCCCCTGCTGTAGCATGGCTTAAAAGACCTTGCTTCTTTCCAGACCAGCCCAAGGACATTTCTCAAGTCCTCTCTCACCCGGGCTGTGTTTTCTCTCTTTGTCCATTCCACCCTCACCTCATCCCTACAACTACATTCCGAAAGAGTATTTAATGTCCTGGACAATTTCCACTTATATGCATGTTAAAAGCCTAAAAGGAGCCCTCACGGGATAGCTTGGTTTGTTAGAGCACCGTCCCGAAGTGCGGAGGTTGAAGTGCGGAGGTTGCTGGTTCCACCTCTGGTTAGGGCACATGCAGTAGCACATTGATGTTTCTCTCTCTCTCTCTCTTTCTCTCTCCCTCAAATCAATCAATAATTTTTTTTAAAAAAGCCTGAAAGTACATAAAATATTATCAATAGCTATTTCAGTAAGGTTTTATTAGAGGTGGTTTTTATTTTTTGTTTATGCTTTTGGTGTCTACCCAATTATCATGAACGATGTTTTAACAATAAAAATTGAACACTATGTTTACAATAGCTGTTACATCAATGTACCTGTTTCTCATAACATGACTATGAGAATTTGCTATAAAATAAAAAGTAACGCTGGTAGTTGTCATAGCCACACTGCTGAGTTTAAGTGTGTCACATGTATTATGAATATTACTGTTTTAGATGAAAAATGAAAACTGGTTTCATTCTCATTTAGGTGGCAGGCCCTCCTCTGGTAGGTAACATGTGTAGGACTGGAGTGGGCTGAACTAGGTCATTTCTTTCCGTTCTAAGTTTCACAGGGGTAAAAGCACAGATGTATCTGAATGCAGTCTCCCAGCAGGGTCCCCGCTGTCTATCTCAGCTGGAAGAATAAATCTCTTTGCTCATGTTTCTGTATTATAATAAAATCATATCTTTCGGAAAATACAGAGTGTCTAATCTAGAGGTCATAAGTATAGAAGTAAAAAAAAAAAAAAGTGTTGTCATTAACCATCTTGACCACACCCAATCGAATCTCTCTTGCCCTCATAACATCTTTTCTTCCTTCTTCCAAGCTAATGCTATCTGGTTCAAAGATGTGGGGCTATTAGCACCATTAGAAGTACTCTTAGAAACATGTAACTTACATGCATCAAGGGTTTTTGGGGGGTTTTTTGTTTTGTTTTTGCAACAGAGGCAAAGAGAGAGGCGGAGAGAAGGACAGATAGAAACAAACAAGCAGGAAGTGAGAGAGATGAGAAGCATCAGTTCTTTGTTGTGGCTACTTAGTCTCCTTAGTTGTTCACTAGTTCTTATATGTGCCTTGTTGGGGGGTGGGGCGCACTACAGCAGAGTGAGTGACCCCTTGCTCAAGCCAGTGACCTTGGGCTCAAGCCAGAAACCTTGGGCTTTAAGCTAGCGAACTTGGGCTCAAGCCAGCGACCAAGGGGTCATGTCTATGATCCCATGCTCAAGCTAGTGACCCCACACTCAAGCTGGTGACTCCCTGCTCAAGCCGGATGAGCCTGTGCTCAAGCCAGCAACCTTGAGGCTTTGAAACTGGGTCCTCCACATCCCAGCCTATGCTCTATCCACTGTGCCATGGCCTGGTCAGGTACAGCAAGGGTTTTAATGTCAATGAGCTCTTTGAAATATCCTGCAGGAACCCACATTTTAAAAATATATTCAATAAGCAATAATTTTGCTTCTCTTTTTGAATTTAGCTTTAATTATAAGATTATTTTTCTCTCTTTACAATTGTCCTGGACCTATATCTCAGAAAGCTGTTCCTACATAGCAGGATTTCAACCACTTTCACTCCCCTCTTCTAGTCACCCAGGAGCTCTTCAAAATAAATCTCAAGCCTGACTGTGGTGGCGCGGTGGGTAAAGTGTCGACCTGGTATGCTGAGATCACTGGATCACAATCCTGGGCTTTCCCAGCAAGGCAAATACTAGAAGCAACAACTATGAAATAAATCTCAGGAATGTAAAATTTTAGAAGGGTCCTTAGAACGCTCTGTTCCAACTGCCTCATTTTATTATAAGTGAGGACACGGGAGCCCACAGAAGTTAAATGGTCAGCTCAGGGTTACAGAGATGATTGGCAGCAGAGGAGGCTGATGATTTAGGTCTCAGGATTCCAAACTGGATTCTCTTTTTCATTACACCACACATTGTTTCAAATGAACCAGGGAATTCTTTGGAAGGCAAAGACTTTTCAAACAATGTGTCAGCATCAAAGCAAACTTTCAAGAAGACCAAAACCTTTTGACCAAAATTCTAGGAGTCTCCTTGAAACGCAAAGTCTCTGTAACTTTAACAGCAGCCATTTGTGAAAGGGCTACTGCCTGCCAAGTTATTATATGCACATCTCCCACCTTCAAAACAGCCTGCAAAGTAGCTCTCCAAATTCTGATTTTGCTAAAGAAGAGACTGAATCATTGAAAAGCTTGAGCAAATTGCCTATGTTCCTATAGCTGAAAAGAGCAGAACCAGGATTCAAACCAATCTTAAATACTTTTTGCAATATGCTAAGTTGCTTCTCTTTCCATGACACAGGTCTTAACTCCAGGGAAAAGGGGATTTATTTATGCTGCTTTTCAAATGACAGAAAAAGTAATTAGGGTTTGTAATAAAATATATCCACTCATTCATTAATTCATTAATTCAGTAGGTAGGCATTGGAAACACAAGCATTATTGCAATGGTCTAGAAAGAAGCCTAAAATACTCACCATGGGATTCTCATAGGCTTTCATCAATACCTAATGTATGCAATGTATCTACTTAATATACAGTGCTGGGCTGTACACTTAAGAAGAAAAAGAGCTTGGAAAGGAATCTGAAGATAGTAGAATGATTAAATTATTGGAAAGCATAGAACCAGGGGTAGTCAACCTTTTTATACCTACCACCCATTTTACTTTTTTATCTCTGTTAGTAGTAAAATTTTCTAACGGCCCACCGGTTCCACAGTAATGATGATTTATAAAGTCGGGAAGTAACTTTACTTTATAAGATTTATAAAGCAGAGTTACAACAAGTTAAAAAGTATATAATCATAATTACTTACCAAGTACTTTATGTCAGATTTTTGCTAAGTTTGACAGAATAAATCTTTATAAAACAATCTACTATAGTTAAATCTATGTAATCACGGTGCCATTTGGTTGCTCTGATACCACCCACCATGAAAGCTGGAACGCCCACTAGTGGGCGGTAGGGACCAGGTTGACTACCACTGCAAAAATGGGCGGTAGATATAAAAAGGTTGACTATCCCTAAAGAAGGGAATTGTATTGCCCCAGATGGATAGCTTTGTTTGGTAGAAGGTCATCCTGAGTTGCAGAGGTTGCCTGTTTGATCCCTGGTCAGGGCACATACGTGAGCAACTTGATATACCTGTTTCTCTCTCCCTCTATCTCTTTCTCTTCCTTTCTCTCTCACTGAAATCAATAAATACATTTTTTTTTAAAAAAAAAAAAAGGCAATTGTTTTGGTAACTCAAGAGAAAACAACGTGATACTACTTTTCCAGTTTATGAAAGTGTTATCCTGACAATAACAACGGACCGTTCTCTAGTTACAAATAAAATGGGACAAAAAGAATTATAACAACGTATGGAGGATTTGGCTAAATATACTCAATAATCTACTGGGCATGAGAGATTTAACAGTTTGGCATAATTTATGGGAAAAGGAGATCATGGAATTTTAAGAGCAAAAAAATCTCTAATCATGCCAGACTTTATAAATTAGTAGTTTACACATGACAAAGCAATGATTTTCTTTAAGTAAAGTACCTGTGAGGAGAAAAATGAAATAAGATTGACATTCAATTCCCTGACATCTCATAGTTCCTTAAAATTAGTTATTTTAATATCATTACCATACAGAATGTTTCATTTTACCACTTCTCACCTAAGGGAAAAATATTTATTCCTGCAGAAGGGCTGGCCAACATTTTCATGACCATTAAGATGTTGAGGGCCACAGCCCCAACCCTCTTCTCTCATTCATCTGCATGTGATTCTGAGCAGGTGCTATGTGAAGACCCTCTTCCCCAGTGTCCCCTGAGGCAGGAATCTTGAAGTCTTTTAGGTCTACAGACCACATGGGTCATTGCTAGTTCTGACTCACAATTCTGGGGCTCAGATAAGACCAAAGGGAGGAAGTGGAGAAGAAAAAAGAGAAGTCAGACATACATTTTGATGAAGATTTTAGAGCTGACACTTGAGTAGGACTTATATCTTTTAAATTATTGTGTAAGTTCATTGCTGTGTTGATTAACCCCTTTTCACAGTGTTGTGAGGATAAATTATATGCATGTATCTTACAATAGTGTCTGGCATACAGTAAACCAAATATTAACTATTATTACTATTATAATTATGACAGTCATGATGCTTATCCTAGGTTGGATTTCTCAGAAGCAGAGCCTGAGATAAGGATTCCTAAGCAAATTTCATTAAAGATGTCCCCCACCCACCCACGAAGCCAGTTAGAGAGAGAAGGTAGTTGGGCAAGGCAGTCAGTGAAGCCAAGCTCTGGTAGAATTCAGGCAACATATCAGTTCCAGCTTGATCATGTGCGGAGCTCTGAAGCATAAATTATACTCAGCATTTGTCAGGTCTAGAGCCTGCAGAGTTGAACTCTCAAGCTCCCACACCTCAGTCATCAGCAACTGGCTGCCCTGGGCACTTCTTGCTGTCTGCATACTATCACAGCAGCATCAGCAGGCCAAGGGAACTCTCTGAAGAAGGGCACAGGACCAAACAGAAGCACAGTACACAGAAGCTAAGGATGGACACACAGAACGGGTAAAAGTCATCCTAGGAGACGTAGATGGAGCAATAGCAGGATTTGTTCCAGTACACCAGGGATGCGGTGCAGACTCACCAGCTCGCAGAGAGCCACCTCTCCTCTCTGACCTGAATTCAACCAGTCAGGTAGCGGTAGGCTGTGCAATCAAGGTGTACTCACTCAGGCAACATGTGCTTTCCCATGTCTGCCCTCCACACTGAGCAACTGACTTGACCTTTTCTACCAAAAGCATTGCTATTATCGACATACACATACCTTTAAAATACAGTCACTACTCTTACCACTCAAGAGCAAAAAGCAAATACCCAGTTAAACAATAGGTGAAGGATATGAATAAATACCGTAGTTCCCCATGTATAAGACGCACCCCTTTGTGAAAAATTTGGGCTCGGCTCTATAAACTGGGAGTGTCTTATGCAGTAGCTGTGGCATTTTACATGCCATAGATGGAACTGAAGACAAGGCAATATATGAAGACAGTGATTCATCATCTGACTCTGATGAGGACAAGCTAATGGATGAAAGTTTTGACAGTGAGAAGGAGTTGTATGAATTTTATGGTGAATAAAACTTGAGTTCAATAACTTTATATAATACATGGAGAAATACGGTATTTCTCTATAAGAGACATACAGATGGCCAACAGTTATATGAAAAACTGCTCAACATCATTAATCATCAGTAAAATGCATAGCCAAACCATAACAAGATGTCACTGTATACAAGCCACAATGGTTATTATAAAATATATTTTTAAAAAGCTAAGTGTTGGTGAAGATGTGAAGAAAAGACAATTTTTGTGCACTGTACATGGGAATGTAAATTGGGGCAACCATTATGACAATCAGTATAGAGGCTTCTCAAACTATTAAAAACTGACCTACCACATGAGCCAGCCATCCCACTCCTCTGTATATAACCAAAGACATTGAAACCAAGATCAGGAAGAGACACCTGCACTTTCATATTTATTGCAGTGTTATTCACAATAGCCAAGGCATGGAGATAACCTAACTGTCCATCAAAAGATGACCTGGTTTTTTAAAAATATGGTATGTACATACAATGAAATATTATTTAGCCTTTAAAAATAAAGAAATCTTGCCACATGGATGAACCTAGAGGGCATTATGTTAAGTGAACTAAGCCACACAGAGGAAGAAATACTGCATGATTCCACTTATATGAGGACCGAAAATGTCTGAACTCATCAAGCAGGGAGTAAGTAGAATGAGGGTGGCAGGGACTAAGTGGAAGAGGAAATGGAGAAGTATTTACTGAATGGTTACAAAGTTTTAGTTATGCAAGTTGAATAAGTTCCAGAGATTCGATACATAGCATAGAACCTATAGTTAATAATATTTTGTTGCATGCTTAGAAATTTGCTAAAAGGGTAGATCTTATATTAAGCATTCTTATCGCCAAAAACAATGACGATGATGATGACGATGATTATGAAGAGTGTGAAAGGAAATATTTGGAGGAAAAGCATATTTGTGACTTGGGTTAATGATAAATTGCTTCCATGGGCAATGCCATGTACTTGGGCCTTTCTGGGAGAGACAGAAAGGGAGCAGAGAAGAGCTGCTGAGCCTTGAGGAACATTCTCAGATTCTCTCTACTCTATTTCACTGTCCTTTTGGACACAAGCATTTGCACCAAGAAAGGAGTTGGAGCTCAAATGTCCAAGATAGTGAAGATGCAGAAAAACATGAATTAGAAGTGATAACTGTGTAGCCACAGCCCCACCTATTGCTAAATCTTCTCTACACACAAAACATTTAGCCGATTCAATTATTTTTAACAAAGCTAATTTTTCTGCTTTTAGATTCTACATACCCTCCAATTCTCGATCTACGACCCATTTATTTCACTGGTCTCCTGATGAAATCGTTTCTCATAAATAATTATATTCTGAAGTATGCCTGCCTTTTCAAAATCAATTGTTAACTATCCCCAAAGCACTGAAAAATTGCCTATCTAATTAAAAAATATTCATCTTATGCTTCAATAATTCAAAATTGGCCACACTGAAATGTTATCAAACATTTCAAAAGAGGGAAAAAATTAATACTGGATTTAAAGTAAGAATAAATATCTTAGAGCCCAAGGGGGCAAGAAATTTAGAGCGAACATCCTTTCTTAAGCAGAGTACTCCTGTGGAGACATGATAATGAAACGTTCACGGTAGTGGAGACAATAGTCCTACTTGGCCCACTCTGAACAATACAAAGGAAAACTTTATCTTTCTGGAAACATATCATTTTGTCCAGATATTTAGTTCTTTCTTTAGACAAACATATGTCACTTTTTATTGGTTATCAAATATTGAATTGGTTGGATTAAATCACTTAGTTTGATCTTGTTTTATAAAACATGAAACCACTTTTCTATAGTTGACCGAGCCGATGGGTGGATGGCATGTCTAATTTTACATTCCACTTGTTCTACAATGTAGCTGAGCTAATTGACATGCAATATCTAATCTATTTCCCCATTGTGTTTAAGTTTGTAAAAGGAAAAAAAATGGAAAAGGCTTAAAGCCACCTGAAAAACTTAATTAGTATGAACTCGAAGGAATTGCCTCAATTTTATTATCCTACTAGAATGCTATTTTATTAAGTATTGTTTAAAATAAGTGGGCCATAGCTAGAGCTCATTGATATTTGGACATTTTCACTGCTTTAGTGGAAACTGACTTACAATAAAAATATCATTTAGTGTAAAGTTTGCTATTTTTCATTAGCCAGGAAACCATTCATTATACAGCTAACATGCTACCATATTAAATTTACAATGGTAGGTTAATGAAGGGATACACACACACACACACACACACACACACACACACACACACACCAGAACAAAACAAAAAAAAACACATTATTCTAAAAATTGCAATTTTTTAAGGAATAATAACATTTGTTGGTTTTCATCTATTTAAAAAAATCCTTCCAGTCCCTGGCCAGTGGATAAAGCATCGACCAGGTGTACCCGAGGTCATGGGTTTGAACTTCGGTCAGGACACATATGAAAAACAATTAATGAGTGCACAAGCAAGTGGAACAACTAAGTGAAACAATTTGATGCTTTCTTCTCTCTCTCTCTTAAATCAATGAAAAAAAAATTTAATAAAAAAATAGAATCTTTCCAAAACGAGGAAGAGAAGCTTAACATGCAGTTGAAAAGTTAAAGCAAATATACAGTTGTTCATATGGAAAAACTCATGCAGGTTATGATTATTACAATAACTTTATTAACTCTGTTTCATGGACTCACAACCACAAACCTACTTTTGCCCACCCCATACAATATATAATGTTTCTGAAAAAGTATGTATGTTTCAATATTTCATAGCTTTATGTGATGAATGACAACTAGATGGCCAGATAATAAACTAGAAGTTCAGAAGAAGCAACCTCTTTCTATTTAGGTAGGACCAATGTTCTCGTTCCTTTAGGAAATGCTTACCTAAAGAGAGAGAATTGCCCTGGCTGGTTGGCTTAGTGGTAGAGTGTCAGCCCAGCGTGTGAAAATTCAAGGTTCAATTCCCAGCCAGGGCACACAGGAGAAGCGCCCATCTGCTTCTCCACCCTTCCCCCTCTCCTTCTTCTCTTTCTCTCTCTTCCCTTCCCGAAGCCAGGGCTCGGGAGGGGAAGTTGGCCTAGGTGCTGAGGATGGCTCCATGGCCTCTGTCTCAGGTGCTAGAGTGGCTCCAGTTGCAATGGAGCAACTTTTCAGATGGGCAGAGCATCACCCCCTGGTGGGCATACCAGGTGGATCTCAGCTGGGCACATGCGGGAGTCTGTCTGCCTCCCTGCTTCTAACTTCGAAAAAATACAAAAATAAAATTTAAAAAATAAGAGTGAGAATTGACTGAGACTTTAAAATGAATGACCAGAATGATAGCGAGAATCAGACTCCAAATAATTTCCAGTAGCTCAACTCCAGATAAATTTAGGCAATACCAAAGCAGAGAGAAAGTGTGTTTTGTTTCTTGGGGTATATAACCTAAGGAGCACGAGAGCATGGTGTTCCAATAGCAGCCCCTAGGGATAGTGAGTGTGGTTCCCAAGGAAATGCTCACAGAGTCTGCATAACTTACAGTTGAGCATAGAGAACAAAGATTTCTTGGCTCCTAAAAAGGCACTAAAGAGGCAGAAAACAGATCACAGACTCAGAGGAGTCTAATTAGCATAAAGAGAATGCAGAGTAATTCACAGGGACTTATGACTGAAGATACATTGGGACTGCACTTGTCTCAACATATCAGGTTTAAAGGCCAATGCCCAAAGACCATAGGATCAGTTACAACTCAGTGGTGGCCAACAGGTGCCATGGTAAGGTGAAAGATCTGAGGTTTTCTTACCTAGAGGGACACTTAAGCTTTCCATTACTCAGATCATTAGATGAGTTAAGGGGAGAAAGAGAAGCAGAAATCAAGTTAGTTTTTTTGCACAGTGAGTTTTGTGGCTATAGAACCCATTCATTCATTCTACAGCATTTACTGAACTAGACTTCTAAACACTGATATTATCTATCTGGTGATAGCCACTATGGTAAATTTTAGAAAGCATATGCATTAATGAGAAAATTTTGTCGTGAAGTTGAATATAGACTAATAGAATAGAAAAATATGTGAATAAGTAATTTCATTATAGAGTAATATGGGCTTTAATGTTGTATGAACAGTACAATGATAATATAAGGAAGGCATAAACTTCTCAGTGAGGTATATAGGAAAACCTCATTGTGGAGATGTTGAGTTGTTTTTCTTTTTTTGTTTTGTTTTTTTAGGAGTTCAGTAAGAGATGTAACATTTTATCACAACATAGAGAGTTAGAAAGCAAAGTACATGATTTGCAGTTGTTGAAAATAATATTGCAGAGGTAGGCACAGACTAAGATTATGAAATTCTTGCACATCTAAAGGGTTTCTCTTTTGATTTTGTGTTTTTCTTTAATTAAAGAAATGCTAAGGAATTTTTAGGCAATTGCTAAATTATTAAGTTTATGTTATATTACCTATTGTTTTTAATTATTTTGTTGTTGAGAAAGGGACTCCCACCATAGAGTAATGGGATAGTCAAAGCCATGGTACCCAGCCCGACAGATGTTTATTCATTGGTATACTCACAGCATGAGGAGCAGAACATTACACACCATGTAGGGCAGGACTGCCTTCAAGTACACAGAGAACAAGCAGCAGAAATGAAAGGCAGGCTTTGTAGAATCATGACAATGCAGTGTCCTTTGATTCTGGTGGTAGTATGAGTTTACCTTGTTTGACTATTTCCATGGATTGGCAGGAAACTGAAATCCCTGCTCAGAGACAAGCACATGGTCATCTAGATACAGAGGGCTGTTTGATCTGGGTGCCTTATCCCCAGAAGCAGAGTGGAGAAGGGAACTTTCAGTGAGGCCAAGGTCCTCTTCATCCCACCAGATGCTAAAACAACACATAACATTGGGCCTTACTTTTAGGCTGTTGGGCTGCTTCCCTATCTTGGTTATTATAAATAACACTGGGGAACAAAATTTTTGTTGCATCCACAAAAAACTTGTTCTTACCTAATTCGAGTGTGCTGATCTGACATTAGTTTTTCTCTGTAAGCTACAGCTTTTTTGCAATTCAAGATTTTAGGTTTTCATTTTATTGTAAAATTTTTAACATTTAGTTTAACGTAATGAAATAGAATGTCTTTCTGGGCATCATCCTTGTGAAAATATAATAATTTATATAATGCAGTAAATACCCTAATACACTAAAAGATATGATTGCATCAGAATTTGTCTACAATTTCGAAATAGAACATATTAAAACACTTTAATCATAAAATTTGCGCAAAACTTATTTAAATTCTATTTAGGCAAAATTTTTCATTTGTAGCTCTTGCATTTGTGTACTTGTTGAGGACAATCTCTTTTGATGCTCCAGCAGTAGTCTGCCATCATATTTCTGTCCCATTGTCCCTGATTATGTTTTTCCATGGTCTTCAGATCTTGATGAAAGCATTCTCCCTGCTCATCACTAACAGCTCCAAGATTTTCGGGAAACTTATGAAGTTGACTGTTCAGGAAGTGAATCTTAACGCATAATGAAGTAGAATGTCTTTTTGGGCATCATCTTTGTGAAAATATAATAATTTAAGGTTCATCAAATACACCTGCTTTTATCTTCTTGAAAGACAAGTCGGGAAAAGCAGAAATAATACGTTGAAAGTATTCACTTTCTCTATTCAAAGCCTGAACAAACTGCTTCTTTAAGCCAAGTTGAATGTAAAGGGTGAGGGGAATGATTCTGTCTCCATTAACTATAGGTTCATTCACAATACTTTGCATCCCTAGTTCAGAGCTTCACATTTTGACCATTCCTTCTGTGTCCAGTGTTTCTCCCGAGCTCAGCTGTCCCACAAACACAGAAAGCAAGGATACTTTGTGAAACATCTCTGTTGTCCTAGCAGGAAATTTACCATTTTAAGATACACACAAATGATCCAGTTATGCTCCTCATACTTCAGTAAGTTGAGGACAATTTTTATGTCATTATATTCTTCTCACAGATGAGTTGAATAACCAATTGGAACCGCTGCATAAACATTACTGTTGTGTAGGAGAACACATTTCATACTTCGTTTAGAGCTGTCAAGAAATAGCCGCTATTCTGTTGGACTATAAGTGGTAACACCTAGCTAGCTGAGAAGACTACTGATATCATGACAGTAAACAAAGTGTTTGTCTTCAGCAAAAAAGTCCACAAAAATTTGTTCACACTTCCTGAAATGGGATACTTTAACTGACCAGTGAAGTACATTCTTTTCTTGAAGCCTGGAGGCTAATAACTCAGCTGCTTTCTTTGATAGACCCAGATCTCTTACTAAGTCATTCAATTCGGTTTGGCTAAACTGCTGAGGGGTTAATGACTGCTTGGCATCGGAAGAAGACCCTTCAGATTCTACAACCATTTCCTCATGCATCTTATCAAAATATACTTGATCACCATGTTCACTTTCTTCATCCTTAGAAGAAATAAAACATTGAAAACTGGTACCAGTGGTGTCTCAGAGTGTGGGATAGGTCATATTGCTGAAGGAATATTAGGATATGTGATCATATGCCATTTTTTCTTGCTGATGCCCTTTGTATGGATCAGGCAGAAATGACAGTCACTGCTGTGGTCCTTAAGTTCACGCCAAACCATGGGAATACCAAAAGGCATTCCTTTGCATTTTCTTTTTGTCCAGTCACAAAGTATTTTCTCACAGTTATGACAGACAATATGAGAAGCCCAATTCTTGTCTTGATCGCCAAGGGGAACTTGAAAATAGGCAATACATGCACATGTCACAAATGATGAAATATTGTGCCTTTGTCATTGAAGTATGGAACAGCCACATATATAATAGAAGGTGTCAGGACTATTCTTACATTTACGCCTACTCGATGAAGCCATGATTCAATCTTAAAACAAAATAAGAGGGTGTTTTTATCAGATAATAATTCTTTACATTTAAAATCAACTACAATTATGTAAAAGTGATGTTTGCAAATCATTAATTGCCTTGTGGTTATGTTCAATGCAAGGGTCATTACCCTTTAACTCCAATTTAAAAACCAATGAATGCCATTAAATGTAACAAAAATAAATTAAAATTGCATAAAAACTAGACCATGCACCAAAAAACGAATTTCAGATTTGAAATCAGCAATGCAGAAATATATAGAAAAAGTTCTAAAACCTTAGGTAACGGAAAATGAAAAAAAAAATTGTTCCCCAGTGTAATGAATGCTTTAATGAAATAGGGGTGCACATTTCAAATTAGTATTTTGGAATCACTGGGTCATAAGACAGTTCCATTTTAATTTTTTAGACACCTCTGTACTGTTTTCCATAGTAACTGTACCAATCTGCATTCCCACCAGCAGTTCATGAGGGTTCCTTTTTCTCCACATTCTTGTCAATACTTGTTTGCTGGTTTATTAACGATAGCCATTCTGACAGGTGTGAGGTGATAACTTATTGTGGTTTTCACTTTCATTTCTCTGAGGATTGATGATATTAAGCATCTATTCATATGTCTATTAGCTATCTGTGTGTCTTCTTTGGAGAAGTATCTATTCAAGTCCTCTGCCAATTTTTAATTGGGTTTTTTGTTTTTTGGTGTTGAGTTTTAGAGTTTGGATATTTACCCCTTATTGGATGTATTATTAGCAAATATCTTCTTCCATTCAGTAGGTCATCTTTTCATTTTATTGGTGGTTTTCTTTACTGAGCAAAAACTTCAGTTCAATGTGGAACCATTCTTGATTTTTCTTTTATTTCTTTTGCCTGGAGATATGTCTGAAAACAGTACTAAGAGAAATGTCAGAAATTTTACTGCCTATATCTTCTAGGAATTTTATGGTTTTGAGTCTTATAATTAAGTTTTTAATCGGTATTGAGTTTATAGTATTTTTTATCTGGTGTGAGAAGGTAGTCTAGTTTCATTTTTTGCATGTCTGTGTTTCATTTTCCCAGCACCACTTTTTGAACAGATTATCTTTACCCTATTGTATGTTCTTGAACCCTCTGGTTTTCTGATCAGAAGTATCCTAGACCCCTAACAAGACCCCTTTATTCCCAAGTGACCTAAGTGTCTGACTCTGGAAAATATGGATCTTTGCTCAGCCACACTTGGGTACTGTGACCCCGCACAAAATTATTGAGTACACTTCCATGGCTTCTTGTCCTCCATTTTTTTTGCATTGAACACCATTCAGAGATCTGAACTCTGCTCAAAATTTTCTGCCCTTCACTGAATTTTAAGAGTTGATAATTTTGTAAAAGATACATAAAAAAAGTACGTACATCTGTGAAATGACAATATTTACTCCATATTTTCCATCTTGATATTTTTTTCTGGTTTATGAATTGCATTTGTTTTATAATACTTTGATATGTCAGATTTTTTTCACTCATTAAAAAAGCAATTTTGACAATACAATGTTTTCCTAGATTGAAATTGTATACTTGTTTATCATTCAACCACTCAAGTTGAATTTTCTGAATCAACAGATTATACTTAAATTTCATTATATTGTTGTTCAGCTGAGTATCGTGTAAGCTTTAAAAATATAAAGTAGATTGTTCAGCAAGATTCCTGCTGCCAGAGAAAACATTACTAAGTGGTTCCTCTAGGTAAGTTTGGCTGGAGTGTGACACCTGGGAGCTGCTTTTCTCAACTCTGGAATACCACACCTGATCCATTTCTTCCCATGAAGGTTTCCCATAAAAATTATAATAGACAAGAAGGAAAATGGGTCAAGCAATTTGATTCCATGGTTTTATGTAAAATTTGCAGAAGTAAAATGCCTTAAACTTAAGTGAAATGGAACCATCTCTTTTTACTCTGACCTCCCATCTACCATACCCCCATCCTGCTGAAAATGTTGGCGAGGCAATGACATTTTTTAGGTTTAACTAAGCTGAGATTGATTGGAAATATGACATTTTAACTGCAATTTGCAAATAGATTTTGCAATGTTTCAATAGAGCAAGTTAGAAATAACTGATTTCAAACTTTATCACATAGTTGGGTTAACTTTCCACATCTTTAAATTTATTCATTAAATAAACGAGAAAATTATAATTAATAAAACAAAGTTTGGAGGCCAAATATATGGTGACAGATGATTTGACTTTGGGTGATACACATAAAATACAGCATACAGATCAAGTGTGATAGAAATGTACTCTTGACATCTATATAATTTTATTGACCAATGTCACCTAAATAAATTTAATTTAAAAATAAAATTAAAAATAAAAAGAATAATAATAAAACAAAAAACTTAAAGATGAGTAATATAGTTGATAGTAATTAGTCTGTCATTGAAAAGTGAATTTTAACAACAAAAAATTAAATTACACCAAAAGCAATCAATGTATAAGAAAGTAATGACTAGACTTAGACTATTTAATAATCCAAATAATGAAGAGGAATAAAGTTTATGAACACATTAGAAAAATATTTTAAATTCTTTCTCACTTGACATGAAATATTGATATCAATAAATATATATATAGTTTTATATATAATATACATGTATTATATGTATTGTGTATATAGGGTATACTATATTATATACATACATATAAATATATATATTTGTAAAACACAAGTTGCTGGGTCTACCTACCCCCTCCCCAAGTTTCTAAGTCAGTAGCTCTGGGCGGGGTGAGTGGAGGACAGTGGGAAGCTGGGGAAAAAAAAACTTGAATTTCCAATTGGTTCTGGGTGATGCTGATGCTGATGCGACTGATTCAAAGGCTACTCTTAGAGAACCAATGATGTTTCTACTTTTTTATTTACTTTAGTGAGAGACAGACAGATAGAGAGGGAGGGAGATGAGAAGCATCAACTTGTCATTGCAGCACTTTAGTTGTTCATTGATTGCTTCTTCTACATGCTTAACTGGGAGGCTCCAGCTTAGCCAGTGACCCCTTGCTCAATCCAGAGGGCTTGGACTCAAACCAGAGACCTTGGGCTCAAGCCAGTGACCTTGGGGTCATGTCTATGATCCCATGCTCAAGCTGGCAACTCTGTGCTCAAGCTGGATGAGCCCACACTCAAGCCAGAGACCTCAAGGTTTCAAACCTGGGTCCTCAGCATACCAAGTCAATGCTCTATCCACTGTGCCACCACCTGGTCAGATACCACTGATGCTTTTAGTTAATTATCTTGCATCTCGTCTTTCTTTTTACCTTTTGCCTTTATTGTGGTAAACAACTGGCTGTCAATAAATATTGTCTTAAATTAATAGTGATAATATTCTGATCATTGCTGTTTATTCTTTGCTATTCTTTGTACAAAAATCCTTGTCTTTAAAATATGTTTACCACCACATTTTGTCCTTTATCAATTAATTTCAGACCTTCATGAGTGCATATTTGAATTCTTATGAATTCAGATGGAAAACTACTTCTATATTCAATATTTTCAAGAGTTTATATAAAAGTAATTTATTTTATTTTATTTAGTTTTTTAGTTCAAATGATAAAACCAAACCTGAAAGTCATTGCATAACAAAAGAGCCTGTTATTTTCAATATGGTCAAAATGATCATATGACCTAGTGTGACTACTATGTTTACTGAGGGGATAGTTCTATTTTATGAAATTGAGGTTTGGTTAACTGTTCCAGAGAACCCACAGGAGTGAGTGAATTTAAGGCATTCGAGTCATTTTTACTTAGTTGACAAGGTGATAATTGATTCTAGATTACTTGGCACATGGAACTGTCCCTGGCAAGTTTCTGAGCTCTCCCAGATGTTGGGCAGTGCTTTCGGAAAGCTCGTGGGCAGCTTCTTATGCGCGGTGTGTCACTCCTTGCTGCAGGGAAGCCAAAGCTTCATGTTTCATTCCATCAAAATGTGATTCTTTGGGCATCCCTGTTTTACCAGTGCATTTCTTACTCTCTGATGGGAACAGAAAACTGTTCCTTGATCTGTGCAGTGGTTGTATGTTAAGGATTTAAACCCGCGACTATAACTTAAATAGATTTAAGTGAAAACCCAACTTGCTTCCATAGCAAACTAATTTCCTATTTTTCATCGTTAATTTTGCACATAAAATATAACATAGAGTCCATCTGTATTTTAAAAAGAAAAATAAGAAATATTTTGTGACTCTTTCATGGATAGAAACACACTTGCAAAAAAAGACAATCTCTTGGCCTGACCTGTGGTGGCACAGTGGATAAAGCACTGACCTGGGAATACTGAGGTCGCCAGTTCAAACCCCTGCACTGGTCTGGTCAAGGCACATATGGGAGTTGATGCTTCCAGGTCCTCCCCCCTTTCTCTCTTTCTCTATCTCTCTCTCTCTCACTCTGTGTCTCCTCTCTAAAATGAATAAATAAATAAATTTTTTAAAAAAGACAATCTCACATGCAACAAAGTTCCTGATATGGTATTGAATTTGAATATTGCTTTTAAAATGGACTTTTAGGGAATAACAAAGGGGCCGTTTCTGGGAAGATGAAGTACACAAACACTTCCCTATTTACTCTACTAAATACAACCAAACACCCGACATTATATGTAAAACAAGTAAGAGAACTCCAAAAGGGTGAGAGAAGAAAAAGAGAGACAAGATAAATACCTCTGTATTCAAGCAATAGTATGGTGATAAATCTCCTGAAGTTTTTCCGTTGTTGTGTGTGTGTGTGTTTTGTTTTTGTTTTTGACTCAGCAATCTACAGACTTGAAGCTGATGAAGCTAGTTACCTGGAAACACCAATGAATACAGATAAAACATATAAATAAATAAAGCTCCAATTAAAGTCTGTTCTCTCAGTCAAAAGACCAGATAAGGGACATTCTGGAAGAACGGAAAATTGTTAGGCAATTGTGTTTACCTCAGACAAACACAACAAAATAAAATATGAACTTTATATAATTGGTTTATTAATTACTATACTAATCTAAAATGTTAATAATAGGAAAACTGGGTTTATAGAATCCGGTAGCTCTCTGCACTATCTTCTCAGATATGAAACATCCTTTTTAAAAATAAGGAGTTGATGTTACTATTTAAAACCTAATTAAAAGTCAAATCTAGAGTTCCTAATGATAACTTCTTGCAAAGCAAACTTACAAAGGTCCATATGGTAAATGACTATCTTATTGTAGCTATGCAGTCAGGCCAAATATAAATAACACTGAGATAACCACTGTTTTTACCATGAATAATCTATCTATCTATCTCTTGGTTTTGGGGTTTTTTTTTAGATTATTCTTTTTTTGCGTGACAGAGACAGAGACAGAGAGAAGGACAGATAGGGACAGATAGACAGGAAGGGAGAGAGATGAAAAGCATCAATTCTTCTTTACAGCTCCTTAGCTGTTCACTGACTGCTTTCTCATATGTGCCTTGACTGGGGGTCTGCAACAGAGCGAGTGACTCCTTGTTCAAACCAGTGACCTTGGAGGTAAGCCAGTGACCTTGGGCTTCAAGCTAGTGGTCTTTGGGCTCAAGCCAGTGACCATGGGGTCATGTCAATGATTCCACGCTCAAGCCGGCAACCCTGCACTCAAGCTGGTGATTCATTGCTCAAGCTGGATAAGCCCATGCTCAAGCCGGCAACCTCATGGTCTTGAACCTGGGTCCTTTGCATCCCAACCTGATGATCTATCCACTGCACCACCTCTGGTCAGGCTAGATTATCTTTGATCAAAGAGTGATGGGGCAAGACTACAGAGAGAAACTTTACTTCAGTGGGAAACTCAACTCTGAACTTTTTTGGGTTATCAGATTCTGGTCCCACTCATTGTCTTTGAATTATTTTGCATCTCTGTAAATTGCAGGTAACTGATGGATAGGCAAACTCTGTCTTGTTTGGTTGATATTTATTTGGCTTTCTTCTCCACTCTGGAAAAAATAGTTCCATTTTCTACTTGTACATCGGGCTGAATTTTACTATCTTGTTGATTACCAAACCTTACCCAATTTCTGAGTCTTCCAGGTTTCTCCACTATCTGGGTGATGTTTCCAACTTTCTTCCTCCCTCCTGACTAGGTATCATTGAGAACAAAAACCTGACTGTGAATTCTGATGGTGACCTTGTTGCTGGCCTTTCCCCCAGGATCAGAGGCAGGACTGTGAGCTAAAACCTAGAGACAGGACATTTATCTTGGAGAACTCATCACCACAGCCAAGCATGGAAGGGCCAGACGTACGCTGAGACAGGTTACTCTCTGGGCATGTGAGCTGTCCCTCATGAGGGACCTTGCACTCAGAAGGGTTCCACACTTCTGCTCTGTTTAATGCTCTATTGTTGCTATCTTGAAATTCTTGATAGTTTTGAACAAAAGGACATGCATTTCCATTTTGTACTGAGCAATGCAAACTGTGTAGCTGGTCCCTATTGCAAATACTACACGCTGTCTGTGCTAAAAACTTTTTGTGTTGAACAACAGTATCACTCTGTCAGAAAAATTGAAGGAGAGGCTTACCAAATAAAGTTTGATCATGTTTCTTGATCATCAACATTTTAAACCTGCAATGTAAATCATATAGTTTTCCTGAGAGAAAGAAAGAGAGAGAGAAGGGCAGAGAAACAGGAAGGGAGAGAGATCAGAAGTATCAACTTGACTTGAGTTATTTTAGTTGTTCATTGTTTCTCATATGTGCCTGGACAGGATGGGGAAAGGACTGTGTGGCTCAACCCAAGTCATTGAGCCATTACTTAAACCAGCAACCTTGGGCTTCAAGCCAGAGACCTTTAAGCTCAAGCCAGCAGCCTTGAGATTGTGTTGATGATCATGCACTCAAGCTGGCAAGCATGCTCTCAAGGCAGATGAACCTGCGCTCAAGCCTGTAACCTTGAGGTTTCAAACCTAGAATGTCTGCATCCCAGGTCAGTGCTCTATCCAATGTATTGCAACAGGTCAGGTTGTAAATCATATTTTTACTGTAATCACTATAATATTACAAACATAAATATGAATATGACTCTGATCAACCATGCATTATGAAAGTTCCCAATCAAAGGGCACAAGCCCAACTCACTCAGTTTAATAAGTGTTATAAACAAAATTGCTGCATATGGAGAAGGTTGTCCTTCTGGTAAAGTTTACCTTGAATCCTCCAAATTTCCTTTCTGCCCATATACTTTCTTGTGTTTCCCATAATCAATTCAGTCCCTCCCATCTCAAATCTGGGATTTGATAAACGTCTACTTTTATTATTTTTTATTTGAAAGAAAAAGTCTTATACGTCATTTTCCAATTACAATACATTTTTACCAATTAATAGCTCATTCTAGAATACTTTATTTTGTTAACTCACTTCTAAGTGTACAATGCAACATCCTCCCCAGTAAAGAAATTATAAACATCAGATTTGAAAATGACAGGGACTTTCCGTCAGAGGTTTCCAAACTTTTGTTAATATAAGTAAGGTCTACACATGCTATTAAATGATATATTTATAACATGGCAGACCTTTTCCAAAGTGATATTTGCCCTGATTATTATACAATATATCTGTTGACATATTGTTCCTATTAAATTTTGACAAGAAATATCTATATTTATGCTGAAATAGTAAACCACCAATAAAATGTCTAAATGCATGAGACAACATGTTGTCAGTAACTATTCTGGGAGAAGGAACAAATGGAAGATCTCTGAACTCAGGAGATTCCCTGCTGCCTCAACAGCTCAGGGTCACTTGTATGTTAACCCTGGTTCATGCCTGATTGAACTTATTGAAGAAAGAACTAAAGGCATTTTATATGTCTATATATTTTTGTCTCAGGTAAGTTTATATATTGTATTTTAATAGCTCTTTGCAAAAGTGTTTGTCAGGTTAGAAACCAAAACACTAAATGTTTTTATAGCCAGGACCACTTCTCTGACTCTCATGTTTTTCAAAAACAATTTCATCCTCCTTTTTAATGTTCCTTTGCTCTAAAAGAAATGTCATTTGCACATATCAAGGGTCCCAAAATAAAAATTTCTGTCTTTTTCTTCTGTAAGAAAGTATTGGCCCTGGCCAGTGGGCTCAGTGGTAGAGCATTGACCCGGCATGTGGAAGTCCGGGTTCGATTCCTGGTCAGGGTACACAGTAGAAGCAACCATATGCTTCTTCACCCCTTCCTCTTCTCTTTCTCTCTCTCTCTCTCTCTCTCTCTCTCTCTCTCTCTCTCTCTCTTCTCATCCTGCAGCCATGGCTCAATTGGTTTGAGCAAAGTTAGCCCCAGGCACTGAGGATGTTCCCATGGCCTCACCTCAGGTGCTAGAATAGCTCGGTTGCTGAGCAATGGAACAATGGCCCCAGAGCATCCATCAGGGCGCATACAGGAGTCTGTCTCTCTGACTCCCCGCCTCTCACTTAAAAAGAAAAAAAAGAATATACTGCAACATGTTAGTTCTAAAGAATTAAATAAAATATTTTCTTCCTAATTTTCATGTTACAATATGCATTTCTGTTCAGTTTTTAATCTCATTTGTGTATTCTATCCTTCTGTTAAATTCAGTGGGAAATGTATGCAAAATGTATTTGAGGAGAAAATTGCATCAGAGGTTAATAAATGTTTCAGGATAAAGGTGCAATTGAAATAACCAATGAAAATCTATAGCTCCACTATCCAAATGATGTTAAATGTACATCCAGGTTATATTATTAGTAGTACTATTAGTAGTAGCAGTAGTAGTAGTAGTATTTTAGCGTATCAGATATTTCATAGTGTAAGTAGCTATTACTCTAGTCTCTGCTAGAACTGTCTCCTGGATGTACAAACTATATGGGTCAGAATTAATCTTATTGCTTATATGCACCACTAGATGGCGCCAGAAGCATCTAAAATAGCTGAGTACCACACTAACGTTCTGAAATATTCCCGTATTTCAGCATTTCCTAAAATTGTAGAATATTCCACTTCTAAAGAAAAGCCATTTTTAAAAATTATTTTTGCACTCTTTTATATACCTGTCTGTAAAAATGTTTTCAATGCCAAAAAAATCTCAGAATTCCTTTGGAAACTGCGTTTTTGACCCATTTAAGCATTGCCATCGCTTTTGAAGCTGGTTTTTCTTCTTTGCTATGAACCATTTAGTCCCTTAAAGCTTACTCTTCCAGAATATTGGAATGTCTACAAGAAAGTTAGAAACAGTGGCTGGTAGGGGGTAAGGTAACAGTGGCAGTTGAAAAAGCTGACGGTCACACTGAACCTGGCTTTTTAGCCTACATAATCATGAATCATTAAACTATAGTTTTTCTTACACTGACATTGGATGAAACCTGAAATGGGTTGGAAAAATATGATCTCAAACAAACATAGTGGAATCCTTCATTTTATTGATGTTGGGGGTGGTTTCTAATTTCCAGGCTCCTGACCCTCCAGTCAATAGTTGAAACATGGGTGAATGATTTACACTAGTACAGAGGACAGATTTCTTTTTCTGCTCACTTATTATTTAGTTGAAGTATAAGTCTTATGAATAAAGTGGATGTGAAGGACTAGATTTTCACAGGGCTGGCATGGGCTCTCCTTTCACGCAGCAGAAGAACAGACTGAGAAGAGGGAACAAAAGGGAGCACACAGAAACAGACCCACATAGTCAAGCCCAGAGTGACGTTCAGCACAATGAAAAACTTTACATTAGCATTTGAAGGTGGATTAGAGCAGGTGATCTCTCATAGTGGGCTCTTGGTGGTTGTGGTGCTGGTGGTGGTGGTGTTGTGTGTGTGTGTGTGTGTGTGTGTGTGTGGTGGGGGGGGTGGCATTGCAAAAATAGATTTTTATTCACTAACACCTCTTGACATTTTGCACAGAGCTCTCTTGGAAGTAGATACTTTCTGATAATTAAAACCTTATTTTGGTTATTAATCAAAAATCTTTATGTTGATTCAACTGTTTGTTTATATTTATTTAATAATCTGAATGTTGGGTTTTGAGAAGAATATTCCAACCATTTTTTTTTTTTCTTTGAGAGAGAGAAAGCCAGGCAGGGAGAGACAAGAACAAGAACACGGAGCTACTTCTGTATATGCCCTGACCAGGGAATCGAACCAGCAACCCACACTCCAGGACGAGGCTTCAACCAACCAAGCTATCCAAGCAAGGCTTAATTTTTTTTTAATTAATTGATTTTTAGAGAGACAGAGAGAGGAAGAGAAACAGAAGGGACAGTAGAGAGAAGTTTTTTGTTATTCCACTCGGTCATGCATTCTTTGGTTGCTTCCTGTGTGTGCCTCAACTGGGGATCAAACCCGCAACCTTGTAGTTTTTGATGATGTTCTTAACCACCTGAGCTAACTGGCCAGGGCCCAATCTATTAAGTTTGATGCAAGATTTTATTATTTGTTATTACTGCATAATATTCCATTGTGTATATATACCACATCTTCTTTACCTATTCATCTATAGATAGACACCTAGGTTGCTTCCATATCTTGGCTATTATAAATAATATTGCAATGAAATAAGGATGCATATAGTTTTTTGAATTAGTATGTTTTTTTGTTTTTCTTTGCTGAGTCATATAGTAATCTGTTGGTGACCAGATAGATAGAGGTATCATTTTACATGAATGAGTCAAGCAGAGAAAGACAAATGGTTTCACTTATACATGGAATCTTAAAACAAAACAAAAACAGATTCATAAAAACAGAGACCAAAGAAATGGTTACCAGAAACAAGGGGCATAGGATAGGTGAAAAGGGGGAGAGGAACACAGTAAACAATACTGTGGTAAGTTACACGGTGACGGGTGATTACTAGAATTAGTGGGGTGATCCCATTGTAAGATATAAAAATGTGAAATCACTGTATTATACACCTAACACTAATATAACCAACATAAAATTTTATACAAATGACACTCAAATAAAAAATAAATAAATTATTTAAAAGAAAAGAAAAAATTAAAAATAGGTTTTATGTACTGAATTTGACTCCTGGAAATATAATCTGCCATTTTGGAACAAAAAAAGCAAATGAATGGGAATCTGTTGTAATTTTTATAGGTCTCAGCAATATATACCATATAGACAGAAGGCACAGATGTGTTGTCTTAAGGAATAAGTTTAAAATTTATAGAATTTTTTTTACTGATTACCAAAAGATTAGCTTTGAATGCATACTAGATATTGAGAAAGCATGAAACCCTATCAATTGTGTGATCCTGAGTGGGATAATGACAGTTTTGAGGCTCAGTCCCTGGTCTCTAAAATGAGGATAATTCTCACCTTGAGAGGATTACGTGAATTTAGATGTCTGGTCTGGGCCGACATGATCAGATGCTCAGCCAACGTCTTTTCCTCTCTTCCAACTCTCCTAGTCAGTCAGATTGATGGATTGTTATTTAGAATGAGCAGGCATGCGCTAAATCAATAGTATTTAAAATTAATGTCTTTATTTCGTCAATGGGAAGATTTACAAAAACAGAGCAATGTAAATGTCTTTTAAAACTTATAATTGCCTGCTTTCAATAAGTAGAAGTTATGAAAACAGGATATATCAATATTCGTCTTCATCTTTTCTGATGGTCCCATAGCCGACAGTCTTTTGCCTCCATTCTTTTTTTCAACTTGTCTGGAAAGTGACATAAAAGGTAAATGGGGCAGCCACTGGTACCTGCTCTTCCATGCCACACAGGGGATTCCTGTTCCTAAAACTAAATGAACCAGAAAATTAAGGAGGTGATTTCATTCATGCTATTGCAATAGGCCAAGTCCTCCAGATGAGAAGCTGCTCTCGGAAAGGTGGTTTTGACTTTAACCTTCATAGGGAGGAGCAGACAAGTTACAGGTAAGGGGATGTATAGTTAGAATTGATCTGAAATCAAGGGAAAAGTCGATCATTAGCTGAACAGAAAATATTTGTCTCTGAGCCTAGCTCATTTCAGGAGAACAAAAGTTTAAGCTTAGCTAATCACTCATGAGACCAAGAACAGGAAGTTGTCTGGGAGAGAGAGGGGAAAGGTTTTTGTCGGACTTACTCAGAAGTTTCAGGCAAAGGGTGAGAAGTCTGGCTATAGCATTGTCACAGGTAAACAAAGGACTCATCTCATCTATGAGTCTTAGGGGAGTCATGAGAAAGAGTGGTTAGTAATTCTCATCCAAGTCATATGCCAGAAGATGCTTCTTTTCAAGAAGCTTGTTTTTAGGACACAAAATCATGAGGGATTTTTGAAAACAAGGAGTTGGAAAGATTTCTCAACTATTACTATTTTCTGGAAGGAAAAAGCCCAGGTAAAGTTCAATATTGTCGGTCCCTGCACTCTTTTTGTTCAACACAAATTACTATCATTTATTGCTGAACAGCTCAGAGGTGACCATAAATCTCCTGAGGTGACCAAAGGCCCAAGAAATACTCTTGTGAAAATTCTTGTTGGTATCATATCTACAAAATAATTGAATCATCTATTGAGAGGTAGTGACACAGGTTAGTTTTAAAGTTCTGAAGATTAGTGGTCTTAAAATGGGAATGCCTTAAATGAAAAACAGAACTATTAATATAAAAGGCTAGACTAAAGTGAAGAGCCAAGAGTTAAGCCCTGAGTTTCTTTGGTCTAGTTAACAGTGGTCGGCAAACTCATTAGTCAATAGAGCCAAATATCAATAGTACAACGATTGAAATTTTTTTAAGAGCCAAATTTTTTAAAGTTAAACTATATAGATAGGTACATTGTTATTAACTTAACTAGGGTACTCCTAAGCTGGCCAAACAGTCGCACTCAAGGGGCCAAAGAGCCGCCTGTGGCTCATGAGCCGTGGTTTGCCAACCACTGGACTAGTTAGATTCCAAGAGTTGGTGGATGCAAACCCTTTGATTATGCAGTATTGCTCACTGAAGTCAAGATGCTGGTGCTCTCATTGAGGTTGTCCAGTAGTGATTACTTCTTGCAGTACATGAAAGACCCACGTATTTCACCGGACTTCCTTAGTGGCCCAGATGGCAACTTGTTCAGGGAGAAATCTGCTTCATGTGTGGTTAGCAGTGGAGATGAACCCTTCAAAGTGGGTATCACATCATCAAGCTTCAGTTCACAAGGGCTTCTTCTGATGCTGCAAGTAAAGGCCAGCAATAATGTCACCTACAGTTTCCATAAAAATCCATGTCATCGGGCATTGGTTCTCAGTGATGTTGAGTCAAGAGGGAGGGAGGAACATTGAAGACATCAGCCAAATAGTGAAGGAAACTGAAGGAATTAGAAATTGAGTAAGGTCTGACAATTTGGGTAACAACATCCAGTTCAATTTACATGTAGGTAATAAAAATATTTTTTCCACAGTGGACAAGAATGCCAATTAAATCTCAAAAAACAAGTCAGTTACCTGCACTTTATAAAAAGAAACAGAATAGTTCAAAGAAAAAGAATATATTGCTGTTATGATCTTTATTCATCCTAATCAAGCCACTACATCAAAAGATCCACCTTAAACCAAACTTCAAATTCTCATTATCAGCCTGACCAGGCGGGTGCGCAGTGGATAGAGTGTCGGACTGGGATGCAGAGGAACCAGGTTTGAGACCCGAGGTAGCCAGCTTGAGCGCGGGCTCATCTGGCTTGAACAAAAAAGCTCGCCAGCTTGGACTCAAGGTCACTGGCTCAAGCAAGGGGTTACTCGGTCTCCAAGGTAAGGCACATATGAGAAAGCAATCAGTGAACAACTAAGGTGTCACAATGAAAAACTGATAATTGATGCCTCTCATCTCTCTCCATTCCTGTCTGTCTGTTCCTATCTATCCCTCTCTCTGACTCTCTCTCTCTCTGTCCCTGTAAAAAATAAATTAAAAAAAAAAATCTCCTTATCAGACTTTAACTTTGCCTTTTGAGACACAGTCAAAGCTCTGTCAAGTAGTATTCTTTTTTGCCACAGTATTATTATAAAGGAGAACTCAAATGGTTCTTTCTTGCTATAATCAAAAGCTAGATGTCCTGGCTGGGTAGTTCAGGTGGTTAAAGCATCATTTCAGTGCACAAACGTTGTGAGTTCTGTCTTCAGTCAGGGCACATGGAGGAGTCAACCAATGAATATACAGATGGGTGGGGCAGCAGGTTGATGTTTTCCCCACCCTCTCTGTCTCTCCCTTCTTCTCCCTCTAAAATTAATAAAAATAATTTTTTAAGAATATCTAGAAAAATCATTAGCCATTTTCTTCCCAATGTCTTGTCAATACTCAAAAACAAATAAAAATTAAAGAAAACAAGTATAGCAGACAGAAAAATTAATAAACACATCCATAAATTAAAACCTGCTTTCTGTGATGTTTGGACATCTAAGAACAGGAATGTGTTACAGGAAGATAATTCTCTTCCTTTATCTCAAGTTTAAATTTCTGAAGTTGTGATTATCTGGATAAACAGATTAACAATTCACTTTGGCTTTAAAGTTTTTTGTGAGGTACAAGTGCAACTGAAATAATGGAAAATACAAGTAGTAGTGATGAGGCTTATCTAACCATTGTGCTTGTCTGTAAATGTCAGAATGAATTATTCTTTAATATATGGGTACGATCAGTACCATTAAAGAAAGTCAGACAAATTTGGTAGTTGTTTCAAAACATACTTCAAAGGTACTTGATATTAGAACTGGCAAAGCTTCTGCAAAAGAAATCATTGCAACATTCTTCAAAGAGGTTTTTCTACTGGATACCCTTGCTCACCCCAACATATAGCTTACTGGAAGCTATATGTTTTTTTTCTTTTTTTCTTCCTTCCTTCCTTCCTTCCTTCCTTCCTTCCTTCCTTCCTTCCTTCCTTTCTTCTTTCTTTATTTCTTTTTTATTAAATTTATTGAGGTGACCTAGTAAACAAAATTATAGAAGTTTCGTGTGCACAATTCTACAATGTATCATCTTCACACTGTATTGTGTGCTCACCACCCCAAGTCAAGTCTCCGTTCATCACCATTTATTTCTCCTAGGCCATTCTCCACCACCCTCCCCCTCTTCCCTCAGCAATTGTTATCCTTCTCATGAGTTTTTTCTCTTTTTTTCTTTTTTTCTCTATCGTTCCACCCCCTGCCCCAGCCCTCACTACAGACAGCTGTCAGCCTGCTCTCTATGAGTCTGTTTCTATTTTGTTTGTTAGTTTATTTGTTCATCAGATTCCACATATAACTGAGATGATATGATATTTGTCTTTCTCTGACTGACTTATTTCACTAAACATAATACTCTCCAGGTCCATCTATGTTGTCGCAAAGGTTAAGATTTCCTTTCTATGGCCAAGTAGTATTCCTATTGATGGGCACTGGGGTTGCTTCCAAATCTTAGCTATTATAAATAATACTACAATGAACATAGGGGTACATATATTCTTTTGAATTACTTTTTTTGGTTTCTTTGAATAAATTCCCAGAAATGGAATTGCTGGATTATGAGGCAGTTTCATTTTTAATTTTTTGAGGTAACTCCATGTTGCTCTCCACAGTGGCTGCACCAGTCTGCATTACCACCAACAGTGCACAAAGGTTCCCTTTTCTCCACATCCTCGCCAGCACTTGTTGTTTGTTGATTTATTGATGAGAACCATTCTGATTGGTATGGAGTAACATCTCATTGAGATTTTAATTTTCATTTCTCTAAGGATTAGTGACATTGAGCTTCCTTTTAAACGCCTATTGGCCAGGTGTATAACCTTTTTGAAGAAGTTTTTATTCAGATCTTTTGTGCATTTTTAAATTGGATTACTTGTGTTTTTTGTGTGTTGAGTTTTTATAAGTTCTTTATAAATTTTAGATGTTTACCCTTTATCAGATATATAGGTGACTATGTTCTCCCATTCAGTGGGTTGTCTTTTCTTCTTGTTGATAGTTTCCCTTGCAGTACAAAACCTTCTTTTTCTTTTTCTTCTATTGACCTCTTATTTACATGCATAGAATATATAGGTAAATATGTATATATTACCATTCATGCAGAAAATTGTTTTTGCATCTTTCATACAATGGACACTGTGTTAGTTGTTGGAAACTTAGAGTTAATGATAGAGATATGTTCCTGCTTCTAGTCTAGAGAAGGACAAAGTTACACCATGATGTGATAAACTGTAATAAAATGGAAAAATTTCAGTGTGATTTGGGAGCCACCAGGAGAGGCACCAAACAGCTTTGGGATTGGAGAAAGGAGGAGTTAGAAGGGTCCCTGTAAAATGTGTGTAGGGTGGAAAGATGAGCAGGATAAGGCATGTGGAGGTTGGAAAGAAGGATGGTCACCAGCACAGATGTGTATGCTCAATATATCTATAGGTTTAAATCAATCGATATCAGTTTGTGAGCACATTCAGAGCAAGAACTCTGCCGTATTTATATACCTAACCTTGTAGCTAAGTTCAAAGGTTGGCATTCAATAGGTGCACAAGAAATGTCTAATTAAAGAAATAAAAAGAAGATTTAGAGAGTTAATTAGGACAAACAAGAAAGAAGACATGAGGGCAGGAAAGAAAAAAATCAAGTTAAAAAGGAGAAAAAATAGCTCTCACTTTCTCTCTCTCTCATCTCCCTCTCTCTCTCTCCCTCCCATCTCCCTCTCTCTCTCCCTCCTCTCTCTCTCCTCTCTAAAATCAATAAATAAAATATGAAGGAAAAAATATAAAAGACTTTGATTAAGAAGTCTAAGGGAAACTGGGAATACAATATAAAACAAGTGAAGGAAGAACAAAATAAAAGCAACAGGAAATACGCTCTGAATATCAATGCCAAGTCAAACTCATGAGCATGACCACAAGCAGAAACACCTACCAGACTTCTTTGGCTACCATCTCAAGGCGCTCAAGCCCTTTGACTAGAAAAACATAATAATAATAACCTTTTATTGCGACAGAAACCAAGAGTTTCTACCGTATTTTTGAATCAAACATTTGTCAGAAAAATAGACATTGATAATGTTGGAAACTATTGTCCTATATTTTTATCCTTCAAAAAAAAATATTTTTCCTGACACATATTTCTGCCATCTGTTGGCCAGAAGTAAACAGTCAAATTATTTTGTTTATAACCTCAAACCCAAAAGCTTGTTCAGAAGAGAAATATGAACCAGAAATAAATTACATGGTAAATCAAACCCTCATTTTGGGTCTGGGACGCAATGCAAAGTGGTTTACAATTTGTTCTCTGCTGTGTAAGTGAAAACCCCAGGATACTGGCAGGAGAAAAAACCCTGCCTCTCTTTTCCTTTTTAAATTATGTTCTTGTATATATATATATATATATATAAAACAGACTTTAGAAATAGAAAGGACCTTATTTTCTAAAAAATTTGAAAGAAAAAAAAGCTCTTGAGAAAATGGTAGTTTTTAAATATAAAAATGTATTCCTTAAGAGAAATACAAGTTAAAACTACACCGAGATATGACTTCTCATTGATCAGATGGGCAACAACCCAGAAGTTTATTTGAAAGCCCATTCTATTGGTGAAGCTATGGGGCCACAGTTCCCCTAACTTAAAGCGGGTAGAACTGCAACATGTCACAACCTTGTGACTTATGGAGGGAAATGTGACGATGTCTTTAAAGAGGACATATGCATTTAGCCTCTAACCTAACAATTCCGCCTGCAGAAAACTACCCCAAAGATAAACTAGCAAAATATGAAATGCAGATGCATAAATGATTCGTTGCCATTTTATTATAATAGCTTAAGAATAGAAATAACCCAAATGTCTGATAATAAGACTAGTTGAATAAACTATAATTCATCATGTCTACATAATAGATTATTATGTTCCTATAATTATAATAATAGTTTGTAAAAAGAGACAATATTTTTTCTATAGAGCATAGTTAACTATGGGATACACTGAATTAAAGTAGTAAAAAATGAAATGCTTCTATTTAGCTTAAAAAGGTGATGTGAGAATAATTTTATATTGTCTTACATTTAAGAAAATGGAAAGATAATCTATAGACATATTTATTTAATTATGTATAAAGAAATAAAAGAAGTAGGATGAAAAAGATAGAAGTAGAAATTACTTTTCATAGCATATGTAATATTTTGTAGATTCGACTTTGAAACCATGTCAATATTTTACTTTTAAAACAGTGTTTAATTCTTACATCTTTAAAGCCAAGTGAAACAAATAAAACTGAATCTGCTGGTGACATCACCATACCAGATGACTTTAAGACACAATAATTCAACAGTACGTTTCTAGTGGTACGGTCTGTAATAATAAAAATGGTTGGCAAAGAAATATTACACTGTGTTTAGGAACATCTTATTGGAACAGCGGCACTGGAGGAGACTAACATGTGTACTGTGAGACATAGTGAATAATTAATAAGGATTTTCAACATGAGAGAAAGGAGAAACATGTAAAAAGGTCATGAGAGTCAAGTAAAAAAAAGTCTCTAGTTCTGAATTTCATTGGAATATCAAGAGTCAGTATAAATCATAATGTATTTTATGTATAAAGGTTAATGAGCTTAAGGTTCAACCTAAAGAAATACAAACAGAAACACTGAGAGAGAGAAAGACTAAAATACACAAACAGAGCTCATATGACCTCCGGGAAAATATAAAGCAGCCTAACGTCAAACACAGTCTGATTGGAGTCTGAGGAAGAGAGGAGAGAATACAGCAGAAAAATAATATTTAAGTAAATAAAGGCAAAACTTTTTCGAACTCAATTTTTAAAAATGCAACCAGAACTCCAAAAACTTGTCAATTCCCTAGCCAAGATCACCACACCTAGGCATACCACTGTAGAATGGAGGCCCGAAGATAAACAGAAGATCTTAGCAGCAGAGAAAAATGTATTATATTGGTGAGACAGTAGTAAGAATAACCTTAGACTTTTTATCAAAAATAATGCAGGGTAGACAATAAGGAAATCAAATCTTTAAAGTGTTCTAAGGGGCCCTGGCCAGTTATCTCAGTTGATGAGAGTATTGTCCTGATACTCCAAGGTTGTGGGTTCAATTCCAGGTCAGGGCACATACAAGAATCAACAAATGAGTGCAAAAATAAGTGGAATCAACAAATGAGTGCAAAAACAAGTGGAACAAGTTAGTGTTTCTCTCTTTCTCTCTCTCTCCCATCTCTAAAATCAATAAATAAAATAAAAATAGTGTTCTAAGAAAAAAAAGAAGGTATAGTCAAAGAAAATATCCTTGAAAAATAGAGACAAATGAAGATATGTACAGATAAATAAAAGCTGAGAACACTTACCATTCACATACCAACATTACAGGTTGAGTTAACTGAAGTCCTTTAGGCTGAAGAAGCATAATACCAGATGGAAAGGGGAAAATAAAATATTAGGGGCACAGGGAATGGAAAATACACAGGCAACTGTAGCAGACTTTTTCTTCTTAATGTTAAAAAAAAAAAGACAACTGACTGTTTAAAGCAAGAATAATAACTCTGTATTTAGGGGGGTTAAAATTATTAGAGAGAGACCCTGGCCAGTTGGCTCACTGGTACAGTGTCGGCCCAGTGTGTGGCTGTTCAGGTTCAATTCCTAGTCAGGGCACACAGGAGAAATGATCATCTGCTTCTCCACCCCTCCCCTTCTCTCGTTCTGACTCTCTCTCTCTCCCCTCCTCCTCCTCCTCCTCCTCTTCTTCCTCCCACAGCCATGGCTCAATTGGCTGAGTGAGTTGGCCTTAGGCACTTAAAAAAATGGCTTGGTTGCTGAGCAACAGAGCAATGGCCCCAGATGGGCAGAGCATCACCCCCTAGTGGGCTTGCGGGAGGATCTCTGTCAGGGTGCATGCAGGAGTCTGTTTCACTGCCTCCCCTCCTCTCACTAAAATAAAAAAGAAAGAAATATATTTAGAGAGAAAATGCATAATAACTATAGGAAGGTAGGAGTAAATGGAACCATACTGTACAATACTAATTTGAGAGGAACTATAATAGAGGTATAAATTATAATCTGTAGTGAAACCTTTTTTTTAAGTTTTAGTTAAAGTTTAGTTAGTAGAGGAGATAATAGACTAGTAAAAATAAGTACTCAATAATTCAAATCAAGATAAGAAAGAAGGAACATAGAATAAATAATAAATGATACAAATGAAAAACAATACCAAATAGTCAAATCTAAAAGTGTAAATAATTATATTAAATATATATAAAATAAGAGAAACCAGAGTATAAATAAAATAAAACTTCATTAGCATGTAGAGAGTATCAGGTCAGATAGAAAAGCAAGACCAAATTATGTTATATTTTTATACAAGATAGACTTTAAATAGGAAGTAAAAATAAAACTATTATTACAGTTAGATACTCCAGTCTACCTGTCTCAGTAACTGATTTAATAACAAACAAATCAAATGTAGATACAGAAAATTTGAACAATATGGTCAATCACTTTGATGTCATTGATATTTATAGAAAACTATAGCCCAAATCAGCATAATACGCATGCTTTTTAAGTGCTAACAGAATAAAAGTGTATGTTAAGTGTTTATATTAGTAAAGAAGAAAGGTCATAATCAATTACATAAACTTCCACCTAACAAAAATAGAAAAATAAAAAATTAAACCCAAAGTAAGCAGAAGTAAGTAACTAATGAAGGTAGGCTAGAAATTAATAAAATAGAAAACAAAAGAACCATAGAAAATCAATGAAACCAAAACCTGGTTCCTTGAAAATGTCACTGACAAAAATGTTTAATATTAATTAATTCTAGAGAAGGAAATTTGTTGGCAGGGTAACAAGAATGCAAGGGAGATATTTTACTATAATAGCTTTCTCTTCTTTTTGAATGTTGAATCATCTTAATGTATCCTGAATTAAATAAAATTTAAATTTTAGAGTAAAAAAGAAACTCACTTCTTTGAATCACAGTAATTTGTATTTCTATACCTAGCACATGAGGTATCTCTTGCAACAATCCTGCATAAAACAGGCTGAGATATGATAAAAGGATTAGAATCTAGACAAAGAGATAAGATAGTGCAGAGAAGTATCATTACAATCAGTGCTATGTGCCAAATTCCACGACATGGTAGAGGCAATCTGCATTGAGTGTATGTGAGCCAAACTTGCAGTCTCTCACATGAAAGGCTGTGCTAAAAACAGCATATAAGATTCCCTTGCAACCCCCTCCTTTCCTTCCATTGCTCTGCACTCCCATTCTCCAGCGTAATACCACTGCCTGTGAACACAGCAGTGTCTCACTCCTCCCCGCTCTGACCTCATTGCATCTGATGCTTTAAAATCCCATTCTGTGAGGCCACACTAACAAAGAAGATATAGTAGGATTTGGAAGGACAGGAGGAACAGAGGTTCTACGATCAAATCTGGGAATGTAGCCACCAATGTATGACATAATTCACAGGGCAAAATTCATTGCTATTTCCTACACAACCAGCATATATAAAAAACACTCTGTTTGGCAATGATTTTTTAGATTTGACATCACAAGCAAAGGTAACAAAAGCAAAATAAATTATATTAATATAGTGGGACTATATTAAACTGAAATGTTTCTGCACAACAAAGGAATCCATCAATAAAATGAAAAAGTGACCTGTGGAGTAGGAAAAGATATTTGTAAACTGCATTTCTGAGAGGGGATTAATATCCAAAAATGTGTAAGAAACTCATATAACTCATCATCACTATAGAAAACAGTATAAAGTCCTTCAAGGAATTAAAAATGGGACTTCTAGATATATAGCCAAAGGAAAGAAAGTCACTGTTGCAGAGATATTTGTACTTCTGTGTTCTCTGCAACATTATTACCATAGCCAAGATATGTATACAATCTATCAATAGATGAATGGATAAAGAAAATAAGGCAGATACAGGGTGAGGCAAAACTAGATTTATAGTTGTACATGAAACACAATTCATTCTTGTATTATTATTTAATACTTATTGCATTATTTTCCATAGGAGTAAACCTACTTTGGCCCCACACAATAAAATATTACTCAATTTTTTAAAAAAAAGATGACAGTCCTGTCATTTGGGACAACATGGATAAAACTGGAGTACATTAAGCCAGACATTAAAATTAAATTAAATAAGCCAGACAGAGAAAGACAAATACTGCAAAGTATCACTTATATATGGAAACTTAAATAAATAAATAAGAAGCAGGAAAGAAACAGAGAAAATGGTGATTACACGGGGCTGGGGACAGGGGAAATGGGGGAGGTTGGTAAAAGTGTACAAACTTTTAGTTGTAAGATATATAAATTCTTAGGATCTAATGTATAGCATGATGACTATAGTTGATAACACTGAATTATATTTCTAATTTGCTAAGAGAGTAAATCTTAAACGTTCTGACACACAAAAATCCAGAAAAGTAACTATGTGAAATGATGAGTATGTTAATTACCTTCATTGGAGGAATTATTTTACAATGTGTATGTATATCATCACAATGTACACTTTGACTACATTCTATTTTTATTTGTTGGTTATATCTCAATAGAACTGGGTGGGGCGGGGGAAGCAAATTGAAAAATAACCTGTTTGTAAATTAGGAAACTTGTATATTTATACTCTGGTATGGAAACATAGTGAAGGTCGTAACAGCAAATAGAGGTCAGGGCCTCAAGGATCGGCAGACAATTCCATCCTTCAACTTGGCAATTTTAAGTAAATTTTTTCCTCATATATCACTGACACAAAAATATGTTAAACAGATGGTACCGCCTGGCTATTTATAGTTTGTGTTGAAACTTGTTAAAGACAGTTTGGATCATGATTTAATAAATCTTATCACCTCTAAACTCAAGCATACCACAGAGTTTTTCTTAGAAAGTGTTAGTGACAAGAGTTAATGTTTCTTCCTTCTACAGATAAAAAATCTAAAATCAGCTATGGCCTTCTGGATGTAAGCAAATATACATAGAAAGTCATATGCAAAATTGGGAGATAGCCAAGTCTATTGAATAAGTAAGTGTACCTTGGGTTTGTGATGGATGATAGATAGATAGATAGATAGATAGATAGATAGATAGATAGATAGATAGATAATGATAGGTAGATAGATAGATAGATAGATAGATAGATAGATAAAATAGATAGATGATTGATAGATACAAAGATTCTACTTCAATGTATTTTTTTTCTTGAATGCATTGTAGCAGTCAATTTATATCAATCATTGAGATACAATTTATACATTTAGAAAAGAGCTAGTGACAGAGCTAGTGAATGAAAGTTCACAGAAGAGGGGGAAAAGAGCACAGAATAAATCAGTAGTATAGATAGCTGCTACTCTTTCATCTTTCTTCTCTTCACACTTCTCCTCTTATCCTTCTTCCATCTCTTCATCTCCCCTCTTTCTTCCACCACACTTATTTCCTTCTTTGCATTTTATTCTTCAAATGACTTGGGGTTCTATATTTGGCATATACACATCAATGAAGACCAAGACAAAAACTGAGAAAGTTGGAGCTAAGAAGACAGATGAATCCAAAAAAACAAAGAGACTAATATACTTGTACCATGAAGAGGTAGGAAGTAAAGGGTGGGTAAACTTGCGTGCAAGCCTGGCCAGAAGGTTTCAGTGTTTTCCCTTGGTTGTTTATGGAAGGTGTCAGTTTTATACCCTGCAAAGGTCTCCTCATTGTTGGTCCAAATGGTACCAAAGTAAGCAAGACTAGAACCTGGTCATATTGCAGATAAATTGTGGGCTGGGGGCCACCAGCCATGGTGCTCCCAGATAGATGAAGTCAGGACCTCCCTTCTACACACCTTAAGGTCTGCAGAGTGAACAAGCTACTTAGCAGTAACTGAGAAAAAGGCTAATAAGTATTTTTAAATGAATGAATAATATTTATATTATATATAAAATATAAATACACATGTGTTTTATTATTTTATATTTTGTGTAAATATTGACATTTTGGGAGGTATCTCTCCATCTCAAATGCTTGTCAGTAAATTTTATTTATAGTATTTTCCTACAGGATGCATTTGGATTATGATGTATATGAAAACATTTTCAGGGGCTTCAATTATATAATTATATAAAATAAACAAAATAAGAAAAATGTGGCGTTGGCATAGTTTATAGACTCTCACAACTTATTTGCCATTTTTTAATTAAATGGTATAGCAATATGGGCATATGTTTTATAATCAATATCCTTGAATTCAAATGTTTGCTCTAACTACTAATAAACAGATGATCTTAAGAAAGAGTTTAAGTTGTTTGCACCTTGGTTTCCTTCCCTATAAACATAGGGATGAAAATGGCAACCACACAGGTTTCTGTGATGACAAAGGAAAACATAAATGTGGAAGCACCTGACACCAGGATGGGTATGAGAGAATGCTGTCACCATATTTTTTCCAGAATCCTAGCCCATGGAAGTGATAAACACTCTCCACCCTCTATCTTTGATCTTTCTTGTGAGTGCTTAATAAAAATGTTACTTTTTTTCTTAAAATGTGGATTTTTTTAAATCCTTACATTCATTTATGTTCACTTGTGTTGTAGTAGGGAACACCATTAACTATGTGACCTATGATCACTGTGGCAGAAACCACTAACTATCTCCCAAAATAGGTTTCCCTTCCTTGTGGTCATGCAGCCAACCTTGCAGTTAGTTAAATATGCCTTTTGACTACGTCCTGTCCAGTGAAATGTGAGAAGTGATGTGGGCCAACTCCAAACACTAAACATGTTCCATTGGGTGGCCCCTAGCTCTCTCCTTCTTTTGGATCACTGGGATAGTAATCATTAGGCGATTCTGAAATTAATATTTTTTGCATGACATTGCTACCATCAGTCTGGGTCTCAAATGATTGTGTGGAGAAGAAAAGCACCCCACTGAACTAAAAAATCTCACAGGACTGATAAATGAATGGTATTTAGGCGTTGCTATTGTATGGTATACTCATTGCAGGAGCTTATATTCATTAACATACCCAGTGAACCTCAGTCTCTATATCTGCAAAATGAGACAGTTGGATTAGATTACTCCTAAATTCACTTTTTACAATAACATACCGTGATCCTTAACCTTAGGTTAGTAAAGACAATCTGTAAGTATTAATTTGTTCCAACCAGCAAAGAGCTATATATTAAAAAGAAAACTTAAAATTCACATGTTAGGAAAAAGTCGAGAAACATGCATTATCATAATATAAAAAGAATCAGTGAATTTGAGAAAAGAAAATATTTTTGTGGAAGGAAAGAGAGGAGAACAAGAGGTTGCACAGCGTCTAGAATACAAAAATTCTGTTTGGCCTGAAGTCTGAAGATTCCACTTCTCAAAGCAAACAGAGGGTTCATGTGCCCGCAGAGAACAAGAGAATGCAGCCTGATAGCTTGACTGAGGAAAGATGGGGTTAAACCGAGGAGGGAAAAGACTTGAGGAAAGTCAGACAAGAAAACCCTACATTCAGGAGGGCTGAAATTAGAAACCCAGTTAGAACCACCGCAGTCTGAGAATGGCTATTCTGGGTCAGACCGCACGATCCAGCAGTCCCCTTTTCTTAGACCATCATCGGCCTCAATCATGCTCATTTCTTTGTTGTTGTTGTTTTTTTATGTCTGGTTTTATTACACTTTTTAAAATGCACAACAAGAAAATGTGCAAAAAGGAGAAAAGTGGAAACCAAATTCCATGAGCACATAGACTTGGTTTTACGAAGAAAAGAAATAATGGTTCTAGCTCGCTTCCAAAAGCATTTTCTTTATGCAAATGAGCTGAGAAGTGGAGAGAGTTCGGAGGCTAATGAAGTGCAGTTGATGACCGGTTGTGACTATCAGAGATAAAGCTAGAGGCAGAGGCTCATCCAAGGGATCAGACGGAGGGCCCACCAGGGTCTAGAACAAACCATCTGAGGTGCTACAATAAGACCACCTTTTTGAGTGCTATTGTATGCTGGATATTACACTAAGTGTTTTTCAAGTACTATTTTATATTTTCCCCAAAATAATTTCATCCTCATTTAAGGATTTGAAAATGAAACTACAGAACAACTACAGCAGTTAGTCAAGTGCAAATTCCAAGGCAATCTAATCTGTTTTATGCTAATATCTACTTGGATGAGCTACTATACACCAGTAAGTGAAATAGGCACTGAAGAGTAAAAGTCACACATCCTTGTGAGAATCACAAGGTCTGAGTCCAAAGATAAACTTTCAAAGGTGGGTTCCCTTCTCTTTTCTAGACGCAGTCTGACAAGTCGACAGCAGTTCGTAAACTTTTCTCTTTCTAGAAACCTTCCCCTTCTTACAGGTCTCTTCCTACCACACAGCTTGCCCAAAACAAACAACCCATTGATCTTTCAACAAGAAATTGAATTTTCTCTCTTTATTGAACTAAGAGACAAAATCTGTTGTTGGTTGGGAATAGGTGCTTAAGCTAAAAGTTCTGGGCATCTGGGCAGTCGTAATGACTACAGACAACATGAGCAACTTAGAGACACAGCCTGAAATATAGGAAGAATAAGGAAAAGTTTATTGAAATGAGAGGAAAGAGGTGAAAGAGAATGCAATGGCCTTTGAGAGTCAGAATGCGCCCTCAGATCTTGACTTTCTAGTTCCCCGCTCTGGTGTCCTCGACACTTGGCTGTGCCTCCTGCTTCTGGGTATTCTGGGATGCCCCAGGTCCAGAAATTAATTATTAAATAAATGAAGACATATGCTCTATTTGTTTATTGGAAAATTCAATGGTGTAAGACTTCATTTCATCCCAAATTGATTTATAGATTTAGTATAATCCTAATGAAAAGCTCAGTGGTGCTTGTTGTTTAAGGAAATAGAAAAGAATTCTTAAATGTACCCCTGCAAAACAAGGGTAACAGTATCACTTATGATTGTATGGTATTCTACACAGGTTATAGATTGTTTGAAGATTTAACTACTAATACACTTAAAACAACTTCTAGCACATGAATAAGAGACTAAATTAGTGAAATTCTTTTGCAGTCTGATCATAAACATGTGGCACATATTTCATTTCTATTTTGCCAAGTACTGATCTTTTTTTTTTTCTTTAAAGGTTTGTTATCCATCAGTGTAAAAAATAAATCAAAATTTAGGGTCTATTTTTTAAAATTAATAAATACAATTTAAGGCTAATTAAGATCTCTAAATCAATAACACCCCTACCCCCCCCAAAAAAACCCTTGAAAAACACATAAACTTTAATTAAAGATTTCTTTTAAAAGATAAATACAAGCGTTGTTACACTTAACATGTTTGCCATTAAAAGGTTATGTTTGCCATGGCTGGATAGCTCCATCAGTTACAGCGTTGTCCTGAAGTGCAGAGGTTGCCAGTTCAATCCCCACTCCGGGCACATACAGGTACAGATCAATATTCCTCTCTCTCTCTCTCTCTCTCTCTCTCTCTTTCTTCCTTCCTCTCTCTCTAAAATTAGTAAGTTTTTAAAAATATTTAAAGATTGTGTTTGGGTAGCAGAAACTATACATCCTCAACTGAATGACCTCTGCTTAATTACCTGGAAAATCAAACAATTTGAATCAACACATGTTTCAGGAACTTGTAAGGCAGACATAGAAGCAATGGTCTAGAGTGGTGATTTTTAACCTTTTCCATCTCATGGCACACCTAAATTAATTACTAAAATTCTGGGGCACACCAAAAAATATACTTTTTGACAAAAAAAATAGGTATAATTTTGATTCATTCACATCAAACAGCTATTGTCGTGTTGGCTATTATCATTTTTTTATTTGACAATCTAAAGGAAAAGAGTTTAGAGCCCCTGACAAATAATCATACATATGGCTACCTTCCCTTAGCATAGTAGTAAGGGACCATAAAAAATGATTTTGCTAGCTGAAATCATGAAAAGCAATCTTAATAATCAGTGGGGAAATTTTTTTCCCGTGGTTTTTCAAATGTTTTGTTAAAACATTAAAAAATTTTTTACTGTCAATTCTCACTGTATAGGTACATTAAAAGCATAGTAAAACTATTCTTTTACTATTTAACACACTGCATTTTTTAGTTAGCACACCATAATTAAAATACTAGAAACTTTGAAAATTAACATATTTTATTTATTTGTAAACAAGTTTATTAAGAGTAGTTTGAACCATGCCTACCTTCTTATTGTATATCTCACCAGAAGGATTGACTTCTTTAGTACACTTTGGTGAGTTGTCATACTTCTAAGTTTGGATCAACTTAACCACCGTTTTATCCATTATTTTTTTAAAGTCATGAAAAGACCTCTGAGAAGTCCTTTAATAGGAAGTATTTTCTCCAGTGTCACCCCTGGGACCTCATCATTCTTCATTACAAGCCTTTTCCTTATTAAGCTACTGAGCCACCTTCTTCAAGTTCCAGTTGCTTATCTAGAACTGCAGCAATTTCAACATGCCCACAGCAGCTATTTTTTCTTCGTTCATATGTGATTTGAATCCTACAGTTATTTGCATAGTAAAGTAAAACTTATCTCTTACTCTACAGAAATAACCCATTTTACTTCCTGTCATAATGTTTATATGTTTTTAATTGCATGCTTTATGACATATAACTTTAGCTCCCCAAACTCAGCTAAAGTTACATGATCGCCAATGGCAGTATCTCTAGCTTGTCCTAAAGTCCATATAAAAATTGGCTTTAAAGTTAAAATACCTTGTTCTGGCCAGGTAGCTCAGTTGGTTAGAGCATTATCCCACTATGACAAGGTTGTGGATTTGGTTCTTGGTCAAGGCAGATACAAAAATCAAACAATGAATGCATAAATAAGTGGAACAATAAAGTAATGTTATTTTTTCTTTCCCTTCCTTTCTCTCAATAATCAATCAATAAAATTTTTTTTAAAAAATTAAAAGTTAAAAAATCTCTTTGGCCCATTGGCTGATTTAATAAAGTAGTGTTTGATGGTAAAGAGCAAATCTTTACATTTTCAAGTCCCCAAGAGAAACTTAGTGACAGTAATAGTGCTTTAAAAGTTATAAGACATGGCCCTAGCCGGTAGCTCAGGCAGTTAGAGCCCTGTCCAGAAACACCAAGGCTGCGGGTTTGATCCTGGTCAGGGCACATACGGGAAGCAATTTATGAACTTGCAACTAAGTAGAACAACAAATGAATGCCTCCTCTCTCTCTCTCTTTCTCTCTCTCTTCTCACTTTTAAAAATCAATCAATAAAAAATATATATTTAAAAAAGTTACCCTCCTTTTCCTCCATTGTCTCTCCACAACTGGAAACTAGCAGGCAAGATAACCAAATGCTCTGTCTTCTGTGTGTGAGCTGAGTATCAGACATGCGGTGACCAATCACTGACATACTTTGAAAAAGGGATGTCCAGGCCCCTGATCATGATTGGCATCTGCTTTTCCCGGTGTGACTTGTGAACTGACAAGCTGGCAGCAGAGTTTGTACTTAGTAATTACACAGTAAATATACTGTGTAACTGAAATTTTTTGAACTGTGTTTTGATAAAGTGGTGTCATTTAACTTAAGCAACTGAAACTCATGCATGTGGGAATTCCACAAAGCAAGAACCATATATTACACTGGGGAACAAAATTTTTTTTCATTTTCTGTTGCTTGAGGTATTAGAACTTTTTCTATATATTTCTGCATTGCTGATTCCAAATCTGAAATCTGCTTTTTTGGTGCATGCTCTAGTTCTTATGCAACTTTAATTTTTGTTACAGTTCATGGCAAGCATTAGTTTTTAAATTGGAGTTAAAGGGTAATGACCCTTGCATTGAACATAACCACAAGGCAATTAATGTTTTACAAATATCACTTTTACATAATTGTAGTTGTTTTTAAATGTAAAAAAAATATTATCTGATAAAAACACCCTCCTTTTGTTTTAAGATTGAATCATGGCTTCTTCAAGTAGGCGTAAATGTAAGAATAGTCCTGACACTTTAATATATCTGTTATATATGTGGCTATTACACACTTCAACATCAAAGGCACAATATTTCATCATTTGTGACATGTGCATATATTGCCTATTTTCAAGTTCCCCTTGGCGATCAAGACAAGAATTGGGCTCCTCATACTGTGTTTCATAATTGTGAGGAAATGCTTTGTGACTGGATAAAAGGAAAACGCAAAGGAATGCCATTTGGTATTCCCATGGTTTGGCGTGAACCTAAGGACCACAGCAGTGACTGTCATTTCTGCCTGATCCATACAAAGGGCATCAGCAAGAAAAAATGGTGTATGATTGCATATCCTAATATTCCTTCAGCAATAAAACCTATCCCACACTCTGAGACACTCCCGGTTCCAGTTTTCAATTGTTTTATTTCTTCTAAGGACGAAGAAAGTGAACATAGCGATCAAGTGTATTTTGATAAGATGCATGAGGAAATGGTTGTAGAATCTGAAGGGTCTTCTTCTGATGCCAAGCAGTCATTAACCCCTCACCAGTTTAGCCAACCTGAATTGAATGACTTAGTAAGAGTTTTGGGTCTATCAAGGAAAGCAGCTGAGATATTAGCCTCCAGGCTTCAAGAAAAGAATGCACTTCACTGGTCAGCTACAGTGTCCCATTTCAGGAAGTGTGAACAAATTTTTGTGGGCTTTTTTTCCGAAGACAAACACTTTGTTTACTGTCATAATATTAGTAGTCTTCTTAGCCAGCTAGGTGTTACCCCTTTCAGTCCAACAGAATGGCGGCTATTTCTTGACAGCTCTAAACAGAGTCTGAAATGTGTTCTCCTACACAATGGTAATGTTTATGCAGCAGTTCCAACTGGTTATTCAACTCATCTGAGAGATTATAATGACATAAAAACTGTCCTCGACTTACTGAAGTGTGAGGAGCATAACTAGATCATTTGTGTGGATCTTAAAATGGTAAATTTCTTGCTAAGACAACAGAGAGGTTTCACAAAGTATCCCCCCTGCTTTCTGTGTTTTGGGGACAGCCTAGCTTGAGAGAAACACTGGACACAGAAGAAGTGGCCGAAAGGTGAAGCTCTGGAAGTAGAGATGCAAAATGTTGTGAATGAACCTGTAGTTAATCGAGACAGGATCATTTTTTTCCCACTTCACATCAAACTTGGCTTAATGAAGCAGTTTGTTCAGGCTTTGAATAGAGAAATTGAATGCTTTCAACATATTATTTCTGCTTTTCCTGCCTTGTCTTTTGAGAAGATAAAAGCAGGTGTATTCGATGGACCTCAAATTCGAAATCTCATACATGACAAAGAATTTGCCAGGAAGATGAATAAGGAGAAGAAAGCAGCATGTCAGTCTTTTGTGGCAGTTACAAAGAACTTTCTTGGCAACAAAAAAGCGGAAAATTATGAACTCCTGGTTCAAAGGATGCTTTTATGCTTTTTGCGACATTGGATGTAATATGAATGTTAAGATTCACTTCCTGAACAGTCACCTTGATAAGTTTCCCGAAAATCTTGGAGCTGTTAGTGATGAGCAGGGAGAATGCTTTTATCAAGATCTGAAAACAATGGAAGAGTGTTATCAGAGGTGATGGGATAGAAATATGATGGCAGACTACTGCTGGAGCATCAAATGAGGTTGTCCTCAACGAGTACACAAACGCAAGAGCTACAAACGCAAATTTTTGCCTGAATAGAATTTAAATAAGTTTTGCGCAAATTTTATGATTAAAGTAAGTGTTTTAATATGTTCTATTTCTAAATTGTAGACAAATTCTGGTTCAATCATAACTTTTAGTGTATTTACTACATTATATAAATTATTGTATTTTCACAAAGATGATACCCAAGAAGACATTCTACTTCATTATGTTAAACTAAATGTTGGAAATTTTATAATGAGAGGAAAACCTAAAATTTTGAATTGCAAAATAACTGTAGCTTACAGAGAAAAACTGTCAGATTTGAGATCAGCACACTCGAATTAGGTAAGAACAGTGTTTTTGTGAATGCAACAAAAATTTTGTTCCCAGTGTTATCAACGTGTATGTTTCTAGAATCCAAATTTGTATTGTTCTGAAACTGACAGAGAGAAAAGCAACTGAATGGAGTGGAGGTGCAGAAGATATAACTCCAACCACATGATTACAGGGTGAAAGAGGAGAAAGAAAAAATGAGGGTGATGGAGAAATTTACATCCTGTCACAGTAAGGAATGGGAATTTGCTTCTCAGATAATTCTTATGGCTTAGATAATAAGATTGCATTCTTAGCTAATTCAAGTTATTTATGAACGCAGGTGCCCGGGAGTATAGAGGAAGGCATCAGGTCCCAGCATCTGCCTGGAAGAGCAGCTATAGCCTAAATCTGAAGGTTCTGCTTGATTTCTATGTGAACGGACTTTGTCTCTAAAGCACCCAGTGGGCTTGGAGAGTGAAGCCAGGAGGACTCCAAGCCTCAGAGCTCTGACTACCCAAGAACTCATCAGTCTACCTTCATGCTTGCTGCTAGGAGATGGGGAATCCACACTGAAGCTGAGAGCAGAAGCAGGGCCCTGAGCAGGCTTACGACTTTTTAGCAGGAAGCAATGTCTTATTTTGCCTTCAAAAGTGCCAACATGGCCACTGAGCCCCAATCAAGCCCAGTCAGACAGCTCCTTTCCCATCCACCCGATCTCTCTTTATCAGAGCTGCATGTAAGCACAGCTTTTCAGCCTGCTATTAGAGCTCCTGAAACTCTTCTGGCTCCCCATTCACGTCCGCCAACAAGACACCCTGTCCGCCCCCCCCAACCTCCCCCCCCCCACACTAGCTGTATTTGGGGAAGGGAAGTTTTACCCCCTAGTCACTTCTAGCTCTAGGCAAATCTGATCACTCGTTTCTTTCCCTAGAAGAACAATGTTCAGTAGCTGCCTCTCTAGGACACGCCCCCACTTCGATAGCTACTCTCTGTTTCCAAACTCTCAGATAGATGTCCTCACATATACCCCCTGATTACTTACGTGAAGTCATCCCAAACTAAGATGTATTGAGCTCTTCTTCCAGAGCATGGGATCAGTTATTCCCATTTGCCTTTCTTTGCCTTCATACATTTTCAGCATCCTATGGGCATCATCCACAGGCCCCTGGGTGGAGGAAGCTCATTGGACTCTCACACTTAGGATTGTAGCACTTTAATAAGCCTAGCCAGATTGTCAGCAGCATTTACTGAATGTTATTTCACACAGGTTCATTTTTCTGTTCCTATAATTTAGCAGGGTTTTTTTTCTGGCCATAAGATTTCTGGTAGTACCCTAGAAATAAGATTTTTGCTTTCTGCAAACAACTAAGTGACTGGTGCTTTGAGAACACACTTGATTGAGTGTTAACTAGGAGAAGACTACAAGACTCTCTTATAGGCTTGACAATGATCTTTCTTGGAGGAGCCATGGCCAAGCATCATCTGGCACTGCAGTGGGCTTTACTGATGGAGAGTAGACCACTGTCCCCTGCGCGGTACCAGAAATCAGGTGCCTGGCAACAAAGGGTGGGGCAGAAAGATCACGTGACTCTAAAGATGCCACAGCTCTTATTCAGTGAACTGGGATCCTCCCAGCCCAAAGGCAGAAGCGACCTCAAACAGTGGCTACAACCTCTCTGGCTTCAAGACAAGCGAAACCAAATTTCCCTTTTGGATTTAAGCAATGCGGACACTAGCCACACAGAACTCCAATAACTCCTGGGTGGCAGCTGACCTTAGGCCCGAGCTCTTGTAAATCTGTTTTGCATAAAGAACTTCACACTAAGTATGTAGCTGCTGCAACTCCTCTGGGCAGAGATTCTGAAAGAATTAGCTTGTGAATGTTCAGGAATCTGGAAGCTACTCTTATTTAAATCCTGCCTTGGTCTTATGCGAAGATATTTCTAACGCTTCACAAAGGAGCATTTACTGATTCTTTCTTTTTGTAACTGAATGTATCAGAGAATGCGAAATGACAGGTTTCTTTTTCAGGATTTAGTTGTAGGATACATGTGTTTCAGACTCTATCATCTACGGCTATGGTTCACTAGCTTTACTGTCTGCCAGATCTACCTGGAGGGCTTGTTAAAACACTGACTGCTGGCTCTAAACTCAGAGTTTCTTATTTTTTAGGTCTGCGATGTGAATTGGGAATTTGCATTTCTAACAAGTGAGCAAGAGTTACAGATGCGGCTGATCTGGGTACACATTTTGACAGCCACTGATCTTTAAGACACATCTCTGTTGATTTCCCTGTTGACATCACAGTAAAGGTGATTTAAAAACTAAGAATTCTTCACAAACTAATTGAGTGCTTACTAGTATATGCTGGTTCTGTTCTGGGCATTTGTGATATGATGGTGACCAGACATTAACTGCATCATTTGGATATAAATAGGTAACCAGTGGTTCAGTCGAGAACTATCCTACTGCATACATGAAAACATATGAGCAATGGATCCTAATAGAAAAATAACATTTCAAGGATTTCTTTCTTTTTCAAAGAAGGGTATGATATAAATGGTAATTATCCACACATCCCTGCTCATGGGACACCACCACAGCTTTTTCAGAACAGTCTAAAAGACTGAATTTTCCAAAATAAAAAGACAATGGCACATCAGAAAGGAAGTCTTTTAAGGGGATACTTACAAAAACCTTTCTCTGGAGCTTGTTGCTTGTAGAAATCCATTCAACTATTGATTCTCAGTTTTTCAGGCAAAATGTAGCACCCACCCCCCTGCAGTTTCACTTTCTCTGGTTTTAGTTACTCATGGTCAATTGCGGTCTTAAAATATTGAATGAAAAATTCCAGAAATGAATAATTTGTAAATTTTACATTGTGCCATTCTGAGTATTGAGATAAAATCTTGCACTGCCCTGCCCTGTTATGTCCGGGACATGAGTCAGCCCTTTGTCCGCCCACTCCTTAGTCACTTGGTAGCCATCTCAGTCAGTCACGAACCCTTATTTTACCTAATAATGGCCCCAAAGCACAAGAGCAGTTATATCCAGTCAGATGCCAGAGAGAAGCTGTGAGTGCTTCCTTTAGTGAAAAGGTAAGTATGGTACAATAAGTTATTGAGAGAGAGAGAGAGACCACATTCTCATAACTTTAATACAATATATTGTTAGAATTAGTTATTAATCTCTTACTGTGCCTAATTTATACATTAAACTTCATCGTAAGTATGTATGTATAGGACTAAACATGGTAACCACAGGGTGTGGTACTATCCACTGGAGTTCTTGAAACATATCTCCTGAAGATAAAGGGGCCCATGCACTCAGACACACTGTGAAGCATGATTAGGGAAGTCTGCAGGTGGGCTTTTCGGAGCACCTTCCATTCAGGATTAACTTGAGTAGAATCAACTGCCCCTTCACAGTATGACTGCAGGGTTCAGGAGCATGTTTAAAATATTTCAGTGAGGCCAAGAAGAAGCTTGAAAGTACAGTGTATATATTAGAATTAACATTTGTGAAGCAAGAACTTTGTTCTATCCATTCTTCTAAGTCAGCAATGTTCAATTTTTTTCATCTCATGGCACACATAAGCTAATTACTAAAATTCAGTGGCACACTAAAAAATATATCTTTTGATCATCTAAGAATAAAAATAGATTTCATTTTGATTCATTCACACTGGAAAGCTATTGTATTGGATGTTGTTATTTTGTTTTTGACAGTCTAAGGGAAAAGTGGTCAGTGTCTCTGGCTAAACAGTCAGGTATTGCATGTTTTAAAAATTCTTGTGTCACACCAGTTAAACATCATGGTTTCTAAGTGCTTGAGAGGCAATCTTGTTTAATGGTTTAGGTCATAAACTCTCAAGTTAAACCACTGGTACTTAATAAATAAATGGGCAAACTACTTGATTTTTAAGTGCTTCTAATTCATTATCTAAAAAATGAAAATAATAACAAAGCCTTCCTCACAGAGATGTTGTAATAAATGAATTATTATATATGGCACTGAAACATAGGAAATCTAGGCCACAGTAAGTGCTCTGTGTATTGACTTATACTTTTTGACAAAATCTGTAAGTTAACCTTAAAACATGATAATGTGGGTATTGTTATTACTACTGCATACATGGTCATATGTATGAAACACAGAGGGTTAAGGAACATCTGTAAAGTTCCAAACTAAGTAGAGTAACTACTTCTATGAATGGTGCATTTCACTTCTGAGCTCTTTGTCTTAATGTTCTTGTTGGGCTGCCTCTTGAAACAACTGATTTGACAAAGAAGGACTAGCCTGGCCAGGCAGTAATGCAGTGAATAGAGTGTCCAACTGGGATGCAGAGGACCCAGGTTCGAGACCCCAAGGTTGCCAGCTTGAGTGCGGGCTCATCTGGTTTGAGCAAAAGCTCACCAGCTTGGACCCAAGGTCTCTGGCTCCAGCAAGGGGTTACTCGGACTGCTGTAGCCTCATGGTCAAGGCACATATGAGAAAGTAATCAATGAACAACTGTAAAGCCAGTAGTCGCGGTCAGGATCACAGCCGCCTGACCCGTGCATGTTCACAGTTGATTCGAACAGTCGGTAATGAAACAACAGAGCCAAAAACTGGTGAGCCATCAGCTTTAATTATAGCTTGCACCCAGCAGGCAAACAAAAACACACACTGGGCTCCAAAACCCACACATTCAGTGCTAACAAAGCTACTGACTTATCCGAGTTTCCTAGAATCAAAGGTTTCTAGCTCACCAGACTTATTCACCTCTGTTCCCCATCTCCTCCAGCACAAACTCTTCACAAACTGGCTTCTCCCTCAGCATTCAGCCATCTTGACTGCTTCTCCTGGCCTCCATGTGGCCTTAATCTGCTCTACTCTCTATACAGTTCCCCAGAACTGAGCGAGAGAGCAAGCTCCCGGTCTGCCCCAGTTTATAGCATAGAAAATCCAAACCTTTAATCTAATCTATAAACAAGGAAGTCTCTGATACAAAGTCACCCATCTGAGGCATAATGGAATTCCTCAGGAGAGCGCACCACCCCACATCATCCAATCAGTCAAGGGTGTGGGGAAAAGCTTACTCTTAAAACCAAGCCTTAGGCTATACCGACCCAGCCTGCCCACAGCCTGTCCCCCAAACACACATTAATATCAACAAACTTCCATGTGGGCAGCACCATCTTTAACAAAGTGAGCATAATATATTTTATCTGCCCAAAAACAACTAAGGTGTCACACAAAGAATTGATGTTTCTCATCTCTCTTTGCTCTTGTCTGTCTGTCCCTATATCTTTCTCTCTCTGACTCTGTCTCTGTCAAAAAAAAAAAAAAAGAAAAGAGAGAGAGAAAGAAGGACTAATAATATAGCATACTATTTATGTATAAATAATTCTGGATTTCATAACTCAACTGCAAACCAGGTACTTTCAAAACACACCCAGCAGATCCTTCAGACCAATAAGGAAATTGGCTCATCATTATAGTTATTCTTTTCAGAATCGATGTCCCGATACAGGGAGCAGAGTAGTTTTTTAGAAGGAGAGGAAGACACAAGGATGTGAATACCAAGAGGTCGGATCATTAGGAAATAGTTTAAAGGCTGCCTATGCATATGACGCTATTGAAAAAATGCCTTCCAAATCAGTGAGAGATATTGGTTCTCTTCTGATTGAAGGAGCAAGGTTCTCTGTAAAGCCAGTAGTCGCGGCCACCATCACAGCCGCCTGACCTGTGCAGGTTCGCATTAGATTCGAACAGTCGGTAATGAAACAACGGAGCCAAGAACTGGTGAGCCATCAGCTTTAATTCTAGCTTGCACCCGGCGGGCAAGCAAAAACACACACTGGGCTCCAAAACCCACACATTCAGTGCTCACAAAGCTACTGACTTACCCGAGTTTCCTAGAATCAAAGGTTTCTAGCTCACCAGACTTATTCACCTCAGTTTCCCATCTCCTCCTGCACAAACTCTTAACAAACTGGCTTCTTCCTCAGCACTCTGCCATCTTGGCTACTTCTCCTCCACATGGCCTTAATCTGCTCTCCTCTCTAATACTAACCTCAGGAACTCAGGAACCAAGATAGAGAGATCAAGCTACTGCTCTCTCCCATTTTATAGCATAGACTCAAAACCTTTAATCCAATTATACAAACAAGGAAGTCTCTGTATAATGGGATTCCTTAGGAGAGTGCACCACCCTACATCATCCAATCAGTCAAGGGTGTGGAGAAGAGCTTACTCTTAAAACTAAGCCTTAGGCTATAATGACCTGGCCTGCTTACATTACCACTTTTCCCCCACAGCCATCACAAGCATAAGGGCAAATAATATCACCTGGGTGACAGGCTTCCATGTGGGCAGCACCATCTTTAACAAAGTGAGCATATTACATTTTATCTGCCGAACATCCTCTTTTCAGTTTTCCTGCAAACTCCCTCCACTTCTCTGGAAACCTTCAATATAAGGCTCTTCTTTTGCATTGGTCTTTACCTTTTATAGCACATTTTTACAAACATTGTCACATTTGATCCTCACACAGCTAGTGAGAGGACAAAACTAAGGTTTAAACACATGTTGTTCTGTTTCCAAAGACATTTTTTTTACTATCCTATAGTTAACTTTACAGTGTTCACCCTGAAAAAAATAATCATCCTGTGTTATTACAGAAAGGTTCACAATTAACTAACATGATTTAGAAAACTTTTCTTTTTTTTCTCCCATTACAAGTAATTTTTCTTTAGCCTGGCAAGATATCGTCGGTATGATTTTCCTATTGGTCATTTTAAAATCTAATTACAGTGCCTAAGTGGGTAGCTCAGTTGGTTAGACCATCATCCTGACATACCAAGGTTGCAGGTTCAATCCCAGGTCAGGGCACATACAAGAATCAACCAATGAAGCATGGATGAGTGGATCAACTATTGCAGGAATCAAAGGAGGACAAAAACGCTCAGACAACTTAATGAAGAAAGTAGGATTTATTTAGTTGGCAGAGCAGCATGACCCCCAAAAAGGCGACCAAACACGTGCTATAGGGCCAAGGGCCACTGCTATCATGGCCATTTACATGCAGATTCTCATTGAATTTGGACAGATGGTAAAGAAACAGTGGAGCCAAAAAAAGGTGAGCCTTTCCTTTATTCAAGACTCATACCGGCCAACGAGCAACACATACAGGGAAAAACACTTCCCTCTTCATGCAGAGCTCACAAAGCTACTGACACATTCTCCAATTCTACAACCAGGAGAATCTTCTCCAGTTTTTCCTAGAATCAAAGGCCTCACCAATCCCAAAGCCTCTCTCACCTCTGGTTCCCCCTCTGCATTCACTATGCTAATGTGGCTTCTTTCTCTGCAAAACTGGCTTCTCTCTCACTGTACAAAAACATGGTTTCCCTACGCCTCCAGCACACATACCAAAACAATGGCCATTCCCAAGCAGGAAGGTAATTTGCAATTTCACAGATCTTGTTTTTTACCAATAAAAGTGAGCAAACTCAATAAATACCGATTTTACAAACTCATTTGCCCAAAACGTGCTCTCTGAAGTTAGATTTCTTACATCTTATAAATGTAAGGGAAAGACAAGAACTAGGAAAAATTCCATATGACCTTTAGGGCTTGTGAGACAGGAACTAGATAAACTGCACCCTGCTGTAAACAGACAGGAACTAGATAAACTGCATCCTGCTGTAAACAGATAAGGACATTGCTCAAACCCACTTTACGAGACACCGCTTGCTCAAGGCAAATACCTAAATCCCCTGCCCCCCGCCCTTCTCTAAAATGTAAAGTATAAAAATGCTGAGAAAACGCTGTATGGCGCGCCTGGCAGCATACTTGCCTAGTGCCCGCTCGCGAGTGTACTAAACTCTTTCTTTTGTCTGTGTAAAGCCAGTAGTCGGGGTCAGGATCACAGCCGCCTGACCCACGCAGGTTCACATTGGATTCGAACAGTTGGCAATGAAACACAGGAGCCACAAACTGGTGAGCCATCAGCTTTAATTCTAGCTTGCACCCGGCAGGCAAGCAAAAACACACACTGGGCTCCAAAACCCACACATTCAGTGCTCACAAAACTACTGACTTATCCGAGTTTCCTAAAATCAAAGGTTTCTAGCTCACCAGACTTATTCACCTCTGTTTCCCATCTCCTCCTGCACAAACTCTTAACAAACTGGCTTCTTCCTCAGCACTCTGCATCTTGGCTACTTCTCCTCCACATGGCCTTAATCTGCTCTCCTCTCTTCTACTAACCTCAGGAACTCAGGAACCAAGAGAGAGAGAGCTCCCGGACTGCCCCAGTTTATACCATAGAAAATCCAAACCCCTAATCTAATAATACAAACAAGGAAATCCTCAGGAGATTCCTCAGGAGAGTGCACCACCCTACATTATCCAATAAATCAAGGGTGTGGAGAAGAGTTTACTCTTAAACTAAGCCTTAGGCTATAACAACCCGGCCTGCCCACAGCCTGTTCCAGAGCACACATTAATATCTATGAACTTCCATGTGGGCAGCGCCATCTTTAACAAAGTGAGCATATTATATTTTTTATCTGCCGAACAGTCTGTAATAAACTTTTCCTTCTACTTGTACTCCTGGTCTTAGAGTCTTAGTGGTGCGTCTTCGGTTAACAATAAATCCTTTACAGAACACAGGTTTACATGCAATGAGCTCGTGATCCCTTTGTCTAGAGGTACATGTCAATCAAACGACTCCAGGAGGGGGGAGAGGGTGAGTGTTGGGCAGATAAAATATATTATGCTCACTTTGTTAAAGATGGTGCTGCCCACATGGAAGCCAGTCACCCAGGTGATATTATTTGCCCTTACGCTTGTGATGGCTGTGGGGGAAAAGTTGTAATGTAAGCAGGCCGGGGTCATTATAGCTTAAGGCTTTGTTTTAAGAGTAAGCTCTTCTCCACGCCCTTGGCTGGTTGGATGATGTAGGGTGGTGATGTAGGGAGGAATCCCATTATGCCTCAGGTGGGTGACTTTGTATCAGAGACTTTCTTGTCTGCAGATTGGATTAAGGGTTTGGATTTTCTATGCTATAAACTGGGGCAGTCCGGGAGCTTGATCTCTCTCTTGGTGCTTGGTTCCTGAGGTAGAAGAGAGCAGAGCAGATTAAGGCCACATGGAGGAGAGGAAGCAGCCAAGATGGCAGAGTGGTGAGGAAGAGTTTGTGCAGGAGGAGATGGGAAACAGAGGTGAATAAGTCTGGTGAGCTGGAAAGCTTTGATGCTAGGAAACTCGGATAAGTCAGTAGCTTTGTGAGCACTGAGTATATGGGTTTTGGAGCCCAGAGTGTGTTTTTGCTTGCCCGCCGGGTGCAAGCTAGAATTAAAGCTGACGGCTCACCAGTTTGTGGCTCCTGTGTTTCATTGCCGTCTGTCCGAATCCAATGTGAACCTGCGTGGGTCAGGCTGCTGTGATGGTAGCCTCGGCTACTGGCTTTACAGTGAGTTTAGGTGAGGTCAAAGACTAAGCTTTGTGTAAAGCCAGTAGTCAAGGCCACTATCACAGCAGCCTGACCCACGCAGGTTCACGTTAGATTCGAACAGTCGGTAATGAAACACAGGAGCCAAAAACTGGTGAGCCATCAGCTTTAATTCTAGCTTGCACCCGGCGGGCAAGCAAAAATACACACTGGGCTCCAAAACCCTCACATTCAGTGCTCACAAAGCTACTGACTTATCCGAGTTTCCTAGAATCAAAGCTTTCCAGCTCACCAGACTTATTCACCTCTGTTTCCCATCTCCTCCTGCACAAACTCTTAACAAACTGGCTTCTTCCTCAGCACTCTGCCATCTCGGCTGCTTCTCTCCTCCATGTGGCCTTAATCTGCTCTCTTCTCTAACACTAACCTCAGGAACTCAGGAACCAAGAGAGAGATATCAGCTCCCGGACTGCCCCAGTTTATAGCATAGATAATCCAAACCCTTAATCCAATTATACATACAAGAAAGTCTCTGATACAAAGCCACCCATCTGAGGCATAATGGGATTCCTCCCTACATCACCACCCTACATTATCCGATCAGTCAAGGGTGTGGGGAAGAGCTTACTCTTAAAGCCAAGCCTTAGGTCATAACAACCTGGCCTGCTTACATTACAGCCTTTCCCCCACACCCATCCCAAGCACAAGGGCAAATAATATTACCTGGGTGACGGGCTTCCATGTGGGCAGCGCCATCTTTAACAAAGTGAGCATAATATATTTTATCTGCCCAACAATCCACCCTTATGCTCACTTTACTACCCACAATCTACACCACTGGCATCCCCGTACAAGGAAATTAGGCACATTACACAAATTACAACATGACAAATCATACAATTTCAAAAATTACAAAGGTACACACATTTCACCAGTCTCTGAGCACTTTGCCGAAAGCGCAAAATGTCCTCGGACTTCTTCCTTGCCGTTTGAAAGGCTTCCCTGGGTAGGAAGGCCTCCAGCAAAGCCATCACCACCCCCATCAGGGTATTTCACATTGTCCAAAATTCGTAAGTTCATTCAACAAAGGAGCTTGTGCTCACTCGGGTCGTAGTCCAGGAAATCAGTCCACACACATAGGGCTTTAGCCTCCCCCCTCATTCCTGCCATCATGGCAAGTTTCACACTGTCCTAAAGAGAAGCACGTGGCAATGGCAGTCAGCATTTCCATCTTTGCTCTGGGGAGCATGATGGCATCCACCCCTATGTCCCAAAATCGCAGACCTACCGGCAGCGTAGCTACTCCTTGCTGCTGGGCTCTCACCTTCTGGAGGCTGCGGATCACAATTCCAGACCAATTCTCCTCATCCTCCAAAGAGGAACTGAAAACATCAGCTCCTGCTGCTGGGCTCGAGCCCCCTGCTGCTGCTGCTTTCTGCTCCATGGGCCTTACAGCACCTGCCTCAGCCTCAGCCCAAGCCTTGGCTTCAGCCCTGGCCTCCCGCCGCTGCTGGCTCTCCACAACATCCAGGGCAATCTGCAACTCATGAACCTGTGATTCCTTCTCCAGCGTCTGCTCCATTTCCAGGCGAATCTCGCAAACCTGGTCGGCCTCCTCCTCCAGCACTTTCTCCAGCTCCAGGGTTGGCATCTCTTTCTCCCACGTTTCCTCCAGCTCCTTCTGCTGCTCAGATTGCAGGTCCTGGGCAGCCTCTTCCATAGAGCTCTCGGTTTCCTCACGCATGGCTGTAAAAGTCAGCCATCCAACAGTCCCCCAAAAAACAGCTATGGAAAACCATAACAGCAACCAGTCCTCTACTCCACCACTCAAAGGTGGTGGCGGCTCCATGCCGAACTGTATCGAATCCTGCCAAAGACTACGCCAAATGTAAAGCCAGTAGTCAAGGCCACTATCACAGCAGCCTGACCCACGCAGGTTCACGTTAGATTCGAACAGTCGGTAATGAAACACAGGAGCCAAAAACTGGTGAGCCATCAGCTTTAATTCTAGCTTGCACCCGGCGGGCAAGCAAAAATACACACTGGGCTCCAAAACCCTCACATTCAGTGCTCACAAAGCTACTGACTTATCCGAGTTTCCTAGAATCAAAGCTTTCCAGCTCACCAGACTTATTCACCTCTGTTTCCCATCTCCTCCTGCACAAACTCTTAACAAACTGGCTTCTTCCTCAGCACTCTGCCATCTCGGCTGCTTCTCTCCTCCATGTGGCCTTAATCTGCTCTCTTCTCTAACACTAACCTCAGGAACTCAGGAACCAAGAGAGAGATATCAGCTCCCGGACTGCCCCAGTTTATAGCATAGATAATCCAAACCCTTAATCCAATTATACATACAAGAAAGTCTCTGATACAAAGCCACCCATCTGAGGCATAATGGGATTCCTCCCTACATCACCACCCTACATTATCCGATCAGTCAAGGGTGTGGGGAAGAGCTTACTCTTAAAGCCAAGCCTTAGGTCATAACAACCTGGCCTGCTTACATTACAGCCTTTCCCCCACACCCATCCCAAGCACAAGGGCAAATAATATTACCTGGGTGACGGGCTTCCATGTGGGCAGCGCCATCTTTAACAAAGTGAGCATAATATATTTTATCTGCCCAACACTTTGGAAATTGCACATTAGGGTCTTAAAAACTTTTAAGAAAAGGAGAGAGGAAGGGGTTTTTCAGATAATCCCCTGCTCACTTCCTTCCTGCATTCTTCTTTGCTTCTTCTCAAAACTTTCTGTTGCAAAAACCTCTCTATTATCAAAATAATAGCCCTTCCTAAGCAGGAAGGTAATTTGCAACTTCACTGACCACTTTTAGCTGACGCTGCCCAGCCCCCATTGCAAACTATAAGCAAGCAAACGTAAGTCATATTTTACAAACTTATTGTTGGGCAGATAAAATATAATATGCTCACTTTGTTAAAGATGGCGCTGCTCACATGGAAGCCCGTCACCCAGGTGATATTATTTGCCCTTGTGCTTGGGATGGGTGTGGGGGAGAGGCTGTAATGTAAGCAGGCCAGGTCGTTATGGCCTAAGGCTTGGTTTTAAGAGTAAGTTCTTCTCCACACCCTTGACTGATTGGATGATGTAGGGTGGTGATGTAGGGAGGAATCCCATTATGCTTCAGATGGGTGGCTTTGTATCAGAGACTTTCTTGTATGTATAATTGGATTAAAGGTTTGGATTATCTATGCTATAAAGTGGGCGGACCGGTAGCTAGATCTCTCTCGCTCTTGGTTCCTGGGTTCCTGAGATTAGTATTAGAGAGAAGAGCAGAGTAAGGCCACGTGAAGGCCAGAAGAAGCAGCCAAGATGGCAGAGTGCTGAGGAAGAAGCCAGTTTGTTAAGAGTTTGTGCAGGAGGAGATGGGGAACAGAGGTGAATAAGTCTGGTGAGCTAGAAACCTTTGATTCTAGGAAACTCGGATAAGTCAGTAGCTTTGTGAGCACTGAATGTGTGGGTTTTGGAGCCCAGTGTGTGTTTTTGCTTGCCCGCCGGGTGCAAGCTAGAATTAAAGCTGATGGCTCACCAGTTTTTGGCTCCTGTGTTTCATTGCCATCTGTTCGAATCTAATGTGAACCTGCGTGGGTCGGGCTGCTGTGATAGCGGCCTCGACCACTGGCTTTACACTTATTTTACCAACTGTTGGGCAGATAAAATATAATATGCTCACTTTGTTAAAGATGGCGCTGCCCACATGGAAGCCCGTCACCCAGGTGATATTATTTGCCCTTGTGCTTGGGATGGGTGTGGGGGAAAGGCTGTAATGTAAGCAGGCCAGGTTGTTATGGCCTAAGGCTTGGCTTCAAGCTTTTCCCCACACCCTTGACTGATTGGATAATGTAGGGTGGTGCACTCTCCTGAGGAATCCCATTATACAGAGGTTTCCTTGTTTGTATAATTGCATTAAAGGTTTGGATTATCTATGCTATAAAATGGGAGAGACCAGTAGCTTGAGCTCTCTCGGTTCCTGCTATTGCCATTGCAGGGGCCTCCCTGATCCCTTGACCTCCATGGGAAAAGCTGGTTTTCTGCTTCTCCCTTGTCTTCTCTTGTGGCTTGCCTGTATTGGTGAGACACCAATAAACAGAATGGCCTACCATCCTCCGACTCTGCCATTTCTTCACCGTCAGCCCGAATCCAATGGGAACCTGCATGTGAATGGCCACGATGGCGGCTCCTGGCCTTACACCAACATTCTACCACTTTTGCTTGCTTTGCAATCCACACCACAGCATTCCTGTGCAGGGAATGAGGTACATTATAGAAACAAATTACAGTAACAGTACAAGTCAAACAATTTCAACAATTGAGAAGGTGCCCTTCTCTAAGCACTTTGCCTAAAACGTAAAATGTTCTTGAAGCTTCTCTCCAACAAGAAGAAAAGCTTCCTGGTTCAGGAAGGTTTCCTTCCTTACAACAAATTGGTGTGTGTGTGTGTGTATGTGTGTGTGTGTGTGTGTGTCCCACTCCCTCCCTTTCTCTCTAAAAATCAATTTTTAAAAATCTAATTGCATGCTTTACTCCAGTTTCTATATTGTGTCTGTGAAATATATGGGGTATAATTTTTTCAACTTTAAAGCAGTTTGCCGAATATAGTCACATACATCTTAATGTTTTCATACATTGTTTTTAAGGTAGTGACTCGTTATTTAAATCATTTCTTGGATGTTTTGGGGAAAATGAGTTTGTAAAATTTGTAGTTTTTGAGTTTGCTCACTTTTAGTATTAAAAAATGGTTCTAGGCAGCGCCAGGTATGTGATCTGTGAAACCATTGCCTTGCTAATGTTTGCTGGAGGAGAGGTTTTCGTGCCAGAAAGTTTGTGAAGAAAGAGAGAAGCCATTTTGCAGAGGGAGAGCAGAGAGAATGCAGGAAGCTGAGAGAAGGTGTGCACATGGCAAACCAAAGGTGAGGGGCTTTTGTGAACTCCACTGAGAATAGTGGGGACTTTGATTCTAGAAGAAACCGGAGAAGATTCTCCTGGTTGTGGAACCAGAGAATGTGAGTCCTGTGTGTTTGCTCGTTGGCCAGTGAGAAACTTTAATAAAGGAATGGCCCACCATTTTTTACCATTTTTGGCTCTGCTATTTCTTACTGTCTGCCTGAATCCAATGGGAACCTGCATGTACATGGCCACAACGGCGACTGCTGGCCATACAGGTGTAAATTAGACAAATGCAAGTGACAGACTCTTCCTGTTATATCTGTTTTTCTTAGTTTCTGGGACTCTTCGACCATGGATACAATCTTTATTACTGCAACGTGACTTCTCTGAACCTCAGAATCATGGCTGGACTTCCCAATTCCACCCTCTATTCCTACTTAATGAATTGACCCATCAGTTAAAAAGGAACCCTATCACCTTGCCTTCTTGTGGGCCCCCTCTTCTCTTCTGGCCCCCACCTCTTCCCTACAATTTACTACATCTAGATTTGCCTCTGTAAAGCCAGTGGTCAAGGCCACCATCACAGCAGCCTGGCCCATGCAAGTTCGCATTTGATTTGGACAGTCGGTAGGTAATGAAACAATGGAGCCAAGAACTGGTGGGCCATCATATTTAATCTTAGCTTGCACCTGGCAGGCAAATAAAAACACACACTGGGCTCCAAAACCCACTCATTCAGTGCTCACAAAGCTACTGACTTATCCGAGTTTCCTAGAATCAAAGGTTTCTAGCTCATCAGTCTTATTCACCTCTGTTCCCCATCTCCTTCTCTCTGCACAAACTCTGCACAAACTGGCTTCTTCCTCAGCACTCCACCATCTTGGCTGCTTCTCCTCTCCTCCACGAGGCCTTAATCTGCTCTCCTCTCTAATGCTAACCTCAGGAACCGAGAGAGAGCAAGCTCCAGGTCTGCCCCTCCCAGTCTGCTCCACTTTATAGTGTAGAAATCCAAACCCTTAATCCAATCTACAAACAAGAAAGTCTCTGATACAAAATCACTTACCTGAGGCATAATGGGAGAATTCCTCATGAGAGTGCACCACCCCACATGATCCAATCAGTCAAGGGTGTGGGGAAAAGCTTACTCTTAAAACTAAGCCTTAGGCTATACCGACCCGGCTTGCCCACAGCCTGTCCCCCAACACACATTAATATCAACGGACTTGCACGTGGGCAGTGCCATCTTTAACAAAGTGAACATAATATATTTTATCTGCCCAACAGCCTCTAAAGCCATGGTTCTTAACCTTATTTGAGGTACCAAACCCACCAGTTTCATATGCACATTCACAGAACCCTTCTTTAGTGATAAATAAAATATGATTATTTTTTCCAACTTCAAGACATAGGTATATGTTTTTTTACTGGTGCACAAAATGAGCCGTGCATGAACATCACCTTGCTCAAAGAACAAAACCAACAAAGTGCATGAACTCACAACAAATTAAGGTATTACTTTATTCTGGCCTCCGTGGCAGAGGCTTCTCCAAACCCCTGAGACCGACTCATCGAACCCCTAGGGTTCGATAGAACCCAGGTTAAGAACCATTGCTCTAAAGTAAAGATATCTACATCCCCCCGCAAAGCACACTGTAAAGCCAGTAGTCGAGGCTGGGATCACAGCCACCGGACCTGTGCAGGTTTGCATTAGATTCGAACAGTCGGTAATGAAACACAGGAGCCAAGAACTGGTGAGCCATCAGCTTTAATTCTAGCTTGCACCCGGCGGGCAAGCAAAAATATACACTGGGCTCCAAAACCCACACCTTCAGAGCTCACAAAGCTACTGACTTATCCGAGTTTCCTAGAATCAAAGGTTTCTAGCTCACCAGACTTATTCACCTCTGTTTCCCATCTCCTCCTGCACAAACTCTTAACAAACTCGCTTCTTCCTCAGCACTCTGCCATCTCGGCTGCTTCTCCTGGCCTTCACGTGGCCTTACTCTGCTCTCCTCTCTAATACTAATCTCAGGAACTCAGGAACCAAGAGAGAGAGAGATCTAGCTCCCAGACTGCCCCAGTTTATAGCCTAGAATATCCAAACCTTTAATCCAATTATACATACAAGAAAGTCTCTGATACAAAGCCACCCATCTGAGGCATAATGGGATTCCTCCCTACATCATCCAATCAGTCAAGGGTGTGTAGAAGAGCTTACTCTTAAACTAAGCCTTAGGCTATAATGACCCGGCCTGCCTACAGCCTGTTCCAGAACACACATTAATATAAACAAACTTCCATGTGGGCAGCGCCATCTTTAACAAAGTGAGCATAATATATTTTATCTGCCCAACACACACAAACTGCCAAAGTGCTTTCTCCTTCACCAAAAAGGCATCCTTCTTTCTTGTTCCATCTTCAAATGCAAGCCCCTCCCTCCCCCAATGACTCATGAAATTTGCACCTTTGCTGCAGGGCAGACTGTTGCCCCACCTCTCTCCAGTGCTTTTTTGTTTACATTTAGACCAGGGTTCCCCAAACTTTTTACACAGGGGACCAGTTCACTGTCCCTCAAACCGCTAGAAGGCCGGACTATAAAAAAAACTGTGAACAAATCCCTATGCACACTGCACATATCTTATTTTAAAGTAAAAAAACAAAACGGGAACAAATACAATATTTAAAATAAAGAATAAGTAAATTTAAATCAACAAACTGACCAATATTTCAATGGGAACTATGGGTGTGGATGCATCCTGTGCTTCTCTCACTGACCACCAATGGAAGAGGTGCCCCTTCCGGAAGTGCTGCAGGGGTCGGATAAATGTCCTCAAGTGGTCACATGCGGCCCACGGGCCGTAGTTTGGGGACCTCTGGTTTAGACGATTATTCAGCTAAATGCTACAACTTCAGCAACTTATTAACTCTCTACAAGTCCCCCAAAGCTGTGAGTTCTGGAAGCATTCTACCACTCCTTCTGGAAGCTTCTAGGCAGATAGGGTACAGTGAGTTCCCTTTATATTTTTAGTATTTTCTAAAGTCATATTTTTTAAAAGTGGCCAGTTGATATGGGTGTGTCTGGCAGAGCACTTTGTTCAAGTTGCTTTAATAGCTCCTACTGTGTTACACTATGATTTGTAACTACTTACAGAACTCATTCCCTCTCCAAGTCACTTTTCTTGGCGCTTGTACTTCCAGGGTATAGCAAAGCCTCTGGCAAGTAGTAATCATTCTGTAAGCAATGTATTGAATAAGTGAACCTTAAATGGCCAAGGTCTTTGAGCAGGCTCTATCTGATACCCATCCAGGAGCACTGTAGTCTGAGTCAGGAGGCTGTTGACTCATCCCCAGTCATTTATGTGAAACAGCCTTCCCACCCCACAGTGAGACATGAACAGAGCTACAACCCTTGGACACAAACATTTGCTTAGATATCCCAACTGAGGGCTTCATTATATTCCCACCCTCATATGAAATGTTTGTCAGGGGTTGTAGTTGCAATCAACAGTGATAACTCCAACTTATTGAGCAAAGAAGGGGTTTACTTAAAGCCTATTCAAAAAAAAAAAAAAATTCTCGGCATTGCTGGAAAGACTAGGGAACCAGACTTCGGGATAGTTCTCAGGAATGAAGCCCAAAACCTCACAACAGACTTGGCCTGATGAAAAACTCTGCCCTCGCTGCTGCATTTCCCAGCACTGAGTCCTGGAGGAAACTTGGCCACTGCTGCCCCTTGACACTGCTCCTGTGACAGCAGCTGGGCTTTGGACCAGCTGGGAAAATGCCCCTGCCCCTGCCAATGCTGCAGTTTGATGCATCTGTTGCCACGAGCCCATGCCAAGATGGAAGCTCCTCTCAAGGCCAATGCCCTTTGTTGCTTGTGACAGACACAACCCAGGCCCAGTGCCTGCATGTCATTTGCTGGCCAGTGGAAATCAGAGCGGTGTAGAAACAGGACCCACTGTGTAAGCATTTACCCAAAGGTTGAGCAGTCTTTCAAGGATGATGGTTAACTTTTGAAAGTATAGCTACACAATTAGAGACCAATTCAGACTTGCTGCTATGACTTATTTATCTCCATTTTCTTTCCAACACTCAGCCTTGAATTCTGTTCCCCTAACTCTCAGTAAAATTTTTATTTCAACACCCAAAAGGGTGTTCATGGGCCAAATCTGCCCAGTTAACCTTTGTCCCTGTCGGATCAAGGAAAAATGATCCTATGTCTCTAGTCATATGCAATTTCGGATGACCTTTGTACAGTGTCTGTTAATGAATCATTTGGTTGAAATCAATCACAAAAAAGACTAATAAATAAAGTATATGCTGTTTATCCTAGAAAAAATAATATTTGTATTTCTTAAATTGAATATGATTCACCATACAGGTGATAATTTTTTCTGTTATAATTTATCATTATCAATAGAGTAATAAGATGTCTTATGGTCATATTAATTTAGATATGCCACAGAAAAAGATCATTCAGAAGTGAAAAGTAGACAGGATCATATTAGTGAAAACTATGTAGCTCACAGTCATCTTTGACTACCTTGACCCTCACAGCCTTCTTTATAACTGCAAAAATATCAAAGACAATTTTGAGGTGCTTGATGGCATAATTTCAATGAATATTCTTTTGTCTCTGTTTAAACCACACATTTATATGGCCAAACCTAATTCATCATTTTCCTTCAAAAGTATTTCATTTCTTGTTCTCAAACTCAAAAATCCTTTATTTTCCCACGTTATTCTTTCTCTTCTCCTCTTCCTTTATCATATGTACTAAAACTGCTTCCTTGTCTAACTGTGACCTTCAGACCCTGTATGTCTTGCCATCCACTTGGCCCGGAATCCATTAATCATATCACTGATCACCAACCTTAGGTGACATTCATCTTTTCCTTCCTCACTTCCACGCCCAAACTGCCAGACTTTGTTGGAAGAAGTAAGGAGACAATGCCAATGACACTGTCAGTGTGTGCTTCCTAACTTCGGGTGTCTGCCCTGCTCCCTCTTGTCGATGTCCTAATTTTCACAAATGGCTCAAAGAAACATCTTCTCTCCTTGAACCCCTTTTACCTCTTTACCTTTGGCAGATATATTTTTTTAATCACCTCTTTTTAATTTCAGCAAGAGAATAAGGGAGAAAGAGAGAGACAAGAACATCACTCTGTTCCTATGTGTGCCCTGATCGTGGATCAAACTGGTGACCTCTGCACTTTGGGACGACTCTCTATCCAACTGAGCTATCTGGCCACAACGGCAGATGATTTTTCTTTTACTCAGTTGAGCAATCGCCAGCACAAAATTCATGCTGCCTGCCAAGAGATAAAATGCTGCAAATAATGACAAAATACAAAGTGTGATTATATGAGAGTTTATTGTGCTGTTCCCGTGACCACAACTCTGGTTCTGGCCCATGCTCAAAGGCAAATAAATTGAGCTTTGAGGCCCTTCCTTTGTGCCAATCCCAAGTCTCTGGAAAAAAAAGCCTATATTCATTTCCTATTGCTTTGTAATAATTAATCTATGATTTAGCAGCTTAAAACAACACACATTTGATCTCACAGTTTCTTTGGTTCAGAAACTGAGGCATGGCTTAACTGGGACCTCTGACTCAAAGTTTCTCATAAGGCTTCAATCAAAGAGTTGGCCTGAGCTGGGAGCTCATCTAGCAGCTCAACTGGGAAAAGGTCAATATCCAAGCTCATGTGGTTGTTGACAGATTTTCAGTTCCTCAAAGGTTGTTGGACTGACAGCTTCCTGCTTCAGTTTCTAACTGGCTATTGGCCAGAAGTCACCCTCAGTTCCTTGCCACATGGACCTCTTCAGTATAGCCACTTGATTTGTAAAAGGCAGCAAGGGAGAGAATCTATTCGTAAAATAGCAGTGACTATCTTACATAACTCAATCCCATTACCTTTGCCACATTCTTTTGGTTAGAAGCAAGTCACTAGGTCTGTCTACATTCAAAGGGAAGGGATTACACAGGGGTATGAATACCAGGAGACAGGAATCACTGAAGCCATTTTAGAAGATGCCTGCTTCAAGACACAAACAATATAACAGTGACCATATATCTTTATGAAGTTTGCAAAAATAGATATTTTAACTGCAATTGATTAAGACCATTATCTTTTTCAACTTCAACATCCTTTCCATCACATACCCGGTAATACCCATTCTCCTTTGTTAAGTGGCATTAAAATTATTAGTTTTATTTTAGAGAGAGAGATAGGAAAGGAGAGAAAGAGAAACATTGGTTTGTTGTTCCATTTACATGTGCATTCACTGATTGATTCTTGTATGTGCCTTGACGGGGATCAAATTTGCAATCCCAGCATGTGGAGATGACACTTAACCAACTTGGCTAACTGGCCAAGGCCCAGGGATCATATTTTGATATGAACATGTTCTCAGACTTCTGGTGTTAGCAGAACTGGGGGCTGAGACACAGGATCTGATGGGTATAAAACCATCAAATGGTAAACAATCATTAGATTTGTACAGAAGTAGAGGATTTGGTCTCATCAACGCTTAGTCCAAGAATATATTCAGTAATGTAACATAGAGTTATAAATGCATGAATTCTTTTTCTGACAGCTAATTTGAAAAAATAGAATTATTAGATTTCTTGCATTAAAAGCACAGACGTCTCCGGGCCAAGTTTTATGTTTTACGTATTATATCATATCAGGATCTATTTTAGTGTGACATTCCAGTTGCAAGATGTAAAATCAGAAAATTTTTCTAATTTATCAATAATGTTTTTAAACTGTGATCGATTATACTACATTAAAAAGCAAATCATCTTTCTGTTCTTTCTACAGAAAATAGGTTACAGTATTGTTGTCCTAGGAAGAGGTAATAAGTGAGTGGCACCCAAAACAAATAAGAAAATAACATGTTATGAATGTGTGTCAGGTTAATTTTTAAAGTTTAATATTTTTTGTTTATAGTATTTATTAACTTTCTTTTTTTAATTTTATTTTTTAATTTTAGTGAGAGATGCAAGGGGAGAGAGAGACACAGGAACATCAAGCTGTTCCTGTATGTGCTCAGACCAGGGATTATTAAACCAGCATCCTCTGAGCTTCAGGACGGTGCTCTAACCAACTGAACTACCTGCCCAGGGCTATAAGCTTTTTAAAGTATGTGATTTTTCTTTTCTTTAAATCAGTGTTTCATACTTGACTCTGTATTACTTTTCTAAAGTGTCTAATTGTATATGTAAGCTAGCTTCGGGCCTCACAAAAACAGGATCCTCTCCTTTTAGGCCATCACTGGTACACTATTATACCAACGTCCCAAATTATCTTCCTCACTTCAACTACGACACCCGCTGCTACCCAAGGGTCTTCAGGGACACACTCTAATCATTGAAAAATCTTTACTGTCTCCCCATCATAATTGTTATCTAAACTCTTCCATCTGGCAAATGAGGGTCCCAATCTAATTATTAGTTTTATTGTCAACAATTCCCTGTTGTTGTTTTTCTATTTGTTTGTTAGTTTGTTTTCTGTTTTGTTTTTCTCCCAGTGTTATCTACTTGTTCATTAAGACCTTCCTCCAGGGTTTCCTTCAGGAACTTCCTCTGCACTCTCAGACTGTGGTGGTCTCCCCCTCCTGCTGTGCCCACCACACTCTCACTGGTCTCCTATCTTATCATTGCATATTGAAGTTGTAGCTAGTTGTAGCACTTCAGATTTTTTTTTTTTTAGATTTTATTTATTGATTTTTGGGGCAAGAGGAGAGAGAGGCGGGGAGAGAAAGAAAGGAAGAGAGAGATAGAGGGGCGAGAACTAGGAAGTATCTACTCATAGTAGTTGCTTCTTGTATGTATGTGCCTTGACCAGGCAAGCTCAGAGATTCGAACTGGCGACCTCAGCATTCCAGGTCAATGCTTTATCCACTGTGCCACCATAGGCCAGGCATTGCACTTGAATTTTAAAAATTCTTTTGGTTCTACTTATAAACTCTAAACTCTTTGAGAGAAAATTTACTTCTTTTCCATCATTGTAACCTCTCTAGCCCTTTTCAAACTATACTTGTAGAACAATAAATATCATTGTCCGGCACCCTCCAGGCAGGGGCTGGAAAGTCTCTTGTATCTTTGGTATTTCTGCAATTACTAACCTTTAGCACACACACCCTGTCCGAAAACACAATAGAAATTCCTCAACCGTTAACGTCCCTGGTTGCGCAAGACACCTGCAGGCCTAAACCGCAGTGGAAATCCCCCAGCTATCCTGAAGGGGTATAAAAATCTCAAACCCCACCAGCTATGCACGGCTTCTCGGTCTCCCACTCCGAGTCTGCGGACCCGCCTGGAGTCCTCCCAATAAAGCCTGACTTTTGCTCATCTGGCTGTTTCGGCTCTTCATTCGTTCATCGGCGGCACCCGGCAATCTTTCAATCATTAGTTATGAATGAATGATGAAAGAACAGTGCAGCATTTGACTAAATAACAAATGAATCTATTCAAATGTTATGTCATCATTCCTTTATGATAAATAATTATTTATTGAGGCCATACTATGTCATTGATAAGAATAAAATACAAAAACATAGCAGAACAACAACAAATGTAGCCCGTGCCCACAGGGATATAACATTCTGGCTAGCGGAGAGGACTAATGTAAATTCAAGAATCCCACACATTTATATAAAATTTCCTCCTTGACAGGGCCTATGCAGCGAGGACTGTGAGAATGTACAGTGGGCATTTTACTTACCTGTTGGGACAATTTCATGTGCAATTCTCTTGGTGAACCAGAAAATTCAGTTCCATTTTTTTATCCTCTTCTATATGGAAATAATTAAATTATATGGGCTTCTATTTAAGCACTTCTATAATGTTTAATTACTTAATTAATAATTAATTTGATCTTGAAAATTACACGAGACTAGATCAAGGGTTTTGTCCCTTGTTTCTGAAAACCAGCACATTCCTGGTGCTGCCATCTGAGGACATGAGTGAAACTGAGAAGCCCCCAAGGGAGTCTGGGTCCTTTCCCAGCTACAATGTCCCCTTTATAGTGACAGCCAAGCTTATCCTGTCTGGGTTGCTCTTTCTTAGTCTGCCAGCTGCTGCCCACTGCCTTGGCTTGCATAGACCAGCCTTGCTTGCAGCCTACAAGTAGTCAGTTGGTCCGCTGCTGAGGTCTCCCAGTAAAGTGTTCTAGGTTGAAATCTGTACCCACAAGAAATACACACAGGATTCATAACCCCGCAAGACCACAGACTGCAGCTTTATTTAGAGATAGCTTTATAGAAGTGAGCAAGTTACAATGAAGTCATTGGGCTAAGCCCTAATCCAGTATGACTGGTGTTCTTACAAAATGGGGAGATTCGGACACAGAGGCAGGTAAGAACAGAGGATCAAAAACATGAAGACTCAAGGAGAATGGAGAAAGCCATCTATTAGCAACAGTGCCTGAGTCTGCCAGAAGAAGCTGAAAGACAGGTGCAGCTCTTAAAAGAAACCTCCTGCAACACTGTAACTCCTGCAACACTGTAACACCTTGAGCTTGGGCTTTGGGCTTCACACTGTGAGACACAATTTTCTCTTGTTTAGGCCATTTATTTGTGCAACTTCCTTACAGTGACCCTAGCAAACTAATAGAGTGCATTTCCGTAAAAAAACTTACACCAAACTAATGCCTCCAGATGATTCTCTTGTAGGATTTACATCCCTCTAGAATTTGTTACATTTTAACCTTAAATGCAAAGTCAGAAACAGCCTCTAGAGTCTAAACAGTATATGGCCACTAAAAGAAAAAAGAAGAAATGGAAAGCTCTCTTGATAGGAACATTTCCATTTTGGAATGATCTGAACTTCACGAGTTTGCCTAGTTTGGCAAGGATGTCTTCATCTTTGCCACTACCACTGAGGTATTAATAGAGTGTGTAGCTGTTACAGCCTCAGGCACAATGAATGAAGCCAGAATACCCTTGAGCTGAGAAGGGAAGCGAGGAACACAAAGCAGTTTTGTGTAAAGTCTCCTATGCTCAGGTTACTGCAATATTTACTGTAGAGCTTGAGCAAACCATTGTATGTCCTGGCTCAGGGTGAAAGGTGTTTTAAAATTCACCCAACTGGCTGTTTCCCTTGAAGGAGTGACTACAGACTGTAATTTCTGTTTCTTTCACGACAGGACAGCAGTAAGGTGCTTTCTCCCAGCTGGGTTTTAAAGGGTCACAACATATATTCACCAAATAAGAGTAATGCATATGCTTATTTAGTCTATTTAAGTAGAAATAAAATTTTTATAGGTTAAATCCTCCTTTCAGACATTATTTATTGAGCCCCGAAGAATAAAGAAATAAAATGGAGTCATTATAGTTAAGCTGTTTGTTAAATGATTAAAGCAAGTAGAACTGAGGCATGAGAAAATGATTGCTTTCATTTTAACTGACTCTGAAAACAAACTTTTGAACTTTTCAGTTGTGCATCAATGCCTCAATGTGCATCGACGCGATAGATAACATTCTAAACAATTCAGAAAAGAATGTTTCACTACCCAGACCATCAGAACCATGAAGACTACAATCGTGGACCAAGTCAGAGGCTAAGAATACAGAACTGAATCTGTTCAAAAAAATGTATTTTTTTCCTCTAAGAACTCAGCTTTTCTTTCTTCTTTGGAGCACTCTGGGTATTGCCTAGTTTTATTTTTGGTTTACAAACTCTAAGACCCTTGAATAAATCTTTGTCATTTAGGATTAGTCAAAGCCTCCTAATTCTTTGACTTCATTCCACAAGCACCTACACTGTAGTACATGTTGGCAATACACGGGTGGGCAAAAATAGGCACAGTGTGTCTCTTAAGGAGTCACAAGACTATCAGAGGAAAGAGAGTACGCATGTGGCAAATTGAGACTACACTTGTAAATGTAAAATTCCAACTGCTACAAGTTCTTTTAAGAAGTACAAGCTGCTGTAAGAGTCAGTTACGGAGATCAGAGAAACCTAGGTGAAGATGTATACTTCTTTTTCACTACCCAACATCTGAGCTCCCTTCAAATGTTTAGAAAACTTCTTACATTATAAGCCTTGGTGGGAGTCAGAAAAGACCTTCCACTATAGCTCAAAGTGTCAGATGCTTGCTTTTCCAGCACGCAGCGGGTCTCTCTCTGTTTCTCCTTGTTGTACCAGTTGTGGTTGCTCTGAGATAATACCCAGTGCAGAAGTGGCGGTATTACAAACTCAAGCATGTTGTGCCTCATGACTATGATAGAAGGGTTTTCCCCAGACCAGTTTCAGAGGGGTGGGTGGCATGTTGTTCCTGGATGCTGGAGCTTAGTTCTCCATTCTGCATAATCATCCCCCCTGTGACTTACAAATATCTTTTTAGTACATTTTCCCCCTACTTAGCTTAGGGAAAGCTCTTGTTGCTTATAAGGAAAAACACTGAGTGACACCAATTTTCCAGAAGAAAGTGCCACTTGAGCTGAGATTTGAATGACAGATAGGAGTTAATTAGAAACAATAGGTAAAACCATTCCAGGTAGAGAGAAAATCATGATGAGCATTACTGTGAGGGCGGGTGTGTAGAGAATGAGGAGAGAAGCCTGCAGTGTGAGATTGAATTGGACAGGTAGGTAGGCAGAACATAAAGAGGAAACCATCGGACTACAATAGTTTTAATAAAAATGGAGAAAACTTGAGAGGCTCAAGCAATATTTAGGAGGTATTGTTGAGTGGTCTAGAATAGGTTGTTTGGATAGCTTAATAGTTTGTATATCAAAAGATAATGAAGGGGGATTCAAGTCTTGCATAACTAACTGAAGGGTAATGCCATTCACTGATATAGAAAACACTAGAAATGGAGCCGGTTTAGGAGTGATTGAGCAGGAGGGGAAATCATGACTTCTGTTAGGGACACATAAAGTTTAAGAGATTTTAAAGACGTCCAGTAGGAGGTATCATGTAGGTAGCTAAGTCTATCACTTTGTAGCTCAAAGGTGCGGTCTAGAACAGATAGATACATTTGGGAATCATTGACACACATGTGGTGATCAAAGTAGAGATGAGCTCCCCCTGTTCCAGTGTGTACAGTATCCAACATTCCCACTCTCCCAAAAAACCTGTTCTAGTCAGTAATGTTATCTTCTGCCTTCTTCAAATGGTTTTACCTCCCACTTCAAAGGGAGAACTGAGGCTAGATTCCTTCATCTCCCTGCTTTCTCTATTTTCTTTTGAACATGTCCTACTCTCTTTCACACCAGGAGATGTGTCCTGATCCTATGCAAAGTTAATACTTCCACCTGACCTTCTCAGATAGCTGTGACCTCTGCCTGTTTAAGTGTAAGGGAGGAACACAGAAGCTGATCAGAAACTGTGTCCATGAACGGGGCTTGTTGACAGTAGACTTCACTGTGAGGAGTCATCTCACATCAGTTTCTCTCTTCTCAGGCTGGGCAAATTAACTTAAAAAAAGGATCTTCTCTCTCTTCTACCTAGAAAGTATCAGCCTTCTTGCCTTTACCTGGGACTGAGTCGGGGAGAGCAGGGAATTTCAACATTCAGGATGGAAACTTTCACTTAATCTCCCTGGGTTCAATCTTGTATCCTTGTCCTTAACAGGATCTCTATTTGACTCTCTCCAGAGAATAAACCTCCGATGGGAAAGATTCATTTCCCAAGTTGTGTATGACTGAGGAGGCCTCTTGGGGAACTTAGGGCTCTGAAGCTGACGTTCAGACAATCCTCTTCTTGTCACCTCCTCGCCCCATTTCCAGAGCATTGAGAGTCCTCTGTGGCTAACTGGTTTTTAGCCATTCACTCCCTCTGCTGATTGAGGACTCAGTTTTCTTGGATCTGCTAAGTCACTTACCACTGGCCATTGACTGCTTTCCAACTTCTCAATTTTGGTTCCCGTCATCTCCCTTTGCATAAATTACTTGTTCTTGGGGCTTTGGGGCTTAATGTGTTCCTGAAAAGATTTTTTGCACTTACCACAATGAGGTCTTGAAAGTGAAGGAGGTATACACACCTGCTGATTACATTTCACTCCTTTAATCAGAACACATAGATTAGTATTTCATTCTTCATTTCTGGTGGTATAGTAAGGAACATGCTTCCACAAGCTCATTTCACTGTTTTACTCACAGTGGCTCAACTTTGCTGTTAACCTTTCCCTGGTTCTGTATGCACAGTTAGATCAAGTGCACCTCAGTGCAGAAAATTCAAAGTTCAAACTGTGGACTGATAAGGCATCATACAGAAGAATTTCTGTCCTTCTTTTGGGTTAGAGCTCTCAACTCTTCTTTCCAGGCATGCTCTAGGCTCATTCCCAAAGGCCCTCCCCTAGGTTCTCATCCTGCATCCACACTCGGGCTAGCTGAGCTCTACACTTTATCACACTGCAGCCCTGGTTACACAGCTCCCACTGAGCAGCTTAGTGCATTAGTGGACACCCTCAGCCATCTTCCTAAGAACCCCTAAGTCTTAAAGCATTTTTTATTTGGACTATTTTCACTGAAAGTTGTACCTTTTCTTGCCTTGATAAATGGGAAAAGTCTAAACAATTATTTTTCTTGGAAGCTCAAGGTCATCATTCCAAGCATCAGTTAGATGTTAAGAGTATTCTGTCATAGTGATAGTTGCTGTTGACCCAGCCAAATGGAGGTGGTCTCTCCACTTTGCCCAGCACAGCACCTTATCATTCTACCCTTATGAGATTACACATTTTTTACACGTCTATCTCTGCCATTAAACTTAAAGTTCCGTAGAGACAGGAGGAAGAAAGAAAGGAGCCAAGTCTTTTTCATTTGTGTATTTCTTACTTCTACCTTAATATCTTCATATAGTAAATGCTCAATAACTATTTATTGGATGAATGAATGGGACTATATATTATACAAAACATAGAGCCAAATAAACAACAGGATCACATAATTTTGTTGTGACCATGTAAACATAGTTTAAGTAATATACAAGAATATGTTTCTCTGTATGTAAAACATTTGTTCTTTTTCTGAAGTTAAGAGTTGTCTTTTTTTGCTTCATTTGCTTGGTTTTTCTATTCACATATTACTGAATATTTTCAAGGGGTGCTTTATAAAGTCAATAATTCATCCCATCAAACGTCGGTCATATTTCCCCTGAAACCTCTCTCTTGCTCTGTTTAGGATGGTGGGTACTTTATCTCCACAGCAAGGCTGTGACCGCGCTACCCCCCTTCTTATCTTTTCTGTGTTGAGAATCATATTTTCTGGATTCCAATGCCCTTTAAAAAAGAATTCTCTATCTGTTGAAAAAGCACGTATCAGAGCAGCATTTTTAAAAAGGGTGGGGAGGGCAGGAGAAATAAATGTAATGTGACCTTTAATTGCATAAAAATGTTTTTATTCTACCTTCATATTTGATTGATAGTTTCTCTGGCTAAAAATTCCTTAGTGGAATATTATTTCTCTGAATTGAATAGGATATAATGGCTTCCCTGTCATCCGGTTTTCAGAGGACTTGATGCCATTCAATTTCCTAATCTTTTGTACACGACCTATTTTTTCTACTTTTGGAAGCTTTCAGCATACATTCTTTGACCAACTATGCTGACATTTTGCTATAATATTCTTTAGTGGAGTTCTTTTTAATTATATCATGTAGGGGTTTCAATGGACACTTTTAATATGAGAATAGATGTATTTTTATCAAATTCCAGGAAATTTTCTTGTAACTTTTTATTGATAGTTTATTCAGGTCCATTTTCTCTCTTCTCATCTCCTTAGAATTCCATAGTCAGATAATTGCAGCGTCTACATTATTTCCTTCATTTTCTTATGTTTTGTATTTATTTATTTTTATTTACTAATATTTGTTTGTTTGTTTGTTTGTTTGTTATTTTAGAGAGAGGAAGAGAGAGATGCAAAAACAGAGAAAAACATCAATTTGATGCTCCACCTATTCATGCTGTCATTGCTTGATTCCTGTATGTGCCCTGACCGGGGATCGAACCTGCAACCGCGACATGTCTGAACGATTCTTTCAGCAACTGAGTAACCGGCCAGGGCCTTGATGATATATTCTTTTATTCGTTATTTTTCTTCTAATTTTTATGTAATTTTCTAAAACTTACTCTTCACTTTTAAACTGAAAGGGAAAAAAAATTTTAATCTTAATTTTTTACTATTCTTTTAATTCTCTGACGCTCCTCTTTTGTGCCTTCTTATCCTTGTTCCATGATGACAGATCACATCTTACATCTCTAGGCCACATATTATAGGTTTTTGAAGTTTTCTACATTTTTTCTTTCCTGTTTTTTGAGATTGGTCGCTTTCATACTGTAGGCTTCTTTTAAATGTCTAATTCTTGGTTATCCATTCTTAATACATTTAAGGCAATGAAAAAATTTGACTAAAAATTCTGTGTACATGGGCAAAGCTTGTTAATTAGTGGACAACTCCGAGGTATAATCAGAAATGGGTGAGATTTTCCACTGGGCTCCCCACAATGTCAGGGATGAAGGCATTTTACCTGAGTGTAAAGCCAGTAGTCAAGGCCAGCATCACAGCAGCCTGACCCATGCAGGTTCGCATTGGATTCGGACAGATGACAATGAAACACAGGAGCCAAGAACTGGTGAGCCATCAGCTTTAATTCTAGCTTGCACCCGGCGGGCAAGCAAAAATACACACTGGGCTCCAAAACCCACACATTCAGTGCTCACAAAGCTACTGACTTATCCGAGTTTCCTAGAATGAAAGGTTTCTAGCTCACCAGACTTATTCACCTCTGTTTCCCATCTCCTCCTGCACAAACTCTTAACAAACTGGCTTCTTCCTCAGCACTCTGCCATCCTGGCTGCTTCTCCTGCACATGGCCTTAATCTGCTCTCCTTTTTAATACTAACCTTAGGAACTCAGGAACCAAGAGAGAGAGCTCCCGGACTGCCCCAGTTTATAGCATAGAAAATCCAAACCTTTAATCCAATTATACATAAAGAAAGTCTCTGATACAAAGTCACCCATCTGAGGCATAATGGGATTCCTCCCTACATCACCACCCTATATCATCCAATCAGTCAAGGGTGTGGGGAAGAGCTTACTCTTAAACTAAGCCTTAGGCTATAACGACCCGGCCTGCCCACAGCCTGTTCCAGAACACACATTAATATCAACAAACTTCCATGTGGGCAGCGCCATCTTTAACAAAGTGAGCATAATATATTTTATCTGCCCAACACTGAGGATGCCAGTCCTCGTCTCTACTGCCTGAGGGTGTTCTCCTGCTTGGCCCAGCAGCTCTGGGAGAGAAGAGGAGGAGCCAGGGGTTTTTAATCTTTTGGGTTGACTCCCTCTTTACTCAGGACTGTTTGCCTGCATAAATATTCTGTAAACTACGCCCCCCCAGGGCAGGAAGGCTGGGTCTTGGGATTTAGTGGCCTTGGAAGGAGCTGCCCCCCCCCCATGCCTGTTGCCCCAAATGCTGGGAGTTCCTGGGTATTGCTTCCTGCTGACATCTTCCTGTGCGACCTGTGACAGCTTTCTTTTATGTTCCCATCAGCAGCCTCTCCCCTTTTGATCTCCGAGAGAAAGGTGCCAACATCTCTTGCCCATTGTTTTCTGGCACCTCTTGTCTACTCCTTTTAGATGACATTTTGCAATAAAGAAGACTAGAAGACAGGAAGTTGACTAACGACTACTTGACACTGACATTCCAGGACCGGTTTGGATTCTCCATACTTCCTTTAAGGTCAGGGCGATGACAGTGCTCTTCATTGCATAATAAAAACCACCATATAATTCCTTAAACCTTCCAAGCATGAGAGAAGATTTTACTCCTATGGGCAATAAAGTGTCTAAATTCCTAGTCAAAGGCTTTTAAATCTTTAAAGAAAAAAGAAACAAACAAGGAAATTGTATACCCTTCACTGAACAGCTGCTCTCTAATTGCTTTCTCATGAAAACCTTTTGAGATATGTCCTGCTGTATTTTAATGACTATTTGTAAAATTAGAAACCCGAAATGAGAAGTTAAAGAACCTTTCTTAGTGTTGTTAAACAAAAAAGCTTCCCTGGCTGAAAGTGTTAGCCAGAAACATCACAAGGTCCCCGGCAGGCATCCCAGCCACCAGCAGCTGCAGGTGGAGAAGACTTGTCCACAGTCCTGGAGTGAATGGGGCTCTTTTAGGCTGACAGTTTGGGGAAGTAAGCTGTAAATCGTTTTGAAAGAATTTACTTTGGCTACAGATGAAGGGGGTGGGACAGGTGAAGTGGAGCCAGTCCTGTGATAGGTGCAGAGCCCCAAAGGAAGAACTGTTTGCCCTTTAAGACTGCTCGTGGGCAACAGTTGAGAAAGATGACGAGTAAGCAAGAAACAGAAGCACTTGGTGGTTTGTAGCACCTGGTAGTGGGCTACCAAACTGCTCTCTCTAGATAATCTGGGAAAGAGCCACCTGGATGTTAATTCAAAATGTCAGCACACATTCAGGAAGAAGCAGTCTTTCTTCCCTTGCTTTCACACAACAGTTACTAATTCTCAGCTTCCTTAATCTCTCCCTTCCACTCTCGAGGGGCTGTGGTTCAGTTTAGGGCACCTCAGGATTCTGCTCTTGTCATTATCATGCACAGCTAGAAAACAGTGGGGTCAGAGTTCATTCCAGGACTGACTTTTAATTTCACATTCTCCTGCCATTTAATTCCTGTGACTCACTACCACTGCCAAAATTGATGGGTTTCCTCAGCATTCCAGTGATAGGTTCACTTACAGTCTTCTCTAAGGTTGTCTCTTAATCCTGGTTTATAAATTGTTTTCTATGTCATATCTATCTCTAAAATTATGTATTGCCCTTAAAACGTCAGAACCACATTTCAAAAAAGAAAAACACAAGCAGTTAAATGTATTTTTTACTGAAATATTTTACTTTTTAAAATAATTTTGAGCCTGACCAGGAGGTGGTGCAGTGGATAGAGCGTCGGACTGGGATGCGGAGGACCCAGGTTCGAGACCCCAAGATCGCCAGCTTGAGCACGGGCCCATCTGGCTTGAGCAAAAGTTCACCAGCTTGGACCCTATGTCGCTGGCTCCAGCAATGGGTTGCTCGGTCTGCTGAAGGCATGCAGTCAAGGCACATATGAGAAAGCAATCAATGAACAACTAAGGTGTCACAATGAAAAACTGATGATTGACGCTTCTCATCTCTCTCCATTCCTGCCTGTCTGTCCCTGCCTATCCCTCTCTCTGACTTTCTCTCTGTCCCCGTAAAATAAATAAATAAATAAATAAATAATAAAAATTACAATAATTTTGAATCAGCTAAAGACATTGTCTTTTTTCTTTCCTTTTTTAGAGAGAGAGAGAAGCAAAGAGACAGAAACTTTGAGCTGCTCCTTTATGTGCCCTGACCAGGGATTGAGCCAACAGCCTCTGCACTTCTGGATGACAGTCCAACTAACCGAGCTATCTGGCCACAGCTTATTTATTTATTTATTTATTTTCTTTTTAAAAAGAGACAGATAGAGGAAGGGAGAGAGGAGGGGAAAGAGAAGGGAAGCATTTATTTGTAGTTCCCCTCAGTCATGCATTCATTGGTTGTTTTCCATATGTGTACTGACCAGGGAACAAACCCACAACCTTGTTGTAAAGCCAGTAGCCATGGCCACCATCACAGCTGCCTAGCCCATGCAGGTTCGCATTTGATTTGAACAGACAGCAATGAAACAACAGAGCCAAAAACTGGTGGGTCATTAGCTTTAATCCTAGCTTGCATCCAGCAGGCAAGAAATACACACAGTGGGAAAACACTTCCCTTTCCATTTAGGGCTCCCAAAGCCACTCACTTATCTGAGTTTCCTAGAATCAAAGGTTTCTACCTCACCAGCCTTGTTCACCTCTGTTCCCCATCTCCTTCTCTCTGCACAAACTCTGCACAAACTGGCTTCTCCTTCAGCACTCCACCATCTTGGCTGCTTCTCCTGGCCTCCTCCATGTGGCCTTTCTCTGTTCTCCTCTCTAATGGTAATCTCAGGAACCGAGAGAGAACAAACTCCTGGTCAGCCTCACTTTATTGTATAGAAATCAAAAATCTTTAATCCAATATACAAATAAGAAAGTCGCTGTTACAAAGTCACTTATCTGAGGCATAATGGGATTCCTCATGAGAGTGCACCACCAGCTATCATGCAATAGTCAAGGGTGTGGGGAAAAGCTTAGTCTTAAAACTAAGCCTTCGGCTATAATGACCCTGCCTGCTTACAACCTGTCCCGCCCCCCCCCCCCCCAACACATTAATATAATCACGCCTATCCCAAGCAAGAAGGGCAACTAATATTATCACCTGGGCAGCGCTATCTTTAACAAAGTGAGCATAATATATTTTATCTGCCCCACAACCCACCCCTATGCTCACTTTACTACCCACAATTTACACCACCAGCATCCCTATGCAAGGAATTAGGCACATTACACAAATTACAACAAGACAAATCATACAATTTCAACAATTACAAAGGTACATTTCACCAGTCTCTGAGCACTTTAACAAAAGCACAAAATGTCCTCGGACTTCTTTATAGCCATGGAAAAAGCTTCCCGAGACTTGGTGAGGCCCTCCAGCAAAGCTGCTCCCCACCCCCATCAGGGTATTTCACATTGTACAAAGTCCGTAAGTCCATCCAACAAAGGAGCCAGTGCCCATTCCAGTTGTAATCCAGGAATCAGTCCACACACATGGGCCTCAGCCACCTCCCTCATCCCTGCCATCCTGGCAGGTATTACATTGTCCCAAAGAGCAGCACGTGGCAATGGCAGTCAGCATTTCCATCTCTGCTACTGAGAGCATGATGGCATCCACCTCTATCTCCCAAAATCGCAGACCTACCAGGGCATAGTAGGTACTCCTTGATGCTGGGCTCTCACCTTCTGGAGACTGCGAATCACAACTTCAGCTCGATTCTCCTCATCCTCCAAAATAAGGTGACCAGATTTTAAAATTGGTAAAGCGGGACACCATTGATGGGGGAGTTCTTGATTAAAAATTTGGTCTATATGGAGCAAAAAAATTTTTCATAGAATGCAAAAATAGTTTTGTAATATATTTTTTTTAATCGGGACTTTTTAAAAAAGCCATGGGACAAACTGTTAAAAATCGGGACTGTCCCGCCAAAAGCGGGATGTCTGGTCACCTTAAGAGGAACTGAAAACACCAGCTCTTGCTGCCGGGCTTGAACCCTGGGCTGTCGCCACCTTCTGCTCTGCAGGCCTTGCAGTCCTGGCCCTGGCCTCAGCCTCAGACTCCTGCCGCTGCTGGCTCTCCACAACATCCAAGGCAAGCTGCAACTCACGAACCTATGATTTATTCTCCAGTAGCTGCTCCATTTCCAGGCAAATCTCACAAATCTGGTCAGCCTCCTCTGTTGCTTGCTCCATCTCCAGGGTTGACATCTCTTTCTCCCACGTTTGCTCCAGCTCCTTCCACTGTTCACTTTGCAGGTCCCCGGCAGTCTCTTCCACAGAGCTCTCGGTTTCCTCATGCATGATTGTAAAAGTCAGCCAGCCTACAGCCCCCAAAAGGACAGCCATGGGGAACCATAACAGCAGCCAGTCCTCTACTCCACTGCTCAAGGGTGATGGTGGCTCCATACTGAACTATATCAAATCCTGCCACAGACTAAGCCAAATGTAAAGCCAGTAGCCACAGCCACCATCACAGCTGCCTGGCTCGTTCAGGTTCACATTAGATTTGGACAGATGATAATGAAACAATGGAGCCAAGAAATGGTGGGCCATTATCTTTAATACACACAGTGGGAAAACACTTCCCTTTCCATTCAGGGCTCCCAAAGCCACTGACTTATTTGAGTTTTCCTAGAATCAAAGGTTTCTACCTCATCAGCCTTACTCACCTCTGTTCCCCACCTCCTTCTCTCTGCACAAACTCTACACAAACTGGCTTCTCCCTCAGCACTCCACCATCTTGGCTAGGGAAACTAATATTATCACCTGGAAGATGGGTTTCCACGTGGGCAGCGCCATCTTTAACAAAGTGAGCATAATATATTTTATCTGCCCAACACTTGTCATCACAGGACAATGTTCTAACTGACTGAGCTAACCATCCTGGGCCCCAATGATATAGTTTTTCCAAATGTATATAAGCCCTCTCTATGGACCAGATCTTTCTACTCCAGAAGGAAACCTAGGAACCTAGGAAAATGTCCTATTATTTTTAGAACAAATAACGAGATCTTTTTAGCATTAAAAAACCATTGTAGCCTGACCAGGTGGTGCAGTGGATAGAACATCAGATTGGGATGCGGAAGACCCAGGTTTGAGACCCTGAGCTCGCCAGCTTAAGCGCAGGCCCATCTGGCTTGAGCAAAAGCTCATCATCTTGGACCCAAGGTCACTGGCTCCAGCAAGGGGTGGCTCGGTCTGCTGAAGGCCCGCGGTCAAGGCACATGTGAGAAAGCAATCAATGAACAACTAAGGTGTTGCGAAAGCAATGAAAAACTAATGATTGATGCTTCCCACCTCTCTCCGTTCCTGTCTGTCTGTCCCTATCTATCCCTCTCTCTGACTCTCTCTCTGTCCCTATAAAAAACAAAACAAAACAGAAACCATTGTAGTCTAATGATCTTACAATCGGTAAAGCCCAGGGTGTTTGTCACATATACCGAATCTTACTCAGCTGAGAATGTTTTTTCTTTCTCAGCTTCAACCTATGTTGGGATTAGTGGGCTTCCGTGGAGAACAGTGACATGGTGGGCTTTTTATCTCTTCCAAGCTCTGTCTCTTCTCCAATTCCTCACTGGGTTATCCATTCTACCACAGCCAGGCACCAAGCAGGAGGAGATCCAAGGAAAGGACCCCATCTAATCTGGCGGTGTTAGTGTGAGTGGGTTGGATGTTCAAAGCTGACCATTTGCTCATCAGAAACTGTGTGATCCTCTTCTTTCTGGACACCTCCAGGGTTTGTCCTGGCCTATTAGGGATGGAGTGCAGCTACAGCAAGTCTCAGTCTCTGGCTTGTCCTACATAAATGAGCTAACCCCTTACTTTACAATGTGGAATGGGTGGCATTTTGTTTTCCAGTCTGTAGATTTTCCAATGGAGTAGACCCTTCACCTCACAACCTGGTACAGGGACAGCTAGTAAAGAAGGGACATAGTTTCTCCCTTTAAGGCACTTCCTTAAAAAGAGTTCTAAGAAAAATCAAGTATGCTTATCTGAGGCTATATAACGATATAATCACATGACGCTTTTTCTATTTTGCTTAAATCCATGATAGAACTTGAACACTTTGGAAGATATATCTCAGGTCACTAAGGGATTGTTTAATGTCTTATTTATGAAGAGTGGCAGAGAATTCCTTCCCTGAGTGTCTAATTCACCATCTCCAAACCCTTAGATGCTGAGGGAACTCTAAATGTACATGCCACCATGGGCTGAACCAACACAACAAAAGGGAATGACCGAGCCTCAAGTTGGTAAGCAAGTGTTTTAGAAGTGGAGTGTAGAAGACATTTTGTTCTACCTTTTTCTGCAAGTGAAATGAGGTGGAAACTTTACTAAGTAATATATAACTAGAATTACTTTCATAGTGATTAAATTATAACTTGGGTCTAATCCGACACATCTTTCTAAGTCCTTTATTGGTTTTCATTTGAGGTGGGCCTTAGATTTTATCTCTTCTTGACCTCTTAATTTTATTTTCCTATTCACCTACTTGAGAGAACTCATTTTCTTGCCTTAATAAAAATACAAGTCCTACATTCTTTATCTATTTTAATATGATAGAGGGAAGGAATTTATTTGCTGTGAATTGTTCGGCCCCTCCTCCCCTTTCCTCTCCATTTGCAAGTTGCCACCAAGTCCCTTCACTTCTCCCATCCGACTGTCTACTGAATTCATATACTACTCCCCACAACTGCTGCCACTCTGAATTTAAACCTTCACATTCTACCTGGTTGACCTAGAACCTCCAACAGGATCTCCTGACTCTAGACTGCGCTTTCACCTCCACACTATCATGGTCTCCTCCTGAGACATAACTAAGAAATATTTCTTTTTGATTATAGCTTGGTTTAAAACATTTTAAGAGCCTTTCATGACCCAGGAATTAAATTTGTGTAGACAGGAATTCCTAAGACCTTTCTGATTTGATTGTGCTTTTCCAACATAATGTCAAGTTATTTCCTCCTTTCATTCGCTGACCCAGTCACATTACCTGACTTTATATGTCCATGCCTAGCTCTTTTCTCTGCCTTGACTATGGTTATTTGGAAATAACAGTCTTTGCAGATGGAATCAAGTTAAGGTAAGGTCATAATCAATTAGAGTGGGCCCTACTCCAATATGTCTGGTGTCCCTGTAAGGAGAAACAAGACAGGACCACAGACACACAGAGAAAATACTGTGTGATTACTGAGGCAGAGATGGGAGTCATACAGCTACAAGGATACTTGCACATGAAAGGCCAAGGACTGACAGTCACCGACAGAAGTTGGGAGGAAGCATGGAGGGATCTATCCAGGGTGTCAGAAGGAATATGATCCTGCTGATACCTTTGATTGTGTACTTGGGCCTTCAGAACTGTGACAGACACATTTCTATTGTTTCCAGCCACTGTGCCTGTGGCACTTTGTTGCAACAGTCCTAGGAAACTCATATAATATAATACAGGCTTTACTTGATATCTTCAACATCCCAGACTGTGCTTGAATAACTCTTAAAATGGGAGACTCACTACCTCCAGGAGGTCACATTCCTTCATGGTGAAACCCATTATGCTGAACTGTCTCAGGAGGATTTTCAGTTGGCATCCTAAGCCTTTTGCTGATTATTCTCAAACTGAAGATCATGACGTGTTTAGATTTCATAGTTTCACCGGCTTCCGATGACAATTTACATGAGGATATTTATACATGAAATGGCTGAGAATGGAAAAATAGAGTCTTCAGGTTCCAAACACATGAGGCTTGGCAGGCATTATCCCTGGGTTGACAAGAGACATTGGTGTTGTTTTATTCTGATGGACTGATTGCCTGTGTTTGTCATCACGCCCTTTCAGGAAGACAATTAAATGGCTTCCTTCCTCTTACCAAGGCCTAATGAATCACCTTAGAGGAAGGACTGGCCACTTTTTGTTTCTCTGTTTTCTGTGGTGCCCAGCTACTAGGTATGAAGAAGAAGCAGCACAGATTTAGAAGTTAAATCAGCCAAAATCCCAGGGAACACTGTGGGACTGAGGGCAGCGCAGGCTGTCTAGTGACTGCGTGTGCCCTGGCTATGAACTAGTGGGGCACACACACTCCAGTTTCAGATTACCAACCCTCAAGTAAGTGCAGAAAAAGTTTTGTGCGTTTGTGCATGTTTTTACTCTCGAATGGCCCATGCAATTGCTGCAAATTGTGATTTGATGATCATTTCACGTTTTTAGTCAACAGAGCTTCAAGGAAACCGAAAGCCAGGACCAGGAAGGTAAATGAATACCTCAGATAGCTGTCAACATGGAAAATGCATGCTATCTCTACAAGAAGGGAACGTTAACAAAGATAGTAGATACAGGGCGCTCAGATAACCACTGATGGTGGTAATCAGTGGGAATCGAGACTATGTGTGTAAATGAAAGGCTGCAGTGATTATGATTCCTCCTCCGGCCCTGCCTGCCCTACCCACACCACCTCCCCGCCCCCACCATGACAAGAATGATATATTTGTAAGGCAACCTCCAAAACTAAAGGAAGCAAAAACTGAACAGTGTTCATTATCCTTTATACAGAATATCTAAGAGAGGAAAACAGCTTATTGGTTGGTTTTTGAAAGTTTTGACCTAGAAGACTATATTATTATATCATTAAAAATTTGACACTCTGCCTTGCTAGTGTGGGTCCAGGGAGCAGTCAGCACGTGGGTACCTTTGTGGGCAGGCAGGGCTTCTCTCTCTGAAGGGCTTCCCAGTGTGCACTGAGGTCTGTCACATTGTCTGCTGCGCCTTCTATAGTGAACGCACTTTGGGTCCTCCGCACAGAATTTTTCCTGTATCATTTATGATAAATTCACCTGGCTAGAGCGGAAAATGAAATTCAGTATTTCTTAATCTTAAAGAAAGGTTCTCCCTGTACTGGGCGTCACTGAGGCCCATGCAGAGCTGGAAGAAGGGAAGGAGCTGAAGCAGGCCAACCATTCCAGGGCCTCTGATCTTAGTTTATAAAGCAGAACGTTAAAGCTCTGGCTGGACAGCTCCATTGGTTGGAATATCGTCCAGAAGCTCAAAGGTTACCAGTTTGATCCCTGGTCAGGGCAGATACAGGAATAGCTCCATGTTCCTGCTCTCTCTCTCTCTCTCGCTCTCTCTCTCTCTCCCTTCCTCTCTCACTGAAATCAATTTATCTATCATCTATCTATCTATCAATCTATCTATCTATTAAGTAGGGTGCTTCAACCTGTGCTTCTGGGTCCCAGAATCAAGAGCTGAAAGAGGCTTACCAATACCTTGCTATTTCCTACTGCATCTTCCTTGAATTGGGCATATACCTCAATAATTACACTCACTTATTTATCTCTTTGGTTCTTCCCTCATCAAACTCTGTATCTACTGCTGTCTGGTAAACCCTCTAGTTGTCTCACTGAAAACAAGGCATCCTAGTTTGCCTGGACTGAGTGGGAACACGTTCTTCAGGCTGCACCTCTGCATAGATGTCTTACAAAGAGATCTTTGTTTTTCAGTTGACCTTCTAGACATGAGACCGATTGTCCCCAGATCCAGACACGTATTATCCTTTTGTTCCATGGTCACATTCTATACTCTGCAAATGCATAAGCAAAAGGGTGATGACAACATTCCATCCAGAGAGACCACAGCTTGTAGAGAATTTAAAAACGATAATGAAAGCAGCTAAAATTTGGTCTGCTTTCTATTATTATATAACAACCTTGGTAAGCCACTCCTCTTGGGTCCTGACCTCATCTGTAGGTCCCTTGATGATTCCCAAGAGCTCCTTTTTGCTGTTCACCCATGGCCCTGACCCTTCAGGCCCTTTGTTGACCTGTATGGAGGTTTCTGTAACCCAGCTCCACAGTCTTTGCTCTGTCCTGACTCTTATTCTTCTGTCTTGTCCACCTTACTGAAAGCGGAGGTTCAAACTAACTCAACCATTAGCTGAACTATGCTTCTTGCTCTGTGTTCCAAACAAGTTTGGGACTTACTCTTAACATAAGCCTGTGGCTTCAAGAGTGAATTTTGTATAAAATAAGCCCACTCATGTCCCTAGCCAGGTAGCTCAGTTTGTTGCAGTTGGGTCTCGGGTCAGGGCACATACAAGAATCAAGGGCACCTACAAAGATACATCAGTAAGTGAAACAATAACTCGATGTTTCTCTCTCTCTCTCTCTCAAATACACACACACATACAAACATAACAAGAAGCCTGCTCATATTTGGCTAACCCTCCACCAGTATAAATAATGCATCTTTCTTTCACCTTCTCTGAAACCTATTCTTTTCAAATTTCCAACTATAGTCCTACTGTGGTTTCTTCTTCCTCCATAAGAATCATCTTTTATTATTTAAAACTACCCTAAGCCAGAGTTTCTCAAACTTTAGTCATACACAAAAGGCCTTGTGTATGTTTCTTTATCTAATTAACACTTAAATAGTTATTCACTTAGTGACTTTCAAAAGCATAGTATGCTCTATCAGCAGCACAATATACCTTATTTTAGAAAACCTGGTTTGAAACAGTATCAATAACAGACATTTCCACCAAGGAAGAGAAAATCCATTTCTTTACAGTACAATATCATTGCGCAGATAAACCATAGTTCAAAGGAAAAATGTCATATTAATGTGTTAACTATGTTAGCATTAATATATACTTGCTATAGGTATCCATTATTGCCTTTGTGACAACTGATGGTGAAGCTGATGAGTTAAAGATAGATTATAAAGAACAGAAAACTAAATTAGCTACCTGTTTTGGCTCTGAGCCCTTCAGATTCCTCTCTCTTCCCTCAACACCAAGTTCCTAGGAACTCAGACCTCTGAGGCACCTAGTCATCTGATTAAATTATTAACCAAACTCTTTGCATGACTTAAGTAAATTTTTGACAAATGTTTTTATTTCCTTGAGTATTGTATAGAGAATATATATAATCTTCTGTTTTGCTGAGTGTCATTTATTAATATGCTTATTTGTGTTTTAAGCTTTCAAAATGACTCTTTTCATTAGCTCAAAAAGGTAGAAAGAAACTTATATTTTTATATTATATATATCTTTTATATATATATAAACTTTGATTCATAAGAATGGTTGTGGGAAGTTATCAGAAAGCTGTAGCTTTCAGTAACTATTACAAACAGTAAGAAAGGGGGTTTTTCAGGAGTGTTCAGTAACCTGAGCAACGATCAAACACTAAACTATCCTATTCTAGTTAGTTTGCTCTTCAGAATCAAAGTAATGTCTTCCAGAAACCCTGGAGAATTGAACAGCTTTTGAAGCAAATTGACTAGATTTCTTAAACTATGTTAGGTTTCTCATCACTCTCAGGAAAAGAGTAATATAGATAGAGTCTGAGCACCAAAGCCAAGGAGGAAACATTCTCCTGAATGTCTTTTCATCCCAATGGTGAGACAATACACTGGAACCCCTGGGCTAACATGACTTTCTCAAGCTATAAGCTGAGAAGCTTTGCGAAAGCAACTTCATTACTACACTATTTTCATTGTTCAGTTGTGCCCTTATTACCTGAACCTTGTCAAGGTTAGATCCAAAACCTGTTAGACTTCATGGGAGGAGGCAACATAATCTTATTACTTGGAATGTAGTGCTAATCTGGTTAAAAAAAAAAAAAGATGAGAGATACTTGTATATAATGGTTGTCACTATTATATCATAATAGTTAAAAAGAATAAGTCATGTTATGAGAAGGCAAAACTAAAAATTGGAGAATTAAGCAACATTTGAATAAATGTGACGCAGCAAAAATTTGCAATATGTGAGCATAAAACAATCTATGAAATAGCATAGATTTGTGAATTAAATTGAAAAATGCTTGATTAATTTATGTGATACATGTCAATTTTTTAACTTTGATAAAAATTTTAGGTTTTTAAAATATGAACTAAATAATGACTCAGTAGAAAGCTCTGGAATAGAAAGTGCCATATTACCAAGGAAATCCAGATTTCTGAGGACTTCCAGACTGTTTTGAAGGGGTTGGGTACACCAGAGGTGAGTTTCAGGTACATAGGCAGCATTCTCTGAGCCAACATTGCACCCATACATCAAGGTTAGAAGGAAAACTTGCCCTTTATTTGTCATATATTATTTTAAAATTTTTACTTTTATGTTGGCAATATATGAAATATTTTAAAAATCATATAACAAAAATAGGCACAAATGAAATGGGAACTGAATAAGTATGAAAATTAGAAATTTTGGAAATGAAAACAATATAATTATAGAATTGGTAACCTAGAAATCTAGGGAAAACTCTAGACTGGAGAGATACCAATGAATTAGAAGATTGCATTGAAGAATGCACTCATACACAGAACACAGAGGCAAAAAAAATTTTTTAAACTTAAATGGATTAGAAGTTAAGACGCTTCAAAATCTGTCTGATTGGTGTTATTAAAGAAGAGAAGAAAATAGCAGAGAAATAATATGTGAAGTGACGGCTAAGAATTTTCCTAAACAGATTAAAAGTACTCTTTAAGCATCAAAGAAATGCAGAGAAAAACAAATCCACGCTTAGACATTTTCTAATGTAACTGTAGATCCATCAAAGATAAAGGGAAAACCTCAAAGCTATAGAGTGAATGAGCACTGACAAAGAAACACTAATTAGGCTAGCAGAAAACTTTTGAAGAGGGCAAGAGTTACCAGTAGAAACTTAGATAAAAACTAAAGGGAAAACCCACCAAATAAATTATGATAGTATTATACAATTTGTACCTAAAGCATCACATTTAAATACATAAAACTAAAACTGAAATTAACTAGAGAGAAATTCACTATCATGGGGGGATGGTCATTGTAGCACTCTGTGCATCATTAGGGTAATGATTCAATCCACTGTTATGCCCATACCATGGGATATTGCTCAGTTATTGAAAGACTGACATAGAAGCATGTCAGTTTCTGTTATATTTACACCTGAATGAAAATATCACAATGAGGACAGGTAGATATAAAACGGTCCCAATGTAAAACCAAATCCCACTCTACTCGTATCTGCTGATGCTCATATATGAGTATGAATATAGTTTTGAAAAAAATATACACAAGATTATTTTAATTACTTAACAATCAAGGTGTGGAGTGAAGGGCACAGAAATAGATAGTGGGGGACAAGGAATGTTTATTAAATTTCAATTATTACAGAAAAAAATTACTTTGATCTAAGTACTCATCTAAAATTCCTAGTAAAGGCTCTGAAGCAGGAAGGGACACAAACTATGAGGAGGAGCCAGCACAAGACACAAAGATGAGAATCTTCTGTTTTCTGAGCACTGACAGATGGGAGAGTCCTTATGTCCCCTATATAGACAGACAGACATAATATACCTAACAAGTCGGATGGTCAAACTTTGCCACACCCTGAGTAGAATGCTTATGTTTTCATTTCTCCCTGTTCATAACTTTATCTTTAACACATTTTGAATTAGAAAACAATTACTGCTGGCTGTAAGGTGATTAAAAAACAAAAAGAAAGTCATTAACTGATCCCTGTCCATTGTGTCCTTGAAAAAAAAATTGTTCCGTTTTTGAAAAAAAATGCAAAAAAAGTAAATACCACACATTTTTTCAAATAAAAATTTCATTCTCATATGTATGAGAATAGAAAGTAAAGTCATTGAGAACAGAGAACTACTTTGTGGAGTTTTGCTGTAAAATGAAGCGGAGATATCAATCACTAGCTAGAGATGTTAGGAAAAGTTTTGCTGTGGCTGTTGTTGAAGAAGAATGATTTTAAAGCAAGTATAAAATGAGGATGGGAATGATCTAGTTGAGAAGGCAACTTGAATGGATCATGAGAAAGAAGAATTTCAGAAGCAACACCTATCAACAGCCACGTAGACATGTGTTCCAATACAGCATATATGAGACTTTAGAGAGTTTACCCTTAGCTCACAGCATGAACAGTTCATTCATTATAAAAGGACATAAAGGGCAGGAAAACTGGGGTAGAGATGCAAATCGTTTAGTAGGTTTGATGTTAGAAGGAAGAAAAGTGCTTATCTAACATCTTCAATTTTCTCACTGAAATCAGAAGAAAGGTTGTCAGTTAAAATTAAAGAGAAGAAAGAAGCTGGAAATTTAAGGTTGCTTCAAAGAATAGAGCAAAACTGCAAGAAACAGTCAAAGGAAGAAAGCAATAATAAAATCAACAAATATAGTTATAAATGAAGCTTTTTTACTTTTAAAAGAAAGTAAAACAATATTTATTTATGATTATCAAAGATCTGTGGGTAGGGGAGAGGCACACAAGGCCAAAACTCTCTACAGATTTATAATCTGGGGAGTTTCTATCTGTACAGATAAATAAGTGACTCTTCACTCACTTCCTTGCTGGTCTGTTAACTGCTTCTGGCTTTTACGATGCTTTAAACACTAAACTCATAAAAACGAAGGCTAAATACATAGCAGAAATTGAATTGGATTGCTAGAGTTTCATATTATGTATCTTCTTTAATATAACCTTTTCATGCCAATAACTACATCATGCATAAATGAAAATACCACACTGTCTATGGCTTAGCACTATTGATCTCAGTCTCAGATGGGTAGTTAGAACTCAGCCTCTCTTAAGACTTACTTTCTTCACCAAAGCATGCTTATGCACCATCTAGGTACTCCATGCTTTTGTTGCCATGCCCATGTAATTTATGTGAGAACACACCAACTGTCCCAGGCAAATCATTAATTAGTCACACATGCTAGCATTCTCAAGGGAAAATATATTAATAACACTGAGATGCATGAAAAGGAATATGATAGGAAAACTGTGGGCTTTCAATAAAGTGTGTCTCGCCCATCAAATTCCACCTAGAATTGGAAAATCTAACAAAGTGTCTCCATCTTGGAAGCCAGATCAGCCTTGACCCACATTTAGGGAGAATACAGAGCTTGTGTCACTAGCCACACATAACTACTGAAATGTGAATTTAAATACTTAAAGTTAAAAATGTAAAAGTTCTGTTCTTCAGTTGCACTACCCACATGTGGCTAGTAGCCACCATACTGGACAGCACAGACATAGAACATTTGATCACGACAGAATGTTCTATTAGACAGTGCTGGTCCAGACCATGGAAAGCCCCTGTGACCCTCCAAGTTGTTTCTGGCCCAAGGGAAGTATAAAGAAATATGAACTTCTGATGCAGCCTCAGAACCAACTTGGACTTCAAACTGATCCCAATCTGGAGCAGCACAGAGCTTTCCCACTCTGGACCTGACTCAGTACAGACCCACATCAACCATCAGAGTTTAGGAGGAGGATAAAGCAACACTTACACCTCAAATAACATAATAATGCCTGGGAAGGTCTTTTAAAAACTATGAAGCACTGCACAAAAAAATAAAATACTCCTTCTTTTTCCCTGAGCAATTGCCTTCACTTTGTTGTGGAGATCCCTAGTTATTACATTTGGTATTGGCTGCTCCAGTGTGAGACAAATGCAGAAAATTTGGAGGCAGTTCAGAGGAGACCCACAAAGATGATGAAAGGTTTGGAGAATAAACTATTGTGGTTAAAGACAAAAGTCATTCATCTGGGAGAAAATTTTACAATTATTTTCAAGCATAGATATTTCTATTACACAGAGAATTATACCCAGCCACATTAAGAGATTCTGTGTACAGAATAGAAGAGGTAGATCAAATTAACAGCACAAGGGGATGTTTTCTGACAACAGAGGCTGTGCTCAAGCAGGCTATGAAGGGAGTTTAAGAATGTTTTATGGAAGTATTAGAAAGCAGAAACGTTTCCATGGGAAATGTTTTCTGGTCATGGGCTCCTCCAGAGGAAAGCAGTCAGATATGGTTCATTATGTGTGCATTCTCCAGTTGTTTGGCCCACGGATTGGTTCTGGCGCATATCAAGCTACCAAAAGCCAGACCAGTGGCTGCTATGAGACCCCATCCAACTTGATACGGGGAGTAATATAGAAGTTGAGGTTGTTGCTTCCCCAGAACCCACAACTTTTATAACGTAGCTCATTATTTTTCTTGTGGAACCATCCCTGATCCAACTATAACCAGGTCTGGTTACCAGAGCATGCATTCCCTCTGGCCACCACGTGGGGATTAGAAATCACAAGTAATGTTAGTATGTCCAATAGGATGCAATTTCAGGACTTTTTCCTTCAAGCTGTTGAGAGAGAGCATCTCCCTTGTGACATACTTGTTTCCAGTCTCGTGCTCTGAAGTGGTTGCCACTGAACAGAGATCGGAGCAGAAGTTCCCATATCCTCTTCCACCCCACTTCTGCAGAGCAGGAACCCCTGAGCTCCTGCTAGAAGGGAGGTGGGCAGCAAGAGATGCGACGCAACCCAGCCGCTCCAGAGCTAGGGAGGCACAGAAGGGAGAGGTGGGCCACCTTTTAGTTCAAGCTTTCAATCCATCCTGTCTTCACACCAACACGCTCTTCCACCTTCAATGGCCCATGCCTTGTGGCAGTTCTTGGAGACGTGTGCGCTCTCCTCCCCTAAACAGTTTCCTCTGCCCTTTATTTAGTTACCTCGGCGCCGTGCTTTCCCTCTGCTAACCCTCTATTAAAATCTCCCCGTCACTGATGCCTTCTCTCTTGCTTTTTCTTTATTTTCTTTACTTTTCCTCTTTCCTCATTCTTCTTTCTTTCCTTCCTTCCTTCCTCCCTCCCTCCCTCCCTCCCTCCCTCCCTCCCTTCCTTCCTTCCTTCCTCTCTCTCTCTCTTTTTTTGCCCTTTGAGTATTTTTTATTCCTTTACTATCATTTTCATGTGGTCTTAAGAAGAAAAAAATACACTTGTTCATTCTTCCTCTTTAAACGTTTATGGTGAGAACAAACCAAAATACCTAAGAAGAGGGGGCGATCATGTGGAGAAGGAAATTAAGGTGAGAGTTAGTGTCTGCTAGCTGTCCTCATGAGCCAGAGGGCAGGGGCTAGGATGCTCTTTCTCAGGTGGCTCTGGGGAACCCATTTGTACTTGCATCTGACAGAATACTAGCAGATGCTTCAGGAGGTTGGAGACCAAACTCTGCCGGCAGAGACCCAGCTTGTAGATGTTTGCCACGGTGATGCCCTCTAGCCCTGTGAGAAAGATATCTAAGTGAACTTGGTTGCTTTGGGCTTTTCTCTACCTTAGTATTCATTTCAGATCTTTTCTCTTAGGCATCTTTTTGTTTGTTTATTTAACAAATGTTTAATAATCAACTAGTAGGATCAAAATATTATGTTATGGCCTAAAATACACAGATGAAGACCCAAGTCTTGCTTCAAAAGTTTTTCACTCTTTAGAATAAAGCAATCCATATTTAAAAGTACATGAAGAGAAGTCTTTTTGAAAAAGAAGGTCAAGAAGGAGGTGGAGATGAGGTGGGTGGGGCAGTGATGACAGGTGACAAGACGAAATGTTTGGAATAGTCCCCCGTTTGGTGCCAGACTGGAACACTGATGTTTCCAGATGTCTCTCCGAAATTCCATCTCAGTAGAAGAATTGATATTGGAGAGACTTACCCATATTTGAGGGGTGGAGGGGTGGAGGACATTGGTCTGGTAAAGGTATTATTGCTAAAACACACAATTAAATTCTGTTTTTAACTGCAATCTACAATCTTTTATGACCCTTAGTTTTCTCATTTAAAATTTCTAAAGTTGTTTCCTGTTCTAAAATTTTAGTTTTCAAACCTGAATTCTGGCTTTTCAACCATTTTCCCATTGTGTTTCTATTTATATCACATTCTGTCCCTAAATCATTGAATTATTTTACTTTAACCTTGACTTAGAATTCTACGTTACTTATTTCACTCTTAACCTTAAACATATTTCTTCTTCCCAATTGATTTGCAATGTTGAAGCAAAGTTTAAGTGAAGCCTAACAACATATAAAACTAGAAAAGAAAAATCATGTAATTTATTTTTGCTGTAAAAGTCATTATTTGTAGCTAGAAACAGTTAAGTGCCCCAAATCCATGAGTGAAGTGATATTAATTACATTTTTTCTTTTTTATTCTTTTTAAACTTTTAGGTGAGAGAAGGGGAGATAGTGAGGCAAACTTCAGCATGTTCCCCAACCAGGATCTACCCGGCAACCCTGGCAGGGCTGATGCTTGAGTATTGAGCTATTTTTAGCACCTGAGATTGATGCACTCAGACCAATCTAGCTATCCTCAGCACCTGGGGCCACACTTAAACCAATCAGGTCACTGGTTGCAGAAGGGGAAAAGGAAGAGGAGGAGGAGAGGTGGGGGGGCAGAGAACCAGATGGTTGCTTCTCCTGTGTGCCCTGAGAACCGAACTGTGACATGCATATGCTGGGCCAAAGCTCTATCCACTGAGCAACCAGCCAGGGCCTAATTATATTTTTTCAAGGCTGTCCTGAAGTGGAATTTTTTTTTACCTAAATGAATCATTCAACCAATATGATAATAATAGCCCTTCCACACTGAGAAAGCTCAAGTTTTGATTTTATTTCATTAAAAAAGTTTTATTTATTGATTTTAGAGAGAGAAGAAAAGAGAGAGAGGCAGGAACAACAATCTGTTCCTGTATATGCCCTGACCAGGGATCAAGCCAACAATCTCTGTGCTCAAGCAGACACTTGAACCAACTGAGCTATTCAGTCAGGGCAGGAAGCCCATATATATAGTATCAGGATTTCTGATACTATAGTGTACTCCATAATCATCTATCATATAATTTGGATAACAAACTCTAATTTTGTATCCCTTCATAATTAAAAAGAATGTCTTAAAATTAAATTAAAGAAAATTAAAAGAATGACTTTTTGGAATGGTCAGGAATTCTTCATTTTTGTTCTTTGAATATTAGAATCATTCAGGTTTATACCCAAAGAAACTTTAATTATAATAATATAAAATTCACTAAAAGGATAGTGCTCCATAATCAGAGCTTCCCACCTCTTTTCACATTATGACACACATGAATGCTGATATTACTGCATGGTATGCAGGAGTAAGCTGCCATGGCCACCATCAGCGGGGCAACAAACCCGATAGTGGATGGTAGGGGTCTTGCAGATTGATGGGACTGATATTTCATCACTTGGTTCAACACTATGACATCCCAGTAAGGATGGTGCAGAGTTTTGTATAAAAGTTACCTAGCCTGACTAGGTAGTGGCACTGTGGATAGAGCATCAGACTGGGACGCAGAGTACCCAGGTTTGAAACCCTGATGTCGCCAGCTTGAGTGTGGGCTCATCTGGTTTGAGCAAGGCTCACCAGCTTGAGCCCAAGGTTGCTGGCTTGAGCAAGGGGTCACTTTGTCTGCTGTAGCCCCCCGTCAAGGCACATATGAGAAAGCAATCAATGAACAACTAAGGAACTGCAATAAAGAATTGATACTTCTCATCTCTCTCCCTTGCTGTCCGTCTGTCCCTATCTGTCCCCCTCTCTATCTCTATCACAAAAAATAAGAGTTGCCTAAACTTCATCCAAATCACACACCTATTCCTCTACGTCAACTCACTCTCAAAATACCTGCATTTTGCTGAAGATGAGCTAAGCATCTGTGATTTCATTTCTACATTGTTTTAGTCATTTTTAAAACTGAAAAGAAAATAACAAATGAAAATTGAATTTTACTATTTTACATTAAAGGAAAATTACTGCAATATTTATCATCATTTTAGAGGTGGACCTGCTATGAAGAATTGGCAATAAAACTGTTGACCTTCATAGTCAGGAGTCAATCAACCATCGGAAGTCATATAAGTTCTCATGTGTTTTCATTCAGGTGACTTGAGTTGCATATCTAATCAAAAGTCAAGCAAGCATTATAAAATCTAGATAATATATCTGCTATTACCTAAGAGATTAATAAAATTCTTTAAATTTCCTGTTCATTAACTCCTATTGAATTTCATTTGTAGAAGATTCTATAATAATCATCAACTTAGATGCTAGTTTGTGATTGTTATTGTACAATACATCAAAAATCAGTTGCATTTAATAGAACAAAAGAAGAGAAGGAGAAATAAAGGGAGAGTGAGTAAGGAGAGTCATCAGAGAAAGAGAGGGATCTTCTTTCTTTTTCAAAAATTAACTTTGTAATGAAAACAGAATTATATATTCATTACGCACTCTTTAGATCACAAGTAAAGAAAGGCCTATAATACCTTTCTCAAGTTCAAATAATTTAAATAACTTTTTCATATAAACAAGAAACAAATGAAAAATTCTAACAAAATACGTTGATGATTAGAATGTATCAAGTTCTGGGTACCAGATCCTCTGCCAAGCACTTTTTCAAAGTTTCCAAACTTACCTAATCCTTTGAACAGCTCTGTAAGAAAGGCATGTTATCTTCACCATGTAAATGAGAAGATGGAAACTAAACAAATTTAATTGGCCAGTCTGAGGCTACACATAGCCAGAAAAGACAGAGCAAGATTCAGAAGCTGGACTGAGCAATGCAAGTGTCTCCAATCTTGTGCCATGTTGCTGTAGGCCTGACCATGGCAAGAAGTAGACTGTGCAAGAGCTAAACCATCTCATTTCACTAACCTAGCATGACATTGACCAAATGCAGGTGTTTCCCGAGCTTTGTGACACATTAGAATCACCCAGGTCTGGCCTTGGCTGGTTGGCTCAGTGGTAGAACATTGACCCAGTATGTGGTTCTATTCTCGGTCAGAGCACACAAGAGAAGCAACCATCTGCTTGTCTACCCCTTCCTCCTCCCTCTTCTCTCTTTGCCTTCTGCAGCCATGACTTGAATGGTTCAAGCAAGTTGGCCCTAGGAGCTGAAGATGGATCTATGGCCTTACCTCAGGCACTAAAATAGCTCAGTTGCTTAGCAACAGAGTCAGCCATGGCCCCACTGACCCCAGATGGGCATAGCATTACCCTGTAGGGGGCTTGCCACGTAGACCCCAGTAGGGGCACATGTGGGAGTCTGTCTCTCTGCCTCCCCACCTCTCACTTGATTAAAAAAATAAAAAAGAATCACCCAGGTCTCTTCTCATAGCAATTAGATCACAATGTTGGGGGGAAGTGGGAGGAACCACATATGTGGATTTTTAAAGATTTCCAGGTAATTCCAAATGCAGCAAAATTTGGGAACTACCAACCAATGCTCATTTTGGAAGTCTCAGCCTATATCTGGTTGTATCACCCTAAATTTCACTCAGGAGCAACCATTGTGCAGAAGATTTCAGAGCTAGACATTTAGCTGCAGGCCAAGACTACTGACTATTTGTGGAAACTGTCTCCTTTTCCACAGCAACCCTTCCAGAACAACTACTACATATGTATTATTTAAACAATGGGTTGCACACAGTCTAACTGAACAATGGTAGCAAAGATTTTTAGGCAGTGGAGCAATCTCGGCTGAGTGTATAGAAGATCGAGAGAAGAAATTGGCAATTGGTAGTTACTTTGATACTGCTAGACAGCCAAACAGAAAATTAGTCCAAAAACTCCACTTTGGGACCTCATTATCCCATTTGACTGTCTGCCATGAACAAATTAGTCACCAAATTGCCTCTCCGCTTGTTCCCTGTACTCGGCATATTACAATGAAAATACTCATTGTGGAAACTTCTCCTTTGGCTGTCCTTTGTAGAAGATAAAAATTGAAGAGGATCCTATGTCAACTCCAAGGCAACGCCTTTATTTTACAGCTGAGGAAAATGAGGCCCAGGTTGCTGCTGCCTTACTCTCCCAGCAAAACCACTGGGCCCTCAAGACCTCTGCCACAGCCTGTTGACTGGGGCAATAACCTGGGGTTGGCACGGTGTCAGGAAGGAAGTGTCAGGAGCCTTGGCAGTGGCCCTCCAGGGAGGGTCCAGCGATTGTGACACCCACCATGTTTGGCTCCCCAGGGCAGGTGATGCATTCTGATTGAAATGATCTAAATATAGAAAAATATTTTTAAAAATATTTTTTAAATGTTGTCTGCCAGCGTGCTCACAAGATTGACCATGCAACAGATATTTTGCTTTTCTGTAGGAACACAGCAACGTTCCTAGTCTAGCGCTTCCACGGTGGGGGGCAGGGCATTATGATAAAGTCTGATGCCTTGCTCTGTGAACCCCTCTCCGAGGTGCTAGGAGGGCGGGCTGTGCCTTGGCCTCGGTTCCCACGGACCTGGGCATGCCCAGAGCGCTGGGTGGGACACAGTCTGGGACTGCTTTGCCCCCTCAGGGCAAATGAAGGGGAGGCTGCCTGGGTGGCTTCCTAGGGTGTGCATTTTTTATTGACCCACACTTTTCTATTGCATCATGTTACTACCTACACCCAGACTGCCTCCTAACTTCAGTAACTTAACCCATAGAAACAAAACCTGTATTTGTTCTGTGAGCACCGATATAAACAAGCCATTTCAGAATGGAGTCGGAAAAGCTTTGCACGTCTTACTCCTCAAACTTTCACAATGTTTCAAATGAACACAATAGACTTGGGACTGGGCCAAGCCAACAGGGTATACAAAACAATGGTTTGTAAAACTATTAAGAAAGCAGACATCCTGACTGTGCCATTTGAAAATTAAATGCATCCTATAGAGTTAGTGCCACCATGTATAGCTAAAGAATTACTTAGCTAATTTTCACCAATAGAAATTCCTTTCTTCTGCTTATGTAATTACTTCCCTTCACCTTTTCAAGTATACCCCTTGCCTTCAGGTCATAATCAGAATTCTTTTATTCCTGGAGTCTTTGATCTCAAGTAAATGTTTGTCTCTTTTCGCTTTGGCTTTTTATATTAAAATTTAACAGTTCTCTTAAGAATATCTACCTAGAGGATGGGGGGAAAGGGACATTAATCAACCAAAATTAAGGGTTCCCCTTGAATTACCAGGAAAAATGTAAATATTATTCATTTTATAGAAGTGAAACCTCCCTGGCTGGATAGCTCTGTCAGTTAGAGCATCATCCTGATACACTAAGGTAGTGGGTTTGATTCCCCGTCAGGACACACAAGAGACTCAATCAATGAATATATAAGTAAATAGAACACTAAATCGATAATTCTTTTTCTCTCTCTCTTTAAAATCAATCAATAATTTTTTTTTTAAAGAAATAAAACCTGTTCCTGTTTGTTGGAGAAAGGAGAAAGGAAAGCGCGAGGAACCTCCGCCGTCTCCAGCGTCGCCGCACCGGAGCCGAGGAAACCGGGTCGTGGTCCCGTCGCGCCCTCCGCCGCAGGCTCCGCGTCCTTGGACTCGTTCCAGCAGCCTGTAAAACATGGTGGATTACTATGAAGTTCTAGGCGTGCAGAGACATGCCTCCGCCGAGGATATTAAAAAGGCGTACCGGAAGCTGGCATTAAAGTGGCATCCAGATAAGAACCCAGAGAATAAAGAAGCAGAGAGGAAATTCAAACAAGTAGCAGAGACCTATGAGGGGCTCTCCGACGCTAGAAAACGGGATATCTACGACAAGTATGGCAAGGAAGGATTAAATGGAAGTGGAAATATTGGTGGAAGCCAGTTTGACAACCTGTTCGAGTATGGCTTCACATTCCGGAACCCTGAAGAAGTCTTCAGGGAATTTTTCGGAGGAAGGGACCCGTTTTCATTCGACTTTTTTGATGACCCATTTGATGAATTCTTTGGGACTCGACGGGGTTCCCGGGGGAACAGGAACCGGAGCTCAGGCTCCTTCTTCTCGGCCTTCAGTGGATTTCCATCTTTCGGAGGATTTCCTTCATTCGAAACAGGATTTACTTCCTTTGGATCATTAGGTCACGGGGGCCTCACTGCATTCTCCTCCACGTCGTTTGGCGGTAGTGGGATGGGCAACTTCAAATCCATATCAACTTCTACCAGAACGGTTAACGGAAGGAAAATCACTACAAAGAGAATTGTCGAGAATGGTCAAGAAAGAGTAGAAGTTGAAGAAGACGGCCAGTTAAAGTCCTAAAGGATAAATGGTGTGGCTGATGAGGAAGCCTTCCTGCAGGAGTGCCAGCTCCGAGGCCAGCAGGCGCTGCCCGCACAGCTCACCAGCACCAGTGCCCGCCGGCCGAGGGCCCACAAGCCGGCCCCGCTTCCCAAACACACATCCCCTCCCTATGTCGGTGAGGAAGAGGATGAGCCAGGCCGACACCGGGCCACCAGCGGCTGGGACACCTCCATGTTCTCAGCAGGTGTGCAGAGGGGAACTGAGGCAGAGCTTCCCCTTACCACCCAAGGCCAACGGGGACAGAAAACGGTGCTGTGCTGTTGTGTCCTGACCTGAGGGGTGGAGCGGGGTTGATCAGCCAGCTACAGAAACATCTCCCACAACATACCTCAATTAAAATGGGGTGTCAGCCTTCAAAAAAAAGAAAGAAAGAAAGAAAACCTGCCTGACCAGGCGGTGGTGCAGTGGATAGAGCGTCGGACTGGGATGCGGAAGACCCCGGTTCTAGACCCCGAGGTCGCCAGCTTGAGCGCGGGCCCATCTGGCTTGAGCAAAAGCTCACCAGCTTGGACCCAAGGTCGCTGGCTCCAGCAAGGGGTTGCTCGGTCTGCTGAAGACCCGTGGTCAAGGCACATGTGAGAGGGCAATCAATGAACAACTAAGGTGTCACAACGGCAATGAGAAACTAATAATTGATGCTTCTTACCTCTCTCTGTTGCTGTCTGTCTGTCCCTATCTATCCCTCTCTCTGACTCTCTCTCTGTTCCTGTAAAATAAATAAATAAATAAAATATTTTTTAAAAAAGAAGTAAAACCTTACTGTGTCTAAATATGACCAAGTAAAATTTTTCCTGGCAAACCAGTTCATTTATGACTATTTTACTAATAAGTTTATTTCATCACAATGCTAGAAACACTTCATTTACTCCCCATGGTAAATACTGTACAATAAGTCTACACTATTGAATAGTCTATAATTGCATTAAATAAGATACCAGTTATGGAAGTCAAATTACAGGATTTGTTTGTACTGAACTTATGAATAAAACTTCTCACCTTTTTTCTACATGCAATGTCAATCAGCATGGCTTTTCCAAAATGTGTCTGGGTGTCACTGGTTTATTTCTGTGCATTTTGTATTGGCTTCACCCAAAGGTGCTATATTGGATGCTGGAACCAGATGGGTTCTCTTTCCTGTGTCTTTATTTAAGCATTTATAAAACTTTACACATTCAAACTATCCTCTCCTATTAATTCCCACAGCCCTTCCCCCAAACCACAAATAGAAATCTTATCCTCCTACAGCTGAAAATCCCCCTTAATCTCTTATTCTCCAGTCCTGCTGCCCTAGGAAAAGGCCATCACCCCCAAATCTTCTGGAAGTTTATATCCATTCATCCCAAAACCACATCGCCCCATGCCAGAACCTTCTCTCTGTTACCCCATTCGGTGGCAACACATTTGTAACAGGACAGAAGCATCTTTATTAAAAAAAGATAACCCAAACTTGCTTCCATAACATAGGTCAGCTGCATAATTAATGACTTTTTCCTTTCTGCTCATTTATTTATATGACGGTGGGCCCTGGAGTTCAGTATGGAAGACCAGGACATGGGTGGAAGTGTTCCTTCCCACGGTACATGAGATAGTAGCCTAAACCAATTATTTGGGTTAAAGGAAGGATGACCCAGAAATGCAGAAGAATATATGAATGATTGAAGGAGTAAAGCATGAAAGCATTCTTTCATTGCACACCTTTATCTCAACCTGAGATTTGGAACAAGAGATTTAGACACCAACCACTACTTATCAGATGCAGCACCAAGAGTAATTTCACCCTGTCCCATTGTTAGTTCTTAAAACTAGACCCTGATACCTACACACCACAAATTAATGAAAATGAGATGAAGTTTCACCAAGACTTTGCCTCAAGGAACCCTCTTTACTTTTTTCCTAAATTGTTCTCTATCTGGGGTACAGAATCTGTCTAGCTTCGGCTTGGGAGTGCTGATTTCAATCCAGCCTTAGACCTTTTGGATTTGAAGTTAGTTCTTGGTCTTCCTAGCATTTGAATGTTGATTATTCCCAAAGGTTTACCCTTTATTCATTATCTTGATTTTAGGTGGGAATGTATTTGATTACTGTAGCTTTGTAATACGTTTTGAAATCTGAAAATGTGAGCCTTCAAGCTTTGTTCTTTTTCAAAATTGTTTTGACTGCTTGGGGTTCCTTGCTATTCCATACGAATTTTTAGTTCAGCTTGTCAATGTCCGCAAACACTGTGCTTAATATTAAAATTAAATGTGCAAACAACCCAATTTAGAATTCGAACATACCTTAGAGGTCATGCAGCCCAACACTCTTACTCTGTACATAAAGGAAGACAGAGAGGCTGGGTGGTTTTCCAAAGGTCTGAAATGAGCTGGTCGAAGACCCAAGACCAGAATGCAATCACCCAAAACCCAATCCAACATCCTTGCTGCTATACCATACTACTTTTCTAAGAGAGGACTGTAACATCCCGCACTAGAAGAAATGAGCAAACAAAACCTCTTGACACTTTTCTGTAATTAGAACTGAGCATCAAAAATTTTGTGTAATAAAAATGACTTTTAAATTTCACTAAGCAAAATGTGTTATCATTATTTTTAATTGATTGATTTTAAAGACACAGAGAGAGGAAGGAAGAAAGAGAGAAACATTCATTTGTTGTTCCACTTTGTTGTTCACTCATTGGTTGCTTCCTGTATGCTCCCTAACTGGGGATCTACCCACAAACCTTGGTGTTTCAGGATGACACTCTAACCAATTGAGCTAACCAGCCAGAGCCTGTGTTAGAATCTTATATTTTGCATTATTATGGGTTTTTTGGTTATAAGCAATAGACAATTACATGGCCAACTGAAGCAAGCATGTTGTGTTCCAATAGAATCAAAGAAAAAAAGAAACTGAACAAGTTTTAGAAAGGACAGGAACCCAAATGGCTCCTGAGATCCCCACAGCAACAACTCTCATAGAATGCATGCATCTCTGAGGAAGGAGGGACAAGCCCCCTCTTCCCTGAGAAAAAAGAAACGAAAAGATTACAAGGGAAAAGAGCCAGCAGGTGTAACCGAGTCAGCCAGTGATAAATTAGCTATATTCCATAGTTCTCACAGGTGCTTAGAATCACTTACAATACAAAGCAAGAATAACAGGATCTGTATGTAGCTATGACCAGTGATCTGGACCTTGCTGATCCAACCAAAACTGCCCCTCCCCTCTCCAGGAGTCTTGTGAAACCTTAAACAAAGAAATCACGCACCCATTGCTTAGATAGTGTAAAGGTATATAACCTGTGAGAAAATATAATTTGGGAGCCCATGTTTTGGGGCTACAAACTCCATGTGCTCCACCGGCTTTAATAAATTCTCCTTCCTTCATTAATAAAGTTATCTGTGTGTCTATCCTCCATAGGGCTGCTTCCTGTTCCATCTCAATGTGTCTCCATCCAAGATTCAAATTTCTGGGAAGAAATTCTGATTAGTCTAGCTTTGATCATGTGCCCACACTTGACACCACAGGATGGGGTCCTATGACCAGCAGCTTTCTAGAATCACATGAAGAGCTGGAGAAGCAGGGCCTCAAAGATGAGATAATGCATGACTGAAAACAAAAGTTCCCACTATAAATTCATTATCTCATTTAATCCTGACAATACTCTGTCCCCATTTCAAACTGTGCTCAAACAAGAGTAGCCTTGCAGTCCAGGTGCTGATACAAGTTCATTTTTATTCTTCCCTTAGGATACATTTCGGCCAATGCCATATCCACCTTCCTTGAGTGTCCAGAAAGTCAGTTTCTCCCTGAACCACTCTTACTCTTCATTTTCTATTTGTTTTTCTCCAGGTACCAACCCTTGCCTCTGCTCCTGAGCTTACAAAGTTGATCCAAGTGTCCAGCCCAGAAACATATCATCTCAAGTCCTTTCCTACTTCCAAATCCTACCCTACCATAGTGTAAGTTCTTTGAGGACATTGTCTTTACATATTTCTTTCTAAATCCCCAATTTCTAAGACTGTGTTTGGCATCCAGTAGGTTTTCAATAAATGTGTATTCAGTAAATAAATTCCCATAGACATTAGATTGGGAGAATTAAAAGAAATTTCTTCCACCAATATTGATTGCTGTTGCCTAAAGACCACACTGTATCTGGATGGGAGAAAAAGAAGGTGGAGAGAGAAAATCCCATCCCACTGGAATAATAAACCACTGCTGGGAAGGAAGCCGTCAGCCACGTCCGGGAAGGTAGTAGATAGGGTGCTTACGGAGTGTGGGTGCAGTAATGGATCTGTACCACAAACTAACATACCTGACATTTTAAATAAGAACTTTATGGAGCCTGATCAGGCGGTGGCACAGTGGATAGAGCATCAGACTGGGATGCGGAAGGACCCAGGTTCAAGACCCCGAGGTTGCCAGCTTGAGCGCGGGCCCATCTGGCTTGAGCAAAAGCTCGCCAGCTTGGACTCAAGGTCGCTGGCTCCAGCAGGGGGTTACTTGGTCTGCTGAAGGCCCCGTGGTCAAGGTACATATGAGAAAGCAATCAATGAACAACTAAGATGTCGCAACGGCAACAAAAAACTGATAATTAATGCTTCTCATCTCTTTCTGTCCCTGTCTATCCCTCTCTCTGACACTCTCTCTGTCTCTGCAAAAAAAAAAAAAAAAAGAACTTTATGGAGAATGAATGAGGGTATGGGCATTTGGAAATGAAAAAAACAGAAGTATCTTTATGATGGGGCAGAGAGCAAGACAATAGGAGATGAATAGCTTTCAAAAAGATAGTGCCACCAGCCAAAGCCATGTGACTGCCACAGAGATTAGGCCAAGATACTGTCCTCAGCCAGTAGTAAAGAAGCCAAGTCACAGAAATGTGAGATCTCCTGATGTCAAACCACATAGCAGTCCTTCCTCCTAAATAAGGCCTCCTCCTCTCCCTAGGCTCTGAATTTATTTGCACATAGGTAAAGTATTTTGGCAGTGAGAGGGAGAAACCAAGGCATAAAAGAGGTCATAATATTAAAATGTAGTCAGAAGAGAGGAGAAAAGGTAAAAACAGGACATTCTAAAGTCCTGTGGTATTAGCTCTTTTAACCAAATGGGACACAGAGGTCTTAAGTAAGCAGGAGTCACACACTGTTGGAGATCAGCTGAGGACTGAGTGACTGATGAGAGTAACAACTCAGAAAGAAAACTGAACAACAGGCTCTGGGAAGGAGAGAGATCCCCACTGACTCAGCCAACTCATCTAGCTATACACACAGATACCAGAGGGGAGGGTGTCTCCGTTCTCCATGACTTGTTTGCTTCTAGACTTGGATGTTTGTCCTGAAAACATTTTTCAGCCAAGTACATGTGTAGCTTGACCTTGTTTAAAGTATGTCCTTTTGCTCTGTGATATCCTTTCTTCCTATGTTTCTGCTACTGTTCTTTATTTCAATTTTTTTCTGTTAACATCTTAATTAATTCATTTTGTCAAATTATAACTTACTTATAAGTAATCAAAGAGAAATGATTTTTTTCCTTTTCCTGCCTAGAAGTAGGAGAAACAGGAGGTCCACATAGCCTAAAGATTGGTTTATGGTGGTGGTAAAGATGTGTGAAATCTGGCCTGACCTGTGGTGGCACAGTGGATAAAGCCTCGACCTGGAAAGCTGAGGTCACTGGTTGGAAATCCCTGGCTTGCCAGATCAAGGCTCATATGGGAATTGATGCTTCCTGCTCCTCCCCTCTTTCTCTCACTCTCCTCTTTTTCCTTCTCTCTCCTCTCTAAAATGAATAGATTATATATTCCATGAAGGAAAGTGATGAGCGACAACTATGGAGGAAGTAGCAGTTCACTCAAGGTCTGGGCAGTTGAAAATGTTATTTTTTGCTAAATGTTAAAATGTAGCACCAGGGAACAGGATAAGTTGACAGGAACTCAACCTATGAAAGCAACCAACTGCAAAGAAGAAATCAATATGTAATTGACCAAACTGAGTATACAAGCAATGACAAGCTTCCCTTCAACTGGCCTTAAAGTACTGGTACCATGTTCTGGAGGCAGGAGCCTCTAAAGGCAATACCTTTGGGAATGGCTCTCAAGGAAGCAAGATTGCTAGATTCTTACATCTTTTTTATACAATGGGGAAGGGGTATTTTTCTAATGTGTATACCACAAAACCACTAATTTCACTAACGGGTAAACATAATTTCTAATTTGTGTTATACTAATTAGCAGCAACTCTGGTGTTGTGGGAGAGAAAGCTATCTGCAGAACTTGTAGCATAGCTCCTTGTGAGCTGCAGCCTTTCCTAAATATAAACACAGCCCTGAAATTGTCAATTTCTGACAAGCCTTAGTATTGAGCTCAAACTAAAATGTGGATTATCACACTGTCAAGACCGAAGTGAATTACAGTAAAACACAGATGTCACGACAGCCACTTCGGCTCATCCTTCATTCTTGAGACATGCACACATGACCCCTGGTAAGCTAAATCAGCTTCTCTGCATCTCAGGCAAAGAGCAGCTTTCGGGCATTTGGAAGAATAGGATTTTGGAGAAAGCGGGACGGCCCCGGGTCAAGGTGGCAGCTCCACCGCTTGAAAGCCAGGTCCACTCAGCAGTCAGGACCCTGAACGTTAGTCCTGGCAGCATAATGGAAACACAAGTTCATGTTTTAACGTACCAAACATGACTGTGTCCTTCCTCAGAGATGAACTCCCTTTCTGACTAGCAATTTTGGGCCACAGATCTTTCTACTCTCTCTGTCATCTAAAATCATAATCTTGATACATTTTGTCTCTGCAATCTTCCCATCCCTTCAATCACAAAGCCGGTCTATTCTTCTGTTAATGGTATTTCCCAAGTGACTACATAATTTGTGAGACCCAGTGCAAAATGAAAATTGAGTACTTCTTTTCAAAAAGCCGAAAAAAGATACAGTTAAGGGAACTAAATGATCCTTCCATGTCTTTCTCTCCCTGTCTGCCCTGCTGTGATTATTTGTGATTTAGGGTAGCACCGCTCCAGGCTGGGTCCCTCAGGTCCCCCATCCCTCTAGCTTCTGGGTCATGTTTCAGGTCCCAGGTGGGATCAGGGAAACCCTCTGCTTAAATCTTCAGGAGAGAGTGACCCACAAAATTGTAGTCTCTTTGTCAGGACAGATTTAGTACCTGGATGGGGGAGGTGGACGAAGCTCCCCCTGACAGTGTTGCCCACTGAAGATGTCCGCCCTGGCCTACCACTGGGGGCTGGACCCGCAGACCCCTCCGTTGTATGCTTCAGGACATGCGTGCCCCCCCACTCCTCCCTACACCTGCACCAGAGCACACTGGGCACCGAGGGCGGCAGCAGCATAAGGGCAGGGAAGAGGACGTTGCACAAGGCTGACGATATTAGGCGGGCAGTGAGGCTGGTGGCGGAGAACCCATCCTGGGGACACAGGGAGCAGTGGCTCCAAGCCTGCAGAGCTTCATTGCCCCATCAGTTTTCACCTACAGACACAGATTCAAAGCTAAAATGATTAAGAATTTTAAGACAGTGACCACAGAGCATTAAACTCCAAGTAAGGACCTTCCAAGTGTGGGTCCTTGTGATGGCTACTGTTATATGTCAATGTGATGGGGCCACAGGTTGCACAGATACTTAGTCAACATTATTACTGTGAGGGCATTTGGGGAGGGAATTAACATTTAAATCAGTAGACTGAGTGAGCAGGTTGGCCTCCCTAATCTGAGTGGGCCTCATCCAATTGCATGAAGCCCAACCAGAACAAAAGGGGCTGCCCATCCCTGAGTATGGGAAGTTCCTCCTTCCTGCCTGCCTGCCTCCAGCCTGGGACATGGCTTTGCCCTGGGCCATCACCTGCTGGCCTTTAAACTGGAACGTCTTTTCTGGATCTCCAGCTCGAGGACTCACTATACAGATCTTGAGACTTGTCAACTTCTGTAACAGCATAAGCCAGTTATTTATATTATACTATTGGTTGGTTCTATAGAGAACCCCGACCAATATAGGCCCTATACGATTGAGCTCTCCCTTATAAATCATTGTGGGCATCTTTCACACTCTTCAATTTCATTTAACTCTCACCGTTTCCAGATGAGCACCGAACTCCCTCTCTCCTCTCACCAGCTCTTTGCCAGAGCTCCCCAGCTGGTCTCCCTGTTGGGTGCTGCCCTGCCAGCATCTCACAGATGCAACCAATTACTGCCATCCTCTGTTAAGAAACATCCATGGCTCTTCCTCATCCTAAACTCCCTTAGTTACATTCATCACCCTTTGGGATCTGGCCTCCATGTAAATTTCCTAGTCACAATACCTTCATATCAGTATTTGCCCCAGTCAGTTTTATTTCCTACAGACTTACTTAGGCATAGTGGCAATTTCCACCACATTATCTTGGCCCACAGTATTCCTCAAGCCTGAAATGAAATCCACCATCTTTGAAGATCTGTCTCAAGCTGTTTTTTACTTTATAAAGCCCATGAGAAATCTAGCTAAAGCCAGTTTATAGAAGACCAGCCTTCTCATCTCCTGCACTTGACCCCTACCTTCACCTGTACTTACACATTCCCTGTATCTACTGGCATTAAGCTTTGACATGCATTCTCCCCCACTATGTGATTACCAGCTATCCATAGATGTCTCGGTGTACGGATCATCTATCCTAGGATAGTATTATGTTTCTGTTAGGCACTCAAAGTGCCTAATAATAAATGGATAAATTAATTCTTCTCAAAATAGTGAATGGATGAATTAATTATTGCTCATTGCAGCGGTTTCACTGGTACACCTGTAAAGATACATTTACATCCCAAGCCCTGGACCTTGTGAGTGTGATCACACTTGGAAAAAGGTTCTTTGTAGATATAATTAAATTAAGGAAAGTGAGAGATCATACTGGATTATCCAGGGACAAGTGTCTTTACAAGATGCAAAAGAAGAGAAGACAACACAGAGAGAAGAGGAAGGCAGGTGAAGAGAGACACATTAACTGGAGTGATGAAGCCTCAAGCCCCCGAGTGCTTGCAACCCCCTAAGGGGAAAGTGAAGCGGAAAGAAAGAATTCTGCCTTGAGGCCCTAGAAGAGATTTCTGTGTTGAAATCTTGATTTCAGAATTCTGGCCTCCAGAACGGTGAAAGAATACATTTCTGTTGTTTAAGCTCTCTGGGTTGCACTGATCTGTCATGGGATGCCTTAGGAAACTAACAGACCCATCATTCCCTTGAGCTGTGTGTAGAAATCTGTCTTCATTGCATCTGTGTATAACAGTAGAACCATTTTTATCTTAGAAACTAAGGAGACAATGGCCCCAGGTTCCTTGTATAATAGGTATTTATTTGAATTTTTTAAAATGGCTGGTGAAAAATTCTACAATTTCTTTCAAAAACTGACATTCAAATTATATGTGCATTCACATGCAGTAGTAAGAAATAAAAGAGAGATCTTGCGAACTTTTTACCCAGTTTCCCCAAATGGTGACATTATGCAAAACAATAGTGCAATGTCACAAGCAGGGTATTAAAATAGCTACAATGCTACAATCCAAGATCAAATTCAGATTTCCTCAGTTTCAATTGCACTCATTTGTGTGTGTGTTTAGTGTATGTAATTTGATTACCTGTGTTGGCTCCCGTACCCACCACCTCAGAAAAGTCTCAAAACTACTATTCTGTTGCCACAAGAATCCCTCAAATTGCTCCTTTATTTTATAGGTTGCTTTCAGAGAGACAGAGAACAAAGAAAAGAGAGAGAGAAAAAGGGAGAGAGAGAAGCATCATTTGTTGTTTCTTTCACTTAGTTGTACATTCATTGGTTCCTTCCTGTATGTTCTTTGTCAGGGATCAAACCTGAAACTTTGGCCTTTAGGAAAGATGCTCTAACTGACTGAGCTCACCAGCCAGGGTCTCAGATTGACTTTTTATAACCACACCCACTTCCTTCTGTGCCCCACCCCCTAATCTTCTTGAGGATAACAAACTGGTAAACCTATAAGAAATTATGCTGACTGAAAAAACTCAATTTCAAAGTGTTACGTGCTATATGATTCTACTTATAGAACTTTTTGATTGATTGATTTTTAGAAAGAGAGGAGGAACGAGAGAGAAAGGTAGACATTGATTTGTTGTTCCACTTATTCATTACATCATTGATTGATTATTTTAGGTGCCCTGACCAGCGAGCAAACTTGCAACCTTGGCATTTTGGGACGGCATTCTAACCAACTGAACTACTCAACCAGGGCCTATAACATTCTTGAAATGACAAAAATTTCAGAGATGGATATCAGGTTGGTAATTGCCAGGGCATGTGTATTTTCTTGAAAGTGAAATATATTTAAAAATTCTTCAGGGGACTCAAAGTTGTCCTATACAGCAAATGAATTATTTTCACTCAGTAAACACTTGGGGAGAGTCTCTGTGTCCCTGACACTACTCTGATGCTGGAAAGCGCCAATCTCTGCCTCAGGAGCTGTGCTAAGATGCCAAGAGCACAGCCTCTCAAATGGAATTATGTGTTAAGCCCTTTGGTGAGGCAAAGGACCCACTATGTATGAGAGGCTCCTAGAGAGATAGGATATGACTGAATAACAACAGTAAAAACAAACAAACAAACCAAAGAAAAATGGGGGTGGTGGTGATGAGGAGACACAATGGTGTTCATGTAAGAAATAAGTTCAAGTTCTGTCTCTATTAAGGAACGGTGAGAAACTGTAAGAGAATTCGGCATGGGAGTTAAATATTTGAGAAAGCAGCAGTTTGGTTTAAGATACAGGTACAGACAGTTAATGATAAGCCATGTGGGCTCTGGACTCCTAGAAGAGGGTAAAAGGGCCAGTGATGAACTTGAGCAGCTAGGCTATATACTGGTGATGGAGATGGCACAGTGCTGTTGGGCTGGATGGAGGCAAGGCGGGTGAGGAGCCAGGTGGTGTCACAGGCTGTGTGTGAAGGGCAGCACAGAAGACAACCGAGCAATAAAACCCAGCAAAATGAGTCCTGAACGTTTTAGAGAGTCTTGGACGACAGGTAGCCTAAACTGGTAAACAGATATTTCATCAAAGGGTTGAGTGCAGATTCGGGGTAAAGTGGGGAAGAGCATTTAAGAATTCTCTGGAACCACATGTAGCATATGAATTTCAGCTCATACATTAGACACTACACTAAATGTTCTCTTATTACTTAAACACACACACACACACACACACACACACACACACACACACACACACACACAGGGGAATTGCTATTGTTCCCATCTACAGGGAGAAAAGTGGCTTGGGCAAACTAAGTCATTTGCCCGAGGTCACTTAGCAGCTAGTAATAGATCCCGTTAGGATCTAAATTCATCTGCTGACTCCAAATCCAGCCCCACTCTCCCACTTCAGGCTTTATGGAACCCTAAACAATGATGAGGTCACAGAGGGATGTCTGGAGGTATAGAAGAAAAGGGGAATTTGGAAAGTGACATTGTTTTGGAATCTATAGAAACTGAAGGTTAAATTTCTTATTCCTGCTTTTTTAAAACGAAGTGAGCAATTTCCCTGGCTCTTGCTTCATGAATAGAGATGGAAAATTTGACTATTGGATTGAACTCTGCAAAATACCAGATGCTATATTTGAGCAGAACTTCTCTGGGTAAATAAATTACACTTTTAAAAAAATGTACCAAACCTCAGTGAAGCCACAGCAGTATTATAAGAAATGTTTCAAAATAAAAGTGCAAAAAAAAAAAAAAACAACTTAGTGACTCATAAATAGTCTTTCATATTTGATCATGTTACAAGGTCAGAGTAGCTCTGATGTGGTACATTTGGGGAGAGAGAGGATAAAGAAACTGCAATAGAAATTGATCTAAAACTTACAATACAGTTAATGAAACAAATTTGGATAGGTGGGTTGATCCTTGCCCCCATCTAGGTCACAGGTGTATCAAGGGAAGACATTCTGAATAAATCATACAGTCTTGCATAAATCATACAGCCTGTAAAATTTGAAAGTTAATGGAATTTTTTTGGATTCCATTTTCTTTTATCAAGTGAGAGGAAGGGAGGCAGAGAGACAGATTCCCACATGTGCCCCAAAGGGGATCCAGCCAGTAACCCTTGTCTGGGGCTGATGTTCCACTCATCTGGGACCTCTGCTCTGTTGCTCAGCAACCGAGCTATTTTTAGCACCTGAGGCAAGTCCTTGTGGGCCAACTTGCTCATTTAAGCTATGGCTGCAGGAGGGGGAGAGAGAGAGAGAGAGGAAAAGAGCAAAGGGGAAAGTGGAGGAGTGGATAAGCAGATGGTTACTTCTGTTGTGTGCCCTGATTCGAAATTGAACCCAGGACTTCCACATGCAAGGCTGATGCTCTACCCCTGAGGCAAACAGCTAGGGTGCTTTTTTGGGATTCTTATGTTTTCATCTAATTCCCTGGACAGGTGATACTGAAATTAGCAATATAAGGGAAAAGTTTTAGCAAATTAAATCTGTGCATAAAATTACATGAAAGGAATACACAAAGATAGCAGCAATGCATGGAGATTTTGTTTTTGTTTGTTTGTTTTGCTGTGTGTATATTTCTTAGATCAGCTATAGCCACATGGGATTTTTGGCCCCTTGAAGCTTTGGTGAGGTATTTTTAGTGACTATAAAATCCAGTAGAGAAGAGGACTTAATCCAATACTAACAATTGGATAATGTTCTGTTATCCATATTCCTACTGTTTTGGCTTTCAAAGCAAACAATGCATTTTGGTGAATATAACTATAGAGATCTCCATGTTTAACAAAATACCACTGTGTCAGTGAATCCTTCTGTGCTTAGACTACTAAATGGTTTGCATATTCAGTTCTTAAACAAGAATTGAAATTACAGACAGAAGCAAACATGTTTTAGGAAAACATAAACTTGATTCAGTTGCTTCCTACCAGAGTGTTCTGAGGGACTTTTGTTAATGACATGTGAAAGAAAGTGTTTCTAAATGACTTCATGTGAAGCTTATTTGTTCATTTACTTAGAATTATTTCACTGTCAGGGTGTAGTCTCATTTTCTCATTTGCTTTGGGGAAGTAAAAAAAGTATTTTCTCTCAAGGTCTGATAAGTGTGTATATATAATTTTTAAGTGAAAGGAGCGGAAATAGAGAGATATACTCCCACATGCTCCGTGACCAGGATCCACCTGGGAACCCCCATCTGGGGCCAATGCTCGAATCAACTGAACTATTCTCAGTGACTGAGGCTAATGCTAGAACCAGTTGAGCCACTGGCTTCAGGAGGGGAAAAGGGAGAGAAAGGGGAGAGAGAGCAGGAGAGAAGCAGATGGTCACTTTGGTCACTTCTCCTGTGTGTCCCGACCAAGAATCAAACCTGGGATGTCCACATGCTGGGCTGACACACTGTCCATTGAGCAAATTGGCCAGTGCAAGATAAGGATATATTTTAAAATACCTTATAGACTATGTGTATATTATATATATATACAATGTGTACTTGCACACACACACATGTGTGTGTTTAAGATGATCCAAGGGTTCTGTATCTTTGTTTGGCATTATAAACAGGTAATATTATCATAAAAGACCTCAAAAAGGTGTTTTTTAAGATTATGATGCTTCTTAGTTAGACATATTTCTAAGAGGTAATATTTTAAAGACAGGAAACAAACTGTTCTTCTGAAGAAACCACTAGAAATCTTAATAAGTATTTTTTATACTGCACACTTGTACATAATTTCAGAGAAAGGGATATTTTTCTATAGTTATTATTCCAGTATATATTTTAGATGTGGGTTATTATGTTCAGTATATCATCTATTATGATTTATAACCAAGACAAAAATGCTAAATTTTCCCACTGAAAGATCTATTTAAAGACCTAATCCAAAACAGTATCTTTTAAAGAGAAAAATCAAAGATATCATTAAAATAATCAGTCATGATGGTGCCTAGAATTACCTTGTATATTGCTAGAAAAGTAATGATAGATGGAAACTAGAGACCTTTTTTATCCCCAAATACATTTGTTATGACTTGATTGTTTCTTAGATCTATGTTTCATTGTAAATTAAACCTCTTATTTTGTGTGAACTATGCTGTTTCCATCTGAAATACGTGTTATAAAATCTGTGGGCATTCCAGCTTTAAAGTTACATGATGTTGCTTATATGGGGTATCTATAGTAGTCAAACTCATAATATTAGAAAGTAGAATTGTAGTCACCATGGGCTGGAGGAGCAGGAGAATTAAAAGTTATTGTTTAATAGGTTCAAATATTCAGTTTTTTAAGGTGAAAAGAGTTCTAGAGAAGAATTGTAGTGCTGGAGGCACTGTGGATGTGCTTAATGCTATTAGACTGTACACTTTACGGTTAAAGTGTTAAGACTGAGCATGGGCAGGTGATGACACAGTGGATAGAGCATCGACTCAGGATGCTGAGGACCCAGGTTCAAAATCCCTGAGTTTGCCAGCTTGAACACAGGCTTACCAGATTGAACGTGGGGTCGCTGGCTTGAGGGTGGGATCATAAACATGACCCCATTGTCACTGGCTTGAGCCCAAAGCTCTCTGACTTGAGCAAGAGGTCACTGGCTCGGCTGAAGCTCCCTGGACTAGGCACGTATGAGGAAACAATCAATCAACAACTAACGTGCTGCAACTATGAGTTGATACTTCTCATCTCTCTCTCTCCCTGTCTCTGTCTCTCTGTCTCTCACTAAAAAAAAAAAAAGATTGATGTTAAAATGGTAATTGTATTACCTGTGCCATGAGCAACTTCTTAAACTATTTTATTGTGCCTTCACAGATTCTTAAAAACTAAAACAAATACAACTGTTAACAAATAAAAGAGTGTATGTGTATAACTAAACCCAAAAAGAGCATGTTAAAATGGGTCATGGTGACCCCAAAACTGAGAATCCACTTCACTGGATCCAAAGTTCATTTGGATTTGGGGTGCTAGCACTGAAGAAAATGAGGAATGTTTTTCTTCCATAGACCTAGTCCTTCACCATAAATGTTAGCCTTCTCTTTTACTGATAAACATATTACCCTTGTACAGAATCTGCTATTTAAGGTACAAATAATATTGTATGGTAGCCTCCAGGGCACTGTATTGCATACTTGAGTTTGAGTGCAAGCACTCAACCGAGACATCACTGGTCTTACCTTCTGGTCCATCACACTTTCTGCAACAACTTGGAAAATGTGAAACAAAAGTCAGGTCTCTGACATAAAGGACAATAAAAGTGGGTCTGGCATTGACCTCTCCCCGAAAAAAACAGAGAAGGAGAGAAAAGGAGAGGCATCTAGAGTGAGGCTTTTAGGGAAAGTCCCGCTGGCTCACTAGGCCAACACAAGCTGTAGAAAAAGAGAAGGTGGGAAATATGGAGTCTACATTGACACCTGGGACTCAGCGTGGCTCATCTGATGATGGTTCTGGCTTGGCAGGAAAGGAGATGGTGGGATGAGAGGGGAGACACGATTGTCCTGGAGCTTATACCAACAGGCTGGCTGAAGTTTGAGAAGTCGGGATGCCCAATTTTGTGAACGTTCTGAACACAATTTTAAAACCACACCTGAGTGTGCTATTTAATGCAGCATAGGTATCAGATTGGACACTTTTACTCTTGTTTTTTTTTATTCTACCTCTGCTTTTCCCTCTGTTGTTATTTAAAAGCTAGTCACATTTCTGACCATCTCCCGTCAGGTTTGACTTTATAACCCAACACAAACAGGCTTTAGTAGTTTAAAGTAACCCTATACCTAATCCCAGACCTGGCCAGCTTCCTTCCCCTTCAAACCTTTTCCTCCAAGTTTCTCTGTAAAAAGCTACCATAAAACTTAGCAACTTAGGCCTCTCTCGTTCCAATTTTAGTATATGTGCTGCCGAAGCGAGCACAAGGCCTCTCTCACTCTCTCTCTCAACAACATGACTGACTGGGAAGCGGTGGCTCAGGCAGAGCAGCTCTGCTGGCGCAGGTGAGAGGAGCAGGAGGATTATTAAATAACGCAGCTCGACTCTGTGCAACTGGGAGTGGAGAGAAGGAGCCCTAGAGCTGAGAAGAGGAGGGAGGGCAGAGGAGGGGTCCAGGAAATACACCCCGTGCCCTGAAGACAGAAAACCCTGAGTGACCTGGAGAAGCCTTAACAGGAGCGCGGAGCTCTCAAGGAGGAGCAAGATGGCGACGGAGTAGGCAGACGTGCCAACTTCCAACTCCCAGAACCAAAGTGGATTATAACTCAATTTTAAGAACCTTCATCTGCATAAACCAACTTTGAACTAAACTAAGTGGACTCTACAACCAAGGAACACAGAACAAGCCACACTGAGACTGGTAGGAATAGCGAAAACGCGAAGAGGGCTGCCTAGCTCCCCGGAGCAAACGGCAGCCTGGAGAGACCTGGCTGGCGGGAGGAGAGTTTGGCGGAGAGGGAGGGACCTGGGTCCCAGGAACCAAGCCCCAGCCTCCAGTCCCAGAGCCTAGAAGAGGCATTTGGACAGTTTTGAGCTGTGAAACAAGTGAGGGAGCTCCCAGGCCTACAGTATGGAGTATTAGGTCCCTTCCTACTCTGCTGAGGGTTGCTGAAGGGTTTGTTGGCGGCAGGATGCTGAAACGCGGTTCTGTCAGCGTGGGCAGAGGCCAAGCCGGTGTGAGCTCGGTCTAGCCCAGCAGGGGCGGAAGGGACGCATGAAAGCGGTCCAGAAGCTGCGGGCCCACCTGTAATCCCACCTGCGGGGAAAAAGCGAGAGGCCAGGAACGGGCAGAGATCTGCTCTGCGACCCTGTGCAAGCTGGCCCTGACCGCAGAGATGGGGCTAGGACCAGGGACGGGCGGGGGCTTGTGGCTGAACTCACGCTACCAGCCCCGCCCCGCCGGAGAAACCGCAGTTTGTCATTCTATGTGCGCTAGCAGGCTCCGAGAGTGGGGACGGGGTAGACCCCGAGACGAGCAAAAGCTCGCAGCTGAGCCCACGCTACTATCCCCGCCCGGCCGGAGAAACCTCGGTTTGCCATTCTATGTGCGTAAGCGGGCTCCGAGCGCAGGAACGGGGTAGACCCCGAGACAAGTGGAAGCTCGCAGCTGAGCCCACGCTACTATCCCCGCCCGGCCAGGGAAACCTCGGTTTGCCATCCTGCGTGCACGAGCGGGCTCCAAACGCAGGGGCGGGGTAGAGTCCGAGATGAGCGGAAGCTCGCAGCTGAGCGGAAGCCAGCAAACACGCCCGGCCCAATAAACCTGGGTTTGCGACCCTGCGCAGAAGGGCCTTAGACTCGAGGGCGGGGCTAAAGCTCCAGACAGGCAAAGGCTCACAGCTGAGATCAGGTCAAGAGCCCCGCCCAACCCGCGAAACTGTGGTGAGCAGGCTCTGACTGGGGGTTCTGGGCGGAAGTCCGGAAATAGGCTGGGTCTGCAGCTGAGCAAAGGTGCTCACCTCTACCCTTGGTGCTGAGGACTGTGGCCTGAATGACAGCCCCTCCATCAGAGAAAAGGCAGAAATCACAGCAAAACCCATAATGGGATGGCGCTGGCAACGACAATACCCAAATGCCCTAGGCAGCGGCAGAGGGGGTGGCGGGCCTGCAAACAGACCACACCTAGAGAACACAAAGGCAACACCTACTGGACTCCAGTGGCCACAACTTGCTTATACACAGACAAAATGGACAGGCAGAGGAATGCAAACCAAATGAATCAAGAGAAATCCCCAGAGAAGGACATGAATGAACCAGATATAACCAAATTACCAGAAGCAGAATTTAGAATAATGATAGTTAGGATGTTCAAAGAAATTAGAGCAACAACGGATAGTCATTAGGAACACCTAAATAAAGAGAAAACAAGTATAAAAAACAAAATTGAAATAATAAAAAAGAATCAGACAGAAATGACAAATACAGTATCAGAACTGAAGACCACAATGGAAGGAATTAAAAGCAGGATGAATCACTCTGAGGATCGAATCAGCAAGTTAGAGGACACAATAAACAAAGGCACAGAAGCAGAGAAGAAAAAGGAAAAGAGACTCAAAAAATGTGAGGAAACTCTAAGGGAGATCTGTGACAACATGAAGAGAAACAACATTCGCATCATAGGGGTGCCTGAAGAAGAGGAGAGAGGACAGAAAATGGAAACTTTGTTCAATCAAATCATAGCAGAAAACTTCCCTAAATTAAGGCTGGGAAACACTCCACACGTTCAAGAAGCACACAGAACTCCATTAAAGAGAAACCCAAAAAGATCTACACCAAGACACATCATAGTTAAAATACCAAAGCTAATGGATAAAGAAAAAATTTTAAAAGCTGCTAGGGAAAAAAAGGCTATCAACTACAAAGGAGCCCCCATAAGGATGACATCGGACTTCTCAACAGAAACACTTGAGGCCAGAAGGGAATGGCAAGATATAATCAAAGTAATACAGAACAAGAACCTACAACCAAGACTACTTTATCCAGCAAGGCTAACGTTTAAAATTGAAGGAGAAATAAAGAGCTTCCCAGAAAAAGAAAGCCTCAAGGAATTCATAAAAACCAAACCAATTCTGCAAGAGATACTAAGGGGCCTCTTGTGAACAGTTTAAAGGGAGGAAAGAATATAGCAAAAGAAGAATACAGCTTTAAAGAATAAAATGGCAATAAACAACTACATATCAATAATAACCTTAAATGTAAATGAATTAAATGATCCAATCAAAAGACATAGGGTAGCTGCATGGATAAAGAAACAGGACCCATACATATGCTGTCTACAAGAGACACACCTTAAAACAAAAGATGCACATAGACTGAAGGTAAAAGGATGGAAAAAAATATTTCATGCAAATGGAAATGAAAAAAAAGCCAGGGTAGCAGTACTTATATCTGACAAAATGGACTTTAAAACAAAGGCTATAGTAAGAGATAAAGAAGGACACTACATAATGATAAAGGGAACAATTCAACAGGAAGATATAACTATTATAAATATCTATGCACCAAATATAAGAGCCCCTACATACATAAAGCAGACTTTGATGGATATAAAGGGCGAGATTAACAGCAATACTATCATAGTAGGGGATTTCAATACCCCTCTAACAACACTGGATAGATCCTCAAGAAAGAAAATTAATAAAGAAACAGCAGACTTAAAGGATACACTAGATCAACTTGATTTAATAGATATCTTCAGAACTTTTCACCCTAAAGCAGTAGAATATACATTCTTCTCAAGCGCTCATGGTACGTTTTCTAGGATAGAACATATGTTAGGTCACAAAAATGGTCTCAATAAATTTAAGAAGATTGAAATCATATCAAGCATTTTCTCTGATCACAATGTCATGAAACTAGAAATTAACCACAAAAGAAAAACTGAAAAATACTCAAACACTTGGAAACTAAATAGCATGATATTAAATAATGAATGGATTAACAATTAGATCAAAGAAGAAATAAAAAGGTTTCTAGAAACCAATGATAATGAGCATACATCAACTCAAAATTTATGGGACACAGCAAAAGCAGTTCTGAGAGGGAAGTTGATTGCACTACAGGCATATCATAAGAAGCTAGAAAAAGCTCAAATAAGCAACCTGACCCTGCATCTAAAAGAACTAGAAAAACAACAGCAAGTAAAACCCAGGACCAGTAGAAGGAAGGAAATAATAAAGATCAGAGCAGAAATAAATGACATAGAGGCTAAGAAAACAATACAGAGGATCAGTGAAACCAGAAGCTGGTTCTTTGAAAAAGTAAACAAGATTGATGAACCTTCAACTAGACTCACCAAGAAAAAAAGAGAGAGGACTCAAATAAATAAACTTAGAAAGAACAGTGGAGAAATAACAACTGACACAACAGAAATACAAAGCATTGTAAGAATATACTATGAAGAACTATATGCCAAAAAATTAGACAATCTTGGTGAAATGGACAAATTTCTTGAATCATATAACCTTCCAAAAATCAATTTGGAAGAATCAGAACACCTAAACAGACCAATTACAACAAATGAGATTGAAACAGTTATCAAAAAAACTCCCAAAAACGAAAAGTCCTGGGCCTGATGGCTTCACAAGTGAATTCTATCAAAAATTCAAAGAAGAACTAACTCCTATCTTCCTCAAGCTATTTCAAAAAATTCAAGAGGAAGGAAGACTTTCAAACTCCTTTTATGAGGCAAGCATAATTCTGATCCCAAAACCAGGCAAAGACAACACAAAGAAAGAAAATTATAGGCCTATATCCCTGATGAATTTAGACGCTAAAATTCTCAACAAAATATTAGCCAACCAGATCCAGCAATATATGAAAAAAATCATACACCACGATCAAGTGGGATTTATTCTGGAGAGGCAAGGCTGGTTCAATATTTGCAAATCAATCAATGTGATTCATCACATAAACAAAAGGAAGGACAAAAATCACATGATAATTTCAATAGATGCAGAAAAGGCATTTGATAAAATCCAGCACCCATTCATGCTCAAAACTCTCAGTAAAGTGGGAATACAGGGAACATTCCTTAACACGATAAAGGCCATCTACGACAAACCCACAGCAAATATCATACTAAATGGACAAAAATTAAAAGCAATCCCCTTAAGATCAGGAACCAGGCAGGGGTGCCTGCTTTCACCACTTTTATTCAACATAGTTCTGGAAGTCTAGCTACAGCAATCAGACAAGGAGAAGAAATAAAAGACATCCAAATTGGAAAAGAAGAAGTAAAACTGTCACTATTTGCAGATGATATGATATTGTATATTGAAAACCGTAAAGTCTCAGTCAAAAAACTACTGGACCTTATAAATGAATTCAGCAAGGTGGCAGGATATAAAATTAATACTCAGAAATCAGAGGCATTTCTATATACCAACAATGAACTGTCAGCAAAAGAAATTAAGGAAACAATCCCCTTCACTATTACAGCCAAAAAAATAAAGTTCCTAGGAGTAAATTTAACCAAGGAGGTTAAGGACTTGTACTTGGAAAATTATAAAACATTGATAAAAGAAATCAAGGAAGATACAAACAAGTGGAAGCATATACCATGCTCATGGCTAGGAAGAATAAACATCATTAAAATGTCTATACTACCCAAAGCAATTTATAAATTCAATGCAATACCAATTAAAATACCAATGACATACTTCAAAGATATAGAACACATATTTCAAAAATTTGTATGGAACCAAAAAAGAACACGAATAGCCTCAGCAATCTTAAAAAGAAAAAATAAAGCAGGAGGTATCACTCTTCCAGATATCAAGGTTTACTATAAGGCCATTATACTCAAGACAGCCTGGTACTGGCATAAGAACAGGCACATAGATCAATGGAACAGAACAGAGGACCCAGAAATAAACCCACAGCTTTATGGACAATTGATATTTGACAAAGGAGGAAAGAACATAGAATGGAGTAAAGACAGCCTCTTTAACAAATGGTGTTGGGAAAATTGGACATCTACCTGCAAAAAAATGAAACTAGACCATCAACTTACACCATTCACAAAAACAAACTCAAAATGGATAAAAGACTTAAACGTAAGCCGTGAAACCATAAGCATCTTAGAAGAAAACATAGGCAGCAAACTCTCCGACATCTGTAGCAGCAATATATTTGCCGATTTATCTCCACGGGCAACTGAAATAAAAGGCAAGATAAACAAATGGGACTATATCAAACTAAAATGTTTTTCACAGCTAAAGACAATAAGAACAGAATAAAAAGACAAACCATACAATGGGAGAACATATTCAACAATACGTCTGATAAGGGGTTAATAACCAAAATTTATAAAGAACTTATAAAACTCAACAACAGGAAGACAAACAATCCAATCAAAAAATGGGCAAAAGAAATGAATAGAAATTTCTCCAAAGAGAACATACAGATGGCCAATAGGCATATGAAAAAATGCTCAACATTGCTAATCATTAGAGAAATGCAAATTAAAACCACAATGAGATATCACCTCACACCAGTCAGAATGGCACTCATCAGCAAAACAACACAGAATAGGTGCTGGCGAGGATGTGGAGAAAAGGGAACCCTTCTGCACTGCTGGTGGGAATGCAGACTGGTGCAGCCACTGTGGAAAACAATTTGGAGATTCCTCAAAAAATTAAAAATCGAACTGCCTTTTGACCCAGCTGTTCCACTTATAGAAATATACCCTAAGAACACTATAGCACTGTTCAAAAAGAAGAAATGCGCCCCCATGTTTGTGGCAGCATTGTTCACAATAGGGAAGATTTGGAAACAGCCCAAGTGTCCGTCAGAAGACGAGTGGATTAAAAAGCTATGGTACATATATACTATGGAACACTACTCAGCCTTAAGAAATGATGACATCGGATCATTTATAACAAAATGGATGGTCCTTGTTAACATTATACGGAGTGAAATAAGTAAATCAGAAAAAAAGAAAAACTGAGAACAGCATGATTTCATACATAGGTGGGACATAAAAGTGAGACTATGAGACATGGACAAGAGAGTGGTGGTTATAGGGTGGGGGGAGGGAGGGAAGGGTGGGATAGGGAGGAGGGGAGGGACACAGGGAAAACCAGATAGAAGGTGACAGAGGACAATTTGACTTTGAGTGACGGGTATGCAACACAATTGAATGATAAGATAATCTGGAGATGTTTTCATTGTACATATGTACCCTGATTTATTGGTGTCACCCCATTAAAATTAATAATAATAAAATATTTTTAAAAACTTAGCAATTTAATAAATAAAAGAAAAAAACAATTATTTCTCTAAATTATGTTGGTTGGGTAGTCTTAATTGGGAAGTTCCCACTTGTTATTTTCTGGGGGTACTCATGTGGTGCATTCAGCTAAGAGCTTAGCAGGGGCCAGAACATGTAAGGTAACTTCACTTGTGTTGCCGGTGCCCTGGCTTGGATGGCTGGAATGGCTTTGGCTGCTGGAATGGCTTGGGTCTAAATAGGTCTCTCCTCTTTTCATGTAGTTTCAAGTTTCTTTATATGGTGACTAGATCCCAAGACAGTGAAATAAAAGCTGCAAAGCCCAGGGGTCACAGCATCACTTCCATGGGATTCTCCAGGTCACCATGAGGCCGAGGGCCATCCTGGGTTCCAAAGGAGAAAGTACAGATTCTTCCCCTCCATGGTTAAAGTAGCATGAAGTCACAAGAATGGGAGGACTTGTTGGCAACCATATTTGCAGACAATCTAGTACTCAGTATAAAGAAATCTGATACCGGCCTGACCTGTGATGGTGCAGTGGATGAAGTGTCCACATGGAATGCTGAGGTCACTGGTGGTTCAAAACCCTGGGCTTGCCTGGTCAAGGCACATGTGGGAGTTGATATTTCCTGCTCCTCCCCCTCTTCTCTCTCTCTTTCTCTCTACTCTCTCTCTAAAAATGAATAAATAAAATCTAAAAAATTAAACAAATTAACCTCTTAAATTTGGAAAATAAATGTAAAAATCTTTAAAAAAAAAAAATCTGATACCAAATTGAATATTCGGCTTAAGAATGGATCCAATGAAAGTTCTGAAGTTTTCCAACAAGTTTTATATTTAACATTATTAGATAAATGAGATAACTCTTCAATGGGAAATTTATAGTATAAATTATAGTTTTATATAATAGTCTGCACCCATTGAAGAGAGAATGAATTTCCTTTTCAAATACATGCATACACAAGGCTTTGAGGCTGGGCATGACGCTTTGAATCTTGGCTGCCAGGTAAGTAGCACCTTAAGTAACTTCCTTTTCATTCTCACACTTTTCTCCTTGTGTTTATATAATTATTGTAAGATTCAATGGGTCAATATTTGTAAAGTACTTAGAGGAGAGCCTGGCATACAGTAAGTAGACAATAAATATTGAGTATAAAAATGTATATTAACATGGTTTATTATGTTACTTTCTGGAGTTGCTAGGAGATGTATTGTTGTTAAACTTAGTCATTAATCCTGATTACTTCTGCTGCCACTCTCACTTCTTGCCAAGTCAAAAGGTAGGTCAAAAAACTGTTTGATTAACAGGTGTCCTAAAGAAGTGATTTCCCAACTTTTAAACATTGCAATCCATATTAAGAAATATAATGTACACAGTAACCCAGAAACTCACCCAAGCCTAATATTTACAACTGTTTTATGAAACAATACTTATCCTCAAGTTGTGCTATGAACTCTGATTTTTTTTTCTATTTCAGTGAATCAACAATATATTCTTTGTTATCCACTATTATTAACTTCATTCCCTACTGAAGAGTTCTAATCTATATAGATTACAGTCATTGAGGAATTAGGATATTGAACAAACTTTCAACCCAGAAATTCTTTCAAGTGTGGTGCTATAAAACAATGGCAAATGTCATTTTCACAGAGGTCAATTCAGTTATGGAGCAAAAAGCTCTTTTACAAATATGGCCTGACCTCCATAACTCAAGAAACTTCAAAAATTCTTTCACTGGGACATGAGAAACTTGGGGAGGCAGATGTACCCTAAATGTGCTTTTTTTTGGCAAGAAACAAAGGGCCTTCTTTAGAGATAGATGGTGCTAGGTTGAGATTCCAACTTCACAACTTCCTATACTGTATTTTTTTAACACGTTATTTAAACTCATTCTTGGGGTCTTGTTTTTTATGTATTTATTTATTGTTGTTGTTTGTTTGTTTTTGATTGGCTAACAGATTACACAAATAATTCCTACTTTGGTTGAGTTGTGACCACAAAATGAGAACACACACCCAAAGACTCAGCAAAGGTCCATCAAAGTTGTTGGCACAAAGAATGCTCTCAGATGCATTTCTTCCTTCCTGCCCGTACCATGGAACACAAACTCTAAAATACATCGCTATTCTTTAGTTTCTGTGTTTTATATTTCTAGGAGAAAAGCTAAGACTTAGTGTTGCAGGAAATGACACTGATGGCGGATAAGACACTCAGACAACTTAATTAATAGAGGAAGGATAGTTTATTAATAGTTGGCAGAACATGTGATGCTAGTAACACCAAAGCATGGGCTCTCCAAAATTAGATTTCTTACATTTTATATACCTTTTACAGTGTCCATGCAAGGAGTGCGTGATTCCTTTGTCTGAGGTCATGTGTGCACCTCAGGACTCAAGGTGGGGTGGGGGAGTTTGGGCAGGGCAGCAAGGGGTTGGGGGTTTCTGGACCCCTGGTCCTATCTATTTACAGATCCTGTTTTTCTTGTGAGTATTTTAAGAGTCTCCAGGAGATCAGTTAGAGATCTATAGGATATGAATAACCTTTAACTGGCTGAGTCAGTCATTCCTGCAAGCTCCTTCTCCTGCATTCTTCTGATTTCTTCTCCCCTCTCATTGGTAGAGTACTTGTTATGGTCAAACCCTATTATTTCTTTAATGCCACTTAATTTCTACATGTATTGTCCTAATATTCTACTTACTAGTTAATAACGACAGTTAAGAATTATTAAAGACTCTGCGATATGGATATGAATCATGAGACAATTTTGTATTCTCAGGTTAGGTTTTGTACAGTGGGATTTGGATAGGTTACCTTAGGAATACAATCGTGGAAAGAATGTGTATAGAGGGGAATAACATTTCTAACTGTTGTATTGCTAAATAATTCAAACAAAATGTGCAAAGTATCAGCACTATTTTCTTCTTGGGTGAACGATTTAAGGTTACCAGTGTTCTAGTGCTGCGACCAGGCGGCATTGTCACGATGTGCTAGCTAGCTTTGAAGGAGTCCAAAAGAAACTAGGCTGATAGAACCATATCTTACAACCCTAGCCAGCATACTTCTAATGGGGCTGGTTATTTTACAATTTCTCCCCTAAGGTCTGGATTCATGACACTGCGTGTGAACCGAGGAGGAGGGCGTGACACATTCTCGCGGGCCCGGGCTGCACCAGGCGCGGGCGGGCGGCCGTGGCTCCCACGTGGCAGGCCCAGACTGCGCAGCACTGGCCCCGGGCGCGGACCGGCCCGCGGCCGCCTCCCCACGGCTTCGGCCCTCCAGTCCGGCCCACCGCCTCGCCCGTTCGGTCCTCCACCACCAGGGGGCGGGCGCGGCTTCCCGGCGGCGGGGACCCATTGGGCGCGGCGGGGAGGCGGGGGAGGCGGCCCTTTGGCGAGCTGGCTTCCTCCCTGCCACTCGTAGGGGTGAGGGGAAGCCGGAGGAGCTCGGGAGGAAACGGAGGACGAGCGGGAGGCGGCGGCGGCTGCGCCCGTGGCCTCCGGCAGCACCGACCGCGGGGAGGCCGGAAGGCGGGCGAGCGTGGCGGTGAGACGGGCGAGGAGGAGGCCGGCGCCGCGGCCCGGGGCGGGGAGGGCGGCCGGGCAGCCGGGACCCCACCTTCCCCTCCGTCCTCCGCTCACTCCCCGCCGCGGCCCCCTGTCCTCGCGGCGCGCCCCGCGGGATAGGGCAAGGGCAGGACCGGGGGCAGCGGAACGTGGTTGGCCAGGGTCCCGGCCGCCACCTCGGCGCGGTCATCGCCGCCCCCGGTGTTCCCTCCGGCTTGGCGGAGGGCGGGCGGCGCCTGCACCTGGCGCTCGCGCTGGGCGCCGAGGCGGCCACCTGGGGCGCGCTGGCCGCGAGGTCCGCGCTCGGGGTCGGGAACGTGGGCTGGCAGCTCCGGAGAGGCGGGGATGGGCTTCGTGCTGCCCGGGAACTCTGGAAGGCTGTCTTGGCTCACTTGTAGCTAAGTTTTAGTGTCTTTTAAACTGGAGGTGCTTTAAAATAACTGTCCAGCCCATTGGTGTTGAGTGTCATTTAGGAATATGCTATTTCTCCTCCTTCTTTTACCCCATTTGTCGCCTATCATAGTTTCTACTATGTGTAGGGGTGAATGACTCTAGATCTAAGTAATATCAGGGACTGATTGACAACTTTTTTAGATGCCATTTTTAAAAATTGATTTAAGAGAAGTGAGGAAGAGAGAGAAACATCAATTTGTTCCATTTATTCATACATTCTGTTGGAGGATGGCAACCTCGACCTTGGCCTATTGGGACAACGCTCTACCCAACTGAGCTACCCACCCATTGATATTAAGATATACAGAGGTGCATTTTTGAGGTGTGTATGCTTTCATCCTCTATCTTAATTTTTTTTTTCTGTACAATACAGAATCACTGTCTGATGGATAGAACCTTTTCTTTGTTTCTTTCTACTTAATAAAAATATATGGATACAATGATACTAGGTACTATTAGATTGCTTATTAGGCACTGCTCCAAGTGGTTTCATAGGCAAATTTGTTTCTTACAATGGAAAGAGTAGGTCTTTTTATCTATTTTTATGAATTTTGCAGAGAAAATATGAACTCCCCTTGAGGTTGATGCTGGCTGTAGATCCCATACCCCTCGGACCCTTGACCACCTTGGAGGATTAGTGGTATCCTGTTTCCAAGTTTTGGGAACCATGACTGTTAACAACAGTCACATGCAGCATAATGATGTTTCAGTAAAATACAGACCAATGTCCCAGAAGAGTATGATGGAGCTAAAAAATGTCCTGTTGTCTAGTGATATGACATCATAGTGTAAAGGTACTTCATTTTATTTGAGGTGCGGCCAGTCATGTAAAGTAGAGCACATACAGTTGACCCTTGAACAACCATGATTTGGGACTCCGATTCCCATGCAGTTGAAAATGCAGGTCTAAGTCCTTTTTTTTTTTATTATTGACAGAGAGAGAGAGAGAAATGGGAAGGGAGAAAAAGAGAGAGAAGCATCAACTTGCTGTTCTTCTCAGTTCAATTTTTCTGTGTACTCATTGATTGCTTCTTGAATGTGCCCAAACCAGGGACGGAACTTGCAACCTCAGTTTGCTGGGAGGATGCTTTATTCACTGACTCACCCAGTTAGGACCAAAATCCAGGTGTACGTACGTCTTGACTTCTGGTCAGCTTTCCCAACTGTAGATTCCACCAACCATGGATAGAAACAGTATTTTCGCATTCCCATTGCAGATTCCCAGTATGGGTCAGTTATACTGCTTTGATCCACAGTGTGTTGAATGCCCAGCTGTGAAGCGCCAAATGGCTAACTGTATTTACTGGAAAAAAAAAGTCTGCAAATAAGAGGACCCTCACCATTCAAACCTGTTTTGTTCAAGGATCAACTATGTACAGGACATAATACTTTATAATGATAATAAATGACTATGTTACTGGTTTTCGTACTTACTATCCTATACTTTATATCATTATTTTAGAGTATATGCATTTTTAACTTTTTTTTAAGTTTGCTGTAAAGCCGCATGCCATACTATACCTGCAGTAGCCTCATATATCTCGTGTTCATCTTATCTCTTGATTGCATCATTTTCTTTTGTGCTTAATTTATTTTTTTGTACGATAACATGCTGTCAGGCTTATAGCCTAGCTGTGTAGGAGGCTAGAACAGGCATGGCCAACGTATAGCCCACGAGCTGGATTCAGCCCATGTAATGAGTTTATGCAGCCCACGATTAAATTTTTAATATTCTCCGCTACTTTAAAATCACAGCTACTCAGAAGTGGAAGTGTCTTTGATTATTGGAAATCTAGATATTTAAGAAGATAGTGATATATGGAAAAGAATTCCACGTGTGACTAATCTAGGGCAGGGGTGCTCAATACGTTGATCGCGATCTACTGGTTGATCGCGAAGGAAGAGTGTGTAGATCGCATGACATTAAAAAGACATTTGTCTTTTGATTGGCATATAGGGTAGCCAATCTGACATCTGAACTTTTGACACCCTATGCATGCGCGTTAAACCGCACTAACTTGTTCAGTTACATTGCTGTGTAGTTAGCCTTCAATTTATTTAAACTAAATACAACAAAGGGTATAAAAATGAGTGCCGTAGCTGGTCCGAGTAAGAAGCCTAAAACCTAACACTTTCATACAGAATGGGAAGGGATTTTTTTCACTATGTCATATTCTAAGTGCGTTTGCCTCATCTGTGTGCCATTGCTATTCCAAAGAAGGGAAATGTGGAGCGGCTTTTTCGGACTCTATCATAAAAACTATGACATTGACTTTCCTCCGAAAAGAGAGCTGAGAAGGAGAAAGGTGAAAGAAGAATACACAATATTAAATAGTAATAATAGTAACTTAAATAATGATAATATAGAAGAAATAAATTTATGTTTTGCATTTTTATTGTAGGTAGATCATTTTGACTTGGTCATCTTATAAGTAGCTCGCAAGCTGAAAAAGTGTGGACACCCCTGATCTAGGGTTAACTTCTAATAATTGGTCAAATGGATTCGCGATACTTCTTTATTTTTTAAAAAAAAATTCATTAAAAAGATTTATAACTTTTGTACTCATCTGTACTCGATATGAATTGTTTGACGTTTAGCAGCGATGTGAAACCCACTTTCTTTTAGGTGGAGCTTGCCAGTGCGCACCCAAGGTCAAACAGTTTGTTATTTTTGTGGCCAAGTGTGCTGAACCGGGTGGCATTGTAGCATAGACAATAGCTGCAGTTGATAACTGAAAACGTGTCCAGGCTGTTTGTAAAACGAAATAATTGTTTTATTTGTAATATAACCCCTTCAAGCTTATTCTGTTAATTAAATATTGTTTCAATTGATTGCAATACAGTTTGGCTATTTATATGGTATGTAATTATATTTTTATTAAAATAATATTGTATATTAAATTTTTTTCACTCACATTTATTCATAAACAAATTACATAATAAAATTTTGTTTACTTTAACGAATCATTTTTGTATTTAACATTTTTTAATTTTAATATTTTGTCTGGCTCGTGAAAAAAGTTTTCTTTCTAATCTGGCCCAGGGGCAAAAACTGTTGGCCACGCCTGTGCTAGACCATTCAGGTTTGTGTAAGTGCACTCTATGATGTTCGCACAAGAACAGAATCAACTAATGACACATTTCTCAGAACCTGTTCCTGCCGTTAAGCAGCACATGTCTATTTGCATAGCATGTTTCAGAGTACCAAGGACTCTCCTGTTAACTTAGCAAATAAAAGTTAATAACTTATGTTGAATGTCAAGAAATTGGTCAAGTCAGTGTCTGGCTTTGTATCATTTATTCATTGTACCTCTTTTAAAGGCTGCCTAGTCACTTGAGTTCTGTTTACTAATTAAGTCACCCTCCCCCAATTTTATACAGGTGTTAGAAGCTTTGTTTCCCAAATTCTGTGTAATATTTTCTTAGCACATTGTAGAATAGCATTTCTTGATAGTAAGAAATAAAAAAATTCAATGCAGTGATTCTCAGCCTGAGGACATTTCAGTATTACCCACAAATAAGGCTTTTGATTTGTTTTTTAAAGTACAGTTGATATACTATCTTATGTCAGCTATATTAGTTTTAAGGGTACAATATAGTGTGACATTTTTACAATTTACAATGTGATCACCCCACTAATTCTAGTAATCATCTCTCATTGTGTAAAAAATATTTTTATAAAGGACATAGGTCAGTTTCCTCCCAAATTCCCGATGTAGGGAACTTGTGTTTAAAGGGGAGTTAAATTAAGAATGAGCACCCCTGGGTTAAAGTGACTTTCAAAATAAACTTAATGGACATTTTATTACAGAAATTTAATATAGATTGCTACTTTAAGCATTGCCCATTGGTTAATCTTTTCATAATTAATGAAGATACATTAATAATGAAAAGGCAGTTGGAAGGAGGGTCAAAGAACTAAGAGACTGTTAAATAAAAAGTTAGTTGTGTTCACTGTTGGGATCATAAGAGTATTACATTTTTACCACATATTTCTAGTCTTAAATTGTGAGTCTCAGTGTCTAGAAATCTTTATGTTCATTCAAAAATGTCAGAGTGCCTACAATGCACCAGTAATTGTTAGGAGCATTGTGGAGGCTATGAGTAAGACGGCCTGGCCTGTCTCTCCCTCTCTCTCTGTCTCTTTCCATTTTATACCCATTTCCTAAAGCTGAAAGTTCAAGACCCAGGAAGCAAAAGATTTTGATCTTAGGTCTCAACAAAAGTCCATCTAGCTCCGAGCTTAGTACAAGAGCAAAAATTGGTCTTAACCTTAGTCCCAAAGCATTCCTGTCTTTGGGATCAGATAATCTAGATTTTAAGCAGTAGTCCTACATTTCGTCACTTCATGAATGGTATGCACCAGATTATTTAATATCATGCAGTGCCTTGTTCTCTTAATCTGATTGGGGAGATTGGACAAGATTTCCAAGATCTTGAAATTTGGAAAAGGTTTGCTGAGTTTTATTCAGCTTGTAAAATGCAGTCAGCTGACTCTTTCATGGGAGGAAATTGTGTTCTGATGCCGCTGAGTTCCCTGCGTCAGAATGAAACTTGTGGTTACTTACATTTTCCTTATTTCTAGTCTAATTTTTATCTGCTACACATCATTTTTCCAGTTTTACTTCAGTGAGTTTTTTAAATTAAATTTAACTCATATAACTTAAATTTTACCATTTTAAAGTATACAATTCAGTGACATTTAGTACACTCACGAAGTTGTGCAATCATCCCTTGAGTTTAGCACTGAAACACTTTCATCACCCCAAAAGGAAACCTCATGCCTATTAAGTTTACACCCCATCCCCACCTTCCTTCAAACCCTAGTAATCATTAGTCTGCTTTCTGTTTTTATGGATTTGTCTATTCTGGATATTTCTTATAAATGGGGTCATACTATATGTCAGGGTGCCCACACTTTTTCAGCTTGCGAGCTACTTATAAGATGACCAAGTCAAAATGATCTACCTACAATAAAAATGCAAAACATAAATTTATTTCTTCTATATTATCATTATTTAAGTTATTATTATTACTATTTAATATTATGTATTCTTCTTTCACCTTTCTCCTTCTCAGTTCTCTTTTCGGAGGAAAGTCAATGTCATAGTTTTTATGATAGAGTCCGAAAAAGCCGCTCCACATTTCCCTTCTTTGGGAATGGCACACAGACAGATGAGGCAAACGCACTTAGAATATGACATAGTGAAAAAAATCCCCTCTCATTCTGTATGAAAGTGGTAGGTTTTAGGCTTCTTACTCGGACCAGCTACGGCACTCATTTTTATACCCTTTGTTGTATTTCGTTTAAATAGAAGGCTCACTACGCAGCAATGTAACTGAACAAGTTAGTGCGGTTTAACGCGCATGCGTAGGGTGTCAAAAGTTCAGATGTCAGATTGGCTATCCTGTATGCCAGTCAAAAGACAAATGTCTTTTTAATGTCATGTGATCTACCCACACTTCCTTCGCGATGGACCAGTAGATCGCAATCAACATATAGAGCACCCCTGCTGTATGTAATCATTTGTATCTGGCTTATTTCACTTAGCATAATGTTTTCTGGGTTCTTCCATGTTCAGGGCTTCATTCCTTTTGATGGCTGAATAATATTGCCCTATGCATGCATACTGCATTTGTTTAGTCATTCATCCATTCTAACTGAACAGGTGGTTCGGGCTGCCTGCCGCCAGCAAAGCTGAACTTGTGAGACAGGTGCTGATGTAAAGGAAAGCTTTATTCAGGGGCCGCAACCTGGGAGAGTGGCGGACTCTTGCCTCAAAGACCATCTTCTCTCCCTGCTCAAGGCCAAGGTTCTTGTAAGGATAGGGAGGGGAGGGATTTTATTTCTTCCCTATCTAATTATCTTGCTAGTTTTTAGTGTGCTTGGGCCCTGTTCATTCATCTTTCTAGCTTTCAGCATGCTCAGTGTAAGAACCTCCACCTCAGCCATCTTGGCCAGTGTGGAAGAATCCCAGGGCTCCCTGACTGTGTACAGCCGTGATGGTGAACCTATGACACACGTGTCAGCACTGACACGCATAGCCATTTTTGATAACACGCGGCTGCATACCAGAGAAGTGTGGGGCCGCATGCTGAGAAGGACGTTTCATCCTGGGCTCCTATACGGCCAGGTGCAGTAGCCAAGAATAAAACATTTGCTGTAGTGTAGACACTCTGTGTGGAGGTCTGTAGGCCAAAACAACAGAACTCTGACACAGAGCGTCTAGTTCTGGGACTTCCGGTTAGGCCGTTTTTCTCAAAGTGACACACCACCCGAGTTATGCTCAAAAGATTGCCCAAAACTGGTTTATAGTAACACATTGATGAGCCCTGGTGAGTTTTTGTGTGCTAGTGAGAAAAACTTACCTGGGCATCTACAGCAGTGAGTCCGTTTCTGGATTTCATTCTACATTACACAAGGTTTGTAAAGGTAGTATCGCGGTATCAGGGTACTACATATCGATACAATTATATGCAGTTAAGTGATCATTAAATGTGTTTCGAGGAACCTGTGGTTGATATAAATGAATTTTTAAATTGGTTCAGAAAATTTTACACTAGAAGTTCCTACTACCTGTCCTTGGCAAGGTGGCTGCTAACTTGTATTCAGTGTTTGTTTTTGTAGAATTGGTGTATTATCCAGGACCCTTGGGCACATGGAATCACTCTACCCATACATTTGTTCACATAGAAGGTCCGACAGAATTGTTTGCCCTTGTAGTTCTGTGGGCTACTTAAAGGCAATAAAATGCAATAGATATGTAGGGGAATTCTTAAACATTTATTTAGAATAGAAATCTGTAACTTCTCATCTGATACAATGTAAAGTAGTCCATGAGGTGAAAATAACTATACTGTATGTAAATTTGTGCCCCTTGCTCTCAAATCTCTTTGTAGCAATTTATTAACTGGATACTTTTTTATCCTACTTAGTTCAATTTATAGTTAAAATGTATTTGGATTTATTTTTGCCAGTGTTGTCAAATAATATCTATTTCTATCTATCCTTTCATCATTCTTCCTCCTCCTCGATGGATGGCATAGTGTAAGATTAAATTAGTTTAGATTACAACTGTTTAAGCAACAGTTGTAGAACTGTGAAAGAGCAGGCAGAACTAAAGTTCATTTCATCTTGTTTTCCGGTTGGGGGATGTTTTGTACTCAGTGACAGAAATCTATCACTTTTATTTCTTCAACTGGATTATAACTTTTAAAGCAAAAATCACTTTGATAGAAGAAAAACTGCAGGCAAACATCTGGGTCATTTATGTCAAACACGGTTGTAACCACTGCAAACAGGAGTTTTCTGTGCCGGATTTATTCAGTGCCGCTTCTCCCTGCTCTCCCCTACAAGGACCTGGCCCAGAGTCTGGCTGATTTCTATTCATTGTAAAGGAAAAAAATGAACATTTTTGTCCTGTTAATTTTACCTTTGGGCCTTTATATTTTATTTTATTTTTTGCCTAGATCTGCCTACTTTTTCTTTTTTTAATTCCCCTAAATTTCTCTGTGTTTGGATAGGTGTATGTCTAAAGTTCTCAGATCTGAGCATGAATGAGACTCAGCCAGGGAGCTCCTTAACCTGAAAGGAGTTTTATCCTTCCTCCTAGGAATTCTGGACTGAGGAATTTGCATTGTAAAAAGCCCACAGGTAATTGTGGTGTCCATGCTGTTAGTAACATTGCAGTTAGGGCTTCAAAAATTCAGATACAATGTTTCATTGAATCTAAGATGTTTGTAAGGTGCAGCAGTATTTTATATACATCTAAAAACTTATTTAAGACATGTTAAATGAGGGAAATAGCATGCACTTTAGAATCAATAAAATAGAGTGAAACACAAGCTCCTCTTTGTTATGATGAAGGTTTATTAGGAAGCACAGAAGTTTCCTAATGAATGAAATACAAAAATTATAATGTAATATTCCTTCAGATCTTTTACTCTGTAAAATATTAGTTTATAATAAACTTTAATATAAAGTATTGTACATGTACTTGTAATGATGTTTGTAATGATGACTTTTAAAATTCAATTTAGCTCTCTTGTAAACTATAATGCACTCCAGTTTGACCGATGCTACATATTTTCATCCTATCCATTTTCAGGCATTTACGAGTTGATGGTTCAGTTTAGAAGCCTTATTTCTAGCTTCTTTGTACTTTAGTGATTCCCGTTTGTAATCTCAGTCCCCTGAAATATTTATTCAGTGTCACTTTGGCATTGAGTGTGGCTTCATCATTTGATTTTTTATCTTTACCACTCCCCCAGCCTTCATTGAGGGCAGCTAGCTGTTTGTAAGCCTATATACCACCCAACCACTGTTCTCTCTGTGTAGTGGTAGTGGTCATAATCAGAGTTAAGCACCAAATCTTTGCTAGAGTAAACCTGAACTCTGGCTGCCAAGTCAACAGGAGGTGCCATGATGGCACATTGGGTCCTGAAGGAGAGAACACCCGTGGCTGAGGACAAATCTGTACTGAGGAAAATTCAGACAAGCACAAACCCACCTGCTCATGGCGCTGCCTTCCTTGGCATCATCTTGGAAAATGAAACATCTCTGTCAGGAAAATGTGGCTTAGCTATATTAGATTTGGGAGGGCAAGTAGAGCATATGACCATTTCATTTTTTCTTTTAAGATTTTATTTATTGATTTTAGAGAATGAGGGGAGAAAGAAAAAGGTCAGTGGAGCAGGAAGCATCAACTCATAGCAGTTACTTCTCGTAGCCTGGGATTTCAAATCAGCCACCTCAGCATTCGGGTGTAAGGCCAGGGGCCACCACTATCATGGCCATTTACATGCAGGTTCTCACTGAATTCAGAGAGACAGTAGAGAAACAGTGGAGCCAAAAACTGGTGGGCCATTCCTTTATTCTAGCCTCGCAACCAGCCAGCAAGTAAAAACAAACACATGGTGCACCAAAACCCATTCAGACATTCTCCGGTTCCACAACCAGGAGAATCTTTGCCCGTTTTTACTGGAATCAAAGGCCCCCCACCAGTCTAAGTCACCTCTGGTTCCCTGTCTGCCAACATGGCTTCTTACTCTTTGCACAGACTGGCTTCTCTCTCCTTCTCCTTCATCTTGGCTTCTTTCCAGCACTCTTCCTCTCTGCTCTCACTCTGCACAAACAGGCCTCCTTATTTTCCTTTCTTCTTAAAACATTTTGGTGCAAAACCCCTTCTCCAGCACACAGTAGCACAACAATGCCCCTTCCCAAGCAGGAAGGTAATCATCAATCTCACCTGGGCAGCAACCATATTTAACAATAAAAGTGAGCAAACCCAAATAACACAAAATTTACAAAGTAATCTGCCCAACACCAGGCCAATGCTTTTTATCCAGTGTGCCACCACAGGCCAGGTGCTGTTTCATTTTTAATCACTGGTGTGTGCAAAATTTAACCATTTACATGGTTAAATGATTGTTGTTGATCAATGGAAGTATTTCAGAAATTCGATATTACAAATTTCTAAAGAGGTGAAAACTTTAGGTCTCTAGCTAATTCACATTGATTGAAGGAGCTTACTATGGGACTCTTCACATTGAGATGAACCATGTTGAAGTAGTTTTGCTCCCAGAATGTAGTGTATGGTCTGTCAGGTTTGGTTATGACCAGAATAAAATTGAGGTGTCTTGATTGAATTACAGCAGCTGGAGAGTGTAAGGAAGACACAGAGATATCAGTTAATAACTGCAAGGTGAAAGTAACAGAGAACTGGTCCTTCCTGAATGTGTGCTGACATTTTGAATTAACGTCCAGGTGGCTCTTTCCCTGATTATCTAGAGAGAGCAGCCCGGTAATCCACCACCAGGCACCTCTGCTTCTTGCTTACACGTGATCTTCCTGACTCACCCACAACCAATCCTAAAGGGTAAACATGTCTTCCTTAGGGACTCTGCACCTATTCCATGATTAGCTTCACCTCACCAGTCCCACCCCTTTTATCTGTAGCCAATGTAAATTCTTTCAAAGCAACTTACATCTTTCTTCCCCAAACTGTCAGCACAAAGAGCCCCATTCACTTCCAAGACTGTGGACAAGTCTTCGCCACCTGTGGCTGCTGGTGGTTCTGATGCTTGCCCAGGACCCGGTGGTGTTTCTGGCTAACATTTGGCTGAACCCTTTCCTTTAGAAAAGCTTTCAGGTGTGAAAGTTTTTGTGTGTCAGTTACCTCTCTCTTCACTATGACAGTGAGACCCGATTGGTCTAAACAGGGTACTTAAATGACTTAGCAGGGCACCTTTGCTAGCTGGTTTTAAATGCAGGTTCAAGTTAATATTGTACTTATATTGGCTCATTTTTTGTGTTTATAAAGATGGAGCTATCTAGCTCTAGGAGATCAGATAGAACTTTCTCCATCCACTCACTGCTGGGAGAACCAAAAAAAAAAAAGGCATGCCTAAGGCCATCCACACCCTTGTTTTTTCAATACTGTGTACGAATTGGAAAGTTGGACAGTAAAAAGGCTTAAAGGGGAAAAAAATTGATTCATTTGAAATATGATATTGGAGGAGAGCTCTATGGATACACTGGACCACCCAAAAGACAAAGCAAGTGGGACCTAGAGCAAGTGACACCTAAAACATCTCTAGTGCTAAATGACAAAACTGCAGTTGTCCTGCTTCTGGTGCATCAGATTAAGGCAGACATCTTTAGATAAGACAGTGCTGGGGAAATAGAAGGCAACAGGACAAGATGAAAACCAAGTATGAGATGGAGTGACTCCATAAAGGAAGCCATAGGCATGAGTTCACAGGAGCGGAGCAGCACAGTGTCAGTTTCTCGTCTCCAATGTAATTTCACAGTTAATGCTATGAGATATAATAAGATTAAGTTTTTCCTCTATATGTATCTACTGTGATCGCTTTGGGAAACATTCCAGAACCTAGATATATTCCTGTCTTTGCTGTAGATGGACAGCTTCATTTTAGGGAAGAATTATTTTTCTTCCTTCGGAAGAGGATTTGTTACATTGTTTCTCACGGAGTTTGCTTCCATGGAAAGCAGTTGATAATGAACATGTACAGCGAACCACAGAACACAGAATTTCGGACCGTTTTTCTCTCCCACTTCTGTAGCGATACTTTTTAGAGGCCCAGTGGAAGCCTCGCAGGAGTTTGCATCCTGCAGATAGCCCAGCAAGAAGTGTTGAAATATTAGGATGGTCAGCAAAGTTGATTCCTCTATTTAAGAAATATTTCAAATTTAAATTTTATTTTTTTGTTTCTTCATCTCTGATTGGCAAATTACAACCCATGGGCTCTGACCCACAAGCCAGTTGGTTTTTACATTTTTTTTTTGTTTGTTTGTTTGTTTTTATTCGTTTTAGAGAAGAGACATAGAGTGAGAGAGAGAGAGAGGGAAAGGGGGGAGGAGCTAGAAGCATCAACTCCCATATGTGCCTTGACCAGACCAGGGCAGGGTTTTGAACTGGCGACCTCAGTGTTCCCAGGTCGACGCTTTATCCACTGCGCCACCACAGGTCAGGCTGGTTTTTACATTTTTAAGTGATTGAAAAACAAAGTAATAATATTTTGTAATGTGAAAATTTTAAAGAATTAAAATTGCAGTATCTTATAAACAAAGTTTTATTATAACACAGCTGGGTCCCGGTTTATCTATATCTATTACTGCTTTCCAGTGACAGTGCGGGACACAGCGTTTCCAGTGGAGACTATGGTCCATAAAACCTAAAATATTTACCACCTGGCTCCTTTACAGAAAATATTTGCAAATAATTGCTCTATTTTATTCACACAAATAAAGGTATTATTTGCAAATAATTTTATTTGTTTCTACATAAAATCAGAATAACTTATTCTAGTGACTTAGTTATATTATCCTTTGATTTCCATATTGTCACCTTTTCTGGGACTGAAAGTGAACCTTCCACATTCTGATTTGGGGGGCACTATGTTAGTCTGGGTTCTCTAGAGAAACAGAAGGAATAGGCAATGGATGGATAGATGGATGGATGGGTGGATGGATGGACAGATGGATTAACATAACATAAGTAATTGGCTCATGCAGTTGTGGAGACTGAGAAATCAGCAGGAGAGCCAGTGATACAGTTCCGACACAAATCCAAAGGCCTGAGAACCGGAACTGATGGTTTAAGTTTCAGCCCAAGTCTGAAGGCTGGTGAGGACCGATGTCTCAGCTCAGTCAGTAGACAGAACATGTTCTCTCTTACTCAGCATTTTTAGTGCTGTTCCTACCCCAGCTGATTGGATGAGTAAGGCCCAATCACACAGAGGGCACACTACCTGACTCACATCTCACCTAGAAACACCATCACAGACATACCCAGAATAATATTTAACCAAATACCTGGACACCTTATGGCCCAGTCAGGTTGACCATTACTGGGACTAAATGTACTTAAATTTATTACAGCTTGTACTTTGACCTTATTTCCTTCATTCTCTTGAAAAGCTCCAGTTCTACATGAATGTTAGAATCATGTGGACATCATTCATTTGACTTATTTAAAATTGCATTTGGCCAGCACCGAGATAAAGTTGGATCAAATTTATAGTTTCTTTATATAATCTGTAGTACTTTTTTTCCAGTTTAATGGTTGTTACTGTTGATATTACCATATTTCCCCATGTATAAGATGCTCCTGTGTATAAGACGCACCTTAATTTGGGGGCCTGAAATTTGAAGAAAAAAAAGTATTACATAAAGTTATTGAACTCAAGTTTTATTCATCATAAAGTTCATAAAATGCCTCATCACTGTCAAAAAAGCGGGAAATGCAAGTAAAAACACTACAACCACTGTATAAGACCCTCTCAGTTTTTAGACCCCAAACTTTGGGGGGGTGCGTTTTATATACATGGGGAAATACAGTAAATACATCAACGGATCTGTTTGTGGGCTTCCCTTTCTCCTGTCTTCCTGTTTTCCAGGACAATCCTAATACACATGCCTAGTCCTTTTTCACATCTCTGGAGTGGCTGGCTGGCTGGCTGGCTAGCAGGCATCAGAGATGAGTGATTCCCAAAGCAGTTTGCAAAAGCCGATTGATGGGCATGGAAATTTGTCAACAAGCTTCTTATGTTCCAGTATGTCAGCGAGCTGTCAGGATGAAGGGAGGAGGATTTGTTTGTAGCATCAGCATCTTACCCTTCATATAACCTTAGACAAATCCCTTGACTTCATCGATAATGCCATCCTAATACCCTCTGCAGTAAAGGGCTGTTGAGAAGATTACATAAAATAAGAATGTTTCTGAATCGATCAGCTAATGCATTATTACCTGCTTTATGCTAACTGCCAAGACCTTCCTCTCCTGGGAAATGATTATTTTTATTGCTTATTTTGTTTATGTAGAAGGTGTTTTATTTTTTTGTTTTTTAATTCACATGGTGTAGCCAGAGCCCCTTTCTCAAGAAAAGAATGAAAGTATCACCTGTGTACTGATTTGTTTTTCCTGAAGTAGTTTGATTCTAAGACGGTACCTGCTTGTTCAGGACTGATTTGCATAAAGCTTCTCTAAATTAGACTCAAGTAGATAATTGGGCTAAAGTAAGTGTTTTATAAGATGTTCAAAGCCATCCAGTATGTCACTTTGAGAACCTGATTTGGGTTCTCTTCTGTAGGCGAGAGCTAGGTCACATTCTTTTTTTCTTTTGTTTAATTTGTATTGATTTGTGAGAGAAAGAAACATCGGTTTGTTTTTCCACTTACTTATGCATTCACTGGTTGATTCTTGTATGATCCCTGCCCAGGGATCCACACCTGCAACCTTGGCATATTGGGACGATGCTCTAACTAACTGAGCTACCCGGCAGGGCCCACATCTTGATTAGTGATTATCCAGAACAGTGCCGCACTGCCCAGGGATGCCCAAGGATGGTGATCCTCCTTGCAGTGGGCTCGCAGGTGACAGTGCGCTTCCCGTGTTAGCAACCTCATTGGGTTCAGTCATTTATCTAAAACACAGAAAATCGTTGTTTGGCCTAGCAGCATTTCACAAATGTACCGTCAGAATTGTTTGTTGCGTTTTTGTTTTCATCTCTCCTAAAAATATTCTCCCCTATCACCAATAATATAGTTTTGGTAAGTGGATCTAATTTCTATGTCTCTACCTTTTCTCTCTTTTTTTGGTAACAGAGACAGAGAGAGGGGCAGACAGATAGGAAGGGAGAGAGATGAGAAGCATCAGTTCTCTGTTGCAGCACCTTAGTTGTTCATTGATTACTGTCTCATATGTGCTTGATGGGGGGGCAGGAGGGGGCTACAGCAGACCGACTGACCCCTTGCTCAAGCCAGCGACCTTGGACTCAAGCTAGTGAGCCTTGCTCAAACCTGATGAGCTCGCGCTCAAGCTGGCGACCTCGGGGTCTCTGACCTGGGTCCTCCACCTCCCAGTTCAACGCTCTATCCACTCCTCCACCACCTGGTCAGGCTATGTCTCTACCTTTTAATGAATATATTATAAAAATTATAAATATTTTCACCTGTAGCTTCTGGATTAAAGAGATTTGAATTTCTAGTGAAGGCCTCTTTACCCCTTTACTATTTCTTGTGTTCGTTTTCTCAGGACTTCTTCAATCACTACCTGATAGTTGAAGATTCAGCCTCAGGTTTATACAAGATCCCATTAACATTTTGCTCTTTCCTTCAATAAGATGATTTTGTGTAATGATTTTTCTTGTTTTGAAATGTCCTCTGAAGAAGACAAGTTTTTAGAACGCAGTAGCACACCATAAATAAGTGCTCCTGGATTTGCTCTCCAATACATTCAATAGTCTTTCCTCACACTGATTTACACTCTTATGAAACTAATTTGCTTCTTGAGCATATTAATTAAAAATGGATTAGGATGGAAATTTGATGAGTTTTTAACTGAGAGATTTTACTAGATGTTATTCTCTGAGAAAGGAAACGGAAACCATGAATTCAGCAAGATAGCCGTAGCTGCTTGTATTGCAGTGTTAGCTGTGAGCTGTTGAGAAGCAGGCTTGGTGAGCAGTGCAAAGAGGTGGCAGGTGCGTGAGGCAGTGGCGTTAATGGTACAGGTGTGGCCCCCTCAGCAGGTGATGGAAACCGAACTAGGACAGCCCAACTGAAGTGTCTCGCCAGCTGCTCATCACACTTGCAGAGACATTTTCATAGGCCACACTCAGATAAGAGTGAATTGATTGTGAAATGTTAGCTGGGAAGAAAGGGATGTGGGTGTTGTGAGCATAGTGTCCATTTCTGCTAGAACTATAAGGAGGATTTCTAACCGCTGAGGTTTGCATTTGAAAAGCTGAGGATTTTTTTCTGCTTTTATGTAATGGTTTGTGGATACTTCAGAATCTCTTCTTTCCCTTTGGTTATTTTCCAAGCCTGTGGCTAAGTAGTTAGTTTGAATAGATATGGAACATTAACTTTTTCTCTATTGTGTGGAAGGTGTTCAGATAACTAACAAAGGAAAATAAGTCAACAATGCTCAATTCAGTGCCAGTTCAAGTGTTGGTACTTTCTTAGAGGTAAATTGGGCAGAAGAGTGTTCACATAAGGGTGTTGACCCTTCGGCTTACCTGTTTTAGCCATTACCTGGGTAAGCGGGTTCCTTTGGATTTGTATGCCTATTATTATTATTGTTGTTATTATTATTATTATTTTAGCCACATTAAGAATTACATGTTATTGGTGAAATGTAGAGTTTGAAACGCCTGCCTAATTATTCAGTGTTGTGCTTTCTGATTATTCCTGGGGTTTCCTAGGTCTCAGGGAGGCATGAATTAGATCAGAGGCCAGCGAACTGGGGCCCATGGGCCTAATGCAGCCATTGCCTGATTTTATAAGTGTAGTTGTATTTGAACATAACCACACCCATTGTTTACTTAGGTTCTCTTCCATGGCTCTGCTAGTGCACACGGGGTAGGTAGAGTTGACAAGCTGCAGCAGAGCTTTTATGACCCTCAAAGCCTACCTTATTTACTGTTTACCCTTTATGGAAAAAGTGTGCTGACCCCTGAGTTAGATGCTTGTGTCGCCTATCTACACTAAGGGGCCTCCTTGCTAAATGCGGCAGTCGTACGTCCTGCTTCCCTGGCGCTACCCACGTTTGCACGGGACAAGACATCATTGAGGGGCAAACCAAGGGATCGCTCCTAAACCTAAGCCCCCTTGGAATTTCAAAGTGACCACATGAGTGGAATTCCAAAGTAACACACACACAGAAGTAAAAGCCCATTGGCATGAACTTGGAAGGATGTGTTTATGTAATTGAAGGTCTAAGGATGGGACTGTCTGTGTGACCACATTATAGCAGATCTCAAGTTTAAAATCCCCCAGAGTCCAGTCCAATCAGAGTGTATTTGTTGAGGATTTATCTTTGTGTTTTAACTCCTCTCCATCTATTGGGGGGGGGGCACACATACAGACAAACACATATACACATACAGAAGGGCATTGATCCTTTGGATGCTCCCCTCCCCCGTCAGTCCTTACAGGTAAATAAGGAAACCGTATGTCTCACCTCCGTTCAGGGCCTTCAGAGGTGGGCATTATTTTTAGCTGACCCAAAAATCTATGTATTATTAAATCAGACTTTATCAACAAAACATCAGTATGAAAATAAAATATAGTCTAAAATAAAGAAGCATTTTTGATTATTGTGATGCATTAATCAGAATTTTTTTTAAAAATTCCTTTTCTGTGCAATAATTGAGGAGCCTGCAGGTAGCTATTTAGCTAAACTTGGGCATGGCTTTCCTGCTAATTTCATTTACTCGCATTTCCATTGGCTTTTTAAATTTTTATCTATCTTGAGTTATTTCTTAGGAGGGAAATTTACATACACAGATTGTTTTCCAGTATCTATTTCTTATTAGGATAATTCCAAAGGGTAATTATTTCTTCATTGATGGATAACATACACTGTCAATAATAAGTGCTGGACTAATTAAAATTTTAATTTTGTACTTTGGAATATATTCTCTTACAAACTTAACTTGAAAACATGAAGAAGAAGAGAACCCTAGTATTAAGAAAAGAAGTCTTTGCTTAACATAGTAACACCTGAATTATGTCACACGAGGAACGAAGTGGCATTATGTAGTGTAGTGAGCGCTGGAGCGGGAGCAAGCACACCTAAATCCTTGTCCCATTCTACCGTTAATTTGTTCCCTGACTGAATAAGCAGTTTAATCCCTGGCCCTCTACTGCAAACTGGGAGTTTGGGAGTAAATAGCCAGAGTTCCTAATGGTGCATAATCCCTGGGAGTACTCATCTGTTCCTTAGGCAGCATATTGAGGAAATTGAAAAACACCACTTGATGTTCATTGGATTAAGGTAGTTATCCTTAAACGTTATAAAAAGACAGATCCGAAAAAAAAAAAAAAAGATCCGTAAATAACTGCAGACATTATCTTCTCTTCACAAATGTGTTGGCTGGTTTCTCTCCTTTGTTCATTCATTTGGGAGCGGGGTTGGGGGGATGTGAATGGGCAGTGGAAGACATGACTCTCCATGCGGTAGCTTTGTGGCCCTGTGGAAGGGACAGACCCAGTGATAAGAGATTTTTTCATTAGATGTCAATATTGGTAGACTGCTTAGAAATGTCATGACACTTAGTTTAATAAAGACTCACCAAATTCAGTCTAATGAGGACTGTCCCTTCTAGACCTAATGCTGTTTGCCTTTTCTTTTGATTTTAGGAGCTTATTTAATGACAAGTGCCAAAGACTGAAAAAGCAAGCATGCGGGTCGCAGGTAAGATACACATGTCAACTCAGTAGAAATAATTTTGCTTTTTGTGTAACCTGTTTGCTTAGCAGTGACTAAAGGAAGGGGTAAATAATCTTTTTCTACATCGGTACAAAGCTGAACTGTATCAAGCCAGGTCATTATTTAGCCTTTATACTTTCTTGTAGTTGGCATATCACAAATTGGACAGTGTTAATTAAGTGTTTGGGAGCACTGTCATTGAAATTATTTATGCAGAATATGTTAAGTTATGGTTTTAATGGTCATGTTCTTATATGTTAAGTTTATTTGACTAATAGTACATATATAACGTCCATATAAAGATCAGTCAGACACCTTAAGGGGCTGATTTCTGTTTTTGTTAAATTCTAGCTTGTTGAAGAAAATGAGCTGTCAAGTTTAAAAGCTTGAGTTTTTCCAATATGTAAAGATAAATTCAAACTAGTGTATGTAAAGGATTCAATAAAATGTGTGTTTGCTTAAGTGACTGTGCTATTTGCTAGTCCAAGTTCAATCTGCCTAAATGAGATTATGCGTGGGGCCATCTGTTCCTTAGGCAGCATAGTGAGGAAATTGGAAAGCACCACTTGATGTTCACAGTATAAAGGCAGTTCTCCATAAATGTTAAAAAAAGACAGATCCATAGATCACTGGAGGGGCTGATGACCTGCCTCATCCTACCTATAGTGAAAATAAGTTTGATCCTTCCACACCAGCACAGCCTCCAGCACAGCCAAGACCCTAGAGCAGGGGTCCCCAAACTACGGGCCCGCGGGCCGCATGTGGCCCCCTGAGGCCGTTTATCCGGCCACCACCACTTCCCGAAGGGGCACCTCTTTCATTGGTGGTCAGTGAGAGGAGCACAGGATACATCCACACCCATAATTCCCATTGAAATACTGGTCAGTTTGTTGATTTAAATTTACTTGTTCTTTATTTTAAATATTGTATTTGTTCCCGATTTGTTTTTTTACTTTAAGATATGTGCAGTGTGCATAGAGATTTGTTCATAGTTTTTTTATGGTCCAGCCCTCCAACGGTCTGAGGGACAGTGAACTGGCCCCCTGTGTAAAAAGTTTGGGGACCCCTGCCCTAGAGGAAGTTTACATTTCACAAATTTCTACCAAGTGTATGTCCAGTGTAGGAGATAACTTGCAATTTCTCAAAATCAAGATAGGCTTTCTTTTAATTATCATCTTCTCGCCTGCAAACAAAATATTTTCCTACCGGAGCATCTCTTAGAAGAACCTGAAGTCAAGGTGGGTGGGCAAAATATCTCCTAGTTTCAGCCGTAATTGTATAGAATCAAGTACAGGTGTTTCAACATCATGATTATTAAAAAGAGATAACTGAGGGGTGTTCACTAGTGCTTGTGTAGAAATTCAAAAATCTGTATCTCTTGGTCATGAACTTTACAAAACAATTTTTTTTTTTGCGCCACTGTTTAATTACTAAAGAAAAATATTTCCAGAAATCAAGAGCTTGTTTGTGGTTTAAAAACAAAACAAAACATGTCACAATGTCTATTTTTTTAAACAAAAGTATGATCTATGAATACAGCAGGACTGTGTTTACATATTTCCAGATGAGTTTAAAGGTACATTATTTAATTAAGTATGATTATTTGAAATAATCAGAGCAAATTTTTCTTACATAATTCTACATTCATTCTAGTTAAAATGAACTTTGTATTTCTCTGATTCTGACAATACCAAGTTTATTTGATGTGTGATTATTCACTGAGTGCTTGTTTTATGTTTGGCACTGTTCCTCATAATTCTTCAGGGGATTGCTTTCAGTGAGTCAATAAGAAAGATTAGCTATTAGTTTATTGCTTTCAAACTAATTAATCCTTTCTCATTTTGAAAAAACATCCTGGTTGCTTTGAAATGTACTAATAGTCATTATTGATACAGTGAGGCATTGGTGTCTAAAGATTATTATATGTTTTGGTTTGTGAAAAGTAGGGAGACAATTTGATTAGTGCAGTTCATGGCTAGAAGGAAGAGGGAATGTCCCGGGAGGTCATGGATGAGAACAATGCCATAGCACAGGTGGGCCACTCTGAGTTCCGAATTGGATGGAGACCAGGTCTGGAAGAGCCCCTCTGTACCAGACACTCCCGAACTCTACTATTCTGGAGGTCTGCTAGCCTGAACCTGCCTGTTGATCTCAGCAACCATCCGCTTGTTCTGTTACCAGTGATTTCTCCACCACCAACTTTTCTCTCCCTTCGAGCTCTTGTGTCCTAGTTCCTCTGGTGGTCCAGTACAAGTGAGTATGCCTTGGTTTAAGACTCGCTTCTACCACTGATGAGTTTACGTGGACTTAGGCAAGTGGTCCAAATTCTTAGCCTGTTTTTCTATTTGTTAAATGAAAAGACTATCTTGAAAAGCTGTGCAAATGAAATTATGCTCATGTAACATTTAGCTCTATAGTAGGCACCTATGTCTGTGTGTAAGTAAGTATATATATATATATATATATATATGGTGAAAATAGCTTTTTTAGTGTAGGCTCAGGTTTAGCTTGGTATTAAATTTAAAATTTCCATAGATTATAAACTTGATATTTTAATATTTCAATCTGGAACAACAAAGGTTTCATCTGTCTGCTTTAAGGGATAGGGAAAGGGCCTGACCAGGTGGTGACACAATGGATAGAGCATTGGACTGGGATGCAGAGGACCCAAGTTCAAAACCCTGAGGTTGCTGGCTTGAGCACAGGCTCATCTGGCTTGAGTTCAGGGTCGCTGGCTTGATTCCAAAGGTCGCTGACTTGAAGCCCAAGGTGGCTGGCTTGAGCCCAAGGTCGCTGGCTTGAGCAAGGGGTCACTTGCTCTGCTGCAGCGCCCCCCCCCCCCCGTCAAGGCACATATGAGAAAACAATCAATGAACAACTAAGGACACTAAGGAGCCGCAATGAATAATTGATGCTTCTCATCTCTCTACCTTCCTGTCTGTCTGTCCCTATTTGTCCTTCTCTCTGTCTCTGTCACACACACACACACACACAGGATAGGGAAAGGTAATCTTTTGTTGCACCTGCCTATAATTGCTAGAAAATGAGATGGTAAACTATCATGTGATATATAATCTTCATGCCAAAAAGTTTTAAATGATCCAGAAGGAATATGCCAGCTATTACTGTTCGTCTATTTAGCAAATGCTTGTTGAGAGTTATTGTTATGTGCCAGACACTCTGCTGGGTCCTGTGGGGGCAAGATCTTAAAGGCTTATGGAATTTCATTGCCTCGTGCAATAAAAGTGTAGGCAACTTGGAGTTGCTCTTGAAAACAGTTTTTTTGGGGGAGAACATAGGAAACGGAGGGTGGTCGAGCTGGTTACTTTCGTTGTTAGGCTTTCTCCTTGCCACTGCATTTCTCTATTTAGAGTGTTTCTCAAGAGGAGAGAGTAGCTCTGAGAAACCAATGCTCCTTAGCGTCGTTAGCCTTTCTGAGCGTCATTGATTGCTTGCTTGATTGATTTCTTTCTTTTTTTATTTTTTTAATTTTTTCATTGATTTGAGAGAGGGAGGAAAAGAGAGGATGGGAGGGGGGAGGCAGAGAGACAGAAAAGCATCAACTCACTGGCCCCTGGTTGTTCCACTTAGTTGTGCACTCATTGATTGCTTCATATACATGCCCTGACTGGGAATAGAACCTGCAACCTCCCGTCCCAGGATGACTCTATCCACCGAGCTGCCTGGCCAGGGCCCCCTTCTCGCTTCTTAACGATGTAGTCCTGATGTCTCTAGGTTTATGAAAATAGGAGGAGCATAGTGCTTTTTTTCCTCTTCCTTGCCCAATAAGTTGACATTCAGTAGATTTTCAGGAAAATATAGTAATTTAGTGTTAGAGTACTAGACAAATGCACAGGGCTGTGTCAGGATCCCCAAATTCTGGTCCTTGTGCTGCCACTTAATTATCGGTAATTTTGGGCAGTTGCCTCATCTCTGGACCTTTGTTTCCTTAAGGAGAATGAGATAACTAATGACCCTGTCACAGTGGTCCCTCGTCTATGTGGGGGGGTTCTATTCCGGAACACCCCCCACCGCGATAAGTGAAAACCCGCGAAGTAGTGACCTTATATTTATTTTATTACTTATATATATATATATATATATATTTTAAGGCTTTATAAACCCTCCCCACACTCTTATAAACCTTTCCCACACTTATAAACCTTTCCCACACTTATTTTGCTTCTTTTACCACAAAAATAATTAAAATAATAAATAAAGAAAAACACCTATATACTGCAAAATCCCATGATATAGTGAAAAATACGCGATACAAAATTAGATATACACAATTTAAAAATCCACAATACAGTGAGACTGCGAAAAGTGAACCGCTACAAGGTGAGGGTTGACTTGTGCCTCTTTTACATCAATATAAATTAGACTTTTGGAAAGAGAGGGGAATGGAGAATCGACAAATACTCGTATTGTTCCAGAATAATAAGATGGCTCTGAGGTCCTAAGGGGAAGAGGGCATAGTTCTTCCCTGTCACTGTCCGTAGCCTTTCCTCTCTTGCACGTCTTCTTTTTCTTTCCTAGATTTACTTAGCTTTGGAGAAAAGAAGGACAGATGATGATTCATCTTAAGCAGTTAATTAGTTAATAGTAGTGCTAACTAATTGTAAGGCACTCAGAAATGGTTAAAGAGACAAAGGTATGAAGAACTAAGAGTCTATCTTCATAGAGCTGACCATGTAACCACATCAGGAATCGTATGTATTAGGGGCCAGGTGACATCCAGGAGTGGTGAGGGTCTGTTTCTAGGTATCAGGTCTGAGAAGGAATACATCTTGTTACCATCCCAGGAGCACTCAGCGTCTCTGAGAGATAGGTTGGTTGGTGACACCTACTTAGTGGACATCTTGCTCTGCTGCCTTAGTACCTGCAGAACGTCCAGGGCCCTGGTGTCATGCCTGTCTGGTGTTATTGCCCTTTATTTTTTAAAAGGATAAAGAATTGGGTCATCCAGCATACTTGGTGGCAGTCTTCTGTTGGCTACAACACTTTTCTGTGGTCAGCCAGCAGTCGATGGAAGGTCATTGTTCTGCAAAATTAAGCAGATAACTCAAGCAGTTGTTTAGATTCCTAGCCAATCTGATAATTCTTTGATCAGGAAAATCCTTTATCTGGATAGATATTTGGTACAATTTTTGTTGTAACTCAAGTAAAATTCAGCTCAATAGATAAAAAGTAAAAATGTATTATTCTTAAAACTTTTTTTTATTAAGTTACACTTTCCACTGCAATGTTCTATAATAAAAGTCCTATGGGCTCATCCGCTCAATTCTGCCCTTTGTCTAGGTGCTGCAAAGCTGCTGCTAGCGGTGGCCGTGTTTTTACTGACATTTTATGTTATTTCTCAAGTATTTGAAATAAAAGTGGATGCAAGTTTAGGAAACCTATTTGGTAAGTTTCATTTTTTTCCCCTTTCTTAATCTTGTTTTTGATGTGATTGTCTCTTTACCCCTTTTCAATGTTAAGTCACTACTGTGTAGTCTAACTAGAAAAGGAAATGTAATTATACCAGTAAGCGTGATTCGTTAGAATATGTTAAGATACATAATAGGAAGTCTTGAAATTAATTCAGTATAAAGCATAAACCTTCCATTCAACACTGAATGTATTTAATGAGGTCTATTTTAAACATGCTTAGGGTTATTAATCATGACATTCGAAATGTGCATTCTAGAAGGTGTCACACTCTGTTTGAGTTGGCTGATAGAAAACTTGGAACCAAACTTAGTCCTCAAAAAATAGTTAGAAATCATGATAATGCATTTTAAGTACCAACCATAGAAATCCATTTTGCTTTTTCTACCCTTATTGTCCTTCTGCAACACTTTCTTCTTCACCAATTTGTTTAATGCTATATTGTAAACATACCGTTGAAAGCTACCTTAATTCTTAATTGTTTTTAACAAAATATTTACATTAATTAAGCAAGTTAGCATTTGAAAAGTTTGCATAAGCCTGGCTGTTGTTTAAGGTATAAAAAAATGGAGAAGCTGTGAAATCGGTTAACGTATTTTGACCAAATAGGCAAAAAGGGGAAGGATGCAGCAATGGACAGACCTCTGGAATGGTGAATTTTGTTTTCAGTGAGTTAATATTTGTAAGGAAACCACAAGATGTAATTCACTCTTCTACATCTAGTTTCAAGGCTCCCTTAAGCCAGTGCTTCTCAAATATTACTGTCAAAGAAATTTCCAGGGAATCCTGGTGACTGCAGATTCTGACTACTTGTCTGGGATGGAGCCTGGGAGTCTGCATTTCTAACAAGCTCCCAGGTGATGCTGAGGTTCCTGCCCATGGACCACATTTGGAGTACCTGGGCTTTAGACAGTTCAGGTGTGTAGTCCTCCATATTTGTATAAACATTTTTAGGGGACTTTCTGACAATGAGTATTTAAGTGTACTTCCTTGTATTGATTGCACTGAAGTCTGCCTTTTGTATACCCAGGTAATAACCATTCACCTGTTTCTTCCTGCTCAAGTTCTCTTCCTCATTGATGACCTTTCAAATAGTTCAAGTGTAGTCATACTCCTTCAGGTCATCTTTTCACAGGTTTCCAGCCTGCTGAGTTATGGACTCTTCCCTTTCCATCATTCCTTTTAATGTGCTGGGTATTCTGAGTCATCTGTTGTTCAGCCCCCATCTGAGAACAAAGTGCCCAGGACCCTGCATAGAGCTGTTCCTACACAGTAGAGTGAGAGCTGACTGACTTCTGTGACCACATACAGCGTCTCTGTTACAACAGAGGCCCAGCCTGGCAACTGCTTTTGGTTGAATGGTGGGGCAGCAAGAAACTGAAGGCACTGAGGCCTTGCTCAGTGTTGGTATGGGAACAGTGTATACAGCTCATTCTTCTAAGAAAGGCTGATGGTTAAGGAAGAAGAGTATGGGATGGCTGTTTGAGGCAAGTCTGAGTTGAGCATTTTTTCTTTTTCAGAATAATGGGGAGACATCCACTTGCCTAGAGGTCATGGGCAAAGATTCAGTGAATGACAAATCAGTGGGAAGAGACTGAGCAGACCAGAAAAGCAGGGTCCTTGAGAGAAGTGAGGCAACGGGACCATTGGCTCAAATCAAACTTCAGGGGACAGGACCACTGTTTTCAGGGGAGAGGCTGCATGAGCCCCTGATGACCCTAGTTTGGATCTTCATTTCTAGTTTGGAAATGTCACAGGGATCTTGCTGTCTGTTTTTCCTCTTTGATGTCTGCCTATCTCACCACTGCCAGAGTTGCTAAAGCTCATTAACCTTTGGTACTTCCGGTTACCAGAGAGGGAAATCTACAGGCCCTGCTCAGGATGGACTCAGCCCCCACCTGCCTCTTCGTCTGTCACCTGTTCTCCACCCCAGCCTGCCCCACCGTGCCTCACCCACTCTGCGCCCATCTGCACATCATCTGGGGACACAGTTCCTGTCCTTTCTTACCTTGGCCTTTGCTCATGCTGGCTCCTCTCCCTGCGCATCTTTCTCATCTCCCCTTCATCTGTTAATCCATTCCATTTTTTTCAAAACTGCATAAATGCCCCTTCATGAGAGATACTGTACTTGACCCTCCCTCTTTTCTATTAGAAGGTATTGCTCCTGTTTATTCTCATACATAGGAGTTACATATCTCAACCGGACACTGATTTTATTCTGCTTTCCATTATAGTTTCATTTCTTTCATCCTTTTTCATGGTTCTATCTGCCTTTCCCAGAGAATCGATCTGAGGCCAGTAATATCTTCATACCTCATCCAATGTCTAGTGCTGGCCCCATGAATAACAAATGCTGATTGAGCCTGACTAGGAGGTGGTGTAGTGGATAGAGCGTCGGACTGGGATGCAGAAGACCCAGGTTCGGGACCCTGAGCTTACCAGCTTGAGCGTGGGCCCATCTGGCTTGAGCAAAAGCTCACCAGCTTGGACCCAAGGTCACTGGCTCAAGCATGGGGTTGCTCGGTCTGCTGAAGGCCCGCGGTTAAGGTATATGTGAGAAAGCAGTCAATGAACAACTAAGGTGTCGCAACGGCAATGAAAAACTAATGATTGATGCTTCTCACCTCTCTTCGTTCCTGTCTGTCAGTCCCTATCTATACCTCTCTCTGACTCTTTCTCTGTCCCTGTAAAAAAAAAAAAAAAAAAAAAATGCTGATTGAATGGGAAATGAATGCAGGTGTTGAGGATTAGGATTTTTACATGGTAAAAGAGAGTATTCCCAAAGTGGAATGCATTTAAAGCCCTATTGGTTGAAAAGCTGCTGGTCATCAGCCATGAGCAAATGCTGGGCTACTTTAACTGTGATACTTGTTTTTAGTTTTCACTTTGATTTTTCCTAATGTTGGAAACCTGCAAGGTTCTATAATGTGAGTTTTAGCTGTTTGATTTAGGCATTCTTAGGGCAGATAGTTAATTTTGTTGTCATAACTTAAGTTGTATCCACAAATCCTTATTGGATTCTAGTATATTGAATTGGTGAAAATTTTATTTGTAATACGAGTATATTTTCCTTCTCAGTTTAGAATAACTGAGCAAAGATGGAGATAAAGTTATTGTTCCTGCTTTTTTAGCATATAACTTAAGTTACCAAAAGGTAACAAGTTTAACTGGACATGAGGATTGTTTCTATAATCACTATCTTAGGGGACCATGAGACTAACTGTATTTCTTTTTTCTTTTTAATTAAAAAAATTTTAATTACAGTTGACATACAATATTATATTAGTTTCAGGTGTACAACCTCATGATTAGACATTTATATAATTTAGGATTACCCCAATAAATCTAGTAACTATAGTTCTTTTGGTAATGAATATTTTCATTTTTTTATCTTGTTGATGTAATAACTTGATAGTTTCTATAAATTTAAATTCAGGTTGATTATATAATACTGTTTTATAAAAATAAAACAGACTTATATCTAGAAAGAAAGAATGAAAATTTTTACCCACAATTACTAGTTGAAATTACCAAAGTAGATTAATTGTATTGTTTTTAAAAAAAACAATTTTTAACACAATTTTTTATTTTGTCGATTTCACATGCATTTGTAAGAAATAATACACAGAGGTCCTATATTTCTTTGCTCAGTTTTTCACTGAGTAACATCTTACAAAACTGTATGTAGTGTAACACACACACACACACAATCTGTACAGTGTCACAAGCAGGATATCAACGTGGACACAATCTACCATTTTTAGGATTGTGATTTAACGTTGGGTTAGTTTTCAGCATGGATATTTAACATCTAGTGAATGTAATGAACATAGTCCAGATCAGTGGTCGGCAAACCATGGCTTGCGAGCCACATGCAGCTCTTTGACCACTTGAGTGTGGCTCTTCCACAAAATACCATGTGCGGGCGCTACCTCGATAAGGATGTACCTACCTATATAGTTTAAGTTTAAAAAATTTGGCTCTCAAAAAAATTTTAATCGTTGTACTGTTGATATTTGGCTCTGTTGACTGATGAGTTTGCCGACCACTGGTCCAGATTATTTTTGCATATTGCTACAAATACAATGCTCTGGTGAGTTCTTACCTTTTCAGACTTAACCCATTGAAATAATGTATACATAAATTACTTCACATTACCAAGAATCAAAGTATAAAATAATTCTAATTTCTTTAGTCTGACTTGTTTGAATACATTTCATTGATGAAACCAAATCAGAAATGTTTATTATTATTGTCCCTTGAAGTAAAAAGTTTACGTCTTGAAAGAAGTGAAGATTTAAAGCTGTCAAGGTAGTTTGAGGAATAAAAGTTGCAAAAAAGTCAGGATTTTGTGTTTGTGTACTGTGCCCATGTGCTGCATGTGGAAAATATCTTCTTTTATTTATGAAAAATTGCTTGTTTGGCCTCCAAGTGTTAAAATTCTCAGAATTGCAGGCCTAGGAGAGGGCTTTCAGTTTTGATGAATATAAAATAAAAATTAGTTTTCAACTGGAAAGAAATGCCTTTCACAATTTTTTTACGTGAAATATCTCCTCTTATGTGTAGATTAAATGGAGGTGATGTTATACTGCTCACAAAATTTAGGGGAAGTTTCATAGCTTCATATTCATTTTGAAATATCCCCTAATTTTTGTGAACAGTATATTTACTTAAAAGCCTGATGATTATGAAACTGCTTTTCCCAAAATTGAACATATCCCAGTAAAAAAAAACAAAATAAAAAAAATCTAATGTTTATTTATTTTAGAGAGACAGAGAGGGGGTAGAGAGAGAGAGAAAGAAAAAGAGAAACATAGACTTGCTTTTCCACTTCTTTATGCATTTATTGGTTGCTTCTGGTATGTGCCCTGACTGAAGCTCGAACTCATAACCTTGTGTATCGGGACGGCACTCTAACCAACTGAGCTACCCGCCAGGATAACATTTTTTGTGGTAGCATTTACTGTTTTTACAGTTCTTAAGCAAACAGATTGGACCATTACAGAGGCTTATCCCTGGTTTTCCTTCTGCTTCCCTATCTGCAGCCAGTCTCTTCCTCTGAGCGTTAGGTGAATATTGGCATCTCCAAGATTCTCTCTTCACCACTTTAAATTCCCTCTTTGAGTAGCCCACCCAATCATTGGGTAATTTTCTAGTTTATACTTGTACCCCTCGTCTCATTTACTGCTGGCCTCCGAACTTGGTCACTTGGATCTTCTCTGAGGGTCTTAAAATTTAAGTCTAACATAGAACTCATCACCCATCCCCTCTCCCATCTCCTCACTGGAATAGAAACATCTTGAGTGCAGACATGGTGTCCCCCACACCCACTGGCTCATATGAATGGAAAAATGAATGTTTCTAATGACATATGTCTGAGAGACAAACTTGATTCCTCCTTCTCCACTACTCCTGCTTCTGATCTGTTCCCAAGTCTGGTCAGTGTTGCTTCCTTAGTTGTTCTGAACCTGCCTGTTTCTTTCCAGCCCACCTTCACTACCTTTGTTCAGGTTGCTACCCTTTTCTACCTGGATTCCTTCAGCAGCATCTTTGTGGACTCCATGTCTGAAGTCTTGAACCCTCTATAGTCTGTTCTCCGTGCGACAGTCAGAAGGCTTGGTTTGAAAACTAGGTCCTGGCTTCTGTTCCTGGCACGACCAGCAGTGTTTGTACACGTGATCATTAGAGCTCAGACACTCTCGTTCCTGGGGGTGGTGCAACATGGGTTTGAGCACTAGAATGATATAGGGCTTTGGAAGCTAGCTTAGCCAATTACTAATTGTGACAGAACAAATCAAATCAGCAAACCTCTTCTGTTCCTAGTCTTTCTCTTTAAAGCAGGCTGATGCTCAAATCAGTAAGATATGCAGAGGTACTGATAGAGGAGCCAGCATGCTTGAAGGAGCTGTGTTATGTTACCCCTGTTCCGATTCTACTGTCTCTTATCTGGTTACCATACATACATTCGGTGTACCAGAACTCCTTATTTGAACAACATTCTCCTGTAAGCATCTTAAAACCAGAGGCTGATAATATACATGTTTGCTCAGACTAAGTAAAATTGAGAATTTCTAGTTCCCATGCTGTTCATCACTGGTTGCTAATAACTCTAGGCTTTCTCGTTTACAACAGTGAGAGCACTGGACCAATTGATCTCTATAATCATTCTTCCCTCACACTTATGACATAATTAAGAAAAAAATGACATAATTAATGAAATTGAAAGAACAAGCCTCAGTAAATCCACCTCCCTAATTTACTAAGTGACCGTTTTTTTGTTTTCTTCAGTCCTTGTTTTTATCCATGGATATTTTTGGCACTTACAGATAGTTTACGTACTGCTTTCTTTCCAAATGCGTTCGACTTTTCCCATGGTGCTGCACGCCTTGATGACTTCCGTGATACATAATATTCTGAGTGTTCCATAGAGTTCTCGAGCCTTCATTTACTTGGCCATTTTTCTCTTTTTAAACATTTACATATTACTGTTCAGCTTTAACTTTCTGTTCTCTAGTTTGAGTACTGGATTTACATATAGGAAACTCACAATTATCTAAAATAGTACAGAAGTAAAAACTAAGTAACTATTTATAGTCAAACATCCAGCAAACATAGATGACACTGCATACTCATTAGCCAGATCAGGAAACAGCTGTCCGCAGGGCTGTGCTGATCTGAATTGTAGTCCCTGGGCTGGGAGCAGATGGCAGAGCTTTTAGAAAAGCCCTGAGAGTGGATGGTCAGGCTGGGATCTGCTGAATTCAGGTTAAGATTGGATCAGAAGATTCTGACTTCCTTGAACTAATAAATTATAAAGTGCTTAGTAATGACCTTAACTTTTTTTTATTATACCCAATATATTTCTATTTTAGAGAAAAGCTCTTCACCACCATCCCTCTTGTGTTCTCCTCCCACCCCCGGCACAATGTCCTAACCTCATGACTAAGATAGGTTTATGTGTATATATTCAGGGCTTATGCGTAAATGTCATGACATCATGTTGCAGCAACAACTTTTCTTCTTTCCCAAGTGAGAGAAGGGGAAACGTACAGACTCCTGCATGTGTCTGGACCAGGATCCACCTGGCAACCTGGTCAGGCACCAATGCTCTGTCATCTGGGGCCGTGCTCCCAACTGAGCTATTTTTAGCGCTTGAGGCAGAGGCTACATAGAGCCATCCTCAGCGGGACCAGTGCATTTGAATCAATTGAGCCATGGCCGTGGGAGGGGAATTGGGTGTAGAACGGGGAGGGGTGGAGAAGCAGATGGTCACTTTTCCTGTTGTGCCGTGACCAGGAATCAAATTGGGACATCCACACACCGGGCCAACCCTCTACCACTGAGTCAGCTGGCCAGGGCTATGTAACAGCAGCAACTTTTTTTGTTTTTTAAATTCTTTTTATTTTATTCATTTTAGAGAGGAGACACAGAGAGAGAGTGAGAGTGAGAGAGAGAAAGGGGGGAGGAGCTGGAAGCATCAACTCCCATATGTGCCTTGACCAGACCAGTGCAGGGATTTGAACTGGCAACCTCAGTGTTCCCAGGTCGACTCTTTATCCACTGCGCCACCACAGGTCAGGCGACAGCAGCAACTTTTAAACACCCTAATCATCACCAAGTATAAGTCATTTAAAGGGAATTTTGAAGTACATATAAGATCCCTTACATGTGGAATCTGAAAAGAACAAACTCAGAGAAATAGCAGAGTTGGGGTTACCAGGGATGGAGGTGGGGGAACTGGGGAGGTGTTGTTCCAGTTGTGAGATTAACAAGTGTGGGGATGTAATGCACAGCATGGTGTTTATAGCTATTAATACTTCCTCATGTATTTGAATGTTGCTTAGAGAATAGATCTTAAATGTTCTCACCACACAAAAGAAACAGTAAGTATATGAAGGGATGAGGATTGTAGCTAACACTGTGGTGCTGATCACTTTGCAGTTCCTTAATGTATCAGATCAACACGTTGTGTATCTTAAACTTGTACAATGTTAAATGTGAGTTATAGCTCAATAAAGTTGAAAAATAAATTTTTTAAAATGCAATCAAAATGTAAAATCAATATGAAATGTTCTAACTACAATAAAACACCAACCTATAGAATTTCTTCTACATGTTTATACTGAATTATGTAGCCTAAAGTCACTTTCTTACTTTTTTTAAAGTGATAGTCATGTTTTATTTATATACTGAGCGATATTCAAACATTTTTATTTTTATACGCCTGTTAGCTCTAAATATGTTTTAAAAGTGGATACTTGCCAATAACCTTATTCTTCTAACAAAGATCTTTTTTTTTCTTAGCAAGGTCAGCATTGGACACACCTGCACGTTGTAAGTATTTTGCCCCAATAATTCGCAGGGGGATTATTTTGTGTTTTTTTTTTCCTTAGGCATATGAGAACTTATATTTGAACAATGGAGATAGTTCAGTGTGAGCAAAAACTGATTTATAAATTGCTTTCTGAAGTTGTAAGCATGCTCTTTGATTGAGCAGCCCAATATCCTTGGTATTTACTCATAATGGTTTGTTTAGTTAGTGTTTTTAGCTTTAGTATTAAAAGTACAGAAAGTGTGTAAAAGGAAAACTAGTACGTGAGCAGATTATTCAGTGATGCATTTGTAACCAATTGCTGTGCAAAACCTACCCCCATCCTGAATTTAAAAAGTAAACATAAAAATGAGGTAAAATATACTTACCATTATCAAGATCATAGTATTTGACTAATTTATGTCAATTATTAGCTTGCCTTCCTGGTGCTTTTTGTTTTTTGTTTTGTTTTGAGGCTCTTTGAAACCCCTGGGGGGCGGGGGGGATCAAGCCCTAGTGTGTATTTTAGGATCTGTAGATCGCTGTGATTTATGTCATTCTCTTATGGTTTGAGATTTGAAACAAACTGATTCTAGAATCTGTTAACATTATTTCCTTTTTTTTTTTTTTACCAAAGCCACGAAACCTCCCAGGTACAAATGCGGAATCTCAAAAGCTTGCCCTGAGAAGCATTTTGCCTTTAAAATGGCAAGCGGAGCAGCCAATGTGGTGGGACCCAAAATCTGCCTGGAGGACAATGTGTAAGTGTGTGTCCATTTGGAAGTATAAGTTGCGCTATAAAATTATAGCAGACTGAACCTGAGTTTAATGGATCTTTTGAAAAGGATTCAGCCATGTTTTTTTCTAAAGAAAAGTGATTTCAGTTTTCATTACACAATTATTTCCCTCATGCCTTTGAGCATTCTTCAAAGTTCTTAAATTTCATATGTGAGAGTGACTTGAGAACACAGTGTTGATCCAAGTGTGTGGTGAGATGAGGGGTTTCCCCAGTAAATTCTCTCGATCTGCACTGTGGCGGCCAGAGACCCATGCAGCTACTTCATTTTAATCCTTAAGTTGTAGGAAAACGTTAATTCATTTAAAGTAGTTGAAAGTTCAGTTCCTCAGTCACACGGGCCAAACTTCAGGTGCTCAGTAGCCACACGTGGTCCGTGCCTGCCAACCTCAACAGCACAGAGAATGAGTATTTCCATCACTGCGAAATCCTGGCTCAGTGATCTTTAACCTTTTCATCTCACGATACACATAAACAAATTACCAAAATTCTGCAGCACACAAAAAAATTCGTTTTTGCTAATATGACAAAAAAAAGTATAATTTTTATTCATTATGACTATTGTTGTGGTCATTTTGTTATTTGACAATCTAAGGGAAAAGAGGTCAGTGCCCCTGACTGAAGAGTCAGGTAGCGCATGTTTTAAAAAATTCTTGCTGCACACCAGATGAAAATCACTGTCCTATTGGATAGTCGTGCCAACACCTTTCCTTTTAAATGTCGGGGTGCTGCTGTTGAAGTGTGAGGTAGTCCAGTAATGACTAGAAACCATTGTGGGTCAGAGCCGCTTGCCACTCAGCTAGCTGACTGGGTCCCTATATCGAGATGCTCTTAGCTCTTAGATTCTTCACTCTCCTGCCTCAGTGTCAGCTGTCACTTTTTCAAATTCCTGCCTCTGAAGTCACAAAACCTACTTGGAGTCGGCTGCTTTTAATCTGCGCTTGCTTAGAAAATTAGATACAAGAGCTTATTTAAACTTCTTGTGAAATAATGAATATGCCATTGATGGCGAGAATGAAGAGCAAGGTCATTTTACAGGTAGCAGCGAGGAAACTGGGCCATCTCTCCCAGCGGTTCATGTGTCTTTTTAATAGAAAAGCTTTTAAATATTTCTCTTTGCCCCTTTTCAGTTAGCTATGGCTGGTTCTGTTGCCCCTTCTAATCACACTTTCCTTCTAAAGTTCACGGCTTGAGCTGAGCTAGGTCTTTGTCCGGTTCCTGACTCACTTGCTTTCCTTTCCCTCATGCTAATGACCCATTGTCAGTCCTCAGTCTTCTGGTTTCTCATAACAGTTCTTTTTTACTGAATTATGTAGAAAAGCACTTGGATTTTAGTTTGTAGATCTTAAAATAATACCCTTTCTATTAACTTAGAATTTCCCTGTCTGTTTGGCTAGAGAGGCCCCAAGTTTGATTTTAAATAGTAGGAAGAAAGTTCTCTTAGCACACCTAGCCCATGGTCAATTGTCTTTGGAGAGCCCCTCTACCCACTTGAAGTATGTACGTTTTAATGCAAAGAAGAAGAAAACAAATTCTTCATTAGCAGGCTTTCTATGTACAGATTATATAGGTCAAAAAAAGAAAGAGAATATGTAGGCCAAGGAGTTGAGTGAAATAAGTCCTGGGCTCAGAGGCAGGGGATCCTGTTCTGGCACAGGGGGAATCTCATGTCTAGTTTGTGTTTCAGTTTTCTAACCATAGCGTTCAAGCAGGCCGCCTGCTCATCTGCATTTCAGGTGGCATTTCGCCATCCCTGTGAGAGATTAATCATTGGTGGGATTTTATAGCAAGGCCTCAGGTCATGAAATCGAATCTTTAATAAAGGGCTCTCCAGGCATCCCCAGTGGAGAAACTTCAAGGACCCGCATTTCATCCACTACCTCCTGTTTCTGTACTGGAAGTTTTCCCATCAAGAAGATTAAAGACAGAGCACGAGTTTCCTTAGCATAATTCATCCCCTACGTGGTTATTGAGCATGGTTCCTGCTGTCATGAACTCACAACTAGAAGGGAGGACCGATGTTTAAGTGGTAAATACCAGTGCATTGCACGCTGTGCACAGATGCAGGGGGTGCCTGTTGGGGTAGAGACTGAGATAAAGTTGAGGGGTCCTGCTTTAGAGTCAGTGAATGAAGGAACAGTTTGTCCAGCATGGTGATGTTTAGTCTGAGAACGGAAGGGTAAGAAGGAAGACAGCCAGTGAGAAGTAGGAGAAGAACATTCTAGAAGGAAGGAAGAACATGCTCAAAGGCCCCAAGATGGGAAAGATTTGGAGAGAATTGAGTAAGAGCCAGGCCATAGGTGAAGGGATTGAGAAGTACAAACTGGTAGTTACAAAACAATCACAAGATTGTAAATAAGACATAGGAAATACAGTCAGCAATAGTGTAATAACTGTGTATGGTGCCAGGTGGGTACTGGAAATATCAGGGAAACACTACGTAAAGTGTCCGATTATCCAACCGCTGTGCTGTACAACTGAAACCAGTGATTTTCAACCTGTGTGTTGCAAGAATTTTTTGAAACATGCCGTACCTGGCTGTTTATTCAGGGGCAGTGACCTCTTTTCCCTTACCTTGTCAAATAAAAAAGTGACAACAGCCAACACAATAGTCATCAGGTGTCAGTGCCCTGATTTTAGAACCATAAATGTACATGTCATATGATAGAGTTGCATCTTATTGATCAGGTCACATAATAAGATTGTGTCTGATTGGTTAATTTATGGTACCAGAAATCCTAATACATGAATATAGATGCATAATGTTTTTAAAAGTCACTTTGGAGCTAAAGGGGTAGGTAATTACTATTATTATTATTTTTGTAAGTCATACATTTTTTTGGTAAAAATTTTACCTTTTTTCATCACATGAACAAAAAAATAAATTTTGGGGTGTGCCACAATATTTAATTAATGTTTATGTGTCCCATGAGATGAAAAAGGTTGGAAATCTCTTCCTTAAACCAATACAAAATAAAATTGAAAGAAAAAATAAAGAACAAGGCCAGTAGGAACTTGTAGACCACGTACGTCGTAGGTAAAGGGTTCAGATATTTTTCTAAGGGCTTTGAGAAGTCGTTGACAGTTTTCAAACTCTGGCGTGTCATGATTTCATTTTTATTGAAGAAAAATGCTGAGTGCTGTGTAAAATGAGTAGCGCAGTGAATGAGGGATGCCGTGGAAGGCCAGGCCAAGTGCTGCCACAGCTCCTGGCACTGGCCCCCCACCCCGCCCCGCAGCCTACTGTGCATGTGCGCTCACTGAAATATATAAGTAGATACGAAAAGCACATAAGTAGACATTTTAATATTTTTCTTCATGTGTTCCGAGTACATGCAACTCACTTTGGAGACTATTAGGCCAGATCAGTGTTTCTTAGTAGGGGGGGATTTTGCTCCCAAAAGACATTTGTCAAGATCTGGAGGAATTTGGGTTGTCGCAGTTGTGGGGGCCAGAGATCTTGCTCTTAAACATCCTCCAGTGCCCAGAAAAGGCCCTCCACATAAATTATCAGGCCCGTAATATCACAGACTGAGTTCAAGAAACCCAAATACAGACAAAAGGCAGTAGTTAGGATTAGGGTTCTTGCCATGGTTCTAAGGATAAATATATACAGTCAAGATACGTATTATGGAGATTAAGATGGATTTTATTAGTTAGAAATAGAAAATCCTGAGTATAAACATAAAAGGTGTCACACAACAAAATTGTAGCTTCTTTTTCTTTTGTATTAGAGAACCCACAACATTTATTTACGTTCAAGGTGTAGCTTTCATTGTAGACATAGAGTCATTTGATTTCTGTTTATATGAAGATGATATTAGGAATAATATTTCACCTTTTATTATATAATCCTAATATTTATATAAGACTAAATAGCAGACTGTTTTGAGGGGCAAAAAGTGAAATCAGCAAATTATATAAGTACCTATATAATTATTTAAAATGTAAAAATTTAAAAATGTAAAAACCATTTTAAGCTCATGAGTAGTAAAATAATACAAAATGAAACCCAGCGGGTGGCCAGCTTTGTCCACAAGCTGTAGTTTGTTAAACCTGCTCTAAACTCATCATTTAGGAAGGAGTAGCTAGAACATGTAGTAGGTGTTTATATCAAAGCTATATTTGAAGCTATAGATTCTCTCTCTAGATCATACCATCATTTTCTTATTTTTGCCTAGCGATATGGAGGGGTAGTGGAGCAGGGTACCTTCATATTTATGAAGGATAAAGGAAAATAGTTAAACTTGTGTTAGTAAGAGTGACGACTAATATGTACACACTTAAAACCTTGTTAGTTATGGTTTCCCGACTGAATTTGTTTTAAAAAATTGGTAAGCTGCTACCCTCTTGTGGGAAGCCAATGTCATAGCGCTTCTTTGTGGCTGTTATTTCTTTGCTCCTAAGACACAGCAGCAAACCGAGATGAAGGATCTTTACTTGGAGAAGACATTGACAGTTATAAATGTAACAAGTTATAGCTATTGCCTATTAATATCAATAATAGAGTTTACTTACATATATCTGAAAGGAGCAGAGCAAATGCATTTTGAAGCTTCTCTCCTCTGTTGTGTATCAGACTTGTTTGACCTGCCTCAGAGCTAGTCTTGCATATGCAGAAGACAGTTCTATGCTTGTTCACACATAAATTTTAGAAAGTGACAGGGAAAATTATGAAGGCAGATATGTGACCAGTGCAGGTAGATAAATACTTAAATGCTACTAACCTTTTAGAAGTCAAATTTTTATACTTTTCTTTTTCCTAATACATTGCAGTTTTTTTAAAACTTTTTGAGATCACAAGCAGCTGCAAAAATGGTGCAGAAAGGTCCAACATACTCTACTCTTCACCTGTTTTCCCAATGGTTTTTTGTTATGTAATTTTGTACAATATCAGCACCAAAATGTTGGCGTTGGTACAGTGTGTGTTTAGGTCTGTGCCATTTTATTGTAAGTAGATCCATGTAACCATCACAGCAATTAAGAAGCATAATTATTTCATCATCACAAAGATCTCTTTCTTACCACCTTGTTCTGAGTCACCCCTACCACGTCTGGCCCGTGGCAACCACTGATCTGTTTGTTATTCCTCTCATTGTGATGGTTTGAGAATGTTACATAAATAAAATCACGCAACCTGTGAGCATGGAGATTGGCTTTTCTCACTGGGTATAATGCTCTTGAAATACTGGTGGCTTGTTGATAATCTGCCCCTTTCCCATTGCTGAGCAGTATTCTATGGAACCGATGTACCACAGTTGATGTATCCATCACCTGTTGTCTTCAGCCAAACAGTTTCTGTTATTTTCAGTGTTTGGCTGTTACCAGTAAAGCTTCTATGAACAATCATGTAAGGTGTTTATGTGGACATACACTTTTATTTATCTTCCATAAAGTGGCTAGGAACTGTGGTTGTGTGGCAAATGTGTGTTTAATTTTGTAATAAACTGCCAAATATTTTTCAGAGTAAGTGCACCATTTTACATTCCCACCAGCACATGTGAGGTCTAGTTTCTTTGTATACTTGTCCGCATTTGGTATTGTCACTTTTTTTAAAATTTTTACTATTCTAATAGGTAGGTAGTGTGATATCTCAATTTCTTTTTCTTATGGCTAGTAATGTTGAACATCTAATACTTGTTAATATGTATTTCTGTTTGTGAAATCTTATTTAAGAACATTGCTTTAAAGGTATCAGCTGTTCTCTCTGACTTAGTAGAGACCGTTTTATCTCCTCTACAGTAGTAAACAATTATACATATATACTATTTCAACATTTTTGGGGGGAATAATTTCTTTGAAATATGTTTGTGTAATATCTAATTCTAAATTTGTCTTGACTTTTTCCCCTTCAGTTTAATGAGTGGTGTTAAGAATAATGTTGGAAGAGGGATCAATGTTGCCTTGGTAAATGGTAAGAATGATTATTTTAGCTATGGATGTGTTCAGTGGGTATTCCTGTGCTCCAAAGTCACTGTACTCTCACATCAAGGGATCAGGCCAGAAAGTGTCACTCTCGACATTAAAGCCCAACTCCTTCCTGACTACCTCCTGGAAAAGAATCCAACTATAGGTGGAGACTTCATGCCTGAGTATTTATAACGTGCTTTCTTGGAAACGTCCAGCTCCTGTGGCAACGAGTACAGAGCTTCCCATGGGATTGTAAGGGAACTTCCAGTCTAAGGTTAAATCCATGAGTCCTCACTGAAAATTTTGGAATCCTAGCATATAAAGATAGGTGGATGTGAGGGAGAAGATGTAGAAGACAAAGGGTGATGGACTGTTAGATTGGATGGGGGAGGAATGAGTATGAATTAATTATAACTTTTCAATATTTGTCCATATTTTTCTGACACGTTTGTTATAGTAAGTTTATTGAACCCTGAACATCTTAAGTATTCATGCAAAATCAAATCTGAAAATATAAACCCATGAAGTGAGGCCTAACTGCCCTCTGACCTTTACTTTTTTGTATAAAACTGACCCTGTAGAGATGTAGGGTGATACATCCACATCCACCTCCCCCGGTCTGTATTGTAGGAAAATATATTTTACTCTTTTCACAACACAACATGAGGTAAATTTTGGTATTACTCCTTTATTTAGTCTTAGGTAAAAGTTTCCGTACCTATTTGTCTATTTAATTGCTAGTAAAAAATAGATCTTCATAGGAAAATAAGTGTAAATTTTATTAAAATGTTTACAATGGCTAACTTTGAATTGGAAATGTGTGCAGTCAATTGTGAATTTCTGTGTGCTACTCCTTGACCAACAAAGGCTAGCAAGAAAGTCCTATCCAAAAATTACCCTTTAGAAATAGAATTCAGACTCCTGATGTTCAGATTTTAGGTCTTTCTTAAGATAATTTACACCAGTTATTGACTAGGAATATTTGTTTTCTATAGTGTAGAGGACATTTCATTTGCATAATTTGATCAGAATTCATTCTTTTTTAGGAAAAACAGGAGAAGTATTAGACACTAAATATTTTGACATGTGGGGAGGAGGTAAGTCTAACTAATGGGCAACTGCGCCATTGCATTGACTTGTCAATGACCTCAATATAATGCGGCTCATTGATTAGGCCCAGTGGCGCCACTTTTGTATTCATTCTCTTTCTCTTATTTTCACTCAGTGTCAGCCATATTTATGTGATCCGTCATATTATATATAAGATTTTATAAATTTCTTTTATTTATTGATTGATTTTAGGGAGAGGGAAACCTCCTTTTGTTGTTCCACTTATTGATGCATTCATTGGTTGATTCTTGTATGTGCCCTGACCAAGGATCAAACCCACAACCTGCTATATCAGGACGATGCTAAAACCAACTTAGCTATCCAGCCAGGGCTGTATATATAGCTTTTTATTAAATTGTTTGTGGTATATAATTAAGAATAATGATATAAAAGTTGAGATAAAATACGAGTCCTCGTTTCTGCAGAACAACTAATTCAAAGCTTTGGGCTCCTTTAAGTTTCTATCTGAAATTGTAAAAAGGAAAAAAAGAATAAATAATTTCAAGATGGGCATAACCAAGCCTTTGGAATTGAATAGTTCATTTATATATGATTTATCATCTCAAAAATAAATCATAACCAGGATTATTATTAAAATAGATAAATATCTGAGAGAAGGAATAGAATTTTCTTTCTAGTTTATTGGACAAGTATCTTTTGTATTTGGAAGTCCCTTGGGAACAGGTGGCAGTCACTCACCAGCATGCAGAGACAAGGAGCTGGCATCTTGATAAAGAATGCTGCATTCCCCTGCCCCCAAAGAGATGTCACCCTCAGCTTTGAAGGAAGACCAACACTGACTCATCTTCTGATTGTTCTCTACGGTGAAGGTCTGGGAAATATATCAGCACCTCCCCATCCATCTAACATCCTGTCTAGCAAGCAACAGCTCTAGACTCCCTGAAATGTGTGTTACGAGTTTTCATGCTTGACCTATGGTGACGCAGTGGATGAAGCATCAACATGGAATGCTGAGGTCATTGGTCCACAACCCTGGGCTTGCCAGTCAAGGCACATACGGGAAATACAAGAAGCAACAATGAATTGTTGATGCTTCCCATTCCTCCACTTCCCACCCCCGTCGCCACCACCTGCCTTTCTGTCTTGGCCAGATGCTCAGTTGGTTAGAGTGTCATCCCGAAGCACAGTGGTTGCTGGTTCAGTCAGGGCATGTACAGGAACAGATTGATATTCCTGTTTCTCTCTCTCCCTCTCCCTCTCTCACTGGAATCAATACATAAAAAATTTTTTAAAAGTTTTCAGACAATTCAGCTTTTCTAATATTTATTTAGCTTTAACAAGACACCATGAATTATTTGTACTTAAATGAGATTAGAACTTTTCATAGCTGCCAAAACTGTGTAAACATTCAAATGCTACCATCAATTTTAGATTCTAAAGCATAATTGGTCTTACCATAAATGATTACATAGAAACGCTTAAACAAGATGATGTTGGAAACAGTCATTTAACCAAAAACTGTTATTCATTACAGATAGATTCATCACTGCTGAAAATACTCCTTCTGTTAAAAAAATAATTTCAGTTTACTGCCATCTCTACATTTAAATGGAAGTGATGTGTTAGCTGCCTTGTTATGTACTTTCTGAATGAAAAATGCTATTTTGAGTAAATTTGAAGTAACCCAGTTTTGACATAGTGTTAGATTTGGGGGTTGTTCTAGATGTAAAATGATTTGTAGTACCTGGTCTTTCTCTGCATTACCAGTTTGTAATCACTGAGGTAGTTTGTTTTGAACCTCGGTACACTAGATGGAGGCAGACAGTGACTAGTATTTGCCGTGATTAGTTTGGCTTTTAATGATGACCTAACTTACATTCTTCCCTTAGTTTCTAGTAAGTAGATATGCCCAGAAATCTCTTAAATTGGTGCGTGTGTGTGTATATATATGTATATACATTTATATATTTTTTAAAACTCAGATCCTCTTGTGAATTGGATAAAATTTATGTATCCTTTTTTTAGAGAACTTCCCATGGCCTTGGCTGGTTAGCCCAGTCAGTTAGAGTGTCATCCTGAAATGAAAAGGTTTGAGGTTCAGTCCCTGGTCAGGGTACAGACAAGAAGCAACCAATGAGTGCACAACTAAGTGGAACAACAAATGAATACTTCTCCCCCACCCCTTCTTCTCTCTGTCTCTCTAAATTCAATCAATAATAATAATAATAAATATATTTTAAAAAATAAAAGTACTCATACACAAAAATTTACATAAATTGAGGGAGTTCATGAGCCTTTCTTTGGCTCCCCAAGTGTCTTACTTTAATCATGAGTAATGCTTTACATAACTTTGCTCTGGGTTTTTCATTTACCCTCTGGAATATCCATGCAAAGGACAGGTTAGATGAACCAGGATTGGAAATTTTAAGTTGATGGTGGAATCATATTGAGGAATGTTGGGCAGATAAAATATAATATGCTCACTTTGTTAAAGATGGTGCTGCCCACATGGAAGCCCGTCACCCAGGGGATGTTATTTGCCCTTATGCTTGGGATGGGTGTGGGGGAAAGGCTGTAATGTAAGAAGTCCGGGTCGTTATAGCCTAAGGCTTAGTTTTAAGAGTAAACTTTTCCCCACACCCTTGGCTGATTGGATGATGTGGGGTGGTGCACTCTCATGAGGAGTCCCATTATGCCTCAGATGGGTGTCTTGGTATCAGAGACTTCCTTGTTTGTGTAATTGGATTGAAGGTTTTGATTTTGCACTATAAAGTGGGACAGACTAGTAGCTTGCTGGCTCTTGGTTCCTGAGGTAAGTATTAGACAGGAGAGCAGATTAAGGCCACATGGAGGCCAGGAGAAGCAGCCAAGATGGTGGAATGCTGAGGAAGAAGCCAGTTTGTGCAGAGAGAAGGAGATGGGGAACAGAGGTGAATAAGTCTGGTGAGCTAGAAACCTTTTGATTCTAGGAAACTCAGGTAAGTCAGTAGCTTTGTGAGCACCGAATGAGTGAGTTTTAGAGCCCAGTGTGTGTTTTTGCTTGCCCGCCGGGTGCAAGCTAGAATTAAAGCTGATGGCTCACCAGTTTTTGGCTTCGTTGTTTTATTACCGTCTGTTCGAATCTAATGCGAACCTGCATGGGCCAGGCTGCTGTGATGGTGGCCGTGGCTACTGGCTTTACAAGGAACAAACTTAATTTTTAACATATTCATAAGATTTCTCTTTTGTTTACATTGGAACTTACCAATTTATTATGTTATTAACTTTACATATTATCATGATGGTTACTCAGTGATTTAAAAAAAACACTCAGTCTTTTCTTTTTCTCTAGATGTGGCCCCATTTATTGAGTTTCTGAAGTCCATACAGGATGGGACAATAGTCCTAATGGGGACGTATGATGATGGAGCAACTAAGTACGTAAACTTAAAAAGCTATCCAACCTTTTTGAGCTATAATTTATATCAATAAATACATTTTCATTGAAAGAAATTTCTAAAGTAGAAGAGAGTTCCAGATAAACACTATTAATTTCTTCGTTGGTTTCCTTCTATCTTCCTAAGTATTCATTAGGCATATGTTGTGAACATAGGATCACATTGTGCCTAAAGTTAGTTTTACTCTTTTATATGCTGCTGTTTAGTGACTGTGCATTGTTCTCCCTGATATTAATGCTCCCTGATAGCATTTTTTTCATGCTTCATCCCTGAAAGTTGACCCACCTTTATTTAGAAGGTCCTTGTTGTTGCCATGTTTTAAGTATTAAAAATGTTTTGATAGCATCATTTTACATAATTTTTTTCACTTTTAATTATGTCCTTTGGGTAAATTTCTAGAAGTGAATTAATTATGAAAGAATAAGTAAGATATATTTTTCATAAATTTTAATAGATGGTAGTTTGTAACTTTTTACTTAAAACTGTGGATGTTGTAAAAATTTAGAAAATTCAGAAATTCACAAAGAAAACGAAATGCACTTCATCTCCTGACTCAACGATGACTATTGATAATATTTTAGTTTCCATCTCTAGATTTATTAATGTACATATTTTCTTTATCTTAAGCATTTGGAATGCCAGCATTTCTTTGTATGGTGAATATTTTTCCATATCATTAAATCTTTTTACAAAATTGTTCATGTCTGTGTGATATAGGTGTTAAAAATGTCTCATGATTTAAAATCTCTAAAAAAATACTGCTAAACTTTTAGGCTCTTGCCTGACCTGTGGTGGTGCAGTGGATAAAGCGTCGACCTGGGAACACTTAGGTCGCCAGTTCAAAACCCTGCACTGGTCTGGTTAAGGCACATATGGGAGTTGATGCTTCCAGCTCCTCCCCCCTTTCTCTCTCTTTCTCTCTCTCTCTCTCTCTCTCACTCTGTGTCTCCTCTCTAAAATGAATAAAATAAAAATAATAAAAAAAAAACTTTTAGGCTCTTTCCAATTTTCCTATTTAGAGAAATATATATATATATACTGTCTTAAATTTTTTTGAATATTTAAGATAAATTTTTTTTGAAGTAAGGTTGAATTAAAGGATGAGCACAATTTAAAAAAAATGATTTTTAAAGTTTGGACTCATTTTATATGTCTTTCATAAGTTTTATGACACTGATTGTTAATTTTTTAAACATTTCCAAACTTAAAAGTTTTGGAAAGGAATCTTATTTTAACATGTCTTTCTTTGGTTATTGGTAAGATTAGATTTTTTTTTAAGTGTTTTTAGCTTTTTCTTATAAATAGTCTTTCATTTGACCATTCAGGTTGATTCTTATTGATTTGTAAGCCCCCTTTATATATTAAAGATATTAACCACTTCTCATATTAAAATACACATTTTGCACATTATTTGCCTTTAATTGTATTGCTTATTGTGCTTTTTGACTTTTAAAAATTTGGACTGATTCTTATGTAATCATTCTGTGGATTTTCCTTTTTAGTTTTTCTACTTTTATACTTCAGAAGTATTTTTTCATCTCAAATTAGATATTTTGTAGATTTTTTTACTTCCAGTGATTTTATTGTTTTCATGTGTTTTTAAAAATCCACTTGTCATTTTTCATTAGTGACTTATCACGCCTATTCTATTCATAGAAAGTTCCAAGGGAATCTAGCTGTTTCAAATGTAGATTTTACTTTGTTTCTAGAAGTTCTATTCATGATTTATGACTGCTTCAATAAGATATTATTTCATTTTTAAGAATAACTATTTTATAAACTAAGTGTACTTAATGCTTTTCTAGTGGGGCCAATTCCCATTTAATAATCTTATTTCTCAAAAAAAAAATCTTTCCTATGATACTATTTTGGATGATATTTTATCAAGAGTAAAAATACATTACTTACAGATTTTAATTAAAAAGGCTTTCACCTACAAGTTCCACACAGCAGTATGATATTTGTTATTGGTTTTTTATATATGTATTTAATGTGTAGCTACATTATTGCCAATTTTTATTAAGAAAGCAGTGCCACTTTATAAATGTTTCTAAGCTGAAATAGTTCATTATGCCTTTTATCTGGTTCAACTAAAGATGTATTACATTTATAGTTCAAAGGTTAAATAAAACTGGCATTATAACCATGGTAATTTTTCTAAATAGAACTAAATAGAATATCATAGGCTTTCCTTATCAAAAAACAAGTAACTTGCTATTTGTGTTTGCTGAGAGATGAGGATATTTCATGGATAATCTGAGATTTTAAAGTTTATTTTAAAAAAGCCTTTCTTATCTGTATAGGTACACATAACCTCTCCTTTCCCTCAGATTATTTCATTATTATACCTGCTATACATCAGACCTGTTCCCTTTCTGCTAATAATAAAAGTAGCCATACCTGTGAGAACTAAGGCAAGGATGATGTTTTTTCCATAGCAATTTATTGATGTTCATACATCAAATGCACCAAAAGCAGCCTAAGAGCAGGGTTCAACCTGGAAGGCAAAAGTAGACATCTAAAATTTGATGTCTTTACACTTGGTCAGTTCTGTGCACTTAAATTATTTCAGCATTGCATGAATTTTCAGTTTAGAGTACATAAATATAGTATATCAAGTATTTCCCTCTTTTAAACACAGGCGAATTAAGTCATAGATATCATGTCCTTTATATAGAAACAGACTAACAATCCTTGAGGGGCCATCACATCTGTTGAATATTGCAATACATAACCATGTATCTTGGCAGATGTCTGAACATTTGAAATGATTCATCAGTTGTCGTGTACCCATTCTTACATGAGAATGAAAAGCTCTGTTGTGCTATGGCTTTTCCTTGCGTAGGCTGCTGGATTTTACCTCCAAAGGAGTAGTTTATTCTTTGCTTGTCCCCACGGGAGCTGAGAGGGTAAATGTGTGTGCCTGGCTCTCTGAGATAGGGAGTAGCTATGCGTGTGGATTAGGGAAAGCAGAGCTCTGTCTCTGTGGCTGGTCCTTTCTGATGCATGTGTCTGCCATGGGCAGCGAGCCCCTGGGTTGTGCTCTGAACTTCAGCAGAACAACTGACTGGTCTCCATCGCAGCCCTTCCCAAAGTGTAAACAGAGGAACCCCAGTCCTTTAAAACCAATGATCAAGTAAGTTTAGAGGTGACACCTGATATTTTATACCTTTTTAGGGGCTTTTACAATAAAAGGCTCTGAAGTTCTACCCCAAAGAAACGTCTTTATCCTTGTTTATCCCAGTGTTTGTTGATTTTAACCATGGAGCACATTTTGAAAATGAAACAGGAAAAGAAAATGTACATTCAAGAAAACTTTAGGGAATGCAGGTCTCAAGTACTGCCTACTTTCCATCTAATCTCCCTCTAAAATAAGTTGGGGTTTTTTGTGTGTAATAAGAAATATAATAGTTTGAGTCAGCAAGCTAAAACATGCTAATGTAGTTCTCTTTTGGGAGGGGACACTGTCACGTCAGCATTGGACCTCCGTGATGTGTGTAAATGACGACTTGGAGTCAGGGATCTTTAGGGCCTGGCTCCCTGGAAACCTCTCTGTGAATTCTTCAGCTGAGCTGCTCTCATCGTAAGGGTGCTGCGACCCTTCTCATTTCTCTAATTGAAATACAACAAAACAGAGAACTGTTCTTAAGTAAGTGATACAACCTCAGGTTGTCTCCCTCTAAATTCTGCCAAATATCCCTTCACTTGGACAAAAGGAACAATGAAACAATAAGTATGTTTCCTCAAATCATTCAATACCTCAAGTAGTTGAAGCTAAATGGCATTTCTTTTTCAGTCTTCTCTTTTTTCAGGCTCAGTATGTACAGCTCTTTTAACCTTGAATCACATTAAGTTTCTGGGTTGTTTTACCCTCCTGGCTGCATTTCTTGGGCGTTCTCTGGTTGATGATTGTCTCTTAAATTGAGTGCCCCACATCGAACAGCGTGTTCCAGATGTGGTCTGGCCAGTCCAGGGTACAATGGTGAGGCTAGCTTACTATGTTGTAGAGACTAAATTTTCTGAATATTCATGCAGACTTGTATTATATTAGTTTTCTTTCAACAGTCACATCACATTTTGTCCCATGAGTTTTTGGTCAAGTTAAATTCTCAGATCTTCTCATTTGAGCTTAAGGTTTTGTCTTTTAACCACTGCCAAGTGAGGTCTTTCTTCCCATTCAGAACTTGATTTTATTTCATTTAAACGAAGGACTTCATATGCACATATCCTTGTTCAATTTAATTTTCCTGATTTGGGCCCATTTGGCCTTGATTCTGACATTTGTCCTGGGAAGTTTCCATGATCCAGGCTTTGCACTCTCTCCAAACTTGTTCTTATGTTCAAATCGAAGTCATTGATAAAAATGTTTAGCCAGGGCAGGGTGCCACCCTGCTAGAGGCCTCCTGCAAGGGATCTGTTAATCAAGTGCAGAAACTGCTTTTCAAACAGCTGCCAATGGCCCCTAATAGGCGTACCATCCAGCTGCTGGGTCATTATTTCACTCATAGAGGATGTTTTCTGAGACTGTCAGATGCTGACTTGAAATTCATGGACTGTGCTAATTGCAGTACCCTGATCTCCTGCCCAAAAACCTTCAAAAGCTGAAGTAGCTGAGATGATGTTGACTTGACTTTATTCTATTCTTCCCTCCTTCCCACTACCCCTTCTCTTTCTTTTTTTTTTTGTTTTTTAATGCTGACAGGATCTCCTTGTAATCCATCAAGAGTTTTACTAGGAATTGGAATTGGTTTTATTGGACCATTGTGTCTAAGACATTTCTTGCCTTTTTTAAAAACTGGAATATTTAACTTTTAATGTTTTAACCAATTCCATTTCCCATGATGCTTTTAAAATAACTGACACTACATTGAAGATTATATTAACAATAACAACCACATTATTCCTTTAGAATTTACATGTGTGGTGTGGGGTGGTGGTGGTGGAGGTTAAAGTCACTTTCAAGCACTTATATGGACATTCTTGAACTCCTGTTCCCTTTTCATGTTGATCAAAGAGTGTGTGGCTCCCTGGAAAAGACAGTCATGCTTTGATCTCGATATTCTAGCCTTCTTGTGAAACAGGGGGTTGCTTCCTTATTCACACTTAGCAGCAAAAGTTCTTGTTGTGGCCTTTGAAAGTTCCATAGTTCTCATTGTGTTCTAAGTACAGCAGGCCTGGCAGTGGCAGGACGGGTTGTCATTAGTGATGGGATCAACTTGCATTTTTACACACTTCCTTTTTTTTTTTTTTAAGTTTGAGGCCATCACAAACACACCACTACTTTAGAGACTGTCCTCCTTTTTTTCTGGAATCATTAGCAAATTTCATAGTGAAATGTATTAAAGAGTTTTTGTTTTTAAAGAGGCAACATTTTCTTATAAGAGTTTCTAATCTGGACATTTTTATAATATGCTGTCTTTAAAGTCTCAGCTACACAGTCACCTTTGCTTCTTTCTTCTTCTCTCTCCTAAGGTAACAAGTGATCTTCCCAAATTCCTGACACTTCTGCTCCCCAGCAAATCCTCCCCCATTAGTCAGAATGGGGCCACGAGGCTGAGCCAGGACCCCGCTCAGTGCCCACATCCTCTCTCTGCCACTCTCTCCAGCATCACAGTCATTCCCAGGAACTTGTCCCTGTCTGTGCACCTTCCACTGTCACAGATTATGTTTGGTTCGTCTTAAAGAAAATTCTTAACTAAAATAATGTAGTTCATATAAATTGTTAACAACTTGGCTAGTTAAGACCCCTGGTGAAGAGTAAAGTACATATAACCAAATCATGGTGCCTCCTCCGTGGGGTGAAAAGCTGTTCTCTGAGCGTCGTACTGTGTGTGGCTCTGTTGGTCACTCTGGCTTTTAACAAGTGGGACATTTTGACACTTATGTTTATTCATCTAGTGCTTAAAATATCGGCTGCGTTGCATGGTTTTAGCATTCTTTTTGAAATATGAATTTCTCTTTTACCTAGTTAAATAGAAAATGTCAAAAAAAAATAATAAAATCCCCCAAACTCTACATAGGCAGATCAGAACCCTTGAGAAATCATTGCGAGACTTACCTGGTTATCAGGTAACTACTTAGACAGACATAGTCAGGGCCAGGCCATGTGGCGGGGATGCCAGGACGACCCAGGCTTGATTTGTGAGGGGGACTTACCAGGCCTAGATACAGAGCTGCTCACATACAGCTACAGTTCGTTACAGCAAAAGGGTACGAGGTACAGGGCAGAGGTGCAGGAGGCGAAGTCTGGGGGAACCAGGCCCAAGTTTGCAAGTGTCCTCTCCCAGGTGCAATGTCACACACAGGACATGATTAATTCCTCTCGCAGCCAGTCGTGACAACACTGTGAAATTCTGTCTACTAGGGAAGCTCAGTCCCAGGATTTTTACTGGATGCTGTTCATATAGGCTCCTGCCTAGCACATCCCCAAACCCCAGACTTCTGAAAAGAAAGTAGGTTTATCATAAAGTGCATTTATTTATAGTTTAGGCACAGTGGGCCATTCCCATGCCTTCTGGGAACAAACAGTAGAGGCCCTGTGAAACCTAAGTTTCTAGGTGCCAGCCAAGCCCTAGTCTGGTCAACTCAGGCCTGCTCTGTTAACTCTTTCTGCACAGGACAGAGATTAATGCAGTCAAAATGTAAAACTAGATTCTCAAGTTGCTTCTAGATAGCTGGCTAAATTGGATTAGTTTATTCCTACAGATCGAAACGATCACTTCTAAAATTCACAAGCCCAGAAGAGAAGTAACAATGCTGGCCCTGCCCTTCTGTGTATCTGGTAGCTGATAGAAAGTGCTTAGCCAAGAAGGGTTCTGCATATATTTTTGCAGGGGGCCAGGCCTGCGTTTGGATAACCACCTGCTTTGCAAGCACTTTTTCTGTGTATCCCTCAGCATTTGTGAACTTAGCATTCAGCTCTTTACAAGCAACCCTGAAGCCTATGCCGTGCCACTTGGTAATTTTTCTGTGCTGTAATGGAATCAAGCCCCAAGACCTCTCTGCAGGAGGTCAAGCCTTGCAGTGAACCCACTGCCCAACCTCTGTGTTTCCAGACCCTTTGTTCTTGTTGCAGCCGCAAAACTCACCAATTACTGTTAATGATGCAAGTAAAATGTTCTAAGAAAGCAGAAGGACTGCATAAACTACCGAGTGGAATTTGATCATCTTCCAGATCCCAGACATGCGAACACGATTGGAAAATAAGAGGACAGAGTTCAGGCAATGCTTTCAGGGAGAGTCCTTATAAAACAGAGAGTGCTAACCAAGTGAGCGGACGGTTGAGAAATGACGGCTCACCTGTGTGAGGAGGGGCGCATGAAACATGGCTACATACAGACTTTGGGGAGTGGGCCAGGCGCACGAACACAGGGTTCTAGGGGAAGGTCCTAAACTCCTCAGGGTTCTTTGACACAGACATTTCATTATTTTATTTCACTGATTTATATGTGCATCACTTCATGTGGATTTGAGTGTGACAGGTGAAGCATTCCAGCTGATTCTGTCACTGATTCTAGTGACTGTCCCCCTCCCCCCCCAGAGGACAGCAGGGCCCACATTGTGGTTCAAATAACTCAACTGCTCCCCCCACCCCGCCCGTGTGGTTTGCATAAATTGTGGAAGTTTAATGATACCTATAGTTCTTTCCTGAAAGTTTAAAAAAATAAACCCGTAAATTACTCCACTTATCTTCAAGTTAGTTAAATGAGAACTTCTAGACCTACTGTTTTTTTATTAATACCCTAACAGTGCTAACTGGTACTAGGATAGGGTTTTCAGGGCACTCTGAGATAACTGAGTACTTTCCTTACAGACCCTCCTGCTATTGCAGTTAATGATTCTCCGGCCATTTGGGAAAAAAAAAAAAATCTTGCCTTGCATTAGGTTTTTAACAGAACAGACTTCTCAGCTTGACCATGGTGCTGTCTCTTGGGTGAATAAAGGACTTACTGCCTGACAACGGCACAGGTGGCCTTTCATTGTCTTTGTTCTCTTAGCGCTACAGCTGCCATGTAGCTACTGACCTTCTTCTCCCTTCTGAGATGGAGGGGAAACAGAACCACTCCACGTTAGGGTCATCATCTATGCGGAATCTCTTTACGGCATCTTTCAGTTACCTTTCATCACTGCCCTTCCTTCCTTCTGTTGGGAGATACTCAGCTATGTGGTTAATATTTTCATTTTTATTAAATAACCACTTGGCAGTTATCCCTGAAGTATAATTTATATTCCTGTTCCCAAGGGTCATTTTATTTAAATAAAACATAGAATCAGAAACATCTAGATTTCCTTCAGCATTTACCTTTATTCTCTTTAAATGCAATTTACAAAGAGTTTAGTGGGGATTTAAAATCATGTTGACTTTTACAAAGATACTGGTTTCTTGAGACCTTGGATTAGCTCAGAGAGACATCTAAAAGATACTTCTTAATAAAATAAACTTCAAATTAATTGCTAGATTTCATGTCTTTGGTCACTAAAGAATTCAAATACTAGGTATTACTGGGTTGATCACATAGTAAGGTATAAAAATGTCAAATCACTATATTGTACACCTGAAATAAATATAACCAATATAATATTGTATGCCAACTATACTTAAATAAGAAAACTTCAAATAGGACTGTTACTCTAAAAAATTTATTTTTTTATATTCTCTTATTTAAGCTGGCATTTTTACAGCTTGTCTCATTTTCTTTGTTAAATAGCCTAGATGCATCGGGATTACTTCGGTAACATGGGTGTACTATTTTTATTATGTTATTGTTTTTCTCTTTCTCAGACTCAATGATGAGGCGCGGCGGCTCATTGCTGAACTGGGAAGTACGTCTATTACCACCCTTGGTTTCAGAGACAACTGGGTCTTCTGTGGTGGGAAGGGCATTAAGACGAAAAGCCCTTTCGAACAGGTTAGTGTCTTAGATTTTCATCATTTATGGACAAAAGCAAATTGTGTGAAATCATACAGTACACATGCCAATCCCATTTATTTGAAACTTAGATAAAGTAGACATTTAAAATGTTCATGTATTTTTTGGTGAGTGCTTGGTAATCAATTATTTGAAATAACTATGACACTGTTTTGATTTCTTTATTTTTTTCTTCTTTTTTCAAGTGAGAGGAGGGGAGATAGACAGACTCTCACATGCACCCCGACCGGGATCCACCTGTCAACCCCCATCTGGAGCTGATGCTCTGGGGCCATCTCACAACTGAGCTATTTTTAGCACCTGAAGTAGAGGCTCCATGGAGACATCCTCAGGGCCTGGGGCCAATGTGCTTGAACCAATCAAGCTATGGCTACGGCAGAGGAAGAGAGAGGGGGCGGGGAGAAGCAAATGTGGTCACTTCTCCTGTGTGCCCTGACTGGGAATTGAACCCAGAAGATCCACATGCCAAGCCAACGCTCTACCACTGAGCCAACAGGCGAGGACCTGTTTTGATTTCAAAACTTAAAATATAGTCAGAATCAGCCTGGGAATTTTTTTCCTAGATGACAATGCATTGGCATGTGATTACTTTTACCTTAGCCTTTTAGGAAAGATTTTATCAAATATTTTAGTTGAGTTTTTGATATTGTAATCAATTAAGTTTGGAAATTCTTTAGAACGTAGAATGTAAACTTTACTTTTCAGCAAACAAATCATCCTTTAGAAAACATCTCCAATGTTTAGTTCTTCTGGCTGTTCTTTGAAGGTCTGCCACTACATGCCAGGCCCAGGGGTTGCTAATTTACTATCTTGCACAGTAACTTCTGTGAACTCTCCACTGACATGATTGTGAGTGAAATTAGTGCAGGAAAGTATGTTATTGCCAGTGAGCAGTCCACAGAGGTTTTTCAAACTGTCACCTATGATTGTGTTCCCACAGCACATAAAGAACAATAAGGACACAAACAAATATGAAGGCTGGCCCGAGGTCGTAGAAATGGAAGGATGCATCCCCCAGAAGCAAGACTGACGTGGGGAAAGCCCACAGACACGCACTTTCACTTTGACGAGAGAGCTACAACAGAGAAACTACGTGTACATATTTGAAGAGCACGCAGCCACCTTGGTGTGCACATGAACATTCCCTTCTGATATCAAGATTATTTATTGCTAACGTAAATAGGTGTCTCTGTAAATAGTCGTCATAATGAGCAAATCACTGAACCATTTCTAAGCACATTTCTCTATAGTACAATGTTTAGACTGCTGTGGAAATGATATCTTTTAATTCTAAAAGCATACTCAATCAATAACTGAACAGATTGTGAAAATATATTGATGTATAATACTTGTAGCTGTGAAAATCTATCATGGAATAATATGGATTTGAAGAAGACTTTTTTTTTTTACATATATTGCTTTTTGATGATAATATCTTTTAAATTTAAAAGCTTGTTGGCTAGTTGTGTGTGTAATGTTACTTTACAGTCTGGCCGTCCTCATGTACCTTTTTTCTTATTATTTCTCTTCCCTTCCCAAGAAACCTCGAAATCAGATGATAGGAAAATATATCAGATATGTGAAAAGCACAATAAAATTGTTTTTTTAATGTACACAGTGAAAAGTAAATCTATAAATGTAGATGGCTGGCAGGACTATCGCTTGCTGGATTTTGTTTTAGCAATGTGAATAACTTGATTCTGGATAAGCTATTCAGAGTGAGCTTGGAGGTGGTAACACTACAGAACCTGGGAATCTGGCCAAGTCCTGTCCCCAACGTCTTGGAGTCGTTGGGGATAGTCATGTCAGGGTAGTTAGAGCAATACTGGCATGTAGTTTCCTATTTATTGTCACCAGCCTTGACAACGTGTTTTGGAAAGAGGTGTGCTTTAATATCACAGTAATTTTGATTTGTAAACCAAGACATTAATTTTGTATTTACTTCAATGAACTTCATAATAGCAGTCTTTAGAAAAGCCCTAATTACTGAATGGATTGATAACACTTACGGAATAATTTTATTCGATGTAAAATGACTTTGTACCCAATTCTAGACAAAAATATAGAGGTCTAACTTTTTTGTTAACTTCAGATGTTCACTGATTGACTCTTTTTACTTTTTTTAAAGGCATTACTTACTGTGTATGAATTATCTCAAACTGGAACCTAGATTTAATGTTCAAACTGCCAGTCACAATAAAAGGCAACATTTAAATGTGAATCTATCTGAATTTTAGATGACTTGTGTACAAAAAACAGTATTTTTTTATTTTGCAGTAAGCCAGGTTGGAAGCTATTCAGCTATTTCTTAAATACTAATGAGATTTGGGGTACTGTTTCTTTCCTTTAACTGAGTGTAATTTGTGAATAAATGCACCTTACAAATTCAACAGTTTTTGTAAACTTTTCACATTTTGGTGCTTATATGCTAAATCACATTCAGCATTGTACATCTTGACATTTGAAATATTTCCCTCAATTCTGTAAACTAAAAAAAAAAAAAGGTGTTTTACAGTTACAGGGATTGTGAAATAAATGCTGCATTTCAAAAAAAGAAAATTAATGAAATAAATACTCTTGGTTTTCCATTGTGATTTTTTTTTTTTTTTTTTTTTTGTATTATATGGCAAAATAGCAAACCTACAAAATTTCACATTAAGGTTTGCCAGGCATTTATTGTACTGCTTAACATGCAAAATATATGTCGTTCCTGTGGTTAAGCTAACATCCTCAGGATATGTCTTAACATGTATAAAATTTAAGTATCTAGGTAGTAGGAAATCCCTTTCAAGATAAAGACTTTTGTACAAAATGATACATAGCTTTGTAAAGGTGTATAAAATGTCCAAAGAAGGGAGAAAGACTGGTTATAGAGTTGCTCTGTTGCAGTTTTATTTGTTGCAATTCTGTCTTTTATAGCTTGTACCGGCTTAACTTTGGGACGCAATACTTTTACTACATTTTTATTTTCAGATGTCTTTTAAAAATCAGCATTATAAATGGAACAATGTTTACTTAATGTTAAGGATTTTCTTTATTAAAATCAGAAATTTGGCATTGACACTTTGGTATTTGAGATTGTGTTTAAGGCCGTATGGAGGCATATATATTTTTTTATTTGTCACCATCAGTGCTCTTCCAGAGCGAGTGTAGTGTAATATGTCCGTTAAAACTAAACAAAAATAGTAGGAAAATAAGTGATATTTTGGGAAATTAAAGAAAAATTGAGCCAGGGGTTTTATATCTCTGACTTTAACTTGATTAAAGTCAGATTCGTCATTGTTTTTCCTATATTGTATTTGTTTTTAAATGAATCAGCTACTATCTTATAGCTTTATGTCAGGGAATGCTTAGTGCATTTAGACTGCATTGCACTTTATTCTTTAACAGTTTCTACAAATCAAATAATCTGACTCACCCAAAAAGAAGAGTTTCATTCAGTTTGTTTAATACTCCGCATTTTTAAATGAAAGAATGAGAAGTTGCTGTGTTTAATTATTATAGCAGTTAGAAGTGGAATGTAATTAGAACACTTAAAAACATGAAAAGGAAAAATTACTTGTGTTCATCAAGGAAAACATTTGCCACTTAATCTCTTCAATTAGGCCTCGAACAGCAATAAGCACAGGTAAACTAAGAGTTGCAGAATGAAAGTACCAGACTACCTTTTCTAAATATTCTCTAGAAGAATTTCTTTGCTGTCTTCTTCCAGAATGACTTGTGTCATATACTTGGGTTTTCACTGACACATGCCAATGGCTAGTGAATCCCCAGTCTCCTCAAAGCTCCCTTAATTTACATAGCCCTTGTCCTTTCCTGCTACTTGTCATCCCTTCCCCAACGCCATATTGAGGTTCCAGTGGAATCAAGGGTTAGAGTGAAAAATAGACAGGTCCAGTGACTTGGGAATGTCAATGTCGGTTGGTAGGCAGCTGAAGGGAGAGCACTAGACAGTGTAGGCAGTAGGGAAAACCCATCCAGAGTCTAAGAGACCCCCATCAGACCCTTCAGTCCAGTGAGAGCAGACTCGCAAGGGCACTTACATCAAAGAAACACTTTTGACACTAGTATGTCTCATCTAGGAGTGCTCACAAAGGGGAGGGGATCGGCCAGCCCCTTCTCTTAGAGACAGAAGAGGCTTCTTTTGGGTTTGTTCCATTGGCAGTTGATAAGCAAACAACACAGGGAAGACCATCCCACCAGCATGGATAGGTCAAAGGTACAAGTGGCTGCCCTTACCAAACCTGCTGTTTAGCTCTGCAGATATGGCACCTGCCACTTGTGTGCAGAGAATATTGAAAGAACAAGTTGAGGCTCAATTGCTAAAAAATTCTGCTTTTTATCAGGGAAAGTTGATTTATGAACCTGCAAGCTCCAAGTTCCTTATAATTGGCCCATATTGAGAGGAAAAGGACCTAACACTTTAAAGAGAAGTATGTTATGAGACAATGTTGCATAATGGTTAAGAGTGCAGACCTGCCTCAGTGTGTGTTCCACTGTCAGCTATATGAGCAAGTTAGTATTCTCACCTGTAAAATGGGGATGTACTGTACTGTGCGGGGACTAAGGAACCTGGCACACCTGTTCATTAAAATGCAACCGCTCATGCTTCTGTTATTGTTGACAACACCTCTGGCAGACTACTAATGTCTTAGTCCACGAGAAAAGTTAAGTCAACCTCTTTAGCTTTCCAATTCCCTTATACCAAGAGCATAATAAAACCTACCCCAAAATGTTATGGTATTAGGCAGTGGGGCCTTCGAGAGGTGATTAGGTCGTGAGGGTAGAGCCCTCATGAATGGGTTTAGTGACCTTATTAAATGGCCCCCAGAGAGCTCCCTGGTCTCTCCTGCCATGTGAGGACAGAGCTAGATGGCCGTCTGTGAACCAGGAAGCAGGCCCATGCCAGACACCGAGTCTGCTAACATCTTGACCTTGGACTTCCCCATCTCCAGAACTGTGAGACGTACATTTCTGTTGTTTATAAGCTACCAGTCTGTGGTGTTTGGTTATAGCAAAGTTCCCCCGCAGGGACTAAGATGCCAAGCCTAAAGGGAACCCTTACATGACTAGGGCACTGAGGTTATAGAAGAGGATGCAGCTACTCACCTGAGGCTCCCCTTGGCCTCTGAGCCTCGGAGTACATACTACCTGCCCTTTCACTCAGTTCACGCTGACAACAAACTGCCTGGCTTTCATGTGCAGAATTCCAGCTTTCGCGTACCTCCAGGTAGCTAACATTTCAAATGATCACATCATCATACAGTTCCACTTGCTGGCACACCTTTAGGTGAAGGTGTGACTTCAGCCAAAGGCAGGGAGTGTTTTCTGATTTCTTCCTGGGGACACAGTCAGGGATGAGCTGGGGGAACACTCCCAGTACGGGAAAGCGCAGAGCCTTAGACCTTGATTTCTGTACTTAGTAATCTAACTACCCACCCAACGCCCGTGCAGGGACCATGGGCTAGTGCTCGGGTCAGAGGAGATGCTGGGTCTCAGCCAGCACCCTCTTGCACACCAGCATTTGCTTCTTGCTCACCCATAAGCAAGGTTGCCTGTGCATGAGAGAAATCTTGAATGGGAATTTTGAACCTATTTTGCTGTCTGAGATCAACACATAACAGTAAGTCTGTTATTTGCAATTTATACCTTTGAACTTTAAATACATTTTCAGCAGCGTACTATGCATTTAAATGCAGTCCGGCTTGTCCACGGTGCCATTGCTACTGCTTGGGTGTGATGTGGTCAGAGGAGTGAGCTCAGCACTGGGGCCACGTTTTAGCCTTCTGTGTCACCAGTTTGGATATCAACTTCTGGACACCCCTGCAGGTCAGAACCCTGATTCGAGAAGAACTGAGTGCTGTATTTGAAGAGAATAGAAATTAACTTTGAGGGGAATGTCTTGCAAGTCTAAGCTCTGAGCAGAGGAGAGAATTAAAAGCAAATGATGCTGCCTGACCAGGCAGTAGTGCAGTAGATAGTGTCGGACCGGGACACAGAGAACCCAGGTTCAAAACCCGGAGTTTGCTGGCTTGAGTGCAGGCTCATCTGGTTTGAGCACAGCTCACCAGCTTGAACCCAAGGTTGCTGGCTTGAGCAAGGGGTTACTCACTCTACTGTAACCCCCCGGTCAATGTACATATGAGGAAATCAATCAGTGAACAACTAAGGTGCCGCAACAAAGAATTGATGCTTCTCATCTCTCTCTTTCTGTCTGTCCCTATCTATCCCTCGCTCTGTCTCTGTCTCTGTCTCTCTCTTTCTCTCTCTCTCTCACACACACACACACACACACACAAAAGCAAATGATGCTGCTAGCTATAATTCAATTTGTTCAGTTTGTGGAGAAGGCAGTAAGTAGACCTGAGAGGTGTGCTTCCCATAGGTCGGCCCTGGCCCAGGTGGAAGATGCAGAGGGTCCTAAGCAAGGATTTCCTTGGGTGTGAGGAATGGCGCTGGGCCTTAAGTCCTGTGTGTCCCTTGGTAAGGGGGTGCAGCCTGCCCCCAGGAACAGTCTGTTGTCTCTTAGAGAACCCGAGCTTTAAGATCAGTAAAATAGTTTCTACCTCGACTCCTACAGCAATCTGAAACCTTTAACCTGGGAATGAGGTTAAAAGCCAGCTCTGGGGGACCTGTCAGCACCTTGCAGGGGATATTAAAATTCTACGATGGAAATACTGTTTGGAGGAGGTTTCCTTATCATTCCAGCACACTGGGTGTCTGGAATGCTGACACCATTGCAGCTGTGGCCATTGAAAATTGGAGATTGTCATCCCTATATTTAGTTAGCAAATTTAAGTATAGTTTCTCAAGAAATAATAAAATGGACATTTAGGGGAAGAAAAGTATCCAAGCCCACAGAGGAAAGAATTCCTTATTCTAAATAATGAAATTTATCTTTAGGCTTATAAAATTATTAGGTCTGCACCTATTAAATAGTGGCATGTAGCAGAGGATTTCATCTTACTCAGATTTTCAGTTTTTTCATTTTGCTATTGTATCATATGCTTTCTTGCATAGAGCCTTGTGAGGAACAAAAAGTTAGTTGCCTGCCAGGAAGTTTGAAATAAAAAGAACAAGACTTTACAGTTACACAATGTTATATGTCAACTGTATATCAACAAAGCCATGAATAAAATACAACTGATCAAAAAAACATAAAGAGCTGATTTTAAATGAAAAGCAGGAATTAAGTACTAGAAATACATAGATAATTACTGACATATTTTGTTTGTGTATACCACTCTTAGTTTATGAAGAGACCGATGTATGTTTAAATGTACAGAGTTAAGTTTGGTGATATTTCTCTTTAATCAAAGAATGATTAGAAGCTGCAAGGGGCCACCCTTTGCTTTTCTTGGGTAAACGTGGCCGGGTGGGCATGGGCCGTGACTACGGGTGTTTGCTTGTTACTAACATGCCGAAGGGAAGGCTGTCGGCTTCCAAGGAGGTGACTCACCCCAAGGGATCAGACTAGCAGTTTGACAAGGAAACAGACAGCCCTATACCTACCACTCTCTGCTTTCCCAAGTCTCACGCAAATCAGATGCTTTCACTTATTCTGCAAATTGAAAAGTCACATGTGCAACTTCAGTTTGTGTCGCTTTAGTCCACATTTCTGATTACTCTTTTTTTACAACCAGTGGAGAGGCGTTTTCTTGCATAACTTTGTTTCAGGAGTTTCTAATTGTGCAAACCATCCCTAGTGGTTTTTCTTTGGATGCGAGTGTAAACCATTACCAATGATAGATTTCATCGTTCTATGAAAAATAATACCTTATATAACAATTGGCTGTAAGCACAACAATAAAAAAGATGTATTTATTTAATGTCGCACTAAATTAGCTTGATCTCTACCCCTAGTCATTTCCTTTTGGAATGATTGTGAGGTTTTTGCAGAATCCAACTGAGAGCTGTTTTGGGATCTAAAATAACAGGCAGGCAGTTGAAATCCCTTAGAACCGAGAAATCAAGAGGCAGTGTATTTCAATTATATTTCATGAAGAAGCTTACGATCCCCGTTCTCCCATCACTTTCCTCCTGTTCCTCAACCAAGTTTAGATAACTAAACCATGAAGGTGATTTTCATTATATTTAAAAATCCCCCAAACTCTAAACAATATAGTATAAACTCTGCGTACTGACTATTCTATGCTGTTAGAGGCATAATCACGCTGTAATAGTCAAGGGCACAGACTACTCTGAAGCCAGTCTGTTCTGTAAGATGTTGGGCTAGTTATTTACCTCAATAATCCTGTGTATGTTTCCTCATGTGTGCAATGAGTAACCCAATAATGTACTTACTTAGAGAGGTTATTGTAAAGATTAAATGTCTTTAGCTATATATAACTTAATTAGAGCAAGCCCTGGTACATAGTTAGTGCTACTTAAGTGTTTACTGATATTATAATATTCAAAAGAAATGAGTCTTTGGCATTCCCCTGTGTCCTCTCTCCTGATGTGCTACATGCATTTGCCCTTCACAGCTTTAGTGGTTCTCAAACTTTTTGAAGTCGAGGCACATATAAAATTCTACAAATAATTGTAGGTGCACTATATATAAATTTCTGAGAAATATGTTATAATAATTAAGTCAAATATTAAAGAAAAAATATAAAGTCCAAGTGTGTTTTTATGGTAATTAAATGAAATAAATGACAAAATTAAATTTATTCTGACATTAAAAATCTTTTTTCTTGAGTTATGCCTTTTAGAATTCATAAAAAAGAGGGTTTAAAAAATAAAAAAAATGACAAAGAAGTTATCTTTATATATATATATATATATATATAGATATTCTTAGTAAGATTTAGTAAATTTGGCAGGCCCCTGCACGAATGAATGTGTTAAGTTTTTTCATTCTTGTGTTTATGAGAAACATGAGCCTGATGTGTCCTAGAGATTTCTTCAATGTTTGGGCATATACTTGAAAGGCAAACTCTCATTTCCTTGTCAATACATTGAAGAATTCCTCTATTTCTACTCTTAATTGTGTTGAGTGCAGAAAACCCCCACCAAACCTATCATCTTAACTTTACAACAAACAAAGGATAGAAGAAACTTGCCTCCAGTCATTCCCTGGAACATAAGGGGTAGTGTAGACAATCCAGCACCACAGCTTAACAGCCTTTTGCAACCTAATCAAGCAAGTGAGGTGGGGGGTTGGGCAGGCTGTCAGCTTACAGCCAATTCCCCACACCTCTGTCCCCCAGAAATCTAAACTCCAAAAACCCTGTTGGTTCTTTGGTCCCCAAAAGGCACATATTTCTCTGGAATACCATAGGGCACACCTGGAAATCTTCTAGGGCACACATTTTGAGAACCACTGGCATATATCATTATCCCATCCCAAGAAATGTTATAACTTATCACATCTGGTCTATAAGGAAACTAACTTTTTTTTAATCAAAACATCTTAGCCAACTTTCCTTAAGAAAGGCTTGTGTTTTAGAGTATTCATGGTTCCTGGAGATATGATTTCAGCTTTTCTCCCCTCAAGTCAGCTAAGTGGATTAGAGTGTTCTGGATAAATAACTCATTGGATCCAAATGCTTGGTTTTATTCCTCAATTGTTAATGGTCTTTGGGAGGTGATGCCAAAGAACCAGCAGCTCACCAAAGTGCCGATAAATATTGTGATGAAAAGCTTTCATGATTTCCGCATTTTAAATTAAAATAAAACCAAACATATGAGTACTGACAGTACTTCAGAAAATTAAAGCACGTTTCTGAAATATTTACTGGGAAGATTACGTGGTTACAAAAGCTGCAAAATAGGGTCATAGCATCCCACTTATTTAAAATCTATTGTTATTCTTTGTATAACTGTCATCATTTCTTTAAAAACAAAAAACAAAACAACTCTCAATCCACATCGTGGATAAGGAAATAATGCAGTTGTTTATATATAAGCAAACAAATAAAAGTGTTTTTAATGTTATGTAAAGCACTACTATCATGGAAATGGTTTAATTAGCCAACTTCTTTATCCAGAGATACAGATAATGCCACTTGATATGTTTATCTTGATTTCATTTCAAAAGTCATCATTGGCTCTAATCATTCATTGGCTCTTTTAGGCAACTCTAAATTTACAAAAACGTTTAACTCCTAAGTTGAAAATTAATACACTGGACTACCTCCTTTCCCCTTTTAACATCACAAAGGGCATTTAAACAAATCAAGGCACTTTGTACCCACAGTGCTTTGGCTGTGTGCCTGACCCATGTGGTACCACAGAAAGCTGCTTCCGAAACACATCACTAGAACTAAGGACATCTAATAACTGCTGCTGGGCACAGAGGTACCCTTTCATGGTAAAATAACACCCTAGTTTTCCTCTGTGGACTCACCGCTTTCCTATTTTCAAGCTGTGTGGGTTTAGTTGGAATGAACCCCACTGCTAGTCCTTTACATGCGTCTTGATTGGCATAAGATCAGAGTATCACTCAACCCAACCCCCAGTGGCCATTGTGATTGGATCAGGGATGGCACAGTAACCAATCAGGGCTAATGATGACCTTTGCTAGGCATTCTGAGAAATAACTATTCCCTCTCTTCCTGTGTAATTAACAACAACAACAACAACAACAACAACAAGCCTCTCTCTTTTGTTTTGTTAGAATAGAACCTCTCCCTTGTGGATGAATGAGTGGTAAAGAATATGAGGTCTGGAAGCGTCGTATCACATTGACAAAAACAGACCCCGAAGCAGCTGGGTGGGGCCCTGTGGAGCCCGGGCTCCAACACAGAAGCCAGATTTTCACGCTGGAGGTGGAGAGACGTGAATCCGAGGAACATACTGTGAACTTTCGGACCAAGCTTCATTTGAACCGGTCAGAACTCTGGACTTTTCAGTTACTACGTCAATACATTTCCTTTAATGTTTATCAGTCTGGTTTGTGCATTCTGTTACTTGCAACAGACAGAGTCCTAATCTATACAGGCAAAATAGCCTAGACTGGATAGGAACGTTGGAGCCCCGGAACACAAGAACTTGTGTTCAGGACCTCCATAGCGCTACCGCCAAGGTGGGGGATGGGGAGGAAATGAGCCAAAGCCAGGTTCTCAGTAAAATAGGTGAGAAATTCCAGGATAGCTTCCTTGGTGATGCCAGAGAGGAAAAGGAAAAGAAGAGCTCAAAAAACGTAGGTTGAGATTTAGGAGTTCCTGCTAAGTAAGGTATGCCAAAGAGGAGAAGCCCAAATTGGCATCACTGTTTTTAAAGCAATGACTAAACCGTGATCAGTTATTTGTTAATTAGAGATTACCCGAGTCTGACAATTGGTTGGTAAATGAGTTATGACAAGTTTTCTAGTTAATAGAAGAAATTGATCACTAATCAGAACTACAGTCTTCATCTTTTTTTTTAATAGTACTCATTTTCAATTTTCAATGCAGATAAAATAGATTTACTTTACAAAAAAAAAGCATGAGAGTAACTGTCTATTTTTCAGGTTATTCTAATCGGTGGATGTTAAACCACTTTTTAAAATAAGTCCTATATTTGTTCACTTGTCATTTCTGAGTCTCTCGTTCAATAAACAATAATTTTTAAACTTGTCACAGTTAAATGTTCAGCTTTGATTTTAATGTTAGACCTGGGACATTTTCCATGTGTTTGCTCTTTTTCACAAATTATTGTTCTCCCTTGGTAAATAAAATTTAAAAGAAATAGAAAGAGACCCAGAGGACAGGAAAAACAGTTCTTTAGCTTATTATATATATAAAAAATATTCTTTCTTTGTCCATTCTGAACTTAGAAATATATTTTTCTATATAATACTGAAATATTTTACAATTCATAAAAACTTAAGCATTTACATTAAAATACAACCTGAAATATAGCCCCATAATTTTTACTGGGAATCTTGTAAAATAGGATGAATATACATGCATGAATACTAAAACAAGAAGGACCATTCAACATTCAAATGGGAAAGCAGCATTACATACAATGTAATAAATATTCAGGAAATCAAATTCACAAATTGATCATTATTCTAATTTAGATTCCTTTTTCCAGTTAAGACTTTTATACTTTTTATATAACTTACTATAATAACTGTACAAGTGAAACATTAATTAAGAACAGAATTCAACTAATCTAACTGCTGAAATAACACGACCCTCAGTATTTTGCAGCATATTTTAATCTATAAAACCGTCATGTTGGCAAGAAACGCACATCCATACAACTAACTTCTCAATTAACTTCTTTTCCAATGTGTAAAAAAAGTCAGAGTTGATAGTATGAAAAGAAACAGAAGCTAATATTATGTCTGAGATAATTTTATTGCCTTAGCTCTTGGGATCTGGCAATAAATGTCTTAATATATATCATATAATTTAAATACTGTATTTACAAAATATAAAACTTTTTAAAGCAGATACTATACAAAATACTGTTTTTACACATATTTAACGGGTGCTTTTCCTTATAAAGTATGTGAGCCCATACCTCTAATATTCTTACATGTTTTCTGGATCCTTTCCTCACACAGAAAATCAAAGCTGGATTTTACTAATGGAAACTGGTCTACAATATGAAGCAAAGATCAAGATTGCTATATACCGCCTGACCAGGCAGTGGCGCAGTGGATAGAGCTTCGGACTGGGATGCGTAAGACCCAGGTTCGAGACCCTGAGCTTGCCAGCTTGAGCTCAGGCCCATCTGGCTTGAGCAAAAGCTCGCCAGCTTGGACCCAAGGTCTCTGGCTCCAGCAAGGGGTTGCTCGGTCTGCTGAAGGCCCGCGGTCAAGGCACATGTGAGAAAGCAATCAATGAACAACTAAAGTGTCACAATGGCAACGAAAAACTAATAATTGATGCTTCTCACCTCTCTCTGTCCCTGTCTGTCCCTCTCTCTGACTCTCACTGTCCCTGTAAAAAAAAAAAAAAAAAGATTGCTATATACCTTACTGAGATATTTTTCTAGAACGTCTTCTGATTAAAAGCCACTTAATCAAATTATACATTTTACTTTTATGCGTTTTGATTCCTTTCTTTTGTCACTGAACATCTCTAGCAAATACATTTTGGGGAATACTATATCACTTGTAAAAATTCTTTTCTGAATTGCTTTTCTTTTGAAATGCATGAAAGGGTAAGCAAGCACCCACTACTTCTGCAACTTTTCAATAGCTGTTTCTATGCACAAACATTTATCATAATTCTTTTATTTAAAATACTGAGAGAGTAAATGAGATTCCTGTGTACTGCTCCTTGCTGCTGTAAGAGGTGTCTTTTTAAAATGATTAATATTCACCCACCACAACTGAGTTCTATAGTCAAGGATCTTATCTTGAGGACAAACCAGGTCTTCCCACATGAAGGTTTTTTCCTTATTTCTTGCTTAGGAGACAATCATCTTCCTTGTTTGTCAATATATATACTTCCTAAATCAGCAAAATATGAACTCAAACCTTTTAGATTCCCCACCCCCTCAGTCCACATGCTCAGTGTGTGACTGGACATTGACCAAGTCCAGGAATTCTGAGAGAGGCAAAGATCTGGGTATTCTGAGGCAAGAGTGGACTTCACCAGCCCTGCACAGTAGTAACACTCCGCTGTTGTCACTGAGCAGTGTTGCCAAAGCTGGATGGAGTGGTCACTTGCAAGTGTGGACATCAGTCATGCTTTCACACCTCCTGCAGCGTACATAGCAGCACCAGATAAACTTGCACTCACACCTTTCCACGTGTCTGACCACGTGGGTGTTGTAGCCTCGGCCGCAGCAGAGGAGGTTGCAGCCATCAGCACCCTCTGACGTGCGGTTGCATTCTCTGCCTTGTGTCCCTGGGATCGCTAATTTCTTGTCCTCTACACAGTAATTGGGGGACTTATTGACATAGAGCAGATCATCCTTACGGATTGGTACTTTCCTCTGGTCTTTGTCTCTCCTGCGCATTTTCCTCTTTACTTTGTCTGAGACTTGAACACTGTTTTCATATTTATCCTTCAATAAATGGCCAATCTTTTCGAAAGAAGACATGGTTTTCCAGCATGTTTTCACAGCACAGGAGCCGGAAACTCCATGACAGCGGCAGTCCACTGACATCAACTTGGCGACAGCCTAAAACCAACAGCAACCATGTCAAATGTCATCCGTGAAGTGCTCTACTCAATAATATAAGCAAACTAACCTAGTAACTTAATACAACCAACTTAATAACTAATAACTTTCTGAGCCTGTTTTCTCCTGTATAAAATGATGGATTTGAACATAAAGGATCTTTAGGATTGCTTAGGGTTGAAATGTTTTGTCATTCTCTTGACCCTGTAGAGCCAACCTTTCAGTCAAATTTAAGGTAGCGGCCTTAAATTTCAGTCTAATTTAAGGTAGCGGCCCAGGCTAATATTCTTACCAAAGATTATCTTTACTAACAGAGGGAAACTACTTTTATTTCTGATCTTTTGTTTAATTTTGGGTGTGGAGAAATGTTCACCCATGTCTCCATGTTCCTAATACCATATCACCTTGCTATGGAGAATGTGATTCATGGACTAGCAATGCTGCTATCACTGGTGAGAAATACAGACTCTCAGAATCAGAATATGTGCTTTAATAAGATCTTCAGGTTACCTGCATGCACATTAATATTTGAGAAGCACTAATAGAGGTCATCCTCAACTCACATCATGTATGGAAACATTTGTGGAACCTTACAAATAGTCTATGCTCAAACCACTGAGATTGCAACTTAATTGGTGGAGGTGGAGTCCAGGCAATGGTGGTTCTACAAAGCTGCTCGGATGATTCTAATGGGCAACAAAGCATGAGATTGAGTGCCTGAATTGAGAATTCTCAGGTCTGATCACTGTAAAGTCAATTACATTCATGGTGATTGGGGGGCATGTCACTTCCTGGTCACAAACCACATGAGAAACCCTAACTGATCAACTTATGTTGGGCAAAAGAAGGGGACCAAGAGTGTGATTTCCCAGAAAATCCTTCCCCTCTTCTGAAAGATTAATTCAAAACATATGTCTTATTTTTAATGGATCAGTAGCAGCATCCTACCATAGAAAGGGGATGTTAATATGTGATTTTTAAATTCTATGTGCTGAGTGTAGTTGATACAGACTGAGAAATTATGAAAGACTACATGTATCTGTAAGAGCCCAGAGCCTGACACACACTGAGGGCTGAATGAATGAATGCCCCTTATCTCTGAAGAAGGTGCAGTAAGACTGGTGATAACTGTTAAAGGGGCTAACAGTGTATAAACAATATAGAGATTTTTGAAGTTTCAGGGCTCTAAATCTCTTACATACCAGGCTAGTCAGCACAGCTTCCTTCAGTCTCCAGAGGATGGCAGAACAGATTAATAAATCGTCGGGGCTAGCTGCAGACTTGACGTCTGTCAACATGCTGGGGAAAGTGAAAAATTGATCTATCCATTCAATAACTTGGAAATTGGATGTGTAATCTCACCAAAGAAAGGAAAAACCTTACAGCTTAAATCCCACTTACAGTTCTTATCAAAACTAAAACACGACAGGGCTTTATACTTTGCTATTTATTTTATACCAAGCATGACATGGATATGTTTGTGGGATGTTACATTTTCTAACACATTAACCAAAGTTTCTGAACTATCTAATGAGACAGAACATTTCAAACAATTTTTAATATTTCCAACTTGAATGAGAGCATATGGTATTGATTTATACAATATTTGATACTTCTTGCTGGTGTTTAAAATAATAAACAGAATAGTATTTAAACCCTGTTCTTTATAGACTACAACACACACGCTTTTTGAATTCACAAAACTAAGAAACTAGTAGATATGTGTATTTCTTATTAACTCAGGCAGAAAAGGTATCTTTCAATGATATGGAAGCAATTTATAAAGTACGGCACACAGGCTTATTTGGTTAAATTTATGGCATTTGAAATTCACAAAGCCTCCAATTCTTAAAAATGTCTCCAGGTACATAAAAGTTCAAATTAATGCAATCTGCCTACATCTTTTCAGATTGTGAGTGCCTGAAGAATATGAAAAGGGGGTGTGTGTGAAATCAATGCTAGGTTATAAGAAAACAAATTCCCCAAAGAAAGCCAAATATTTAAGGTTGTATATTTGTGTGTTTAAAACTGATCAACGTTCCTTTTAGTCATCACCTAGTGATTTAAAGCTGACCTTGGCTTGGGCTCATGACAAAAGAGCTGACTTTTTCTGTTATTGACCGCTTCAAATGTCATGTACGGTGCTGCCAATTTGCAAAGCATAGTGGACAGAGTAGATACTCACCAAAGACCTACTGAATAAATTAGTTCAGCTCACTTAAACAGTTTTAACTCATCCTCTATGCGTAATATGAATTGGGAAGAAGGAATAAAAGCCACACCTTCTTCTTAAAACAAGAGTCCCTGCTGGGAAGTCAATGTTATTGGAAGACCCTGATCCAATTTGTCAGCCCACAAGAGTGGGAGCTCATAAAAATGACACACTACTTTCCATGTTTAAAAGATAGACTGCTTTTCAAATTTAATGATATAACCTGCTGAATTTGTATCAAAATTTTGGGGGCATTTTCCTGTCATTGAAAACTAACCATGTTAAATATCTGGAGTAAACAATAACATTTCAGAGGCAATATTTTAAAGAACTTGTATTTGACTACCTTTTAATTCTTCTGCCATCTTGTCTTTAACTATAAGTATATAATAATAGAAATCGTGTTTTTATTTTACATACACATTTCTTAGGATAGACAAACGTCAAGGAGAAGAACCCCAATAACGTGACATATAATTTAAAGGATTATATCTCCATATTACTCCAAGAAAGAAAGTTGGACAAATAGGGATTAAAATAAAGTAATGCAATCACCATGACAAGAATTTGATGAAATGTAAAGTTCAAGGGCAGATGCACGCATGCACACAAACATTCTCTTGCGCACATGCGTAATTTCTCTATATGTAGAGCTTAGTATTTCTCAGAGCACATTTTAATATATTATTTTACTTATTTAATTTTGATAAGAAGAACTGTAAGTAGTTAAAAACATGTGCTTATTATTCCAATTTTACAGAAAAATAATGTGACTATGATACTTTTCATACATAAAGACAGCTGGTGATACATGATATAAAATCATATCAAGCTGAATAATTTTAGAAGAGAAAAAAAGAAAGTAAAAAAGTATATTTAATAAAATTGCATGAAAACTTAAAAAATACATTGGAGATTTTCAATAAGGATTCTTAATTAATGTTAAATAGCTATTCTGAGCTGAGCTGATAGCACAGACATTTTGGGGGGAACAGGAAAGTAAGAGAATAGTAACTGAATGAGTTGTGTGTGGTTATGAGAAAATTCCTTTCTCTACTCTAGTTGAGTTGTTAAGGTTTATAACGATATTAACAGAGGAATGTTTTGTTAACTATTGCAAACAGATGTGTGCATTTTGGTGGAATATTTTTAAACTATGGGAGGGCAATTAGGAGGGGAATGTGAATCTACCCGGCTCCTTTGTGTTAAGGTTTGGTTTGATACATTTCTAATGAAGTGAAATACAAACGATGTATCATTAATACTTAAAGGTAAAAATAGAACCTGTTTGAGAAGTGGTCTGAAGGCATGATTGGCCCCACAATTCTGACTCAGGTAACACCCCAGGCAGTGACTGTTTTCTAGTAAATCGCTCCATCCAAACTTTACAGAAATGACCAAAATACTGTGTGAAACATTTTGTGATGAGCATTTCATTTTGTCAACTATCAGATGATTTGTTTAAGTTTTTATAAAAACTGTGATGTAAGATTGAATGGGTATATATAGAATTCTTATTCCTCTGACACATTTGTGCCTTTTAGTTCCAAAATATATTTGAATCTGCTGAAAAGCAAAGCACTTATGTGTTGTTCAAGTACTTATAAATATTCTCGAAGCAGGTCAATGAAAATTTGGGATTGGGCCCTTCCCACTTTTTTGAGTTAGTCATCATAAAACAAATTATGGGGTAGGGAAACTTAAAAGTTTATGAGGTAGACATGGGAAGAATGGAAATATTTTAAGCACACCAAAAGAAATACCCATAAATATTCCAAGTCATATTATTCCCAGAAGTTCTGCCCCTGGAAGACATCACATCATTCTGTTAGCCAATCACCATTCAGCAACATTATTCTTGGAGTCATAACTTTAGGAATGGTGTCAGAAACCAAGTGGGAATTTAAGGTCAGTGGTTAGAAAATCATCTATCCTGCTCACAGCACTACTAAGCGCCAGTACCCACATTTCTCTGAACGCTTTTTGACATTTGGAGTTTGGGATTTTGAGACTAAAAATCAACTCAATTGAATGCAGACCTTAAACTTGATTCAGAATATGCCTATTAAATTAAAATCCTATTTGCCAATATTGAAAATGGAGTTGATCATTCCTCTATTATTTAGATAATAACCTGAAAACCTGGTTAGTTTGTTGTTTCTGTGGTGGTGGTTTTTATTTTTTGGCCACCAAAAGAAAGAAAAATACAAAACTGGTTTGAATTGTAATACTTCATGAGAAAAGACCAATAAAAACACCAATGTGGTAACCTCAAAATATCCAGGTAATACTTTTTTAGTATTTTAAGTTTCCATTTAGACTAATGTGAAAAAGAAAAAAAAATTAGTAAAGAAAGTTGAAATTTGCACAAAATGTGCATAAAATTAAATAAAATTAATTATTTTGCATAATTAGAAGAATAGCAAAAACCTAGGGAATGTGAGATCTTTTCTTTTGCCAACAAACAATGGATTAAAATTGATGCTGAGTGGTTATGTTTTAAAATGAAATTAGAATATTAAAAATAGTTTAAGATCCAAGTTAATAGTTACAAAGGCAAATATTGCTACTTAATTTTAAAATCATGAGAGATAAAATAAAACTAAATACTTGTATAATATTACAAATAAATAAATTTTAGAAGCCTTTAGGACATTTCATAAGTTCAATAATGACTTCATTCAAGAGAATCATAAATTGAGTTTCTGAGTTTTGTTTCTTGGTTAAAATTTTTTAAATCTCTAACAAATTATTTAAAGGAATTAAAATTCCTTTATTTGATAATATTTAAGTTGAAACAAAAACTAAATGATTTATCTTTTTGAGAAATCTATGCATAACTATAGTGTTATGCAAGAGTTACTTTAGTGAAGTAAATTAAAAACTTTTTAACAAATATATAAAATGTTTATATTGCCATTTACTAATTTATTTTTTGCAATTCTAAATGAATATTCAAATTGAATTAAAAATTTAAATTTAAATTTGATGTGTTATGGTAATATATTTATTGAGCTTTCTGGTTTTGTAGTTTAAACCAAAGTGGTTAAGAAAACTAGTTGAAACTTACAACTATTCTGATTGGGTTCCATTTATTCACTTTCCAAAAATGAAAAACAAATGCAACATATATACTTTAAATATTCCTGAGAAATACTGAAACTTGTTTTCATTTATTTCAGGACAGTGTGACAGATTGCAGTGACTACCTTGGGACCTTTACAGATTACTGGGTCTTTACAAAAATATATGATACGTGTTGATAGTCTGTCCTGAAAAGATTATTATAAGACAGAAAATATACATTTATAAAAAAAAAGCTTTGGCTGTTTTAGGAAAGTCACTATAAATTACCAAGTAATTCAACTATGGTGTAGAACTTAAACTTTATTGTGTCAGCATTCATTAAGGTAAATATATAAATTTTAATCTACAAATTTATTTCATATTAAGAAAACTCAGTACAAAAAACCCAGAATTCATAAGAGAAGTTAATTAAAGGTGGTATTTCAGATTTTCTTCCTGAAGAATCTTTAATATATCTATATTAAAAATATCGACCCATTTGATACATCTATCGCTTCTTACATTGGTTTGTATTTACCAATTTTACAATGGATCTACATAGCTTTGCAATAAAATAACCATTTCACTTAAACTTTGTTTTACAAAAATAGTGGTAAAATATTGAGTATTCCAAATGTATTGAAGAATGTTTTCTAGAGAAATTAAAGGCAAAACGGACAACAAGTCTAGGAGCCATTGCCCACTAAAAAAATAGCTTAAAAAAGTGAAGTTCAAATTTACGGAAATGAAATTTGAGCCAGTCCCATGGGAAATGCAGATGCTATCCTTCTTATCCAGGCTCAATCACTAAGCAGGTATAGGTGTGGAACCGAATAACCCAACAGGCATTTGTACGTCTATTATTTTATAATTAACATTTCAGGTATATGAAGTATATAACCACAAACACATTTTATAACAAGAATGAACTTACATTGGGTGGAGAACTTAACCTAAATCAATGTGGTCAGTACAGGCTTATGAAAGAAAAATATATATATGAACTTGGAGTTGTACATATATCACAAACACACATATATAATAAATATACACATATAGACATATATATTTCTTAGACTGTGTGTGTTTTTTTAAAACCATTTGGACAGATTCATGCACAAGTGTCATCCTCATGTTATTTACCTAAAAGTACTAGATTTCATTCCATTTTCTAATACATACCTGCCTTCCAGCTTCATTGTTATGAAGGTTCACTGCTGACAGCACTGTGCTTTCTTTTCCCGTGGTGTTTCTGATGGGGAAATCTAGGAACTTCCTGCTGAACCACATGCCGTACTGGACATCATCGGAACAGCCCCCCCAGTGCCAGCCTTCACTCGCTGAGCCACCACTCTGCAAGGTGGTGTCACAAGAACACTCGGTCATGTTGCCTGCGCTGCATGACCTGGTCACAGAATGCACCAGGCCCGCAGCCATGACGGCATAAATAAACGCTGTTTCCTTCGTGCCTAGAATCAAACATAAATTGCTAAATGAAAGAATCGTCCTGCTCTCTGTTTATGCTCGTAACCGAGCCTCCTACTCATCCTCTTGTCCAGGAGCAATTTTTCAATAGCTTACAACAGATGCTTTAATGAGTACCTATTTAGAAAATAAATGACGTCTTATTGTTCTAGTCTTTTTTAAAAAGCAGCAGTAACTTTAAGCATCCCTCTTGAGGGGTTTGTCATATATTGAATATCATTATTCTCATACCTAAAAATATCTAAAATATGAAGTGTGCGTCATTACCTAGCTCAAGGCTTAATAGACAATAAAATCTCAGTAAGTACCCATCAAATTTAAAATCTTTGTGTGGGTACCATAAATGTTATACAATGCCCCAAAAGAGCCCAGATCAAGTTTAAATTTTAAAATGTGTTCTCACAAAACATAAGCTTTAAAATCTGGTGTGATTTTTGTTGGGTGTCAGAAAGCAAAGTAAAGTTAAACTGAGACCAAAGCAATTATAGATAAATGGTACAATTTAGTTTCACATTCAATACTGGTTTTTTTTGTTTGTTTTTTTTAGGATATTGTGAAAAGCAATCCTGATATCAACATGAAACGGTTATATATTTTATATAGTACTAGGTAATCTTCTTACAGTCTTAAAGATAATTCAAATGAAATATAATTGAAATATCACCAGCAAAAAAAAAAAAGAATTGTTACGGGAAATTATTGAATACATATTTAGCACATCTGTAACAGTGAGCTAAAATATTTGAAAATTAAAGTCTCATTAAAGCATAAATTAAATGGACTAGAAGAGACGCTGCAGAGGACTCTTTTTTTCTTTTGAGATGTTTAGATTGGAGCAGAAACAATTTTAAGCCCTTTGTCCAATAAACCTTTTCAACAGCTGATGCCTCTGCCTTTCAGCAACTGTGAAGAACACTTTTTCCCCCCCTTTTCCCCTGTAGGGGGTCAGGGCTCCTTCGGAAGGGCGTGCCGGCCACAACGCCGCAGGCCAAGGCGATGCTTTGGCGGCTGCGTGTGTATGGACGGGTGGGGAAGGGTCAAAGGGGGAAGGAAAGCGGAAATGAATGTGAAACAACGAATCTTTCAGCGCCCAGCTCCTACAATTCTTTGAATCTGCTGATAGTCCTGGCACAACCCTGGTTCCCAGTTCCTTCACCCTTCCCGAGTAACCACGCACGTGGAAGTGGAACTTTGTTCTTTCGGCGGCTTCCCGCCCCTCGGGCGAGCACAGAGGAAGGGGAGAGAAGGAGAACTGAGGGTGAGCCACAGTGGTCGTGCTCGGCTTAGCCGCCCGATGGGTTGTCCCGGACAATCCCTTTTAAAAATCACCATTATTCCGTCTACCCGATGCTCCGAGGAACCAACCAACGTGGAGCTTCGCTTCAATTAGCCACCACTTGTCCGGGGCCCGGTGCGCAGTGTAGCTGCTTAAATCAAAGCAGATGCGGCGGCAGCATTCTCTGCTACAGACATGTTTCTCCAGCTGGTCACCTACGCAGGGGGGCGCTACGGGTCCGAGGGGTCGGGGATGGGGGTGGGGTGGAATGTCAAAGTTTTCCCCCAACACCAGCCGAGCACAGTGGGACGGAGGAAGAACCACAGCTCCAAGCGCCCTGCTCCGGACCTGGGGAGTCACCCCTCCAGGGCCGCACCTGCACCCGGGTCTAGCTTCCGTCGCTCCCAATTCCCGTCCACGATAGGACCTCTTTTATGATTTACAGCGAGACGGGACCACGCAAGCACTATTTATTTTGTTTACAGGAATTGGAGGAGTTTCGCCCTCCGTCCCGCGCCAGCCCCGAGGGTCCCGGGACTCACCGCTGCTCAGTTCGTAACCAAAGAGGGGGCCGGCACCCGGCGAGGCGACGGCGGCGACCTGGCAGTTCCATCTCTCGTGCCTGAACTGGCTTCTGCACTCCTGAATGCCCAGCCGCGCGCCCTCTCGGATGCTGGGCAGCAGGTAGGGTTTCCTCTTGCACAGCTCCTTCTGGCGGCTGTTCAGCGGCAAGTTGGCGCAGCCCAGTTTCTCGGGAACCCCAAAGGAGGCGATACCCAACCACCTGTAAGGCACGGTCGCCCCCAACGTACGTCGCTCGCCTGCTCTCCTCCCAAATCCCAGTTGTTTCCCCAAAATTAGGTCAGCCACCCTAGGGTCCCCGTCCCTACTCCCCCGCCTTAGCTAAAAGTTCCCTGAGCCTGGGCACCCCGTTTGCCACGTACTCCGAGCGTCCCCGCTGCCCCCATACTCACATCCAGTTTCCTTGCGCTCCGCCGGGGAACAGCGCCAGCAGGGCTGCCCACAGCGCGCATAGGCGGGACAGTCCCAGGAGCGCCGCTCTGTCCATGACCCCCGCATGGATTCCCCCAGCCCCAGACGCTCCTCTTCTGCCCTCCCCGCCCAGGGGCCCGCCAGGCCAGAGGTCAGTTCCCCGGCACCAAGTTGTCCCTCGCACCCTTCCTCTCTGCAAACAACATAAAAAGAAGGCCAGCAAGTGGCAGGGGCTCTCAGCAGCTCCCCTCGCTAGCAGGGAGCAGTGTGAGGAGGTGGAAAAAATAGCTTGAGGGGCTCCTCGGCGCCCAGCTGGAGACGTGCAGGAGATGCGGGAGCGCCCTTCGCATTCCAAGGTGAGAAACTTCTGTTGATGTAGTTCTGTCTCCATCGCCCCCGGCCTCTCCTCCCACCTCCTCCCCCTGGCCGCGCTTGGAGCCTGATTGGCTCAACCGCCGCTCCGCTCTCATCATCCCCAGACTTCAGGCTCCCATTGGCTGAGAACAGGCTCCGCAGGGGGCACTCGAGTCCGTAGCTCCCGGACGCCGCATCCATACCCCCCGCGTGCTCATGACCTTTCCTCCAGTCACAGTCCCCAGAGCGGGGTCTCTGCGGGACAGTAATGAACTCAACCCGAAGAGTGGTAAGGGCACTTCCCTCATGGCAACCCCGGGTGGAGGCGTGGGTGGAACGGGAGAGGTATGAGTTCCACCCACCCCAGTTGCATTTGGATTAATTACTCTCGGGGTGGAGTGGCTGGAAAATCTCACTCCCCGTTTCTTTCCTCTCCTTCACCTCACAGTAGAGTTAATTTTTTTGAGTCAGAGTTGGTACCAAACAAGTTGACCTTTCAACACCCTGCTGGAGGTCGCGATGTGTCAGGAAGCCTTAGAGGACGGCTGAAATTCTTAGACTGGAGAGCATCGTCATCGGTACCAACGTTCATCTCAGCAAAAGTGAAGGTTTCAGCCCAGCATCTAACCTACCATATTGAAATCCGTGATTTCCTCTTCCCGGTTCCTTTTACAATCTGCATCCCTGAAAGTACAGGCAGAAAGAAGATGGAGCGCAGAGAAAGAATGTGAATGAGAGCTGTCTGGAGAATTCGAGAATGGGGGGGTGGGGGGGCTGGCCGGCTACATATTTACCCTTCTCTCTAGTCCACATTGTGGCTCTCATGGAGACTTGGTCAGGGCTACAACTGATGGCAGATTTTTAGAATATACTTATTAAACACCTACCATGTGGCCAGCACTGTGGGAAATTATGAAGACAAGATCCCTCCCCTCAGTACACAAGCCAGCGATGGGGAAGAGTCTAAAACAAAATAATCTGAGATTTTCAGTAAAGAAGAGTATGGAATCCAGCCAGGTATACGTTGGAGCCAAAGAGAGTTCGGAAGCAGACCATTTTTGTGGCTGGCAGTTCAGGAAAGCTAGTTAGCCAGTGTCCTGCAGTCTGGCGGAGAACTGAGTGGCTCGTGCTTAGCTATGGTGTCAGAAAGCCCTGTCTGTCTTACCTAGATGGTGACAGTACCTGATTATGAGAGGCATCACCTGCACCTCAGAGGACTTTGGAAATGTTTATAAATTCTTAGGTGGACAGACCAGCTTAGCAGGTGCCAAAATCCAGACTTGCTCAAATAAAAGATCTTATTTCCTTTATCCTCAAATAAAGGACTCAGTTTGCTGCATCTCTCCTGTATCATCCCAGAGCAATAAAAGCTCACTGAAATTTCCATCCTGTTCCATTCATTCCTTTATTCAACAAATATTTATTGAGTGAACACCATGTACTAGTAAACCTAAGGTGACCAATCGTCCTCCTTTAGGAAGGACAGTCCTTCTTTTGTAAGTTTCGTCCTCCCTCAAAAAGTGTCCTCCTACACGTCCTCCTTTTTGATATTGGAAGACTTAATCTGTAAATGTTCGTTTTCGATCGATGCAGAATTGATCCATTGCGTGTGATGTGACGTATTTGTATCTAAATGAGTACTTTTTTCTTACAATTATTATTATTATTATTATTTACAGAGACAGAGAGTCAGATAAGGACAGACAGATAGGAATGGAGAGAGATGAGAAGCATCAATCATCAGTTTTTCGTTGGGACACTTTAGTTGTCCATTGATTGCTTTCTCATATGTGCCTTGACCGCAGGCCTTCAGTAGACCGAGTAACCCCCTGCCGCAGCCCACGCTCAAACTGGCGACCTTGGGGTCTCGAACCTGGGTCTTCCGCATCCCAGTTCGACACTCTATCCACTGCCCACCGCCCGGTCAGGCTTCTTACAATTATTATTAAAAATTAATAGGCATGTAAGCATAATTACAATATAAAATGTTACAAATGTTTTAATTGTGCATTTATCATAGTGTATTATTGTTGCAATGAATAAAATGTTTCTTTTATTTGTGATATTGTGTTCTTCAATTTATTTTTGTCCTTCTATTCATTGTAAAAAAGTTGGTCACCTTAGTAAACCACATTGTAATTTTTAGAGAGTCAAGTTGATGATGGAGTGCTGTTACTGTTCCAGAAGTATTTTGATGAGTGGCTTGTGGCCTCCTTACAACTCAGATCCGTCATCCAAGCCCATTCCATTCTGTGACTTTCTCCAGAAGGGGTCCTGGAGCATTCTTTCCTGTACCCCTGCCACTGGCCCCAGCACATGAGATTCTGGTTTGAACACAATTCATTTATTGAGTGAATTAACATGATGAAGAACATTCTCAGCAGATAGCTTAGATGACAAAGAAGCTTAGATGACAAAACTAGAGAGTGACTGCTTTTCTAGGGGACTGGAGGAGGGAGAAAGAAGAAATCTCAAGACTGGGAGAATGGAGAACATTAATACTCCAGGCTGATTTTAGTAGTTAGATGCTTGAAGGAAGTTGGGTTTTTCCACTAAAAAAAAAAGTACATATTGAGCCTCTTATTTTGATTTAAAATGTGGGGGATAACACTGAGCTAGATGATAGTGCAGTTCACAACCTGGTGACCAGACTAAGTGAGAGGCAGTTGCAATCCAGTGTGATAAATGGGGTAAATATAGTGTGTCATGAACCACACAGGAGGATTGCTTAGTCTAGTTCAGGGGTCAGGGGCACCCGAATGCCTTTATTATTGTACTAGGGATCCAGCACTGTCGAGGCAGGCATTCAGGTACAGCACATAGAAGAGAACTCAGAGTATTTCGTTCTTACAGACTAAGGACAACACTGGGTCAACCATCTTTAAATTCAAGACACAAGTATAGGGCCTGAGAGGTGCTGTATCTTTTTTGTATCATCTAAGGTCTTTGGGGTCACATTGTTCACACATCTAAAGCAAAGGAGACTTGTTGCCAGGAGTCGATCCAGCTGAAGAAGTAGGCATTTCATTCAATGAACAGACACTGGAGTGCTTATTTTATGCCAGGCACTGTAAACTTTCATGCACCAAGACCAACCTATCCTATGTGCCCTTGTATTGTCGTTTTTACTTTCCACCTCTGCCCTCTCTTCTCTCTTCCCTTTTGTTCTTCCTCTCTTTCTCTATTTCTCCCTAAAACATTTCAATCCCTCACTTTTGATACTCGTAATGAATTTGGAGCGATCAAGAAACTTGTTCAAGGTCACTCAGCTAGTAAGTAACATAGTAAAAAAACCAATCTTATACTTTAGAGGTCTTATTCTGTCCAACATAACATAAGGCTGCATAGCCTTTTTATTTTTTTATTTTTTCTGATCAGATTCCTGGCCCTCAGGATCTGAATTTCTCTTTGGCATCCCCTGGCTCTTTGCTTCATAGTTCACAGATATCTCCACTGGAGTTCTGCTCCCTAAAGATAAACCAAAAGCCTCTATTATGACTTAAAAAGTGGGAAATAACAATGAGCAAAGTGGTAGTGGGGTTTACAGCCTGGGTGGGTCTCCTGAGGGGGTCTCTCTGAGGCAGGGGGTGGTCTGCATGTATGCCCTTCAGTTCTCCCCCATCCTCACCCCTTTGCTGTCTGGTTTCTTTGGGCTGGGAGACCAGTGAAAAGAGTACTGGCTCAAAAAGGTGGCACTTAAATTCAACTTTGAGCCAAGTTTCCTCACCTGAGCTTTCTTTCAGATCTGAATCTCTTACTGGAGTTCCCATAGGACTGGAGGGAGAGAAGTGATTCTGTGTGTTAGTGTGTGTGTGTGGGGGGGGGTGGAAGGCGTGCATTTGCTAGTAGATTTGCACTGCTAAGGAGAGGAATCCCTAGGCATTGACATGACCTTGTCTATCTCAGAGAAGGACCCAGGTCCCAGAGTGGCACGGTCTAGAGTTTTTGGTCCCCACCAGGGCACCTACAGTTCTACTTTTGTTTCTAGATTTCAATTAAAACAAATATTTTCAAGTTGCAGAAATCTTTTTAAAAGGTTGGACTTTAAAATATATTATAATATTGTCAGGACATGAAATTTTATTTAGAGGAAAAGAGAAAATGTTGTTACAGATAGTTTATCTATCCTTGAATATGAAAGTGAAGTGCTCTATCATCATCTAATTGATCTCCCTTAATATAAAGAGATTGCTCTACACTATTATTAATGAAAGTTATGCTCTTTATTTAGAGTTGAGAAATAACTCAACTCATCCAAACATATACACGACTACACATTTCAAATTGTTAACTTCTTTAGCAGCAAGAGACTCATTTTCTATTTATTATTATTGATTTTGCCATTTGGAAAAAGGACAAACTATTAACTGGTCAACAGAATATTACCTGGTGTTTACTGTGTTATGCAAGCTTTCTAAGTTTCAGGTGCCTGTATCTATAAAATACTGCAGAGATCATAGCATTCACTGTTCATAAGCAAGAGCTGGTAGGACGGCCTCTTGATGAACCTAACTACCTTGATAATCTCTGCTGCAAAAAGCCCCGTGTGACTTGATGTTTGTGCAGGTCACTGTAGCATCTGTAGCCTCTCGATCCCACAAAGAGGACATGTACTTGAACTTGTGTTTCTAATAGGGGTAAGGTGTTATGAGCGATATTCTAGAAAAGGATAATTAGGAGGGGGAAGAGCCAGATTTCAAGCATATTTATTTCACTCAAAGGAGCTCTCAAGGGGCTGAACCTGTGACGATGGTCACCTCTGATGAACTGGGCTTAGTGAACCTGGAAAGTAGCTTCCTGGCCATAAATCATGTTGATTTTTAGTTGTAGAGCCCAGAGGAGCCTGTTCCTTCTGGTAGTTTTCTCTCAGTCCCTGGGAAACTCAGCAAAAAGTCTGCCTGCACAGATATGCCTTGGACTTGGTCTCTGGCAGTCCATCAGAGGACGAGGCTGTTGTAAGAATTTCTGCTGCAGATCACAGAGACTTATGTTCTGGAAACTGATACCAGAAGCAGCCCAGCTGGTCTTAACTCCCATGATAGAACAGAAGACCAGAGGTGACTTTTTACATAACTGGGTCCCCATCCATTCTATTTTAAATTCCACCTGGATGCTAGTAGTGTGGGACAGAAGACAGGCTTGTGGCCACTGGCTGTCAGGCGAGGGCAGAGAATGGCATGCTGGATGTCCTGCTGTTCTTTGGTATCTGGGAAAGCCCATCAGAATGACAGAGCAACAGAGGAGAAAAGAGTGATAGAAAGAGCAGGGGTTGAAAACGGATGCCAGCTTGCTTTTTAAAACTTTTTAAATTTATTCTGGGATGCTGGCTTGCTTTTAAAATTTCAACAACTACAAGTGTGAAATTGTGTTGTTTACTTGTCCTAGAAATTAAGGTTAAAGCTGTCTCATAAAGGGCTAATCAAAAGTGGCTTATCTCTAATGGCATGATTCAGATTATGCAATCTTTTTGGAATGAGGGAATAAAAGTAAACCACAATGCTTGACAAACAGATGGGTCACTGTTGCCTGAGGGCACAGGTAAGCAAACAGGCAAAACTGATGCACATGAAGAGCATTGACTCTTAGTATCTTTTTCAAAAACATTTTCTGAATTTTGTAAAACAAAACAACTCCATCAATTAATGAATTATTATCAATTTCAATAAATTATTAAGGAAACAACTTCAAACACCTAGCATTTACATTTTTAGCATATCATTTATGGAGCGATCACTGGACTGTCTATAGTGGAAAAGAATTTTGTCTCTTTTTAAAATTTTTTTTTTAATTGCACAATATGAACTTTTGAAGGAGAAAATTTTGAGGGAAAAGTCATTTAAAAAGAATTGATTGTGTCTACTTAGTCTAACTTTTGGTCTGCATAATTAGACTTTATTATTGTGATTATAATACAGGTCCTCTGCCAATAAAATGCCCTAAATCAGCAAATGCTGAAACTGCATTTATATTCAGGGTTGCTGTTCATAAGTTTAACTATTGGCTACTGTTCTCATTCTGGGTGGATGGCATGTCGAAGTGGACTTTGTTAAGTCTGGCCAAGCAACAAATACCAGCTGGTATTCACTCATGTCTCAGTCATCACACAGTGGTGAATCACATTTAAACTTGACCTTAATCCTTTCACTTTCTTGACTGAAATCTTCAATGATTTCTTTATTTTCTCCTACCAATTAAGTTATAAATCACCAATTAGATTCTAAAGACTTTCAAATCAAGGAGTGTGGGTAATTCTTTGGCGACACGTCCCTCTCGGTGTCTACAGCAAGACTGTGTAGTAGGCATTCAATAATGATTGTGTGGTTGTTGTTTTAACAGACAAAGAATCTCTCCTAAGGGTGGAATCAATGAAGCATTAAGTTGAGAGCTGTCAGCATTGACACAATCCACTAATTTGCCACTTTTCTACTGGAAAGTCGCTATGACTTGTACCTAGTACATTCCTTGAGAATGTGCCACATGACTTGCACAAGTTTCGAGGGTACCACCAGATGGCTACGCCTAGCGTTCACAGCTCCGGTTTCTGCTAGTGTTACAATCAGTAAACAAGCTGATCCTCTTAAGTCTTTCTGACAGACCTGTCACTGTGCCATGTGCTTCTTTCAGGTGAGTTTGTTGAGCAGGACTAATAACTCAGACTCTCACTGGAGTTCCCTTCAGAGAACGCTTTTATTTGAGCAAGCAAGGGCTCAGAGCCCAGGAGATTTACGAGGGTTCAGAGACATAAACACAAACTGTATAATAGGTGTGAGGTGTGTTCCCACCGCAACCTTCTCACCTTCTGTTAATGATTATGAGAGCGGAGGCATCAAAACAAAAACAGCCGACTGGAGGGCTCTCAAGTTTGCAATCTGATGAAGACTTCTGGTGCCAGACCAACTTTTGGGGTTGTCACAAGGCTTAGTGAGGCAGCTTCCAAAATGGGCTGAAACCACAATATTGATATACTGGGCCACATGCCAGACGAAGCCCGAGTCCAGCGGACTGGGTAAAAGATTCCAGTTGCTACTTTAGCACCAGAGTATTGTCTGGAATCCCCAGGGCGCACTCACAAAACCAGCACCAGACAAAAGCAGCAGAGCCACTTTTTAAGGCTGTTTTGGGGAGAGAACTCAATATTTGCCTTGTAGATTAACTGAGTTATGGCAGGCTTCGGCTGGAGGGAGTTTTCCTTCAGGAACTGATTTGGCCTCCAGCATATCTTAATTTTATAGTAATTGTTGGCAGTCCAGGGTGGGGTTCAGTGCTGGAATCTTATCCTTCGTACTCCACCCCCCTCCCTGCCCCAAGGGTCTTGAGAAATAAAGCATGCACGGAGAAAACTGAACTGGTTTGGGCAAAGAATCAGCTTTATTAAGTGTAAGGCTTCCCAGTAGAGCTGGATTATGCAAAGTAAATTTTCCTATTTTTTCCCCATGAATGGAAGATAGCGAGGCTGATCCAATAGATCGACCCAGTCTCAGGCTGAAAAGCTGGACCTCAGAGAAGAGGGTAAGATTGGGCAACCGGAAGTAGAAAGGAGAGCTTACTCTATTTCAGGATGTCCAGATCTATGAAGAGTGAAGTTGGAGCCTGTAAAGCCAGTAGTCGAGGCCGCCATCACAGCAGCCTGACCCGTGCAGGTTCGCATTGGATTCGAACAGTCGGTAATAAAACACAGGAGCCAAGAACTGGTGAGCCATCAGCTTTAATTCTAGCTTGCACCCGGCGGGCAAGCAAAAACACACACTGGGCTCCAAAACCCACACATTCAGTGCTCACAAAGCTACTGACTTATCCGAGTTTCCTAGAATCAAAGGTTTCTAGCTCACCAAACTTATTCACCTCTGTTCCCCATCGCCTCCTGCACAAACTCTTAACAAACTGGCTTCTCCCTCAGCACTCTGCCATCTTGGCTGCTTCTCCTGGCCTCCATGTGGCCTTACTCTGCTCTCCTTTCTAATACTAACCTGAGGAACCGAGACAGAGCAAGCTCCTGGGCTGCCCCAGTTTATAGCATAGATTCAAAACCTTTAATCCAATTATACAAACAAGGAAGTCTCTGATACAAAGTCACCCATCTGAGGCATAATGGGATTCCTCCCTACATCACCACCCTACATCATCCAATCAGTCAAGGGTGTGGAGAAGAGCTTACTCTTAAACTAAGCCTTAGGCTATAACGACTTGGCCTGCTTACATTACAACTTTTCCCCCACAGCCATCACAAGCATAAGGGCAAATAATATCACCTGGGTGACAGGCTTCCATGTGGGCAGCACCATCTTTAACAAAGTGAGCATATTATATTTTATCTGCCGAACAGAGCCATTTTGCTTTTGAGATACCCACTGGTGACAGGGACTAATGGACTGGCCACTATTTCTCTCCCAGGTGGGAAATAACCAACAAGGTAGAGAATAGGGTATAAATTTCCTCACCATAAAAGAAAGAAATGAGAGTACAGAAGTTTAGAAGGATAGCTTCACTTCCTTGGTGTTGGGCAGATAAAATATATTATGCTCACTTTGTTAAAGATGGCGCTGCCCACGTGCAAGTTTTAAGAGTAAGCTTTTCTCCACACCCTTGACTGATTGGATGATGTAGGGTGGTGCACTTTCATGAGGAATCCTCCCGGTATGTCTCAGATAAGTGACTTTGTATCAGAGACTTCCTTGTTTGTAGATTGGATTAAAGGTTTTGAATCTATGCTATAAAGTGGGGCAGCCCAGGAGCTTGCTCTCTCTCGGTTCCTGAGGTTAGTATTAGAAAGGAGAGCAGATTAAGGCCACGTGGAGGAGAGGAAGCAGCCAAGATAGCGGAATGCTGAGGAAGAAGCCAGTTTGTGCAGAGTTTGTGTAGAGAGAAGGAGATGGGAAACAGAGGTGAATAAGTCTGGTGAGCTAGAAACCTTTTGATTCTAGGAAACTCGGATAAGTCAGTAGCTTTGTGAGCACTGAATGAGTGGGTTTTGGAGCCCAATGTGTGTTTTTGCTTGCCCGCCGGGTGCAAGCTATAATTAAAGCTGATGGCTCACCAGTTCTTGGCTCCGTTGTTTCATTACTGACTGTCCGAATTTAATGCAAACCTGCATGGGCCAGGCGGCTGTGATGGTGGCCTTGCCTACTGGCCTTACACTTGGGCAGAGAGGGGAACTTAATCAGTCCTGCCAATGAAGTGGAGTAAGCCCTCAAGATAGATGGGCAAGCAAATTAAGAACTTTCATGTTATAGTCAAGATATAGGCAAAATAAGTAGGAGACAAATGCTATGGACCATATTCTGAGAATTGAGGCTATGCAGTGATAATTAGCATTGGTGTGGGAAGTAGTCAGGGAACGATGCCAATCACCATTGTGTGCTTGGAAGCCATGGTAAGACACCCTCAATGGTACAGATTAACCCAGAGCAATGGCTTCATCAAAAATCAGTGTCCCTAAATAATCTCTTCTACTTTTTAAACCATAGGACACATTATTTCGTTTATTTTTCTGCTTGTGGTTTCCTTTGGTAAGATTAAAATGAATTCATGGTCCCTCACACATTGTCATCTCAGGCAAGTGGCCCAGAAACATGGTGGGTGGCCCAGAGTAATTATTATGAGGTTAGAAAGGTACATGAGGATAAATTACAAAATAGGTAATCAGCGGGAGATTTAAAATCAGTAGGAAAAATTTGAGAAATGGATTACAATATTGATATGTAGATGAAACACTTTGATTCAGTTAGAATGCACAATTATTTGTAGGTAGATTGCATACATTTTCAGACTAGACAAAACATGTTATAGCTGCTGGTGATTGCATAAAAAGAAATATGTTATATTTTTTTCAGGATATTTTAAGTCATTTGATAACATTCATGATGGAAGGTTATTTTTGTTAATTGCTTGCTTTAAGATGTGTCTTGACTTGGAATTCAAAAAAAAAAAAAAGAAAAAAAAAGGAGTTGAAAGTCATACACGTATTTCACAGCTGGAGAAAACAGAAGGACCGCTTGGGGAGATGAAGGTCCATGCCACATGGATTATCTTTTTGGCTTAGTTTTATGCAGTAGCCCACAGCAAATGGTGGACTCTTTCCAGGCCTCTTTTCCTTATATTTAAATTGTACCCATCAGCAACCTAATCAAAGGAGTACAACAGTGGATCAACAGAACTTTGCAAAACCACTTTAAAAGAAAAGGTTCCCCTACTAAAATTCTTACAATGCCATAGGTTTGAAAAAATCATATGTGAACTAAACAATTTTATTGTCTTGTAACAAAAAGTTGAGTTTCCCACCTACCCACTTTCCATTATCTCTCCCCAGAAGTAATAACTTTCAGCTCTTTTCACTGAATTCTTTTGGTATTTTGCTCCAACTTATTAAATATCATACTTATATTGTTACTTCTTAATTTTTAAAGTTTTTAGATATTATACTTGACTTTCAACTGTGGAAGACTCGTTTTGCTCTGCCTCTCCATACCTCTGCTGTTGTACCCTCTGTATTCCTGCCATAGAGATGCAAAACTGGGCTTAGAGCTGCAGTCAGTTTTTATATTATTATGACACACATTGTTACTCATGCTAAGCTAAATAGTGTGCTATGATTAATTTCCTTTCCCTCACTTGCATTTTTTTCTCTATTTGCCTGCTTTCTATGTGTTTCTCATTACTTCAATCCCAAACCTCATGAATTTCTTGAATATCAGAAGAATCAGAAGTCCCATCAAGTTCATCTTTTGACATCTCCCAGTGCCCCCTGACTTGTTCCAGTCCAGAATGGTTGTCTCCACATCTGGAGCCTCAGTGTCCTCTGCCATCTGCTTCACCATCATCCCAGAGGTCACATTTTCCTTTTGTCTGTATAGAGTCCTCAGTTTCTGAAGCTTATATATTTCCCATTTTTGGTTTAGTCCTCTGTTCTAGTGGAGCACATAGATTCCAGAGAAAGAGTATATATAAATAATTTTTTGAGAACTTTTCTATCTTAAAATAGCTTTATATTATTTTAGTACTTTGGCTAGTTATTAAATTTTAGGTTAGGAGTAAACTTTCTCTTAAAATTCTAAAGACATTTCTCCATTGTTTTCTAGTTTCCATTGGTACTATTAAAACTTCTAAATATCTAGTGCTCTAATTTCAGATCTTTTCTTAATTAATTAATTAATTAATTAATTATTTTTTTTGTATTTTTCTGAGGTGAGAAGCGGGGAGGCAGACAGACAGACTCCTGCATGCGCCCGGTCGGGATCCACCCGGCATGCCCACTAGGGGGCGATGCTCTGCCCATCTGAGCAGTTGCTCCGCAGCAACCAGAGCTACTCTAGCAGCTGAGGCAGAAACCATGGAGCCATCCTCAGCACCCGGGCCAACTTTGCTCCAATGGAGCCTTGGCTGAGGAAGAGGAAAAGAGAGATAGAGAGGAAGGAGAGGGAAAGGGTGAGGAAGCAGATGGGCACTTCTCCTATGTGCCCTGGCTGGGAATCAAACCCAGGACTTCCACACACCAGGCCAACACTCTACCACAGAGCCAACTGGCCATGGCCTTTATTAATTTATTTTTTCTCTGATATATCTTAGAATCTGCTCTTTCTCCATAATGTTTGGAAATTTTAAGATAATGTGCCTAGAATGTGGGTATATTTTTATCAATTGGTCTAGATACTCAGCAGGCCATTACAATATGAAAACTCAGGTTTTTCACTTGGAGAAAAAAACATTTTCAAAATATTTCTTTCATCATTTTCTCTTCTCTATTTTCTTCTTTTTTTAAAAAACTCTTATTTTGTAACTATTGTTTCAACTTTTCAATTCTGTAAGTTTTGCTATTATTCTGTCATATTATATCTTTCTCCCCCTCTAATTTTTGTTTTCCTCAATTATGTCTTTATTAGTTTCTATTAATTTTTTTATTTCTGCTAGTGTGCATGTGTCTGTATGTGTATGAATTCCACAAGTACTTTTCTTAATGTTCTCTGTGCATTTCTTTGCAAAGTTAAGTAATATCTTGTAATTTTCAGTAATAAAGATATATCACTCATCTTATTATTTTGAATAAATGTGTTAGTCTTCTGTTACTGCAATAAAAATTGTCAACTTTTACTGACCAGGCGGTGGCGCAGCAGATAGAGCGTTGGACTGGGATGTGGAGGACCCAGGTTCGAGATCCCAAGGTCGCCAGCTTGAACGCAGGCCCATCTGGCTTGAGCAAAAGCTTGCCAGCTTGGACCCAAGGTCACTGGCTCAAGCAAGGGGTTGCTCGGTCTGCTGAAGGCCCGCAGTCAAGACACATATGAGAAAGCAATCAATGAACAACTACGGTGTCACAACAAAAAACTAATGATTGATGCTTCTCATCTCTCTCTGTTCCTATCTTTCTGTCCCTATCTATCCCTCTTTCTGACTCTCTCTCTGTCCCTGTAAAAAAAAAAAAAAAAAAAAAAAAAAAAGTCAACTTTTAGTAGCTTAAAATAACAAACATTATGTTATAGTTCTAGAAGTTAGAAGTCTACAATCGTTCAATAGGTTCGGATTCCTTCTATTATTTTTATGAAAATATCAGTTCCCTTGCCATTCCCAGCTTCCAGAGGCTGCCAGCATTCCTTGACTAGTGGTTGCTTTCTTCACATCACTCTGACCTCTGCTTCTATTGTCAGATTTCCTTCATTGACTGTGACCCTCTTGCCACTCTCTTACAAAGACCCCTGTGATTACATTGGAATCTTATGAATAATCTAAGAAAATATCTCCATCACAAGATCCTTAATCATAGCTGCAAAATCCCTTTTGTTCTCTAAGGTAACATATTTATAGGCTCTGAGAATTAGGGCATGGTGTTGAGTTGAATGATGGTCCCCCAAAAGATATATCTACATTAAGGTGACCAGATTTTAAAATTAGTAAAGCAGGACACCATTGACGGGGGTGGGGGGGGGTTCTTGATTAAAAATGTGGTCTATATGGAGCAAAAAAATTTTCATAGAATGCAAAAATAGTATTGTAATATATTTTTTAAAATTTCAACATAAGTACAATTTACAAATATAATACATAAAAATTATGTATAGTATTATTTAATTCTTTGGCATATTTCTCATTTGAGTGAATTTTTTTAGTAGATTGCTGTCGTTGTTTAAAAGGTCATGAAATTTTCACAAGAATTTGTTAAATTATATTTCACACATAAATTGGCTTTCAAAGTCTCAACACTTAATTGTGATTTTTCTGATGTCTACACTTTATTTACCGTAGAACAAACACGTTCAGTGGCAGCATTAGTTCCTGGTAAAGACAGCGCGTATTCCACAATTTTTAGTGCATTACTGTATGGAACATAGTTTGTTTCAAAATAATGAAATATTTCTAACCATTTGTTCTCTTGTGATTTTTGCTGATGCCCAAGATTTAACCTTTTCCTTATCAATTTAGTTTTTTAATAATGATACCTCATTTAAAAGATCATTTTTAGAAATATTACTATGTGAAAAATTTTGAGTGGGTCAAAGGGATCGGGTTACAAGGTCTCAAAACTGATACCAGAGCTGCATGAGTGGGTGGGAGCAGGCAGGGCAGTGCCGCTGGCGTGCTCAGTGGCTGCACTTCCCGGGTCCAGCACCGCTGCCTGCTGGAGACCGAGTGGTTTGCACCTCAGGGAACCGCCGGTGTCCAGGACTTGGGTCTATGGGTAGTTAGGGAACTTGTCAGCCGCTGCCCCAGCAGGTACGACTGGCTCAAAGTTCTTTGTTTCTGCCAGCACAGGTGCGGCAGTGCAGGCGCTTCCAGGTGGAGGCGGGGTCTCCCTGCCGAAAACCGTATATTCCCTTCCTGTTCTCCCACCGTTCCCTAGCTTTTCGTGCATTCTTTCCAAAAATCGCGACTTTTTTAAAATGCTGCAGGACGCAGGACAAATTGTTAAAAATCGGGACTGTCCTGCCAAAAGTGGGACGTCTGGTCACCTTACTCTACATGTCTACTCCCTAATACCCAAAATCTGTATGACCTTATTTGTATTTTTCTGAATTTTCTGAATATATATATTGCAAATGTAATTAAATAAAAAATTACATAAAGAATTTTATAGGAGATCATCCTGGATTATCTGAGTGGGTCCTAAACCCAATAAGAGTCATGAGAGATAGAAAAGAAAATACATCTATGGAGAAGAAGGATAAAGCTTGTGAAAACAGTCAGACATTAGAGAAATGTTATCAGAAACATTGGGAGCCAGTAGAAGCTGGAAGAGGCAAGGATGAATTATTTCCTCGAGTCTCCAGGGGGCATGCTGCTTCGCTGACACCTTTATTCAGATGTTTGACCTCCATAACTGTGCAAGAACACATGTCTTGTGTGAGGCAACCTCATTTGTGCTACTTTGTTATGAAAGCCGTGAAAAAACAAAAAAGATGTGGACATATTTAGAAGCCAGTGTCTAACACAGTTTTTCATGATTTTTTTTTTTTGTAATTTCCTTTCCCTGGCTTCTTTCTCTGTCTGTCATTTTAGAAATTTGCCTCAGATGTCTGGTCATCCTTGGTTGTTGCTCATGACTATGAGTGGAGTATTGAAAGACCAACTAGAAGCTCTGAATGTGTTGGTAGGATTGACTGACTTTGGGTTTTATTTTAGGGTGATTTCAATGGGTCATTTTATTAGCTAACCTTCAACATCAGTGTATTTACATTTTGTCTCTTAAGCTGATGAGGTTCTCCAGAGAAGAATATTTCAGTCTCCTGTTTTGATAATATTATCAGCTAATGTTCTTCAGTCTAGTAGAGGGATTTAGAGGTTTTAACATTCACTGTCTAAATATAATTCTTATTTATTTATTGTTTTAAAGTATGGCCAGCCTTGTACTGAAAAACTATTATAGTATCACTGCCATAACTGCATGACTTAAAGGGTTAATTTTGACATGGAGAACACTTCAATCTGAATAACAGACAACTTTTATTACTGGGTAATACGAGATAAACAATTAGCAAGTGATGTTATAGTCATTAGATTTATTTCTCAAACAAGGAAACTCATGATTCTGAAGACTAAGCTAAAAAAAAGAATTAGTCCTTTTCAAAAGGCTGTTCCAAAATAATAAAATTAGTCAGTGTGTAATAAGACATTTTCTTCTTGTGACTACAATTATCTGCTCCCTGATTGAGAGTATCTTTGTATCTGTCAGCAAAGCAGTTACTTAATGGCAAGGAAACCAAACACATCTGGATAACTGAAAATTTTAGTTTTCAACTGCAGACTCTGACCCTTTGTTGCTTGTTTGTGGCATAGCCTCTAAAATCGACTTTCTGAATTTGTGGTTCAATTTTAGACCATCTGGCTAACTCATGATCATGACACCAGATCCCATCTGCCACTATTTTTTAGGTTTTTCTAAACCTCTCTTTCTTTCTCCCCTTCATTCCTCTTGTTCCCATCTTTCAGTCAAATAAGTTTGTAAATATGATATATATGTTTGCTCACTTGTAGTTTGCATTGGGTGTGGGGGACAGGCTTTAAGCAGGCAGGGTCATTATAGCCTAAGGCTTAGTTTTAAGACTAAGTTTTCCCCACACCTTTGACTGTTGCATGATGTGGGGTGGTGCACTCTCATCAGGAATCGCACTTGTGCCTCAGATATGTGACTTTGTATCAGAGCCTTCCTTATTTGTACATTGGCTTAAAGGTTTTGATTTCTACACTATAAAATGGGGCAGACCAGGGCTTGCTCTCTCTTTCGTTCCTGAAATTAGCATTGGGAAGAGAGCAGAGAAAGGCCACGAGGAGGAGAGGAGAAGCAGCCAAGATGGCAGAGTGCTGAGGGAGAAGCCAGTCTGTGCAGTTTGTGCAGAGAGAAGAAGATGGGGAACAGAGGTGAATAAGTCTGGTGAGCTAGAAAGCTTTGATTCTAGGAAACTCGGATAAGTCAGTGGCTTTGGAAGCCCTGAATGGAAGGGAAGTGTTTTCCCACTGTGTGTACTTCTTGCCCGCTGGGTGCAAGCTAGAATTAAAGCTAACGGCCCACCAGTTCTTGGCTCTGTTGTTTTATTACCGTCTGTCCAAATCAAATGCGAACCTGCACAGGCCAGGCGGCTGTGATGGTGGCCGTGGCTGCTGGCTTTACACCATCCCTTCCCTTTCCTTATTCTTCTTGTGTTCTGTTGCTTCCTCCTTCTTCTTTACTTTTGTTCTTTCCTTCTCGTGACTTGATGGACAAAACTACAACACTGACTCACCTTCCTGATTGGTATTGCAGTGCCCTCCACCTTCCCCAAAGCTGATGGTGCTGGCATATTAAGGATTGGTGGGTGGTTTCAGTGTTTGAATCCTGTTCTCCCAGGAAAACATGCCAGCAGTCTCTCAGTCCAGCCCAAAAATAAACAGGCAAAGGAGAGCCTGCTCTGTTTGAGAACCGTGATGCTTTTTATTTGTATGAAAAGGACAGAAAGGGAGAAGAGTTTGTACTTTACCCTCAGGCCACTAAACTACCTTATCTCTCTGGAAGCCAGAGACAATAACCATGTCTACTCAGATTTTTAAAATTCTTTTAAAACCATGCAAATGGAATGTCACCAGGCATTCTTTAACCACCTGAGTGTTCAGGGACCATTCGTGTCTCAGAAGTTTGATGAACATATGTTCTCTCATAAATGATCAGACATAGTTTGTTTGGAGGCTACAGAAGGAGAGGATCATTTTCAGACACTTGATTGAATAATGCCTTTTTTTTTTTTTTTTTTTTGCTGCAAAATGCACCTGCATGGATCCATGAGATTGGATAAAACTTTTAGGACACTCAGCCTACCACAGCAGCCAAATCAATCCTGGCAGTCCTGGAGGTTGGCATCACAGCCAGATTGCACTCATATTTAAATCCTCAAGCAATAAAGGCGAATACAAACTTTTTACTTCAATCAACAGTTAAGCTGATGACTGATTGTGGTGCTTTAATGATGCTCCACTTTAATGGTGCTTTATATCCTTGGCAGCTCTTGAAGTGGCCTGTTTTAGATACAGCGGGCTCCTGCTTGAAAGTATAGTGCAATAAAGCACAATTATTTGCTGCTTTGGCAGATGGAAAGATAGTGGGGACAGAAAAGATAATGGTTAATGCCAGTAGCTTAATCAGGTCATCTCTAAAGCCTTCACATCCCCAGGTGAGTAATTCCAATGTCTTTAGCAACTCTTCAGAGACTACATTCCAAGTTCATTGCTCAGCCTTTAGAGGTGAAATTGGCACAGCATGTAAATCAGTCTTGGTGGCCCATTGGCAGCCAATGTCAGGCTCACCTTTCTCACAGAGGAATCTTCTGTGCAATTGGGTTCCCCTCAAAACTGTGTGTAAAGCCAGTAGCCAGGGTCAGGATCACAGCAGCCTGACCCGTGCAGGTTCGCATTAGATTCGAACAGTCAGTAATGAAACAATGGAGCCAAAAACTGGTGAGCCATCAGCTTTAATTCACCCGGTGGGCAAGAAAAAACACACACTGGGCTCCAAAACCCACACATTCAGTACTCACAAAGCTACTGACTTATCTGAGTTTCCTAGCATCAAAGCTTTCTAGCTCACCTCACCTCTGTTTCCCATCTCCTTCTCTCTGCACAAACTGGCTTCTTCCTCAGCACTCCACCATCTTGGCTGCTTCTCCTGGCCTCCATGTGGCCTTACTCTGCTCTCCTCTCTAATACCTCAGGAACCAAGAGAGCTAGCTACTGGTCTGTCCCACTTTATACTGTAGAAATCCAAACCCTTATCCAATCTACAGACAAGGAAGTCTCCGATACAAAGTCACCCATCGGAGGCATAATGGGATTCCTCAGGAGAGTGCACCACCCTACATCATCCAATCAGTCAAGGGTGTGGAGAAGAGCTTACTCTTAAAACTAAGCCTTAGGCTATAACGGCCTGGCCTGCCCACAGCCTGTCCCAGAATACACATTAATATCAACGAACTTCCATGTGGGCAGCACCATCTTCAACAAAGTGAGCATATTATATTTTATCTGCCCAACACTATGTCTGTCCCTTTATTTACTCAGTGCATTGAATTTAGCCAGCTGTCGGGAGAAAAATAATGTGATTAAATCCATTCATATTGCAAATGTGTAATAATCTCACCTTCCAAGGGTATTAGCACCTTCGGACACCCTGGAGGTTAATGTAAGGATTACACTAATTGAAAGGATTTCAAACAGAAGAATCTAGTAAAACAAAGAATTGTGGACACAGTGGGGGCCATTTGGTATCAAAACAAGGACTTTCCTTTTGCTCTTAGTTTCAGATGCAACGTTGTGCAAAAGTAAGAGTATCTTTTTCGTGGTTTGTAGTCAGTCCTCTTAACACTTTCCAGGTTCACATTTAAAAGGCATATAAAATACTAGTTGCAAAATCAAACTGCTGAAAAATATACCTGCCATCTTGTTTTAAGAAAAAAAATATGCAGGGAAATCTTTTCATTAATCCACTGTTGCAAATTATGGAATTGGTGAGTGTAAAAGATGTGAGTACCTATTTGAAACTCACCAGAAACAGATGTCTCCCTACCTATGCTTTTCGGTAAAAATGTGATCATTCTACCCATAGTGTTTTCAATTCCATAATTAAATTCAGTTGCATTGTTAATGTACTGTTGACATTAACTTGTATCTCATATACACAAGACTGGGAATACACATCTGTTAACTTGAAACAGCTGTTAACAAAATTACTACAATATGGCCAATACTTCTTTTAAGCATTATGTCTTTCCATTTAAACATGATTTGCATCTGTAAGTACCTATTATACATAAAATTAAAGAAAGATTTACGATATAATAATGATGAATTTTGAGAGTACATAATATCACATTTGCAGATAGTATGGAGAAATAAAGAAAGTTAAAGGAATATTTCTAAAGATCAGAGACTGTGCCTCCCTGGTATGCATGCTCAAAAGATAGGGCCTGTGTGGACATCTTTCCCCATTCTCTAGGATCTGGTCAACAGACAACTCTAGATGGGGCCATGAGCATAGTTTCTGTCTTGTCTCCTCTGTTCTGGGGAGTGGCAGAGCCTTTGGGATGTTATGTGATGCTCCCTATGTTTTCCACACAATCCATTTCTGGATGGCTGATCTCTAAGATTTCACAGCTAAAAATGTCTAACTTTGTCCTTTCTTAAAATGTCAATATCTGTGTGAGGCTTTAAGTTGTAAGTCCTGATGATTTATTTAGACCTGGCGATGCCCTCATCGGACCCTTTCCAGCTCTGACAGGGGCAGGGCAGAAAGAGCAGCAACCCCTGCTGGGATGTGCAATGAGCCTGGTTCAGGAAAGAGAAGGCCTGGAGGGCAGTAGACTTGCATGTGCTTCAAGGCTTCTGGCCAGGCACCCGATGCCAGCAGCTCCCCAGGACCCATAGACCTCCCCAGGGTCCTGGCAGGCAGCCCCACACAAGGCTCACACTTCCCCCCACTACCTCTGTTGTACCCATTTCAGTCTTTGGGGCACAAGGAAGACAAACAATTGGTACTTGCTAGAGAGAGTTTCTGGAAGTGATAATGCCATTTCTAACATAATGCTTTATCTAAACCTCTTAGCTAAGTTCTATTTTGAGCATAGACTTTAACTCCAGAAAGTGCTGGAGTACGTTAGTATATTCATTTTTCATTTTGTAAAAATTCATGGAGTCTCTTCTCTGTGCTAGGCAATATACTTCTAAACTAAGAATGTAAAGATTAAAATACTAAGTGGAAAAACGACACAAATTGTACAATTCCATCTATATGAAATGTCCAGGATAACTAAATGTATAGAAACGGAAAGTAGAGCACTGGTTGCCTATGCCGGGGAGGGACAGGGTGGTGAAAGACTGCTATATTTCTTTTGGGCATGAACACAAATGTTTGAAAGACTATGATGATGGTTGCCAACCTGTGTAAATATACTAAAAAGCCAATAAATTACATATTTTAAATGAGTGAACTTTATACAATGTAAATTTTATCTCAATAAAACAATTAAAATAATAAATAAACACAACCAAGCAAACAAAACATTCAGTTTCTTCCTCACGGTGTTTGCATTTCAAGGGGTACAGACTATTAAGTGGACAAAGATACAGGCTGGCATAGGGTGAGTAGAGAGTGCCAAGGGACCACAGAGAAAGGACACTTAGACCACTATTTGGTGAATCAGGGAAAGATCGCTGGAGGAGACAGCATCTAAACTGAAAAGCAGCAGCCAGAGAAAAGATAGCGGGGGGGTATGGGGTGTGTGTGGGGGGGGTTGTGTGTGTGGGGAATGTACAGTGTGTTCGTAAAGTCATGGTCACAGGAAAGCAACAAAACATGATAGAAATGTGAAATCAGCACCAAATAAAAGGAAAACTCTCCCAGTTTCATATCTATTCTGTGCAGTTCGATGGGGGCTCTATTTGTTGCCCTACACACGTCCAAACGATAGTGCAGTTCGATGAGGGCTCCATTTGTTGCCCTACACACATCCAAATGATAGTGAAGTTTCTGCCACACACGGGTAAGAACATCTGGTGTAACAGAGTGAATAATGTCTGTGATTCTCTGTTTTAAGTGATTAATGTAGTTGATACGTTCAATGTACACATGTTGCTTCACATAACCCCAAAAGTAAAAGTCTAAGGGCATCAGATCCAGGGATCGTGGTGGCCATGGCTTGACAGAACCCCTGCCTATCCACCGCCGGGGGAATGTTCTATCCAGAAACTCAGAAACTCACAAACAATGGTGGTGTAGTGTAGAGGAGCACCGTCCTGTTGAAAGATGACACCTTCTGGAAATTGTGGCACTGCATACAATTCCAACATGTCAAGATAGGTGTTTGCCGTCACAGACTGCTCCGCAAAAAAAAAATGGGCCTATCACCTTATCATGCATCAGGCCACACCACACGTTCACTTTAGGGGTGTTATGTTTGTACTCAACGTAGGCATCAGCAGCCTAAATTCGGATGTTATGGCGATGAACATGTCCACAGATATGGAAGGTCGCCTCATCGCTAAACACAACCTTCTGCAAAAATCTTGCATCATTGTCAATCTCATGAAGCATATCTGTAGCAAACGCGCATCGTGTGTGTCTATCCACCGGTTTGATAGCGTGCAACAGCCGCAATTTGTACCCCGTAAAACAGAGACGTTTCTTTAACACCTTATGAACTGTAGCCTTGCTTAGGTGTAATTGTCGAGCACACGCACGCACAGATTTTTTAGGGCTCCTTAGGTAGCTATCCCATATAGCCTCTACAGACTCGTCACCAACTGATGGCCTACCAGAATGGGGTTTCTCCACCAAACTGCCAGTTTCCTTCAACGGCTTATCCCACCAAGTAATGTTATTCCTATGTGATGGCGCTTCATTATAAATGTGCCGATATTCATGTTCCACTTTGGACACAGAACACACTGAACTTTCCTCTGTACTGTTCACATCTCGACTGGCATGGCCGTGGGCTGCACCGCTGTATATACGGTGTTACATCATCATCTGTGCATGTGCACCTACTGCCACATCATCCTACAGAAACTGGGAGGGTTTTCCTTTTATTCGGTGCAGATTTCACATTTCTATCGTCTTTTGTTGCTTTCCTGTGACTGGTCAAAAGTGCACCATGATTTTATGGACACACTGTATTTGCTGAGCCACGGCGAAAAGATGAGTTAAGAGTCAATCTTAGGTCTACAGGGGCAGAGGTCAGTGGAGTTGAATATAAATAAGTTTTTTCAGATAATTCTTATATAATGGGTGTCAATAGATGGTGGTTGGTGCCAACTCAACTCTACAGGAAACCTCCATTTGGGGTGGGGTGAAAGAGGGAAGCTTTATTTAATGCAAACAGCTTGAAGGCAATACAGCATGGTTGTAAAAAAAGCACTGCATTGGATTAGCTCATAGAGCTACAGTGCCAGACGGAAGTCCTCGCTTCTGGTCCCTGATTGGTCAGAATAGTGCTGCTCTGATTGGTCAGGATGAGGAAAGCCTCAGTCCTATTGGATGGAACAGAACTCCAGTACCTCTTTTATAAGGGCTGGCTCACCAGGCAGCAACAACGCAGGCAGGTTGTCAAGGGACGCAGAGATGGGTGGTTCAGTGCAGAAGCTTCCCCGTGAAGGAGCCTGCGTGAGCGGCTCCTGAGCAGAAATGACAGCTAGGCTGTGCTTTTTTGGTTGTTTGTTTTTTGTTTTGTTTTTGTTTTTGAGTCTAAGTATTCATCAGGGGCCCTTCTTCGTCTTCAGGGTTCACAGGGGCAGTGCAGCAACAAAGATGGATACGGGGACCACGGGAGTAACAAAGAAGGGAATTAAATCCAGTCAAGGAGCTGAAATAAAAATTCGACTTGGGGGAGGTTCTGTTTTAATCTAATGAGCTGAAGAATTGTGCACTTGCCAAGTGCAGTCCACCCGACCATGTTCTCCACCACAGCTCACAGGACTCAGCCCCGCTGCTGCTGCACTTTCCTCACCCACGCCAGCATTTGCAGTGGGACAGCCCCACGAGATCGGAGCCATGCAGGAGAGCAGGGACGTGGAGAGGAGGGCGTGAGCAGAGTGCACGCAGGCATCCCTACCAAGAGTGGTTCCCACAGGGAGTCTTATTGATCCAGTTATGTTCAGCAGGGTGCAGAGCAGCCTACTCCTGTCTTTCTTCGACTTCTTTTTGTGGTTTTAGTCGTGGGAACCCTTCGGACTCTGCAGTCAAATGTTTCCTACCTAGCATCTTCTCGTTCTGATGATTTCTGGCCGTTAGGTCACTTGTCACTTCCCAAAAGAAGCATCTGTCAGACCCCTCCTCTAGCACAGCCCTCCCCTGCTCTGCTTGGTGGAGCACATTCCCCACGTGTCCAGACGAGCACCTGGCTGAGGCATCCAGAGATAGAGAACCTATTATTCAAAAGGTTTTACATATTGCTGTAAATCAAAAAGAGGAGGAGTGTTTTAAAGAAACGAATACAATGACTATAAGATTACCTGGCGCTTCCCTATTATTTATTTCATTTTGTAAGTGTGTGTATGCACACACATATTTACACACACGTTTGTATGCATATTTATTCAGTATGTTTTTTTCTTAATATTTCAGAATTACTGTTTCAGGGTTTCTTATTTGACAACACTCTCCCAGACACAAACTAGGGAAGGCTTTTTTTTCTCATTGATTTGAGAGAGAGAGACAGAGAAAGATGGAGAGAGACTGGGGGTTGGGGGACCAAGAAGTGGGGGAGAGAGAAACATCAACTCGTTTGTTCTGCTTAGTTTTTCCATTTAGTTGTGCACTCATTTATTACCTCTCTTATGGGATTAAACCTGCAACATTGGCACACTGGGATGATGCTCTATCCACTGTGCAGTCTGGCCAGGAAAGGGAAGGTTTGGTTTTGGCCGCATAGTTTTTACTTTAATATCTGCAAAAGCAGCATAACAAGTCAGTGCTGGGTGGTGAGAAGGAGGCATTTATTTTCACTGTATTTGATAACAGTTTCTGAAGACAATGCCCAGGGAGGCTTCCGTTGGAAGAGAACTCGGCAGCCAGAAGCTCAGTATTTCAGACTGTGATGATCCCAGGAAACAGGAAAACACTGATGTAGGCCAATCATTCACTTATTCTGGGAAATAAGAACCTGAGATGCAATGTCTATCTCAGCCTCATCTCAGAATTCATAAATAATTCATAGAAGATATCAATTTATTTCTAGAAAAGGAGGCCAAGAGAAAGTTCTGAGTGTTTACCAATAACATGGCCCTGCGAACTCCATCCTATTGAAATGACTTGTGTTCCTGGCAGGAATAACTTGTGCTCAAGGCTGATCCACACCCTTTTAAAAACATGCCATTGATTTTGCATAACTAATGTGAACACTGAAATGGGGACTTTCTTGAGACAAGTATGAACAGAGACCAGGTTTTCCCTAGAGGGAAAGCACACATGGTAGGAACTGATGAACCCAAATGTGTACCCTTTAATGACTGAACTCATTTTAGGTTACAAAAGCATTGCTTCAATTTCCTCCTATACCATTCTTAATTCAGACCAAATTTTATCTTATAAGTAGAAGAGGTAGCTGCAAATAATTTCATGCCCTGCCAGTGACATAGGCACCAATTTTTAACAAAATTCTCATAAACTCTTTTTATGATCCTGTAAAACCAGAGAGCTCATACTCATTAAAACATAAGCTTCATATTACTTGTAATTAAGGCAAGGAAGAGAACATAAAAATGTACATTGTAAAATGTATCTTGTATTACACATTAAATGCATGCAGAAAACTGGGTGAGTTCCATTTCAAAGGACAAGGTGAAGACAAGGAGGAAAGGTCACTGTGGGTAAAAGATTCCCTGGGTGAAAAAAAATTAAGGGACAAAAGAGTTGCTATTTCAAATTTTCTAAAGGATATACTATATTGATGGTTAGAGGTCATTTTTTATTTTTCTTTTAAGTATTAATGAGAAGGTATCATTAAAAGTACATTTGGCTGCTGGTTGGTTAATCTAAGTTATAATTTTTGGTCCAGTAAAGTTTGAAAATTATTCTTTATTTTTGTTTAAGAAGGAGAGCCTTCAAAGTGACTTATACATTGAGAAAAGCTCTAAAGTGATTTCCAAGATCTGTCAACGTCAGCTGGAAAGGGTGCTCATAATTGTTGTTCCTCCCAGAACCAGTGGGGGAGGAGGTTCTCTTCTGGAGTGAAAACACTTCTCAGATTGTGATGGGTCTAATGGATTAAACTATACCTCATTTACTTCCGTGTTAGCATTTGTACCACTTTCTCACTTCCGTGTACTTACTGACAAAGGATATCAAGAATTCTGGACCTCAGATCTTCAGCTACTAATGTAAGAAGGTCCACTGGAGACCCAACAACCTCTTATAGCTATGTGAAGATTAGTGGATATACAATTGATTGTATGTTGCAACATAGCCCATTTTAATTTAATGTTCTTAATTCTTTTCTAATGTTCAAATCAACAATTTAATGTTAAAATAATACAATTATAGACCAAATAAAAATTACATTATAGACTGTAAATAAAATTAAAATGTTAACTTGGTTGAGCTTTCTGTCAATAGATTTTGAAAATTTTATTATGGAAAAATATGGGAATACCATGAACAAAATATATAAATAATTCCACCATTAAATTAGCCTAGACCTAAAAGCAGAATCAAATTGATATATCACCAGTTAACCATAAAATAAGCAGTCACTACATAGTTGAGAATCATGGTATATTTTTGAGATCATGTTACTTCTGATTTCTGATGTACAAATAATCAACTTAACTCACTTAAAAATATCAATACATCTAAATAAATTTTATATGAATTGTGTTTTCATGTAATAAAAAATAATTGTTAAAAAATTTATGTTACACATAAATTTCCCAAGTATATATTTTGGTTGGATTTATTTAATGTCTCTTCATAATAAGCCAGTTAGCATAAATCAACATCAAAACCAGATCTACCTAAATATGATGAACCCTATAAGAATATAAATCCCTTTTTATAGTGTTTTTTTCTAAAAGTGACTGTTTGAATTTTATTCTTACTATTACTTAGTTTTAAGTAATTATCTTCATTTACATTGCAAATAGACTTACAAATTGTAAATATTCCTGATACATTTTAAGAATTAGTACTTGGAGAGTGTATTGAGTGTGTAAGAGCATAGTGGCCTGACATTCAATAGAGCCATAAAACAAATTTTTTAGATTTCAATGAACATAAAGAAAACAAGTGGAGCACCATTTGGGGAGGATTGCATGCTTTATATCACTTGGAGAAAAATGACTTCTACAACCCCCTACACCAACTGAATGAATCATGAAAGAAATGGGGAAGTTGATAATAGCCGTTTCTACAGCAGTAAAAACATGATGAAAGGTTCTTTGACAGTATGAAACCTTGGAAGCCCTGCCAAACACAAAAACCTAGTTTGTAGGCACTGGCGGTATCATGCTGTCTTTAGTGGGTCTTTGGGGTTTCTAACAACCTCTGGTTCATCCTCCTAGGTCGCAGTGATCTATCAAAATGCTTTAGTTTCCAAGAGCAGTCAAAAGCATTTGAACTTTAAACATGCATCAAAAAAGAACTACAGTAAGCATTTACAGAGCAATTATTCCTGGATGCAGTCAAAACGGTAGAATCTGCTGTCATATCATTTTGCACTTGGACACCTGTTTTTGAAGTTATCATCCGTGTGAGCTCACTGAAAGGTACGTTTGTTCATTTTGAACAAATTCCTACTCACTCATTTCATTGACATATTTATTTATTTATTTATTATTTTTCTGAAGTGAGAAGCAGGGAGGCAGAGAGACAGACTCCCCCATGCACCCGACCAGGATCCACCCTGTATGCTCACCAGTGGGTGATGCTTTGCCCATCTGAGATGTTGCACGTTTCAACCTGAGCCAGTCTAGTGCCTGAGGCAGAGGCCATGGAGCCATCCTCAGCACCCGGGCAAACTTTGCTCCAATGGAGCCTTGGCTGCAGGTGGAGAAGAGAAAGATAAAGAGAAAGGAGAGGGAGAAGGGTGGAGAAGCAGTTGGACACCTCTCCTGTGTGCCCTGTCCAGGAATCGAACCTAGGACTTCCATATGCTGGGACGACACTCTCCTGCTGAGCCAGCTGGCCAGGGGTAATCATCGAAATTTTTTGAATTGTTTCTTTTTATAAGATGAACAATTACAGAGAAAAGTTTGAAGAACTGATACTTCTTTCAGTATTTGTTCAATTTAAGGAGCCCATAAGACAATATTTAATAAGACTCTAACCCTTAGGCCCTGCCAAATTTGTGGGTTTGATCCCCAGTCCCAGCACATACAAGAATTAACTAATGAATGTATAAATAAGTGGAACAACAAATCTCTCTCTTCCTCTCTCTAGCAAATCAATCAATAAATTAAAAAGAAATCCTAACCCTGATCATCTCTCCAGGTTCTTACCCTTATTATATTAGACCCCTCCCTGCTCCTCCCTCACTGTCCATCCCCCAATTCCGAAGCATTACAACTTTGAAAAAACCTCTTGTCAGTTACATACTTTTCTACCAGTTTTTTTATTTGTTGATTTTATTTATTGATTTTAGAGAGGAGAGAGAGAGAAAGAAAGAGAAAGAGAATGGGGAAGGAGCAAGAAGCAGTTGCTTCTGATATATGCCTTGACCAGGCAAGCCTGGGGTTTTGAACTGGCGATCTCAGCATTTCAGGTCGTTGCTTTATCCACTGCACCACCACAAGTCAGGCTCGACCAGTTTTTATATCCTCTAATCCAGAGGTCCCCAAACTACACCCAGTCCGCGGGCCAAATTGCGGCCACCTGAGGCCATTTATCTGGCCCGAGCCGCACTTCCGGAAGGGGCACCTCTTTCATTGGTGGTCAGTGTATGGAGTACTGTATGTGGCGGACCTCCAATGGTCTGAGGGACAGTGAACTGGCCTCCTGTTTAAAAAGTTTGGGGACCGCTGATCTAATCCTTCAGTGAAATGGAACTAAAAGGAGTAACTTCCGATGCAGAACAGTATCCCTTTCCCCCCAGAAACATTACCAGAATGATTTCCATTTCAAAAATCAGTGATTCCCCCCCCCCCCCCCAAGCTTTCTAAATGGGAGTCATTGTTTTGCAGAGATGACTGCTAGGCATAGGGGCAAAGAACATGAAGATGATTAAATGACCGACATGTAAACTCAACCAGCAGGCAATGGTGAGCCCTTCTTTTATCTCTGTTCTTGCAGGATCCTATTCACCTACGTGGGTGGCTGGCAAATAGCACACTGTGCCCTTAAACACATGCACGCACATGCATACACAGTGTCAACAGTGATACTTGGAAATACTTATGCAGTTATTCTTGACTTTTAATATTATAAATGTTTTCTTTAGTTTCTTTTAGTTTAGATTGGATACTAATCAATTCTTACCAAAAAGTACATATCTTTTAACTTTATATCTAAAAATATATTAAAATGCCCACTCTTATTTTTTCCACTGAAATTATTAACTTGTTAAGCGCACACAAATACCCAAATACACATAGAAACACACCTATTTCCCTGAGATAAAATAAATTGTAGGTTTTTCTTTCAATTACAGAGTAACTAAAACAATTCCTAACATTTCAGTGCCTTATCTTATATATATAAAAAAAGATTATTACAGCACGATGTTCAAAAGCTCTGGTTATTGTTCTGCAAAAAGTTCATCTGATAAAAATTTAAGAAATACCAGAATGGGAGTGTAGTTACCTCATTACACCACACCCCAATAGTTGAACCTGCCTAATAACATCCGTACCAAGTGGTCACCATTTGTATGGTTGTATACCTACAGTGAAAAAGAAAATAAAAGATACTCTCTGAACACAGAGTATTACTAGTAAGACATTTATTAATAACATCATTACAATTGTGTCTCAAATCCATTATTATTTCAACAGTGAAGAGGTAAATGCCAGACAAACCTCAATAAGATATGTAGTATGACAATTAGGTTGACAGTAAATTGCAAGAAACATCCCCTGACTGTATAATCCTGTCAAAGCAACTGTGAGACATTAAACCTTGATGGCAAGGCTGCATGAACTGGCAATATCTTATTGTTAAAAAAATGATTGAAAACCTAAAAAGGATTCTTGCATATAGCTGCAGATATTAGAAAAAAACTTTCATTTCAAAAGTGAATTATTGTACCGTTCTTTTAAAAACTTTTATCATCTATCCAATGCAGATATGTATTGTTCATATCAACTGATGTTTCTGCTTAAATATAATTTAAGACAGTGAAATATAAATTCTTGTTTACTTTCATATAAAAATATATATAAAAATATAGTATTTAAATGAGATTGGTATTCATATTAAGGAACTGATGGATCAAAATAGTTTTATTTTTTGTAAAGTTATAAAATTGAGGTATTTGTAGATTTGGTAATTTCAGCCATGTGTTGAATTAACCCTCTCAGCTTTTTTATCTTTTCCCCAAAAGGAAAATAACCCTTTAAAAACCACTGTAACTGTGAGATATTATCTCACAACAAAGCATTTGTAAAGTAAAGACATTCACTATTTTGAAATTAAAATATAGAAGAAAAAGTTCTCAATCCTAGAATTCAATATGTTTTATATGTATGCCACAGTTTTAATAAAAAATAATTTTTGCCTACTCCAAATTTTGATTAGATACAGTTGTTTAGGAAAATAAAAATAAAGTTACTAATAACAGAAACATTTGTGGTTGTATACAGGTGCTTTATCAAAATAAATGCCTATGCACTTGAGAATGTCAAGTCCTTTGCAAAATATTTACATAAAATGTAATTGTAATCTTATATTACTTAGGGCTGTAATGGTAAACCAAAGCTTTCTTAAGTTATATCAATGAGAAAACAAAAACTACATGAGAAACTATATTTTGTTTTGCACTTTAAAAATAACATATTTAATCAACTTCGACTGCAGTTACCCATCCAAGTTCAGATACAAGATAGGGAGGAATGTTTATGAAAATTATAGAGTACAAAGTTAAAAATATACTGGTGTTTTAACTGTAAAATATTACACTTCTTATCTCTTTCATAGAATCTATTTGAATTCAGCCCTGGCCACTTGGCTAAGTGGTAGAGCATTGGCCTGGCATGTGGATGGCCCAAGTTTAATTCCCAGTACACAAAAGAAGTGACCATCATCTGCTTCTCCATCCCTCCCGCTCCCCTCTCTCTCTATCTCTCTCTCTTCCCTTCTTGTGGCCATAGTTCAATTGGTTCAAGTGCATCAGCCCCGGGCACTGAGGATGGCTCTGTGGAGCCTCCACCTCAGGTGCTAAAAATAGCTCAGTTGTGAGCATGGCCCCAGATGGGCAGATCATTGGCCCCAGACAGGGGTTGCCAGGTCGATCCCGGTCTGGGCACATGTGGGAGTCTGTCTATTTCCCCTCCTTCACTTGGAAAAGAAGAAAGACAAACAAAACAAAGAAAGCAAAAAAAAAAAAATCTATTTGAATTCCCTATGGAGCATTCCTGTTCTTTTCCTTTCACTTATAAAATTTTAAAAGCATAAAAAATGGTTTTCATAAGTATTAGATTCACAAAACCAAAGCCATAATAAACATTACGTTTTCTCCTGGTAAAGCATGCAAATATAATCCCTACTTGCAAGTGGAATGTAATTGCTTTCTTACCCTTTTCAGTATTAATGTACCAGTAGAGAAGAAAGCACAACACTCATAGCATTATCCTTTCTTTCAGATAATACAACTGTCTGTATTTCTCTTTGTTATTGCGATGCAATGCCTAGCCCACAATAGTTCTTGCTCATATTATATTTCAAGTAAACTTTTTCTAGCTTTGACTTTCACAGAGAAAACCAACTGATTTGTAAGTGCACATCTTAACTTTATAAACCTGTAATAAAAATGTGTTATGCCTGGCCAGTCAGTGGCGCAGTGGATAGAGTGTCAGAGTGGGATGCGGAAGACCCAGGTTCGAGACCCCGAAGTCGCCAGCTTGAGCGTGAGCCCATGTGGCTTGAGCAAAGAGCTCGCCAGCTTGGACCCAAGGTCGCTGGCTCCAGCAAGGGGCTGCTCAGTCTGCTGAAGGCCCGTGATCAAGGCACATGTGAGAAAGCAATCAATGAACAACTAAGGTGTTGCAATGGCAACAAAAAACTAATGATTGATGCTTCTCACCTCTCTCCGTTCCTGTCTGTCTGTCCCTATCTATCTTTCTCTCTGACTCTCTCTCTGTCCCTGTAAAAAAAAAAAGTGTTAATACTTCATTCTTTTTTAGCTATGTGTGCATTGGCGTCTAAGTGTGTGCTGGTGGGCTTGAGTGTACGCGGTCAATCTAAAATGCACATGCGACACAGGCGTTGGTTCTTAGATGACCATCCAGGTGAATGGCTTGTCTTCAGTTCCAAATTCAGTTCTCCTCCAGGGAATCTACACAGTTCTTTTATTTGCACATATCCTGCTGAGAAGGATTTCAGAGTAAACCTGATTAATTGGACCTCTGACATGATATGGCGATTGAAAATTTATTACAGAGTTTTGTAGTTGTAGTTTGCTTTGCTTGCTGAAATATTTTCCCACGGTATGATTTCTTGATTGTTTTATTTTAATAAAGTGATTTTCTTTGGATAACTTTGATTTCACTACCTGCAAATAAAGAGAAAAAAATATAGTGAGGCAATGTCAAGGGAGCTGAGCCCTGCAGAGAGCACTGTAATGAACTAACAAACTTGAACATCATTTCTATCACACAGATGGTGCCCGAAGGGCATTATGTGACCAAGGACCAGAGTATCTTATTTTTTAGAAAAGATCAAGGTTGAAATTAGAATTTCTGCCCCCCCCCTTTTTTTTTTTACCTCAGGGCAGCATTCTCCAATGCAACTAAGGAGTAGTCTCAGGTTGTTTCTCTCTCACACTGCTCTCTCTCTCTCTCTCTCTCTCTCTCTCTGTATTTATGCATTCAGACCAGATGCTATCACACCTAAAAGATGCTGATGTGCCTTTGCTGAATCACTGATTCAAACATAACATTCTAGGTCTGTCCTGGAATCCTTTTATAGAATGGGAACTACAGTAATTTCAAAGTAAAGTTATTATTTCATTGCACAGCTATAGCGGATACTTCTAAGGTTAGTGGTTTCATTAATCTGGGCACCTAGTAAGCTACAGAACCTGAAGGAGCAGCCTATACCTTATTAAGCTAATACAGTGTGTCCATAAAGTCATGGTGTACTTTCAACTTTTGACAGGTCAAAAGTGCACCATGACTTTATGGACACACTGTAGTTTTATACTTGTTTGTACATATACAGATATATACTGCTGACAGAAATTAGGGGATATTTCAAAATGAATATGAAGTGATAAAAAAAGAAGCATTTGATTTTTCTTTTATTAAACAAGAACATCAGAAAAGCAAACGACAAGTCAAAGAAATTCGTTTGATTATGCAAATGATATACAAAACCAACTTTTACTTTATTGGTGAAAATGCACTATACAAAAGGCTGAAAGTACCTACTGGAGTATCTGCATGTTCTCTGATCCTCTAATTTTTGTGAGCAGTGTATTCTCATTTATTTTTTAATACACAGCATAATAAACATTTATAAAGCATAAAAGGGTATATAATAAAAAATTTTCTTCCAATCTCTGCCCTTCACCTTCAGTCACTCAATCTTGCCCATATAGTATTAATTTCTTTGTGATTCTATTCATAGATATTTTATGACTATCAATAAACAAAAATACAAAGATGCCATATTTAAAGATGTTTTTTATTGATTTTAGAGAGAGAGGGAGGGAGAGGTGGGGGAGCGAGATTATAAATTGCTTCACTTTAGTTAGTCATTGATTGCTTCTCACATGTGCCTTGACTGGGCAAGGCCGGGGTTTAGAACTGGTGACCTCAACACTCTTGGTCAACGCTCTATCCATTGTGTTATCACAGACCAGGCCAAAGAGGCCATATTTACTATCGATTCATACATTTTACAAAAAGATGCCCTGGTTTGAAATCCTATAATTTTCAGCAGTAATCACTGGGTTAATATAACTCAATTTATGAAAAAAATGATATCTATTTTGAAGATAAGTATTTTTAGTTATTTAAGTGAGCCTGAACCATTTTAGAAGACTTTTTATTAGAAATTCTGTAATGATCTACACTAAAATATTAATAGTAGTAATCTTTGGGTAAAGAAATTGTAAGCGATTTAAAGGGATTAAAAAAAAGCCTCACAGTCAACAGCATGGTCATTATCAGAGGGAAAGGGGGATAGGAGATAGAATAGGATAAAGGGGTATAAATGGTGATGGAAGTAGACAGACAGACTGTGGGTGGTGAACACATAATATAATATACAGAAGATGTATTATAGAATTGTACACCTGAAACCTATATACTTTTATTAACCAATGTCACCACAATAAATTTAATAAAAAGTAACTATACTTGATCTTAGCCAAAAGGCCAAGAAGAAATCAATGTTTTTTTAGAAAGTGAGCCTTGGTCAGATAGCTCCATTGGTTAGAGTGTTGCCTCGACATGGCAAGGTTATGGGTTCCATCCCCGGTCAGGGCACAGATTAAGAATCAACCAATGAAAGCATTAATAAGTGAAACAACAAATCTATATTTTTTTCTCTCTCTAAAACTCAATACATAAAAAAATAAAAATTTTTTTTTGTAACTTTTGGTCACAACTTCTGAAATTTAATACAATGAATGTGTATTGCTTTATAATCATAATGGTGAAACTATTTCATGTTGAAGAAATAATATAATAGTAATGCATTTTAAAACTAATTATTCCTTGGTAACCCCCCAAAAATGAATTGTTTTCTTGCAGCTAGGGGAGGTTTGGCTTTTCATGACCAGTCCCTCAGAGGAAGTGATTCTTAAGAAGTCCAATGAAATCAGTGGTTTGTGGTAAGGAATCCCTCTGGAACGTAATTTAGAACTCAGCTTGCAGTTAACCATTGATTAATATTCCAGGTCCCCAGGTTGTAAGTTTCTGTTAATGTGCAGATCCTTCTACCTCTGTTTAGTTACATTATAACTTTAAATATGATAGGCTGGGAGGTATACCAATGTTTTCCTGAAGGTTTTGTCCCTTTGAGGGGAGGTCTGTACTCAGTGATAGCAAGAATAATGAACATTTTAAAAGTTTATTTAAGAAATCACTTAAGCATAAGTAGTACATTCAACCCTGAAAAAATATTATTACAGTGTTCTGAAGCCAAAAGAAGGTTAATTTTGTTTATAGAATTTTGTCTTACATTCTAATTTTTGTAACTGCCTGATGATCTGGATGTTAATTATATGTAAAATAGAAAAAGGCCTGTGCAGATGCAAAAAGTTATAGTACTTTAAACAGTATTTTGGCCCTGGCAGGTTGGCTCAGTGGTAGAGTGTTGACATGGCATGTGGAAGTCCCAGGTTCAATTCCTGGTCCGGGCACACAGGAGAAACAATCATCTGTTTCTCTACCTTCCCCCCTTCTCTCTCCCTCTCTCTTCCCCTCCTGCAGCCATGGCTCATTTGGTTTGAGCACATTGGCCTCAGGAGTTGAGTAAGGATGGCTCAGTGGAGCCTCTACCTCAGGTGCTAAAAATAACTTGGTTGCGAACATGGCCCCAGATGGGCAAAGTATTGGCCCCAGACAGGCAAAGTATTGGCCCCAGATAGGGGTTTCTGGGTGGATCATGGTTGGGACACAAGCAGGATTCTGACTCTCTATCTTTCTTCCTCTCATTTGGGAAATAAGAAAAACAATTACTTTACCTTTTTTTTGTGATTTCAGGACTGCCTTTATTGTTGCATTACAAATATTGGATAATGCTAGTATAGATGAATATAGTAATCTTGAGTGTGATTCATAAAAGAGATACACAAAAATGCACATTTCCAAAAGGACTTGAATAGACACTTCTCCAGAGAGTACATACAGATGGTCAACAGGCATATGAAAAGATGCTCTACATCACTAATCATCAGAGAAATGCAAATTAAAACCACAATGAGGTATCACCTTACACCTGTCAGAATGGCAATTATCAATAAATCAACAAACAAGTGCTGGTGAGAATGTAGAGAAAAGAGAACCCTCCTGCATTGTTGGTGGAAATACAGACTATTGCAACCACTGTGGAAAACTATATTGAGTTATCTCAAAAAATTAAAAATGGAACTGTCTATGACCTAGCAATTCTACTTATGAGAATATATCTGGAGAAGCCTGAAACACTAATTTAAAAAAATATATGCATCCCTATGTTCATTGCAGCATTATTTATAATAGCCAAAACTTGGAAGCAACCCCAGTGCCCATCACTAGATGAGTGGATAAGAAAGCTTTGGTACATTTACCCAGTGGAATACTACTCAACCATAAAAAAGAAGGAAATCTTATCTTTTGTGACAGCATGGATGGGCCTGGAAACATTATGTTGAGTGAAATAAGCCAGCCAGAGAAAGACAAGTATCATATGTTTTCACTCAAATTTGGAATCTAATGAACAAAATAAACTAACAAACAAAATAGAAACAGACTCCTAGATTAAAAAACAAAATATAAATTAACAGCTGCCAGAGTAGACAGGGGGTTTAGGGCTGGGTGAAAAGGGTACAGGGATTAAGCAAAAAACCAAACAAATAAACTCTTCATAGACCAGGTAACAGTCTGGTGATAGAGGGAAAGGGGGGTGGGAGGGGAGGTTAAAGAGGGTCTAGTGGGGAGAGATGGTGATGGAAGAAGACTTGACTTGACTTGGGGTGGTGAACACACAATACAATATACAGATGATGCATTATAGTATTTTACCCTCAAAACCTACATAATTTTATTAATCAACATCACCCCAATACATTTAATGATAAATAACTAGGAAAATGCATATTTTCAGTATAATTGCTGAGGCAGGTGCTCTCATTCCAAAATGATGTCAGAATTATGCTGTATCACAATGGGAAGTGTGGTAATATATTTCTATTTTTAAATCACTAAATTGACCTCTGAGAAGGAAAGATGGGATGATAGGGTCTCTCTCCCTTGGTTTCTGAGGGCCAGCCTAGTGCTACCTGCAGTGCCAATCTCTATTGATGCCTTTCTAGATTGACCCCTGTGCACGCTTATGCTAGCGATTGGTACAACAACACTTGATGTAGCTGTTTTCTTTTGAAAACTATTTTTCAGAAAATAATAAAAGATAAATTTCTTAATCCCTTTTTAACCCCCCCAGTATCAACCTGATACTGAATCCTGAAAGCTAACAGACCTACAAAGAAGGAGTTCTTTCAATTTTGATTTGTCAAAATAGAGATGTAAAAAATCCCCCCAAATGTTATTGTAATTAAACCCAGGAACCTTTAAAAAACCCAACAGCACTATGTTTGATGCCACTCACACATACAATTTATTTCAGGAATGCAAGTTTCAATACTATGAAATATTTTGTTATAGGAAATTACCAAGAATTATTTGTAGCTATATGATTGTTTACCTTAAAAACCCAAAGAATCTACTGAAAAAATGAGATACTAGAAAGATAATACTTAAAAATTATGTATCTTTTATGTACCTTTTCTATATTCTATCAATAATTCATAGGAAATAGATTACAGAAAATATCCCATTACAATATTAAAACAACTTTATTAAGTTCAACAGTGATGCAGGTAATTAAAGTGTTACAACAATGGTAATCACAGCAGGATTTGGGAGGAACTTAAAAAAATTCTAAAATACATCTTTAAGAGTAAATGTAAGAAAATAACCAAGACCATCTGTGAAGAAAAAAATATAGTAATGAGGGACATTCATTCATACCAGACCTTCATTCATCAATATGAATGGAATCTACCATCAACTAACCATAGGCTCAATTTGCTGCCATATAAACCAAGTATAAGCAGAATTCAATACAGGGAGAAAAAGAATAGGAATGTTCATGCTGCAGATGGAAATGTATTTCATAAACTGCTACTGCTCCCTAAAATGTTTATGAAGAAATAGGATAGTTTTAAATCAAGCCCAATGTTATACAAAGCCAGTGACCATAAATGTTGACAGCATAATATACTGCTTACAAAATTAGGAGATATTTCAAAATGAATATGAACCAATTGAAAAAAGAAGCATTTGGGCTTTTTTTTTTATTAAACAAGAACATCAGAAAAGTAAACAACAAGTCAAAGAAAGTTGTTTGATTATGCAAAACCAACTTTTATTTTGTTGGTGAAGATGCACTGTACAAAAGGCTGAAAGTACTGGAGTATCTGAATGTTCCCTGATCCCCTAATTTTTGTTAGCAGTAATAGTTTTAATTACATGGGCTTATAAACAAGAGTATATGTTTAAAACGAAACTATGTACCAAAAGGCTTATTGTCTCCAGCAAAGAAGGCGGTGAGAATTGGGACGTGTACATAGAGTAAAACAGAAACTTTTTTATTTCTATATTCATTTAAAAATATTTTAGAGTTAACAAGAATTCTTGTAATTCTTTAATAATAGGGAAACAGTAGAAGAGAAGCAAAATGATGCCTTGTCTTATAAAGTTAAAATTTAATGAGATATATATATATATATATATATATATATATATATATATATATATATATATATATATATATATATATTCCATATAATATCCACTTTTTAATCTCCAGAGTTCTCTGCTTTGGGAAACACATGAAGTAATTCAGATATGGTCCCTACCCTCAAGGGCACTATATAAAGGCACATGTCTAAAATACTTGAAGTAAGAACAAGAATGAAATGACTTCAAAGACATTGTCTGAGGATAGTTCCCAAGGTCAGGCACCATGTTGTTTCCATGTAATGAATAGTTCCTTAGTACATTAAGAAGACTTAGTGCTAATTTATGATAGGCATGATAATCTGCTCACATGGCAATTATTTCTTTGAACTTATTTGTAAAATTCAGTATCCAGCATTGGTGTCACACTGCTACTTCTGAATTGCAAAACACTACCTTATTTTATCTATTTTTATGAGCTCTAAAGTGGAGGAAAATGAGTAAACTCTAATTTTAAGGCTTGGAAATATTAAGCAAGTGAAAAATGTTTGTTACCTGTGCAATAAAGAGCTATTAGCTCCTCTCCTTTGATCTCGTGTGTGGAAATGTGCCCATTTGGGTCCTTCCCAAAATCAGAGGACCATTTGGGATTATTAAAATCTAACTAAAGTGTCAACTGGAATGTGGTTTTGAAAGAGAGCTGTTAGCAATACAAATGTTAATTTCCCTCCAGTACAAAATAATAATAATAATAGATAATCCAAACTTGGCCATTAATAAACTTCAGTGAAAGATTTGAGGCCTAGAACCAGAGACAAAAGACTCCGGATGTTTATGGACAGAGATCACCTCAATCAAAGACAAAATATAATAGTCCGACAGTTCCAAGTGCCTCTCTAATTTGGGTGCATATGACTTCATCGCTGAGAAAGAGAAATACCTACCTAGATGGATAAGGAACTACAATATATAATGAATTATACATACATATGCAATTTGGCAAATGTTTCTATTATTTTAAATGAGTTAAATGACAACTTTTTGCCACTTTAAAATAATCCAAAGTAACCTCTAGTTTTTAGTTTTCTGTTGTTATTTTCCTTTGAACTTGCTCTGTCAAGTTATACTTAAAATTAGGAAAAGATAATGGAGGACAATTGTCCTCTAGAAAGTGTGATTAACTATTAGATCAGCATTGTTTTATAATCACAAGTACGAGGCTAATAATAGCAAATTTTCTCACAGCAATGTTCAAATTTAGGTTATTTTATGGAGAAATAAATGTTCAAGTGAAGATTACAGTGTTTCAAAAACAATGATATATTTTAATATATTGGTTATAGAAATTTAGAGAAGAGCCATTTGGAGCTGGACTCAGGTTCTGTAAATTTAAGATGTTACAGGATATATAGATGATATACAGGATATCAAGTTTTTTTTATAACTTGGCATAGCAATAACTGAAATTCTGTGATTTGGCATGTAGAATTAACTTTTACTTTTTCATAGGTTTCTTACATGCTAAAAGATCTCCCAGTTTATGGTGGTAGATCTTTCTACATCTCTACATAATTAAGGACTTGGGGACAGAGACATTTCAGAAGACATACAAATGGCCACAATTCAACTTGACTTGTTTTTGACAATGGCTATTATATGACTTCTGAAACAAATAAAAAACTGTTATAAACTACACAACAAAACTAACCTTTCCACTTTTACTATTAAATGTATGCAACTTCAACACTCATAACTGATTTGATATAAATATTCACCAGAATTGGTATATCACCACATCAAGTAATAGCTGCACGGCAATAACTTTGAATTTTCCAAAAGCCAGTACAAACAAGGAAAGCTTGGTGAGTTGGAAGAGTGTCAGGCAGATTACAAGCAAATACCTTTCCTAAAACTGATCTTGACCTGAATAACACCCAAAGAACTTCTGATGTGGTTCCAGAGCCATGGAACAAAATAGAAAACAATTTTTGGTGGTGCAAATGTTCCAAAATCTTTCTAGACTAGATTAGGGGAGATGTTCTGATTGCAAGTACGGTTCACAGTCATGAGTTGGATCCAAAGAAGAATGAGGGCAATGGCTTCCTAAGGTTGGAAAACATGAAATTGACCAGGCAAGATGTGTTAATGTTGTCTTTTCAGATAAGGGTATACGATTGGTTTATTTGGTTTAGTTATTCTGCAATCAGGACATTCAATCTAAGATCCAGTCATAAATTTATGACCAGCTCAAAAAAGTTGCCTAAGAATTCATAGAAATGGAATAAAAATACGGTGATGAACAATAGCTAGAAGCCAGTCCTTATAACTCATAAGTCTGTTTGGAAATTATGCGACTTTTTAAGATAATAAAGAATTCTTTCATCCCCCCAAATATTTAATTATGGCCGCATGAACTAAGCTATGTTTTGATTGAAGGGAGTCCAATTTCTGAATGGGTCAAAGATGCTGAGGATTAGAGGGCAAGACTGAAGTTTACTTTAGGAATGAGGGTTTCTTTGTTTGTTCTTGGTGTTTTCAGATTTGCAATGTCTTAGTTTCCTACCCGACCTCCAAATCCAACTTTTCTTACTCCAGCAGCTGAGCCCCTTTAAATCCTGTCTCTAGACAGAGCTCAGTTTCCAGATCTTGGAAGAAATTCTGCTTTGAGTGGGGAGGTTGATTATAAGGAGCTACAGACCAGTAGTTAATGTTAACCAGTTTGTTCTAACCTGTACTCCTGTGCAGTTCTCCAAAGACTAGCTCCTCTGTCTTAAACTCATTTTCCTAAGTGGCTGAATATTCATATCACTGAATTATAAACACTAATTGAATGACCTTCATTAGTCTGATTTAGACACACATCTTGGGTCTTGGAACCTATTTTGTTATTAATTCACAGGTACTGGTTTCCAACGATTTCTCTTAAACTTAGAATTTTTATTTAAGAATGTGGCACTAAGATGTTACTTAGAAACAATTTGTGTGGAACCACGTTTCTAACTGCTGGCCCCACTGTAGGGATATACTCAGCAGTACTCGGCCTTTTAAAGGATATTTACTGGGCTATTCAATGTCTTGTCAGAAGAGCTCTCCAGCCTCAGAGGCAACACTTGCCTGCTAGGATTCTAGGGGTTGGGGAAGAATTTAGGGGCTCCACCCTTCAGGCGCCAACTTTTCCTTTCATCTTTCTGATTCCAGCCTCCAAATTAATTTATTCTTTTAATATTTTTTAAAGTTATGTTAGAAAAAGAGGAAGAGGGGGAGAGAGAAACATCAATTTGTTGTTCCACTAATTTATGTGTTCATTGGTTGATTCTTACAGGTGTCCTGACTGGGCATCAAATCGCAACATTGGTGTATCAGGGCGACACTCTAACCATCTGAGCTACCAGGCTAGGGCCCTAATTTGTTCTTTGCCTGTATATCTGAGTCCAGACTCTCTGTTGTTCAATTTTTTTCCTTTTTTAAAAGTTTTTAAAAAGACTTTATTCATTTTAGAGAGAGAAGTGAGAGAAAAAAAGAGAGAAAAGGGGGGAGGAGCAGGAAGCATCAATTCCCATATGTGCCTTGACTGGGCAAGCCTAGGGTTTCGAACCAGCAACCTCAGCATTCCAGGTGGACGCTTTATCCACTGCGCCACCACAGGGCAGGTTCTGTTGTTCAATTTTAAAAGAAATCATATGTATGGATGTAGGTTCTCGACTGTGTGGCTGGGGTAAAGGACTCAGGGAGCAATTTTGCATACAGACTTTGAACCAATTCTTTTCTGACCTGTGCCTTAGCCCTGGCTTCCATGGAACTTGACTGCTTCAGGTCTGAACTGTAGGATGATCTGTACAACACCTCTAATCGGTGTTTCTTCTCCCATTACAGCTTCTTTTGTAGGCTAAATCAAGCTTCCTAAAATAAATTTCAATTTCATATCTGTTATGAGTTATTTCTTACTCGGTCTTTTTTGGGGAGAGAGGGTGTGGTAAACAGCTTCACATTTTTAGAGGCTCTTTTTGAGGAGATTTAAGTAGAAGAGAAGATAAATGCTTGTGGTCAACCTGCCACTTTTAATCTGCTCTCCATGCATGATTATAGCTGATGCTAGTTTTCCCAAAGTATGTTTAGTGAGGTGTTAATAGTTATTTTAAAAAAAAGAACAGTGGTTCTGTGGTCAAAAAAATAGTTTGGGAAATACTGGATTGAACTAAGCTAAACAGTTTCTTTGCTATAGGGCTTTTGGGATCATTAAATATACTAATATTATTTGAGAATCCTTAAAATGGAGGCATACACAGTATTTCTCAAACCACAAGTCTGGTTTTCACCAGACTAAAACATTAAAACATGAAGTAGGAAATGTATATCAAGGCATTTCAGAGTCCATTTTAGCTTGGCTCTTAAAGGTTAGTAGTAAACTCCCAGAAATGAGGTTTTATTGTAAAGAACATGAAATAGTGATGCATTAGTATCTCTTTCTTAGGCATACTGACATTCTAATTTCCAGGGCTGCTGAGGCTGGGATGTATAGCTGCCTCTTGGGGTCATGATATTAGTTCAATATACTGTGACTGACACTCTCTGTCTACCCTCCATTTAATTATCCATCTTTTCTTTTTTAAGTGAGAAGAAGGGAGATAGTGAGACAGACACCCCAACTGGGATCCACCTGGCAACTCCCATCTTGAGTCAATGTTTGAATCAATCCAGCTATTTTTAGGGCCTGAGGCTGATGCTCAAACCAATGGTTGTAGGAGGGGAAGAGAGAGTGAAGAATGAGGGGGAAGGAAAGAGAAGCAGATGGGTGCTTCTCTTGTGTGCCCCGACCAGGAATCAAACCAGGGTTGTCCACATGCCAGGCCAACACTTTACCCACTGAGCCAACCAGATAGGGCCATTATGCATCTTAAGAGAGAGATCCTGATATAATTAGTGTTACTGCCATTCAATATAAGGTGTCCCCTTTGGAAAAGGATTTTGTACCAAACCATTTTAGAAAACAGACTGGGCTCCCCTATAGCTAACACTTTCATTCTCACCAGACACTGCTCTCTGATCTAATCATACTGTTGAAAAGGCTGGAATTCACTGCCAGATGATGGACTGAGCACTAATTATTTTATATGGAAAGGACAGCCTACAATCAGTTTCCCCAAAAAGAGGAGTATAGGAAAGGTAGGCAGTGAAAGCACTGGAACTCCTATAGTTACAGAGCCATTACAAAATTCTAAATGACAATGTTGGATTTGAAGTACAGAAATATCATCCTGGTGAGGGCATGAAGGTTGAATTCAAGTTGTTGAAAGTGAATTTTCCAGGATGAAGATATTGCAGTAGTCTAGGAAAAATACATTGCTACAAAAATTAGGGGATAGCCTGACCAGGCGGTGGCGCAGTGGATAGAGCGTCGGACTGGGATGCGGAAGACCCAGGTTCGAGACCCCGAGCTCACCAGCTTGAGCGCGGGCCCATCTGGCTTGAGCAAAAGCTCGCCAGCTTGGACCCAAGGTCGCTGGCTCCAGCAAGGGGTGGCTCGGTCTGCTGAAGGCCCGCGGTCAAGGCACATGTGAGAAAGCAATCAATGAAAAACTATGGCAGCGCAACGGCAATGAGAAACTAATGATTGATGCTTCTCACCTCTCTCTGTTCCTGTCTGTCTATCCCTATCTATCCCTCTCGCTGACTCTCTCTGTCCCTGTAAAAAAAAAAAAAAATTAGGGGATATTTTATGGCTTCATATTCATTTTAAAATATCCCCTAATTTTTGTGAGCAGTATAAATAAGGCAGGAGGGACTCTCCTGCTCACCGTGTTCATCTCCCAGCACCCTCCCAACTATTCACCAGTGTCCTTACCCTGCTGCTCCTCGAGCCACATCATCAGGGCTTGCTCCAGCTGACCTACTCCCTCCTGCACTCTTCATGTTTTCCTTAGAATTGATGATTCCCCCTCTGCCCATACACCTCCCCTAGACCATTTTCTTTTCTAAATCCATTATCTTTTCCTATTTCTTACTATTACCTGTTGAAAGGTTTTCCCAGTCCCCTTTTCTCATTTCTTATAACACTTCCGACTCTTGTAGTCTAATTTCTACCCACAGTATTTTATTGAAGCTGTACTCTTCATATCATCAGAAAGCACCTTCTAATGCCAAAGCCAATGATTATTTAAAAGCCCCATCTTGGGTCTTGGCCAGGTGGCTCAGTAGATAAAGCGCCATCCTGGCATATGATGGTTGTGAGTTCAATCCTCAGTCAGAGCACATAAGAGAAGCAGCCAATGAGTCACAGCTGGAGAACAAATGAGTAGGACAACAAACTGATACTTCTGTTTCTCTCTGTTCCTCTCCCCTCCTGAACATTTTATTTTTAAATCCCATCTTAATAGATCTATCTATAATGTTTGACAGCATTACCCCTATTTTCATCTCTCTTTACAGATTTTCACTTTTTGGTTTTCCATGCTACCAGAGCTGTCCTCTAACAGCTCATCATCTAAGTTCAAATGCTGCTGTTTCTCCAAACTGTTGAAATGTCGGTATTTCCCAGAGTTCCCTTCCCAACTCTTGTTATGCTGCCCTCTTTCACTGGATGATCTATTTTTATGGTTTAAACTATTGCTTCTTTTCTGATTACTTCCAAATTTTTATCTCCAGCCCCACCCTGTCTCTCCAGCTTCAGATTTGTACACCCAACTGGTTGTGAGAGAGCTCCACCTGGATGTCCTACAGGCATCCCCAACACAACATGTTCAAAACAGAATTCATCACCTTTTCCCTATGCTGGTGCCTTCTCAGTTATTCTTGGTCTCAGTTGCCAGTTGAGCTCTCTAATCCATCGCCCAGGTAGGGAATTATCTTTGCGTCTTCCTACTCCCGCATGCCACAGATAAGATCTAGGGTTGTGTTTGTCTGTTTCTCCTTATGCTTGCTGTCTCTGTCCTGGTTGAGGCAAGCCCTTATTACCTCTCACCTCACTTTTAAAAAACTCTCTTAACTTCTCTCCCGGACTTAGTCCTCTTCAAATCTTCTCTGTTATCAGATTTACGTATTTGATACAAAGACGTGGCCATCCACTTCTCCCTAAAACATTTCATTGGCTGTCACCTACAGGATTAAAGTCTAACATGGTCTGACCCTAACCTTCTTTCCCAGCCCCCTTTATAATTGCTGTTCTACAATATACAGAATTACTTGTGACTGGGTCAAAAGGCAGTTCCATTTTTAATTTTCTGAGGAATCTCCATACTGTTTTCCACAGTGGCTGTACCAGTCTGCATTCCCATCAGCAGTGCAGGAGGGTTCCCTTTTCTCCACATCCTCGCTAGCCCCTATCATGTGTTTTGTTAATGAGCACCATTCAGACTGGTGTGAGGTGGTATCTCATTGAGGTTTTAATTTGCATTTCTTTAATAATTAGTGATGTTGAACATTTTTTCATCTGTCTCTTGGCCATCTGCATGTCCTCTTTGGAGAAATGTCTATACTATTCATTTGTTTTGCCCATTTTTGATTGGATTGTTTGTCTTCCTGGTATTGAGTTTTACAAGTTCTGTATAAATTTTGGTTATTAACCCCTTATCAGATGTATTGTCGAATATGTTCTTCCATTGTGTGGTTTGTCTTTTTATTCTTTTCATATTGTCTTTAGCTGTGCAAAAGCTTTTTAGTTTGATATAGTCCCATTTGTTTATCCTGTCTTTTATTTCACTTGCCCATGAAGATAAAACAGCAAATATATTGCTGTGAGAGATGTCGGTGAGCTTACTGCCTATGTTTTCTTCTAAGATGCCTTTGGTTTCACAACTTACATTTAAGTCTTTTATCCATTTTTAGTTTATTTTTGTAAATGGTGTAAGTTGGTAGTCTAGTCTCATTTTTTTTGCAGGTAGCTGTTCAATTTCCCCAACACCATTTGTTAAAGAGACTGTCTTTACTCCATTCTATGCTATTACCTCCTTTGTCAAATATCAATTGTCCATAAAGGTGTGGATTTATTTCTGGGTTCTCTATTCTGTTCCATTGATCTATATGCCTGTTCTCATGCCAGTACCAAGCAGTTTTGAGTACAATGGCCTTGTAGTATAACTGGATATTAGGAAGTGTGATACCTCCCACTTTATTCTTCTTTTTCAAGATTTCTGAGGCTATTTGTGTTCTTTTTTGGTTCCATATAAATTTTTAGAATATGTGTTCTATATCTTTGAAGAATGTCATTAATATTTTAATTGGTATTGCATTGAATTTATAAATTGCTTTGGGTAATATATTCAATAATCCTACTTATAGGAATATATCCCAAGAACACCATATCACTGACTCTAAAAGAGAAATGCACCCCCATGTTTGTGGAAGCATTGTGCACAATAGCAAAGATCTGGAAACAGCCCAAGTGTCCATCAGTGGACAAGTGTATTAAAAAGTGTGGTACATATATACAATGGAATATTATGGGGCCATGGAAAAGAAGGAAATATTACCTTTTGTAACAACATGGTTAGACCTGGAAACTATTATGTTAAGTGAAATAAGCCAGGCAGAGAAAGAAAATTATCATATGACTTCACTCATTTGAGGAATCCAAGGAACAATTTGAACTGAAGAATGGAATTAAACCTGAAGGGAAGGAGGGAGGGAGCAGTTGAGAGAGGTTTAAGGGAGAAGTTGAGGGGAATACGGGGAAGGGGAATGCATTCAGGGAGACACTAGAATCTCTGTAAACACAATAACTAAATAAAAAAAAAATTATATGTTGAGAAAAAAAAAATCAGAATTACTTGTGATTCCCTGAGAACATCAAGCTATTTCAAAGCTACTTTGGTTCACATTATTCCAGAGGGTTGAAATGACCTTTCTTTGCCATCAACCTATTACCTTGACTAATGTCTACTCATTCTTTAACAATCAACGTGGAAAGTTTTCAAGGACAATTTCACTGAGTCCTCATGTTGGGTTAGGTACCCCTTCTTGGTGTTATTACGATATCCTATTTCTATCTCTAACATGCCGTTTGACATACTGTTTCATAATCTGAGCATTTCTGCTTGATCTTCCAACTACAATACCTTGAGGAAAGAGAGTATGTCTTATTTATTTTTACATTGCTATTATTTAGTTCAAGAACTGGACTCACAAAACAAGTGTGGGATGATTGAGTAAAAGAATAAACAAGGTCAAGGAAATTGGAACATAGTGTAGGGGAAAAATTGGGAGGATATTTAGGAGGCAAAAAGGAGTTGGTAACTAGCTATTTGAAGTTTGTTAAGGGGCTGAAAAAAAGCTAAGGAGGAACAAAGGATGGCTTTAGTTTATAAATGACGGCACAACAGAGTAAATTCAGGAATAATGGAGAAGAAGGGCGATTAAAGGGAATATTAATTCTTTTTTTGGGAACATGTTTGAGGTGCTTATGGAAATTGTACAAAATATTCTCCTGGCTCATTTTACAACAATTACTACAATGCTTATGTAGACACTCAAAAAATTGCTGAATTCAATTGCCCTTACTAATTTATTAAAAATAGCCATGCTGATAGGTAAATTATGTAATCTGTTATAGAAATAAGCTAACTCTATTTGGATCAGTTGGTTTTTTTCCTAAAAGTCATTATTTCAGTTTTTTAGATAGATAAATTTAAAAGATTTTTCTTTATTATGTGTATGAGACACTTTTTTTTTTTTAATGAGAGCAGAGGATCCACCAGACCTGACCAGGATCTACCTACCAGGCAACTTCAGTCTGGAGCCGATGCTCAAATCAACTGAGCTATCCTTAGCACCTGAGGCTGACACTTGAACCAACTGAGACACTTGCTGCAGGAAGGGAAGATGGAGAGAAGGGGGAGAGATGGAAAGAGAAGCAGATGGTGTCATCTCCTGTGTGCCCTGACCAGACATCAAACCCAGGACTTCTGCAATAATAAACTTTTAAAGTCTGAAGGAGAAAGAGGAAAACTTTAGGCCCATAATACAGAAGGAAAATAATTTCTAAGCCAGATAAGTTTTCATTTAGTTAATTAAGATTTAATAATGAGTATGTATAAAATAAAGATTAAATAATAATGAAAAATTATCTATAAGAACTGAAAAAAATCTCTTCTTTTCATGGCCAGACTAAAAAGAAACCTGCTGGGTATTGATGCCAGAGGGTGTTTTGGCTGAGTCAAAAGCTGTAGTTATATCTGCCAGAAAACAGGGATATCATATAAGGTCTGTGCAATTAATTAACCCAACGATTTTTAACCAATGTGCCACAAGAGTTTTTAAAACATGCTATATCTGACTATTCAGTCAGGGGCACTGGCCTCTTTTCCCTTAGATTGTTAAGTTAAAGAAATGACAATAGGCAACACAATGAATCAAAATTATACCTATTTTTTTCTCAAATCAGAAAAAAAATTACATTTTTTGGTATGCCACAGAATTTTAATAATTAGTTTATGCGTGTCATGAGATGAAAAAGTTCAAAAATCACTGGATTAGATTAAGTAATAATCACATAATAATTAGCTGTGGATTTGTCTCTTCTGCAGCTAGGTTTGGGCTGATATTTTTGCATCCTTTCCAGGTTTTAGCTTGTTGACAGTCGATGTTTGCCACATAACTAAAGGCAACATCCAAAATTACTCTTGGGCAAGAGCTACCTGGATCCTGTTTGTTGTCCTGCATAAACATTGAGAAAACAAAATGCAATGCTTCCCCATAAAGAGATACACCTGCTTTTCTAATCAGCAGGAATATTTTAGTCAAAACTGATGTGCACCAGTTGGGAAAATTGTTTATAGATTCATAGCGGCAAGGTAAACTCTCTTGGTGCCTTGACAGATGAAAGAGACACCCCAAGCCCTTTAATCTCACTGTGGCAACAAGAGACCACTAGAGCGAGGCTGTTATGTCTATGATCAAATTCTTACCACAAATCAAAGAGGACACATCGACATTTTATGATTATACCAATTCTTCTCAGGTGTCTGTGACTCTATTGTGGGAATGGTTTAATTGAACACCAGAAGATACAAGGCTCCCAAACCCACACTCTTTAGGCTCTAATACAGCTGATTTTAATTCTTACAATTACTGTATGACAAATTCTTTTGCCAGCTCATAAGATGAGCACAGTGGGAAAAAATGCTTATTATTAATGAATTTCTACCCCTTAATATATTTAGTATGAGACCAACAACCTTTTTTTTTGGCTTGTACATTTCTCATCAAACCATTCTTTGCAAGAGGTTTTAGATTTTCTTGATTATTTAGATATTTAGAATAAACTAACAGTGATTTAAAGTGCTGGGCGATGGTTTAGGAAGATTATAGAACATCTGTGTCAGCACTAGAAACTTCCTGAAGTGGAAGTGAAACAAATTGTTCAAAAGTTAAGCAACAATTATGCCTAGAGTGATGAATGAGTCTTGAGACTTTGAGATGAAGGGAGTCTGGTGAGAGATATGATCTTATCAACTCTGTGTGGTAACTAGAAAGGCAATCTCTCCTAGAAGGATTTCAGCTCAAAAATGGAAACTTCACAATAGATAACACTGCTCCAGAGTCAACCGAGATCATTTGGGACATCCCTATTTAGCGTCTCCAAGACAGCACACATTAAAAACAGGGTTTAAGAGAAAATCATTTGTTTCTGACATTTGCATGCAAAAATTATAAAATCAACTAAGTGAAATAATTTTACCCGACACGCTTAAATTGTTATGATGTAATTAACAATGGCTTTTATTAGTGATAATTATGAGCCATTGTTTTTTAGTTCCGATGGTTCAAAGAGACATTTTTTTTCCCTCAAATTCCATGACTACTAATATCAACTGGTTGTTGCCGTGGCAGGAGATACGTGTAATGTGGTGTAATGTGGTCATGTGGGGAGGGTGTCTTCTGTTTTCAATTGGAGCCATGCTGAAAACCATTGGGGAGACTTCTTGTTAGACATCCGGAGTACTAAACCCGAAGAAGGAAAACAGATACTCTACCCACCGAGTCCTAATTGAAGACATACTGTGCAAAAATACATAATTAAATTTCTCCTACAAGAGACAAAAACACCAATCTGCATGTCGTCTTTCAAAGCATCCCCATTTTCTGCGGGTTTGGTGACCTTTGACTTCTTTCTGTGGCTAACTGCGATACTGGGCTGGCTCAGCTGCAAGTTCATTGCTCCTTCCTCTCCCAGGCTACTTGCTCTTATCTTTCTAAGTCTTGACTTTTTGCAAATAAGGTAGGTACCCAAAGGGTGTTAGATTTTCTTGTGGGAGAAATTAGTAGACACACAGTATACTGCAGCTAAAAATCTGCTCTGTTATCCCATAGCCAAGGTCCATGTTGCTAGATCAAAACTTAAAATGGGCCCTGGTTGGATGGCTCAGTGGTAAAACATCAACCCAGCATACGGATGTCCTGGGTTCAATTCCTGGTCAGGGCACACAGGAAAAGTGTCCATTGGCTTCTCTACCCCTCCCTTTTCCTCTTCTCTCTCTCTCTTCCCCTCCTGCAGTCATGGCCTGATTGGTTCAAGTGCATTGGCTTCAGGTGCTGAGGATGGCTATATGGAGCCTCTGCTTCAGGCACTAAAAATAGCTTAGTTGCGAGCATGGCCCAAGATGTGCAGAACATCAGCCCCAAATGGGGGTTGCTGGGTAAATCCTGGTCAGGATGCATGTGGGAGTCTGTCTCTCTATCTCCCCTCATCTCACTTGGAAAAGAAAAAAAGAATAAAAAGGAAAACTTAAAATGATTTCTACTGTGGGTGCAGGCGCTCAGTTCTCTGAGATGCATTTCTATTTGTCATTCAAAAATATGAGTCCATTAGTAGAGTGTACATGACAGGGATCCCCGATCTGCATGCGGCCCCCTGTGGCCATTTATCCAGCCCCTGCTGCACTTCCAGGGGGGGCATCTCTTTCATTGGTGGTCAGTGAGAGGAGCACAGGATGCATCCACACCCATAGTTCCCATTGAAATACTGGTCAGTTTGTTGATTTAAATTTACTTGTTCTTTATTATAAATATTGTATTTGTTCCCGTTTTGTTTTTTTACTTTAAAATAAGATATGTGCAGTGTGCATAGAGATTTGTTCATAGTTTTTTTTATAGTCTGGCCATCCAATGGTCTGAGGGACAGTGAACTGGCCCCCTGTGTAAAAAGTTTGAGGACCCCTGGTACATGAGAACCAAAGCAGTGTCAATACTTTTGCAATATTCATAGCAATCTGAGAACCAGGAGAGATTCAAACACTCATTTTAAGGCTGAAAAATAGAATCAGAAGAAACCTTTAGTTGTCACCTCACTAGTCAACCCAATAATGACTACATCCTGGTTTACAAAGGAGGCCATGCAGGAAAAAGACAAGTGAATCAGTATCCAATGGGAGGATCAACTGAGATACTCTCCTCACAGTTTGAACGGATGCTTCTGAGACCTAGAGCAAACAGCAGTAGGCAAGAAACTTCAGACTTCAGAGCAATGTCTGGACAATATTTGCAAAATGTGCAAAAGTGTAAACAGCATCCCGCTTTACAAACCCTTGTTTCATGAAAAGAATTGGAAAATGAAGATGAAGGAAGAGAGAGAATTTCTATGAGAAGTAACCTAATGCTTGCGGTCTTCTTCCTTTTTGGGGAGCTGCTTCAACCTTGCTTTAAGCTAAGTGGGACTTTGTGAGACCAAGTTTGAGAGATGGACATGTGTCATTTGTGTTTCAGGGAGTATTAGCATTGGTATAAGACACTAGCTAAAGTCCAGCCTCACTGTGGCAGAGAAAGTGAAAGAGTAAGAGTGAAAGTGAGAGCAAGAAAGAGAAGGAGCTCACTATATTTCTAGCAACAAGCTTTTTGGTTTTTGGTTTTTGTTTACAAGAAATAGAGAGAAAGAAGGACAAACAAACAGGAAGGGAGAGAGATGAGAAGCTTTAATTCTTTGTTGCAGCACCTTAGTTGTTTATTGACTGCTTTCTCACATGTACCTTGACCAGGGGGCTATAGCCAAGCCAGTGACCCCTTGCTCAAGCCAGTGACCTTTGGCTTAAGCCAGCGACTGTTGGGTTCAAGTCAGCAACCATGGGGTCATGTTGATGATCCCATGCTCAAGCCAGCAACCCGCATTCAAAGTGGTAAGCTCATGCACAAGCCAGATGGGCCTGCACTCAAACCGGTGACCTCAGGGTTTCAAACTTGGGTCTTTTGGGTGTTTCTTATGGACCAAATGTGGTCAACTGGGTACAGTATAGTGAGCCTAGTGACATTTTGAATATTGTCCAAGGGGATGCCTGGAGGGACAACGTGGCTTCCTCACTCGAACAGAGGGATGGACAACTAGAAGTCAAGTGGCCACAGAGAAATGCAGCAGTGAGCAGCATTGCCCCTGTCAAAGAAGCTGTCTTCCAAGGGGCCAGGGGGAGGCATCTTTAGGGAAGTGCACAGAGCACCCTAACAGGATGGAATTAGCATTCTATTACCTGGGATGGAGGTGGGGGTATAACTTTATATGGGCACAAACTCAGGCCCAGGCAGTTTCAGTACTAAAGTGATAGTCTTCTTATGCCTGAAAGTGATTGGAGACCTTTTATTATCTGAAAGCAGTTTTTAAGTTATGGGATTTACCAAGATTTTTTTCAAGTGGTAAGGAAGAAATAATCCACAGGAGGGTTTGAAAGGACAAGGGGAAAGAGGATCCGGATCCCGTTATTTTCTGTTACCACCTTACCAGCAAAGCCTATTTAATTACTGATTACAAATAAAATCTTTTTTGCCAGTGCGGAGAAAAATGACTCAAAAGACAGGCCCTCCCATTATGCACTGACTAAACCAAAGGAGGAAGGTCATTTGTTAGTTTAGCATATTAAATAGTCAGGACTTCAAAGCTCTTTCCACTAAAGACATTGGCCACTTTCTTTGGACACAGTCTCTCATGGGCAGGCTCAAGTCTGTTGGACAAGGCCAGAGCTCTCCTGGTCGTCCACTTCCTGCCTGCATTGACCACTTTCAAGCATCTACATGAACACTCTTTAAAAACACCTCATTTTGTGGAGCCTTGAGTTGTGATTAATGTCTGTTTTGACTGAGTGGTAATAAATACATCATGTAATCTCCTACTGACAGTTTTGTAATGCTAAATGAGACTGACAGTGCAATAAACAATAACAAGAAAACATTTAAAAAGCTAGGAGCTACAAAAATTAGAAAACCAGAATAAATACCTCATGAAAATGGCATCCACAGGTCCCCTGCAAAAACTCTTTGTATCGCCCCATTGTTATAGTGAATGTGTCCACCACTTCATAGCCATACTTTTTTGCAGTGTCCAGAATAATTAAATTTTCTTTCCATAAATTCTGAACTTCACTCTGTATTGGAAAGCAGAAAAATTAGAATTAAAAAAATTTGTTTTCTTTTTCTTCTTTTTCCAAGTGAGAAGAGGGAAGATAGAGAGACAAAATCCTGCATGTGCCTCGATTGAGATCCATCCAGCAAACCCTGTCTGGGGTTGATGCTCTGCCCATCCAGGACCATGCTTGCAATTGAGCTATTTTTACTGCCTGAGATGGAAGCTCCATGGAGTCATACTCAGCACCCAGGGCCAATGTGCTGAAACCTATTGAGCCATGACTGCATGTGGGGAAGAGAGAGAGAGAGAGAAAGAGAAGGGGGATAAAGAGGGGTGGAGAAGCAGATGGGTGCCTCTTGTATGTGCCCTGACTGGGAATCAAACCCAAGATATCCATATGCTGGGCTGACACTCTACCACTGGGCCAATCAGCCAGGGCCTAAGATTTTTATTAAGATCATTATTTATGATTTAATAAATCAGGTAGAAATTGTGTAAATTGCATTGCTTTCCAGATTGTTCTCATTCTGAGACAAAGAATTTATTTCCCATAAATTTCATAAATAAATATGTTCTAATTTTTATATTCAAAATATTAATATAAACATCTGTGTATATATAAAACAACAATACTTAAATACCTACAGTGGTATACAATTTGGAACTTTCCTTTCCAAAAAAGTAGTTAGTTTATTGCCCACAAAGATCCACTGAAAATTCTCAATTTAAAAGCCAAGGTTTAAAAATCACAAATGTTATCTTCATCTATTTGTATGTTTATTAATTTACTCATTTGAATATTAATTAGTATCTATTTTGTGCTTAGCTCTGTGCTGAGGGACAAGAATAGAAGAATAAATAAATCATGGTCATTGCTCTTAAGACATTACATTCTAGTAAGAGAACCAGAGGTGCACACATTTAATAAGTCTGTCATTGGGGAAAATATAACAGGCTCTGGCTAGTAGAGAGAAAAGAATAGCTCTGCCAGTCTCAAGGGGACAGCTGGACAGTGAGGCTTCAAGAGGTGGCTCTTGATCAGAGACAGTTTTGCCAATGGGATGGGGGTGGGAAAGGAGGGGGGGAGTGTGTTTCTTGGAGCAGCAGAATTGAGTGACAACTCCAGCTGGTGTTTCCCTGAGTCCTAGTCTTCTCTCCCTCCCCAGCCCTGCGCAGGGCATTGGTCATGCTCTGCTCCACGGGAGTTCTAGTTCAGGTCTACCATCATGAGGAGGAACTCCCTCACCACTCGAGCCCCAGGACTCTCATCGGCTTGGCCAAGAGTTCCTTAGACTGGCCTTTCTATGTACTTCTTCCTTCCACACCCTTCATATCAGACACATTACAGCCAAACACACGTCCCAATACATAGTAGGCCTGAAAAGTATTTGGTGCAGAACTGAGTGATATGCTTGGGAAACTGCGGTCTGGACATCTTCTCCACCGACTGCTCTTCTCTTCAGCCTTCCCAGGCTCTCTCCTCATAAGTCCCCTTCTTCTGCCAACCTGTCTCAGCGTCTGTTTCTGTGCAATCCCACACTGACAAACAGAGGGAAATGCATTCTCTCTGCCTATTCTAAAGAACAAAAATTATTTTCATTTTTCAGGTAAAAATGCAAATAGCTTGCATTTGTTAATCTGCCCGCAAGATAAAAGCAGCAGTACAAACACATCTAATTTTCTGTCTTCACTGTGCTCCCATACCTGTTTTTATGTGACATTCAAAGAAGTGTTTTCTCCCAAATAAAGGTAGTGAATTAAAAAGGTTCATAAGGAAGAAATATGGAGGAAAAGAGACAGATGCGAATTTTGCCTGTGCTATCACATAAAAAAAGCATGCTCAGTGTGGTTTGTAGGCTTTTTCTTGTCCAGGTTCAAGCATTTTCTCAACTTTAATATCTCTAATTATGAAAGGTAGATGGGACTTTATAATAAGCAGTTTCTAGAGGAAGTCTTCTAGAGTAAGGTCCGTTCTCCGGGAAAGAGACTCCGGTGAAGATTTACAGGAGGGTGCTCTTGGAAGGAACACCGATAAGGTATTGCAACAGAGGCTTCTGTGATCCACCAGGGGTTCTAGAGCTAGAAAGGATCTTCCAAGATAATGGCCCAAATTAAGAAAGGGGATCTGGGTCTTAATACTCTTCATGGACCAGTTGGGTTTCTACAGCAAAAGTAATTCCTGCTAGGGTTCCGGTCCAGGGCAATGAATGTTGTTGTAGTCTTGAAGGGGCAACCCCGGAACAGTCAAATCATACAAAGTATCACTCGCTCATTCAGGCATGGATATTTTTGAGAGTCTACTACTCTGCTTCGACAATCAACCAAACATTGTATCTGTTGAGTCGCATATATGAGGATACAGGATAATATTATAGGAGCTCATAGCAGGACTAGACTATTGAGTCTGGTGTACCCATTAAGACTTTCCAGAGGAAATGGCATTTTAACTAACACTTTCTGTGTGAGCAGGTGGTGGTGGGGGGTGGGGGAACAGTGATTTCAAAGACCTGGAGGTGAATGAGCACGGCATACTTGAGAGGTTAAAACATGCGTAGTATGACTGAGCTCACTGATGTAAGTATGGGTTTGTACGTATGTATGTACATGTGTGCATATATAGTGGAAGCAAGGGGTAAGTCCACCGAGAAAAGCAGAGGCCAAGTCTTGAATGGCTATGTGAACATATGATGAGGCATTCAGGTGCATTCCCTGCCTCCACTGCTATCATCCTTGACCCTTTCATTCTATTGTTTTCCCCATCCTCTTGACCCATCCTTCTGTCTTTACTCAGTTTGAAAGGACTGATTAGCACCATCAAAGCCCAGGCGGCAGGCATCCTTTTGAGTACAATCTCTGATACAGAGCAGTGCTGAAGAAATGTTTGCTGTCTGCTGAGATGAACTGATCTTGAGTTACTAACGTAAATTTAAGCAGCAGCTACAAGCACTCCAGTTCCTGTGAGGAGCTACAGCCAAAGAAGCCAAGTGGAGTGACCAGAGTTCTCAGGAAGAAATATTTTTAATTTTTTAATTTTTCTGAAGTGAGAAGAGAAGAAGCAGAGAGACAGACTCTCACATGCACCTGACCGGGATCCACCCTGCATGCCCACCAGGGGGTGGTGCTTTGTCCTTCTGGAGCATTGCTCCGCTGCAATCAGAGCCATTCTGTCTCCTGAGGCAGAGGCCATGGAGCCATCCTCAGTCCCAGGGCCAACTTTGCACCAGTGGAGCCTTGGCTGCAGGAGGGGAAGAAAGAGATAGAGAGGAAGGAGAGGAGGAAGGGTGGAGAAGCAGATGGTCCCTTCTCCTATGTGCCCTGGCTGGGAATTGAATCTGGAATTTTCACATGCCATGCTGACACTTTACCGCTGAGCCAACCGAACAGGGCCTCAGGAAGGAATTTCAATCTCAACCTTCAGATAACAGTAAAGGACATTCATCTCATAACTCACAGAAAAAATTATCAAACAACCCTTCTTTTAATCCTCAACAGTCTCAAACTCTTCAGCTACTGCGATGCTAAATATCTCCACTCCTAACTCCAAGGGGGCAATTTTAAAGGCTCTACTTGGGCCTGACCAAGTGATGCAGTGAATAGAGCATCAACTTGGGACTTTAGCATCCCAGGTTCAAAATCCAAGGTCACTGACTTGAGCGCAAGACAACCAGCTTGAGTGGTGGATCATCAACATGATCCCAAGGTTGCTGGCTTGAGCTCAAAGGCTGTTGGCTTGAGCCTAAGGTCACTGGCTTGAGCCCAAGGTTGCTGGCTTGAGCAAGGGGTCACTGGCTCGGCTGGAGCCCCTCAGTCAAGGCATATATGAGAAAGCAATCAATGAACAACTAAAGTGACATAACCATGAGTTGATGTTTCTCCTCTCTTTCCCTTACTGTCTCTCTCTAAAATAAAAAATAAAAAAGTAAATAAAAGAATAAAGGTCCTACTTGGGCCACTTTTTACCAGCTCTTCTGCTCTTGCAGCATAGATTTGGATTTCATGCAGTCAGAGTTTCAAGAAGGGAGAGGGGTTTGTGTAATCTGTGCTGGGGAAAGCTAGGAGCACTCCACATTGACACAAAAATAAATGTCACTCAACTTATGTATTAAACGGACAGCTCCCTGTCTCCCCAGTTCCCAGTGCTCCCGACCTCCACCAAGCAATCATGCACAAACCAGCTGCCAAGCCCCCTCCTGGCTTGAACAAGAGCAGCTGGTTTCCTTACCTACAGATGTCTTGCTGCTCTTTGCTGAGATTTCTATGCAGCGTTGAGACTAATTTACTATCATCTATAAGAACTGGCCGGAGGCCTCTAACTCCCTTCATTTATGAATGTCCAACCAGAAGAAAAGCTCATGACACTACTTCAAAGACAATTTTTTTTAAAGAAATTAGTCAACAAACTTAAAAAAAAAGCCTCTCTTTTCCAAAGTACTCATTGATACTGACAATTTCATTTGTGCTTTCAGCATGAGTCTTTAAAGGTATATAAAATGTTAGTTGGGTAGGGAGATACTTACAGCACAATCTCTCTCATCTACCCTCAGTTATTTTTTTATAGTTTGGCCCTACCTTTTTCCTTTTATGAACTCAAAGCATTTACAACACATTATGGGTTACAGTCTCTTTCTCTCCAGGAATAATTCTTTTTTTCTTCTTCTTTTCCAAGTGAGAGAAGGGGAGATAGAGAGACAGACTCCTATATGCGCTCTGACCCAAATCCACCCAGTAACCTCCCATGTGGGGATGATGATCTGCCAATATGGGACCATGATCACAACCAAGCTATTTTTAGCATCCAAAGCAGAGGCCCCATGGAGCCATCCTCAGCATTGGAGTAGATGCACTCGAACCAATCGAGCCATGATTGGGGGAGGGAAAGAGAAAGAGAGAGAGAGAGAGAGAGAGAGAGAGAGAGAGGGAGAGAGAGAGGAGGATGGGAAGGGGAGAAGGAGCATATGGCCACTTCTCCTGTGTGCCCTGACTGAGAATTAAACCCAGAACATCTACATGCTGTGCCAATGCTCCACCACTGAGCCAACTGGCCAGGGCCCAGGAATAATGCTAACTAATTTAAAATTATAACCCATAAGTATATGATCTCCTTTGATTTTTATAAGGGTTGCTGGCTATTATGTAGTGCCTTTTCATCCTTTTGCAGACACCAGTAGAGACAGGAAGCATGAAGTTCGCGCAGCCCGGAGGAAATGCCTCACCTTTGTTAGAAAATGCACTCCGTCCACTGGTAGGTGAAATCCGATTCCCAGAGTTTTGATGATCACAAGGATATTGAGTAAATTTTCCCTAAGAAATAATTAGAATTATAAAGTCACAAACTTCAGTTATATTTCTATATGTTTGTGTTTACATAAACAAATAAGTGGAATTTCTTCAGAATGAGATAAATGGCAGCTAGGGCTAATGTCTCATTTTATAGATTTGATGTACATTAGTTTATTGTGTGGAGAGCTTTATGTGTCGCTGGGCATGTTTTGAGCTCTCGTAAATGTAAATTTGAATATTAAAGAGTCCAATCTTCTGATTGGACACAAAGGCATTTTGAAATATTTTAAACTAGACTTTAAGTACTTAATTCTAAACAAGTTGATCTTTAACTAAGATCTTGATAAAACTCAGTCACATCCAGAGTAGGATGTGACTTTTTTTTTTTTTTTACTTAGGATAATAATAACAATTACTGTTGCAGAAATGTACCTTTTCAGAACGTTGTGAATAATTTGCAGGTGATTGGAATTAAGCCACTGAACACCACCAATGACCAATATAGTCTGGCCTGAATTCTCCAGAGGACGTGATCTGAAATCCAGAAAGAAAAACAAGACATGATGCCTTGGAACAGATGGTAAACATTTTAACAGCATTGCCTCACATTTCATTGAACCATATCAGGCATCCTGATCACAGGACTCCTTGTCATTTCCAGCTCATGTTCAGCCATATTACTTGCTCTTTAAGCTTTTCAGCACATTTGATATACAGTGAGCAATTATGGCCGCTAGTAAAACATCAGTGCATGTGACACTGCGCTGTTCATAATAGTTCCGTGGTACCTTTGCAAGAGATGCTCAAGTGCCTTTTCAAACGTTGGTCTCAGTGAAGGGCTTATCCAGAACTGAGGATAGTAGGAATAACTGATCAGAGTCTTCCCACCATTGACATTGTGATAGAATTTAGTGCCATGCACCTTCTGCCATTCCTGCAAGGTTTCGTTCAGCCTTTCAATCAAATAGTACATTATCCCTCTGTTGGTTGAATCTCCGATGAAAAGAATCTATAATGGAAAGAAAAAGTATTTGCTTTCAAATCTGATGTTGACATAGTGTAGGAGATAATATAAAATAATTTGTTGAATATTCCTAAGCCCAAAACTAGGTGTTTGAAGGACAGCCCTTCAAACTGTTAAAAATGACATTTATTATTCTTTCTCCCAAACCTGTTTATTTTCTTCTCTTCCTTACCCCTAGAAATGCCATCCTCTACTGACACACTCACTTGTTTAAAGCTTTTTGCCTCATGTTATCTTTATTTCTCTGCCCCTTATGCTTTTACTTTCTCATCTAATCAACTTAACAAGTTTTTTTTAGCACTGTTTTTCCTTGTACTAATAGGCATGAAGTATTTTAGTGCTCTAAGGCTACTTTAGAGATTTTCCATTTTTTTTTTTATTGCATAGATGAGAAAACTTTGAATCCAGAAAGCTTGCATAGCCCAGTAGAGGTCATGTTATTACTTGAGAAAATAGCCATAGGACTAGGAGCTGCTGATTTTCTGAACAGCTATCTGTGTCTCAGAGTGCCATTTACCCTGGGAGTCTCTCACATTCGTCTTCTCCTTTCATTCCCCTCAGCACAGCTCTGTTTCAGAATCCCATTGCTTCAAAGCTGTGCTGTTGTTAATAATGCTTTCCTTTTTAAAAAATTATTAGTGAGAGGCAGGGACGCAGAGAAACCGACTCCTGCACATGCCCCAACTGGATCCACCTGGCAAGCCCACTATGGGGCAGTGCTCTCTGCCCATCTGGGTTGTGGCTCCATTGCTTGGCAACTGAGCTATCTCAGCACCTGAGGTGATGGTGCCATCCTCAGCACCCATGAACAACTTGCTCCAATAAGCCATGACTGCAGGGTTGGGGGGAGAGAAAAAGGGGAGGAGTGGGGTAGTTGATGGTCACTTCTCCTGTATGCCCTGACCAGGAATCGAACCCAGAACTTCCACATGCCAGGCTGATACTCTGTCGCTGAGCCAACCACCTGGGCCAATAATGCTTTCCTAATGAGTCTTCCTCCTTGCTCAATGGTTGTCCCTCGTTCATTCGACACATAGTATTACTGGGACACATTTTCAGATACCTAGCCCTGGTCACCGGACTTTCAGTTTCAAAAACCCTATTGGATCCTGTTTTCTGTAGAATCAAGTCTAGCCTCCTGAAGTCCAGCTAACATTTGCTGAGTTTTTATTGCATAGCACTTTGCTAGGTGGAGGTTTCACACAGGATACTCACTTTTAATTCTCAAAATTGTAATGTTTGAATAATTGTTTCTGTTTCACAGGGGAGCAGTTTGAGACTCAGGGAGACTGAAGTCATAAATCTAGTAAATGAGGAACACAAGACTCAAACCCAGGTCCTTTAACTCCAACTGCAGGGTCAATGGCCCTGTCCTCTCAACACTTCCTCTCAGATTCCTACTTTTTCACTGAGCATACTTTGCACTCACGAGCATCTGTTTTTCCTTGTGCTAACCCAACTGCTCCTCCCTCTGCAAACCCCCCAGAGTGAATGCTACGCAACCTCCAGACCTCACACAAATGTCCCATGTCCCAGCCAGAACGACCTTTGTTGTCCTCTGATTTCATTACAATGTTTACTTCCATTACACGTATTTATCAAAGACCACAAGAAATTACGGCTATTTGTGTCTGTCAGGTTTTTTTCCTCATACCCTGTTAAGAAGTATTTAGGTCAGAATCAGAGTTAATGTCTAATAAATTCTAACTTCCCTTACAGTACAATGCACAGACTTAAAAAATATATATATATATATATATATTTATTGAACTGAAAATCAAAGGGACCTTTGTTAAAAACAGTCCTTTCGAATGCCTTTGGATAGGTGTATTTGTTTCTTCCGTGTTTTCTCTCATTGTTGAAATTTCTGTTTTCATTAGTCACGCACACACTTCTGATTTTAACAGTAGTCATTGCCATAACTCTCAGGCACTATCGTATTTGTCCATCCATTGCAAATTTAGTGAGAATCTGCCAAGGTTTACCTTTCCATGGTAAGTATATTACACGGGTTATATGAAGAAATCCAGGAAGCATCTGTAATTTGCCTTTAGATCAAATATTGTTGCCACGAGCATCATTAAGCTAAACTGAATAACATAGAATGTCAAGGCTTCAGTTACTGATACTCTCAGTCACTTTCCATTTGGGGCAATCAGATTCCAGTATAAAAAAATAATTTGTGAAATCACTTCAAATTCTTCTTACTGGACTTGACCTATATAAATAGTTCTGTTTGTTTTTCTGGTAGGGATTTCTGATTTTTGAAAGGCAACTTTAAATAATCAGGAAAGCTCTTAATTCCAGACACTAGTAATTATACAACTTTATTTGCATTTGTCTGCGGAGCTGCCATTAACATTTTGCCACAGACTAGGTGGCTTACACAGAAATCTTTTTCTCATGACTGTAGAGGCTATAAATCCAAGTTCAATCCTGGCTGGTTGGCTCAGTGGTAGAGCTTTGGCCTGGTGTGTGGATTTTCTGGTCAGGGCGCACAGGAGAAACACCCATCTCCTTCTCCACTCCTCGCCTCCTAGCTTCTCTCTCTCTCCCTGTCCGACAGCCATGGTTCGATGGAGTGAGTTGACCCTGGGTGCTGAGGATGGCTCCATGGCTCTTCCTCAGGCACTCAAAAGAGCTCAGTTGCTGAGCAACAAAGCAACACTCCAGATGGACAGAGCATCGCCCTCTAGTGGGCATGCTGGGTGGATCCCGGTCTGGGCACATGTAGGAGTCTGTCTCTGCCTACCCTCCTTTCACTGAATAAAAAATAAATAAGTAAATCTAAGTTCAAGGCATTTGCGTGGTTGGTTTCTTCAGAGGACCTCTCTTCTTAGTACCTAGGTGGTCTTTTTCACCCTGTGTCTTCACATGTTTTTTTTTCTGTGTCTGTGTCCTAATCTTCTTGTCTCACAAGGACACTAGTCATATTGAACTAGGGTCTACATATATGACCTTGTTTTACTTTAATTACTTTTTTTCAAAGACCCTCTATCCAAATATAGTTATATTCTGAGGTATTGGGAGTTAGGACATCAGAATATGAATTTGGTTGGGTGGGAAAACAATTCAGCTTGTAATACCATAAAGAGCTGTCTCAAGATCCAGCTTTGATACTAAATTGCAAGCCCTCCTAGGGTTTCTCCAGGCAGCCAGTCAGATCACTGGACACCTGTATTGTGAACTACAGAAAGAGAGAAAGAGAGAGAGAGAGAGAGATGCAGAGGTTTAATAAAATCAAAGTAGCTGCATGTTACTGAGAGAGAAAAAAGAAGTGTCTAGATTCCCAGTCTTTTCCATGGGTTATCCAAAGATGCAGTTCACGAAAACATATCAGAGGCAAAGAGCCGTGTTTCAGAATTCTAGGTACTGTTATTTATTAACCAGATCAATCGAGGCAAATTATGAAACGTGTGCAAAAGTTCATTCCCTTATGAGTAACACGGGAATAATAATAGCGCCACCTTAGAGGACTCTGATGAGATTTAAAATGCTTATCCATTTTCTGCCACACTGTAAGCACACCATGGTGAGATTAGCATTAGACATAGGCAAGAAAGCAGTGGTTTTGAGCGCTGCCCACGTGCCTTTCAGCGCATTGCTAAGCACTTTAAAGTCATCAGCTCATTTAAAGAACATGTCAGAGAGGACAGGAAATGTCTAAGTGACATTTCGGATTCTAAGAGCCACTTGATGCCAAAGATTGAATTGGATTTTTTCTGGACAGCATTTCTATTCTGGTTCTACAGTGCAATGAGGGGAGGCTGTCTTTATCAAGGTGGGCCCTGAAGCGGGGGCAGAAACATCCGTGTCTGAATGTGTCCTATGAGCCTGGATCTCAGCTCATCAGCTGGAGACAGACGTGTTCAGAAAACGTTTGCATCTGTCCCATTCCCGAGACTCACGATGCAGTGTGCCATCACAAGGTACACAAGGGCTGGTATTCCCCCACTGTTTTACACGTCCTGCTGGACCACAGGACCTAGAAGCACATCGTGTTTCTGGGTTCTAGTAAAGCTTGGCACTTATTTTCAAATCGTCTTACACTGCTCACAAAAATTAGGGGATCGGGGAATATGCAGATACTCCAGTAATTTTAGCCTTTTGCATAGTGAATTTTCACTAATGAAATAAAAATTAATTTTGCATCTCATTTGCATAACTGAACAACTTTCTTTGACTTGTCGTTTGCTTTTCTGATGTTCTTGTTTAATAAAAAAATCAAATGCTTCTTTTCTTTATTGCTTCATATTTATTTTAAAATATCCGCTAATTTTTGTGAGCAGTATATTTAAAAACCATAAATTGTTTAATTATATTTACCTTAATTTCTAATTTATCAGTTATAGTCCCTATATTACATGGGATAGATTAAGTGCCATAACAAGTTGAGCCCCTAAAGGTATGTGGCTTAATCAAAATGGAGGTTTGTTTCTGCCTCAGGAAAACAGTCCCAGTAGGTTGTATATGTGGGGATGGGGACAGGAAAGTCATTCAGAGTCTGAGGACGATGGGACCGTGTCTTCTTCAATTATGATTTTTAAGAACTCCTTGGGCATCAATATCCAACTGGGGACGGAGTAGGGGCTGCCAGGTTTTCTACGGGCCCCCACTGGGAGCTGGTCACATTATTGCTGTCACAGGCCATTTGTTAAAACTCAGTTAAATGACCAGACAGCTAATTTCAAGGGAGATTGAGAAATGCAGTTGAGCTAAGTGCCAGGAAGAAGAGAAAAGGAGTTTGATGACTACTTAGCTAGTCTTCACAACAGTCTCCTACATGCTACATTTTTCTGAGGAAAAGCTAAGCTCTACAATCAGATTTTTCACCTGTGAATTAGCAAAAGTGTGAAGTATATGAAAGGCTAATTTATAATCCACATGGTGCACAAAAAATCTTCTATTTTTATAGAAATAGAGGTTCTGGGATAAATAATAGCAAGGAATATCATTTATTAGTGGAAATAGAACCAAAATTTTAGGAATATTTGATTTAAATATACAATAAAATCTTTTTCTAATTTCATTTTGTTTTATCATGAACGAAGGAACCTAACAATGATGATACTTACACATGCAAATATTTTATTCTATTACCTCCTTAATCCAGAATCATCAAAAGTAATTTAGCAAATCAAGTTATAAAGAAGTGAAAAGAAAATTATTGGTGGCTATCTGGGCTGAATCAAAGGTAGTAAATTGTCTGGGTTTTGTTAAATTCTCAGAGTCTTTTGCTCTGTTGAGGCTGGGTAAGAATTGAGTATATGTAGACTTACTAAACAGGGGGAAAAAACCTTTAAAAAATCATTTTCTTCTTCCTCCTTTCCTCCTGCTTAGGTTCTATCTTCAGTATTTGCAGAAGTGGGACATTTCTTTAGATTCAACAAAGTGCATTAGATGCCAACTGTACTCAGCCCTGAGATTTATTGGAACCTTCCAAGAGGGGAAATTAGATAGGAGTGCAATAACAGCTACTTGTCCATTAAACTAGGCAGTGCCTGCCTATTAGAGAGTTCTCATATCTGCAAATAAAGGGAATGAAAGTGAGATGAAGGGAAGTTTTATTCACTACGTCTAATGCAGGGCCAAGCATAGTCGATATGTTTACACAGCTCACAGTGATTCTGATAAGCAAGCCCATGATTGAACACCATGGCCCTCATAAGAAAAATGTCAATTTCTAAGTGAGGCAAGGGGTCATTGAGCTCTATATCAAGTTGAAACTGATGAGATGGCTCACCATATTCAGGGCATGGTACAAATCTAGCTCAAGAAACATCTCTCTGTGAAATGTAATGTTATTACAACAAATGTTTTCTAATGATGAGTTTTGATTAAATTGGCCAGAGACGACCAACCAAATTGCTCTTTGGGGTCAAGAACAAAAATAAATTGACGTTTAGGCAAGTCACTCTGAAACACATGAAATTTGGCACCAACAAAAAAGGGGGGAAAACCAGCTAATCAATATTACCTAGACACAGATCTTCTAGCCGCTTGGGACACGTTTATTTATCTATCTCCATTGCCATTCCACGTGGACGGTGGGCATTATGTACCTGGTGAGCATCCTCTCCTGGTGAGAGTGAGGTGTTCTTTCATTCTCCCTTTTCTTAAAAATTTAAATGGACATGCAATAGTGACTAAACCGTTGTAACTATAATGGAATTTACATATCAGTCAGAACGTATTATTATAAATTAGCTACACTTCAAAAATGTAAACACCTTGAACTCTTAGGACACTACTTAACTTGCAAACATTATTTTAAAAAAATGTAAGTTACGCTTCCTGTTTTAACAGCTGAGTTTCAATACTTTCAGTAAATACTCCCTTTCTATAGCTCCCTTCCCCACTTGCCCTCTTCTGTCGAGTACTTTATTAGTGGTTTAAATTCTGACCTATGTTTTCAACCAGCACACAAAATAATGGCTTTTTTAATTCAGTGTGGTAGGGCTGCTCTTAAGTTTTTTCAGTTGCAAATGTGATTATCATTGTTTTAAACCAGTGGTTCTTAACCTTTTTTGAGGTATCGAACCCACCAGTTTCATATGCGCATTCACCGAACCCTTCTTTAGTGATAAATAAAATATGATATTTTTCCCAAATTCAAGACATAGGTATATGTTTTTTTACTGGTGCACAAAATGAGCCGTGCATGAACATCACCTTGCTCAAAGAACAAAACCAACAAAGTGCATGAACTCACAACAAATTACGGTATTACTTTATTCTGGCCTCCGCGGCAGAGGCTTCTCTGAACCCCTGAGACCGACTCATAGAACCCCTAGGGTTTGATAGACCCAGGTTAAGAACCACTGTCTTAAACTATTTCTCATATATTTCACACTATAGTTACAGTTATGCTCTGATAAATTTTTACAAATGCTCCATTCAGAGTTTATTAAGTTAAAGGTGTATATCTATTTAGAGATATGTGTGAGAATATAACTGAAAATATAGCTTGTATTTTTCAATTGATTTTGCTTTGATTCAGCATGATTACGTATCATAAAACCTATACATACATGCAAAAACCTAAAACTAAAATAACTAATATTTGGATAAATGTTTACTTTAAAAGGGGTCCCACATCTACCTGCCCTCCATACACAAGCAAGTATGCCATAGACACGGGGTACACACGCTTCCAGGAGAAATTTTATTTCATCTGTTGTTCACAGACTGGTATCCTATTCACCTTGTGGAAGTGCAGAAAAATGATTGAAGTAGAGAAAGTATGGCCCTGCTCATGAGCCATTGGGGTTCCCAGCCAAAGTCACCAGAAACTTGAACCATTTTTAAAACCTCAACCAAAGTGTGTCTGGTTCCTTCCTCACAGGTGGGCATGCGTGTCCAAGTGTAGTCTTGCGTTCATCAACATAAAACAGTAGTAAAAAGATGTAAAAGGTCATAATAAGAATATAAGAAAATTCAATGGAAAGAAGTGACTACTTGGAGAGAAATTCTAAATAAATCATAACACTATTTGAATTTTCAAGTCATCATTTCCAATAATTCTCGCCTGCCCAGTCTAATTTTGGAGATAGACAACTAAATCCAATGCATCCCCAGAGGCTGAAGCTTGCCTCAGTTAGGATGCAAAATAAAGTTCTGTTTTTCGTAGCATGACCTGTTCACACTATTAATTCTTGGCAATACTGAGACTTTTGGATTCTAAGTATTAAACTCTGAGATTTACATATCAATTGTAAATCTTCAGATTAGTAAGGCACTGAACAATTAGAATTTCAATGTTAGGTATGTCCTCACTTTTCCATAGTCCAAGATGCATGAATTAGATAAAGCATATGAAAAAAATGGGGAAGCTGGAATTATCTCTAGTGCACTGGCTGGGTCCCTGCCCATCCTGTTTCCTCCATCCTCTGTCCTCTCCAGAAAAGGGAATCAAAGAAAGCACTAGGTTTGATCTCACCATAGATTTTTTTAGGGGGAAAAATAAATATTTCTATATATTTTTTTGTAGTTTAATTAAGCTATTTTAAAGTACTTGCACTTTGCCAAGGCACTCGCTCTTTTAGCAACTTTCCCAGAACCTGTGAGCTAGGGTCAGGTGCAAGCCTCTGAGTTTGTCCTTACCTCTGCAATCATAGCTTCTCTCATTTGTCTTCTATTAGAAATTGGCCACCTTGGAGGATCGTGATAGATGCACTTAGAACAGAGTTTTTCATTATTTATTTATTTATTTAAATTTAGTGAGAGGAGGGGAGGCAGAGACAGACTCCCACATGCATCCCACTGGGATCCACCTGGCAAGTCCACTAGGGGGTGATGTTCTGCCCATCTGGGGCATTGCTCCATTGCTTAGCAACCGAGCTCTTTTTGGTACCTGAGATGGAGGCCATGAAGCCAACCTTAGCACCCAGGGGCAACTCATTTTTATCGAGCCATGGCTGGAGGAGGGAAAGGGAGAGAGAGAGAGAGAGAGACAAAAAGAAAGAAGTGAGAAAGGGAGGGGTGAAGAAGCAGATGGGTGCTTTTCTTGTGTGCCCTGACCAGGGCTCAAACCTGGGAGATCCACATGCCAGGCCAACCATCCAGGGTCAGGAGAGATTCTTATCTCAACAAAAGCTGGATGCATGAATAACATGACATCCCAAAAGTTATATAAAAGTATTCTTGAGCTTAACTCTGGACTTTCTGCTGTGGTAACATGATATAAATTACTGATATTGCAAGGTTTCTGATACAAGGCAGTAGGTTTATTCAGATGGGTTCAATAAATGAAAAAGTCACTTTAGCTGATGGGATCCAAACTGTTGCAATCTGAGGCTCTTACTATTCCATGGCCCTGCCATCCTCATTCATAGTAGGGTGAATTTTCATTTAATGTTGCTCAAATATTATGTTTCTTTTCTTGAATGTTTGACATGGTTTAAAGGGTTCAAAAAATCAGTATATAAGATGTCTAATAGCTAAAATATTTACTTTTTTTCTAATTTTGTCATTTTATGCTTTAACATTTATTTGTCTTTGAAATAGAAGGCTGCTTTAGAGAACTCTGCATAGGATGAGAACTTAATAGCCCCAGGGATAAAAAATAAGAGTTTCAGGATCACTATGCATATTTATATTTTTCTCCTAGAAAATGAAAGCTAGGGGGGCTGGGAAAACCTTATGCCAACCGACTCCTTTCATAAATGGAACTTCTTTAAAAGAATAGGTGCTTCATTACTATAATTGTAAATGTCATATGGTGTGGTGCACCAGCATGTGCACCTGCTGGCACGCTGCCAAAGTGATTCTAAATATAAATAATCTTTCTAGGCTCCTCCTCCTTTCCAGGTCCACTCCTTCTGCCCTGGTTCTGATTTATACCACTGGTTAAAATATAGATTTTTTTGATTTCCATAATGTTCACACATTGTAAATAATGAAAATGTATGAATCATTAAAACAGATCCCTTCACCTTCCACCAACCCCACTTTCCTACCAAGCTGTCTTCATGGCATGTGACCTGGGTAGTTGTGTGGGTCCTGGGTTTGGTTGATTATGCTGCTGTTGACCTCTTGACATTCTTAATAATTTTGAACAGCAGGTCCTGCATTTTCACTTTGCACGAGGCCTCAGAAAAACACCTGTAGCCGGTGCTGTCACCACCCACCCTCTTCCATTCTTTTCCACTTATGTAATCACGCTTGACTGTTTGCTACTTCCAGAAACGTTCTGTGTATGCAAGCACGTGTACATTAATTTTTTCATCGATGGGTGTATTTTATACATATTTTATCCCCCTCCTTTTTTTGTCTCCTCAGTGCTGCATTAGTGAACTTTTCCACTGAACAGACCTGCCTGCCCAGCGCCATTTCTCCCTTCCCCCAGGATGCTACAGGATGGCTTTCTCCTTTTGGTTTTGCCAGTCTTCTGCTTAACATGATGCTTCCTTGTTGTGTACAGAATAAATTAGCTTCTGGTAAATGAAACAGACTCTGTAGGACCATTGCTGGTGTACTGGCAAACGTGAGTTTCAGGGCATGCTGGTCTGAAGGACAATTATGCCCTAGGAAAATCACCAAGATGAGTCCTTTCTGCAAAGACATCAGGAAGCTAGTCTTTGCCAAGATCACCTAATCTGAACGTGAGCCTTTACTTTTAGACTTTGCAGTATTCTATTTGTCTAACAGGTAGGAAAATGTGATCTTCCCTTTTTCTCACCATTACGTTTGTAGAGTTGCTAATAGTTAGCCTTAACATTAGCAAAGACAGTATTAGAGACTCTATGTTTGTGTCTTCCCCAAATTCATATACTAAAACCCTAACCCCCATGGGATGGTATCAGGAGGTGGAGTCTTTGGGAGGTAATTGGGTTTAGATGAGGTAACAAGGGTGGAGGTTGGTCCTTATAGGAAGAGGAGAAGACTAGAACTCTTTATCTGTTTTGTGAGGACACAGCAAGCAGGCACCCAGCTCTTGGACTTCTCAGTTTCCAGAACTGTGAAAAATAAATAGTTCTTTAAGCTACTCAGTCTATGGTATTTTCACATAGACAGGAAAGAAGTATTTTTTTTTCTACAAAGTTGATTAACCTACCACATAGGATCAGATCATGTAGACTTCTTATTTTACGGATGAAGAAAATGAGTCTGAGAAAAAAATATACATCATGGCCAAAGCCATGGAATTTGGTGATGAACTTAAATTAATGTCTCTTGCCTTTCATGTTAATAGATTGTGACATTTTGGAATTTTCCTGAACCCTCTAAATTCTGAGGTCGAAATGGTATTCTGAAAGAGTTTAGAGAAGTCTGATTGTTATGGCAACAACTACTTTCATTGCTTCCAGTCCTGCATTTCTAAGATAGATAGGTTGGAGTGTCCAAGTTGGTGGTTAAAAAGTGCCTGTGTTGTAGCCACTCACAGACATGCGCCCTCGTGGGCGAATTCATTTCTCTGAGCTTTGATTTTCTTGAGTGGAAAAGAACAAGATACACTATCGACCTCCTGCAACAATGATTCGAAATAAACAAGATTTTAGCTTATCTGTCTACTCAACAAATATTTATTAAGCAACTATTACATATCAAAAATTGTGCCAACAGTAAGATTATGGCAATGATCACCACATGTTTCCTGCCCTCAGGAAGCTGACAGTCTGGTTGGGCATAAGGTGTGAGAAAACAGCGTCATTCCTGTACAGAATCAATGTTCAATTAACAATAATATTAACTGGCAGTTAATAGATTTCTAAATGTTTTCCTTTCCTTCCTTTTAAAAAGAGTAACTGGTGCCTCGGCTTTACCTTTAGAGACTGTCTCAGTCATGAAAGTAAGAGTGTCCACATTGCAGTCACCATAAAGTAGACGTCCATCTGTTCCTTGTCCCTCACCCCGTCATCCTTCTAAAATTACTTGCTAGTAGAAAATATGAACACAAGCCTAATCTGAAAAACTGGACTCCATTCAATCCGGTGTCTTTTCCTTTCTGCATTCATAGAGCTTTTTAAAAAATCAGTGTTTGAACTCCATCTTGCCCATGTGTGAGAGTTTACAAGCGGTTTTTTTTTTTTTTTTAAGGAAATGCCCATCTAGTAAAGTGCTTTGAAAGTCTGGGTAAGGCTTACTTACTCCACGGTAACCGAGCATCTCAGGATGTGTGCCCAGTTTGCACGTGCGAGAGCCCTGCTGGGACCTACGCAGCCAGCGCGCCTAGCTAGGAGACGCTGCGTGTCCGACAGGTCAGCTTACAAGCCGCGCTAAAGGAAAAGCAGCCTAAGGAGGTCCAAGTGAGGCCTGCCCGGGAATGTAAAAGAAATCAGGAAGGTTAGTGTGGAAAGACAATGCCATGCACGTGGTCAGCTCCCATAGAAGCGAATCTTCATGCAGGATCACTGCGCGGCTCCGGAGAGCTGCAGATGTCTGTGGTGATGGCCGCGCCTTGCTGGGGCTGCAGCTGCCCAGGCCAGCTGCTCTGCGCTGCCAACTGTCTGTAGACGTGTCGAGCTCTCACCAATTTATGCTGAGAAAACTAGCATGGAATTGGATCAGCACAGGACATGACTTTAATATCCTCCATCTGTCAAGTAGATTTATTTGAAAATCATTGAGTAGTTTTGAGCAAGAATTGTGAAGGCTCTTCTGTGATAAAATTTGCACAATTCAAAAAGCCAGCCGCATTGTTAGTTCTCTGCAGAGTGAGAGAGCAGAAATTGGTCTAGCGGATAGGACCGATGGTCTTGGGTACCGCAGGTGGACATTAAAGGCTTCCCCTACGGGGTCCAGAACCTACCTTCCTTCCTCCCAGGCATTGCTGTAGCTGAGGCTTAGTTAGGACATCATACTGGCAGTTGTGGGGCTGCCAAGTTATTTCTCTCCAGTCACAAGTTCTGTTGTCTGAGCAACTGAGGCAAGGCACGATCCATTGGCCTGCAAAAGATAGCAAAAGCTCCTTTTGTTCATTTTCTGCTGATGAAATTACAGTTTGCAAGTAGCCTTAGGATTCAACTGTGGCACACAATCATAAACTGCAGTCAGAAGACCACAATTATCATGCAAATTGAATGGAGCAATGCACAGAGCCTTCCAACCAAATAGAACTGCATCACATGGTCACATTCACAATAATACAATTCCTGCTGAAATCACGTAGGAATTCTGTTCCATGAAACCACATAGTTATAAAAAGTTAAGGGTTCGGGCACGACTCAATTAAAAAGGATATTTTAAAAATAGTTTTTAAACATAATTACATTTTTAAATAGTACATTCGGCCCTTAATAGAACCAAAGTTGGTGGGGGGAGGCCACTAATATTGAGGTCATTGACCACAAGTGTTTATTAGTTTAACTCACACTTACGTTAGCAATCCAATAAGACAATTACTTTAACATTCCGATAATTCATTGTGTTGAAGACCAGTTCCTTAATTTGATTTATGGCCTTTTTGGTGTGAATCTCTCCACCTCTTTCCAGTTCCAGCACCTTTATTTCTTCAGCAGTATTTCTTCAGCAGTTGGCAGAGGCATGCACTGTTCTCACATGACTGGTGTGAGGGTTTAAGGGGATAATGTACACAGTGTATCGAGCACAGTTACAATATCATTTTCACCTTTGTTACTGGAAGACTTCAGGCACAAAATAGGTCATGTGTTTTTAATAAATGTTGGTAAGATAAATGAATATTCTCAGTGTGTTTAAGATCTTTTCTAGTTTATTGATAAACTTTTAGTTGGCTTTTAGTGTGAATACATACATCAATAATTTATTAGAAAAAATCAGGACACAAGTTTTGATTTTTCCTTGTTTCTTTTTTTAGAAATGAAGTGTGAACCAGCACATTAAACACAAAGGAGTCATTTATCTTCTTTGGTTAATGTTACGACTAAATATTTCTCTTTAAAATATTGAAGAGCTAAATATCCCCAGCTACTTTTTGAGTTAGAAAAGGAAAATTTAAACAACTTTATCCATTCTGGCTTTGATTTGTGGTCTTGCTAACAAGAGTATCTAGTGCAACATTAATTGTAGCAGGAAGAATTTCTCCTTTCCAGGGATGAATGTGGTGCAGTTCACATTTCATGACCTTGGGGATGTCAGAATTGTGTATGTAAATGTATGTGTGGAAAGAGTCATGGATAATGAAATTTTAAAGGAGATCTAGTTTATGGCTTACTAATCAATCACAGAAAGGTAAGAAAGTGTAGGAGAAACTGAGGGAGATAAAAAAAATATTACTCTCTAGGACGATTTTAATTTATTACATTATTATAGCAGCTAGCCTATTATATGTTAGATGCTATTAATGTTAAAACATCATAACAGTTATAAAAAAATAGTTAACATTTTCATAACACCTGCCAGGTGTTAGGGATATTCTAAGCACTTTTATTTTTCCCATTGATTTTTTTTTTTTTTTGAGAGAGAGAGAAAGAGAGAGAGAGGGTAAAGGAGAGAGAGAGAGAAGCATCGACTCAATGTTCTACTTAGTTGTGAACTCATTGGTTGCTTCTCATATGTGCCTTGACAGGGGCTCGAACTGACATCCTTGGGATCAAACCAGTGACCCTGTGATTGAACCTGTGACCTAGGAGTTCTGGTATGCTCTATCCTCTGTACCACCAGCCAGGGCTATTCTGAATATTTTTAATAAATTAACTTATTTAAACTTCCCAATTATAATGTTAAACCACAAACATTTGCAATCAGGTTAGAGGTTTATCATTTAGACAGGTAAAATAATGATGGCATAATAATAAGTAATGCATAATGGAGTAAAAATATCTGTGTGGCTCTAAAAAGGCCCAGCCTTTGAAGACACATAGCTGGGCTCTGTTTCCAACTAGCTCTGTGGATCTCAGCACTGCACCGTTGGGTCACCTGAAAGCTTTCTAATGTCCCCTTGCCCGGGTTATTTGCTGAATTGATTAAATCAGAGCTCCTGGTTATGGGACCTGGGCAATATTTGTAAATGCTTTTCACGTAATTCCATATGCAGCCAAGGTGAAAGGCACTGTTTAACTTGCACAAGTTATTCAGTCTTTCCTCTGGAAGGAAAATCTGTATAGCACTGCCATAGTGCCTGATACCTAAGCAACTGATGAAGTCTTTGGTTCTCCACCCCACCATAAGTGGAAAGGGTGGTGCTTTAGGGGCAGTGATGGGCGGGCCTCAGGGACGTGAGACTGACGAGGTGACTGGCCTACAGACAGACGGGACATATTGGAGAGAAGAGGGTCTGCTGGGGGAAAGGCATTTCCAACATTTCCATGCCCTGAGTGTAGCACTGCTGCTAAAAGACACAGTGCAAAAACCTCGGGAGTGTGCTTGTTCCGCCATCTACTTCTCTTTAGCATCTTCTGTGGTTTTCATTCAGAATACAACATGCTTTCTAAATCTAATCTTGCCCTGGCATACAGGGTTTGTAATCCATAATTGACCACTTCACATCTTTGCTTGGTCTCTTCTAATTTTCTATGGTTCAGATACAGACTTAAGTTTAACATTTGTTGATTAATCCTAGAAAACCTCCTTCTGGGCCCTGGCCGGTTGGTGGTAGAGTGTCAGCCTGGCATGTAGAAGTCTCCGGTTTGATTCCCAGTCAGGGCACACAGGAGAAGCAACCGTCTGCTGCTCCACCCCTCTCTCTTTCTCTTTCTACCCATCCTGCATCCAGGGCCCAAATGGTTCTAGCAAAATTGGTACCAGGGCAATGATGGCCTAAATAGCTTGGTTGCAATGGAGCAGTGGCCCCAGATGGGCAGAGCATTCCTCCCCACACCCCTACCCCTGTAGGGGGCTTGCTGGGTGGATCTCGGTCAGTGTGCATGTGGGAGTCTGTCTGTCTGCCTCCCTGCCTCTCACTTAATAAAAAAAAAAACCTTCTTCTGAAATAACCTTAACTTCATAGAGATTTGCATTTTGTGGGCATATAGAATCCTCTTTGAAGGGGTAGAAATGGGCCTTGGCTCTCTTTTCCTTTCCCTTCTTTAGAGATGAGGTGAACTGAAGCCCATAGAGGTCAATGACAGAAGTGAAGTCATGCTTATACAACAGGCCTAGACCAGACTTGAAGCTGAGGAGTCTCCACTTTGCTGATCCTTTTATCATGTTGGGCTGGTTGAGCACAAAATCATCAGTTGAAAAATATGGCCTAACAGTCTCTCTGGTAGCACTTACAGGAAAGCCATAAATATTTGTGTTTTCTCTTAATGAATTTATCATTATTTCAAATGGCTGAATGTATCCAATAGGTTCATGTGTTGGCAGAGACTATCTGTAAAACAAAAAGACTTTATTTTTCTTTTCTAATAGGATGATGATGTTGGGGACATAAAAGTGTTTCTGCTAATGTGATTATACTTAGTGATATTTTTGAAGGGTTCAGCTATCATTGGATCCTAGAGGATCTACGATCACACACCTCCTCTTCCACAAACACTTCTCCCCACCCCTACCCTTTGCTGGCAGCTAATTTTGCACAAACTGAGGCTTTTTTTGGACACATGCTGATAAGGCTGAAGAAATAAGTGGCCAAACACAATTACAAATATTCAAATACAGATGAATCAAATTATAGGTATAAAATCACAGGCACATCAAAAGGACAACTGGGTCTCTAGAAACTTGGCCCACATGGTTCATACTACTATATAGTTCTGTAGTCGTAACTCTTTGCATCTTTGTACTGGCTAACAATGCCTTTTTACTGAGTTGGTAATACTGCTTAGAACAGACATCTGTATAACATCTGTAAGACTGCAGTTCCTTGACATTTTAAGTGATACCAGCTCTTAACTAAAATTGTCAGAAAAAAGAACATAAATTTTGTTAAATATTTAAACATTGAATGAATTAAAGCTGTGATTTCTGAAATAAAGTATGACATATGTTTTAGTAAAAAACATTCTGAGACATAAAGCTGCCTTTTGGGAGAAGTTATTTGATTTATAATTTTAGCTTTGTATTTAATGCCAGTTAGATTTCAGCCATTTAAGTGAATTGAATCAGGTGATATAATGGAGGAAAAAAATTTAACTTTGTGATTTAGGGCCAGGGTGAAGTATAAAATCATATAAATAATAATATTAATTTCAGACTTTATAATGCTATAAAATAAATCAGTTTTTATTTAAGGAGAAAAATACACCCATATTTTCAATATTAGAAACATTTATAGTGTAAGTTATCATATTTCCATCCTAAAAATAATGTGATTAAAGCTTTGATTTACATATCATAAAATGAAATAGGAACTATTTTCCATAAAGGTAATTCTTATTCAATAATCATTGTATAAATTTCTTTGTTCTCCAAATTCTAAGAATTATTTTTTCTCAGGTAGTCTCATACTTAAATTATTTCCTAAAGGTTAGAAATCTACTTAGGAATTACAAAAGAACAGCTACTCAAAACTATATTAGTGAGTGTTACCAAAAAGACATTTTGGTCATCATTACATTGGCAAGGTGTAAAGAATGAATCTGGCCCTCACTGGTTGGTGATAGAGCGTTCACCTGGTATGTGGATGTCCTGGGTTCGACCCGCAGTCAGAGCACATAGGAGAAGTGACCATCTGCTTCTCTTCCGCTCCCTCTCTCTTCCCCTTCTCTCTTTCTTTCTCTCTGTTCCATTCTCACGGCCATTGGCTCAGTTGGTCTGAGTCTTGGCCTCAGGTGTTGAGGATAGCTCAGTCGATTCCAGCATCAACCCAGACAGGGTTGCCAGGTGGATCCAGGTTGGGTGGATGCAGGAGTCTATCTCTCTATCTCCCTTCCTCTCATTTAGAAAGAGAAAAATGAAAGAAAGAAAGAAAGAAGGAAGGAAGGAAGGAAGGAAGGAAGGAAGGAAGGAAGGAAGGAAGGAAGGAAGGAAAAGAAAGAGAGAGAGAGAGAGAGAGAGAAAGAAAGAAAGAAAGAAAGAAAGAAAGAAAATGGATCCAGTCCTGCCAAACATTTATACAGGTATTGATCAACTTACGACCTATGCAACTTAAGACCATTTGACTTTACGACTACAATCGCTAGCCACGACTGCTCCGCGTGTGGAGCAGTTTTTGTATGCACCTGTATTTTGTAATTTTGTATGTTTTGCAAATATTAAACCAGTTGTACTGGTAATGCAGTGTTTTACTTAAACCTGACAAATGTAAAAATAAGAAACAAAATGATGTAGAGATGATACAAATGGCATAAAACGAACAAAGAAAATTATGATATATAACAATAATGAAAGAAAATTATGATAAAATATGACTTAAAAGATTTTTATAACATCATTTCACAGTACTGTACATATAGCCTACTCAACTTACGACCAAATCGTGTTATGACCTGTCTGTTGGAACCAATCGTGGTCGTAAGTCAAGCACTAGCTGTAATGTGCTGTAAAAGTCAGATTTTGGAAACAAGCTGTGGCCTAAAAAAATAAAAAGCCAAAGCTAGAGCTCCTGAACAAACTCCCTTCCAACGCTGTCTACTGAGATAACTCCTTCAACAGGAGGGAGTCCTGCCACTGAGGAAGAAAATTATCTCCAGCAGCAAAAATTCATTTTTGCAAAAACTGCCCTGATCTCACTCATTTACTTTGAATCTTTAGGAACAGGGTTTGCACAGTTATCACTGGTGGACTGTGCCTGGCTGCTCACAGTCTTCTCTGCAAAGGAGGAGGGCTTGGATCTTGGTCTTAGTTCAGCAACCATTTTTAAATCATATAGTAGATATTGAAAGGTGAATAAGGGGCCATCTCTGCTCTGGGAAAACATACAACCTAGGGCAGGCATCAGTAATACATATTGCTAATGTATCTTTGATGTATTGATACACATACACTGCTCCTCTATGCATGTATTATGTACATTGTGAAACAGTAATAAGAATGATTAAATAAAAATAAATGTACATATATTTTGATCTTTACTGGCTTTCTCCTGTGCCCCTGACCCATTCAGATGCATCATTTCACTTTATAGACTACGGGTTAGAGAAAGAGACAGAAACATGTCAATGGAGCACTAGGAACAATGAGGTAAGTGCTATTGTAGACATGTGCCCAAGGTATGCTGCGAGCACAGAAGAGAAACTCATCTGGGGGTGGCCTGGTAAAGAAAGGCTTCAGGAGAGAAAGCTTCAGCATCAGGAGAACCAGGCCAAGCTGGGAAGCAGACCGGCAGGAGCAGGGACAGCATGGACGAGAGCCTGGGATCCTGCAGCAGTGTTGTGGACATAAAGTGAGGCTGAGAGGCTAAGGGAAGTCGGGAGAGACAGAAAGGGTCAGATTCTGGAAGCCTGCAGTTGTCAGATTCGGATGATGGGCTTGATTATGGGGTCAGTTTTGGGGGTTTCTGCCTTGCTACTCAAGTTACCAGAAGGCTCCTGTTCAACGGTAGCCTCTCCTGGAAGGAACAGGTGCAGTCACAACCTCCTATTGGGGCCTGGCATAAGTTACTGCCAATTTAACACACAAGACTTCTTGAAACATCTCAGTAATGTATCTTTGACTTTTTGTTGAAGAACTTTTGACTTGGTTCAATAGGAGGAATAGAATTAAGTCGTTTTATGATTCCCATAAATTGTCGTCTGATAAAAAAGAAATGCTAGACACATTGGTGTCTCCTTTGTAGGCAAGAATATACATATCTTATTTAGCTGAGAGAACCATAAATTACACCACCTGACATGTTATAATGGGTAAATCCCTCTTTATGCTCTGACTGTAATTTATTATTTAGAACACATGTTCAGGAATGGGGCTATGCCCACGTTTGTTAACTGTGCATGCCCAATTGCGATTCGTCCTGCCCATTTGTGAAACTCATTTTCCACTTAAACTGTGGTGTGAAGTTCACGGCGAGGGTAGAAAAGCTCCTGAGTATTTTTTCAGACTTCTGAGATTGAAGAGAGACCTGTGGTCAGGAGGCCAGAGTGGTAACCAGTAATCTTAGAGAAGATGCACCCTGAGCGTCTTATCACTTTGGGTGTATTTTTAGTCTCAGGTTTGGCTTGACCTCCCTGGTCTCCACTGAGTGAAGCATGCTGGGTAGAAGAGAGGCTGGGAATGAGGAGAGTGGTACTGGAGTCCCTTGTTCATGGTCTGCTCTCGGTTTAGGAAGGATTGAACATTGATTAGAATTTGACTTCACCATGTTCCTGACTCTGTGAATGCTCAATGTATGGGAGACATTAGTGATCATTCCCAAAGACATTTTTATGATTGAAGAAAATGATTGAAAACTGAATGTGTATTCTTTGCATTTTTTTTATTCGTGAGGTCAGCAGGTACAAAATAAGCACCTGCTCTGTAGAAATTACAGTGCTAAGTGGATTGCTACAGTGTGAACAAATTAGACTCCTGCCCTTACACAGCTGACAGCCTGGGAACACTACATTAAGCAATTAATAACATAAATAATAATTTAAATAATTCTGGGAACTTCCATGGAAGCACAGGGTTCTATGAATGAGAAAACCAATCAGAGGCTCAAAGACTCTGGCACTAGTCACATTTGAGCTGAGATCTGCAAATGAGTGTGAATTAATGGGGCCAAGAGCAGAGGGTGAAAAGTATTTAAATAATCCAAACATTTTACATGTTAAAACAGTGTGTTTGCATCAATTACATATGCTGCAGTTATACTAATGAAAGATAGTTTATTACCCTGATTTTCCTGTATGAGGATTTGTTAAGTATGCATATACTTTTATCTATATTAAAGTTTTTAAAAGAGATGTGATATCTAATGCAATAGTCACCTTTTGTGTCCCCAGATGGACAAGTTTTTAGTTCAGGCTGTGAAATGGCTTCAATGTAGTCAGAAGAAATAGGTTGCAGCCCACAGCTTCCCTCCGGGTGGATCAGCAAACCACAATCCTGCATGAAAATGAGAGAAATTAGTTATCTTACTCATTAACCTGCCCCATAGAAATAAATCCTAAAAAATAAGATTTTCTGCACCAAATAATGTTTATGGATGAAAGGGAGCAATTCTTGTTTACTCTTCTTAGTAAATTTACTTAACAGGTTTTTGTGCTGTAAGTAGCTTCTTACATTAAGGGATTAATGTAAGTTCTAATGCCAATTTAGTCTTTATTTTGATATTGATAGTTATGTATTGCTCTACCAATTTTTTAAAAAATGGATGCAAGTTTTACATTAAGAATATACTTGTGTGGCTTGACCAGGTGGTTGTGCAGTGGATAGAGCATCAATCAGGGATGCTGAAGACTAGGTTCGAAACCCTGAGGGCACTGGCTTGAGCACAGAATCATCTGGCTTGAACACCGGCTCACCAGCTTGAATGCATGGTCGCTGGCTTGAGCGTGTGATCATAGACATGACCCCATGGTCACCGGCTTGAAGCCCAAAGTCATTGGTTTGAGCAAGGGGTCACTGGCTCATCTGTAACCCCTCAGTCAAGGCAATCAATGAACAACTAAGGTGCCACAACTATGAGTTGACGCTTCTCATCTCTCTCCATTCCTGTCTGCCCCTTCCTCTAAAATAAAAGAAAGAAAGAAAGAAACAAACAAACAAACAAACAAACAAACAAAGAAAAAGATATACCTGTATGACACTAAAAATATACAAAAAATAATATGTAACATACTGTAATAGAAAACAATATTATCCTCTAATATTGTAGAAAAGACAGTTAATGTGAGAAGGGAAATAGAAAATATTCTGAAAGAATGTTAATTTAACAGGTGAATTTTATTTCCACCTTTATTTAGGATGCATGATATGCCAGAAATGTAATTAAATACAGATATTTTATTCAGAACATTTTCATATATTTTTAAAAGCAACTAACACTTTGCAGCCATGAATATTTTTAGGGAGGCTTGTTCTGTACTAACACTGCCTTCCATAGGCTGACATACGCAGTGGATAACAGCAATTGGTTGGCTCTCTGGAACCTCTCTCCTCATCTCTGCTGCAGCAGGCTGGATCACCCTCATGTCCTCTTAGCTTATTTTCCAAACCTATTTACAGCTGTCTCTGTGCTATGTCCTTCTACCCTACCTCACTTGGTTCCACCATCATCCTTCTCACTAGGTTTTCTCAGTCTGCCATAGTTTAGGGCAGGTAAAGATGCTGTCATCTCTGTCCGTAATGCTCTCCCTTAATTCTACATGGAGAGTATTATATGGGGTTTTAGGTCTCAGCAAGTTCTCCTAGAAATTCTGGCACAATTATGCATCCCTGGTTTTGATTATGTCAGCACCAGCTGTTTGCTTCCTACTTTTCACCATTTGGTAATTAGGTTTTCTACCTGAGTCCTTTCTACTAGACTGAATACTCCATGAGAACAAAGTTATTTCACTCACACATATAACCCATATCTACCATGCAGTAGGAAACAATAGATATTTATCAAAGACATAAGGGTTAGAGTTGTCTCCCTCCTTATGTAATCAATTATCAATAAGGATGGGGAATAACTGGTTTGACCTCTTCTTTGATCTGTGACATTGCTTCTAATGAGTAATTTCTCGTCACCTTCCCTCACACTCTCAAACATCCAAATCCCCAGCTCAGATCCCTGGATCTCATATAAAAATGTCCAGGATGAAAGGCATGGGGTGGTGTACAGACTTCTTAAAATCTTGATTCCAGTAAACATATTTTTATTTTTAATTCATGACTGAAATTGGAGTTTAAGATAAGTATTTAAGATTATGAATGTGATTTATATTAAAATGTTCCTTATAGTAAAGCAATTAAAGTTTATAACGTGAGCTGTCACCTGTGAATGAGATGTGTGTGTGTGTGTGTGTGTGTGTGTGACATCTATCTAGACATTTATTTATTTATTATTTTTAGTGAAGGCTAACCTTTTATAAGGCTAGAAAAAGATATCATTATACATGTATCATATAAAAATATATTAAATTTTATGGAAGATGATGAGAAATAATTACCATTTTATACTGCCTTTGGGAGTGCAAATTGATTCAACTATTTTGGAACACAATTTATACTAAAATTAAAAATTTACAGAGTCCATATGCCAGAGGTCAGATTTTAGAATCTACTCCAGAGTAACTCTCACGAAATGCATAAAGAATGTGTATAAGGGTAGATCTAAATGAATTAATGTGGAGAGATTTCCAAGACATATAATTAAGAAAAACCTAAAGATCATGTTTTGTTACAGAACAGTACATAACACACCATGAACGTGCCACAGAACCATCTAAATTCATGTGTTTCAGACTGAGTTGTGTCCAATTATTAATTAATATTATTTATTATATAATATATGCAAATTATGTTGAAATATTTCCAAAAGTCAGGATTTAGTTAAGCTTTTGCCTAAAAATTATTGTTCGGGATCTATGTGGTATGTGGGTTTAGGATCACATCTTAACATTCACCTGGAAGGCATTAGAAGGAGAGTCCAGACTGCAGCTGCCAAAGTCCTAGTCTATTCTGTTGAAGCCCTACATGTAATTAGCAAATGTCAATCAATGTACAATGAGAAAGCTGTACTGTTACATGTGCTGATGGCTTGCCTGTGGGGGACCAAACTCAATCACTGATGATTGGGTGTGTGATGATATTTCTGGTAGGTTAGAGTTGTCTCCTTTCTGTGGAGATGACATCAGAACTGAAGGGTGCAAATAATTGGGAGATGAGAATTTCAAGAGGGAACTTCATGTCAGAAGCCACGAGGTGGGAAAAGGATTTATCTGACATCCTAAGTAAAAGAACTAATAATAATAAAATTCATTAAAATAAAAAACTGATATGCTGACACTCTATATTTTAATAATCAAATAATCTAATCTTCTTGCAACAGCACCTACAAGTGTACCCATAATAAACACATAACTGAGAGGAAGAATGAATGATTCATTCATAATGTAGTCCTAAGTATTGTGGATACGTCTTTAAAATAGAAAGGTATTAATTTAAGATCTACAACGTGTCAAGCGCCATCCTGAGCATGCAAAGCCCTGAACTCAATAGACATAGCCTAGCTCCTCATAGGAAGCTTCTTCTTAACCTTGAACTGAAGTCTACATCTTATTTATTTTAGTTACCCTTTTATGTGTAGCTGGAAGTTTATTGTAATAATACAAAGGCATGTTCTGATTTGACTTTAAACCTCCTGAAACAGTTGACTGACAATTGAGCATGATGCTCTCTTAAAATGTTCAATCTTTACACTTTCTGAAGACCCAAGATCCCACAGAGGAGCCCATGATAACGAAGTAAACATCCTGCAGAACACAGAAACTCAGTGTAAGTGGAGCCACACTGAGTGACTACTCCTGCTATTAAAAACTGTGTGACCTTGACTCTGTGTTTGACTCCTTGTTTCAGTCTCAATTAGAAATTCCCACTGGGTGCATGTTGCATGACAGTCAGTAGGTTAACCCTATTGTTTCTAATTAAACAGCCAAAGCGATGAGTGAATTCCAAGGTAAGACAAGAACCAAAGCCATGTTGCAAAGGACAGACAGAGTAGAGACTGGGAGAGGGGAATAGATTTTGAAGTAAATAAAATTTAAAGTCCATAGTTAAGGCCAAAAAGTATTCTATTATATTCTGTCCTTTATTTTTTTCTTTCTTCTAAATCTCTCCTGAGCGGTTAATCTTTGAAGCTCCCATATTCTATTCCTGTATGTTTTGGAAAGTCAGGGGGCAGCCTGTTGGAGTATATATTAATCATTTTCTAGATACAGCCCAACAATGTTACCCTTAACATTAAATGAAATGAAACATACAGCCCAATGCAGACTCAGGTCCAGAGATGGGCTGCCAGAGTTGAGGAAGTGAGGACAAGGGGAGTCAGCATAGTCACGTGGGCTTTGTGCACATCCTACAGGATAAGGAATAGTGGCATACACTGGAATGGATACCTTTGTGTTGTGTCACACTTGTAAACCTTAGTTTTAGCTTTGCCATAAACTGGCTGTGTGATATCAAGTAAGCCACCTGATCTAGTTTCTCAATATAAAAGGAGAAAAGTGGAGAGAGGAGAGTGGAAAATCGCATTAAGTGATCTCAAGTACTGCAGCAGACAATGTTAGGCACCTACACAATATCCATTCTCCTTTCTTCCTTTCTAACAAAGACCATATTTTACTGTAGGCAGCAATATATCTAACATTAAAACAAAACAAAAGGAACAACAACAACCAAACAAAACTTTATTTTCCAATCTCCTTTGTAGCTGAACAATTCTAGCCAAAGAAATGGAAGTGGAAATAGGACATGGGTTTCTAGAAACGTTTTATTTCGCTGATGTAAGTTTTGCTTTCCTGATGCCACTTTTTCTTTGTCACTATGTTTTTTCTTACTGCTTGGAATGCAGATGTGAGCTTAGGGGAGGAGTAGCCATGTTGTAACCATGAGGCAACCATAAGCAGAAACATAGAAAGACTCTGGGGTGCCTACTTCTGCACTTCCTGTTATGGAAGAAAAACAGATTCCTACTTGATCAAACAACTATGGGAGTGTAAATGCAGCCAAACTTTTCTCTTTTTCTTAGCATCTTAGGAAACATATTCTACTCAGGGCATAGAATCTTTCTGAGTATTTCTTTACATCTTAAAAGTAATTATCTCCACTTAAAAAGAATAAACCCTAAAATAAAAAACTTAACATGAAAAGAAAGAGGTCATTAGTATCTCTCATTATTTTCTTCACTGGTGTGATTAGTAATTTGGTCAAGTTCAGGCATATTCAAGAAAATGAATAACAGCTTTTCTGGTTGTAAGTATCATCTCTTAGAACTTCTGACTCTAATACATGAAAAAGCTAATATTTAGCAGCACTGGTTAATATGGCAGTAACTTCATATTTAGAGAATGTATCATTCTGCTGGAGACTTCACAAATTCCTGAGTAAATTGTCATAACTCTCTGTAGAATGCAATAAGAAAATAAACAAAGATTTTCATGTTCAAACATGTGCAGTGTTTGGTACATAACTTAAAAGAATTTACCTAATTTGTCATGCAGTGCTGCAGTGACTAACTAGAGATATTAAAGTGGCTTTTCCTTGTGTCCTACCTATGACCACGAATTCTTATTACCAATTTCTCTGAAAGCACACTTAATTTCTTACCAAAATGTTTAGTTCTCATTTTTAATGTGACATTGCTATATTTTTAGAGTAATACAGAATTGGACTATTCAGTCTGGGAAATAGCTTTAAAACTTACCTATAGTTTTTGGCCCCATGCAATCATTCTTTAAGATGAACCACTTTTCCCCTTATCCCATTAAATAATGAAAAATTCCCACCAAATTTAAAAACAAACATTTTCTCCCTGTGACACACAGGTCCTTCTAGAAGGGCCTATCTTCTCCCTGTCCCCTGGGCCGCCACTATTTACAATATGGAGGAGTGACCTCTCAAATTTAACAATCCTGGCACAGCGCCCCGCCCCACCCTAGGAAAAGCAGTTCCATTCTAGATCAAGACTGTTAATTTTCCACAAGAAGTGAGGTTCTTGAGGTGCTAACTTCACTATCATGTTTCAAAGAAATAAATCATTTTGTCTTTACATTGTCTCTAAATTTAACCACTGCTTTCCTTGTATTGTAATCACCCAACCATAAAATACAGAGAAGCTATTGTATGATTTACAGGACTAGACAGCTAATAAACATTTTAAGAATAATTAGCTGAAGTGTACATTAGCAATAATTACAGCATAATCCATCTGAAATCATCCTTTACATACTACAGTGATCCTAAAACTTAATGTTTTTCATGAAGAAAATAGTGCAGTGCATATATATTCATATTAAAGGAGACGTATACCCTTTATGGCAGACATCTCGGAAATGTCTCACAAACAGAACTACAATGCTAATAATTTATGTTACAGAGAAACTTTTTTTTTGATTTATACAAATTTAACAGGGTGATATTGGTCAACCAGAGTACATAGATTTAGAGAAAACATCTTCACATTATTTGGACAGCCGATTATGTTGTATACCCATCACCAAAAGTCAAATCATCTTCTGTCACCCTATATTTTTTCTCTTTAAACCCCTCCCCTTCCCCATCCCCCTCCATCTCTACCCTTTCTTTCACCCTGGTAACCACAGCACCCCTGTCTATGTCCACGAGTCTCAATTTTGTGTTCCACCTATGAATGGAATCATACCATTCTTAGCTTTTTCTGATTTACTTATTTCACTCAGAATAATGTTGTCAAGGTTCATCCATGTTGTCATAAATGATACTATGTCATCATTTCTTATGGCTGAGTAGTATTCCATTGTAAAGTGAAGGCAAAGATAAATGAATGGGACTACATCAGACTAAGAAGCTTTTGCACAGCAAGAGAAACTGACAACAAAACAAACAGACAACCAACTAAATGGGAGATAATATTTTCAAACAACAGCTCAGATAAGGGCCTAATATCCAAAATATACAAAGAACTCATAAAACTCAACACAAACAAGTAAACAATCCAATAAAAAAATGGGAAGAGGACATGAACAGACACTTCTCCCAAGAAGAAATACAAACGGCCAACAGATATATGAAAAAAATGCTCATCTTCACTAACTATTTGAGAAATGCAAATCAAAACTACCATGAGGTGCCACCTCACACCTGTTAGATTACCTGTCATCAACAAGACAGGTAATAACTAGTGCTGGAGAGGCTGTGGAAAAAAAGGATCCCTCATTCACTGTTGGTGGGAATGTTAATTAGTGCAACCATTATGGAAGAAAGTATGGGAGTTCCTCAAAAAATTAAGAATAGAACTACCCGATAAACTTTTTAAAGTCTGCCAAGATTCATGTGCAAGAAAATTTACTGGAATGTTTTATGTCAAAAAAAAACTTGACACAACTCAAGTGTTCATCAATAGGGAACAGATTAAATAACTCATATGTCCATATAATGGCATCTTCTGTAATTCTTAGAGAAGAAGGATGCAAGTAAAGATATGGAGAAATATATATGATACATTATTAAAAGCAATAAAGTAAGTGGCAAGACATTATGTACACGATGGTCTTATTTAAGCAAAACAAAGTGAAGGGTATTATGTGTGCTTGACTGTGCACACACAGCTTCTGGAATTGTACACAAGCAACTTGGAACAGGGGTCTCTGAGAAGATTAAGAATAGTAGGCCAGAGAAAGGGAAGCAAAAATGAACTTTTATTTTTTACTTATATTTTGAAGATGGCCATTAGTATGAATCATGATTATATTTTTAAAATTATAAATTTAAGTAAAGAAAATAACATTTTAAATGGTAAGGTAAAATAATAGATAATCAGAGAAGGGCTGATAACTCCTATGAGGTGCATTAATTTCCTAGGACTGCCCTAGCAAAGGACAACAGACTGAGGTTCAGATCAACAGAAGTTTACAGTCTCAGTTCTGTTGGATAAAAATTCAAAATCAAGGTATTTGTCGGTTTGAAGACTGTGAAGGACTATGGGCCAACACAGTCATTGAATGCTGATCTGCGTTCACAAAATTGAGCTTATCAGAGAAAACAAAAGGGAATCAAGTCAATACTGCAAGGTAGAAGGATGAGCAAATCAAACATTCTGGACCTGAAAGGAAACATGGCTATTCACATTTAGAGTGGATGGTGTTTGGAGAACAAGATAAGAAGTAAGTGAGTAAAAAAAAATCAGTAAAATTATTTTGGAATTATATTTATCATCCTTGGCTCATTTTAATGATACAAAATTTAATATTGTGGAATGAATTAAGGCTCTATTTTTTGTACTGTTTAAAAATTCTTATCAGAGAAGTCTAAGTTCTATCCCTTTATAAAACTTATAAATTTTTTAAGTAAGTTGCTGCTCTTTAAAAGACTGTACAAAATTCAGCATCTTTCCAGAGTAGAAGACATTTTGACTTATTTACAGGTTGTTCTAATATAATATTTGCCATGAACAAGGTTAACCTATATAATTGCTTTACTTTGAATTTTAATGAAGATTAGAAGCTCGCTAAGCTATTCTACTTTGTGCAGAAGGGAATTTTAAAGACACTGCTTTGGAAATGAGTGATTTAAAATCAATTTATTTTGAAATGGATGATTTTCTTTTCTTTTCTTTGTTTAACTTAAGTGAGAAAGTAAGAGGCAGGGAGGCAGAGAAATGGATTAACACATTTCCCCAACTGGGATCTACCTAGCAAATGCCCTGCCGAGCATTGCTCTGCCCATCTGGGCCACTGCTCTGTTGCTCAGCACTTGAGGTGAGGCCATGGAACCATCCTCAGCACCTGGGGCCAATTTGCTTGAATCATTCAAGCCATGGCTAGAGGAAGGGAGAGAGAGAGAGAGAAAGGGAGAGAGAAAATGGAGAGTAGAGGTGAAGTAGCAGATGGTTGTTTCTCCTGTGTGCCCTGACCAGAAATTGAACCCAGGACTTCCACAAGCCAGGCCAATGCTCTACTGCTGAGCCAACTGGCCAGGGTCTAAATGGATGATTTTCAATGCTTGATATTATTCCATTTTCATAGGAATTCACTAATAAGTTTTCAATTTTAATTGTTTTTAAAAGTAATGGAACTTGGTGTTGGGTAGCAGTATTATTTATGTGGCTTGACTTGCTATTTATGTTTGCAGTTTGTAATCTTACTTAAAATACATAAGAATCCATGTAGTAATAGGTTTCCATATAAGGTAACATGATTGTGTGTTTATTTTCTTAAGCAAACATCAGCTGAAAAGTGGCCATACTCTATATACTACCTAAGAATTTTAAGTTAGTCCCCAATGGACTCAGAGAAAAGGAAAATTGGAACAAATTATAAGCAGATGAATTAGTTCTACTCAATTAAATTTATGAACGTGAATCAATATTTGGAATACTTCTATTTCTCCTGCATTCCAAATGCTTGAACTAATATGCACTTTTCCTTTTTGAGCCCAAATGACCTCCATATTACCTAGGATGGGGCCAGTGTGCTCTTGCTTGCTGGAGTTCATTTGGAAAGGCATCCTCTGTTCTCAGTTTGAAAATACTGAAGGAAGGGCTGTGGAGAATTTGGACTGAAAACCCTAATGAGATGGAGCCTGTGAAATGACTAATGCTTCTCACTTCCAGTGAGCTAGGACTCCGAGGAGAGCAGGCTTTGTTGTGGTCTCTCAGCACTTCTGGCTTGGGTTCCAGATGGAATCCAGAAGGGGAAATGTGAACGCAAATGAAAAGATCAATTTGTGAATTCGAATATTTGAAAACGCTCAGTTCTTTGTGAATAAAACAGTGTGACATTGGAAGTATATGTATGGAATGGGCTCTCTTCTGCTATGAAGTGTCTGGATCAGTTTGGGAAATGACAAAGCAATAGCAACAACAAAACAGGAAACACTGTTTCCTGTTCCAAAGGAGCAAACCTATTGTCTATAGATGGAAGCAGAGGAGAAGTGAGCTACAGAGATATTTTAAAAGACAACATTTAATTGATGTGTACTTATCAATAATCATGACACTAAACTTAACAAATGTTCCCATGTATTAAGCAACAAGCAGGTCTTCCCAAGAGAAACTAATTGCTCATAGTGAGCATAGCTATGAATCAGGTATTTCCGTACAAACTTTCCCACTCATAAATAGTCTACTAATAAAGCATATGAAGTTGTGATTTTTAAAAATGTGAATTTGGCAGGGAATATTCTGTACAAATAGAGTTGACTATTTTAATAAAAACAAATAGTTCTGACATGATTGTGTGCATTTCCTGCCTGTATTCTCCTTGGTAAGGACTATACAAACACACCTACACATGCACACACAGTTAGGCACACCGATGATCCTTAGAATTGTGGGATTTTAAAACTTGAAGGAAACTTACACTATGTGGCATAATATATTACGCTGCAAAAGAATTATCTCATTACACATCTCAAGTTATAAGTTCTACCGGTTTTGAGGCTTTTATAGTAATTATTTAGTGCTAAATATTATTTTTAAGGATTACCCACTAATCATCATCACATACATTCACAGTTAAGCTCAAAGCATGCTAAATGTGGCAAAATCTGTCTAGAACAAAATACTGATGCATTCAAAATTGAACAACTAAATTACTATAATATTGTAAGACCAGACATTAATATTAATTTCTTTTAAAAGAAGGATTTATTTATTTGAGAGAGCGAGAGAGAGTAAGAGGTGAAGCACCAACTTGTAGCTGTGTCACTTTAGTTGTTCATTGATTGCTTATCCTACATGCCTTGGCTGGGGGCTCAAGCTGAGCCAGTGACCCCTTGCTCAAGCCAATCATCTTGGGCTCAAGCCGGCGACCATGTGACACTTTAATAATAAAGAAAAAAATGTAACTTTACAATGGAGAAACTCAGCCAACTCTACTCTCAGTGAGTGACCGAAAGAAATACATACTTTCTGCAATGTTCTTGCTGCAAATGTTTACCTTCATTTAATCAGGAGAAAACATCACACAATTCTGAACTGAGAGGCATTGTCAAAAATAATTGACCTGCATTCTTCAAAGGGATTGAGGCAGTAGTTCTTAACCTTTATTGAGGTACCGAACCCACCAGTTTCATATGCACATTCACAGAACCCTTCTTTAGTGATAAATAAAATATGATTTTTTTTTCCAAATTCAAGACATAGGTATATGTTTTTTTACTGGTGCACAAAATGAGCCGTGCATGAACATCACCTTGCTCAAAGAACAAAACCAACAAAGTGCATGAACTCACAACAAATTACGGTATTACTTTATTCTGGCCTTCGCGGCAGAGGTTTCTCCAAACCCCTGAGACCGACTCATCGAACCCCTAGGGTTCGATAGAACCTAGGTTAAGAACCACTGGATTGAGGTAATAGAAGACAAGAAAAAGCTGTGGAAGCCACCGATTATGGAAGACTAAGGAATACAATAACTAAAAGCAATGCGGGATGGTGGAACAGCAAAAGATTATTGGAAAAACTAGGAAAATCCATACAAGGTGTTTGTTGAAGTAAATAGATTATACCAATAATAATTTCTTAGTATTTTAAAACATTGCTTAGTATTGATTGTTTTGATAAAGTATCATGGTCACTTAAAATATCAATGTTAGGAAAAGCAAGATGAAAGGTATTTGGGAACTTTTTTGTAACTGTAAAACTAATATTAAAAATTAAAAGATTAGTCTAGTATAATTTGATAGTCATATTTTAGAGTTTTAGGAATGGCAAAAAATACATGAATAGAAAAATGTTATAACCATTAAAAGACTTTTAAACATTTTTGTTGGAGTTTCATACTGCAGGACAATGACACTGTAATCACATCTTATTAGAATTCATGGGATCTCCCATGAATTCTAAAAGTGTTGACCTTAAAAATTGTGGGAATTGTGAAAGGCTAGGCCATAAGCTAGAGAGGTGCTAAGATACACCTATTGTATTTATGGACCAACAATTTGGAGGGCACACATCTCCTGGAGAGTTGAGGAAGAGAAAGGGAAATACCATTTATGGAAACCTGGGTTGTGCCAAGCACTAAGGTAGGCACTAGTTATACACTATTGCATTGCATCTTTCAAATATTTGAAGCGGTATTTTTATCCTCATTCAACAGACAAGGAAATCAAGGTTTGTAGAGTGTGGGGGAAGCTTTTCTGAAGTCCAAAAGCTTAAATAGGAGAGAAGCTAGAGTTTGAGCCATGGGTGTATCTGACTTCATAGTCTGAAACACAGAACAAGATAAAACAAAACACACTGAACTAAGAAACAGATATTATGTTTATAAAACATTTACAGACCATTGAACTCTCCATCAGGGAAGACCTTTTCCTCATGGATGCAGATGGCATCCCTAAACATCACCAGCTGCTCTTTCAAATGCTTTCAGTTGGTCCAAAGTGAGGCAAGGCAAGTGCAAATAACTCAGACCATGTCCATTCTCCCCAGTAGGAAGAAGCCTCAAAGCACCTTTCCAGCACATTCTTCATTGCTCAAATAATTTTTAATTTTAAATAACAGCACATTATGAAAGTACTTTTAACTAAAGACTTAAAACTAATTCCCACAGAAGACAATGAACACATATGTCTATATTATTGCCCATTATCAAGGAAAATATTTGTTTTCTTTGATTTTCAGTTTCATCAGTACTCATGTGTCATGTGTTTTCAGTTCTCCGAAGAGGTTTATAGTTTATGAACACGTATTCACTTTTGTTCATTTGATTCCTTTCGCAGGCATTCATTCAGCATCTACGTGAGCCAGCCATAGTCCCTTCCTTCATAGAGCTACAGCAGGGAAAACAGATATGTAAACACACAATTGCAGCAGAAAGTGCTAAATGCTGTCATGAAGACCACTTCAAAAACAGTGTTGGCACAAAGGAGTGTGGGAAACTCTGTTTTACACAGCAGATTACAACTTGAAATATATTAGAGTTCACCAGGCAGATGGGCTTCCCAAGAAGTGGGAACAACTGGGGCAGGGATGGGAGAGCCCAACACAACTGGTTTTCTCCCATATAAATGTCCGCCAAGGAGTCAGCATCCTTTATATCTGAAGAATTATTGACCCTTGATTTCAAAATGCTGAATGAAGTTTTCTTTTCTGCTGTGCCTATTAGCATGAGATTCAGTACTTTGTCTAAAATACACAAAGCAATCTGGAACAGATTGGAAATGGTTTTTGTCTACTTGTGTTTGGGGACTATATAAAGCATATGATGTCAGTTACAAAACTCTGAAGCAGTTTGTTCAGAACTCAACCCAGCCATATCCGTTCAGGCTCTGATACTGTCAGTTAGCAGCAAGCATGCCCAGTGCGGAGCTGGCATTTTCCTGTGGAAAATGTGCTATCTTCCTTGGCACGTAATGCAGAATTAGGGGTTGTTCGTTTTCATGGAAGAACTAAGGACTCCATGATCCCAGTTATAATAGATTGTGTCCTGGAGAAATTTCAAGATATAAATTGTCATTTAGCTTGTCTTGAAATTCCCCATGGGTTTTAAATTAGTTCATCATTTCCTGAACTTGAATGCTATTGTTGTGATTTGATCATTACTGTTAAGTGGTTGTCACAACTCACTGTGTGGGATGAAATGACTCTTTCATTCATAGCCAAGTCTGGGGAGTGAGCCCTTGGAGATGAAATATCTCTAAGTCTCCATGGCCTTAGCTGCAAAAAAAAAAAAAAAAAAAAAGAAAAAGAAAAAAGAAAAAGAAAGCTGCTGTTCTTAGTCTACCCAGGTTACTTCTCTGCACCCAGCTAGTCACTGGGTCTTCCCTTGGCTGCATACTTAGCGAACCTGCCTTCTGCTATTGCCTCTCCATAATCCACAACCAGGTGGCATTTCTTTGGCTTAGTCAACAGCTGTTCTGGGATCCTGCTGTCACCAATCAAACATGTTCGCTTGGCCTAGCAGAAACGAGTTATAGCTAATATTGCTTTAAAGTCAGACCCCTGCTTTGTTCTAGAACAGGGGTCCCCAAACTTTTTACACAGGGGGCCAGTTCACTGTCCCTCAGACCGTTGGAGGGCCGGCACATACAGTACTCCATACACTGACCACCAATGAAAGAGGTGCCCCTTCCGGAAGTGCGGCAGGGGCTGGATAAATGGCCTCAGGGGGCCACAATTTGGCCTGTGAGCTGTAGTTTGGGGACCTCTGTTCTAGACCTTTGCAGTTGTTACCCTGCCCAGATCTGATACTTTGTTGCTCCTCATTGTTTTATCTTTGAAAGGCCAACTGTGTCTTAAGGCTTCTGTACTGGCTAACTCTGACAGGTCCAACCAAAGTGGATGTAGCATTAGACACCAATAATGCCTGCCCATTCCCCTTCCGTATGCCAGGTGGTCCTTGTCATTGGAATTGTGTACATGAAGAAATGCTTTAACAGCTAAGGTTGATACTTGAAGGAAAAACAGTACCTAGAAAGATAAATTGTTCAATAGATTGCCCATTATTTCTTATCATTACCAATAGTTTTTCATAAATTTTCAAAACATTATTTTAATTGTACTCTAACATTTTGAGTGAAATAAAAATGATATAATAATTTAAAGAAGGACTATAAGTTCCCACAAATGTGTTCCATAAAATATAGATTTTTGGGAAGTTAACAAGTAGGTATGAAGTCAAAAAGAATAGTGTGGGCCAACTGAACTAACTTTTGGCAAAAATAATTGGTGGCGCAGTGGATAGAGCATTGGACTGAGACACATAGGACCCAAGTTTGAAGCCCTAAGATTGCCAGCTTGAGCAAAAGCTCATCCGGTTTGAGCACAGCTCACCAGCTTGAGCCCAAGGTCACTGGCTTAAGCAAGGGGTCACTTGGTCTGCTATAGTCCCTGATCAAGGCACATATAAGAAAGCAATCAATGAACAACTAAGGTGCCACAATGAAGAATTGATGCTTCTGATCTCTCTCCCTTCCTGTATGTCTGTCCCCCCCACCTCTCTTTCTGTCACACACACACACACACACACACACACACACACACACACACACACACAAAAACCCCAAAACAAAAAACAAAACAAAACAAAAAACCCCCAAAATTTTAAAATAGATTTTGCCTATTTTCACTGTTAATAGTAAGGCATTCTACCTAATTATTAAAATTTAATGAAGCTGATTTTAAAAAATGTTTAACAATTTGTCATTGTTTATATTGCGTATAACTCAGTGATCTTAGAGAGCTTTAATTTCACAAGGAGAAAGTCATTTTTGATGAAATCTCTGATTATCTGTTAAAGAACCCACAACCAGGAGAATCTATACAAATAGCTTTTCTGATGACTAGTTTGTGTTGAAAACACTGAACTAAGGTATCATGTGGGATCATTTGTTGTACAAGGGGTCATAAGTGAAAAACCCATATGTGACAGCAAAGACCAAAACCAAAGAAAATAAATACCACAAAGTTCTATGGGAACAACTAACATCATTTACTTTTTTCTTTTTAATTATAAACAAAAGAAATATTCTGTGATGACAGACATCTGCCTGGCACAACCAAGAAATCATTTCTGGGAATGAGTAACTTCTTGAATTAGCTGCAAGTTTTCCTTTTTCCGAAAGTCACACATGTACATGGTCTATTCTGTGAATACACTTACTTCATTGTCCATTTATAGCAGCTTTCTGGGGTGTCAATAGTGAAATTCATTAGGCAGATTGTACACTATGTTCTTAAACTTAATTTTTAAAATGAATTTCTTTTTTGAAAAGTATTAGTCATATGCTATGTCAGATGTTATCCATTGTTATGCACCTGAAACTGGTTATATACTCAGGAGTTTTATGAAATTCACTTGAGTGCAAGGTCCTGTAAAACAGAGTCATCAAGGCCAAAAGAAGCACACAAGAAAGGCCTAGAAGATTCTAGATATAACTTCATTAGTACTACAGTGGTTAAGGGTGAGTGCTATTGTGTCAGACTGCAGAATTCAGATTTTAGCTCTACCATTTTGTGACCCTGGGCACATTAACCTCCTAGTTGCTTCAGTTTCTGCCTCTGTGAAAGCCAGCCTTTAATACTGTTGAGAGGACTAAACAAATGGATACATGTAATGAACAAAGAACCATGTATGATGCACAGTAAGTGTTCAAAAAATGTGGTTATGATTAGAACTGAACATCACGTGCCAAAGTCACATTATGTACATTACACAACAAATCTATGAATTAGAGAGGATCAGATAAATTAATAAAATCTCTAAACAATGGCACTTATAGAGTTAGGTAATTTGTCAGATGTATGTTCAGAATTTAGACACAAGTCTAAGATTCTAGAAACCATACTCATTTTCCTACATTATTATGGAATGCAAAAGGAAAATACATGTGCTGTTGCTAGCTGTGTAACATGGAACAAATTACTTTCTCTGAGCCACAGTTTCCTCGCATTTCAAACGGGGGCACCAATGTTTATTGCTCATCCACACCTTAGCGTTGTTTCTGTCATTCAATGACACCATGTGAGAAGGTGCTGGTCACTGGTAAAGCACAACTCAGTGCTAACTTTTTATATTTTATGACCATTATCTAATCTATTTCGCAACAACTGGCTTTTGATAATCACGCAGGGTAGCAAGGCGGATCTCAATTAAATACTGTACCCATATAACATGCTGCCTTTCAGTGGGCGCCACATTTCCAGGGTTACTGCCCCCCTTTGGAAAAGTTTCTTACATATGTAGAAGAAAAATTTACTGTTTATTTGCAACTACATTTTATGACAAAACAAGAAATGAAAATAAATTTTATTTTTAATTGTTTGAATTACAAACCAAAATAATTAATTATTTGTAATAAGAACTGGACTTTCGAACATTTTTCTCACTTTTTAAGAGCAATTTTGTAAGTATTGTAAATAAAAGGTCAGAAGGTGATTAGATATTGTTGACCAGCATTAAATGACAAAAGTAGAAGGCAGGTTAGAACAACTGATAAAATTGTGTCTACCTGGATATACATAAGAGCACATAGCTAGAGATTTTTTGTTAATTAAGTGGAATAAGAGGGAAAAGGCAATGTTTTAAAAACCTGCTTTAGAATTTCACTTATTAGTATCAAAATTTTACATGTAGGCTAAGAATATTTATATGCTTGATGATAAAGAAATTATTGTGATCATTTTTGCTATAATTAATCTAAAGTTCATTAAAAACCATCTAGCTTGACCTGTGGTGGCTCAGTGGATAAAGCATCAACCTGGAATGTTGAGGTCACCGGTTCAAAACCCTGGGCTTGCCTGGTCAAGGCACATATGGGAGTTGATGCTTCCTGCCCTCCCCTCACTAAAATAAAAATAAATAAAAATTAAAAAAAAATATCTAATAAGCATTAGCTTACATAATTCTCAGTGGATTTAAGTAGCATATATATAGTTAAATGAGTCCTTTATAATGATTTTAAAAGTAACTGTGATTATTTCCATGTTAAGGAAATAATTATCATTATATATAAAAATAATAAAACTTAAATAAAAATAAAAAATTTCAACTTTTAAATTTGACTTGCAAGGGAACATCCATGAGTCTTTTTTAGAAAATAGAAGATTAATACAGTCAGAAGTTCACACCTTGCAAAATTTTGCCTTTCATAAGCAGCCATTGTCCACTTTAACACCACCGAAAAGACCATTTGGAGTGCTTTTATGAGGTTGCATGGAAAGGATTAATGTAAATATTGAAGAAGACTATGTCTTCAACGTATTTTCACTTATAGCCAAGAAAATTATTCATCATTCACTTACTGAGGGATCATTTGTTGTATTCTCACCATGTGCCAGTAATGCAGAGATGAACAAGAAGAAATAGCTCCAATTTGCATGGGACATAGTGTTGAAAAGGCTAAAATTTTGAAGAATGAACAGGAAGAGGAGACAAATGTCCAGAAAGAAAGGGACTAAATATGCAAGATCTAACAATCTGAGAGGCGTGGTGTGCTCTAAGAACATCAAAGACTCAAAAATGGCTCAACCTGAGGTTTTGTGGGAAGCAGGAGCCAAGCATGGCAATGATAAACACTATACTAAGGGATTTGGGTCTTGTCTTTACTCTCCCTCACTGTGTATGTATATATTTAATATGCCTATGTTCATTAGAAAGCTGGAAAATAGAAAATAAAATTTAAAATGTACAGATAGCAGTTAAAATTTTCCCATGACTCAATATATGCATAATGTGTTTCACTAGTAAATTATACACATGGTATTTATTAAATGTGCATATATTTTCCAAAAGAAAATTAAATTAAACTGTTCACTGTGTTTTATAACCATGTTTAAACCCTGATAATATATCATGAATATACTGGAAGAATTTTAATGGTGCTAGGGGTGGGGTAGGATATTGTAACATAATCACCATTTACATATTAAAAAAAAACATCCAGAAGCTACACTGAAGACTGCTAACTCTAGTAGCAGGACAGTGGGTTATGATGCTGTTGTAATTCTCCAGGGGGGAAGGCGATGACTGTCTGAATTAGGATGGTGGGGAAGAGGGCAGGATACAAGAGATGTGTAGGAGGAAATTAAAAGCAGTCAAGGAGAGGGAAAAACTGCAGCAATCTTTGGAAATCTTGGGGCTAATGGGTGGGCATATAAGAAGGGAGAGGATGTTTTATAAAGCAAGATAGAGGAACAAGTGTTCATTGTAGTTGCTGAACTCTAAATGCTTGTAGAATATGCAGGCAGACCTGTTATTCTACAAAGAACAGTGGTATAAGATGCTTAAATTAGAATTCTAAAGAGAGAATGACTATTGTAAAATTTATCAAAATACTGTTTCTTGGAATCAGAGTAATGTTCCTTTGACTCTTTACTCATTGGGAGTTATGAGAAGGTGCCCAAGTCCACCCTAGAGATGGTTTCTAATCTTTTGAGAGTGACGATGCTCTACCATGCTGTTCAACCTTGCGTTTCCTTGCGTCACCCGTGGGATGGGCTAGTATCCAGAGTGTTTGGCATAATAGCCAAAATCCTCCACATTTGAGATCAATTTCTCTTACTTGAGTCCTTCTTCCCTGCTCTTTACATCATTATCTTGTATTTTAGCCACACAATTTTACTTGCTGTTCCCCCCATGCTGTTGTCCTAAGACACCACCTGGGAACCACACAAAATTGTTATTTCCTGTGAGAAATCACTTCTGACTCTCATCCCCCTTCCTGACTCAAAGAGTTTTTTCTCTTTTTGCTGTAATGTCATAACACTACACCTTTATCATATATATCATACTATATTTTAACTACTTGTCTTTAGGTAGATACTCCTTCCTATTCAAGTTTCTTCAGATCTATATCTATCTATCTATCTATCTATCTATCTATCTATCTATCTATCTATCACCTATCTGCCTATCTACCTATCTTCCTACTTGAACAGATATATTTGCCCCATTCTAGACAACCTGGATAACAATAACACAGAAAATAACATCTTTTTAATACTGTAAACATGGGTTTTTTACCACTTGGCCTTTGTTCAGTGTATTATATGTATTATGCCATATATTTAACCAAAACTACATATCAATCAATTCTTTTCCAACTTCTTGGCCTGTAATTTCCCCTTGGAAATAGAAACATCTGAAGTTAGTGCAACTGGAGATAAGAATCAATGTCTTTTAGTGATACACACACACACACACACACACACATTAATGGAGTCCTTCCTTGTGCAAGTTTTGTCAATGTGTCTAAAACTGAGCTGAACTCTTATTTAACGTGATGCTAGAAGTTCTAGCCAGTGCAATGAGACAAGACAAAGAAATAAAAGACATTCATATCGGAAAAAAAAGTAAAGGTTTCATTTTTTGCAGATGATATGATCCTATAGATAGAAAATCCCAAAGACTCCACAAAAAGATTACTAGAAACAATAAACCAATACAGTAAGATCGCAGGATACAAAATTAATATACAAAAGTTCATAGCATTTCTATATGCCAACAACGAAACATTGGAAAACGAACTCAAAAAAATAATCTCCTTCACAGTTGCAACAACAACAACAACAAAATACCTAGGAATAAACATAACAAAGAAGTTAAAGGACCTATATAACGAAAACTACAAAGCATTGTTAAGGGAAACCGAAAAAGATACAATAAAACAGAAAAATATTCCTTGTTCCTGGATAGGAAGAATAAATATAATCAAAATGACCATATTACCCAAAGCAATATACAAGTTTAATGCAATTCCCATCAAAATTCCAATGACATTTTTTAAAGAAATGGAACAAAAAATCATCAGATTTATATGGAACTATAAAAAACCCCAAATAGCCAAAGCCATCCTAAGGAAAAAGAACAAAGCTGGGGTATTCCAATACCTGACTTTAAATTATATTATAGAGCTATGACCATCAAAACAGCATGGTATTGGCAGAAAAATAGACACTCAGACCAATGGAACGAAATAGAAAGTCCAGAAATAAAACCACATAAATATGGTCAAATAATTTTTGATAAAGGGGCCAACAACACACAATGGAGAAAAGAAGCCTCTTCAACAAATGTTGCTGGGAAAACTGGAAAGCCACATGCAAAAGAATGAAACTCGACTACAGTTTGTCCCTTTGTACTAAAATTAATTCAAAATGGATCAAAGACCTAAATATAAGACCTGAAACAATAAAGTACATAGAAGAAAACATAGATACTAAACTCATGGGCCTTGGTTACAAAGAGCACTTTATGAATTTGACTCCAAAGGCAAGGGAAGTGAAGGCAAAGATAAATGAATGGGACTGCATCAGACTAAGAAGCTTTTGCACAGCAAGAGAAACTGACAACAAAATAAACATACAGCCAACTAAATGGGAGATATTTTCAAACAACAATTCAGATAAGGGGCTAATATCCAAAATATACAAAGCACTCATAAAACTCAACAACAAACAAGCAAACAATCCAATAAAAAAATGGGAAGAGGACATGAACAGACACTTCTCTAGGGAAGAAATACAAATGGCTAATAGATATATGAAAAGATGCTCATCTTCATTAGCTATTAGAGAAATGCAAATCAAAACTACAATGAGATACCACCTCATACCTGTTAGATTAGCTATTATCAACAAAACAGGTAATAACAAGTGTTGGAGAGGCTGTGTAGAAAAAGAAACCTTCATTCACTGTTGGTGGGAATGTAAAGTAGTACAACCATTATGGGAGAAAGTATGGTGGTTCCTCAAACAATTAAGAATAGAACTACCATATGACCCAGCAATCCCTCTACTGGGTATATACCCCCAAACTCAAAAACATTGGTATGTAAAGACACATGCAGCCCCATGTTCATTGCAGCATTGTTCAGTGGCCAAGACATGGAAACAACCAAAAAACCCTTCAATAGATGACTGGATAAAGATGTGGTACATATATATATGGAATACTACTCAGCCATAGGAAATGATGACATCGGATCATTTACAACAAAATGGATGGACCTTGATAACATTATACAGAGTGAAATAAGTAAATCAGAAAAAACTAAGAACTGCATGATTCCATACACAGGTGGGACATTAAAAAGAGACTAAGAGACATAGACTTGAGTGTGGTGGTTACAGGGAGTGGCGGGGGAGGGGGAGGGAGGAGAAAGATGGAGGAGAGGGGGGAGGGGAAGGGGCACAAAGAAAACCGGATAGAAGGTGACAGAGGACAATTTGACTTTGGGTGATGGGTATGCAACATAATTGAATGACAAGATAACCTGGAGATGTTTTCTTTGAACATATGTACCCTGATTTATTAATGTCACCCATTAAAATTAATAATAATGAAAAGAAAAGAAAAAAAAGAAAACTGGGCTGATTTAAAATTTTTACTTTAACATAAAATGCTGTAACTAATAGCAGTGTTGATGAGGGGTAGGGAAACAGGCACACTCATAAATTATTTGTCTAAGTAATTTAACTGGGTATGTTACAGTTTAAAATTTTCATTTGTTTTATTAATTCTACTTCTAGAAATATTTGACTCAGAAATAAAAGTGCAAGTCTGCAAAGATTTATATCTGAAAGGATGATTGTTGTAGCAATATTAATGATAGCAAAGCATAAGAAACCATCTGAATGCCTGTCAATAAAGACTAAATAAGTCAAAATAGTGCATCCACATGATAAAATATTCTGTGACCTTTAAAAAACTGGAGGTAAATTTATATTTACTGAAATGAAAATAAAATGTACATGCATAGTAAGGTTGGGGAAAAAAGAAACTTTCAGACTACAGTTAGAACACAGTTTCTATTTCTATTTAAAATTAAAAATAGATGCAGATGTGAATATGACATGTCAGTATCAATGAGGTCAAAATCTGAAAGGATAGACTTCTAACTGTTATTGTTACTATTAGAGCAGAATGTGGGTAAGATCAAACAAATGGAGAGAAGATTTTCACCCATTTAGTTTTCTAAAAAATGGTGAAATTATGAGTAATTTTTTTCTTGATTCAGTGATGTTAGCATTTTTTCAGCCATTGAAAAGAATAAATGAAAAAGCAAATTGGTATGTATTGATCTCTAAAGATATCCATAATATTGCAAGTGGAAAATGTAGGCTACAAACAACAAAAGTTTATGTTGAATTGTCTATTTTGAGGTAAACATATATAATATTTAAAAGGTTAGGTGTGTATATAGCAGACTGTGATGTTTGGGGCAAATTAAAAAGTTCATGATTTGTTACATACATTTTGTATTGTTTGGAATAAAAACAATAAAAATAGTAAAACAACCACTAATAGAAGATTGTCATAGTTTTGTTTTATACCCCAGTTATACTCTTTAACAGTTCTGTGCAAATTAAATTTTAGTGGGAAAAATTAAATTTTAATTATATGTTAATTAGATCAGTAACACTTTCAATTATGCAAAATATTCTGCTATAACGTGAATATAATTTTTTATTGTAATATTCATGACTCTTGGCTGTCCATTTTGGCCTATTTAAAGCTTTTTCTTCAGAGAATTAGCAGTCAAGGATTCTTAATTATCTATTTAAAGCTTAACAGAGAAAAATGTTATTATTATGCTTTCACTAGCCTCTCCGGGAGAGCTCCATGCCCTACTTCCATGCTTTCTGCTGCTCTTTTCCTTTGTGAGGGAAGAGATCTGTCTTTAGCAGTTGAAGCTCATTTTAGCATTGATATATGGTTGTCCCACCTTCTTCTCAGGATTGTATTCCAAGACTCCTGGTGGATGCCTGAAATCACTTGATAGTATCAAACACTACATATTAAGGTGACCAACGTTTTTACAGTGAAAAGAAGGGCAAAAATAAACTGAAGAAAACAATATTATAAATAAAAGAAACATTTTACTCATTGCAACCATAATACACTATAATATGATAAATGCATAATAAAACATTGGTAATATTTTATATTGTAATTATGCTAACATGCCTATTAATTTTTAATAATAACTGTAAGAAAAAAGTACTCATTTAGATACAAATACGTCACATCACAAGCAATGGATCGACTCTGCATGATTGATGGAATACGGACATTCACAGATTAGCCTTCCAGTATCAAAGAGGAGGACATGTAGGAGGACACTTTTTGAGGGAGGATGGAACTTACAAAAGAAGGACTGTCCTCCCTAAATTAGGACAATTGGTCACCTTACTATATACTATACTATCTTTATCCTATACTCACTACAAACCTATGATAAAACTTAATCTATGAATTAGACATAGTAAGAGATTAACAATAACAACTAAGAACAAAACAGAACAATTATAACAATATATTGTGATAAAAGTTATGTGAGTCCCTTTGGGGCCACTATGAAGGAACAGAAGGGTGACTTGAAGACAAGCACTGTGATGCTGTGACTACCTCGGTGGTCTGAAAACTAAGATGGCTACAAAGTGACTCATAGGCAGGGAGTCCATGCAGCAGCAGAGATAGACAAAGGGATAATTCCCATCCTGGGCGGGCTGAATCCAGACAACGCGAGATTTCATCATGCTACTCAGAACGTTGTGCAATTGAAAACTTATGAATTGTTTGTTTCTGGAATTTTGCTTTAATGCTTTTGGACTGTAAGTGACCAGGCAACTTCAACCACAGAAATCAAAGTTGTGGAGAAGGGGGGACTACTGTAGTTTTGATTTCAAGATGAAAGAAGGAATATTACTGTTGCCGGTATTTGCATGTAGGGAGCAGATGACTGAATCTGCCCGAGTTAAAAAATACTGAGATAGCAGCTGTCTAGCCCACATTCCTGTCAGGAGAATGAGCTTTCTTTTCTCACAGATGTTAAGGCCCTGTATTTGGTCCAAAGTCAGCTTTTATCAGCCTGTTTGAGGTAACAAATGAATTGGTCCGGTAACTTCCAGTTTTCTAATTGCTACCAAGCCATGTTTAAAAGAACCTTTTAGTTCTTGAATATTGGAAATACATTTGACTTGAACAAGTCGCAGTGTCATGTGCCTTCAAAGTAAGCAACACATTAGCTGTAACCCAGGGACTGCTCCAGATGAATGGTTTTGCGAGATTCAAGAAAAATAAAAAAGCCTGACCAGGTGGTGGCGCAGTGGATAGAGCGTGGGACTGGGATGCGGAAGACCCAGGTTTGAGATACCCGAGCTCGCCAGCTTGAGAGTGGGCCCATCTGGCTTGAGCAAAAGCTCACCAGCTTGGACCCAAGGTCGCTGGTTCCAGCAAGGGGTTGCTTGGTCTGCTGAAGGCCCGCTGTCAAGGCACATGTGAAAAAGCAATCAATGAACAACTATGGTGTTGCAAGGGCAACAAGAAATTAATGATTGATGCTTCTCACCTCTCTCCATTCCTGTCTGTTTGTCTCTATCAATCCCTCTCTCTGACTCTCTCTCTGTCCTTGGAAAAAAATTAATTAATTAAAAAAAGAGAACATTAACCTTTAAGAAAAGTAAAAAAAAATAAACGGTTTCTAATTGCCATTTCTTTATATAAAGTCATGTTAAATTTCTTTCTCTAGTTCAAAAATTACTAAAAAATAATTATTTTAGTCTTAATTGGAGCTTAGTTTTCAGAAAGTAAAAATAAAAACAATATCAGAAACTTTTGAAAGTGTGAAGGAAAGATTATATCCAAAAATACCTGGACATGGCCTTTCTTAAATATCAGTTAAAGAGGGAATAGAAAAATCTTTCCACAGTGTGAAAAGTGAACAGAGTTCATAATTACTTACAGGGTGAACAACAAAAGAGGGATGAAATAATTACTCCAAATGGAAGTGCTGCTTCCTCGACAGATTCATAAAATCCTAAATTACAAAGATTAATATAATTTCTCTATATCTGATTTCTAAATAGCACTGTTCTTAATGGTCTCATAACAGACAGGAGAGCTTTTGGTGTTTGATACCGTGTATAAATTAAAAAAAAAATCCTTCAACAAGGAAATATTATTTTTATAACTTTTAGTAGATACAGCCATGTAGTTTTCTTAGTATTTAAAAGTCATCTAAAATCTTAATCAACAAAGTAAACCTTTCCAGAAAAGTCAACCTTTTCTTGAATTAACAAGGGGGGGGGGCGGTACGTCCCAGAAAAGAAAACCAATGTTTTATGGAGGCAGCCTGCAGCCTTGACTTGAATCATCAAGATTAAGCAATGAACCTTTTTTGATTATATTTATCTGACCATTTTCTCTAGGAAAGGAGCATTAATAGCTACATAAAGCTTCAACACATGTTGCACAGAAAGAACTATATAATCTGCTATTATTTCTGCCTGTAAATGACTACATGTCTAGCACTAGCCTGAGGCAGAACTGGCTGCCAGGAAACTTGACCTGCATCATGGGTTTAATGAAGCTGTGACTTTCTGTTTATAATTCTTTCCACTTTTAACTAGTATTGTATCCAGGGGAAATGAGATAATATGCCTCTCTTTTTTAAGTCATCTGGGCTACTGACCAGTACTCTGTGAAGGGTCAAGCAACACAATCTGGACAGTGTTTAAGCACTGTGATCTGCTCTGCTCATCGCTCTGGGGATCAACCAGACCTGGCCCAGGTGAGGCACCTGAGGATCTTCGCCCAGTGCAGCAGAGTCTGAGGTCTGGCTCCCTGTGTGCGTGCTGACTGGCAGACTTTGAAATCTATCTGTACAGAATTTCCTTCTGCCTTTTCCCAGATGACAATGATCAAGGGTGGGCTTTTCCAAATCTTTTAGTTTAAACATATTTTCCTTCAGTGTCTCCAACCTTTGTCTGACCCTGTTTCTCATTCACGGGTATCTCCTTGGTAAACCTATTAGGGACTTCTAGGCTTCTGATCCACTGAGTAGGTAGGTCACCACTAGAAAGCAAAGGATATTATTATTATTTTTTGTTCTCTAAAATATAAATAAAATTTAATTTGTCTTGTAAGCTCCCTCTCCTCAGTACTGGATCAAAGGGTTTAAAACTGAGATATTATTAAGGATGTGGAAGACGTTTTTATTTTAGAGTAGTGATTTATTTTCCTGACAGTGACCTGAAGCGCTGGGTGTTTGAGGAAACGCAGACTACGGTGAAGCCTTCCATGCCTCCCCACTCTGAGAGTGGGGAGCGAGACCAGGCTGAGAGCAGGTGTATATGTGGGACTTATGATGGGGAGGGAAAGGATGTAGGTTTTTTGACCCCAGGAAGGACAGCTCCAAGACTGGGGCCAGCTCTGCTGTAAGTCCCCAACTAGCAAGAAGCTTCCCACCTTTATTGCATTTGTTTTTTCCTTTTCGATTCCTTCTTCTATTCTCTGTCCTTGGACAGCCCAATGTGGATGCTGTGGTGGTTCAGAATGGTCTGTTAGTAGAGTGGAAGCTGTGTTGCAGGAGGTTTAGCTGTCGACAGAGAAGAAAGTGAAAAGATGGTCAAATGATCCCAAGAATCACAAAGACAGAGAAAGAATTATTTTTAGCCATGGAGGTGACTTGTATGTCTGCTGACAGAGAGGAAGGATGTAATGGAAAGGATGAATGTGAAGAATAACTGATGGAGAGAGGCTTCTAGGGGATCAGAGGTAGTAAGATTTGAGGGAAGTAGAGAGGTTAACCTTGAAGAGAAGGACACTTCCGTCTCAAAGAGAGGAGGGATCTGTGAGGATACAGAAGAATTTGGAGAAACCCTGGGTTCGCACCAGCTGACTTTGATCTTGTTAATGATCTGTTAGGGCACCAGCAGGAAAGCTTGAGAAGAATGGAAAAGATTTGGAATGAATGGATCACGTCCTTTGGTGATGGGCCAGGTGTGTCATCTTTATTTATGATGAGCTGCTCAGCAGCATGTCTTAAAATAGGAGCAACTGGTTTCAGAAATTAACAAAAGCCTATGCCCAAAGGAGAGGATAATTCTAGGAAAAATGCAATCAGTATGTTATGTTTCAAGCATGTTGGGAAAGCTTACTGAATACAGAAGCCTTTCTAGAAGTGCTTTGGAAAAGGTGTCTGAAGACCTAGGTTATAGCACCAACTCAGCTCCTTAATTGCTTCATAGCTTTTAGCAAGATCATCAATTATTTCCAAATCAGATTCTCCATTTACAAAATGGGTACCCGTTAAATCACTAGATTAATTTTTACTGACTGCCTGTGAGATGCCAGGAGGTCAGTTAGGGTTTCCAGGCACAATAGCAAACAAGACACTCTCTGTCCTCATTTCCACTGGTCCAGGGGCTCCCCACCCTGCTTCCCAAACCAGTAGGGTCAAATGAGATAATACTTCGGAATGTGTTTTGATAATTCTGGCGCCCAACTTTAGAAAAATAAAATCTGTAGAAAAGTAATTTTTTCCTTTCAACAAATCCTGTTGTGATCACAATCATAATAATGATTACAGTTTCTGCATAGAAGACTCTTCCTCCAAATAATGTCTGTGGCTCTCACATGCTTTGACCTTCTTCCTGCCCGGCTTCCCAACCAAGCATGACTGCCACCGGCTCACCCCAGGAAACAGGGAACGTGTCTTGACACTGGGCTCGTGATATCCTCACCACTTCCTCATGTCTCCAGTGACTGTGGCCCTATTTCTGTGGCTCGCTCCTCTGAACACATCAGTGCTAATTCCAGCAGGGGCACAACACAGAGCTTTCCCAGCAGCCAAGTGAAAACCAGAAGAGTTCTTTGATCTTCAGCCTGGTGCATTCTTTGGGTGGTCAAAACTTTGGAAGGACAAGCTAAAAGACTGTGTCTGGTGATTGGAAGCCAGGTCAAAGGTACTGCTTTGTAGAGGATTTCGGGGAGTAGAATTAAGAAAATTGCCTTTTCTTTTTGATGTCTTAGTCTAGAATAGCAAAAAAGATATGTCTTGAAATGTATCCAGGACTTCTAGGCAAGCCTATCATTACAGCCACGGCTACAGTTTTAACTCCTTTACACTACAACCCAGTTCTCTTCAGGGCACTTTATCCTGCCCCACACTGCCATTTCACCTAACATTCAAACATCGTTGTCAGTGGGAGAAGACAGTGGGAATCCTTCTCTTCTCTTGTGCTCAGGCTAAGGAGGAAGTCTGTTTCTCATACCAGGATCTTTCAGACAAGAAAAGATACAGGCTACAGATTAGGTAAAGAGTAAAGGTAGGGAGGAAGGAGAAGCTGAAATTGCTTTACTTTTGCTTTGTGTCTTCCTACGTGAAGGGCTGTTATCTATAAGTGAATCCAGAAATTAGATTCCTAGAAACCTTACCAGGTAGGGGCATGGGTCAATCAAAAAGCTGTGAGGAAGGCAATTTCCTGAGTATTCTTCTCTAAAGAATTAATTTCAGTAAATCGTGATTTTTGGGGTACCTGGGTGAAAAGTATCCTTTCCAGAGTTTTTTCCCCATGCCCTTGTTCTTGGCCTTCCTGTCTGACACACAATTCCCCCTGCCTTTGCCCTCAGATCTCATGTTCTCAAAATCCTAAAGATTTGTCTGGTAAGGGCAGAAACTCCCGCATGTATTACACAGGGAAGGTAGGTTTTTGTTTGTTAAATTTTGGCATGCGGTTCCCTGCCTTGCCTTGTTTACACATTTTCCCACTGCTTTCCTTGCCTGCTCCTGTTCTCGGATTTACCTTGAATGTGACTCATTGGCTGTGAACAGCCGGCCCTGACCTTGAATGCCTGAGAGGGGCTGGGAGGAGCTTCCCTGCTGTGTCAGTATAATGACACTGTTCCTTTCATTGTCATTTCCTCATTAATTTCAATTTGGTGGTGTAATTTGTTTCTTGGGTTTATAAAGTTTGTTTCTCTTTAAGTGCTCTACTTTGCACTGGTCTCTATCAAACTCTCTATTTAGTTCAATCCCACAAATATTTACTGATAATTGTGCTTGATCCAGTGTGGGATCAAGATGTGAATGACTATCTCGTTTGTTTTTTCCCCTAAGGAACTGAAAAACGTTTAAGGGAGACAGCCAAATGCAGAATGTGCCAACTGCTATAATAGAGATTCCACTGGACTCAATGGAGAAAAATTAACTGAAGATACACCCACATCCTCACGAAGGCTTCCCAGGACCTCTCAATTTTGTTTCTTTCCGATTTCCAAATTCCTACATCACTTATTTTGGGCTTAAATCAGCATTTTCCACAGTGTGCTCATTGTAACACTAGACCCAAGAGATGCTCTGTAGAAAAACAATTTCATGATCAATTAAGGATAGGAAATATCGTACACACATTCTCTTCTTGGAATCCACACTGTACATCAGCATCTCTGAGGTTTTCTCCCGCAGAGCAGTAGAAGAAAATGTGTTTAACTCCAACTATTCCAATCCTATACAATCCTGCATTATGGTTTTATATAATTCCTTGTAAGGATAAGTAGTGTTTCTCAGACTGTACTTTTGGAATCATTGCCCTAATTGACTCATTAAATGATAAATATAAAAATTCCACTTGTTTGCAAGATTGTATTTTTATCACCATGTCAACAGACCTTTCATATTAGTTCAATTTTATAATGCCTAGAAATGTGCTGTCCAATACGGTAGCCACCGGCCACACGTAGCTTGTTTCAGTTGGGATGCTTTGTATGTGTGAAATACACACCGTATTTGAAAGACAATGTGAAAAAAAGAATGTAAATTGTATCATTACTGATTATATATTGAAATAATATGGGCATATTTTGTTCAAAAACATTAAAGTGAACTTTGCCTCTTTTTATTTCAATAAAAATGTACGGCAACAAAAGAGCAAAGCAACATTTGGTAAATGCAATTTACTATGACAAAAATATAAACACCAACATAGACTGTAAAAATGCCTTAAGATAAACAAGAGGCATTTCAATGATTTTGCTGACATGTTTATGAGAATGTGTGAACTCCCTTTCCTTTAAAAGAAAAAACCTTTTTAAAAGGTTTAAAAAATGAACTCCACGTTATCCATTTAACTCTTAAAAATGAGGTTACTAAGAAATTTAAAATTACATATGTAGCTAACGCTATGTTTTTATTTGATGCTACTTGCCTAGAAATTGGGAATGGTGTTTTTCCTATATGTTGCGTTTTCCTATAGCACACAGAAAGACGCTATGAAGACCCAATGAAGATATTTAAAACATTCTTGTCAACTGAATTAATTTGATTGACGAGCTTGGAATTTGGTTGGGAAAAACAGTAAATTGGAGCTTATTCTCCAAGGTGTTCATGCACTGACTCATTATTCCAGCCCCTGTGTGGTTTGTTCCTGCTGTTGGTTCTCTCTTCAGCCTGTAAATCACAATGTCTTGGAGCAGACATTGACTATCTGAGATTCCCCCTGGTAGGCTCTTCCTAGCTCCCCTATCAGAATGCTAGTGTGTACTTGAAATTCCTAGTTCAACACAATCATTCAGTAAATTTCAATAGTTCTCCTAGGCATTTATAGACTGGAGTTATTCCCTGCCATTAACTCTGCATTTACTGAATGGATGATTGTTGTTTCTCAAACCCTAAATCCTAGGTGGGTAAGTGAAAAAAACAAGGTTAAAATCTCCGCAATTGCCCTGGCTGGATAGCTCGGTTGGTTCAAGCATCGTCCTGAAGTGCAAGGGTTGTTGGTTTGATCCCCCATCAAGGCACATACAGGAACAGCTCAATGTTCCTGTCTTTCTCTCTCTCTCTCCCCCTTACTCTCCTGCTGGGAAAAAAAAAATCTCCATTGTTACTACACTTGCTTCCAGGGAAATTTTCCAGATGCATTCTGACCACTGAGGGTTCATGTAATAACAATACTAGGACATAACTAAATTAGATCATGTTACTGATAGACAAGAAATTTAAGATAAAATTACACACTTTGATCAGTCATGCCACACCTATATAATATAACTATGCCAGAGAGCGGTACCTTGTAATCACTTGTACCTATCACGAGGTAAAGGGTATGAGGCAGCTGTATTCCACCTGAGCATATAACAGCCTGTGGGCCAGTGAATTCCAGAGAACAGTGAGAAGGCGGCCTTAGTTGGCTGATGGGGAAGTTGCATCAAGGGCAAAAAGTAAGACTGGGCAGTACTCTCCAAGGCATGAGTCAGAGTACCAAACAGAAAAACAACACCTTGGAAAATAAACTGCAGATGCCTGCCGTCAGACCAAAGTGTGCCCGCTCCACTCACACGTGCCCTCCGAGGAGAATTAAAATGGAAACAGACCTGATCAACCACTCTTTCAGGCAGAAGCACAGCCTGTCCAACAAGAAACCATTCTAAATGTAACTAGCAAGATGAGCTTTCATTTCAGGAGCAACAGAAAGTCATCAAGGACAATCTATGCCCATGACATTTGCGAGTTTGCATGTGCACAATAAGGTTTCTTTTTTTCTTTATTTTTGGTGACAGAGACAGAGAGAGAAACAGATAAGGACGGACAGACAGGAAAGGAGAGAGGTGAGAAGGATCAATTCTTTGTTATGGTTCCTTTATTGTTCATTGATTGCTCTCTCATGTGCCTTGACTGGGGTGCTACAGCAGAGCAAGTGACCCCTTGCTCAAGCCATTGACCTTGGGCTCAAGCCAGCGACCATAGGGTCATGTCTACAATCCCACACTCAAGCCAGAGACCCCGTACTGAAGCCAGTGAGACCATGCTCAAGCCAGGTGAGCCCATGCTCAAGCTGGCAACCTCAGAGTTTCAAACCTAGGTCCTCTGTGACCCAGTCTGACACTCTAACCACAAAAAAGTTTCTTAATTTGTCAGGCTGGTCTGATGGGGTCTTTTGAAATTTTCTAGTTTATGGATGCTAAGATGTTGGGCATTGGGGGTTTTTCTCCTTAAATAATAAAATACTACACTGGAACCAGCTTGTCTTTTGCATATAAATAACTGCTCTCCCCAAATACTATTTTCTGAATTTTTAAAATTATAATCTTATTCTAAACAAGTTGTGTCAGTCTTTTCTCCATCACAATCCAACCAAAGGCTTACTGTTAGACTTAAGCTTTGAAATGCATTCCTTTTTTTTTTTTTTTTTTTTTTACAGGGACAGAGAGAGAGAGAGAGTCAGAGATAGGGACAGACAAACAGGAACAGAGAGGGATGAGAAGCATCAATCATTAGTTTTTGTTGCTGTTGCGACGCCATAGTTATTCATTGATTGCTTTCTCACATGTGCCTTGACCGCAGGCCTTCAGCAGACTTAGCCACCCCTTGCTGGAGCCAGTGACCTTGGGTCCAAGCTGATGAGCTTTTTGCTCAAGCTAGATGGGCCCGCGCTCAAGCTGGCGAGCTCGGGGTCTCGAACCTGGGTCTTTCGTATCCCAGTCCGACGCTCTATCCACTGCGCCACCGCCTGGTCAGGCTGAAATGCATTTCTGAATGTATCACCCCAATATTAATATTCCACCAGTGATTTTTTTATTGACCTTAAACAAAGGTCACATTCTTTAGCCTGATCTTTAGGGCTTTTTCCATTTGGTCCAATTTACTACTCTGGCCTTATCACCCATGATTAATTCTGTATCCTCCATGCATTGGTCATTTGGGAAGTTTGCTCCTTCCCTACTGTGGCCTGGCAGGCTCAACCTCCAACTGCCCTCCCAGCTCACACCAGGGTCCAAGTTCAGCCTAGTTCTACCATTCTTTCAATGGCTGGGCCTCTCCATCCTCTGTGTCCTCACAGTGCTTTTCTAAACATTCTTTCCCTCCCACCCTCCCTCCACAGAAACATATACACACCCGAATATAAACAATTCTTCTCTTCAGTCAGATCCTGCCTCTGCCAGTTACAAACTACATGACCTTGGCCATTACTCAATTTTTCTGTGCCTGAGTTTCCTCAATTATAAACATCGATATAATAATAGCATCTACTTCATAGTGTTGTTGTGAGAAATAAGTGAAATTCCATAAAATCCTCGATATATAATATGCCTTTTGTAAGTGATCTGCCATGAGTTGCAGTAGTGGTCATAGGAGAAGTGTGAGTGGTATTGTATTATTTTTGTATCCCCGACGGAACTTCATGTGATCAATGTCATACTGCATACATAATCAATAAACATCTATAGAATAAAAGAACAAATAAATTAACATAAAGCAAGAAATTTTAAAGTAAGGATCAATGCATAAATTTGTTATTAAATTTAAAAAACTGCTTTGGGAATTGGCTCTTAAAGTATTTTGTAGAATAAATTCTAAGTTTTTTAAAAGGAAGAACTAAATAAAATGATTGTTGGCAGTTTGTAAATTCACCACTTTTTGAAAATGCATATTTTAGTGCATAAGTCTAAAGAAGAAAAAATGTATCTCACTGTCTATTCAATATCCTTAAACTGTCATAAACTTACACAGAATGAAAACTGAATTAAGGCTAAATGACAACTGAATGGAGTTTTTATGTGTTTTGTTTTAATTGTCCAGATTGCCTCTATGCCCATTATCTTGTTAAAGCCTTCTTGCTCTAATGAGCTAGGCTTGTAGAAAAGAGTTTAAAAATAAGACTAGAGAAAAAGATGAGCGTGCTTTCAAACGTGGAAATGTGGCTATGTCTCCTCTTTCTTACCAAAGCACAGTAGTCGGCAGGCGTTGGAGGACCACCCTCGGCCTTGGACAATCAGTGAGCATTTTGCAGAGGGCTGCCACCTTTCAGTTGCAGCATTTTCCCTGCTGTCTTGTAACTCTGTCCTCACTAAATTTAACATGCCCGCAGACTCCCATTTAATTTTCACAGCCGGGAGACAAGACGAGCCCGCCCATTTATTTTCTTAAGAGTACCCACAAATCTGTCCTTTACTAATTTATTTTCCCTAATCTCATGGTCTCTAAGCAAGCTCCAATAGATCTCACAAAAAGTTGCAGTTTTGATCAGAGAAGAGCATTTTATGAGTTTCTTAATAGTAGTGCTCTTTCTCAAAAGCTACTGCTGGAGCATGAGCCTTGAGGTTACAGGCAGCCAGAGGTATGATGGAGGCTGCTGGGAGTACCGAGCAACATCTGCGGAAGGCTGTCACCCGAGGCCACAGCAGGCTGCATACAGCAGGTGCCAACTCCGCAGACTGAGGTTTTAGCCCTCGCCAGCTCCTAGCAGCAGACGGCCAGGAGCGATCTTCTCCCCACCGTCTTGTTCGCCAGAACTGTTCCAGCAGGCGATAGCAAAATTCCTCCCCAATCCCCAGGTCCCCAAACTGCTAAATTATGTCTGAAAACTGAATGACATGCTTGGCAAAAGATCGTGTTCCACCACGAGACAGTGCTTAGGACAAAGTTTACTTTGGCCTCCTTGGCCGGCAGACCCACTAAACACCATCTCCCCCTGCCTTCTAGGAAAGCCGTGATTTCAGCCACACGGTCGCTTTACATTCTACATCCATGTCACCAGAACAACTGCCAAACAGCACAGGGAGGCTTCCTGTTCGCCAGAACACCCCTACTCCCCGCCCGCAATTTATGGCGCGTTCACGAGAGAACACACCAACCAAGATCAACAGCAACTCGGCTTGAGGTTTTGTTAGAAGTCAAGACACGACGAATAAGCAGTGAGTAGTGTTTTTGAAAGGAAAATAACCTTACATTTATCTATTTGTCTTATGAAGAAGATAAATATTTTCTTTATAATTCATAGCTGTCTGGTGGCCTTCAAGTTTCTTACATACATATATGCAAATGACCCTCTCCCTTCAGCGGTCATTACCAGGTGGACATGAGTGGAAATATTCTTGAAGTAAATTTAGTTACCATTGGTCCCTGACTTGGCCAAACTTTTCCATGTTTGGCTCCAGAGCAAACATTTAAAGTAAACATTCTCAACTAGCATTAAGTGTTTTAGATGTACTTCTCCTTTGACCTAAAGTGATCAGATTATTTTTAGAAATTAAATCTTTACTTGAATTATCAGCACTATGTTAGCATATCTTTAGTCACTGAACAAATGATTAATTTTTTTATTTTGATAAGGGCTACTGTTAGTGAAAGGTCCTCCCCGACTTCTCCAAAACAAGGAGATTGATTACACTATGGAAGAAAAAAGGAAAAAATATTTTTTAAATGTATGCGTCTTTATTAATCAGGTTGTCAGTTCTACACAAGGATTTCCTAGGTTAATTTTGTAGCTATCTGTGTAGGTATTTTATGTCTATAAAATGGATCTAAAGTCTTAAATGTTTATATTTGTAGCCCTTAACTTTTAATTAATTGACTAATCAATGTAAACAGGAGTCTTTAGTATGGCGGTTTGTATATTGTAGTACACGGAGGAAGAAATACCTACCATTTGTAGAAAAACGAATATAATAAAAGGGATGCAACAGCTATTTTAGTTCTCTTCTAATGGAATTTATAAAATTAAAAACTCATTTTCCTTTCTGAAGCATTAGAAAGTCCCAAAACACAAACGAATTAAGATTCATTTCTTTTGTTCATATTATATTACATTTCCTAGTAAGCAATGGGGCACACTTCATTGAAAAGCTTGACAGATTTAACAGGGTAAAAAACCCCAAAACCATATTCAGCTGGTATTTGTAATGATCACCAGTCACAGTTTTGTTATGTGGAGACAATATATGCTCTGCTACAGTGGTGTGGAAAACACATATAGTAAATTTATACTTTAGTCTGCGGCAATAAATTGTTCTTAATCAGTATTATGCAGGTAGTGCTGTGAACAGTTGTTACTGCTGTCATTTTAAAGATATATGATAATCACTGATTACTTACCCATGGTAACAGAGGCTAAGCCTGCACAGATGAATGAATTCCACAAATATTAATTTCTAACTCTTATTATACACAGGTAAGGAAATACATCTGATTTGTTTCTGAGACTTTATACCAGGGATTTTTTATTCTTGTATTCAGTTTTACAGGTAATATGAAGTAGGAAACATTTGACCTAAATCAGAACTAAGATTAAATCTCAACTTTATCAGCACTAACCCTGGGTAAGTTACTGGCTTTTTAAAGCCTGTAGTTCTTCATCTCTACAGTAAAGCTAATAACACATCTATATGGGTTTATTGTGAGGAAATATCTATAAAGTACCTAATCAAGCCTGACACTCTTGGGGCTCAGGAAGTGACAGTCTCTCCATTCTTCCCACTATCCCTATGCTCTGAGTCTCCTCCACTCGATCTGTGCTCAGTACAACTCTTTAGAACAATGGAGCATATCATGTCAAGGCTGAAATTTTCAGATGATCCACAAAAGGCGAAGAAATTAAAGAAGAAACTAAATTAATGTGATGTTGAAGTTATTAGTTGAAATGACCCCAAAGAAACATCCACACAAAAGGAAGAAAAGCTTTAACATTTACCAAACAAGCCTTCAAGGTACTTGGGACCTATCAACGGTTTATTTTTTCAATTAACATGACCCAGGTTGTTCACATTTTCCATCATTTAGCTCGGTAACTTGGTATCTTTAATACAAATGTTGACCAGTCTAATGGCTCTCACATTTCACTTTTGGTTCTTTCCTTCTTAATTTTTTTTTTATCAGACATTTGTTCATATGCATTGTAAAAACAAATCAAAATTAACCATAGTGATGGCTAAAATATAAACCACAAATTTGACTGAGTCAGAGAAGGTCGTTTTGGATAACCCAAAATTCCATGTCTGCGTATTTCAGTCCCTTTGTCAACTTATTAAATGAAAAATGAAAGAGATCAGATGAACAGAATAAAAATTAATCCATCTTAAGAGGTCTATATGCTCTTGGTCACATCCCAGGTCCAAAAGGAAATTTGATCTAGGTTTTGAAAGCAGTAGTGTCTCAGTATGATTTAACTTGATAAAGTTCCCAGAAAATACATGGTTGAACTTGTCAGAGAATCAGCAGGAAGCCCTCTGTTTCTCAACTGAACACACACACACAAAAGCTTACTGATAAAGTTCATTTTCAATTTTGACATCAGTGTACTTCCTTTGTCACCAGGAATGAACATTTACTTGTTTGTTTTATAGCACACATTTTGCACACAGACACAGAAATGAAGAAAAGGTAATATTTCCCCAAAATGTCTTTATCTTTTTATTCTCCTGCCCCTGACTCCTACTGCATGTTAATCTTGCATTCCCCCACAAAGTCCACTGTAATTACACAAATTTGAACATGATGTATCACACATTTAATATTCAATATGGAGCTATGTGAAGGATACTGAGAATAAGATAAGGTTGGCCCTTTGTACTCAGGCAACTCATTACTAGATTTCAGAGAGTGCACAGAGAAAGCAACACACAAACCCATGTCCACCACATGTCCATCATATACATGACCCTTACACATACCCTGCTCTAGGAGAGCGTGAGTAGAAACGGTGAAAAAACGCAATGACCCTGGGAAGTACCAATGACACTTAGAAATAGCCAACAGACATGTAATTAGCAGTTGCAAATTAAAATATAATGCTAAAACTTAAACATGTTTTATTATTTATTTATTTGTTTCCACAGAGACAGAGAGAGAGTCAGAGAGAGGGATAGATAGGGACAGACAGACAGGAATGGAGAGAGATGAGAAGCATCAATCATTAGTTTTTCTTGCCTTCGCAACACCTTAGTTGTTCATTGATTGCTTTCTCACATGTGCCTTGACCGTGGGTCTTCAGCAGACCAAGCAACCCCTTGCTGGAGCCAGCGACCTTAGGTCCAAGCTGGCGAGTTCGGGGGTCTCAAACCTGGGTCTTCCGCATCCCGGTCTGATGCTCTATCCACTGCGCCACCGCCTGATCAGGTTAAACATGTTTTCCCCTCCCCAATTTCATTCTTCTCTGCTTCCAGTTCTCTGATTTACATGTAAGACCAGAAATAGGATCATCATACAAGTTATTTTCAATGTATGCAAAGGTCAACTTATAATATTACTCATTATCTAGGAAGTCTCTCTGTTGCTTGCATCTAGACAAGAGATCAAACATTTGACCAAAATATTTACTGTGGATCTAATTGGAGTGTCATTTTGTTGTTATGCCAGAGAAAGGCTGAAGGAGAGGAAGTGTGAAATTGAATTGTTCAATTAATAGTGGTTCTTTTTGTCTTTTTCAATTTCAGTGATGAGGGTGCCATTTAAAAATACGTTTTGATTGAGGTCTGAAACTGATATACCTCCCAGAGTTTTGGACCCAAAACTCAATAAAAAAGAACCACAGAGGCATGCAACCAATAACCACCCAAATTTAAGGGAATTAGAACTGTTTTGTTTTGCCACACTAGTCAGAAAGCCACAGGCATTCCACCACCCCAGAAGTGTCTGGAGAATTGACAGAAAATATAAAAACTGAACACAGATTGTACATAATTGTGCTGTTGCATTCTTACTTCGACAGCCATAGAGAGAACCCCATATCAATTCAAAGGCTGCCCTTGCAGCAATAATGGCCTCTCTAATAACAATTCTGACATAGTTCTTCACTCAGAAAATTTTTATTATACCTTTAAAATTTTATCCTAAAAAATACAACTCATATTTTTGATAGAAAGGAGAGGCAAATTTATAAAAAAATATTTTTATTTCTTTGTATTCTTTACACAGATTAAATGGAGATGTGTAAAAGAATTTTAAGGATTGAACTCGTTAATTCATTTTATTTTACAAGTATTTACCGAGAAACTCAACTATATCACAACAATTCATTGGGTTTTGCAGATATATTAAGAAGTTTATAGCTGGTGAGAAAAATCATTCTAATAGTAGAGTATGTTTCTGTGATACATAAGAAAAGATAACCTTAGGAAGTCTGAAGGATTTCTCCCACACTTGGTCTAAAACCTCAGGATGCATGTCTAAGAGAGATGAACTCAAATTGGACATGTTTGCCAGGATAGGAAACAGTACTTATAAAAGAATGAAAAATTAGAGGAAATTATAATAAAATGAGGCTTTCAGAAGTTGAGACAAAAGATGGGAATTGAACCATGGGTCCATTGTATAAGAAAATTAGATTTTATCTTCAAAGCTTGAGGGCCAAAAGACTCATTGACAGAAAAATTTTGAACCTTAGAAAAATTATTCCATTGTCTAAAATGTTCTGAGACTAGAAATAGAGAAAAACATGTCAAAAGTCCAGGTGAGGAATAATGACTGGTGGCTTAGTGGATAGAGCACTGGCCTGGCATATGGACATCCCAGGTTTGATTCCTAGTCAGGTCACATAGGAGAAGCGACCATGTGTTTCTCCCCTCTCTCTCTTTTCCTTCTCTCCCTCTTCTCTTCCTGCGGCTAGTGGCTCAATTGGTTTGAGTGTGGCCCCAGCCACTGAGGATAGCTCCACTGGATCACATCAGCCTCAGGTGCTAAAAATAGCTTGGTACTTGATCACTGGCCCTAGACAGAGATGCTAGGTGGATCCTGGTCAGGGTGTATGTGGGAGTCTGCCTTGGTATCTCCCCTCCTGTCATCTAAAAAAAAAGAAAGAGAGAGAAAAAGAAAGAAGGAAGGAAGGAAGGGAGGAAATTAAGAAAGAAAGAAAGAAAGAAAGAAAGAAAGAAAGAAGGGAGAGGGGAGGGAGGGAGGGATGAAGGAAAAAGAAAGGAAGGAAGGAAGAAAGAAAGAAAGAAAAGAGAGGAAGAAAGGAAGGAAAAAGACAGAAAGGAAGGAAGGGAGGAAGAAAGGAGGGACAAAGAAAAAGAAAGAAAGAAAAGAGAGAGAAGGAGGAAGGAAGGAGGGAAAGGAGGAAGGAAGGAAAGAAGGAAGGAAAGAAAAAAGAAAGAAAGAAAGAAAGAAAGAAAAAGAGAGAAAGAGAAAAGAGAGAGAGGGAGGAAGGAAGGAAGGAAGGAAGGAAAGAAGGAAGGAAGGAAAGAAAGAAAAAAAGAGAGAGAGAAAGAGAGAAAGAAAGAAAAGAGAGAGAGAGGGAGGAAGGAAGGAGGGAAGGAAGGAAAGAAGGAAGGAAAGAAAAAAGAGAAAGAAAGAGAAAAGAGAGAGAGAGGGAGGAAGGAAGGAAGGAAGGAAGGAAGGAAGGAAGGAAGGAAGGAAGGAAGGAAGGAAGAATGAAGGTAAAATTCGAAAGATATGAAAGATGTGGAAAAGCTAGAACTTGGTGATCAGTTAGGTGTAGGAGAGGCAGAGAGAAAGACCACCACCCAAAATCTCAAACTAGTATTCTCCAGCATGTTTTTGATGTATATTTTATTTTCTTTTGAGAAGTTCAAGATTATGTGCCACCTGACTTTAGAGCTTGATTTCAAGCTCTAATAATCTTACAGGTAGACAAAAATGAAGATGTCCCCAGCCTGCCTGAATCCTTCATAAAGAAGAACCCATTTAGACATTGTTTGGGTATAGCCTTTCTTTGGTATAGGTTTTCAGTGCCCTTGGCTCACTACGGCATGAATTTTCCTATAAATCTGTAAACTGTTTGTTAATCTCTGAAAACCTTACCTTTTTCCTTTGCTTGGTGTTTTTAGAAGACTTGGGGTTTAGTTTATATTCCAAAAGGTGGGAAAAAGCATGCATCAAACAGTTCTACTTTTCCCCCAAGTACCTATTCACTGAGATTTGGAAATATTTTCCTCATTCCTTTAATTTTCTCTTTCCCTAATGCCACATAGTCCTTACCTCCAACTGACCTTTACATTTACAGGCTAAAGGAACCAATACTGTAATAGCCAACACCGGCCAGACAGGTTTTAAAACTCGGCACTGACTCTGAAGGGGAAAAATCTGATTTGTATGTGTGTGACTTTTGTATACTAATTTGTAGTTTAACTCACATGACTTCACTGAGATTTAATGAAATTCTGTCATCACATTCAGTTTTCAGACTGTTGATGTTTGTTAAATGTTGAATAATTCTGAGCTGATTTCATTTTTCAGAGTTTGAAAGACTATATTATTCGAGAAAGTTTTCAATGGTCAGGAAAGTACCTGCATTTCTCTGATAAAAGGAAAAAAAAAAGTGGGAAAATTTAAATTACCTTTTAAAATATCAACTGTTTATGTATTTTAAAAATTTCCCTGACAATAGAAAAACATTGTCTCTCTAATTTTTCTTTTTATTTAATTTTTTTATTATTTTTATTTATTTATTCACTTTAGAGGAAAGGGGGAGAGAGAGAGAGAGTGAGAGAGAGAGAGAGTGAGAGAGAGAGAGAGAGAGAGAAGGGGGGAGGAGCAGGAAGCTTCAACTCCCATATGTGCCTTGACCAGGCAAGCCCAGGGTTTTGAACCGGCAACCTCAGCATTCCAGGTCAACGCTTTATTCACTGCGCCACCACAGATCAGGCTGTCTCTCTAATTTTTCTAAAGCTAGAATTGAAGCTAGTCACAGAAAATAACACCCAGGAGCAGGTAGTTTAGTGTCTGGAAAACAGGACAAAAGTAAGGAAAGCTTGGCCTTTGTCCTACTTAAAATGCTTAGATATGTGGTCCTGAATGGGGGAACAAACTGATCTTGGCTTCAGTTTCTTCTTCTACAAATAAGAAAGAGGTGGGAGGGAATGGAGTAGAGGTTGGTTTCAATCAATATGGCACCTTGACTTTAATGACTTGATATTTAGGAATGCAACTTGCCATGCTAATAATACTATGCATACACATCAAGTATTTCTTTTATTTGCTACATGTACAATTTTTTTTTTAGAAAGCAAAGTCAGATCCACCTAATCCCATCCCTTTGCCGTGGTAACACCTAGCCTTTGGCAGGGTATACAAGGCTTTCCACGGTCTCTCTCCATTCCCCAACTTCCTGTGCATCTTGATCTATCATTGTCTTGGTCTCTCTCTCTCTCTTCCTCACTTCCTCTGCTGGAGCCTTCTGCACCTTCACTCACTGTCCTTGGAGCCATCAAGACCGCTCACTACAGGGCTTTTGCTGATATACTATAGATTTGTAAAAAAAAAAAAAAATTAGCATCCCTTCAACCCCTAATTTAAATCTAGTATTTTGACTGTTTTTGTTTACTGCCTGGTTCTTCTTGTCCACTGTTATTGCCTTATATCTAGAATAGTGCCTGATACTTAATAAGCAGTCAATAAATATTTGTTGATTCCTGTGGAGTGAATAAATAAATCTTTACATCTATATCCTAAATATATAGAGTTAAAATGATAAAGGTAATAATATACATCACATATAATAAACAAAACAAAACAAAAAAGAAACCTTAAAGCAATGACCAGTACCTATCTCACTTTTCCAAAATTTGTGAGCATTAGCTCTTTATTTTTCATAAATTATAAGACATCGTGGCTAAATTATTTTTGCTAACAATCTTTGATTTTCTGGGACTTTTTCACACTGACTACAAAATAGCTTCTATAAAGGAAAAAAAAAAGCTATCTTGGCACTGTTAGAAGTGAAGGTAAAATTGAACTGCCACACTGTTATGTGACAATATGTCCTCGGGACTGAGGAATGACTGAAACTAACCATAATAGGTACCCTTTCCTCTTTGAGAACTTCCTGAGACAATCACACAAGCATGATGGCCAATGGGAACCAAGGTTGCCCAAGCTTGGGGCTGTCTCACAGTTTTATTTAATAAACTAGCAGGTCACATATTCAAGAGCAAGGAGTAATGTCTTGCTCTCCCAAAACCAAATCCCAACCCTACCATCCTCCCATCCTCTCGTCAATGAGATAACAGGCCCAAATCCCATGAGATGAGGACATTTCTGCCTCACTTCCTGTTTCTCAGCCACATTCCACATACTTGGAACACTGCGCCTATTCTTTCCTGGCTTTGCAAAGTCACCCTCTCCTGATTTTCATTCTTCATCCTTGCCTCTCCTCTTCAGCCTCTTCACTGGTTCCCCTGTTTCCTCACCTCTAAAAGTGACAATCTTCTAGGCCCAGATTTTAGATTTTTCATCTTTTCTCCTTACAAATGCTCTCCAAGAAGTGCCATCAGTCCCCACGAATTTCCTTCTGATGTTTTATTTGTAGAAAAGCTCAGGCCCTTGGTCAACCTGGTGTGTGGAAGTCCCGGCTTCTATTCCCAATCAGGGCACACAGAAGAAGTGACCATCTACCCTTCCCCCTTTTCTTTCTTTCTCTCTCTCTCTCTTCCTCAGCCATGGCTTGAATGGTTCGAACAATTTGGTCCCAGGTGTTGAGGATGGCTCCATGCCCTCTGCCTCAGGTGCTGAAATATTCAATAGCTCTACTCAGAACAACGAAACGGAGGCCCCAGATGGACAGAGCATTGCTCCCTAGTGGGAGCAATCCCAGTCCAGGTGGATGCAGGGGTAGATCCCAGTCTGGGTGGATGCAGGAGTCTGTGTCTCTGCCTCCCACCTCTCACTTAATAAAAAAAAAAAGAAAAGAAAAGCTCAAACAAAACAAAAATAGATTAACTGGTATACTGAACAACCGTCTTCAATAATTAGCAATATGTGGTGAATCCTACTTCCTCTAAACTACCACTCCTGATCTCCCTGAACTTTTGAAAAGTCATTTCTGGACCATCATGTCATTTTATCTGTAAATTCTTCAATATGTATATCTAAAAACTAAACACTCTTAATATAAGTAAAATACCATGATCAAATTTAGAAAAAATAACAATTCCTTGATTCCAGTTAATATCCAATGTTTATTGTTTTATTAATTAAAAATATGTTGAATTTATTTCCTTTTTAAAAAATTTTATTGAATGTATTGGGGTGACATTGGTTAATAAAACTGTATAGATTTCAAGTGTCTAATTCTATATCATCTGTATATTATATTGTGTGTTCACCACCCAAAGTTAAGTCTCCTTCCATCACCATTTATCCCTTCCTCTTTTATCACTCCTCTATGCCCTCCTTCTCTCCTGTAATCACAATACTGTTGTCTGGGTCTGAGTTGTTTGTTTTTTTGCTTAATCTCTTCACCTTTTCACTCAACCCACAAGCCCCTCCCCTCTGACAGCTGTCAGTCTTTTCTGTGTATCTATGAGTCTGTTTATTGTTTCTGTTTTTTAATCATTGGTTTGTTTCAATTACGAGTCTAAGACAACCTGAACATTGCGTCTATTTGGACAGTACTGTGTACTTTCTTATCACACCACATCAAAAAGTACATAGTGTCCATCAGTAAAATTAAAATAAAATTCAAAAATCGTAGCATAAAACAAATCAGCTGTTTCAGACCTCACAGCCACATATTGACATGAACTGAGGGGGCACCAGAGTCGGAAAAGCCGGTTTCCCTTTAGTCCCGCGGGGCAGCAGAGGCTCTGTAGCCTGCGTGCTACCCTTCCGCTCTGTGTCTCAGCGCTCCCATCACCTGTGTAAGCAAATACCTCAATTAAATTATCTCTGTTTGAAAGACCTGGAGTGTTTCCCGTTCTTGGCTGACCTGATTGATACAGACAAGATCACAGGCTTAATTCTGTACAGGATAAGTCCTAGCTGACTTTATGTGTAATGAACGTAAAATTTAAACTCTGCCAAGGCAGACAAAATGCTGTGTGACCTGATCCCTCTCTGCCTCTTTTCTCACGTACCACCTTCTCCCTTGTCTACCCACCTTCTCACCAAACTAACATTTTTATTTTTTCTTCAAAAGGCCTAAGCTCTTTCTTGCCTCGGGTCTTTAAACAAGCAGTTTCCTATGCCTGGAATTTTCTTACCCAGCCTTCTTTTCATACATCACTGGTGTGCCCTCTTCACAGTGAGACCATTTCTGACAACCCTGCCACAAGGTCCCTTGTCATTGTCCTTCATTTTTCTTATAGCACTTGGCATACTCTGTAATTACTATATTATTTATTTATTTATTTGGATGTTTAATGTCTAGATCCTCAAGTATATTGTAAATTCCACAGAGCAGGAAAGAAATCATGTTTATTTTGTTGACTGCTGTACTCCTGTGCCTAAACACTTGCATTTACAATGGAGAAAATGAATGTATGTGTTCCATAGCTGACCAGGTGTTCTGGCTGAGGGGACCCCAGCAGGTTCAATGTATAGCTAAGGTTGCAGGCACACACAAAACACGAGCCCAATCACAGAATTTTTATTTTTTAATAGCAATAATCTCACTTCGGATAAACCTTATTGGCTACAATATTGCCACTCCACAAAGCTAAGTGCAGAATCCCTTCAAGCACAATGGTATATGTCTAAACACAAACCCTTGATTCTGATCTCTTTATGGAGGTTAAGAAGGTGAATGGAGAATTTATTTTCTCCATTCACAACACAAGGCAAGTTTAACCAAATTGAATCAATGGACAAAAAATAAAAATAAAAATCCTAGCTTGATTCAACCAGTGCTCCTAGACTTAAAAAGATTTAAGATAACTTTATTTATTTATTCAGACAGAGACAGAGAGAGGGACAGATAGGGACAGACAGACAGAAATGGAGAGAGATGAGAAGCATCAGTTCTTTCTTGTGGCCCCTTAGTTGTTCATTAATTGCTTTCTCATATGTGCCTTGACCAGGAGGCTACAGCAGACTGAGTGACCCCTTGCTCAAGCCAATGACTTCAGGCTCAAGCTGGTGAGCCTTGCTCAAATCAGATGAGCCCGGGCTCTAGCTACCGACCTCAGGGTTTCAAACTGGGGTCCTCTGTGTCCCAGTCCAATGCTCTATCCACTGTGCCACTGCCTGGTCAGGCTAAGATAACTTTAAGATAAAAAATATTTGTAGCCATTTTACAAAATGCATAATTCTTTCATTTCTTGGAATCTCACAAATGACTTTGTTTCTTTAAGAAACTGCTAGGCACCTATATTATTTGCTGTCTTGTTTTGATAATTTTTCTAGATATATGCACAATATTCTATGTGTTGTGAATCTTCTAAGAATTATATATGATGCTGATGATCAGATTTGTAGGCACCAGGAAGTAAAATATGCATTCTGTCCTAGGGAATGCATTTTGGTGGAGGCAGAAAATATCAGGAATTTCAATAGAGTCATATGTGCTAGTGTTTCACCCATCATAGTCAAACATTATTTTTTGTGCATTAAAATTTATGGAAAGAGAACCTTCCTACATTTCCTCATGCACACCATTTTTAGGTAATGTAGAAGTCTTGCAACACATTCTGTGAAAGATAGATGAAGGATAAGGGTTATCCCAAAATTTTGGAAAGCGTTGGCAAATTTGTTTCCCTGTCTGCTCAAAATTATATTCAATGTCTTAAATATGGAATAATGTTTTGGGCAGGAAATCAAGTAAAAATGTGAAACTAAGTGTCCTTTTTTTTTTTTTTTTGTCCTGGGCCTATTTCCTTAATAATGTTGTGGAAAGGAAACCTATGTAACTATCAAAAAATACACATTTTATGATAATCAATATTACATCTAGTTTGACTGATGTAATTCTCAACACTTTAACACATCATATATGGGTAATTATTTCTTTACTGATGTAATTCTCAACACTTTAATACATCATATATGGGTAATTATTTCTTGGCCAAGTATTTGGAATGTGTCAGGTCAGGTTACTACTGCTTACTGGAGCTTCCCAGCACATGTCCCCTTCCTTCTGGCTGTAACGGGGCTTGTGGATTATTAGAGCAAAGCTTCTCAGTGATCAGCAACAACATACTAGGCTCCCTAGTGCAGAAAAATCCATTAGAAAGTTGTGATAGTTGGATGCAGGTCAGCAGTAGCAATTCATCATAAGAACCCCCAGTCAACAAAGTTTGCCCACGTTCACCAAATTGAGTTGCTTATTGAGCTTGGCTCTCCCCAGCTACGGTGTTGTGTGGAGACTGGGAATGAAGTACAAAGGGAGTCATACTGGACTTGGCCTTTCTCTACCTAGTTTCTACCCTGACCTCTGCCATTACTGACATACTGATTCCACAGCATAAAACTAGATTCTTGATTATTGGCAATAAAATATTTTATTTTTAGCTCTTGGCTATTACATTTTATCAACTTTTGCATGTTGTATATTTATTTTTACCTTCTGTCATTTAGAAGAAATTGTGAAATTAAAATTTAAACCTTTTTGAGGTATAAATAGAGACTTTGAAATTCCTCTCCTGAATGTTTTTGTGTGCATGTTGTCACAATCACTTATGAGATATGTATGTATAATTACCAAACAGTATGAGTATGGATTATTTTTTGTATCTAATTCTATCCCTGTAAGAGATACATCATTTACTACATTTTTTGGTCTAGCAAATGTTTATACTTGTATATGCCTTTAAAAATTTCCAGGGACAGTATACAGTTCTTCATAAAGAACACATCCAGTCATTTAGAACTGATACTATTGACCTAGAAAACGTTTCTTTCTTTTTGGGTTATTTTTTTTCTGCTTTGGATCTCAGGTGTGGAAATAGATTAGCACTGAGCCATACCTGTTCTTGCAGACATACAATTGATTATGATGGACAGCACTGATTTCTGAAAGGTTTTGCTGCTGGCTAATGTGTAGTATTAACTGTAGAACAGAGTGAGGTTAATCTTCTTATAAAGAAGTTCCTGTGTATGCTTGACCAGGCGGTGGCACAGTGCATAGAGTGTCGGCCTGGAACACTGAGGACCCAGATTCGAAACCCCAAGGTCTCCAGCTTGAGCACGGGCTCATCAGCTTGAGCACAGGGTTGAGTGTGGGATCATAAACCTGATCCCATGGTCACTGGCTTGAAGCCCAAGGTCGCTGGCTTGAACAAGGGGTCACTTGCTCTGTTGGAGCCCCTGTGTAAAGGCACATAAGAGAAAACAATCAATGAACAACTAAAGTAATGCAATGAAGAATTGATGCTTCTTATCTCTCTCTCTCTCTCTCTCTCTCTCTCTGGAAAAAAGAAATCTTGTGTATACTTTGCTCCTTTTGAAACATAAGAATTATATACACTGTGTCCGTAAAGTCATGGTGCACTTTTGACCGGTCAACCAGTCAACTTAAAATCATCTCTCCCCCTTTCTACAAGTTATCATTTAAATAATAGAAAAAAAAATGGCCAAATCAAAACTCTATGCTATAAAATGAAGGATCAAATGTGGTTCAACTTCATTCCTTGTGGATAGTCACACAAAAGGGATCCTTTTCAAATAAGAGCAGAAAACAAGTGAACTGCATGAATCTCTAATCAGCAGTGTGGAACCTCTTCATCTGTCACACTTTAAACCTATTTTGTGCCTTGTTCTTCAAATATATTATAAATAAGCTTAGAAAGTAAAATTGATATGCACCTGAAAAAATATCAGTTATATTCTTCTATTCACATCTAATCACCATTATTGGTGAAATATTTCATGTAAATTAAGTCTTTTCTTGAGCAGTTTTTTACACTCTGTCACTTATCTGCTGCCTGGTCCTTTGTCTCTTAGGGGCAAAGGTCTGTGAAGAAATGTGGAGATAAAGCCCAGGCCTCAAGGAATGTGTGGAAGACCCCCCAACTTCCCAAGTCCTATGTAGATGTTTACAATTCCTGAGTGTCCACATTGCCCCCTTTCCTTGGGAAGCTTTCTGAGGATGAGGATCCCTGTATGTTCTCAAATCCATGTCCAAGTTTATATTCAGTAAATATCTCTCAGCTGACAATTGTCATCAACTTTCATTTTTCAAGTTATAAAAACTTGAAAGCAAATACTAATCAAATAAAAAAAATTTATTGCCATATGTCACTTTGTCCCCTGCTGACAACGGCAAAAAGAAGAACTTCTAAGCAGAAGGGAAGCAGAAACTGCTAGTAAGCTTGAGGGGAAGAACTGTTGAGTCACCGTAAGGCAAATGATTTCTAGGCCAAAAGTTTCAGTAAACACTCAGCTCTGGAGCAATCTTGTGAGTTCTATGGCATGTAATTACTATAAATCATCTATGACTGTTAAAAATTAAAATATTTTGCATATTCTTACATTTTTGTTTAGCTTCAGTATAATAGGACAAAGGTTGAGCTTTAGTATAATAAATAGGAATTATTTTTTGAAGAAATTAAGGAGAGTAAGGGAAAAGATGGAATGGATGTATTTTAAATACTAACCGCATACCAGACTCAGTGGACCTCAGGATGCCTAGCCTTGTCTAATTAAATAATGTTCATAATGATTGATCAAAGTATGTACTGTCATCTCCTTCTTAAAGATGAGGTAAAGTAACTGGTCCAAAGCAATCTCAGCAGCAAGGGGGAAACTGGAATATAAGCCCAGGGCTGTCTGTCTGATTCTGGAATTTAGGCCCTTGTCAGTGGTGCTTCTCTGTGGCAACCTGGTTAATTACACTGAACATCAGTTGGAATAGAAGAGAAGTATCTTTACCAGGTGGTGGTGCAATAGGTAGAGTGTTGGCCTGGGATGCTGAGGACCAGGTTCGAGACCCTGAGGTCGTTGGTTTGAGCGCAGGCTCACCACTTGAGCATGGGATCATAGACATGACCCCATGGTCGCTGGCTTGAGCAAGGGGTCACTCACTCTGCTGTAACTCCCTGGTCAAGGAACATATGAGAAAGCAATCAATGAACAACTAAGAAACTGCAACAAAGAATTGATGCTTCTCCTCTCTCTCCCTTTCTGTCCATCTGTCCCTGTCTGTCTGACTCAATAACTACACGACAGTGAGAGAAAGAGAAAATGAAGGATGATGGGAGGGGAAGGAAGGAGAGGAGGAGAAAAGGGAGGGAAGAAAGACTAGCAGGAAGGAGGAAAGAATTAAGGAAGAGGGAGGAAAGGAGGAAGGGAGGGAGGGAGGGAGGCAGCAACAAGGGAGGAAGGAATAAACAAGAAAGGAAAATCACCTATGAACTGTTACCAGTTACTCTCTCAGTTCATTTCTTTTCTCTCTGTGGATTTCTTTTAATTTGGTAAAGGCCAGTCTGCTTTTAATAAAGAAATAAATACCTTCACATGGTCTATCTAGCTCTTTGGCATTACTTTTTAATGCATTTTATATGAATTTTTATTTCAGGAAATGTAACATCATTAACTAAAAACGGGCCCCCATTGAAGTGTTTAGCGTGGGGCTGATAAGTCTAATTTTACTGTAGCTTTTGTAGCTTTTTTTATTGTTTCTTGTCTAAAAAAGTAAAAATTATTTTAATATGTTGGTTGGGTCCAGTGCAGAATATTTTTATGAGAAACATAAACATGTGTGACACAGCTGGTATAAACACAAATGGCCCCCTAACTAGTTTCCCATGTTTATTTTGGAAGACATACGGCTTTTGAATTTTCATATATCAATTCTTTCCAGAAATATCTAATTCAGAGCCATATTAAGAGTTGTGAGACGGAAGCATAATTAATACATATCCAATATATTTTTATTTATGGTTGTGTGGCAATTACATACCCAACCTGTTATAAACGAGGTGTGTAACCCTTGGAAAATGATATAACCACTCTGTGCTTTGCTTTCTATATCTGGAAAATGAACCTAATAACAGAACCTCCTTATTTATAGTTTTGGAAGATGCAGGTTGTAACAATTTTATTATAGTTGATTAAAATATTACAAATCTATTCATGCAAGCAACAATATTTGTGAACTTTTAATATTAATCAAGCTGACATTTTGTTTAAGGACTAACTAATATGTCTTATTTAAAATTGAAATTAGAGAGCACTTTTTATGGTATCTCTCGATATAGTGTATAATTGTCCCTTGGTATCCATGGAGGATGGGTCCCAGGACCCCTCAGACCTAGAATCCATGGATGCTAAAGTCCCTTAGTCAACCTTCCATATCAATGGGTGTCACAACCCCAGATATGGAGGGCTGACTGTACAAATTTTTAAGACATCTCATGATTACTGTTCAAAATCAATAATGCATCTATGTATCTATCAATCATAATAACATTCTGTAAGAAATGTATTTCAAACAAATATCTTGAATTCTATCCAAGAAAACAGAGATTCCAACATAATTCAGTCATTGCTGAGTTCTGGACATGGTGATTCTTTATCAACCACTGTACACAAGAATCAACTCAAAATGGATTCAAGACTTAACGTTAGACTCAAAACCATAAAAATTCTAAAAGAAAATATTGGCAGTTAAATCTCTGAGATTTTTCTTAGCAATATTTTTTTTTCTGGTATATCCCCTTGGGCAAGAGAAACAAAAGAAAAAAAATAAACAAATGGGACTACATCAAACTAGAAAGTTTTTGCACAGCAAAGGGATTCATCAACAAAACAAAACAAATAACCCCACTGAATGAATGATACTTCTGATGGGGGTTAATATCCAAAATTTATAAATAACTTATAATGCTTGACACCAAAACAACAGATAATCCAATTAAAAAATGGGCAAAGGACCTGAATAGACACTTCTCCAAAGAGAACATACAACCGGCCAACAGCCATATAAAAAGATGTTCAATGTTACTAATTTCAGAAAAATGCAAATTAAAACCCCAATGAGATATCACCTCACATCTATCAGATGGCTGTCATCAATAAATCAATGAACAACAAGTATTTGTGAGGATATGGAGAGAAGGGAATCATCATCCACTGCTGGGGAGAATGTGGATTGGTGCAGCCAACCAATATTTAAATATCTCAATATTAGAGCAATTGTAAACTTCATGTCTTGGTGTATTTTTCTTTTTTTCATACTGTTTCCTCTGCAAGAAATATCATTGGATGACGAGTGAAATGCTTTTAAACCTCCTGGGTACCTGAGAAATATATCACTGTGTCTAGCAAGTGGGAAATTGTTCTCCTTTTCTTGTAAGTATAAAACACAGCCCTGGTTGGTGGCTCAGTAGATAGAGCCCCAGCCCAGTGTCTGGGCATCCAGGGTTCAATCCCTGGTCAGGGCACACAGAAGAAGTGACCATCAATTTCTTTCCCCTTTTCTCTCTCTCTTCTCTCCCTCTTCTCCTTCAGCCTGTGGCTCGATTGGTTTGAGTTTGGCCCCAGGTGCTGAGGATAGCTGGGTTAGTCTGAGCACATCAGCCTCCAGCACTAAAAATAGCTCAGTACTCGAACATCAACCCCAGAAAGAGTTGCCAGGGGGATCCTGGTTTGGGCCCATGGAGGAGTCTGCTTCACTGTCTCCCCTCCTCTCATCTAAAAAAGAAAGGAGAAAAGGACAAAAGAAAGAGAGAGAGAGAGAAGGAAGAAAGGAAGGAAGGAAGGAAGGAAGGAAGGAAGGAAAAAAGAAAGAAAGAAAGAAAGAAAGAAGGGAAGAAAGAAAGAAAGAAAGAAGGAAAGAAAAGACAGGCATGAGTTGAAAACAGGTGTCTCCTGCCATACGATAGTCACTCATATGAAATTGTAATGAATCAGTTTAAGAATCATCACACATGATCCCATGCAGTTTACCTGACTGCGATAGAACCCTTACTGTTGGGTATTTCTTGAAAATGATTTTTAAAAATAGTATTTTAAAATTATTATGTAAAAAAAGTTTAAGTTAGTTTGGAAATAATTAAATACTAAGACACATCTCTGTTAATCAACACATTAGCTTTAAAAGTCACTAAGAAAACATTGAGGAGGATGTATTTTAGAAACTCCTGGTTTATGATTTGATGGTAGAATTCTGTTCCTACCATGAGGGGCAGATTTAATTCTTCCTTTTCCAATGTGTGGTAAAGAAATATGTATGTGATTCTGAAAATCTGGGGCCAGTAATAGTAGCTATAAGCAGGGCAGAGTGCACCAAGGTGTAACTCATAGGGAAAGTGACTACAGGTCAAGAACACATGAAGAACAGAGTGTAGAAAATGCTCCATGTAATTCTGGATTTTTGTCATGTAATCCATGTGGTTGTATTAAAATGATTAAGGATATTACTATCCTATTGGTTTGAAATACTAAAATGAATACTAAGCTCTGTCTTCCCCTGAAGGGCTGCTTAGTTTGTTATTTTTCACGTTTCTAAAGTCTAACTTCTATTTTCTGGGTTTTTTAAATTAAAATTAGATAAATGGTGAGCTTACCCAATCAAAGTGATAATATAGAATCTAGTGTTCTTTAAAAGAAAAACAACGAAACAGATGCATTCTGATCGAAAAGGGAAATAGTATCTCTTAGTTACCGTGCATGAATAATGGAGAAAACCAAATTAAGAGCCTCAGAATTCTTGAAAGAAAATCAAATTTGCTGGCACATTAAAAGTCTATCTCCGTTTCACTGTTAATATTTTCCCAGAGAAATGTCCTTCTAAAAATCCAGGAAAAATCATTCACGTGTTGGGGAAAAAAATACAATAGGCCATCAGCTGACACCTGTAACCAGCCCTGAGGTCTGATAATCTACTCATATGAAAACACAAGTCAGTTTAGTGATCATCACAGTCCCTTGCAGTTGGCCCAATGGCAATGGAAGCCTTTTTGTCTGGACTGTGTCAGGAAGAAAGCTGGACATCATCTGGGCCACATCTGATATTATTCCAGGATTCTGGAATTCCCACAAACCTCATTCATTGGGCAGATAGTAAAGTGACATGAACTTTGAGAAGTCGTACGATAAACAGAAAGACAACCGCAAATCAGTTCTGTGCTCTCAAGGTGGTGTCTTTGATTCCAACGTGTCTCACAGAACAGTGCAATTATTGTTAGCTTCTTTATCCCTCCAAAATGCTGTGAATAATTTAAAATACTAAATGTTTACTAATGACCCTGCAGACCATCAAAGTAATGCATTTAATTTTACTTCTTATTATAGTAATCGAAGGGCACTTCTCCCTCACTACCTTGGACCAGAGCTGAGCAATAATCTTTCAAGCACAGTCATTACAAAGCCAACTATAAGCTGCTGTGTTGAGTTTAAAAGTCATTGCCACTGAGCTATTATTCATTTCAAATCCGAAGAATCTGAACACACTTAAATTCATGTTGACAATAGAAATGCAAGGAAGGCTATGAAGCAAACAAAGTTAGTTTCCTATTAAAGGCTTAATGATATAGACACATGAAAAAACTGTCTTCTGGTACTATTCGGAAGAAGGTACCAGAAACATTCCTTTCTGTGCTATTGTGATAGAACTTCAGCAAGATGTGGGGCATAAATTCATCTTCAGATAATAATCCTCCCATCATTTGAATTTATTGCACATATACGTTAAGACATAAAGAGCTATGTTACGTTTGATGCTCTCTGACATGCTTTGCTTGACCTTACTCCAACTATCATTCTTCACTTTATTCACTGCCAAACTTTTTACAGAGTGTGTGTATATACATAAATTCTCCCTATTTGTTCCTTTCTTACTCCCCCAAATAGCTTCTTTCCTCACCATTCCAGGAAATTGTTTGCTCTGAGATCTCTAATGTCCTAACTGACATATCCTTATACTTCTCCACTTTCCAACAGCATTTGCTCCCCCTGATCATTCCTTTTTATGTTTTATTTTATTTTTTGTATTTTTCCGAAGTGAGAAATGGGAGGCGGCAGACACACTCCTGCATGTGCCTGACCAGGATCCACCCAGCATGCCCACCAGGGGGCGATGCTGCCCTGTGGCCAGAGCCATTCTAGCGCCTGATGCAGAGGCCATGGAGCCATCCTCAGCACCCGGGCCAACTTTACTCCCATGGAGCCTTGGCTGCTGGAGGAGAAGAGAGAGACAGAGATAATAAAGAGAAAAGAGAGGGGGATGGGTAGAGAAGAAGATGGGCACTTCTCCTGTGTGCCCTGGCTGGGAATCAAATCCAGGACTTCCATACGCTGGGCTGATGCTCTACTACTGAGCCAACTGGACAGGGCTGATCATTCCTTTTTGAAACATCTGTCATTCTTGATTTTCAAAGCATGGTACAGCTTTGTTCTCCTGTTGTATCTCTGACCTTGTTTTCCTGATTTACGAGCTGGTTCCTTCCTTTCTCCTGTCCTCTGAATATAGGATCGCCCATGATTTTCTCCTTGGGCATCCTCATTCTCTTCCTTGGATAATCTATCTCATCTGGCTTCACAGACTCAGTTATCAACCTCATATCACTGACAGCCACCTTTCCCAGCCTGGTCTCTACCTTCCCCTTCTATTTTCAATTCACTTGCCTGTTATCTCTACGACACCATCCACCTGCATCTGTTTTCTTTCTAAGGATTTCAGAAATTCCCATGATAGACATACTGTCAAGAACTTGCATTTTACTTTTGATTGCCCTGGTCTTTTTCAAAACGAGAAAATACGTGCTGAGAAAGTGTGCAGCAGGTTATGTCAGAGTGGTTCTTTCCACAGTTTCTACAAATGCACAAACTAGTGATTTTTCTTTCTTAATCAAATCTGTTTGACAAGACACGTGGGCCGTTAAACATATAAAAAATGTGTCTCCCTCCAGGAGTCATTGCACCTTTCAGATATTTGTCAGTTGCTGGCATGCTCCTCTCCTCTCCTCTCCTGTTAGACATTGTTGGGTCCTTTAATCATAGTTTATAAATTAGTCCTATCATTCTCTTAATGGTTTTTCTTGCTTTTCTCTGAACTCCATCCAATTGGTTTATATATATATATATTTAGTAATGAGCTAACCCAAACTAAATGTAATAGTCCAACTATGATTCCTTTTATAAATAAATGCCAAATGTGATATTATAAAAGCAGTTAGTATTCTGTAAAACACTGTTTAAAAACTCACAGGAAACAAAAGGAAAGAGGGAGAGATAGGGGTGGCTTTTGTGAACGTGGTGTCTCCATGACATATTTATAGAAAGTCCCCTCTGCTTAAATGTTACTTGGTAGACGTTGTTTCTTATTATTATTGTTATTCACATTCTTCGCAGGAAGTGAAAACTTCCTGTTGTTGCTTTGACCCTATCTCCATGGGCAGGGTCCTGCTGGCACTGAACTAATTCCTTAAGTGCTTCGTACCCACCTGTCCTGACTCATCAAGTATAATTTGAATGTGTCAGGGGCCACTCACCTCAAGTCCACTGGCTGTTTCTCATGCCCCTGCTCTCACCATTCTTCTGAAGAGCGGATAAACCATAGCCCATGGTCTGGCTGCCTCGCCACCCAAACCTACTGTCATCAAGAACTCTGCCCGGCTCCTGCCTCGCTTTGCTGGTTCACTCTGGTGCTCGCACCAGCCTTACTCTCTCTCTGTTCCTATCCAAAATAGGATAATCAGTCATTCATATTTTATTTTAACATCAAAATTAAAGGTAACTTATCCTCAATGTTAGGACTTCCTTGAGATCTTCATAGTTGAATCCAAGAAACAAAAAGGTTATTGCAGTACAACTTTGATGGTGCTTAGCTGAGGCAGAGGGCAAGAGCAGCTGAGAATACCAGACTGGAGCCACACTGCCTGCTCCACTTCCCTGTGCAATTTCTGTTTGTGTAGTAACTGTTCTGTGCCTCAGTTTTCACAACTATAAAATGGGGATATTAATAATAATATCTGGTTCACAGGAGTATGATTAAAGGAATTTCAACATGTAAAACACTATTATTTTGTGAGTGAATAGTTACAAGCGCCTCTGAGAACCGCCTGTCATTGAGTTAAATGGCAAGGGAGGATATCAAGTCTCTGCCAGTCCCCCAGTAAAAATGGTCTTTGCCTCAGGACATTAATTTCTAGCTGGATATTCAAGATATGTACACATACAAAGAAAGCTGGTACTCATAGGCCAGTATATATATTTTGCCCAGACCTAGATGCATTTGTATAAAGTTTAAAATTATCAATTACTAGAACGTGCAAATCCTTCAGTACTAAAGCCAGATTCTTCTTAGTTTGATGGGCAGAGTCTGCTGGGCGTGCCCACACAATGAGTACTCAATAACATGCATTTACTCCAGGTTATGAAAGATTACATTCTTTTTGGGATCTGCCTTTGAGAAGAATAAGATATAACATAAAACCTCAAAATATATAGGTATTTGGACTTATCTATCTATCTATCTATCTATCTATCTATCTATCATCTATCTATCTATCTATCTATCTATCTATCTATCTATCTATCTATTTATCATTGACCCATTCATGACAGGTCTTTCTTATATTTTAAACAGACAGGTACATAAATCAAAATTTTAAAAGGATTTATATCATATTTGTTAAAATATTTTATTGACACCAACACCACTCTACCTTCCTATGAGAAATCAGTTTTCTATAATCTTTAAGTTTCATAGAAGATTTATTAACTATATTAAAATAAAGGAAAAACAATCTCTCACATAGTTTCAACCTTAAATAGAGAAAAAAATTAAGAGTATTTTAGTCTGGGCAGAATTGATAACACTGAGATAAAAGAAAAATATCCTTGGCTTTCAATCCTTGTCTGCCATTGTGAATTAAATACTAGAATGAAGTCACTAGTTATTCGTAAATCTGTACATATATGTCTCTAAACAGTCAACCTATAAGATACTGATTGCTCCCCTCCAGTACAAACCCTCCTGTGGCACACTAATCACTTTCTTCAATATACAGAGCTGATGGGGGCTCATAGTGGGATGTGGTCTGCGAGTTACCAGCTGTTTGACCTTGACAGTCATTTAATTTTCCTTCCCTGAAGTTCTATTTTGCCATTGTATTTTATATAGCTTTTACTGCAAGCTACCCACCTCAAAGTCTTCGTTTTTCAGAGAAGGGTATAAATAAATAAATTTGAAAAAGAAAAAAGGATTCAAACCTAGACTTCCTGATTCCAAATTCCAATGTCAGGATGATAGTTGAAAATATATCATTGCCCTTTAAAATTAATTTAATAATAAATATTTATTAATTTTATAATGATCGCATTTTAACTTAGGAATGATAAATAGAGTTACCCCAATTCTAAGGCATTGTGAGATTTAGAAACAGTTAGAAACACCATTTTGTTCACTGAGGTAAGAATACACAGGGTATGTTTTTGGAATAGTAGGAAAAGTTTAGAAAGAAAATATTCAAAATTTCTCAAATAAGTTCATAACATTTTATTGTATTGAATGAGATTTACAAAGAGAGCCCAAATAGGTTATATTATATTTAACAACCTGTGTAGGTTGTAGAAACACAGTACTGTGAGGGCAGGCTCAAGAAATATTGTGGATGGATATAACAACACTGTATAATCTAAAAAGTTTTCTTCCAATGAAGTCTACCACCATGGGAATAATAGCAGATTTTGGAATTTGGTATGATACTAATAAAGATACAGCTATTTTTAGTCCAGAAAAATTTACTAGCCAATGGACACATATGTGATCAGAAACTAAGTGTATGGATTTCTCTAAATTTATATATTACATGTTTATTTTGATAAAGTATTTCTTCTACCAATTAAAACTCAGTTTATTAAAAAATTATCAAGATGCAGTAAAGAAAACCAGACATTAAATTTAAATAATTTTAATGTTTTGGCATAGTAGTTTTTCTAAGTTTAAATGATAGGGGAGATTAACATTTATTGAATATATTAGAAATTATTTAACCACCATTTTACAACTCATTTAACAATGACACAAATCTTCCTTGGTTATGTGTCAATACTAGATTGAGAAACATAAACATCTCATCTTTGGAATTTTAATGAAGGATGGAAACTCATTTCTTCCTATACTTTGCATTTCTCCATCATAGCACTTATGACAATTATAATTAATTTATTTATATATTTATTTATTGAACATTTTTCCCCCCACTAGACTCTGAGCTCCATGAGGACAAGGATTGTGCCTATTTTAATCTGCATTGTAACTGGTACTTTGTAAAATAATAACAAGTATTAACTTTTTTTTTCTCAAAAAAAGTTTGATTTTAGAGGGGTGGGGAACAGACATTAATTTGTTTTTCTATTTATTTATGTACTCATTGCTTGATTTTTGTATGTGTTCTGACCAGGGATGGAACTGACAATCTTGGCTTATTTGGACAATGCTTGAATCAACTGAGCTACCCAGCCAGGCAAGAAGTATTAACTTTTATTGAGTGCTTATTATTTGTCAGGTTCTGTTTTAAACAATTTTTAAAAATGTATTATTGTAAAGTTCAATTTCATTAAACTTGTTGAGTTAATAAGTACACAAATTTGTAACGAATCAAAGACTCTAAATTTATATAGAGAAACACAAAACACTTTTTGCCAAGCAGAATGGGGCCTGGGGTGAGAGTACCAGTATAGGCCAGCTACTCCATCCACATAAATGATGAACCAAGGCCCAGAGAGGTATAGCCAACTGCCTAAGTCACAGAGGAATACGAAGAACATGGGTTTTCTGAGGATGTGTCTATGCTCCTGAGTACAGGGCGCCTCATCTACTTTGATGCTTTGAGTTAATCACTCTGAAACTAGGACTACTTCTTATATGGATTTATTCTTCATTACTCACACACTCAGTCAAAAAACGTCCACTGGACATCTACCTTGCACCACCATGCATTGTGCCCCTACAGGGGTTCCAAAACAAGAAAGGAATATGGTGAGGGAGATACACCTGTGCACAAGAGTGGCATTAAAGTGTGGTTGGCACACAAGAGGGAGATGTAAGGTATGGTGGGACGGGGGCGGGGGCAAAGGCGGAAGTGATTTACTACCACAGATGCTGAAAACAATTATTTGGTTCAGTGGGATCATCTATATTGGGGAAAAGAAATGCAAACACAATTCCTTTAGTGTGGTGAGGGAATGGAGTCAATGTTGGACATTAACTCCGAATCAGATCTATCCAGGCCTGAGAGGGGGCACACATCAGCACGGTTATCCTGATCGTAGAGGGAAAGCATTTGCTTCAACTGAAGCCATTTCTCTCTGGACGCATTTGTCACAGATCAATTTCAAAAGTGCAACCAAGTTGTGTTTTTCTAAAGTTAATTTTAGTTCGTCTTTCTTTACAGAACTTTATTTTTTTATACAACCACTTTAGTGCTTTCTTAGAAATTAGATTTAAGTGAATTTAACTTATCAGTAAAAGTTATAGGCAGCTTGTAAATTTGTTGGACACACATATTTATAGATTAGAAGACCTGAAATAAATTTAATATTGAAATTTGTGTGCATTTTATTTATACATGTATTTTAAAATTTTTATCAATTACATTTTATATTTTGAAATACATAATTTTAAATTTGTTTCACCAGAACATTTTGCAAGTATGTGCACATCTATTTATGTTGTATTTAATATTAATTTTCACTATCACCATTTGTGAATTTGGAAAAGAAAAAGATCAAGTTGGCATTTTCAACTTCAGTTTGATGTTCACTTTTCTAATGACTGTAGCATTTGTAGAGTTTGCCATATTGAAGTCTCTAGATGTACAAGTAGGCTTGTTTCTGAAAAATAATGTAAGAATATGTTTGGCAAAGAAAATCATGTATTAAATGTGTTAGTTAAGAGAATACAGAATTTAACCTGACCAGGAGGTGGCGCAGTGGATAGAGCATCAGACTGAGATGTGGAGGACCCAGGTTCAAAACCCCAAGGTCACCAGCTTGAGCGCAGGCTCATCTGGTTTGAACAAGGCTCACCAGCTTGAGCCCAATGTGTCTGGCTTGAGAAGAGGGTCACTCGGTCTGCTGTGCCCTCCACCCCAGTCAAGGCACATATGAGGAAGCAATCAATGAGAAACTAAGGTGCCACAATGAAGAGTTGATGCCTCTCATCTCTCTCCTTTCCTGTCTGTCCCTCTCTCTGTCTCTGTCACAAACAAAAGAGAGAGAGAGAGAGAGAGAGAGAGAGAGAGAGAAAGAGAAAGAGAGAGAGAGAGAGAAAGAGAGAATACAGAATTTTGATCTTGGGGGAAGACTGTTTTTGAAAAATTAATATCTTGGCCCTGGACAGTTGCTCAGTGGATAGAGCATAAGCCAGGCATATGGATGTCCTGGGTTTGATTCCTGATCAAAGCACACAGAAGAGGTGACCATCTGCTTCTCTCCCCTCCTTCACCCACTTCTCTCCTTATTCCCCTGCCATAGACAGTGGCTCGACTGGTTTGAGCATGGTCCTTGGCACTGAGGATAGCTCCATTGGAGAGCATCAGCCTCAGGTGCTAAAAATAGCTCAGTACTCGAGCATCTGTCCCAGATGGGGTTGCAAGGTGGATCCTGGTTGGGGTGCATACGGGAGTCTGCTTCACTTTCTCCCCTCCCCTCATTTAAATATATGTATATATTAACAGCTCACTAAGTCTTTAAGAATTGTAAATTCTAAAAATTGATTTCAGATTTTTAAGAAAGACTTTGCTAAGAAAGTCTTATTTAAAAATATATATTGATTGATTTTTGAGTGAGAGGAAGAGAGAGAGACAGACAGACAGAAACACTGATTTGTTCCTGTATGTGCCCTGACCAGGGATCAAACCTGCAACCTTTGCATATCAGGATGATGCTCTAACCAACCAAGCTATCTGGCCAGGGCTGACTTCAGATTTTTATAAGTTGAAAGTTTTATTGTCTGATGGATAAAGAGATCAGTTGACACATAACTTTTATTAAAGCATCTCTCTGGATATATTGAAACTCTGACCGGGAATAAACACTCATGTTGTTATGGTGTCTAAGAAGCATTCTAGCAGTGAATTATCCTGCACACATGGAGAAGCGAGTCCAGTAAGGACCTCTGGATCTGAGCTCAGCTCTTACCAGCTTAAAAGCAATAGACTCTTGAGATGAACTAAAACTAATGGGTTCTGGTAAGTTCTTTCACACCTTAAAATCCACACAAAATGACTGAACTTTTATAGCAGATCTCAAACATGTTTAAGGCACCTGCTTCAAACCGTTATAGGATGTTTGTTGATCAGGCATCTATTATCTTCAGTAGGTTCCCAATCAGACATGATGCTGTAATTACTTTCAACAATCCCATAATCTTAAGCACAATTCCTCCTCTGGCTAGAATAGGATGATTATAAACTAAACTAAACAGATTGAAACTAGTGGAGGGTGATGGGGACAATCTTGGTTGCATTCCAAACAACTCCTTTTCCCACAATGATACGAATCCCATTGGCGGCCCCTGTTCTGTGGGTCCCTCCCTTTCCTTGCAGGGCCGGGGACGTCCTCTTGCACTCTTCTGCCATCATCTGTGATTTCATGGCCTCTGAGTTAATCCTCCTTTCTTTCTTATTAGTGAGTGTAACCAGGCCGACTTCAAACAAACTGCAATAGGTCACATGGTTTAATGGGCATTGAGATAATCATCTAAATTACATTTCTAGGCCTGATGGGCGAGACAGACTTAAAGGGTGACTTTACCAGCTTACTCACTGCTAATCAGCAAGGTTGGTAGTTCTCAGAAGGCAGCTTGCTTTTTTGCCTTCTTCCCTGAGGGGCTGGGTCACACTGACTGATTAGTGAAGGCAGCTGCATTAACTTTCTTCTCCCACAAAATGTGTCATGTCCTGAAAGGACATGAAAGTCAAGTGTGGCCACAGCTCAAACACCAGACGCCCCTTTTCATCTCTGAGAATGACCTGCCTTCTCCTTGCAGAGCACGATCCGCAGCACAACAGTTGTTGCTGGTTTTCAGGATCTGTTAACGCTCAGGAATTTTTACATTACAGAACTTTCTTCTACATTTATTTCTTGGAGCACCTAAGAGAACGTTATAGCGTAGTGTGTGTGTGTGTGTGTGTGTGTGTGTGTGTGTGTGTGTGTGTGTGTAATCACCATGTGATTCTTAACTTTAAAAGTAAGAAAGAACATGAAATAACTCTGAAGATAAAAGGAACCAAAATAATTTCACCTCTTAAAATTCAAAGACAAATGTCCTTTGGAACTGGCCAAGGGAATATCAGCATGAGTTGTGTCTACAGTACAGGCTCATCCAATTAGGCTACATGTTTCAGTTTATTAGCAAAGAAAACAGCAGCTTTTCCTCTGTTAGAGTGTGCTGTTGAAATGAAAGTGCATCTGAAACCTTGAAAATGACCAAATGGAAATCATTTAAATTAATCAATATGCCTAACATATAAATATATGTCATACAGTATTTCTTGCCTCCATATCACCCTATAACTTACAAAAAGGCTTGTATATCCATTATCATTTTATTCTTAATAAAAATGCAGTAAAGTAGGTTGGGGAAAATATTATCATCTTCATTTTATAGATCATAGTAAATTCCTGAGAAATCCCAGTAAATTCCTGAGAAGTGGCACCTCAGTGTCATTGAGGTGACAAGTGACAGAGCCAGCACAGAAATTCAGATTTACTGACGCCATACTAAATTCTGTGGGTAACTGAATAACATTTTGCAAAATGTGGTCATCTGGTAGAATGAACTAGCTATTTTTAAAAAAGAAAAAACCATTCACTCAAAGAGTTCCTATTGGCAGAACTGGTAAGTAAATTATTTTCACTAAATTAGCATATAAAGTAAAAAAAAATCAGATATACTGAATTAATTTACTAAGAAGGATGTTGATTGGTCAAAATAGCCACATATGTTATAATATTTCTAAAACCCTGGATGACTCTTAATAGCATGGAGTTTATAAAAGCCACAAATACATGAAATGGTATTTGGGTTTAATGCAGAAGAGACCAGGCAGATATTTAACACACAAATGATTTAAGTTAAAGCTAAAATCAAAAGAAATGTGTAATTTTTTATAAATCCCAACCTTAAAATATCTAAGACCTTTTCTGAATTGTAAGAATAAAGAGAAAGAAGAAAGAGAAAAACAATTATTTAGAAATTTTAGACTCAGTGGTGGTTAATCACACAGAGAACTGAAGTAGGAAGGGGATGTATTGTGAACTCTGTGTGAGGTCTCTAGAGACTGGGGATAGAAAGAAAGAGAAAATTACAGTGTGCAGGAGATTAATTTCTAAGAAAAGGACTTTTTAATGATGTATGGATTGCTCAAATGATTATTAAACATCGCTGTTTTGTAACTGAATAATAGAAGTAGGGTGAAGATTGTTTTAATATATTCATACAATAATATGTCATCAAACAAGAGTCTGGTCCATTAATGAGCACAGCATTAATGTTTGTTACTGGTTCATTTAAAAGTTTCAAAGTTTTTAGGTTCAACAAAAAGAAGTCAAACAAAAACAGATACAAACAAACAAAACAAAACAACGGGAAAAACTATTTATTAAATTCTTAAGTGAAGTTTCTTTACAACATATGCTACTTTGCTTAGCGTCTTTTACCTGCTTTGGTGAAGTTTTCCTTTTTTGTTTTATAGCCTTGAATTATGCTTAACAAAGGCAAATAAAACTAAAAAATATAATAACATATTACTAAAAGAGTCATTTTGGTAATTCAATATAATATGTTATATAAGAAAACATAAATGACTTTGACAATTTTGGAAACTTTGAGAAAAATAACTTAGAAAAGCATTGTTCAGAATCAATTTCAGGACAGGTTAGAAGCTGTTAAGAAAATGGAGAAAAATACATTTGTGCCATAAAAAATCTAATAGTCACTAAAGAATTGAAAGTCAAGGTATAGAAAGCACCATAGAAGGGTTTCTTTTGTGACATTACTGAGAAATTAGTCTTTTCACAAGCCATAGGGTTTTTTTGAGAGGAAAAGAGACAGTATTTCCTATCATGTGAATGGAATACAGAAGAACTGTGTTGAAAAGACAATGCACATGAACTGCACTATCCTAAAAGCAGGTGCTTTCTATAAGACAAAGAAAGGGCATGAGTTCCCAAGCATACAGACAATGGTTCTCAGACCAGAGGCTCAGAATCAGCATCGACAGGAAATGAATCAGACTTGCAAGTTCTTGGGCTCCACCCAGTCTTACTAAGTCAGAAACTGAGGCTGGGGCCAGTGATCTGTGTGCTCCAACAAACCTTCGAGGATGTTTTGACACATACTCACATTTGTGAATCACTAGCATCAGGGAGAACAGGACAGGAGAGGACTGAACAAGATGTCAGCCGGCACCACAAGGGCAGCAAGTCCTGTAAAAAACAACAACAACCAAAAAAAAAGGTCCTGCTGTCTCTAGGAGAGGGTCCTGTCAGCCACTAGGAGACACACCAGCCATCAGTAACATTTAAAGAAACAGATCTAGGTGCAAATGAACTAAAGATGTGTACTAGAATGGATAGGAACTAGATGGCAAACTGTGGGTCTAATCCTCCCAATCTGCTCTGGCACGAAGTCCCTTTGAACCTTGGGCCAAGTAGCCCGCAGTGGGACAGGCCCTGTGGCATCTGGGGAAGGAAGGGATCACACGGTCTTATTAGGCCCTCAAAGCAGACTGTGATGTCCTGAGCTTCTGCTCCTTGGCATTCACAAACACACACGCAGTAAAAGGAGAGACCAACAACTAACAGTAAAGCAAGACTAAGATAAATGTTCACTTATATAAAATGTATAGATTAGTGAGGTTTTATAAAGTCATTTGGTCTACTCAAGCCTGCGATGCCTAAATTCTTCCTTTAATTTTGCCACCAGGTAGTCCGATAGGCAATGTTTGGATACTTTGGAGAGAAACTTATTGCCTCTTGAGGGGGCCTGTTTTCTTCTACCTTTGGGGAATGAGGGGTATGAGAACGTGCTTACATTGAACTGGTTGCTGTCTTCCTATTGTTGTGAGGCCCCATTAAACGCCAGAATTAGGACATCTGTCGTTTCTTTCTCTGCCCATTTTGCAATCTCTTTTTATTTAAGAGGGATCCTCTACTCTCAGGCACTCCTGGTACATAGGATGAGGACATATGACCTAGTCTTGGCCGACTGGATGTCTCACACCATGACTTTGAGTATGGAACGAATAACACAGTAAGAAAGGGGCAGTTCACAATTCACTACTGGCCCTGTTGCTCAGCAGCAGCCTACAGAATCTAGAAGAGTTGGAATCTGGAATCCAGAGACGGTAGGAATGATGGTGCCAGGAGTGGCACCCATACCAGATGGTTCTCATGCTCTCACATTATCCATGGCCTCTTCCATTTCCCTTGATTCTTGTTTATATTCTGGTTCTTTAGTCTTCCCTCTATAGCTCAATTCTGTAGGCTACCAGATGTGTTTTGAATAAGTTCCTTTTTTATGTAGGTTTGCCAGACTTGATTTCTATTGCTTGCACCCAAGAACCTTGACTAAGAAAGTAGGTATGATGGAAGGTTGTAGGAAGTCAGGAGGCGGGGAAGAAACAATGAACTTGACATTAAAAATACTGAGTGCTACAGAGGCAAGCTGTCTAAGTAAAAGTGGGTTCTATACATTTAGGAAGTGGAGGGAGTTCACAAGAAGGGTCAAGACTGGAGGGAAGTACTGTACTCCACAGCCATCTTTACATGGAAAGCCCTCAGACTGTAAGAAGCAGTTACAGAAGATGTAACTTATGCGGAATCTGTTCTTTGTTTGCCACCACCCATCTCTTGAAAGAGGATTCCTAATTTCTTTTGGTAACTGATCCCTGTCCATAGTTAGCTATGAGTTCTTCCCCATTCTAGAGATAGATCTCCTTGGCTTAAGTCAATTGATAGAAAACAGTTGGGCACAAAATCTAGTAAGAGATAATGATATTTGTGCAGATTTTTCAAGAACTTGTAAGACTATGATATGAAGATATGAAGTCTAGTATAGTCAGAGCCATAGGTAGACATGTGAGAGGACACACAACTTCCCAAACATTCCCGGGGAGGGGGGAGTGTAAGAAGCAACAACTAGAATGAACAGCAATGCAATGGGGAGGAAACAGGTGACATAATGTAAACACTGAGTCCAACTTCACCTGAAGCCAAAAATATCTCATATTTCCACTTACAACAGCTAGGAAACCCCTTTATTTTAAAATCTAGTCCAGTGGTTCTTAACCTGGGTTCTATCGAACCCTAGGGGTTCGATGAGTCAGTCTCAGGGGTTTGGAGAAGCCTCTGCCGCGGAGGTAAAGACACACTTGTGCAGGTATGTAATTTGGGCAATGCTTTATTCTGGCCCCCAAAAAAGTATTTTATGGATTCAAAACGACAAAAAACAAATTAAATTTAAAATTAAAAAAATTAAGTTATTAAAAAAATGTTAAATTCTTTAAAAAATCCGAATTTATTTTTAATTAGTAAAATAGTGAAAAAATATTTTGGGGGGCTGAAATTGTTTTATGGGCTGAAATATTTTTTTGGGCCAGAATAAAGTAATACCGTAATTTGTTGTGAGTTCATGCACTTTGCTGGTTTTGTTCTTTGAGCAAGGTGATGTTCATGCATGGCTCATTTTGTGCACCAGTAAAAAAACATATACCTATGTCTTGAATTTGGAAAAAAAATCATATTTTATTTATCACTAAAGAAGGATTCGGTGAATGCGCATATGAAACTGGTGGGTTCGGTACCTTAATAAAGGTTAAGAACCACTGATCTAGTCCAAGTTGGGTTTTTAACATTAGCAATATAAATTATATTTCTTCTCCTCAACTCCTAACCTTCGTCTCCCACACACAGCAATTAAGTTTCTTGTTTATAACATGAGTGAACTAGGTATATCAGAAGACACAAACTAATGGCTTTTGAGTTGAATTTGATCACAGAATTTTAATTTCTTTGTTTGGCTTGCAGAAAGTTCATTTTTAAATTATCACCAACATATAAAACTTGGGAGGTCTTCCATCAAAGTCCTTTTTTTTTTTTTTCTTAGCAAGAGAGAGACAGGAAGGGAGAGACAGACAGAAAGACAGGCAGGGAGAGTGATGAGAGGCATCAACTTGTAGTTATAGCACTTTCGCTGTTCATTGATTACTTTCACATATGTGCTTTGACTCCAGCCAAGCCAATGACCCCTTGCTCAAGCCAGTGACCTTTGGGCTCAAGCCAGAAATCATGGGGTCATATTGATGATCCTAGGCTCAAGCTAGTGAGCTTGAGCTCAAGTCAGAAGAGCTAGTGCTGAAGTGGTGACCTCAGGGTTTTGAACCTGGGACCTCAGCATCCCAGGTTAACACTCTATTCACTGTGCTGCCACCAGTCAGTCCAAAATTTTATTTCTTTGATTCATTCTTTAATGAAGAGATCTGACATACTGATGACTACCATTCTGAAATGGCCATAATCACCTTGAACTGAGTAGTTCGTGTTCACTTTTAACAGAGCATACGCTGTCCCTTGCCACAATCCGAACCACTGTCTATGGCCTCACACTCAGCTTAATTCTGTCACTACCCACCTCTGAAAGGATTTGTACTTGTAATGCTTTATAATCAGGGGGATCTGACCCAGGTCTCTTAAATTATTACATTTAAGTATAAAGCAATCAAAATGTGAACAAAAAACTAGTTGTGAAAGTCAGGTCACACTGTGTGTACTAAGATCACAGGAATTTATCTGAGGCGGAACAGGATTTGACTGAAAATATCGAAAGCCCTGAAAATAGGCATATAACTTCATTGCAAAGCAGGCTTCCTCATTTGTCATCAGGAATAAAAATACCTTTGTAGCTTAAAAGCAGCTAATTGACTATCATGAGCTTGAAAACCAGACAGAACTGAATTTACGTCCCAGGCGTCCCATTTGCTGTAATGACAGGACCACCACACAGGGCTGTCATGTATATTACAGTGACAAAAGGGGCTGAGAACAGAACACGATAACAGACCTCTCCATGGCACGAACCTATTCCAATCATGTATTATAGTCTTCTGAATGAGGACTTTCAATTTGTAAGCTATAAATAGGAAGTAATTTTATTTTTTCCTATAGCTGTAACTGTCATGCTCCACTGACCAACCTACCTCCTTTCTAAATGGGGTTGACTCCCTTAATGGTATTAAAGCCCTGTTGCATTACACTTCAGTAATTGCAACTTATCAAAAGTCTCATTTTCTTTTTTCCTTTCTTTTTTTTTTTTTACAGAGATAGAAAGAGAGTCAGAGAGAGGGATAGATAAGGACAGACAGATAGGAACAGAGAGAGATGAGAAGCATCAATCATCAGTTTTTTGTTGTGACACCTTAGTTGTTCATTGACTGCTTTCTCATATGTGCCTTTACTGCGGGCCTTCAGCAGACCAAGTAACCCCTTGCTCGAGCCAGTGACCTTGGGTCCAAGCTGGTGAGTTTTGCTCAAACCAAATGAGCCCATGCTCAAGCTGGGGACCTCGGGGTCTCGAACCTGAGTCCTCCGCATCCCAGTCCGATGCTCTATCAACTGCACCACCGCCTGGGCAGGCAAAAGTCTCATTTTTATTATAAAGACTTAGGCTTATTCACTAACACTTTAATTTCATACTGGATCCAAGGCCTTCCCAGAAAAGGTTAGGTTGTAGCTCCTAGAGCTTATGATGAGTTTACTTCTAAGATGGCTCTAACAGTTCCTGGCCCCTGGTGTATGCATGTTCCTCCAGTTATTTAAGCAAACACTGATCTAGGTGTTGCTAGGAATAAGTTTTTCCAATGGAATGAAGGTCTCAAATCAACTGACCTTAATTTAGGGAGATTAAGTCTGGATCTAGAAATCAGAGATAGGGAAGACAGAGACAAATCCCTAGAGACATTCAAGGTGTAAATGGTTCTCCATTGTTGGTGGAGGAGATGAGTGGGACCGAAGGCAAGGATACAGGCAGCCTCTGAAGGCTGAGAGCAGCCCTCGGCTGGCAGCTAGCAAGGAAAGGAAACTTCAGCCCTACATTTGCAAGGAACTGAATTCTACAATAACCCAAATGAACTGGGAAGCCAATTCTTCCCCAGAGCCTGCAGCCAAAAATTCATCCCAACCAATAAATAATACCTTGATTCCAGCTTTTAGTCCCTGTGCAAAGAACCCCATCACACTATCCCTGGATTTCCTAGCCACTAACTGTGAACTAGTAAATGGATGTTGCTTTAATCTACTAAATTTGTGATAATTTATTACACAGAAATAGAACACTAATGCCAGAAGATTGGAGGGAGTGGGTGGAATCTGGTTTCTCATAGTTTTCCTAGACTCACTTTTTCTTTCTTTTTTTTTTTTCAGAAATGAAGACTCAAATACAAGCAAAAGTTTATTTAAAAAATCAGTGGTAGAAAAGTGAGCCAGTTGGGCTATGTGGGTTAAGGGAACAAGTTGCAGCAGCAAAAGAAGGGTCCTTGGATCTTAGGAGAAAGAAAGCAAGGATATATATGTCTAAGGAAAAGGCTGGGGGTGCATCCGAGATAGCATGCCCGAAAAGGAGGTGGGTGAGAGAGGGAGAGGGAGAGAGAAAGGGAAAGAGAGAAGGAGAAGGAAAAAGAGAGAAAAGAAGAAAGGGAAGGAGATAAATTCACTCTTCTTGATCTGAGCCAGGAGGAAGGGCAGGGGACTGCTGGCCTAGACCACTGTCTATACTTGCTATGGTTGGAGGTGGCCTCAAATATGTCCTGATTAGGAAGCAGGAGCCTGGAGCAATCAGAGGTTCATCCAGCTTTTCTAGCTGATCCTGACTTATAGGCTCAGGAACCTTTTGTGCCACATAAGAGAACCTAGTTCCTTCTACATTCCACAGCTTCAACTCTGGGGACTGTACTGGGACAGACAAACCTACAGCTCCCGCAATATACCCCTAGGGGTATATAAAGATATATGTTCTTTACCTTCATAGCCTGGCGAGCCTCACCAACTGCCTTATTTCACAAAGCTCCTTCTCCTTCCTCATAGTACAAGGCCACTCACACCCTGTAACTGAGCAGACATCCAACAACACACACGAGCACATTTCTCTCCTTTCTGAAGTCATCTCCAAACTCTGAAAGTAATTACCTAAGATAGGAAAAATTATGGACCCTCTAGCTTCCCCAGTTGGGAGTGAAGAGAAGTAGGTAACCTTCCTTGATGAGCAATACATTCCCCGAAGGTGACCTCTCTTTCAGTTCCCTCCCACCACTTGCTGCTGAGCTCATGAAAAGTCTGAGGCTAAGAAGAAGGCCTTTTTTTTAAAAACTAAGACATGAAAAATTTAGAAATTTTGCATTATTTGGTTAACCTCCAGAGACAGGAATTATGCCAACACTATTATTCTCTTCCAAATGTAATAATGCATTTTAAAACTTTTGAAACAGTGTAATCATATGAGTTACAGCATAACTTTTTAAAAAATGAACATATATTTTATTTTGTATTTAGCTTGGAAGTGTCATTTATTTTTACATATATTAATTAAGAATTTTCTAGGCATTATGCTAAGTGTGATGATTAAAGATGTAGGATTTGGCCTGGGAAAACTTACTCCGTGTGTGTGTGTGTGTGTGTGTGTGTGTGTGTGTGTGTACACATCCATGTACACATGTGTAGGTGAAAATAAGAAAAAGGGACAAAGAGAGAAACTTAGAAAGAGAAAGGCAGAGAAACAGAGAGTGCGCCTCTGGGAGAGACTGTTAACTAAGAGCAGTGTCAGGATAAAGATTTGTATGCAACAACGATGCTACCATTTGAAACAATATTGTACTAATGGGTATGAGAACCCAATCTGTCTTAAAATAGCTTTTGAATGAGGTTGTAAGTGCCTCCCAAGCAAAAATTACAAGGAAAATTTATTTTAAAATACATTTAAATTAAACACTTTAAGACAGTGGTTCTTAACCTTTTATGAGGTACCAAACCCACCAGTTTCATATGCACATTCACCGGACCCTTCCTTAGTGATAAATAAAATATGATTTTTTTTTCCAAATTCAAGACATAGGTATATGTGTTTTTACTGGTGCACAAAATGAGCCGTGCATGAACATCACCTTGCTCAAAGAACAAAACCAACAAAGTGCATGAACTCACAACAAATTACGGTATTACTTTATTCTGGCCTCCGCGGCAGAGGCTTCTCCGAACCCCTGAAACCGACTCATGAATCCCTAGGGTTCGATAGAACCCAGGTTAAGAACCACTGCTTTAAGATTTAAATGTGTATTTCCTCATTTTTTTTTTGCCTAATGAACCCATGCACTTCTGTTTTGCTTTTTAAAAACTAAACAAACAAAAACAAACTTATGATTACACCAGAGGCTCTCTTTGATCTCCCCAAATTAGAATTTTATTAAAAGGCGGCCATCACTCTCCACCCACAGATACTCAGGGTGGATTGGAAAAATCTGAGGTTTACGAATCAAAAGGGTAAACTGCATAAATGTCATTTTCTTTCTTTTGTTTAATGTAAAATTTAAAATTGATACCATTTTTTACTATACCTGATAAAAAGTGAAATCTTTATTCTGCGGGTCTGCAAAGCAACTTCGAAGTTGGATGTATCTATCAACATACTTATTAAAGGCATTTTTTCCCTTCAGTTTTGGAGAGAGTCTGAAAACCAATGCCAGTATGGTTTTGATATTTATAATTATTTACGTATGTTTCAGTAACAAAATATATTTGGGGGGGTTGGCACTTTACTTTTAGGACTTGGGACAGCTGGAAATTATTAGTGTTATGGGTAAAGTGTTCTAACTGGATAATGGTCTTAAAAAGAATATAATATCTTAAAATGCTTCCTTCTAACATGGAGCACATATTATTTTAATAAGTTGAGTTATATAAACAAGGATTGGTTATTGTATGGTCAGTTACACATGAAGGTATGCAAGAAAACTGATTCTCAGAAGCAGCAGCATATAGAAAATTACTGTAATTTTTTAATTATTGTTACTGTTATGCAGAGAAAGCTAGTAATCTTTTTAAGGGCTAAGCAGTTAATAGTCCACATAGAACAGTCACAGATTCTAATTAAATATTTAAGGAATGGGACAAGGTTTCCAATCATGGTATAATATAGCAAATACCTTGGAGATGTGTAAAAATTCTTTTCATATTTGCTCATCCAGAAAAGAAAGAAAAAAGATGATTAATAAGGGATAGCGTGGCTCCCAGAACCTGTAGTGTTTCTTCTAAAGAGGTAGGCAATGTCAAGAGCCAAGAGGAAGCAGGGTTCAAAGGAAATTCATCTAATATTTGTGCCCTGATTATGAAAGGGGGTGAGAAGCTGTTCTTCAGCGGCATGTGGCCAGTTGGCAGGGAGGGCTGCAGGCCAGGCAAGGGGTTAGTGTGATCACAGATGGACTCAGCATGGGAAAGAGGATGCCAGAGAGTCCCAGGCACTACATGCTATTTTGGGGGCTTTACACAAATTATTATTTTTTCATTCTGTGCCAGTATTGACATAGACAAATGTATTTGTTGATCAGCTATTGAACATTTGTAGATTAATAAAGTAAGTATCCTTGGAGACATCACTCAAGAAATTTTAAAAATAATGATTTATAACTATCTCTAAGTATGACACCTTCCTTTCATCAAAAACATTTTTATAGTTTTTTATATTGTTATATCAAGTGAGTGTCACTAAGTTTTTACAAAGAAAGGTATGAGATAGCAGAGTATATATATATATTTTTTTAAAAATAGGGTCCTTCTTTTTAGTCAAGAAAAGTAGTCAGCAAATTTACAAGCCATTATTTATTTTATAAATTTAGAAATAGCAGTTTTGCAATAAAGACTTTCTTAAGGAGATACAAAGGAGGCTTAGGGACCCCAAGAAACCTGTCTGGGTCTGGATTCAAATAGTTCTCCATAAAGCACAGCTACAAACTTCCAGGAAGTTCCAGAACCAGCCATAGGCTCTCACTCTCACTTTGCCACTTACTGGCAATGAACCTTGGTGTCTTATTAAGGGTGGACCTGGACACGTTTTAGAGGTTTACTAATATGCAGGGTGAGGGGACAGTCAAGACCCCCCACACAACATTGTTAGTGTGACAAAGGAATGAAATCTGCACAAATGGCTTAAAAATGAATATAAATGTTGCCCACAGAGCTATTGGTCAATCTATAGCTAGAGACATGCCCAGCCTCTCACACCCTTCTCTAGTGACATCTTCGCCATTAATGGCTTTGGCCACTGGAGCCTTTCCCCCCACTTCCTGCATAACTGTTGCAGGGCTCCCTGGTAAACTTGCCCCTTTCCTTAGGACCTTCTCACTATATTAATAAAAGTATGTGTTGAGAGGATTTTTCCCAATTTATTGAGATATAAGTGACAAAGAGAATTTCTTAAGGTTGCCTTTAACCTAACTTCACTTGAAAATTTTCTTTTATAGAAAAAAAATATTGTTCTGACCAGGGGATGGTTCAGTGGATAGAGCATCAACTCGGGAAGCTGAGGATTCAGGTTCAAAACCCTGAAGTCACCTGCTTAAATGCAGACTCACAAGCTTGAGCACAAGGTCGCTGGCTTGAGCGCGTGGTCGTTGGCTTGGGTGTGAAATTATAAACATGACTCCATGGTCACTGCCTTGAGCTCAAAGGTCGCTGGCTTGAGTAATGGATCACTGGCTCAGCTGCAGCCCCTGTCCCCAATTTTATTGAGGAGTCAAGGCACATATGAGAAAGCAATCAATGAACAACTAAAGTGCTGCAACTACAAGTTGATGCTTCTCATCTCCCTCCCTTCCTGTCTGTCTGTCTCTGTTTTGCTTACTAAAAAGATAAAATTAATTAATTAAATAAAATTATTTTAAAAAGAAAAAAAATATTGACTACAAGTTTCTAAAAATAACCTTTAAATTAAGTTTTAGAGCCAAAACCTTTGGTAAATATATGCTTATTTCAGCAATCTAGTTTTGGAGTGAAACAGAGTGACTAAGAGCATAGGTTGTAAGTAGAAAAACTCTAGAATCAGGCTTCCTGGGTTCAAACATGGGCTCTGCCATTGTAACCTATGTGACCTTGAACAAGTTCTCTGTGCCTGTTTCTCCGTCTGTGAAATGGGAATTATCAAAGTATTTCCCTCATGCTGTTTTGTTTTGAGAACTGAGTTAATAAATGTAAAACCAACTAGAAAAGGATCGGGCACACAGTAAGTGCTGAGACAATGTCAGATACCATGCATTTTAAGTATTCTCAAAAATGACAAATATCTAATCTGTGCAGATGTAATTGGCATGTGAGAAATATCCTAAAGTCATTTGGAACCATATATATATGTGAATATATATAATGAGACATTTTATCATTTAGTTTATTATCAGGTATGAATAAATTTACTGTCTATTGAAGGAATGGCTTTCAAAATGATAGTTTTCTTAGAGATTATACATGCTAAAACTTTAAATCACATTATTGCTACACATTGTGCCTGATGACACAGGGCTGTCATTCCCTTCACTGCTCATTTTTATTTTTATTTTTTATTTATTTTTTACAGGGACAGAGAGAGAGTCAGAGAGAGAGATAGATAGGGACAGACAGACAGGAACGGAGAGAGGTGAGAAGCATCAATCATTAGTTTTTCGTTGCTGTTGCAACACCATAGTTGTTCATTGATTGCTTTCTCATATGTGCCTTGACCACGGGCCTTCAGCAGACTGAGCAACCCCTTGCTGGAGCCAGCACCCTTGGGTCCAAGCTGGCGAGCTTTTGCTCAAGCCAGATGGGTTCGCACTCAGGCTGGCGACCTCGGGGTCTCGAACCTGGGTCTTTCACATTCCAGTCCGACGCTCTATCCACTGCACCACTGCCTGGTCAGGCCACCGCTCATTTTTAAAAGTGGCACAAAAGCATCAGTCTCCTTACCTTTAATGAAATCCAGCAATAATATCTGTAAAAGAAGTTCTTGTGTTCAGCAAAAAGAAAAAACAAACAAACAAAAAACCTCTTCTTTTTATTAAATAGCACTTGAATTCTCAGTCTCACTGTTGATACTGCTAATAAGATGACACAAAATTGTGCAACTATCAAAATAAAAACACATTTCAGGGAAATATTTTGCAGTCTGGAATTTTTGTTTTATCACATTCACTAGAAAATTTACATACAGTATAGTTTATTAGCACAGGTAGTTCTACAAAGCCTTTCACATTTTTTATATCTTATTATGTCTAAACTAAAATATAAGCAAATTTTAAAATCTCCAATTCAGTTTACTAGATCTCAGTAGGAAAGAAAGATCCTGTTTTAAATTTCCTCTTATACCAACCTCAAGACATTTTATTTATCTGTCCATTTAAACTTTGAAAACATGTATATTAAGCTCTCTCTGTGCCTGAGCACTATTACAAGCTATTTACAATATTAATTCAGTTTTGACTTAAAATCATCCTAAGTCTGTACTGTTACATCCCTACCTGATAGAAGAGAAACTTGCTCAAGGTCTCCAACAGAAAGTGGTGAACTACAACTCAAATCCAAACAACACAAATAATGTTTTTGTTTATTTGTTTTTAAAGTTAGAGGAGGGGAGTTATTGAGACAGACTACTGCTAGTTCACCGACCAGGATCCACCTGGCAACCCACATCTTGGGCCAATGCCCAAATCAATTGAGCTATTATTAGTGTCTGAGGCTGACACGCTCATACCAACCGAGCTATCCTCAGTGCCTGGGGCCACACTCGAATCAATTGAGCCACAGGCCGTGGGAGGAGAAGAAAGAAAGAAGGGGTCACTTCTCTTGTATGCCCTGACCAGAAATCAAACCCGGATGTCCATTTGCCAGACCAATGCTCTATCCACTGAGCAAACTGGCCAGGGCTACAAATAATGTTTTGATCACAGTATTTAAGAGAGGTTATTTCACTTGAAGAAAATTCTTCCCTTTCTACTATTTCTTGAATCTTTGAAATCTGGGTCTCTTAACTTTATCAACAATTTAATTTTAAAATAACCTATCAGGCCAAGCATCCCACATGAAATTTTTATTTTCTAAATCAGTAGATCTGTAAAGGTCAGACTCAAGCATGCAAGGTGGGAGTGGAGCAGGATAGAGAGTAGAAGAGGCAAAAACCCGGAAAGTCAGTGGAAGTGTGCACCATACTGCTGAAGGATGGGATCCCAAGGACACGGGAGGGCTGCCGGCTGGCCAGGCCTGATTTGCTTTGAAGGGTGAGGTCATGCTCAGTGTTTTAAACTCATTAGTTTTGCCTAAAAAAAGGAAGTGGGTAAAATAGGGGGGGGGGATACAAATTATCAGCATTTTCAAAAGAAGTTAAATATCTCAGGCAGTAAAGTGTCCTAATTCTGCCTTCAGGGAACACATGTCAAACCAGTTTGTAGTTCTACATTCGGTGAAACCATCTGCAAGAAACACCCCACCCCTCCTTCTTGTTCTGACAACACATGCCTTTGAAGGAAATGGTCCAGTTGGTAAAATGCATGTGGAAATTTTCTCAGCATTACCTAATTGAGACATTAGGCCTCCCTTTCTTTGAACAAAAAAACAATTTGTTATAGCCTGCTGAGAGAAGGCACATCAATGGCTTTGACTAATGAGGACAATATAAATAGCCAAAATGACATATCATCAAATTTCCTCGTGTTTTTAGAACCACTATTACCTACAACTCATAACCATTTTCTGAGCCTTTGGAGAAAAAAGTGATGGATATGTAGCTCCTCACAGATGTTTATTTCTAAGGCAATCTTAGATTTAGTAGCATTTTGCTTTGAAAACTATGATAATTGCTAATTCTCTGTGTTTATAGAAATCATTAAAAGACCACACATAATTCCAAAATGTAATATTGTTAAATGCAATAATTTCATGATAATTAAAATGTTATGAATGAAATAATATATGTAAACACCTAGTACCATTGCTAGCACAAAGTAGGTGCTCAATAAATTGAGTTATAATCCTGTATATTTAGGTTAGAAATAAAACTGACCTTAGTATGTTTGTCTCTGTAATTATATTCTATTTTATATTGTGAGATACAGGGACAAGAATTTATTACCTGGGGTTTTTCATAATTCTGAAATTGTACACAGCACTGGGGGTGGTTACTCATTATTTAAGACAAGGGGTCAAAACTTTCCTGAGATAGTCAAAAGAATACATTATTTCTTCTAAAATGTTAAGACTTACTGGTACAGAAGAATCATTTGCTTTTACTTACCTCATATAGAGCCAAATTCTGTTGTTTGATGAAGCCAAAACTGTTTTGTTTTTATACAATAAGTCATGTTCTAGACTTGGTTTGGTAGGAGGACTTATAAAAATGTTAAGCCTAGACTGACCTGTGGTGGCGCAGTGGATAAAGTGTGGACCTGGGAACACTGAGGTCGCCAGTTCAAAACCCTGCACTGGTCTGGTCAAGGCACATATGGGAGTTGATGCTTCTCTCTCTCTCTCTCTCTCTCTTAATCAGTGTCTCCTCTCTAAAATAAATAAATAAAAAGAAATAATAAACAAAAATGTTAAGCCTAGTACTCAACATCTCCCCCCTCTCATCATCATCCTCGCTATCCTGGTTTGTACCATTACTACAGTCAGTTTGGGTTTGAGAAATGAGGATGAAAATGGACAGGGAGGGAGACAGAAAAGATCTAAGGGTCTTTTGGCACAATTAAAGCCAATGAAAAAGTGTATATTGGGAATTGGTGTTCTCAGAAAGGCATCCCTTTATCTGCTGCTCTTTTGGTTACAACTTCTTTCAAAATTTCCAATGACACAGTTGAAATCTGGTTACTCTAACTGGACTATTTTCTTTAAAAACCTCCTTCTCTATCCACCTCAGAAATCTAAGATTAATTCTTAGAATCCCAAAACATAAACTTCAAATAAAAATAAGTGTACACAGCCAAGGGCTGTCCTCGGGAAAACCTTTCTGGATGCCTGCGGAAGCCAGGAAGATCTGAAAGCCTTCTGTATCGTATTGGCATTACTGCACTAACGGTAGTAAACGTTTGTTTCTTCCTGTAAAGGAAGCAGATGTGACTTGGAGAAACATGGAGAACAGATGTGCGGAGCAAAAGTTTTTATTTGAATGGTAATTTATCTGACCATAAGCTACATAAACTTATGCAAGCGCTTAACATAACTCTTTTTCAGCAGTTCAGAAAGATCATTTATAGAAGCGCTAAAATAGACCATGAATGAAAGAAGACACCCTGCTTACCTTCACTTGCTTTGCAAGAAAAGTGCGTTAAACAAAATTTTTCTAGCCTCTGGTGCATGGGAAAGCTTCCTGGACACTAAGGAGGGTGTGTAAACTGCTCATGGGAATAAAACTTCATAGTCCTCACTGCTTACGGGCTTTTGGAGAGGCTGGTGAAGAACTGCTCAGCCCCTGCACACAGATCTTGAAACACTTGCAAAGGGCTAAGTGTTTATTATAAGTCGAGGGTACTTAACAAGATTTAAAAGAATGCCCAAAGCCCAGGTCACTAACAAGGACATGGTGTCTCTGCTGCCGCTACCCCTCAGAATGAATTACAAGAGGGAAACAATGTCCCTATGAAGCACAGAAGTGCAGTGGGAGCAGTGTCTAGGGTGTGATACATTTAGGAGCCCAGGAAAATGTTCAAATTTCCTTTAAAATTAGAAAAAAAATAAATGTTTTAGTCAAAGAAAATAGTCTCTCTATATGCTAGTTTTTAAATTTGCAACAAAAATAAGTTTTGTTTTCTTCTTTTAATTTGATGTTTTCAAATAATTAAAGTCACTTCTAATATTTCTCCATAGAATATAAAAATAGGTAGAATTAGTTTTTAACTTATAAGATGCCTTTATTTGTTTACTTAGATCTTTTTAAATTTTATTTTTCAATTACAGTTTTTATTCAATATTATCTCTCTATATATAATAGTAACATATTCATCTTCATATCAAAATTGTAGTAACATATAATTTTAAGTATTTTTGTCATAGACAGAGACCACTAAGGAAAAAGCACTCAGGATTCATGCACATAAAAAAGAACGTGGAGAAGCCTACATCCCTCCCTCTTCTCTCTGACTCCCAGACAGTTCTCCTGTCCTGATGCCTTCAACTCAAGCATCCTTAGCATTATTGGCACCTATATTTTTGCTGCTCTCTTTCTTTCCCTTTCTTTTTCTTCTCTCTACACTTGCACATAATTCCTTGAGATGCATCTGGACGAAAAGAGTTTTCATGATGATGTTGATGATGATGATTCAATATTGGCTGAGCACTTAATCATGGACTAAGCTTGAGCTAAAACTTTGCATTTATGACCTAATTAAGTCCTCTGTACAATTTTATAAGATAGGCACTATTACTAGTTCTGTTCTTAAAGAGAGGGAAACGGACTCTAGGGGGAATAAATGCAACGGACTCTAGGGGGAATAAATGCCTTATACTACAACACACACCAGGTCCGCCGGTTAGAAGCAGAATGGGCACTACACCCCAGGCTCCCTTGATGGCAGTTGTGGGCATGAGCCGTGGGTCCAGTCCATGGCTTTTCATCACTAGGTTAGAAAAATTCCTGACATGCTTCATTAAGATGCAGAACTTGCTTTGATAAAATAATCTTCACAGAGGAAACAAGGCTTTCCTCTTCTTTATAAGAAGAGCAAGAACACCTTCTGACTTTTGCAATGAAAACAATGAGCATTTCTTACAACAGAAGCTATTGTTGAAATATTAAATCACATTCCTCCAGCATAGTGAGATAGGCATGGTAACTATAAACCAGTAAAATGTGTATTTAATTGATATTACAACTTTGGAAACGAAGAAAGTTTTTTTATTTAGTAGTTATTGATAAATGCTCATCTGTTCTTTTATTATAGATATTTGCTAATATGTTAGGCAACTATAATTTAAGTTGTTTGGTAATAGTCCAATGAAAGATACATAAAATAAGTGTGAAAATTGTAAGACTTTCCCAAATGCTAACACTTGAGTCATTCATACATCATTTAATAACTCAGCATCTAGATTGTTAATTAATTTTTTTAAAGAGAGCAGGAAATGCCAGTTTTAAATGTGCAGCTAAATGCTAGACAAGACGTTTTTCCAATGGCATTTTCTCTTTCTTTGGTATTTTCCTTTTATTAATAGCAGTCTATTTAAAAATGAAAGCTGTTTCTAGAAGTGGATCCATGAAACATATTCTCCTACGCATCTGCTAGATGACCTCTCTGTGGGTTTCATTTAGGGCTTTATTCTGGCAAAACGTTTTCTAGACAACATGTACATGAGACCGTAGATCATTTATAGAAATCAACTTCTGTGGATGCTATATTGTTATCCACGTAAAAAATTTTGATTTGGAAAGAGATAGTAAAAGAAATATTTCCCCATAGGTATCTTAATTTCCTCAGAACATAAACATACTTTATTAATTCATAAGCATGACATATCCCAGCCATAACAACAGTTTATTACTTTATAAATCTTTCTTCCTAAGCACAAAACATTATGCTACTTATGGGTAAATGAAAATTAAATAACAGTCTATGCATGTTATATGACTTTCTAAGATTTTATTAAGAATCATGTTTTCTATAATTGAATGCATATGTCTGATTATAATAATTACATTAGACAGAAAAGAAGGTAAATGAAGAAGTAGAATATAGAGCATGAGAGTAGTACCACTGACTCCAGAAATGGTGAAAAAGACAGGGATAAAAAAAGATAAGAATGTTGATTCTTCAACATTTCACATTGAAGGATTACCTCTAAATAATTCATATCACTTGAGATTTAATAGATTTCTTAATAGAAAGCAGAAAAATAAGACCTCTTATTGGTTTCTATCAGTGGTTCTCAACTGAGTTCTATTTTACCCATCACAGGAGATTTGGCAACAGTGGCGATATTTGTGTTATCACCACTCAGAGTGGGGCATACTACTAAAATCTAGTAGACAAAGGGCAGACATGTTACTAAATAAACATCCTGTGATGCACAGCATAGCTCCCCAAACAAAGAATTATCCAACCCCACTATCAATAGTGTCAAGGTTGAGAAACTCTGTTCCAAAAACTGGTTGCTTTATGTAAGTCACGTACATTAGCCCTTTTTCCCTCGCTGGTACTGAGTTGCCTCTGTGGCAGCTGTATACAAAGTCCAACTGGTAATATAATGAGAAGCAGATGCTAAACTTGAATAGTTAATTATGACTAAGTAGGTACTTAACAGTGTTTGAACATATAAAGGGTACAAAATGTCTATTAACAAATAAATTAACTTACCTTATTATTCACCAAAAAGTCATAGTAACTAATTTTTTTAATTGACTGGTAAATCTTATATTTGCTTTCTCTTTCCTGTTAGTCTTTTGGTGAAAGGGTTGAATGAACAGTTGATGTTCAGAACAAAGAAGAGAGAATGAGGGAGAGAGAAATTAGGAAGCTGGTATCACAACCTCAATTCTCCTTTTTGGGTTATTTGAAGGTAGAATGTCTTTTATGTTTATTTAAAATTTAACAGTGGAGCCCATTAGGCCAAAATCTAATTTGAAATGCAAGGAGGGGTTGTAATTTTTCCCTCTTCACCAACAAATAAAATATAATTAAAGTTTAATTCATTTCCTTTTAGGTTCCATGTATAAGTTTTGCAGATTCAACAAGAACAGCTTAATTTTCAAGAGTTCCACTGAATTTCAACATTAAGAATATAATGAAAGAAGGCACCATAGAGGTTGACAGGAAAAAATTCAGAAAACTAAACGTTTTTAAGCCTCATAATGCATATCTGTGTAGCTATTAACTTAATCTGAAAATTCTCAAATACTTGAGAAGTAATAGGAGAGAGGAAATTATATCCTTTACTCTTTATATTCTTTCTTCATCACGGTGTCAACTTGCAATGAAACCTAAAAAACTCTAATAAAATTAAACATAAAAGAGAAGGGGAAGGTCTCTGGATTAGAATTTTAATTGGAGCTTCTGGTGAGAAAATCGCTGCTATTGACCTCTCCCAGTTCCTAATTAAGAGTCTAAAGCAATCTGCATTATTTATTCATTATCTTTTCACTCACTTGACAGTTTCCAAAAGGAAGAATAAAAAATACCAGTACTCATTAGACACTTTACATGTTATAAAATACAGTACTGCTGTGGGACCACACATAAACTTTAAATTAAGACTTGGAAATGTTTCTTATAAATAACTGAAATACTTTCCTTCGATCACTTGTAGGGTACATCCCACAAAAGTTTTCTAATATTTTTCTTCATATTATAGTAACAAATGCCTAAGATAATCTACTGTCAGATAATTTCATGGTAATTGACTGGTTCCTAATCAATATGATATTTAAGAAGGGAAGCTGTCTTGGAATATAATATATACTTCCCCTCTGATTTTCTCTGATGTTATTGAGGTATAATTTATATCCAGATAGATAATTCATCATAGGCAAATATATTTTTGTGTATTTAATTTATAATAGCCAAATACATGTTTATGTATTTTATATACAGTAAATTACACAAATTTTAAGAGCATAGTTTATTAATTATATTTTTATATATCTATCTACCAACTAATTATATGTAACCACCATCCAGGTTATGATATAGGACACTTGCCCAAAAAGTTTGCTCATGCCTAATGATACCCACACCTTCTAGGTAACCACTATTCTGATTAAAATCAGCATAGGCTAGTTTTACCTGTTCTTAAAGTTGATAAAAGTATAATTCAATATTTTTTTATGTCTGAATTCTTTTTCTCAAAGTAATCTTTTGTAGATTCATCCATTTTGTGTGTATCAATCACTAATTTATTTTAAAATAGCTCAATAAAAATATATCTCAATAGTATTATGTTCAATTTGTTTATCTCTTTTCTTACTGAATTGTTTACAGCTTTGAGCTATTAAAAAAGCATAATGTTAAAATATGAACAAACATTAAATGTATATTACTGCATGAAAAAAGACAATCTCAGAGGGCTGCATATTGTATGATTCCAATTATATGTCATTCTAGAAAAGGTAAAATTCTGGAGATAATCAAAAGGTCAGGGTTTGCCAGGGGTTGGAGAGAAGTGGGAGGGATGAGAAGGCAGAGCATGGAAGACTTTTAAGGCAGTAAAAATATACTGTATGATTATATAATGATGGATACATGTCATTATAAACCCATAGAGTATATACTACACCCAGTAATGAGCCTTCAGGTAAACTACATACGTGGAGAAATTATGTTGTGTCAATGTAGGTTCACCTCAGTAAAAAATGTACCAGTCTTGTGAGTGATGCTGGTAACGGGGACACCACGCATGCATGGGATCAGGGGCTCCGTAAGCAATCACTGTATCTTCCTTTCAACGTTACTATATACCCAAGTTTGCTCTACAAATAAATTATTTTAAAAGTTAAAAAAAAAAAGATTTCTTGGCTATGTCTTTTGATGGACATATCACTTCATTTATCTTGAGTATATAGCTAGGAGGAATTCTGAGCCTAGGATACATGCATGTTTACCTTTAGTAACACTGACTGCCAAAGTCTTCCAAAGTGAGCAAACATTTTACACTCTGCCCCACAGTGTGTAAAAGATAAATTGTTCCACATCCTCCCGAACACTTGGCATTGTCAGGTTTTTTAATATTGTGTATTGTGGTGTGTGGGTAGCGGTAGCTCATTATAGTTTCAATTTGCATTTCCTTGATGACTAACAGGGTTAAGCATCTTCTCATGTGCTTTCTAGCTTAGGGGCTATCCTCTTCTAGTGAAGTAAGTGCCTTTCCATACCAGCTTCTGACAACCTTTCTTGGCTCTTGATCATGGGAGCTGCAAATGTTGGGAAAAATATCAGATGATACCAACAGATCAAGGAGTCACCTAGTGGTCTGGCTGCCAATCTCCACTGTCACCTCTTTCACCCAATACCCCCATCTACAAAAGGGGGTTTCTCCCCAGTTGTCTTCCTTGGGCAGTCATTTCAATTAGTGTATGAAAATTTGTGTAACCCAATGCTTCACAAACTTATTTGACCTTGGAGTTCCACTCTTTCTCACCATTTAAGTCACCTATTATTATCTTTCAGGATAATGGTTTCTGTCCTGCTCGAGATCTATCTTTAGACCGATGTGAAATTGCCTTTGAATTGGTGGTAGTTCACAAATTAGAGATATGGCTTCCCTTGAAATGTATAAATTTCAGTTATGGGTACCTTTAAAATATGTTATTAAACTCTGGGGAATAGATGAGATTGTGGTGGTGGTGGGTAGAGAGGGAGAGAATTCTGTATTTGGTGACCACATTGAAGAAAACATGGTATATCGATACCACTCACTGAGGTCCAGTAGGCCATGACTCTACTTCCTTTGTAGTTCAATGCTCCCAGGAGCATATAAATCCCTGTGGCATGATATGTTTGCAATCATAATTACTGAGTGGCTTAGTACCTGTGATTAGCACCTATTACTACTTTCCTGGAACCACCTGTCGTAAGGGTATATGATGTAAGGAAATGTAGAAGTTTACATATAGAATTCTAAAACAAGAAAAAGGAAATGGATAACATTGCCATCAAACAAGGCAATGTCTCTGGGTAATAATCACTCTCTTCCCAAATCAATAGGGCTATAAAATGGGATGTATTGTTCCCAAGAGAAACTACAACCTTTAGGAATGATCAAGGTTTAAGAAGTAAATTAGAAATATATCTACCCAAGCAAATTTAATTTCATTCATCAGGTATCCCTTCTGTAAAACAGTTCCATAAATTTTCTTCTCATCCTTAAAATTCATTCTACTGAACCTACTTTAAAATTTGAAAGTAGATCCAGGGATGAATCCAAGAAACACAGCACAATTTAAAAGAAAAATATAAAACCAATTTCATAACTAAGTATGAGTACTAAAGCATTTTTTCAACATAAACTACAATAAATCCACTGAATACAGTAAGTATGGAAGGAGCCATGCCACTAAAAAGAAAACCACTCTTAACAAGGGTGTCTTAGAGACCTGGCTGAGACGCTTGTTTTTTTGAAATAAGTCCACAGTTCAGATTTAAAAGCATACTTCTTTTCCTAACAATTTTCATTTGGCATTTTTCACCTCGATTAATATCACTTCTAATTCAATCCAAGTGCAAAAATGGATCCTTCACTTACCTGCACAAAACTGCAGGCTGTGAAGTCTTCAAACAAGGGCAGACTCGGACGGTCCTCTCGGTAGATGGTGAGTTTGTACGTGATCAGAGTCTCACCCTGGGCTGGAGATCCATCCACCACAAACATTGAGATTCTATTTGTTCCTAAGCCCAGAGGGTAGTTGGCAAAGCTGGAGAAAGAAACATCTATTCAGCCTAAACAAATTCACATATAAATATTAAATGCCTATAATACATAAAAGGTCAGTACAATTTCTTAAGAAACCTAAAACATGAAATATATATTTTGACTTCATTTTCAAAGTACTTAAATATACTAAGAGTCATTTTCCAGAGCAAGTCATGTCTCCTCTAAACCATGGAAAAAGGAACTAATATTTATTAACTGTCTGTCAGTGTCATACATTATCTCATTTAATAAGCACAACTCTATACAAAACTATGATTGTTCTCATTTTCAATATGGAGACCATGACATAGAACTGGAACATGAATTGCTCAAGTCACATGGTAGAGTCATGGTTGGGACCCAGGTCTGTTGGACTTGATGCCTCTTTTCCTTCTACCACATTTTCTTGGCTCTCAGGAAAGCAGGAGCATTTTTTCCCTACTGTGTGGGAACATGAGTATCTTCTTTGCTAAGAACATGGATATAAAAATATTTTATCTTCTGTACAAAATTACAAAAAAAATAGTTGGTGACTCTCAAAAGGGTCAGAAAAACAAAATTCCAGTGAGGCTAGGAAAGTTAATGTGACTGTATCCACAAACTGTCATCAACATTTTTATTAAATAATCCATCCCTGGATATTCAAAAACTTGAGGTAGGGCTGGGTAGAAGGAGGTTGCTCTTTAGAAGGATTAACTCTTCAGCAATCTAAAAACATGATGACAATAATAAACTAACTTCACCCTTAATACATCCTCTTTAATATTTCATATCACAAGATCAATTCTTGTTACAACACGGTTCCAAGATTTTATACACAGATTGCTAATAGATCAGTAGAGTGGTGATGAGTACTTTTTACCACATGACACCTGAAAAGTGAAAAGACTTCACACTCTGGCAATCTCTCCAACTGATCTTGTGCCTTCACTGCTCTGAAACACCTTCAAAGTTTGCTCGAAATATCTCTTTCCCACTGGAATGTCTTCACTCAGCCCTGAGGCATCCCATACCTTGGCCCCAACCGTTCCTGCAGGTACACCTTGCACTGACAGTTAGAAGTTTCTGCTCCAATGGTCACTGTCACCACATCAAATGGGACCTCAGAGTAATAATCTTTGATCTTTGGGTTAAATTCAGGACTCAGCTCCAAATGCGGATGCGTGAAGATCTGCTTGATATGACATTGTATATCTTCACCTGTTATTTAAAAAAAATATATGACAGAGAAAAGACAACTGGTCAGAGTTGATCTGTGACTTTTATTTGTCAAATTTTTTAGAATTTGCCTATTATAACAGCTATTGACTTTACTTAGTGTTATGTAGATCATATATTTTTTGCTCAGCCCTTCAAAGATTAAAGGCACAGAAGGTGGGAAAATGTCTTTCCAGTGGATTGTCCATGGCATTTACTACATGTATCAAGCAAAAGTATAAACAGGGGTGATGACTCTGGGATGGTGACAGAAGAGTACAAGCAGAGGATGAGAAAATTTTCTTAATGGGGAGTGTCATTAAATTGCCATTGGGTTGACAAAGTAGCTTACAGGCAGTACAGTGGAGCAGAGAATGTGAATGCCGATCTTACACCAGACACTTAGATACAAAAACATCACAGGGTACCATGACACCCCCTCTCTACCCCAGCCAACTCAACCTAAGAAAGTACACTGAAGTATAAGAAGAAAATTTTATAGTCTGCTCAATTTTATTAGAGAATTTAGCATATTACTTCATACCATTGATTCTAAGCCACTTTTTAAAATTAAATTTATTGGGTCACTGTTGTCAATCAATGTCATCCTATTAAATTTAATTTCTAAATTAAAAAATTTATTGGCGCAGTGGATAAACGTTAACCTGGGAACACTGAGGTCGCCAGTTCAAAACTCTGCACTGGTCTGGTTAAGGCACATATGGGAGTTAACGCTTCCAGTTCCTCCCCTCTTTCTCTCTCTCTCTCTCTCTCACACACACACACACACACACACACACACACACACACACACACACACACATACTCTGTGTCTCCTCTCTAAAATGTATAAATAAAAAAAAATTAAAAAATTTATTGGGGTGACATTGTTTAATAAAATCATATAGGTTTCAACTATACATTTCTATGATACATGCATTGTGTGCCTACCATCCTCAGTCAGATCATCTTCCATCACTATATAATTGCAATGTTTAAGAATGTTTCTATTTGGTAGACCAATTTTCAAAAAAGTATCTTTGTAAAAAAGAAAAATAGCTATACAGGAACATATATCAGCCACTGCTAAATTATATGGTGTTCATAATTGGAATAACCAAATTAATCAAAAGAAGCTTAGAAAATGTTTTTGAAAGAAATATTAAGACATATTTAATTTCATAAATACTTTTTAATAGACAAAACAGTTCCAGTAAAGAAAAACAGGAAATTTTATAGAAATTGAGAAAATAAAAGCACCTTTGCCCTGTCTTTAAATATAACATTCAGTGATGTTTAACAAGTTAGCAACAAAAAAAATATAACAGAATTTGTTGTGGAAAGAGATACAACTGAATGTAAAAAAAATCGATTATCATATTAACTGTTGTCTCTTCTATTTTTATCTGGTTATCACAATGAATTTTCTAAAGGCAAATCTGATGATTTGTCTTCAATGTTTTCATGGTTCCTCATTACCTCCAGAATTCAGTCCAAGCCCCCAAAAAGGCAGGCAAGGCATGTCATAATTTCTTTCTTGTCTTCCTCTCCAGTTGTTGCACCTCCCATTACGTCCTGAGGCTAGTACTTCAACAGACCTAAAATTTGTTTTTTCTTTGACAGACATGGGGATATACCACTAAATCCACGGCAATGGGTAGCACTAACCTTAGGAATATTTTATTCTAGCCCTGCCAACTAGGTCACAGTGTAACTCCTACCATTCATTAAAACAATGAAAATAAAATGATTGACCCACAGTCTATGATTTTCTCAACCAGTGGAAGGAAAACTATTATAGTATAAATTAGAAACAATAATAATACAAAAGAGGCCCTGGCCAGTTGTCTCAGTGGTAGAGCGTCAGCCTGGTGTGTGGAAGTCCCGGGTTTGATTCCTGGCCAGGGCACATCAAAGCACTTATCTGCTTCTCCACCCTTCCCCCTCTCCTTTCTCTCTATTTCTCTCTTTCCTTCCCACAGCCAAGGCTCCATTAGAGCAAAGTTGGCTTGGACACTGAGGATGGCTCCATGGCCTCTACCTCAGGCACTAGAATGGCTCCAGTTGCAATAAAGCAATGGCCTAGATGGGCAAAGCATCGCCTCCTAGTGGGCATGCTGGGTGGATCCTGGTCAGCGCATGCAAGACTGTCTCTCTGCCTCCCCACTTCTCACTTCAGAAAAGAAAAATAATAATAATAATACAAAAGAGACATTGGAATTTTATTGTAGGAAAAACTATAAAAACAAACAACTTAATTTTGTTGAGATAAGTCAGTGAATTGAGTAAACTACCTGATTGATTTAATTATACTTGTTACCAAAAATTTCTTTCTAGTTGATAGATGTAGGTAGATTGCACCTACAATTCTGATGGTCATTCAGCTCCTAAATCTATTATAATAAATAAAAAAAAAAAACGAAAAGAATGAGGGTAAGAGTATGCTATTAGATTTCATCTTGGAAAGGGCCATAGCTTTGTATTCAAATTTTACCACTTGTTAATTATGTTGGGTTTTTTTTTCATCAGAAACTTTTATCGGGCATAGTCTGTGTTCACTGCATTCTGGTAAGGTCAAAAGCAGGCTATTGCTGGTCATGAGAGCTGACTGACACTGAGTCTGGGAACCCAACATTACACTTTCACCAGATGAAGTTCAGTGAGATGCAAGGTGCTTCCCAGAGGACCACTGCCCAGTCAAAAGGGTATTCAAATACATGCACTCTACTTTTATGCTCAGAACCAGTTAAATAAGTAACAACATGGAAGGGTTTTCCTTCCATAATAGTAATCATAGAAATTGTACGTACTTCAATTTAGTATATATTGTCTATGACACAGTCGTGGGCAGTTAATGTCCCTGTAGTTGATGCTTTCACTTAAAAGTGAAAGTTTCCAGTGTAGCTCTCCCATGGCAACACTGAAACTCAGCCCCGCATGAAATGAAATATGTAATTCTACTTTTAAGCCAGACTTTAGCAAGTGCTTGTTTTGGGTTTCATCAGAAACTCCTCCACTGGCTTAAGTGCTGCATCCTAGACCCCTGCTTGAAAGCTGACTTACTCCTGACGTCACAGTCCACTGAGTCATCTATGTCACTGCCTACAAACACCTGGTGTTTCCCTGGCATCCTTCCCAACCCAGTCCCAACTTGTCCCTGGCCAGCCTACCTTAGATGTGCAAAGAACCCAGCATGGGGTATGATGGTAGCAGGTTGCCAAACCCACTTGGCAAGCCATGTATGGGAAAGTTATTTGAAGTCTGGGTTGCTTTTAATGCATTTCTCTTAACCACAGAATTTTATTGTCCTCTTGAGGGATGATCATAACTCATATTAAACACAAGAACAGCCTAGACTCTGAAATATAATCCCACCTGTTCTGAGGCAATATTAAGTTATCTTGAAAATCTTACACCGTAAAAGTAGGAAGATTAATTGTGAAGACACAGGTCAAACTCGTTTTGATCAACATAAAAACATGAACAAGGTTGAAGAACTTATCTAACGTGTTCACATTATTTACACCATGTTACCTGGGAACTAAAAGAAAGGATGAGATCATCTCATATTAGCTGGTTTATTTTATGCATAAGAACATAGAAGGCCAAAAAGGTGAGGGGCCTTTCCTGGTGCTGTGTCAACCCAGAGCCTAACATATAGCAGACTCTTGGAAAACATTCATTCCAATCTTGCTCCTACTTTCCCACCACATGCTAGGCACCCATCTCCTAGTAGAACTGGGTTGAGTAGTGCATATTTTTCTAGGAGTGGGGTATTGAATGGTAAGTGCAGGGAAAGAACAGCATAAATAATACCTGTTATCTTTTCCTGATTGGCAATACCTTATTTAAAATGCTATTTTTTTTAATTGGATATATTTGTCGATTGTATTAAACCAGACTATTATATAACCTTTTGGTCTACCCTAATTTAAATGCTAGTATTAAAACATAATGAAGTAAATTACATTTTTAAAGTCACAAATTAGATTTTATTAAATTAGAAGACTTGTTTATAGTACATTAGACTTTAGTTTACAACCAGAATAGGTTGTTTTTATTTGTGAAAGACTACATTTTTTAAATATGTATTGGGCAGATAAAATATATTATGCTCACTTTGTTAAAGATGGTGCTGCCCACATGGAAGCCCCTCACCCAGGTGATATTATTTGCCCTTATGCTTGGAATGGGTGTAATTATATTATTGGTTGTGGGGAACAGGCTGTAAGCAGGCCAGGTGGTTATAGCCTAAGGCTTAGTTTTAAGAGTAAGCTTTTCCCCATACCCTTGACTGATTGGATGATGTGGGGTAGTGCACTCTCCTGAGGAATCCTCCCATTATGCCTCAGACTTTCTATCAGAGACTTCCTTGTTTGTAGATTGGCTTAAAGGTTTGGATTTCTATACTATAAAGTGGAGCAGACAGGGAGCTTGCTCTCTCTTGGTTTCAGAGGTTAACATTAGAGAGGAGAGCAGATTAAGGCCACATGGAGGAGAGGAGAAGCAGCCAAGATGACAGAGTGCTGAGGAAGAAGCCAGTTTGTGCAGAGAGAAAGAGATGGGAAACAGAGATGAATAAGTTTGGTGAGCTAGAAACCTTTGATTCTAGGAAACTCGGATAAGTCAGAAGCTTTGTGAGCACTGAATGAGTGGGTTTTGGAGTCTAGTGTGTGTTTTTGCTTGCCTGTCAGGTGCAAGCTAGAATTAAAGCTTATGGCTCACCAGTTTTTGGCTCCATTATTTCATTACTGACTATCCGAATCTAATGAGAACCTGCACTGGCCAGGTGGCTCCGATGATGGTCGTGGGCACTGGCTTTACAGTATGTTTTAGCATCAATGATATGTTCTAAGGGTTAAAAAGCACTGTCAAAAAAACTTCTGAGTAGAACTCTTATTTTTCCATCATATTATTACAGGATGTAATATATATAGATAGGATATAATAATATAATAATAATGTAGGATATAATATGATAGATAATTCATGTGCTTTAGACAAAGAGTCTAAAGATGCTGCTTCGTGACCCAGCTCAGGCATTTACTAGCCCTATAATCTTGGAAAAATCAATTAGATTCTCTAGAATGATATATTTGCAGGACCACTGGAATAATACAGAGCAGACAGCATTATTTTTAAATTTCAAAATCCATATAATACTTGAAATGTAATATATATTTTTGTTGATTATACTTAAGTAAAAAAACCATGAATTTTAAGAAATATATTGAAAATTAGTTTAACAGCACTCAACTGTAATAAAGAAAATTCGACTCAAGTCCTCCTAGCCACTACACCAGCGATTGGGCAGGAAAGGAATCACTGTGGGGTGATTTTCAGTGCAGGATGCAGCAGAGCTGAGCTTTTCCACTACAGCAGCCTCCAACGTAGAGCCTTCACACCCTATGTTGCCTCAAACGAATTTGAAAGTCACTGACCTGAGACAAGTAAGCCTACAGCAGAACACTTCAGGTTCCCAAATAGAAAACTAAAAATCTCCTTATACAAAAGTGATAGTGATGGACTCGTTGAGAAACCTTATAATTTCTGAAAACGTATTTAAGACAAATAAGTAGCTTAAAGATACACAAATAAAATAAAATGATGAAATTCAAAGCAGCTTTTTTGCCTGTGAAGAATGCTGTTGGAACACATGCACTGGACTCACCATTACTGCAGTGTACTTCTTTGGTTCCATTCATAACTTGCGGAACCACAGCTAAAAGAAATAGTAAGTTGAAATTGAAAACCGTTAATCAAAATTAAAAGAATACATACTGAGCAATTTCACACACCGCATAATTTAATAAGACATTTTATTTTTTGGCTTTATTATGTCAGAAAGTACTTCTAAGAGAGAGGCAGAAAGAAAGAGAAGGGGGAGGGGGAGGGTGGAGAAGCAGATGATTGCTTCTCCTGTGTGCCCTGGCCAGAAATCGAACCCGGGACTTCCACATGCTAAGCTCTGCCACTGAGCAACTAACTGGCCAAGGCCCCAACTCTACTGTTTTTAAGAAGAAAATCTCTCCATATATGAGGGTAACAGCGCTTCTTTAATTTTCATTTTTGATTGCCAATGATGCTAAATAAATTTTATGAGTCCTTTTGCCCAAGCAATGCTAATTTCCATGTTGAATTACTCAGGACTATCCTTTTACCTTTTCTATGTTTGGTTGCATCAAATGGCACTTGTGGTTTCTCAATGTTCTCAACTTCTGGGAAGAAATTCCTGTAAATGCAATGCCAAACAATACTGGATCAATGAAATGAACAAAACGCCTGTAGATTACATCTAACACACTATCTTTGTTCTTTTTCCTGTGTGGGCATAGTTACTTTGCTGAACACAAAGTTGGATTTTGTTTCTCAAAGCTGGCAATCTCGCCTCAAGTGAGGGATGGAAATCCCATCATCTCTAATCAGCAGAAGCCCATTTGAAGAAAACCAGGGCAAAAGTCAGTCTTCAGTTCAAAAGTAAGCCATCTCTGATAGCCACCGTCCAACAGAAGTGATTTAGGAACACACATTCTTATTGGAATCTGTTTGGCTAAAGCTACAGTCTTAAAGCAAAAAAGCCCTGGGAACTCTGAGGCACAAACTGAGACAAACAGACACATAATCTAAGAAATCTAAGTGCACCATGCAGAAAGGCTCGCCCAGGTTTCCATCCTTAAAAACCGATGAACAGTAGTCAATGGCAAGGGTTACTTATATCTTGGTGTGTTTGCCTCATTTTTCTGTTGTATATGTAAGTGCTTGGCCAAAATGTTCCTTAAATCTTCAAATTTGGGAACAAAATAATCTAAATTGCAGACAGATAAAAAACCTGATTAACAGAGACTCTTGGGCAAGATTTGACTTGACTTTCCTGTGCTTTGTTGTGATTCTCCATTTCTACTCCAACACAGTGGAGATAACCACACTGGCCTCACTTCACAGGGATGCTGTTAGATTTCATCCAAATGCTCTGTGCTTAATTACATAGGATAAATATATGTTTGTCATCCCAGATGTGTTACTGGGCACTGTGGTAGATAGGAAATTAAGAAGAATCAAAGAATTTAAAATGTTGCTAATGTGTGATTTCATCACAGTTTTATTTTTGTCTATGTGTGTGTATATATTATATATATATAAAATGTAGTAATTAGGGGTAAAAATAATTATGTCTAGGACTTATTTTAAAATACAGTTGACCTTTAAACAATCTAAGCGTTAGGGGCATAAACCCTGTGCAGTCTGAAATCCACATATAACCTTTATAACTTTTGACTCTCCCAAAACTTAACTACAGTTGGCCTTTTCATCCAAAGATTCAACCAACCATGATCAAAATCAATATGCAGTTGGAATTTTGCAGTTAAGAATCCATGGTTGGGAATGTAAAACCCGTTTCCAATTTGTGGTTTGTTGAATCTACAGATGTGAAACCCAAGGATACTAACAACTGAGTGTATTTATTGAGAAAAAAATTTCTCTAAGTGGACCTGCACTGTTCAAACCAACATTGTTCAAAGGTCAACTGCACTCCCCTCCTCCTAAGGAATTAAGAAAAAAATAAAGTAAGCATGGGGTGAGATATGTTTAATTGAAAATTTCTGAATTCATATGAGGCAAAAACTCTTAAGTCCAGCTCATAAAAGATACAACCCCAAAATTCATGTAAACTGAGTTTTAGAAATGTTGCTATCTTGCCTGACCAGGCGGTGGTGCAGTGGATAGAGTGTCGGACTGGGAATCAGAGAAACCAGATTCAAAACCCGGGGGTAGCCGGCTTGAGCACCGGCTCATCCAGCTTGAGCATGGGATCATAGACATGACCCCATGGTCGCTGGCTTGAGCCCAAGGTTGCTGGCTTGAGCAAGGGGTCACTTGCTCTGCTGTAGTCCCAAGGTCAAGGCACATATGAGAAAGCAATCAATGAACAAGCAATCAACTAATAACTAAGATGGCGCAATGAAGAATAGATGTTTCTCATCTCTCTCCCTTCCTGTCTGTCCCTCTCTATAACTCTCTCTGTCTCTGTCAAAAAAAAAAAATTACTATCTTAATGGAATGAGATGCTTTGTATGTTATGGCATCCCCTAGGGGATTTTTTTTTTTAATTTTGTGAATAAATTATGTTTTGAAATGTGATACATGTGAATAGAGCAAAGTACACTTGTAACTTTATTTCCAGTGAAGTCAAAATTAGCAGAGTGCACCCTCTGTTCAGATTTATAGTAATTCTGTCACTTTTCCTGTTTTGTTTTACTGACTTTATCGCTTTTCACCTTGTTGCTTTAAGGCAAATGATCTTTATTTAAAAGACCAGATGAAGTCATTAAACCTAACACATAGCATAGGTATGTAAAGTTGACATTTTCTGTAGGAAAAAAAAATGGAGGTGACCATTGTGTAGAAAAGGGCAGTGATGACTGACTGCATGTGACCTCCCTGTCCTGTTGGACTGATGTGCTAGAACAAAGCACTGAACCCACAGATGTCAAGGTCACCTGTTTCTATCTTCTATGTGGCTTGAGTAAATGGCCCGCCTTTCTAGAACCTGTTTTCTCATTTGGAAAATGTGTACAATCTGAATCTGGATCCTTTTTATTCTACAGTATAGATGCTAATTAAATATACATATGCTCACAGGTAAATCTGAAGGTAATTATAATTGAGTGTTCTTTCTCAAAATATTCTAAGCACTTTACTAATTGCTTACTGATAAATTTCTAAAGTTTACTTGTCTCAGTGTTAACTTAGATAAATCTGTCAATTTTATCTTGATTTTCTTATTAAAAAATGAAAATATTTCTCCCACTACTGATGCTAAAGTGAACTTTGGATGGTGTAAAAAGATGAAAAGGTAAACACACCAATGTTTACTACTTACCTGCAGTGCAGCACATCACACACTAGGCAGTATATGGGTGTTACCTGATGTAAGCCTTCTGAAATAGTACATGATGGGTAGTATAATCCTTATTTTACAGATGTGGGAACTGAGTCCTAGAGGGTCAAAAGTTTGCTTGCAGTAATTAATAAACAATAAAGTTGGGATTTTTAAATTTTATTTTATTTTTTGCAGAGACAGAGAGAGATTCAGAGAGAGTGACAGATAAGGACAGATAAGCAGGAATGGAGAGATGAGAAGCATCAATTTTTTGTTATGGCTTCTTAGTTGTTCACTGATTGCTTTTTCATATGTGCCTTGACGGGGGTGTGGGGTGGGGGAGTGGGCTACAGCAGAGTGAGTGACTGCTTGTTCAAGCCAACAACCTTGGGTTCAAGCCAGCGACCTTGGGTTCAAGCCAGCAATCTTGGGCTTCAAGCCAGAGATCTTTGAGCTCAAGTCAGTGTCTATAGGGTCATGTCTATGATCCCACACTCAAGCCAGCAACTCCATGATCAAGCTGGTGAGCCTGTGCTCAAACCAGATGATCCCATGCTCAAGCCAACGACCTTTTGAACCTGGGTCCTCTGCATTCCAGTCCAACACTATATCCACCACACTACCACCTGGTTAGGCAAAGTTGGGATTTTTGAATCCCAATCTGTAACTCAAAAATCTCTTGACCTTTTCTGACTACACTCAACATTGACCATTAGTAAATTCCTTTATTGAAAGGGAATCGTTTACTGTTAGGAGTAAATTCGATATTCTGAATTTAAGGTAACTTAGTTAATTTTACAGCATATGTGGAGCTTGAAAAAAACTTAGTGGGAAACAACTTTTCCAAGGTTCATATATCTCAAAGGAACTTAGAGTTAAAAACCAGTACTTAAATAGGCAGTAAATCAAGTCTGCTCTTCTCCACCGATAATGACAAATGACACAGTTTTGGATTACTTCAGTAAGTACAAAAAACCAATGAAGCGGTTTTAAGCTATACTATTTAAAACCTAATTTTCAAACAAACAAACCTTTTTGTCAGTACTACTACTCCCAAGCATTGAGGGATTAAGGCCAACTTCATAAAGTTGTGACAATTAAAATGATTTCTTATCCTGAGAGATGTCTTAAGAATTCTTCAAATATATAATTATTCATAATTTTGAATTATGGGTTAAAAAAAGTTTCTTATAGAATTGCTTTCACTCTCTACTGAGGCAGAAGGAAATGAAGTTCAAGTCAGCAGAAGTCATTCCCAATGGTGATTGTGGAGAGAGACAGGTGATGACAGTGGCCTTTGTCTTCCAATTCCCTGGGTGGTTTAGTGTTACTTCTATTTTCCTGGCCATAGAGAAGTCAAATATTCCCTAATCTAGCCTATCAAAGAGAAGGAAGTTTAGCTAAGGCCTTAGGCATGGTCCTTTGCACTAGCTAGAGGAAGTGTTAATATGTTCACCTGCCCCTTGTTCCTTCTCATTTCCTCATTAAAACAGAAGTAAGGAGGGGAGGCCAAGAAACTTCTTTCCCAGCCAAATATTTCCCTCTGGGATTCCACTTTATATATAATCCCAATTTTGTGGCAGAGACAAACGTTTTTGTAAATTTGGATAGGTTTTGCCCAGAATAAAGTCATGCCTAAAACCCCTCTAACTAAATGCTTACACCATCTTGGGCTCCATTCGGACTGATGGTTCATAAAACAAATCTTACCTTATCCTTTCTATCTAATGTTCCCCAAAGTCTAGGGTATATATTATAAAATGAAATTAGGCTGAAAATTTTAGCTTTAAACATTACTTTTTAATGGAGCCAAGTCCAGTTGATTTGAAAAACTGTTGGCTATGTTCTTGTTACAGTGTCTGAAGACCACTAGAATCATTATGGTTTCAATGCTTTAAAGAAGCCTATTTTCCAGAGCATAAATTTTTTGGACACACTTATTTTTGTTGCTTTCTTTAACGTAGGCAAAGCCTCTTGAAATCATTCTTTTGACTAGAGATTTTTTTGGATTCCACAATTCAAATTTGTGGCTATCTTACCATTCCAACGGATGTAGCTGTGCCTTTCTACTCAGGAGCTGAAATTGCTCAAACACACTTAAAAGAGACAAGTATTGGGTCAGGACTGAACCAGGTTTTCCCATAGGATCGGCCGTATCATAAAATTCACGAATCCAAGATTGAATCCCAGGAGAAGTTGATGGGAAGAGCTTAGAAGGAATATTCAAAGACAGAATATCAGAATAGGTAGTAGACAATTAATTAAAATGTAGTAGTACTACTAAGAAAAGAATTTATATTTATATTTACTCAGCTATTTAAAAAATCAGATCTTTATTAAAAATCCATTTTCAGTACCATAATTCAATTTTCTGTGCAGTTGTCAAGGTAAATGCCACTTTTAACAAGGTAATAATATTTTTTATGATCATATTTCCAAATGGAGTGAGTTTCTGTCCTCTTTTCATTGAATGTAAATAGATTTATCTTCTATAGATACCTGAAAACAACTGAGTAACAGGGGTAAGGCAGCAGGAAGAATAAGGGGGAACCCTCTGTATTACAACTGAGTTATATCAAAATGAGAAATATTAATCTTAACCAGAAAAATATCTATAGTTATTCTCTTTCAACTGAGAGTCAGGAAATTAGGATGTGCCCTTTCTCCTGCAAAATAATTATTCAGTTCTTCCTCACATTGTGCCAAGAGAGGTTCTTGACATTCACAGTGCTTTAAATTACAAATTCCTGAAGAACGAGGCCAGGTCTCTTTGATTATCTTTGATGTATAGTATGGAGGCAATGTGTCATGAATGTAATACTTTATTTCAAATAATTAAAATGATAATCCATTCATTTAATTATCTTTGTGTTAATAAGCTTACTTTGAACCCTCTAACATATGGGGCTAAGTTATGAAAACAAGTGTCAAACATTCCTTAAGTAGTAAATTGATTATAATTTATACAAGCATCTCATGAACATATAGACTTTTAATGGTAAGAAATAAATATTTGATCCAAACACATTAATAATGAATACGCAGTGGACTTTTTTAAATGCTATGTTAAGATTTTTGTATAAACAAATCTTAGCTAGAAAAATATAAATTCATTATAGTGTATCTGCACAAGAGGCAGAACTACAAACAAAGCAAGTATTGAGAATGCACATATATCCATAAATTATTCTTCACTATTGATCCATAAATTAACAGTACCCCAAAAAATACATAAGAAAGAAAATAATGCCATTTTAGCCTGAAGTCACTAAAAGTTATTACAATTATTTTTCTCTCTTTACATTTTCTTAGTTTCTCTGAGTTACAACAAATTAAAGTTCAGTTAGATTTCTTAACTGTTGTCTCTTAAATATTTGATTTTACACAATAAAAAGGGAATACTAAGCAGAAAAAAATTTTGGTCACATGTAATATCCCAAAGCTAAAAGCAAAACTTGTTTAGAAAAATTTGGATATTTTCCCCTTAAAAACTCTTAAATCCTGGCAGCTGTACCAATCCCATATTTTTTTATCTTTAATAAGTCACATAGTATTTGCAAACTCTTAAAAAACACAAAATCTGCTCATCTTAATATTTATATCGCTAAAAAAGAGAAAGAAGTTTACAAAGTTTTCTGTTTCTTAAAGAAATATTTTCATCTAAATTGAAGTCAAAATCAAGTAGTCTATGGCTGATCTACTATAATCTCAGTAAGCAAGAGGAATCAAATGTCACTTTTGTTTTACCAGTTGGAATTGTCCCAAATTTCCAAGTTCCTTTATGAAAGTCATAATTGAGTTAATATTCTCTAAAGATAGGCATTGATTTAGTTCCTTTTCATAGTTTTCACCCTGTAATGAGAGATGGAAAAAAACCAGCTCTTAAGTAATTGCTACAGCTCAATTGTTGCCCATTTTATAAATCAATAAAATTTTGAATTCTATAAATAAACATCTAAGCTAATTAATGCAAAATAAGAAATAATAACTTAAACTGGTAACAATGGTGTCTGAATATAAGAGAACTTCATATTTGACACAGTTGAAATTGCTCAACAGTGCTTTGTTAGTAAGGCTGGGGACATGAGCCCAGGAGAGCAGAACTTGTGTGACAGCTCAAGAATGCAGAAAGAGTCTCCGTTAACCTTCAGGTACTACAAAAAGAGCAGCAAACTATAAAGAACAATATACTTAGTAATCTGTACAGAATTTTTGAGGCACCAAGAAAACTTGTATTAACGTATCATTATATAATTCTAGTTATCAGTATGTAATTAAAAATGTTATCTAGGTGTGAATGTTTTAAAAAAATTTTTATTATAACTCAAGCCACTTGACGTCAATCTAGAATACTTACTGTTATTCTAGAATTCCAAAAAGTTATGGTATTCTTTTTCAAGTATTCTATCACATGAAATATGTATTATTTATAATGGCAACAAATGTCCCTTAAGACATAAGAACTGCTTTACTTCATTTCAGTCCACAACTTTATCATAATCAGTCACATACATCATTGATACAAAAATAATATTGGTTTTCAGGTCAGAAAAAAAAATGTTAAGAGGTGTAATATAACAGGTATATATTAATTTCAAATGAATTATCAAGTTGCTTAATTGCACAATAAAGAAAATAGCACCTTGTAAAAAAGATGTGAAAAAAGAATATTTGTCAATACAAAAATATGAGCTTACCTTAAATACCCCTGATCTATAAAATCTCTGAAATATCTCAGAAAATAGGGAAAGTGAAGATTCATTAGAGAAGAGAAAATTGAAAGTGTCTTTTAAAATGAATTCTTCTGTGTTTTGGTCCTCTAACTCCATTTTATCATCATCTTGAAAATTTAAATGCTCCTGCACCTGTGAGAAAGTAAGAGCACAGCACATGTTTTCCGTGGACTTGCTTTTATCACTTCTAAGACATGATTCATTTCCTGTTGGACTGCAGATCATAACTGACATCTAGTGGTCTTTTTGGAGGTCAACAGTTTCATAAAAGTAAGCAATATTCTTTTGAAGATAAAATCCTTGATAAGAACATGAATGAATGGATTGTAAAGTCACATTAGTTTAGGTTAAAACCATTATTGAAGAATTTGTATTCATGGAAGATAATATATAACATTTCTGAACAGTGAATTTTAAAGAGCATAACACAAAATATCAGATGTGCATAAAATAACGAATGACCATTAAAATACACAAATTAATAGTGTTTCCAGTTTTTTTTTGTTTTTAGTGTTTCCAGTTTTATTGATAAGTCTTTGAGGTATTCAACCAAATGTCTGAGCCATATATAGTGTAATTATTCTCCTTATATAGAAGTTTAAAAATTAGTAAATGCAATATGAAATTAAATTCTAGTTGCGCATTATTTTATTTTGTACTTCTTCCTGTCTTACCAACTCCATACTCAAAATAAAGCCTTCTATGCATTAATTCAATCAATTTTTCTTCAATGGCTATTTTAGATTTAAAATATCTTGGAGGAAATTATTTGAATAAGTTAATTTGATTTGAGAGGAAGTAAATGAATCAGAGTATATAAAAACACTCTTCAGTTTATACATATTTATACTAGAAAAATCATATATTCAAAAATTCTTATGGCCCTTTAAATTAAAATATAGTCCAATTTTAAAGCATCTACATATAAAGAATAAGAGTTACATTTTTAATAAACCCATGTGAAAAGCTAGGTTATCTGCGAGTTTCTATTGTCTAAATGTCTGCTTTTCTCAATTAACATGTATTTAGCTTTATACCATATTTATTTTATATACAGTGTTTGAACCATAGAAAAATCCATGCTTGTTCTATAGCAATGCATTATGGGAACTAGAACTCAAATTACAGGTTGTCCACATACTAGTTAATTCTCTGAAACACAGTAAACTTAAGTAGTGACTTTTTAAAAATGTTTTGAGAGAGATAGGGAGAGAGACAGGAACATTGAGCTGCTTCTGTATGTGCCCTAGACTGGGGAAACAAACTGGCACCTCTTCAGCACTCTGGATGATGCTCCAACCAACCAAGCTATCCATCCAGAGCTTAATTATTTATGTATTTTTACTGAGTTTTAGAGAGACAGAGAGAAAGGGAGAGAGAGGGAAGGGGGGAAGGAAGCATTCATTTGTTGTTCCACTCAGTTGTGCATTCATTGGTTGCTTCCATGTGTGCCCTGACCAGGGATCGAACTCCCAACCTTGTCATGACAATGCTCTTAACCGACTGAGCTAACCGTCTAGGGCCATAAGTAGTGACTTTGATGAAGTTGCTATTTATTGACTGGTTACTATGAATGAAAACAACACAAAACATACAACACACACGCACACTCACCTGGAGCACCACAGGGGACCTGACTCTGCCGTAACCAATATCAAAAGTTAAAAGTTGAAAACATAACTTGCATCTGAAATAAAAACACAAGGTAACAAAATTATGTTTTATTTGCCACATTTAATCTATTATTGGGAGTTGTATTATTAATAGTGACTATAGTTAAATTTCAAGGTCTGTAATCATTAAAATGAGCAGTTACATACAATTTAATTTTGGATTTGGAATCTGCTTTATGGGGATGCATTTGGGACAACACTAGAATCTATGTAAACATAATATATTAAAATCAATAAAAAAAGAAAGAAAGAAAACGCAAATAGATCTAAAGTGTTCATAACACATGAGATAAATAATGGCGTTACCCTGTGAAACCCAAATATGGAGAAGGAAGCTCTCCTATCCTACATGCCAGGCTTTTTTACTCACAGAGGAAGCATGATAAAACTTCACTCAGTCACCTTTCTCATTTAGCATACTAGATTTAACATTGCCCTAGAAGAAAGGTGTTAAATTATATTCAGGTTAACTGAGATATGGAGAGAGGTGTTATCGAATGTTATTAAAAGTCTATAAATAAAAACACCAAGTCAATGGTGAGCATATATGATAGAAATAGCTGAGCTTGAGAGTGGCTGCAATTGACAAAATTCAATTTAAATGACTGCTCTACTCCTTGTCACCACTATTTACATACTAACAAGCCGGTAATGTGCTCTGAAGTTTTAGGATCCATAAGTAAGGAAACAAAGTTTAAAAGTTTTTATTTGTATATTGACATAACATTTTCCAAGAAGTACCTACTTGTTATAATTAATCTATATTTTCAGTAACGATCAATTTCTAGAAGGTGGTTTTTCTTTTTAACATTACTTTTTATTTATTTATTTTTTACCTATGGAAGGCCTTTGGTGCCAGACTGGATGTCTCGCTGAATACGTCTGCGGCTAGCAAGAGTTTGGTAATTGCTTCCTTCATGTTACCGAAAGCCTGAAGAGGTGAACGGGCCCTCAGGAATGTCTCAAAAAAGGTTTGCAGCTGTAAACAAGAAGAGAAGTCGTATGTCCAAACATCACAATCTGTTTCTCCATCATTTCCAAAGTGAACACAGGTGAAAGATTCCTTTAGATCTCTCTGTTGCACTCAAAAAACTCTTAAATAGGAAAGTTTGATAATCTATGATATATATATATATAGTATATATTATATATATATAGTATATATTATATATAGAAAGATTACATCATATTCTGCAAGTTTATTATATAATGGAGACAGGGGTGGGCACAAGTAGGTTAACAATAATAATTAAAAATGCAATAATTAATAAATAATAATACAAAAATACACTGTTTTGTGTATCACAACTATAAATGTACTTTTGCCCACCCCTGTATATATCATATACATAACATATAATATATTACATATATACATATTATAAACCCTCTAATTAAATATGGGGTGGTACTACATCTTGCAATTTCAGTTGCTTTAGAGGTGCTTATTGCATTTTTTCTTTTGTGATCAGAACGCCCAAGTTTAATTTGTTACTCTACTACTAACCAGGTGACCTTGGACTTGCAACTCAATTCTCCAAAGTTTTGTGTCTTCTTTAAAATGGGTTAACACCTACCAAATTGGGAGAAAATATATTTGAAGGCCACTGCATATATCAGAACAAAAATAACTATATTAAAGCTGCCTCCTCAGAGCATGTTGTTATGGGAGATCTATCCAACTATTAAAGGATCAAACAGAATCTCAGTGTCCTAACATTTTTATCTAAGGGTTCACATGAATAGAAAGGAGAGGAAAGTATTGCAAAAAAAGAGTGAAGCGCAGCTTTCTGCTTTTCAGAAACGCTATAGTTGGTATCCAAAATGGCTATTTTTACTTGCTTCAATATTACAACAATGGCGGAGCAAAACTACTTCAAGAGGATGCTTAGCATCAGCTTTCCAGTCAATCAATTTTAAAAGTAAAAAATACATCTCATGCTAATTCATAGACTTTGGATAAACATACGCTTTCAAAGACAAACAAAAATATTTTTTGACATCTGAAACTAATATAAAATAATACTGAATGTCAATTGTAATTGAAAAGTAAAAAAATTAAAATGTATCTTTTGAGAAAACATGAGGAGCAAGATGGCGACGGAGTAGGCGGACGTACCAACTTCCAACTCCCAGAACCAAAGTGGATTACAACTCAATTTTAAGAATCATCACCTGTATAAACCAACTTTGAACAAAACTAAGTGGACTCTTCAACCAAGGAACACAGAAGAAGCCACATTGAGACTGGTAGGAATAGCGAAAACGCGAAGAGGGCTGCCCAGCTCCCCGGAGCAAACGGCAGCCCGGAGAGACCCGTGGGGCGGGAGGAGAGTTTGGCGGAGAGGGAGGGACCTGGGTCCCAGGAACCAAGCCCCAGCCTGCAGTCTCAGAGCCTAGAAAGGCGTTTGGGCAGTTTTGAGCTGTGAAACAAGTGAGGGAGCTCCCAGGCCTACAGTGTGGAGTATTAGGTCCCTTCCTACTCTGCTGAGGGCTGCTTAAGGTTTTGGGGCGGCAGGACGCTGAAAGGCGGTTCTGTCGGCGCGGGCAGAGGCCAAGCCGGTGGGAGATCGGTCTAGCCCAGAGGGTGAGAGGGGACCGCGAAAGCGGTCCGGAAGCTGCGGGCCCGCCTTTAATCCCACTTACGGGGACAAAGCGGGAGGCCAGGAACGGGCAGGCCCTGCGCAAGCCGGCCCTGACCGCGGGGACCGGGCTGGGACCAGGGACGGGCAGGGGCTGTGGCTGAGCTGACGTTACCAGTCCCCCACTCCCCCATCCCAACCCCCCCGGGCCGGAGAAACCGCGGTTGGCCGGTATACGTGCGCGAGCGGGCTCCGAGCGCGGGAACGGGGTGGACCCCGAGACAAGTGGAGGCTCGCAGCTGAGCCCACGCTACTGTCCGCGCCCGGCCGGAGAAACCCTGGATACCATTCATACGTGCACGAGCGGGCTCCGAACGCGGGGGCGGGGTAGAGTCCCGGACGAGCGGAAGTACGCAGCTCGGCGGAAGCCAGCAAACACGCCCGCCCCAATAAACCTTGGTTTCCGGCGCTGCGCAGTAGGGCCTTGGCCTCGAGGGCGGGGCTAAAGCTCCGGACGGGCAAAAGCTTACAGCTGAGAGCACGTCAAAAGCCCCGCCTAACCCGCGGAACTGTAGCGAGCAGGCTCCGACTGCTGGTTCTGGGCGGAAGTCCGGAAATAGGCTGGGTCCACAGCTGAGCAAAGGTGCTCACCTCTACCCTTGGTGCTAATCTTGTGGCTTTAGTCACAGCCCCTCCCACGGAGGAGAGGCAGAAATCATAGCAAAAACCACAGTGGGCCGGCGCTGGCAACGCTCATACCCAACCACCCTAGGCACCGGCAGAGGAGGTGGGGGGCCTGCAGATAGACCACACCTAGAGAACACAAAGGCAACACCTACTGGACGCCAGTGGCCACAACTCGCTTATACACAGAAAAAATGGGCAGGCAGAGGAATGCAAACCAAATGAATCAAGAGAAATCCCCAGAGAAGGACCTGAATGAACCAGATATAACCAAATTACCAGAAGCAGAATTTAGAATAATGATAGTTAGGATGTTCAAAGAAATTAGAGCAACAATGGATAGTCATTATGAACACCTAAATAAAGAGATAACAAGTATAAAAAATGAAATTGAAATAATAAAAAAGAATCAGACAGAAATGACAAATACAGTATCAGAACTGAAGACCACAATGGAAGGAATTAAAAGCAGGATGGATGACGCTGAGGATCGAATAAGCGAGTTAGAGGACACAATAAACAAAGGCACAGAAGCCGAGAAGAAAAAGGAAAAGAGACTTAAAAAATGTGAGGAAACTCTAAGGGAGCTTTGTGACAACATGAAGAGAAACAACATTCGCATCATAGGGGTGCCTGAAGAAGAGGAGAGAGGACAGGAAATGGAAACTTTGTTCAATCAAATCATAGCAGAAAACTTTCCTAAATTAAGGCTGGGAAACACTCCACACATTCAAGAAGCACACAGAACTCCATTAAGGAGAAACCCAAAAAAATCTACACCAAGACACATCATAGTTAAAATACCAAAGCTAATGGATAAAGAAAAAATTTTAAAAGCTGCTAGAGAAAAAAAGACTATCACCTACAAAGGAGCCCCCATAAGGATGACATCGGACTTCTCAACAGAAACACTTGAGGCCAGAAGGGAATGGCAAGAAATAATCAAAGTAATGCAGAACAAGAACCTACAACCAAGACTACTCTATCCAGCAAGGCTAACGTTTAAAATTGAAGGAGAAATAAAGAGCTTCCCAGAAAAAGAAAGCCTCAAGGAATTCATAAAAACCAAACCAATTCTGCAAGAGATACTAAGGGGCCTCTTGTGAACAGTTTAAAGGGAGGAATGAATAGAGCAAAAGAAGAATACAGCTTTAAAGAATAAAATGGCAATAAACAACTACATATCAATAATAACCTTAAATGTAAATGGATTAAATGATCCAATCAAAAGACATAGGGTAGCTGCATGGATAAAGAAACAGGACCCATACATATGCTGTCTACAAGAGACACACCTTAAAACAAAAGATGCTCATAGACTGAAGGTAAAAGGATGGAAAAAAATATTTCATGCAAATGGAAATGAAAAAAAAGCAGGGGTAGCAATACTTATATCAGACAAAATGGACTTTAAAACAAAGGCTGTAGTAAGAGATAAAGGAGGACACTACATAATGATAAAGGGAACAATTCAACAGGAAGATATAACTATTGTAAATATCTATGCACCAAATATAGGAGCCCCAACATACATAAAGCAGACTTTGATGGATATAAAGGGCGAGATAAACAGCAATACTATCATAGTAGGGGATTTCAATACCCCTCTAACAACACTGGATAGATCCTCAAGAAAGAAAATTAATAAAGAAACAGCAGACTTAAAGGATACACTAGATCAACTTGATTTAATAGATATCTTCAGAACTTTTCACCCTAAAGCAGTAGAATATACATTCTTCTCAAGCGCTCATGGTACATTTTCTAGGATAGACCACATGTTAGAACACAAAAATGGTCTCAATAAATTTAAGAAGATTGAAATCATATCAAGCATTTTCTCTGATCACAATGCCATGAAACTAGAAATTAACCACAAAAGAAAAAATGAAAAATACTCAAACACTTGGAAACTAAATAGCATGTTATTAAATAATGAATGGATTAACAATGAGATCAAAGAAGAAATAAAAAAGTTTCTAGAAACAAATGATAATGAGCATACATCAACTCAAAATTTATGGGACACAGCAAAAGCAGTTCTGAGAGGGAAGTTTATTGCACTACAGGCATATCATAAGAAGCTAGAAAAAGCTCAAATAAGCAACCTGACCCTGCATCTAAAAGAACTAGAAAAACAACAACAAATAAAACCCAAGACAAGTAGAAGGAAGGAAATAATAAAGGTCAGAGCAGAAATAAATGACATAGAGGCTAAGGAAACAATACAGAGGATCAATGAAACAAGAAGCTGGTTCTTTGAAAAGGTAAACAAGATTGATGAACCTTTAACTAGACTCACCAAGAAAAAAAGAGAGAGGACTCAAATAAATAAAATTAGAAAGGACAGTGGGGAAATAACAACTGACACAACAGAAATACAAAGCATTGTAAGAAAATACTATGAAGAACTATATGCCAAAAAATTAGACAATCTTCGTGAAATGGACAAATTTCTTGAATCATATAACCTTCCAAAAATTAATCTGGAAGAATCAGAACACCTAAACAGACCAATTACAGCAAATGAGATTGAAACAGTTATCAAAAAACTCCCAAAAAAGAAAAGTACTGGGCCTGATGGCTTCACAAGTGAATTCTATCAAAAATTCAAAGAAGAACTAATTCCTATTCTCCTCAAGCTATTTCAAAAAATTCAAGAGGAAGGAAGACTTCCAAACTCCTTTTATGAGGCGAGCATAATTCTGATCCCAAAACCGGGGAAAGACAACACAAAGAAAGAAAATTATAGGCCTATATCCCTGATGAATTTAGACGCTAAAATTCTCAACAAAATATTAGCCAACCGGATCCAGCAATATATGAAAAAAATCATACACCACGATCAAGTGGGATTTATTCTGGAGAGGCAAGGCTGGTTCAATATTCGCAAATCAATCAATGTGATTCATCACATAAACAAAAGGAAGGACAAAAATCACATGATAATTTCAATAGATGCAGAAAAGGCATTTGATAAAATCCAGCACCCATTCATGCTCAAAACTCTCAGTAAAGTGGGAATACAGGGATCATTCTTTAACATGATAAAGGCCATCTACGATAAACCGACAGCAAGCATCATACTAAATGGACAAAGATTAAAAGCAATCCCCTTAAGATCAGGAACCAGGCAGGGTTGCCCACTTTCACCACTCTTATTCAACATAGTTCTGGAAGTCCTAGCTACAGCAATCAGACAAGAAGAAGAAATAAAAGGCATACAAATTGGAAAAGAAGAAGTAAAACTGTCATTATTTGCAGATGATATGATATTGTATATTGAAAACCCTAAAGTCTCAGTCAAAAAACTACTGGACCTTATAAATGATTTCAGCAAGGTGGCAGGATATAAAATTAATACTCAGAAATCAGAGGCATTTCTATACACCAACAATGAAATATCAGCAAAAGAAATTAAGGAAACAATCCCCTTCACTATTGCAGCCAAAAAAATAAAGTACCTAGGAGTAAATTTAACCAAGGAGGTTAAGGACTTGTACTCGGAAAATTATAGAACATTGATAAAAGAAATCAAGGAAGATACAAACAAGTGGAAGCACATACCGTGCTCATGGCTAGAAAGAATAAACATCATTAAAATGTCTATATTACCCAAAGCAATTTATAAATTCAATGCAATACCAATTAAAATACCAATGACATACTTCAAAGATATAGAACACATATTCCAAAAATTTATATGGAACCAAAAAAGAACACGAATAGCCTCAGCAACCTTAAAAAGAAAAAATAAAGCAGGAGGTATCACTCTTCCTGATATCAAGGTTTACTACAAGGCCATTATACTCAAGACAGCCTGGTACTGGCATAAGAACAGGCACATAGACCAATGGAACAGAACAGAGAACCCAGAAATAAACCCACAGCTTTATGGACAACTGATATTTGACAAAGGAGGAAAGAACATACAATGGAGTAAAGACAGCCTCTTTAACAAATGGTGTTGGGAAAACTGGACATCTACCTGCAAAAAAATGAAACTAGACCATCAACTTACACCATTCACAAAAACAAACTCAAAATGGATAAAAGACTTAAATGTAAGCCGTGAAACCATAAGCATCTTAGAAGAAAACATAGGCAGCAAGCTCTCCGACATCTGTAGCAGCGGTATATTTGCCGATTTATCTCCATGGGCAACTGAAATAAAAGGCAAGATAAACAAATGGGACTATATCAAACTAAAAAGTTTTTGCACAGCTAAAGACAATAGGAACAGAATAAAAAGACAAACCACACAATGGGAGAACATATTCGGCAGCACATCTGATAAGGGGTTAATAACTAAAATTTATAAAGAACTTATAAAACGCAACACCAGGAAGACAAACAACCCAATCAAAAAATGGGCAAAAGAAATGAATAGAAATTTCTCCAAAGAGGACATACAGATGGCCAATAGGCATATGAAAAAATGCTCAACATCACTAATCATTAGAGAAATGCAAATTAAAACCACAATGAGATATCACCTCACACCAGTCAGAATGGCACTTATCAGCAAAACAACACAGAATAAGTGCTGGCGAGGATGTGGAGAAAAGGGAACCCTTCTGCACTGCTGGTGGGAATGCAGACTGGTGCAGCCACTGTGGAAAACAGTTTGGAGATTCCTCAGAAAATTAAAAATCGAACTGCCTTTTGACCCAGCTATCCCACTTTTAGGAATATACCCTAAGAACACCATAGCACTGTTCGAAAAGAAGAAATGCGCCCCCATGTTCGTGGCAGCATTGTTCACAATAGCGAAGATCTGGAACCAGCCCAAGTGTCCGTCAGAAGACGAGTGGATTAAAAAGCTATGGTACATATATACTATGGAATACTACTCAGCCATAAGAAACGATGACATCGGAGCATTTATAACAAAATGGATGTACCTTGATAACATTATACGGAGTGAAATAAGTAAATCAGAAAAAAAGAAAAACTGAAAACAGCACGATTACATACATAGGTGGGACATGAAAGTGAGGGTATGAGACATGGACAAGAGAGTGGTGGTTATGGGATGGGGGGAGGGAGGGAAGAGTGGGATAGGGAGGAGGGGAGGGACACAGGGAAAACCAGATTGAAGGTGACAGAGGACAATTTGACTTTTGGTGATGGGTATGCAACACGATTGAATGATAAGATAACCTGGAGATGTTTTCATTGTACATATGTACCCTGATTTATTGATGTCACCCCATTAGAATTAATAATAATAAAATATATATTAAAATCAAAAAAAAAAAAAATGAATAAGATAGTATCTTCCCTTCAGTGCCTAGTCTAGGAAGATAAAATTGATTTTAATAAGATTAATACTATAATAAAGGTATTAGGTCATTTGGGAAAAAAAAAAAAAAAAAAGAAAACATGAAGCAGGTATTCTACTCATGTTTTAGAAAAACAGGCAACATCTATCTGAACTCCTTACAACTGCAAAGGGAAACATTTCTGTTGCTACAATAATGAAGGTCAGATATTGGCACAAATCACCTGAAGGAAACGATAAATGTATTTTTAAAATATACAAACAAAACTCCCCCACGAGAAACAAATACTGACCCCATAAACTTTTACCAGCTGAAAAACAGAAACCTAATGAGATAAATACTTTAAGACCCTATGAATACATCATTAGCTTTGGCTATTGGGATGTATTTTCGTTTCACTAAGAATGAATATAATAATTGAATGATCAGAAGAAAACAAATTAATGCTATTACGTTGAAAATGTTAACACCTTTGAGTCCAGAGTAATATTATGTTTTTCCAAATCAAAGTAACTCATCGTATTTCACTCAGCTCGCCATATTATGCAGAAAGTTATTGATAATATTATTGCATCTTTCCATTTTAATGTTTCTTGAATGTCACAAAGGTTGGGGGCAATAATTTAAGAAAGTTGGAAATGTTTGTGTAGCATATAAGACACATAAGATTGACTGTCATATTATATCCTTCAAGGCAAAAAATATCAATAAAATTAATTAGGGTTATATTTATTCTTCTACTATACAATGTTTATTCCTTAATACTTTACTGTAACTAAGCAATGAATATTGTCTGCCAGTACATGAATTCAGTTTCATTTAATTCAACATTTATGAGGATTTCACCATGTGGAAAGCCATGTACGCTGAGCTTTTGGGGACATTTACAGAGCCCAGAGGTACACTATAGACTCTAGAGGCAAAATGTCCCAGAGGCAAAACTTTGGCTCCATGTCTGCTACTGTCACATTGCAAGACCTTGTGGGATTAGTCACAGTAATTTACTTCATAAAGGTATTGCTAAGATTTAATAAGAGAATATACCTAAGTTACACCACCTCCTGGCACATGTCAGTAATTCAGTACGCGTTAGCTCCTTTTATTAATTAAAACAAGTCCACAACTATTTAGAGGATATTTCAATTAAAGTGGTTGTTGAATCCAGATACTCATAAAGCAATGCATGATTTGAGAATATTAAACTGGCTCTGGAATTCAAACACAGGTGACACCAGCCAAGGAAGAACATTGCACCAGAAATGTTTGAAAAGGAGAGAAGGAAGAGGCATCACGATAGTTGGACCCCTGCAACAGTACGCTGCCCAAGAGAAGTAAAAGGGCAGAGCTGAAAGACCCATCTCCCTGAGAATGCAGCTGCTAGAAAAGGACTAACATGCACCAACAACCACAAAACCCTCAGTGACGATGAGCAGAAGTCCGGAGGGAGATGTGGCACTCGAAGAGTACCATTCAAAATCAAGTGACTCGTTTAATCTTTGAGTAATTCCTGCTCCCCATTTTTGTCTCTGCAGGCATTTCCTTCTATCTCATTGCATGGATTACATTTTTATAAGCCCTTCAAGTCAAAGAAAGTACCAGCAGAGTGACCTCTTCTATTTAATTTAATTAGTATAGTGATACAAAAACTATAGAAATGGAAGTGCTTAATAGGTATTATTTTTAAAATCAACTTTCAATAAGTCTGTTAGTTTTTGTAATTAATCCACTTAACCACAATGGAAGACTTCTTTGTGTGTCCAGTTGTATTATAATTTATTGCACTAATTTGTGTTTCTTTGGTCAAATTATTTGAGTTCTTGGCATCTAAGTGTTCTCAGATGTAGAAAGAAGAGAACTGTGCTCAGTGATTGCATCAGACAATTCTAAATCTGAAATTATTTGGTGTTAATTGTATTCATAACCATAAGAAGCCTGACCAGGTGGTGGCACGGTGGACAGAGTGTTGGACTGGGACGCAGAGGACCCAGGTTCAAGACCCCAAGATCGCCAGCTTGAGCACGGGCCCATCTGGCAAAAGCTCGCCAGCTTGGACCCAAGGTTGCTGGCTCCAGCTGGGGGTTGCTCGGTCTGCTGAAGGCCCACCATCAAGGTACATGTGAGAAAGCAATCAATGAACAACTATGGTGTCATAACAAAAAACTGATGATTGATGCTTCTCATCTCTCTCCGTTCCTGTCTGTCTGTCTTTATCTGTCACTCTCTCTCTCTCTCTGTCCCTGTGGGGGAAAAAAAACAACAAACAAAAAACCAATAACCATAAGAACCTGAAAAACACATCACCCAGGAGCTTTCCTAACTTGAGCACAGACAACTGAAGGAGCACCTTCACCCTCGTTGTTAATTTATAACAATCAAGCCATGAGCTCAGATATCAAAGAGACTTCTCCCTCTCTAGATCAAGACTTGGAATCAATGTTTATGAGTTACATAAATACGAGATTACAAAATCCCAAGGAAATCAGTGCCTTGGTAGCAAGGTAGAAATGAATACAAGAACATTGTAAAACATTTAACATTACATAAACCTATTTTATAAACTATAATTTTTTCCCTTCAATGTAAACACAAAGTACAAATTTAGTGTAAAAATAATTATACAGAAAACAACTTTGTAAGATTACAGTTGCCAAATTAGGTGGTAAAATCACCATCATTTGTTTGTACTTGTGTAAAATTCAAGTGGTAACATAGTAAGGTTTTTGTAACTTTTACATCTATCCATTCAGCCAACTTACTGAAATACATGTGAGCAGATCAAAAGTACCAATTAAATCAAAAGGACAAGAAGATCTGAGAAGAACATGAAAATATTTGTAGGAAAACTTCAGTTCTGTCCTTGATATTGTAAAACACTCCCAAGGTGCCCTTATCTTTACCTCCTCCTCCTCCCCATCTCTCAAAGCCCCTCACGTGCTCCATCCTGTGCTTGGCCTCCCTATGCCCCTCCATCCTCCTTCAAGATCTTGGGCAAATTGCTCTCGTTGGCAACACGTGTTGTTCTGTGTTGAACTTGTTGAATTTTTTGTCTGCTCCTCACTAGAATACAAGGTTTTCCATAGCAGAACTTTACTATTGGATCTTTGGGTGGTCAGGACCTAACTAACACCAAGTAGGTATTGCATAAATACCTTCGAGTAAAGAAACCTAAGTACACCATTACAGAAACCACAGAGACTTTGAGAAGAGAAATAGTTTACTGGGGCGTCTGAATAATAGATACTTTTCTCTTACAAACAACATGTTTAGCTCTTGTTTCCATCTCGTGAGACAGGGAGGATGTGCATTTTTCTGATGCCTTGTAATAAAACCTTAGAAAAATAAAAACTTACACCTGTTTGAGAGGATTTTTTGAGATAAAAAAATTTGATCTGAACGTTAAAATAAATAAAGAATAACCACTATCAGAGTTCTTTTTAAGTCACATTGTTGACTAACTGGAGAACTACAAGAGAATACTGCTATTTCAATATTTTGTACTTTGAGTAGTGTTGAATAGCATGTGCCTTGCTCATGTTTACTAGAATTTCTGTTAATACTAATGTATAACAGAGAAATTTTTATCTCAGAATAAAGAATATTAGTATCACGCTCATTATGTACCAACAAGTATTTGAAAAGATACTCAATATAACTAATCATTAGGGAAATGCAAATCAAAACCACAATGAAATATTATTTTATATCCATTATGAGAGCTACTATAAAAATATAAACTATTAACTGTTGATCAAGATGTGAAGAAATCAGAATCCTTGGGAATGTAAAATGGTGCAGCCACTATGCCCAACAGTAGAAAGGTTCCTAAAAAAAAAATAGAACTACCATATGATTCAGTAATTCAGCATAGTAAAAATAACTAAACACAAGGTTCCAACAGATATTTACACACCCATGTTCCTACCAGTATTTTTCACAACAGCCAAAAGGTGGAAGTAGCTCAAATGCACATCGATGGATGAGAGGACAAGCAAAATGTGAGATATACACATAATGGACTGTTATTCAGCTCTGAAAAGGAAGGCCATATACTAAGCACTGGAGAGTATTATATAAGCGAAATAATACAGTTGCAGAAGATAATGTATGGCTCCACTTAAATGGGGCATCAAGAGTAGTCAACTTTACAGAAACAGAAAATAGAAGGGTAGTTGCTGGAGACTTGGGGAGAGAAATATGAACTGGTTATTTCATGGGTATATAATTTCAGTTTTGCATAAAGGTCTGACAATTGGTTATACAACAAAGTATATTTTTAATACAACTGAGTTGTATACTTAAAAATGGTTAAGATGGCAAGTTTTATGTTATATATATATATTCACAGTTAAAAATGTTCAGCTTCCCCAGAACCCTCCCCCTGAAATGGACTCCCTGCCTCCTACTCCTTATCTCTCCCACTAGACTGACTCTTCTAGAAGAAATCTCACTAAAGGGAGTTGAAGCCAGATGTTACCAGTACGAAAGATGGCGACAGAGTAGGCAGACGTTACAACTGCCGCCTCCCAGGACCAAATCGGATTACAACTTAATTTAAGAACAATCATCTTGGAAAACCAACTTTGGACTAAACTAAGAGAAATCTATAACCAAGGACCACCCCAGGACTGGAGTCCCAGCTTAGAGCCCCAGAGCCTAGAAGAGGTGCCCAGACAGCATTTAGCTGTGAAGAGAGCCAGGTTTCTGTCCGAGAGAAAGATACAGTTCTTGGATGCAAATTCCGCTTTAAAGGTCCTGCACAAAAAACCTTGTTCACAGCCACTTACCCGAGGCTCTGGTGGAATGAGAGAGTAAAGTTGGAGGCCCAGGGATAAACACTGTGGGGGATAGAAATTGGAACCCCTTTGCTGAGTCATACTCCAGTACTGCAGTCGCCATCTTTCTTGGGTGGAGCATCCCCTTTGTGCGGCATCAGCCTAGGAAAAAGCAGCTGCTCTGCCCTTGGGAGTCTCTCCTACCCCAGACATAGCAAGGGGTAGTTCTGAGAGGCCAGGAAGCAGGGTGTGTGTCAGTGGCTCAGGTTTCTGGTGTTGAGACCAGAGCTTCCCCCCACACTCTCCTGAGTGTATGACTGATGCTTCCACCTCTCTGGAAACTCAGTTGAATCTGTCCATAGAGTGGGCAGACCACACCTCTGAGTCTCAGAGGCCACTCCCACCAGACTCCTGGGTCCACACCCTACTGAAATCTGTGAAAAATGTCTGGACTGACTGACACCTGGGGCAGAGGGATGGAGTCACACCCACTATCCTTCTTAATCCCTGAATTGCCGCAGGTTCTAGACTCTAGCAAAGGCTTTTTTAGCAGCTAAGCCTAACAAGCATCCAGCAGACAGAAGCTGCAAGAGGCAGGACTCAGGGAAACTTGGCCGTTTGAGTGGACTTCCCCAGGACCAGGTAGATAAAAGTCAGCCTAGGACTGCAGCTAGGTATTTCCATGTACACCTGGGCCCAGCAGAGGCAGCCACAAACTCTTAATTGCTTGTAGCTCCAAGAAGGTTGCTGAGGGCCAGTCATGGGCAGTGCCTCCCACTGGTTTCTCTGGGTTCCTGCTTGGCAGGCTCAGGGCTGGCACATCCAGGGGCCAGCTGTGCAAAGAAAGCATTAGTTCAGGCTATAACAATTCTTGCTAGAGTGGTATCTTTAGGAAAAGCACCTCACACCTGGCCCAGCTGAGGCAAGTGCCACTCTCTGTGATCAGCAGCAGCACAGCAGCTCATGTGCATTGGATTGGATGGAGCTTCACAGTCAGTTGGCCTAGGCACTGGATATTCTGTCCTGCTAGACTAGATTTCACAGGGGGAAGGGAGAGAGGCTAGGAGCATGGAAATTTAAAATGTGATTCCCTGTGAGTCTATTGTTGGATCTGGTTGAGGGGCTTAGCCACCTTCAGGAGGGACACAGTCAGCCCCAGGAGAGGGCTCTCTCAGTCTTCCTCCCTGAGACTGGGGTTTCAACAGCTGAAAGAACTGCACCGGGGACTGTCAGCCACACTCAGTCTAAACCTACAACTCACCTTGTTGGGGAGAAATAAAATTTGAGTATCCATCAGTGGCTGAGTGATTAAGCTCTGGAGTAGGGGACATTCCCTATACTGAGCTCCTGACCAAAAGATCCCTGAAGTAGAGGGTCCCACAAACACTGTTTTCACAACCTCAGGTGCCCTAACCCACCAAGTGTGCAACCTGTAGAGGGGTTGATTGGGTGAGGCCAATCTGAGCCCACAATATAGTCTTACTACAAAAGACTCTGTGGGAACACCAGGCAGGTGCAAGAGGAGGACGAGAAGCTTAAAAGCAGAGACAAATCTTACAGAGCTTGGGGCTTTTATGGAGCTGTTGTCATCTCTAAGCAGGAGTAAGCAGATCCTTATATAAAGGCTGGCTCCTCTCATAGTAGCCAGGCACAAAAAAGGCAGACACAAACAGCAAAAAGTGCAGTAGCTGCAGACTGGTAGCCCACAGCAGGTTAAAAACAACAGCTGACGCCAACGCAAGAAAAACTAGAGCCAAAACTACTGGTAGTGGGTGGCAGACAGTACCAACCCTAAACTCAACTACCTACACAAGCAGCACACCCAAAGGTGGAGTCTGGCAGGCACCAGACACTGTAAAAAACAATAAGCCCAACAGGACAGACATTGCCCAGTGTGTAATACACATAATCAAGGTTGACCATTAGAGCCAGTCAGCCTGAAGGGATAAACATAACCACAGAAAGACCAACAGCATTTAATACTCACATACAACAAGATGGAAATAGTACCCTCAAGAAGCATTCCTAGAACAAGGAAAACAAGTGGCCTGGAGGACAGTACCACCAGCCCATCTTCTTCATAAAGACCACACAAAAATTTCGAAGTCAGACAGCATTACATAATACACAGACAAAATGAATAGACAGAGAAATACGACCCAAATGAATTAACAAGAGAAATTCCCAGAAAAAGAACTGAATGAGATGGGAGTAACCAAATACCAGACGCAGAGTTTAAAACAATTTTTAGGATGCTCAAACATCTTAGAGCAACAATGGGTGGACATAATGAGCACCTAAATAAAGAGATAGCAAGCATCAAAAAGGACATTGAAATAATAAAAAAGAACCAGTCAGAAATGACAAATACAATATCAGAAATGAAGACTGTATTAGGAGAAATTCATAGCATGTAGGATGAAGCAGAGGATTGAATCAGCGATTTAGAGGACAAGATAAACAAAAGCACAAAAGCAGAACAACAAAAAGAAAAGAGGCTCAAAAAGTCTGAGGAAACTCTAAGAGAGCTCTGTGACAACATGAAGAGAAACAACATCCTCATCAAGGGGTTCCTGAAGAAGAGAACAAACTAGAAATAAAGAACCTGTTTGAAGAAATCATAGCTGAAAATTTCCTTATATTGATGAAGGAAAAAGTCACACAAGTTCAAGAAGCATAGAGAGTTCTATTAAAGAGGAATCCAAGGAGGCCTACAGCAAGACATATCATAATTAAAGTGTCAACATTAAGAGACAAAGAATATTAAAAGCTGCAAGAGAAAAGCAGTTAATTACCTACAGAGGAGCCCCCATAAGGATGACATCTGACTTCTCAACAGAAACACTTGAGGTCAGAGAGATTGGCAAGAAATATTCAAAGTGATGCAAAGCAAGAACCTACAACCAAGACTTCTTTTTCTAGCAAGGCTATTGTTTAAAATTGAAGAGAAATAAAAAGCTTCCCAGACAGAAAAAACAAAAAACCTCAAGGAATTCATTATAACCAAACCAGTACTGCAAGAAATGTTAAGGGGTCTGCTGTAAAAAAAAGCAAAGAAAAAAATATCAAGAAAAAGAGGATTGTAGATTTAAAGAATAAAATGGCAATAAACAATGATATATCAATAATAACCTTAAATGTAAATGGATTAAATGCTCTAATCAAAAGACATCAGGTAGCTGTGTGGATAAGAAAACAGGTACCGTACATATGCTGTCTACAAGAGACCCACCTCAGAACAAAAGATATACATAGACTAAAAGTGAAGGGATGGAAAAAAGAATTTTATGAAAATGAAAATGGAAAAAAGCTGGGGTAGCAATACTAATATCTGACAAAATAGACTTTAAAACAAAGACTATAGTAAAAGATAAATAAGGTCACTACATAATGATAAAGGGAGCAATCCAACAGGAAGATATAACCATTGTATGTATCCATGCACCTAATATAGAAGCACCTAAATATATAAAGCAGATTTTGATGGACATAAAGGGCAAGATCAACAGCAATACTATAATAGTAGAGGATTGTAATATCCCATTAGACAGAAAATTAACAAAGAAACAGTGACCTTAAATGACACACTCGATCAACTGGATTTAATAGATATCTTCAGAACCTTTTTCCCCAAAGCAGGAGAATATACATTTTTCAAGTACTCATGGTACATTCTCTAGGATAGACCACATGTTAGGTTACAATACAAGACTCAATAAATTTAAGAAGATTGAAATCATATCAAGCATGTTCTCTGATCACAATGCATTGAAACTAGAAATCAACTATAATAGAATTACAGGTATACCTTAAGAAGCTAGAAAAAGCTCAAATAAACAACTTAACCCTGCATCTAAAAGACCTAGAAAAAGAATAACAAATAAAGACCAGAGGAAGCAAAAGGAAGGAAATAATAAAATCAGAGGGAGATAAATGACATAGAGGCTAAGAAAACAATATAGAAGATCAATGAAACCAACAGCTGGTTCTTTGAAAAGGTAAACAAGACTAATGAACCTTTAACCAGACTCATCAAGAAAAAAAGAGAAAGGACTCAAATATATAAAATTAGAAATGAAAGTGGAGAAGTAACAAGTGACACCACAGATATACTAAGAAATATGACAAAATACTATGAAGATCTGTATGCCAAAAAATTCGACAACCTAGCTGAAATGAATAAATTCCTAGAAACATGTAATCTGTCAAAACTCAATCTGGAAGAATCAGAAAACCTAAATGGACCAATTACAACAAATGACATTAAAACAGTTATCAAAAAATTCCCAGCAAACAGAAGGCCTGGACCAGATGGCTTCACAGGCAAAATTTTCCAAATATTCAAGAAAAAAACAACAAAAACTAACACCTGTTCTTCTCAAGCTATTTCAAAAAATTTAAGAGGAGGGAAGACTTCCAAGCTCCTTTTATGAGGCAAGGATAATCCTCATTCCAAATCTAGGTAAAGACACTACAAAGGAAGAAAACTATAGGTCAATATATCTGATGAACTTAGATGCTAAAATTCTCAACAAAATACTAGCAAACTGGATACAGCAATACATGAAAAAAATCATACATCATGATCAAGTGGAATTTATTCTGGGGAGGCAAGGATGGTACAATATTCCCAAATTGATCAATGTGATTCATCACATAAACAAAAGGAAGGAGAACAATCACATGATAATATGAATAGATGCAGAAAAAGCATTTGATAAAATCCAGCACCCATTTATGATCAAAACTCTCAGCAGATGTGGGAACACAAGGAACATACCTCAACATGATAAATGCCATCTATGACAAACCAACAGCCAACATCATACTCAATGGCAAAAATTAAAAGCAGTCCCCTTAAGATCAGGAACAAGGTAGAGTGCCCCCTATCATCACTTTTATTCAACATAGTTCTGGAAGTCATAGCCACAGCAATCAGACAAGACAGAGAAATAAAAGACATCCAAATTGGAAAAGAAGAAGTAAAACTATCATTATTTGCTGATGACATGATACTATACATAGAAAATCCTAAAGTCTCAGTCAAAAAACTACTAGATCTGATAAATGAATTCAGCAAGGTGGCAGGATATAAAATTAATATTCAGAAATCAGATCAGTGGCATTTTTATACACCAACAATAAACTGTCTGAAAGAGAAATTAAGAAAACAATTCCCTTAACTATTGCAACAATAACAACAAAAAAAGTACCTAGGAATAAATTTAACCAAGGAGGTAAAAGACTAGTACTCAGAAAATTATAAAACATTGATAATATAAATAAAGGAAGATACAAACAAGTGGAAACATATACTGTGTTCATGGACTGGAAGAATAAACATCATTAAAATGTCTATATTACTCAAAGCAATCTATAAACTCAATGCAATTCCTATTAAAATACCAACGGCATACTTCAAATATACAGAACAAATATTCCAAAAGTTTATATGGAATCAATAAAGAACATGAATAGCCTCAGCAATCTTGAAAATGAAGAATAAAATGGGAGGTATCACACTTCCTTATATCAAGTTATACTACAAGGTCATTGTACTCAAAACAGCTTGGTACATAAGAACAGGCATACAGATCAATGAAAGAGAACAGAGGATTCAGAAATAAGCTCACACCTTTATGGACAACTGATATTTGACAAAGGAGGTAAGAGCATACAATGGAGTAAAGACAGCCTCTTTAACAAATGGTGTTGGGAAAATTGGACAGGTACATGCAAAAAAAATGAAACTAGACCACCAACTTACACCGTTCACAAAAATAAACTCAAAATGAATAAAAGACTTAAATGTAAGTTGTGAAACCATAAACATCTTGGAAGAAAACATAGACAGTAAACTCTCTGATACCACTCGCGGCAATATTTTTGCTGATTTATCTCCTCGGGCAAGTGAAACAAAGGACAGGATGAACAAATGGGACTATATCAAACTAAAAAGTTTTGCACAGCAAAAGACACCATGAACAAAATAAAAAGACAACCCACACAATGGAAGAACATATTCAACAATATGTTTGATAAGGGGTTAATAAACAAAATTTATAAAGAACTTCTATAACTCAACACCAGGAAGGTAAACAATCCAATTTAAAAAATGGGCAAAAGAACTGAATAGACACTTCTCCAAAGAGGACATACAGATGGCCAATAGGCATTTGAAAAAATGTTCAATGTCACTAACCATCAGAGAAATGCAAATTAAAACCACAATGAGATACCACCTCATACCTGTCAAAATGGCGCTTATTAACAAAACAACACAGAACAAGTACTGAGGAGGATGTGGAGAAAAGGGAACCCTCCTGCACTGCTGGTGGGAATGCAGACTGGTGCAGCCACTGTGGAGAACTGTATGGGTGTTCTTCAAAAAATTAAAAGTAGAACTGCCTTTTGACTCAGCTATCCCACCTTTAGGAATATATCCTAAGAATTCTAAATCAATGATTCAAAAGAAGAAATGCGCCCCCATGTTTATTGCAGCATTGTTTATAATAGCCAAGATCTGGAAACAGCCCAAGTGTCCATCAGTGGATGAATGTATTAAAAAGCAGAGGTACACATACACAATGGGATAGTACATGGCTGTGAAAAGGAAGGTAATCTTACCTTTTGTAATAGCATGGATGAACCTGGAGATTATTATGCTAAGAGAAATAAGCCAGGCAGAGAAAGAAAAATATCATATGATCTTATATATATGTAAAATCTAATGAACAAATGAGGAGTGGAATAGAGGCAGAGGTAGGGTCACAGGGATGAGAGGTAAAGCTGTCAGAGGGAAGGTGGATGAGGGGATGGGATCAGAGAAGGTAAAGCGATTAGCGAAACTATATATACATAACACAGAGATATAGCTAACAGGACAGCAAATCCTAGAGGGAAGGGAGAGCGAGTTAGAGGGGGGTAAAGGGGTATAAAAGGGGACCCAGGGGTGGGCATGAGGGAATTATATTCAGTGGGACACTTGAATCCATGTAAACACAATAAATTAAAAATTGATAAAAATTAAAAAAGAATTTTAAAAATGTTCAAAAGTTATGTTGCAGTTTTTACAGCCTCTTTCCCTCAAATGACCATGCTTAAACACTTGCTGATTCCAAAGTCCAAAGAAGCACTAATTTCAGGGTCAGAAAGTTTGCAAAAGAAACAAGACAAAAATAACTTTTCCTTCACTTCATTTCTTAGCTCCTGCAAATAGTGAAATGTCCATCTCTCTTCCATCTCCTCTGAGTCACTGTTTTATCCATGAACAGTCTTCGGTCCCTGAACTATTTGTGCATTTGTTTAGGATGAGGAATGTCAGCACAGCAAGCATGCATGATGATAGGAATGACCCAGAAGAGAGGCCACATGAGTGATGGGATGCAAAGTCTGAGAATGCCCCTCGCAAGTAGTAGCCAATGCTTAAAAGGAATAGTGTGTAAGAACTGAGGCTCAATTTATGAATGAGTGGAACTAAAAGCACTCAAATAAATACAAAAATCCAAGACGCTATGTTTTTTGCCAAATTCAAGGATGTATTCACATCTACCTATTTTTAATACATCTGGAATATGTCTTGTTCTTGATTAATGTTATTAGTGTGCCTTTTACACACTCAACTGTCTGACTCTGACTGGAGCAGTCTCTCACCTAGGATCCTGCAGAACTCTTAAATTGTACTTGTGGAAATCTAAACCCCTCAGACTTGTATCTTAATGCAATATATTTTGCATATGGAAGTAATTTTTTGGTCATTCTATAATTCTCATTAAGATATTTATAAATTTAGGTTGTTAACATTTCAGTTACATAATTCTAAGTTTTTTCTTCCAAAAAAGTCATAATTATTATTATAGTTTGTAGACAATTGGTCAAAACAATAGAAATATATTACAAATCTTATTGAATAATTTCTAAAATAAACAAGTAAAACTGAATTTAAAATGCACCCCTAAGATTAAGTATGCTTTTCTAATTCAATTATTTTATATCTATTAAGAGAATACTACTTATTGCTAGAATGAGAAGAGTATGAATATCTTTAATGTAAGCATAGAGAAAACTTGTTCACATAAACACATAGATAGGGAAGGAAGCATCTAGTTATAGCAACAGACTTAATTCTGTGATCTCACTCCAGGGCAGGAGTCCCCAAACTAGGGCCAGCCTGCGGCCACATGTGGCCCCCTGAGGTCATTTATCCAGTCCCCGCGGCACTTCCAGAAGGGGCACCTCTTTTATTGGTGGTCAGTGAGAGGAGCACAGGATGCATCCGCACCCATAGTTCCCATTGAAATACTGGTCAGTTTGTTTATTTAAATATTGTATTTGTTCCTGTTTTGTTTTTTACTTTAAAATAAGATATGTGCAATGTGCATAGAGATTTGTTCATACTCTTTTTTATAGTCCGGCCCTCCAACGGTCTGAGGGACAGTGAACTGGCCCCCTGTGTAAAATGTTTGGGGACCCCTGCTCCAGGGTATATAAAAACCAACATAATGACTTCTCATGAAATATTTCATTTTGTTAAGGACTGAGAACAATCTTGAGTTTATTTATTTATTGCCTAGTGATTAGCATCCTTCACTTTGTCTAACAAAAACCTTATTTAAATTAGTCTGTTTGGGGGTGGGTTTCGTTTGCAGAATTTTTCCACCCTGGAGCAGTCATCATTGTAATATTATGGAGAGGCCTTTCTTTCGAAGAGCAGCAGATTCTCCCCAAAAGGGGTGGGGAAGGAGAACCTGGTGTAGGGTGCTGTCTCAGCAAGCTCCAATTTTATCAAGGGAAAACATAAAGTTCCAGGTGTTGGTTTTTGACACTGTCCATGTGTTTGTGAATCCCTAAGAGAGTCTTGATGGATCCTCTGAGGCACCCTGCTGGAGGGTCACAGTCCTGGATGTCAGAGAGCTGAGGTGAAACAAGATGCTAGTGAGCATTCTGGATGCTAGGAAGAAGTCTCCTTGGAGGTTTGTTTGTTTTTTCCTTTTTGAGTTTATTGGAGTGACCCTGGTTAACAAAATTATACAGATTTTGAGCACCCTGGCCAGGTAGCTCAGTTGGTCAGAGCATCGTCCCGACACATCAAGGTTATGGGTTGAATCCCCAGTCAGGGTACATACAGACAAGAATCAATCAATGAATGCATAAATAAGTGGAACAACAAATCAGTCTCTCTCTCTCCTCCTTCCTCTCTCTAAAACCAATCAATATTTATTATTATTATTATTATTAATTTTAATGGGGTGACACCAATAAATCAGGGTACATATGTACAATGAAAACATCTCCAGGTTATCTTATCGTTCAATTGTGTTTCATACCCGTCACCCAAAGTCAAATTGTCCTCTGTCACCTTCTGGTTTTCCTTGTGCCCCTCCCCTCCGCCCTACCCCACCTTCCCCTCCCACCCCCCACCCCATAACCACCACACTCTTGTCCGTGTCTCATAGTCTCACTTTTATGTCCTACCTATGTATGAAATCATGCTGTTCTCTTTTTTTTTCTGATTTACTTATTTCACTCTGTATAATGTTATCAAGGTCCATCCATTTTGTTATAAATGATCCAATGTCATCATTTCTAATGGCTGAGTAGTATTCCATAGTATATATGTACCAAAGCTTTTTAATCCACTCGTCATCTGATGGACACTTGGGCTGTTTCCAGATCTTCGCTATTGTGAACAATGCTGCCACGAAAATGGGGGTGCATTTCTTCTTTTCAAACAGTGCTATGGTGTTCTTAGGGTATATTCCTATAAGTGGGATAGCCGGGTCAAAAGGCAGTTCGATTTTTAATTTTTTGAGGAATCTCCAAACTGTTTTCCACAGTGGCTGCACCAGTCTGCATTCCCACCAGCAGTGCAGGAGGGTTCCCTTTTCTCCACATCCTCGCCAGCACTTATTCTGTGTTGTTTTGCTGATGAGTGCCATTCTGACTGGTGTGAGGTGATATCTCATTGTGGTTTTAATTTGCATTTCTCTAATGATTAGTGATGTTGAGCATTTTTTCATATGCCTATTGGCCATCTGTATGTCCTCTTTGGAGAAATTTCTATTCATTTCTTTTGCCCATTTTTTGATTGGATTGTTTGTCTTCCTGGTGTTGAGTTTTATAAGTTCTTTATAAATTTTGGTTATTAACCCCTTATCAGATGTGCTGTCGAATATGTTCTCCCATTGTGTGGTTTGTCTTTTTATTCTGTTCTTATTGTCTTTAGCTGTGCAAAAACTTTTTAGTTTGATATAGTCCCATTTGTTTATCTTGCCTTTTATTTCATTTGCCCGTGGAGATAAATCGGCAAATATATTGCTGCTACAGATGTCGGAGAGCTTGCTGTCTATATTTTCTTCTAAGATGCTTATGGTTTCACAGCTTACGTTTAAGTCTTTTATCCATTTTGAGTTTGTTTTTGTGAATGGTGTAAATTGATGGTCTAGTTTCATTTTTTTGCAGGGAGATGTCCAATTTTCCCAACACCATTTGTTAAAGAGGCTGTATTTACTCCATTGTATGTTCGTTCCTCCTTTGTCAAATATCAGTTGTCCATAAAGCTGTAGGTTTATTTCTGGGTCCTCTGTTCTGTTCCATTGATCTATGTGCCTGTTCTTATGCCAGTACCAGGCTGTCTTGAGTATAATGGCCTTGTAGTAAACCTTGATATCTGGAAGAGTGATACCTCCTGCTTTATTTTTTCTTTTTAAGATTGCTGAGGCTATTCATGTTCTTTTTTGGTTCCATATAAATTTTTGGAATATGTTTTCTATATCTTTGAAGTATGTCATTGGAATTTTAATTGGTATTGCATTGAATTTATAAATTGCTTTGGGTAATATAGACATTTTAATGATGTTTATTCTTCCTAGCCATGAGCACGGTATATGCTTCCACTTGTTTGTTTCTTCCTTGATTTCTTTTATCAATGTTTTATAATTTTCCGAGTACAAGTCCTTAACCTCCTTGGTTAAATTTACTCCTAGGTACTTTATTTTTTTGGCTGCAATAGTGAAGGGGATTGTTTCCTTAATTTCTTTTGCTGACAGTTCATTGTTGGTATATAGAAATGCCTCTGATTTCTGAGTATTAATTTTATATCCTGCCACCTTGCTGAATTCATTTATAAGGTCCAGTAGTTTTTTGACTGAGACTTTAGGGTTTTCTATATACAATATCATATCATCTGCAAATAGTGACAGTTTTACTTCTTCTTTTCCAATTTGGATGCCTTTTATTTCTTCTTCTTGTCTGATTGCTGTAGCTAGGACTTCCAGAACTATGTTGAATAAGAGTGGTGAAAGTGGGCAACCCTGCCTGGTTCCTGATCTTAAGGGGATTGCTTTTAATTTTTGTCCATTTAGTATGATGTCTGCTGTGGGTTTGTCATAGATGACCTTTATCATGTTAAGGAATGTTCCCTGTATTCCCACTTTACTGAGAGTTTTGAGCATGAATGGGTGCTGGATTTTATTAAATGCCTCTTCTGCATCTATTGAAATTATCATGTGATTTTTGTCCTTCCTTTTGTTTATGTGATGAATCACATTGATTGATTTGCGAATATTGAACCAGCCTTGCCTCTCCAGAATAAATCCCACTTGATCATGGTGTATGATTTTTTTTCATATATTGCTGGATCTGGTTGGCTAATATTTTGTTGAGAATTTTTGCGTCTAAATTCATCAGAGATATAGGCCTATAATTTTCTTTCTTTGTGTTGTCTTTGCCCGGTTTTGGGATCAGAATTATGCTCGCCTCATAAAAGGAGTTTGGAAGTCTTCCTTCCTCTTGAATTTTTTGAAATAGATTGAGGAGGATAGGAGTTAGTTCTTCTTTGAATTTTTGATAGAATTCACTTGTGAAGCCATCAGGCCCAGGACTTTTCTTTTTTGGGAGTTTTTTTGATAACTGTTTCGATCTCATTTGTTGTAATTGGTCTGTTTAGGTGTTCTGATTCTTACAGATTGATTTTTGGAAGATTATATGATTCAATAAATTTGTCCATTTCACCTAGGTTGTCTAATTTTTTGGCATATAATTCTTCATAGTATTTTCTTACAATGCTTTGTATTTCTGTTGTGTCAGTTGTTATTTCTCCACTGTCCTTTCTAATTTTATTTATTTGAGTCCTCTCTCTTTTTTTCTTGGTGAGTCTAGTTAAAGGTTCATCAATCTTGTTTACCTTTTAAAAGAACCAGCTTCTTGTTTCATTGATCCTCTGTATTGTTTTCTTAGCCTCTATGTCATTTATTTCTGCTCTGATCTTTATTATTTCCTTCCTTCTACTTGTCCTGGGTTTTATTTGTTGTTGTTTTTCTAGTTCTTTTAGCTGTAGGGTCAGGTTGCTTATTTGAGCTTTTTCTAGCTTCTTATAATATGCCTGTAGTGCAATGAACTTCCCTCTCAGTACTGCTTTTGCTGTGTCCCATAAATTTTGAGTTGATGTATGCTCATTATCATTTGTTTCTAGAAACTTTTTTATTTCTTCTTTGATCTCATTGTTAATCCATTCATTATTTAATATCATGCTATTTAGTTTCCAAGTGTTTGAGTATTTTTCAGTTTTTCTTTTGTGGTTAATTTCTAGTTTCATGGCATTGTGATCAGAGAAAATGCTTGCTATGATTTCAATCTTCTTAAATTTATTGAGACCATTTTTGTGTCCTAACATGTGGTCTATCCTAGAACACGTACCATGAGTGCTTGAGAAGAATGTATATTCTTCTGCTTTAGGGTGAAAAGTTCTGAAGATATCTATTAAATCAAGTTGATCTAGTGTATCCTTTAAGTCTGCTGTTTCTTTATTAATTTTCTTTCTTGAGGATCTATCCAGTGTTGTTAGTGGGGTATTGAAATCCCCTACTATGATAGTATTGCTGTTAATCTCACCCTTTATATCCATCAAAGTCTGCTTTATGTATGTCGGGGCTCTTATATTTGGTGCATAGATATTTATAATAGTTATATCTTCCTGTTGAATTGTTCCCTTTATCATTATGTAGTGTCCTTCTTTATCTCTTACTACGGCCTTTATTTTAAAGTCCATTTTGTCAGATATAAGTACTGCTACCCCGGCTTTTTTTTTTCATTTCCATTTGCATGAATTATTTTTTTTCCATCCTTTTACTTTCAGTCTATGTGCATCTTTTGTTTTAAGGTGTGTCTCTTGTAGACAGCATATGTATGGGTCCTGTTTCTTTATCCATGCAGCTACCCTATATCTTTTGATTGGATCATTTAATCCATTTACATTTAAGGTTATTATTGATATGTAGTTGTTTATTGCCATTTTATTCTTTAAAGCTGTATTCTTCTTTTGCTATATTCTTTCCTCCCTTTAAACTGATCACAACAAGCCTCTTAGTATCTCTTGCAGAATTGGTTTGGTTTTAATAAATTCCTTGAGGCTTTCTTTGTCTGGGAAGCTCTTTATTTCTCCTTCAATTTTAAATGTTAGCCTTGCTGGATAGAGTAGTCTTGATTGTAGGTTCTTGTTCTGCATTACTTTGTTTATATCTTGCCATTCCCTTCTGGCCTCAAGTGTTTCTGTTGAGAAGTCTGATGTCATCCTTATGGGGGCTCCTTTGTAGGTGATAGCCTTTTTTTCCCTAGCAGCTTTTAAGATTTTTTCTTTATCCATTAGCTTTGGTATTTTAACTATGAAGTGTCTTGGTGTAGATCTTTTTGTGTTTCTCTTTAATTGAGCTCTGTGTGCTTCTTGAACGTGTGTAATATTTCCCAGCCTTAATTTAGGGAAGTTTTCTGCTATGATTTGATTGAACAAAGTTTCCATTTCCTGTCCTCTCTCCTCTTCTTCAGGAACCCCTATGATGCGAATGTTGTTTCTCTTCAGGTTGTCACAGAGCTCCCTTAGAGTTTCCTCACATTTTTTGAGTCTCTTTTCCTTTTTCTTCTCTGCTTCTGTGCCTTTGTTTATTGTGTCCTCTAACTTGCTGATTCGATCCTCAGCATGATTCATCCTGCTTTTAATTCCTTCCATTGTGGTCTTCAGTTCTGATACTGTATTTGTCATTTCTGTCTGATTCTTTTTTATTATTTCAATTTCGTTTTTTATACTTGTTATCTTTTTATTTAGGTGTTCATAATGACTATCCATTGTTGCTCTAATTTCTTTGAACATCCTAACTATCATTATTCTAAATTCTGCTTCTGGTAATTTGGTTATATCTGGTTCACTCAGGTCCTTCTCTGAGGATTTCTCTTGATTCATTTGGTTTGCATTCCTCTGCCTGCCCATTTTGTTTGTGTATAAGCAAGTTGTGGCCACTGTAGTCCAGTAGGTGTTACCTTTGTGTTCTTTAGGTGTGGTCTGTCTGCAGGCCCACAACCCCCTCTGCCGCTGTCTAGGGCGGTTGGGTATGGGCGTTGCCATTGCCGGCCCACTGCGGCTATTGCTGTGATTTCCACCTCTCTTCCGTGGGAGGAGCTTTCACTCAAGCCACAAGCCTCAGCACCAAGAGCAGAGATGAACACCTTTGCTTAGCTGTGGACCCAGCCTGTTTCCAGGCTTCCGCCCAGCACCCGTAGTCAGAGCCTGCTCGCCACAGTTTTATGGGTTGGGCGGGGCTTTTCACGTGCTCTCAGCTGTGAGCCTTTGCCCGTCTGGAGCTTTAGCCCCGCTTTCGAGTCCAGGGCCCTCCTGCGCAGGGTCGCAAACCGCGGTATATTGGGCCGGGCGTGTTTGCTGGTGTGAGCTCAGCTGCGAGCTTCCGCTCGTCCCGGGCTCTACCCTGCCCTTGTGTTCGGAGCCCGCTCGCACACACAGGATGGCAAACCGCGGTTTCTCCGGCCTGGCGGGGCTGGTAGCGTCAGCTCAGTTGTAAGGCCCCGCCCGTCCCTGGTCCTAGCCCCGTCCCCGTGGTCAGGGCCAGCTTGCGCAGGGTCGCAGAGCAGATCTCTGCCTCTACCTGGCTTCCCGCTTTGTCCTCACAGGTGTGATTACAGGGAGGCCCGCAGCTGCCGGACCGTTTTCGCGCATCCCCTGCTGGGCTAGACTGAGTTCAAACCGGCTTGGCCTCCACCCACGACGACAGAACCGCGTTTCAGCGTCCTGCCACCACCATACCCTTCAGCAACCCTCAGCAGAGTAGGAAGGGCCCTAATACTCCACACTGTAGACCTGGGAGCTCTCTCCCTCTAAGCAGCTCTGCTCTAATTGCCGTGGGAGAGCTTGTTTGGCTAGTGTCCTGTCTCCCTTTGCTGGTATTGCTAGTTCCAGGGGAAGTATTCATTTTCAATTAGGGAAGTGACTTAGCCCAGGGGTTAGAGTGGCTCTCCCTCAGAGTGTTTGTCCCTGTGCCTTCAGTCCACAGTCTCTTCCCGCTTCTCTGGTCCTCTCCTCTGTAAAAACCAATCAATATTTTTTAAATCATACTCTTTGGTGTTTTAAAGAGACATGATGTATGAAAAAAAATCTGATACTTAAAAATAGAAAAGAAGATTTGAGAAGGGAATAATAATGACTAAATAACAAACCTAAGTACTGATGTAGGTTTTCATTGAGTACACAAGGGGTATTTGGATATAATTCTGTGTTGTATTTGATAATAACCACTAACCTCAGCTAAGCTGACACTATGGGTCAGATACGGTATATCCCCCATGCACTGTTTTGTCTACGTTTCTAGCAATGCTGACGGTGAAGCTCATTACCCCCATTTTACAGTTGAGGAATCTGAGGGACTGGAACACAAGTCACTAGCCTAAGGTTACCCAGCCAGGAGGTAACCCATAGGGATTTTAGAGCCCAGAAGCCAGGCTACCCATCCCCAGCATTACTTCTACCAGGGGCCTGGGACTGCTTTAGTTTAAGAAGGTGTGTGGACCCTGAACCACAGAAGAATGAATGATCTGTTTTTCCTTTCATGAAAAATGTGTTTGAAATTGTCACAATTTTTAAGCATATCTTAAATATCAATTCAAGACTTGAGCATCTATGTAGCCTAATTTCCTCTTGAAAAAATAAAGAATATTTTTTATAACTTAAATTGCCTGGATCAAGAGAAAATTTTATGTTAAGTCAAATGATATAAGAACACAAATATGCTCATCGTTTGTTTTAGCTCATTGAAACTTGACTTCCTTTAGGGTAAACCGTGAAAAAAAAATCTGAATTAATTGGCTGAACCTAAATTTGGATAGTTTTAAAGCATTCCCTGGAATTAGATCAAAACTCCAATATTTAAATAAGTTTCATGCTTCTAGTGATGTAGATAATTGTATTCATTAGTACTTACAAACAACCCTAAGCTTTAAAGTATACATCACCTTTGGAAATTATATATGATTTAATCAGTTTTATACTTAAAATTTTAAAATTCTCCTACATGTACAGCAGAGAATTGATCAGAAGCAAGGTATGAAAATACCAAAGGCTGTGAATAGCGTAAAATTTTAATAATTTGCTCTGAACAGTAAAGCCCTGGTTGCATCATATTGGACCTTCTCAGAGTGCTGGCACATTATCTGAGATCTCTCTGTGGCATATAAAGGCCCACAGAGATTTAAGAGCAAAGAGCTAAAGTTAAAGTTGTAAAGACTTTATCATTAGATCCTGTATGTATACATCTACTAATTTTCTTTATAGAAATGTAATTGTTCAAAACAGGTCAATACTGTTTCCATTGCAGTTAAAACACGGGCATTCTTTAAGCCTTAAAAAAAATAAGTCCTGACAGCTTGGTAGGAAAACTTTTCATGTTTTATTGTCTAGAGTAGGCAATGACATTGAAATCTGCAATTTTTTTTTTTTTTTTTTTTTTTTTTTACAGGGACAGAGAGAGAGAGAGAGTCAGAGAGGGATAGATAGGGACAGACAGAAAGGAACGGAGAGAGATGAGAAGCATCAATCATTAGTTTTTTGTTGCCATTAGGACACCTTAATTGTTCATTGATTGCTTTCTCACATGTGCCTTGACCACGGGCCTTCAGCAGACCGAGCAACCCATTGCTGGAGCCAGTGACCTTGGGTCCAAGCTGGTGAGCTTTTGCTTAAGCCAGATGAGCCCGCACTCAACCTCGGGGTCTCGAACCTAGGTTTTCTGCATCCCAGTCCGACGCTCTATCCACTGCGCAACTGCCTGGTCAGGCTGCAAATATTTTTAATAGGTAATATTTGTAACAGGCAGTGCAACAATCCAGGAACAAAGATGCATTGACAGAAGGATACTTGTTTGATATATCTATCCTCTCGAATGAGTAAGACAGTAAAAGGGAAAAATATTTTTCATTTATGTTCCAGATATTTTATGCAGGGTACCTATTCTAGGTCTTGTTAAGTTTCATGGTCAATCGCAAAAGGAAAGGAAATGTATTCATTATAAAAATAATAGGTTCTGGCTGTACAATAAAGAAAATGATAGAGCAATTTGCCCACATGTATGAGGCTGTAGTGTTAAAGTCTGTTGAATCCATAAATTTATTACAAACCTCTGCTATTTCCCTGCACCTGTCTCATATTGCTTACCTTATACCTGCTTCTTACTGGTGTCCAAAAAAACCTCATTCTTTTATCTGGGGTAGTTTAAATGGGCATTTAATTGTATTATTTAAAAGGTGATGATTTGGTTTTCTAATTAAATATAATGCTATAGAGCCCAACCCAGTGTCTTCTCATTGTGGTCCTGACTACTGACTTCTGATTTGCCTGCACCCAACCTCTCTCTCCTTCGTTGCAGCTGGGGTCATCTGAATGAAGTCCAGTTCCAATCACGTCATTCCTCCTGGACACATGGGATGCGCCTTGTCACACACGGAAGTGATAGCAACCACTCACTGGGCATAGGAAGGAGAACAGCAAGGAGAGAAAGTGAATGGGTAAAGAAACATCCAATTCGCAAGGCAGAACTTCTCGGTGCAGGGCCCGAGGCAGGGGATGAAGCACAGGAAGCCTAAGGACCAGCAAATGCATAAGAACCACGGAAACTGATGATCTGCTATGAGATCCGTCTCCCTCTCCACTTCCCCATTTCACAGGGCTCTGCCCCAGTCCCTTCCATCCGATCTGTGTCGGGAACTGGCAGCACCATTCAGATGCTAAACACTCATCTTCGAGTCATCTCTGTCTACCCTCCTCTTCAACTCATTACCAATCCTTGTGTCTACCTCCAAAAGGTATGTACTAACCTCCTTTCAATGATCATTCTGCCAAGTGGCACAAACCACCATCCTCCCCACCTGGACGTCTGAATAGCCTTGCCACTGGCTTTTCTGCCTCCGCTCACGAGCCTCTGCAACCTTGCTCCCCACAGCTGCACAGTGGGCTTGACTCAATCCAATCATATCAGTCCCCTGTCTGCTATCTCCCGCAGGGTGTTTCTGCCCATAGGAAGAAACCCAGATTCCTTACCCGCCTCTCAATCCTGTGTAATTTGTTATCTCTGGTCTCTCCTGTCCCTTCTCCACTGCTCTCCATTTGTCCGACAGGACACATTTCCCATGCTGTTGATGTTCCGCAATGGTGCACGGACTGTCCTGCTGCCAGGTGCTGGAATTGTCCATTTCCTGGGAATGTTTCTCCACTAGCTCTTCATACGACCTTTAATCTCATCCGTGAGTTACAGCTCAAATGTCATCTCGCCAGGGAGAGCTTTCTACTTCTCAGAAAGTGGGGGATCCAGTTACTTTGTACCAGTCATCCTGATTCATTTCATTCTTAGCTATATTAAACAATCTGTAATTGTGTGTGTTTGTTTATATGTGTGTAATTAGTTCTTTACCTCATCTACCATTCCATAGAAACTCCACAAAGGTGGGGATTTTATCTTGTTTATTACTAAATCACTGGAACCTAACACAATTTCTAGCATATAGGAAGTACCCAGTAAATACATGAAGAAGGATAGAAAACCTCACTTAACCCGTTGAAAACTATTCCTATTTCACAGATAAAGTGGTTCAGAGAGGTAGAAAGACTTGCCCAAGGTTATACATCCAGGATGAGGACTTTCATAGGGGACATCTGTCCCAAGTTTCTAGAGGTTATCATGCGTGGAACTTTTCTCTCTAATCTTCTAGACTCCTCACTATGTAGGTCCAGTGCTAGTGGCTTATTTCTTTCCCCTTTAGAGTAAAAGTACAAGTGGCTATTTGCTTATTACCCAGACTGAAAGGCTATAATCATTGTCCTATTCATATTTTTGAATCATATTTATTTTTCACTTTAACAGTCACTCCTTGAAAGCATGACAATGAAATATAGTTCCTAAGCATAATGTTTTCCTCCTGTGACTTCTGAGTTTAGAATAATACTTTTACCTTCTGTGACATGAATACATATTATTTCCATAGTAGATTTGGCTAATCAAGCACATGGGGGGGGGGGAATCTCATACTTTTCCAATGGAAATAAAGTTTCAGGTAAAAATCCCTTTGATACAGTACTTTTTTAAACAGGGAGGGCAGGCTGTGGTCCCTGGAACTAATGGGTTCTGGAAGACAGGACACAAGGCATGACACAGCTGATTTAAAAGGGAAGCAACGGGTATATACATAGTTGGGCAAAAGCCCATTTGCCATTGCAAAAATACAAAACACAGAGTTTATTTTTATATTATTATTTGTTAATTCTTGCATTATCTTCCATATGAACAACTGCAAACCTTCTTTTGCACCACCCTGTATAAATACTGGGAGACCTGGATTTCCTCTCCTGTTTTGTGTCCCTTTCTCCAAATATTCAAGACCTGCTTTATAGAGCTTCTAAGAACTGGTTTCGTAAGTGTGGTAGCAGCATTGAGGGGACAGAGTGTTAAGGGACAAAGTGGATGGACTGGTGGGCACGGAGTGCTCTGTAACAGTAAGTGAGGCCTCAGATAACGACTGACTTAGCAGTTGCCTCACAGAGATAGAATTAAAACAATGAAATCCGTGTGTCACTGTAGATATAAAATGCAGCATGATGTATGTGTGCAGAATCCTGAGAAAGAATCCACCTGTGTTCGCCTTAGTAGCACTAAGAAAAATGAAAGACAAATTTTCAGTTTGATATCACAATATTAGGCCAATGAGATAATTCAAAGAAATTCAGGCTTAATAGCTGATTTGAAGTTCAGGTTGAAATCAAATAGAACTACACACAAAAAAAGGTAATAGATAAAAGTAATCCATTTCCAGATGCTAGTCCTAACTTTACGATAATTAAAGAAACCCAATGTATCACAAAATTGTTTGAAATAGAAAACAGTGTCCAATGACTGACAAATGCTGAAAACATTTCAAATAATTTTGTGACCTAAGCCATTTAAATTATACTGAAGATTTATTACCATTCATAATCTCTACTTAGCAATATAGACTTTGTACTGATAGCATGGATAATCAATTGACATTTAAAAGGTACATATATATAATCCAATGAGAGAAAAAGGTCAAAGCTCTGCTGTTTAAGCATTTTTGCCTATTTTAACGGTTGGACAGGTCAGGCTATTGGTGCAATACCTAAAAAGGCCACTTGAGGGCAATACAGCTTTTTTGTTTTGCATTATCTCACAGCTATGTAGGTTTACTGGGTGTTGAAAGATTGCTGTTTCTTGCAAATTTGAAAACACCTTTTACTATATGGAAGAGAAAAGCCCGTATTTCATTTTAAATTTGCAATGCATAAATCACATAAGACAAATGCAATTCAGATTTTCTCCTGAAGGGAGCAAAACTCTGTCTTCCTTTAGCAGACAAATCAATTTTATCTAGTTGGCACATTTAGGGATATCGTATACTTAGAATTTGTCACAGCCTCTGAATAGATCTCAAAGAATAAAAAAAACCCTGCTAATAGAAATGTTTAAAATGACAAATAGGTAATAAAGCTTTCAAATGTACTGGTGGAAAATTATTTTGTTCCATATCAGAAAAAAATATGCAAATATCATCTATCTTCCCCACTAGGTAAAGGGGTTATTTTTATTGCTAATTATTATTTTCAGCAGTTTGATGGGTGTAGTCTGTATCCCAAGCCACCTCATCCTCTCACAACCCTCCTCCCTTACCCTGCCTACTAAGTACTAGGTATTGTGGCAAGCACTGAAAGTTTGTCTCCTTTTTAAATAAATTTTTAAAAACCATAATCTCTTCTTTGAAGGATTTTAAACATATTTAATCAAATATATATTCTTTTTTGTTCTCCTCATTTTTCACTGATTTTATCTGATACTTGTCTCTCAGCATATCTTTCTGTCCTCAGAAGATATTTACCATTATTTCAGTGATGGAGAACTCTGGTGAGCTTTGTGGTCAAAGTCCAGAAGTCAAGATTTATAAAATTAAACTTGGTAACTCTCTAGGTGTCTGCACAGAAGTGGAAACATTCAGGAAGTCTGCTGGGAGATTTTGTCCTGATTCATGGTCCCATTACCGAAAGCTCCACCCTCACAATCCCTCATTGTAGGGAGAGTAGTGAAGGAATGGCTTCCAGCTGCTCCGTCTTTGAAAATATTTCTGGCTTAGCAAGCTCATCTATTAAAAAAGTAATGAGAAACTCAAAAATTATGATGGTGCTGTTCTCTGTGGCCACTTAAAGTATTGAAAACATTGCTAATACAGCACTTTTTCACTCTAAACGCCTGTTTACCATATAAACGTGTGTTCAGCGAGCTGTAACGGAAATCAGATCGACACTCCTGTCCAGGACAAGGGCAGCAAAAGGAAAAGCCTGCGGAGACTAACTTAAAACCGTTTCTAGGACGTCCACAGGACATCAACTCCTCGACTCCAGTTTGGAAAAATAACACCTGCTCTTGGCATGTCTTCAGCTGGGCCCCTTCCTCATCCTGCAAAGGTATCCACTAGATGGCGCCAGGGAGAAGCCGATTTGAACAAGACAGGTAAGGGGGTCTGAGCAAAGGACTAGGGAAATACACACTCTAAAACAGTGGTACCTTGAGATATGAGTTTAATTCGTTCTGTAACTGAGCTCGTAAGTCGGTCAACTCGTATATCAAACAAATTTCTCTCATTTAAAATAACTGAAATAGATTTAATCCGTTCTAGCCCTGTGAAACATCCCCAAAACATCCTAAATTATGAAAAAAGACATGTTTTTAATTAAGAAACACACATGTATACTTTACCAATGTATAACAAAATATATAAAATAAGCCTGACCAGGCGGTGGCGCAGTGGATAGAGTGTTGGACTGGGATGCAGAAGACCCAGGTTAGAGACCTCAAGCTCGCCAGCTTGAGTGCGGGCCCATCTGGCTTGAGCAAAAGCTCGCCAGCTTGGACCCAAGGTCGCTGGCTCCAGCAAGGGGTGGCTCGGTCTGTTGAAGGCCCGCGGTCAAGGCACATGTGAGAAAGCAATCAATGAACAACTATGGCGTCACAACGGCAATGAGAAACTAATGATTGATGCTTCTCACCTCTCTCCATTCCTGTCTGTCTGTCCTTATCTATCCCTCTCTCTGACTCTCTCTCTGTCCCTGTAAAAAAATAAGTAAATAAACATTTTAAAATATATAAAATAAAAGAAAAAAGTGTTATTTAATATTGTATTCTTTCTTACCTTGGAGAGAGACGAGTGTGCTAATGGAGGTGAATGGCAGAGGAGGAGGGAGAGAAAAAGGAATGCAGGCACTGAAGACATGTGAACTAAAACTGCACTTTCTTAACACTAAATGTAAACTAAAACTGCATTTTCTTTAAACAAAACTAAAACTGCACTTTCTTTACTTAAAATGAAACCACAAAAACTTAATTGTAAAAAAATGCACTTTCTTAATTTTAAACAACCTAAGCTTAACATTATGTATTTTTCATTTAATCATCACCTGTTTTGCCCCTTTGGCTGCACTTTCGGCACTTTCTCTTGCAGGACTTTGAATAAAAATCTATTCAAAGAGGTTTGCTTTTGCCTGGCTTTTAAAATGTTAGGAAATGTGACAAACAAGTGTCATTAAAAAGTGCTGAAGCACAACGAGTTGCAACTTTTCCTGGGTGTTTCTTTTCAATGAAACTTGAAAGCTTCTCCCACATCGCCAGCATGTCTTTAATTTCACTTGTAGAACTCACTTTCTCCAACTCTACCTCCTCCTCACTACTAATCTCTTGCAGAAGCTCCCTATGTGCATCATCTGTAGTTCCTTCAACTCGTCAGTTGAGAGTTCTTCCTCATGTTCCTCGACAAGTTTGTTTATGTCACCCTCATCTACCTCCAGACCCATCGACTTTCCGAGGGACACAATCTCCTCCAATGCTTCTACCTCAGTCTCAGTTTCTGGTTCGAATCCTTTGAAGTCCCTGTCTGCAACAACATCAGGCCATAACTTTTTCCATGCCAAGTTTAAGGTTTTTCTTGTAACCTCTTGCCATGCCAAGTCAATAATGTGTAAATATATCTTGATGTTGTAGTGATCTTTCCAAAACTCTTTTTTTTTTTAATTTTTTTTTAAAATTTATTTTATTCATTTTTAGAGAGGAGACACAGAGTGAGAGAGAGAGAGAGAAAGAGAGAAAGGGGGGAGGAGCTGGAAGCATCAACTCCCATATGTGCCTTGACCAGACCAGTGCAGGGTTTTGAACTGGCGACCTCAGTGTTCCCAGGTCGACACTTTATCCACTGCGCCACCACAGGTCAGGCCCAAAACTCTTGAAGGGTTAAAATTGTATTCTCGGTCACTTCAAAGCAGAGGCAGAACAAGTGCTTTGTGTAAAGCTTTTTAAAGTTGGAAATGACCTGCAGATCCATAGGTTGCAAGATTGAAGTCGTGTTGGGTGCGAGGTAGAGGACTCTCATGAGTTTGAACTCATTGAGAATGTCATCTGCAAGACAGGTGGGTGGGCTGGAGCATTATCAAGGATTAGTGATGGTTTCATTGGGAGTTTATTTTCTTCAAGATATTTCTCCACTGCAGGACCAAAGACAAGATTTACCCATTCAATAAAAAACTGCCGCGTAACCCATGCCCTAGCATTGGCGCGCCACATAAACTAGTTTTTCTTTAAGAATCTCATGAGTCTTAAAGGCTTGAGAATTTTCAAAATTATGCACTAGCAGTGGCTTTATTTTACAGTCACCGCTAACATTTGCACACAATGCAAGAGTCAGACAGTCCTTCATGGGTTTATGGCCTGGCAGCTTCTTCTCTTCTGCAGTGATGAAAGTCCTCTAGGGCATTTTTTTCCAAAACAATCCTGTTTCATCACAGTTGAACACTTGTTGGGGGATGTAGCCTTCCTTTGCAATAAGTGCAGCAAAACGTGCGATGTACTCCTCAGCTGCCTTAACGTCAGCACTCGCAGCTTCACCATGCCTCACCACTGGGTGGATGCCAGATCTCTTCTTGAAATTTTCAAACCAGCCATGACTTGCCTTAAATGTATCTTCTGCTGCCTCTTTGGAGGTTGATGGTTCTTTCTTCTTCAAGTCGCCATAAATACGTGCCTTTTCACATATTACAGTATCCGTCACTGTATCTACTGCCAGCTCTTTCTCTTTCACCCACACCAGCAGAAGATTCTCCATTTCTTCATGGATATTTGTCCTTAACTAGGACAGAATTGTAGTTCCTTTTGCTGGATTTGTACCTTTAAAGGCTTCCTTTTGTTTAAGGATGGTACAAATTGTAGATGTATTGCGGTTGTACACCACGCTCATGTTTTTCTATTATTTCTTGCTTTACTTCTATCGACATCATTCTCCTCTGCTTACCACTGTACTTTACACTCACTTTCTTCGGCCCCATGATAGCACACATAAAAAGTTAGGAAAAAGTGATGCAAGAGTGAGTACAGCGCAAGAGATTCGACTTGATTCTGCGGGTAACACGTGAGAAAGAACGAGATGCTGGTGTTGTGCGGCCGATACTGAACCCATGCGCCACTGCACCACCTAGCGGCTGCTTCCTGAATCACTACTCGTATCTCGGAATTTCGCTCGGATCTCAAACAAAACTACGGACCGAGTCACAGCTCATACCTTAAAAAAATCGTATGTTGATCTGCTTGTATCTCAAGGTACCACTGTATCTGAAATACCACTGAGTTGTTCCTTTCTCCATCTTTAAAGTATTCTGAAAGAATTCACTTACCTTTCTTGATTTCACACTTCCTGAAATTCCTTGTCTACTTTATAACATACATTTATTCTAGATATATAAGTAATAATTACCCATCAATTTTTGTATTATTAAAGGAAATAATAATAGCAAAGTTGTTCATTAAAGTTTTACCTCATGTCACTGTAACACATTTTATATCTGTATATATGCATGTAGTAAGGAAGGCACACATTTCAGTTCACTACATTTGCATATATTTACCAGTTCACTGCATTAATTCTGAAGAGCTATGTTTGAATTTACATAGCTTTTGTTACAGAACCTAATCTTAAATAATGTTTTTCCAAGATAAAAGCTTTTAGAATGTTATAATTACTAAGGTACTTTTAATAAAATGATGATGACAGACGACCCTGCACTGGTAAACATTTTCTGAGTGCCTGCCATGTTCCAGGCACTCTTGAAGGCTCTGGGGTTATAGACATGTTCCCCGTTCTTCTGAAGCTTAGGGTCACATACCTCAACTATCATTTTTGATCAAATAAACATGACCACAAATAACAAATAATTTTCTTTCTACTGAGAGTAATAATTGAAGTTCAGCATTAAAAACTTAATAAATACACAAATTACCTGACAAACCTTTTATGAAAGATTGTTGGGAATGAATGAAATGAATAAAATGAATGAGTGAAAAAATTTAAAACAAGAGACAAAGGTGTTATCAACAGTATCAGATTATTCTGCACTGATGTGATGCACTTTAAAATCATGTGCAGCCTGACCAGGCGGTGGCGCTGTGGATAGAGCGTCGGACTGGGATGCGGAAGAAGACCCAGGTTCGAGACCTCAAGGTCGCCAGCTTGAGTGCGGGCCCATCTGGCTTGAGCAAAAGCTCACCAGCTTGGACCCAAGGACGCTGGCTCCAGCAAGGAGTTGCTCAGTCTGATGAAGGCCTGCGGTCAAGGCACATGTGATAAAGCAATCAATGAACAACTAAGGTGTCGCAACGGCAACAAAAAACTAATGATTGATGCTTCTCATCTCTTTCCGTTCCTGTCTGTTTGTCCCTATCTATCCATCTCTCTGACTCTCTCTCTATTTCTATAAAAATAAAAGTAAAAAAATAAAATAAAATAAAATCATGTGCAGGCTCTGGCCAGTTGGCTCAGCAGTAGAACATCAACCTGGCATGTGGAAGTCCTGGGTTCTATTCCCAGCCAAGGCACACAGAAGAAGCACCCATCTGCTTCTCTACCCTTCCCCCTCCCCTTTCTCTCTGGTTCTCTCTTCCCCTCCTACAGCCAAGGCTCCATTGGAGAAAAAAAAAAGTTGACCCCGGGCACTGAGGATGTCTCTGTAGCCTCTGCCTCAGGTGCTAGAATGGCTCCGGTTGCAGTGGAGTAATGCCGCAGATAGGCAGAGCATTGCCCCCTAGCAGGCTTGCCAGGTGGATCTCAGTCAGGCACATGCAGAAGTCTGTGTCTCTGCCTCCCTGATTCTCAGTTCAGAAAAATACAAAAATAAATAAAATAAAATAAAAAATAAAATAATGTGCAGCTGCAAAAGCAATTATTCTTTTTATAAAGGAAACCTATATCTGAAATAATATTTAATGCCAATGCAGGCTGATCAGATAATCGTTATTTAACAATTATTGTTCTGATTTTTAGTCTATCAGCTTTAGTCACATGTTTATTTATTTAATTTTATGCTGGTTATCTATAAGCTCTATTTACATAAAATCATGCTTTAAAATGAACACCCTGATGCAATTTTTAAATTTAACCCAAGCAAGAGTAGATTAACTGATACATCCACTCATTTTGCAAACTCCCAGGAGCAGGTTTCTTCTGTTCATGTTCTTTTCACATCTGACACAAATTTCCATGACCTGCAGAAGGGTCCAATGCTTTGTGAGAAGGTCTTTTACAAGGTCTGCTCCATAGCCTGCAGTTGTAGATGTAAAATGAAGATCGGAGAAGAACACTTTCTAAGGTTGAAAACTATTCTGTAACTTTAAACTTGCTTCCAAAAACATTACTTACTTTTACCCTGGGAATATATGTGCTATCCTGTTGCAGCTATCATGAACTACTCAGAGACCAGATGACACGCTCTGAGGGGCTGATGAGAGGCAACAGCCCCGGTCAGCAGGTCAGAGGACTGGAGCCCTGTCCCCAGCCTTACTCAGATATTAGCAGTACAAATAACTCAAGGAAGAAGACAGCAGAAGTTTTCAGAGGTGAAGTAAAGGACAAGGAACATGCTGACTTCTAATCTTTGTCCTGAGAGCCTAAACATTTCTGTTACTGAATCTCATCCTTCTGTTTTTCTGTTTCCAGCACTCACTGTTTCCAGTATGGATCAGAGAGTCCCCTGGACTCTCGTCCACTCACAGCTTTTGCCTTAGGGTGCCTCACTGTCTCTGATTCTTCACAGCATATTCCTGCACCATCCCACCTGACGTAACAATAGGCTCTGCATAAATACTGATCACAAATGAGGCTAACTTCATCCCTACATGTCATGTTTTCAAAACTGAGTAAGAGATATATGCATTGTTTAAAAAGGGTCCTTGTAAATAACAACACCTCCTGCTTTGTCGAGGTTTATCCTCTCTGAGCGCATTTGCTGACCACATCGACACAAGAGGCTGTGCACGCCCTGGAAAGGGAAGTACAGTTCCCCAAAGGCCAACACTGTCGTGGTAGACAGCTGGCAATGTAAAGCTCAGCCTGGGAAGGAGCTGGCTTTAATTTGGGTTTCCAATGAAGATGACTCTCACAGACACCAACCTGAGAAAAGGCTGCAAGGCCTCATGTTTCCCCTTTTCTGTCAAAGTGGCCCTGCCAAGACATTCTGAAGATGACATCTGTCTATTACACTTACGGAAAAGGCAGTGGGAGATCGCTCTGAATACGATCTGAATACAGGGACTGAATTAGACAGGGATCAAATACACTTGGGCAAGTTCTTCACATGATTAAATGTTTTAAAGTGATCTTCAATTGAATTCAATCCAAGTTGCATTTATCAAGAACTGATTACATCCAAGGAATCATCTTCATGTAACTTTTGAATCCTGAGTATCAGCAAATGAACATCTTTCAATGTGGGATGGTTGATCAAACAATGAATTTATTTTATGTTTCAACTAGATAATATAAGGTTTTTCATAAATCTTGCTGCTAGATGTCACAAAGCACGCTAACAATACATTTTCATCAAACCAGTCCGCTGTGATCATAGGTATAAAGACTTTTCAGATGTCAAAAACTAGTTATAGATATGAAAGTGTCCTCTCTATTGGGCACTTTACAATGGATGAAGGGATAACCTGCAACTTTTTATTCTAGGAACCAAATTTTAATTTATGACATTTCCTGCAGTTAATCTATGGAACCTGTGTATCAAGAAAGCCATGGATGCATTTGACCAAAAGTTATAGTTAGAATGGTGATGAAAGAGTTGTGAATTCATCAGTATAACTGGGGTGTTTTATGATTGAAGGAAGAAAAGTTTGAATAAAATATCACTTAAATTATTTTTATTATATTTACCAAGAAAATGACACTGTCTTAGCGGCAAAAATGGCTGTGCATGACATGGCACATGAAAAGATGCTCTACTTCTGGGGTCCCCAAACTTTTATTTTTTTTACAGGGACAGAGAGAGAGAGAGTCAGAGGGAGTGATAGATAGGGACAGACAGGTACGGAGAGAGGTGAGAAGCATCAATCATTAGTTTTTCGTTGCGACACCTTAGTTGTTCATTGATTGCTTTCTCACATGTGCCTTGACCACGGGTCTTCAGCAAACTGAGCCACCCCTTGCTCGAGCCAGTGACCTTGGGTCCAAGCTGGCCAGCTTTTGCTCAACCTAGATAAGCCCGCGCTCAAGCTGGCGACCTCGGGGTCTCGAACCTGGATCTTCCACATCCCAGTCTGACACTCTATCCACTGCGCCACTGCCTAGTCAGGCAGGGGTCCCAAAACTTTTTACACAGGAGGCCAGTTCACTGTCCCTTAGATTGTTGGAGGGCTGCCACATACAGTACTACATACACTGACCACCAATGAAAGAGGTGCCCCTTGCCTGACCTGTGGTGGCGCAGTGGATAAAGCGCCAACCTGGGAACACTGAGGTCGCCAGTTCAAAACCCTGCACTGGTCCAGTCAAGGCACATATGGGAGTTGATGCTTCCAGCTCCTCCCCCCTTTCTCTCTTTCTCTCTCTCTCTCTCACTCTGTGTCTCCTCTCTAAAATGAATTAAAAAAGAAAAGAAAAGAAAAGAAAGAGGTGCCCCTTCCAGAAGTGCGGCGGGGCCGGATAAATGACCTCAGGTGGCCACAATTTGGTCCACAGGCTGTAGTTTGGGGACCTCTGCTCTACGTCACTCATCATTGGGAAATGGAAGTCCAAACTGCAATGGGGTACTGCCTCACAGCTGTTAGAATGGCCATTATAAAAAAGACAAGAAATAGCAAGTGCTGGTGAGGATGTGGAGAAAAAGGATCCCTTGTGCATTGTTGGTGCAGTCACTGTGGAAAACAATATGGAGGGCCCTCAAAAAATTAAAAAGTAGAACTACCATATAATCCAGCAAAAACACTCCTGGGTAATCTATCAAAAGAAAGCAAAAACACTAATTTGAAAAAATACATGTACCCTATGTTCATCGTAGCATTATTTACAATAGCCAAGATATGGAAGCAACCTAAGTGCTTATCACTGGATGAGTAGATTAAAAAATCTGAAATATATATATTTGCATAAAATATGATTAGATCTTTAGGAAATTATGCTAAGTGAAACAAATCAGACAGAGAAAGATAAATACTATGTAATTTCTTTTATATGTAGAATCTAAAAATAGATAAATAAATAAACAATAATATAGATACAGAGAACAGGCTGATGGTTTCCAGAGGTGGGTGGTGGGTTGAGTTGGGAAAAAAAGGGTTATATTTTCTTTGTTTGTTTGTTTAAATAAATTGAATAAAAAATAAAATACTATGGAAAATAAAATAAAATATAGTTGATTTTAGAGATTAAATATATTTTAATCTGTAAGATTAAAATACATTTTAAGTGATGAAAGCAAGACACAGATCAGTGTACATAGTTTACTACCATTTGGGTAAAGAACAAAAATGAGGAGGGAAGAGTATCTATCTAAAAAATTTTGATCAAATAATATAGTAATCAGAGATTTCATTTACTATTAATTTTCTTTCCCTTTTTCTAGCTTCCTCCCCCTTTTAAATTTGAAATACTTTGGAAACATCTAACACTTAAATTTTAAATGATTTTTATTAAATAGAAAGGGATTTTAGAAAAATTTAGTTTACAAATAGAGTGTTAATTTTCTATTATTCATTAGTTCTCAATTTTACTTTTCTTGATATTTTCAACTCTCTCTAAAGCTTTATTAGATAAACCATCTAGCAGCAGACCTAATTGGAAATAAGTGAGCTAATAGTTCTAATATTACTTTCATACCTCCTTTAGTTGCCAGAATATTCTATAAATGGTCACAGATAGCCGGATTAGTGGGCTTGCCTGACTGTACAGTGCATAAAACACTACTGATTTAACTAAGTAATTTAGCCTTTGACTTAGCACTCAGGACACACATGCACACATTATGTTCTGTGGAATTTAAGAGCAGTGTTTAATAAAACTTGGATGCTACAAGATTCATCTTTAAGGTGAGGTTTCGGTCTTGTCTTTCACATTAGCATTAAAAACTGTTTCTTTGTATTTTTTTCACATCTCAACATATCAAGAGGAAGCAGTGTTTTGGAGGATGGTACTGATTTAACACCTAAGTATAATCTATTTGCTGTAGCTGAAGCTATATGTCAGTTGAAGGGTAAATAAATAGTCCCTGTTTTCTGAAATCTACCTCTAGCATTTAGTATAACTTTAACCTCATCAGGAAGCTCCACCACCTCCCTGTGAGAGCAGGTAACTGTTGTCCAGAACAACCAGGCAAGATCTTGAGTAGACAAGTCCCAGAGAGGGGATGGAAATGACAAGAACCGCAGGCTTGCTTGCACTGTGACTGCAGTTTGCACCTGTCTGCAGGCACAACAGAGGTAGGAATGGGAAAGAAAACAGTGAATGGAGCATGAAAACAAAGAAATTAGATCACAGAGAGCTTTCTTTTTCATGATTTAACTCTAGGAACTTGTAATATTGGTGGCCGAGGTCAGGCAGGTCCACACTAGATTCGAGCAGACAGTAGAGAAACCGCGGAGCCGGAAAGCATTGGGTCATTCCCGTTTAACTGAGTCTCCCAACGGTGGACAGGCACACAGGCAGGGGAAAACTGCTTCTCATGGCAGCAGGTGAACAAACAGAAACAATGGCCCCTTGCAGTGGTGGGCAGGCAGTCCGCAATCCGCCCTGAGGGCAAGCACCGGTCTAACCTTACATAGGTTATGCACACGTGGCTCTGCCATGTGCTCACACACTAATCAGGCAAAGTACAAGTGAGCAAGCCTAACACAGCTGTTTTCCCAACAGAACTCCATAGAAACTATCACTAAAATGCATATCATTTCTACCAGTCACTGCTACTGTGGTTGGGGAAGTAGTGTTTAAATAAAAAGAAACAAAAACAACTTTAATAAACTTTGGAGTACCTAGAAACTTCAGGTTTTTATCAAGATGGTGAACTAGCACAGGTGAAACACAAGCAAAGCATGGATTTAACAAAAGTACAGATAATAAAAAACCTGTTTGAAGGGATTCAGAAAGCAGTTTGAGCTGACCAGCCAGTGGTGGCCATGGGCAGGGGCATTTTGAGGTTGGGGAGGGTTGTTGCTGAGGCTTCTTTAAGGAGACAGGCTGGAGGAATGGGCTTTTGTTTCCCTACTGCCTGTCTCCTATCACCTCCTCGGACACTCACTGCCTGCTCCTTCCCTGTTGAGGACATGAAGTTCACCTGCTCAGGTGAGGTGTTAATGAGATGTGTGAAAGTACATTTACTCCCACCACCCTATTTTCTCTTAAATTCCGAGTCTGATGGGTTATAACAGAGGAAAATGCCTCCTTCTGGGTCTGTTCTTCCAAAGAGTTTAAGGGATGAAATTCTGACCAGATAAATCATGTCGTATCTGTCCTCTGAGCAATTATTTCTCTAGAATTGAAAATACCTGAAAATTTATCGAATATTTCGTCACTAGACTTTTTTTTCAACTGAATTAGCCTGAATGACCTTTTATAACTAAACTTTTGGGGGCTATTATTAAGTTCTTCCCTGAAAACTCTCTCATCATTCTTTCCACCATGGCTCACTACTGTGTTAAGAATACCTGAGAGCTTTTTGTTTCACTCAGCAAATATTCCACAGTGACTGTTAAAACAAAAGAGACATTTTGCTTCCAAGGAATGAAGCAAAACCATAAGGGAAAAATTATTATATTTCTATTTGTTGCATTGATTATATTTTTTCTTGAATACAGGAAAGGTAAGAAAAACAGAAGACAGCTAAGAACTAGTTTGGGGATAGGTCAAAGAACTGAACTAAAATGATGAATTGAGGAGAAAAAAAGATGTGGCCTTTGTGACCCCCATTGAATGAAGCTGCTTCAAGTTCATTTGTGAACTCACATCTATTAAATGAAAATTTCCGCTTGCAGCAGTGACATGACGCAATCTTTGTTCAAGGGGATTTGGTCATCATAAAGGCTGGACTAGGGCAGCCCAACTCACACCACTTCTCTTCAGCATACTTTGTGTGAAATAACATCTTCGATGAAAGTTTTACCTTGACGGTGAAGCGTTTTTTCTTTGGTGGGGTCCAAACCGTGCCCGTTGAATGAATGAAAGCACGCAAAGGGGTTAAGGATGTCACCAACACATATGCTTTAAGAATCACAGAGAGATCTTCGGCTCTAAAGATTGTTCCATGTGGAGCAAGGACTGTTGTTTGATTCCTAAAAAACAAAACAACACAGTCAATGTGCCACAATGTCGGGTGGGTATGTAATTTGTAAAATACTACAGATTTTGTACACTCATCTATCCTTTGTTGGACTCCAGCCTTCAGTGTTTGGGTTTCCTTAAACAATTGTACTATTAGCATCATTATCAGAATATACACAGGGACAGAGAAAAGGGATCAAATTAATGAGTTCTCCACTCAGGAAAGTCTAATCAAAATATTTTTAGAAAGAAGTTACAAAAATAGTACCTAAATTAAGGTTTAAAGATTTAAAGTTTTTAAATTAGTTACCTATAGTAACAAAAGTGGTAGAAATTATAGTTTAGGAAACAGTGGAACACCTGGAATTTTCCGGCTCTGCCCTGGCCTGCCTTTATCTTTTCCTCGACAAGGAAAGATGTTAAGTTTCTCAGCAGTGGACAGGTCACTAAAAATATGCCAAAAAACTTTCCCTGCTAGTTTGTTTCTACATAATAACCCTCACCACAAACAATTAGGAGTTAATTTAAGGCATGAAATATCAGGAAAACACTTTAGTCTACAAAGAAAAATAACACTACTGTTTTATGATGAAACAACTGTACTTTCATCAATTTTGGTAGCAACATGTGTAACTGCTTTTCTGCACCATATTTCTATATTCAAAATGTCTCTGCTTGATCAATGAGAAGATTGTGCTATTTCAACTTCTGAAGTCTAGGTAAGCAAACCATGCATATGATTCTTCAATAAATACTATTAACTGTGGAAATACTACAGGATACTTATAAAATTAAATGAGGAAATCTATTTGCATCTTGAATAAGATAATTAAAATACCTTAATTAATCTACTTTACAAACTCTTTTCCCTAGAGGTAATGTGAAGAATATGGTAACACAAGTTGTTTCTTAGGTCCTGGGAAACATTAAAAATAAAATAACTAAAAAAATAAATCCATTTGGCCATCTTTACAGACTAAGTCAATGTCCTTTGAGCATAAAATGGAAATTAAAATATTATGGTTTCACATTTTCAAGGTTTTAAATTTAATTTACACTTTATGTGACTTTCTAGCTAAGAGTCCTATTTACCCCAATGTTTATTCTATGGCAGGCAAGGTTTGAATTAGTCTGGAAGAAAATCAATGATGGCATTCTTTATTAAAAAGAGGTAGCCAAAAATGTATGCAACAGACGTAATAATTCAAACATGTAAAACCCGCTAGGTTCATTCAGCACTTTTCTCTTGTTAGTGGTCTCATAAAATGCACACTGGGTATAACCATTCAAATGATTCACTTACAGCTGTTCATGTCTCCAGGCCCACAGTTTCCACATATGTGGCCTCACTGTTTTGGGAAGGTGACTCCAAGTACTGCGCTTGAATTGTGTGCTCTGGTCCAAACACACAGAGGGGTTCACCAGAAGTCGCAGTTCTGAAAGGATTCAGAAGAGCACAAGACAGTCATTCTATTCTTCCTTCTGTAATTGCTTTCCAAACAGAGTCAGCTGTGTTGAACTACATTCAGTTTGTAGCATGTACTTCTGCCACAGATTAGGAAAACAAGTGTAACAACTGATTTCAATTTTTCTTGCTTAAAGGGGGAGAAAGACATGATGTCTCCAACTGCCCTGCACCAAGCTCTATCTGCCACAGATCTAAGAGAGAACAGTCTCAGCAGGAAGGTAGCTGCAAAGCTGAACTTGTTTTCAATGAGAATATTATGTAGACAATTTGAATTGGCTTCCTAACAATGTAGTCCTTTGTATGCTAAGATTTGTCAAGATCTAACACCAGTGCTTTATTATTTTGTAAGATGTTATTTATTGGGTTTTTGAATTATATAAAAGTAAAGACCAATAATAGTGACTTCAAAACACTGATAACGTTATTTTTAAAAATAGGTGTGTGTATGTAATCTTTAAAAAATCAAAGTGTACATACAGAAAGCAATCAAATGAAAAAGCATCTAGTGATCACTTCCATCTAGGACCTCTCCCCTTTAAGTCAAAGCCAAAGTTTACATATTCACTTTACCATCTACATAAGCAGAAAATTGCACATGCTAAGATGGATCATCAGTAAGAGGCACATGATTCTTCAATATATAAATGGGAATAAATATCAATGTATCTACACAAACCTATTTATGTAGATACAGATAAACCCCAACTTATGATTTTCTGACTTCATGATGGTGGGAAAGCAATACGCATTCAGTAGAAACTATACTTTGAATTTTTTTTTCTTCTTTTCCAAGTGACAAGAGGGGAGATAGGAGACAACTCCCACATGCACCCCGACTGGAATTCACCCAATAACCCTGTCTGGGGCAGATGCTCTGCCCATCTAGGGCATGCTCACAACCAACCTATTTTTAGCACCAGAGGTGGAGGTTCCACGGAGCCATCCATAGTGCCCAGGGCCAATGTGCTCCAACAAATTGAGCCATGGCTGTGAGAGAGGAAGAGAAGAAGAGAGAAAGAAGGGGGAGGGTGGAGAAGCAGATGGTCGCTTGTCCTGTGTCCCCTGACTGGGAATTGAACCCAGGACATCCACATGCTGAGTCAATGCTCTACCACTGAGCCAACCAGCCAGGACCCATACTTTGAATTTTGAACCTTGATTTTTACCCAGGCTAGAGGTATGAGATATACCTTCTGAGATGCCGGGCAGTGACAGCAACCTGCAGCTGCGCATCAGCCCCACCATCACAACACTCTAAACAACCAATACTCTATCGTGTATTCATTGTGTTAGATGATTTTGCCCAACTTTAGGCTAATGTAACTGTTCTTAGCACATTGAAACTAGGCTATGATGTTCAGTAGATTAGATGTATTAAATGTACTTTCAGTACATCCTAAGTTGAGGAACATCTGTATTTCTCCTTTTTAAGTTTTCCCACAGAGATGATCTGATCTAGTATGTTATTTAAGGACACCATTTCCTTTTTGATTTTCTGTCGGTAAGATTTATCCATTGATATCATTGGAGTGTTAAAAGTCTCTACTATGAGTGTATTGGTGTCGATGTCTTCCTTTATGTCCATCAAGATTTGCTTTACACATTTAGGTGCTCCTATGTTAAATGTATAATGTTTACAAGGCCTAATAGCTCTTATTGGATTCCTCACTTTATCATTACCTAGTGCCCTTCTTTGTCTTTGTTTTAAAGTTTATTTTGTCAGATGCTGTGCCCCTGGGAGGCTGGTGGCAGGCACTGAGGCAGCAACAGTGGGAGCCCCTGGTGAAGGGGCCATAGGTATGGGTTGCATCAGCACTGCTCTGCAGGGCCTGGCTGGGCTGGTGACTGCTGGTACTTGGCCATGATCATGGGTTCCCAGGGCAGGCAGAATGTCCCCCACCTAGGGTGATGGAAGAGGCAGCTTAGCCCAGAATGCTGGAGAAGCAGCATGGCAGTTTCTTATGCATCCCAGATGTTGATCATCTTTCTGAAGTAGAACCTTCATGGCCTGAATATTTTTGGGGAATCATTTAGAGCAAAACATCTTTATAATAGAAAGGTAATCATATCCACATGGTTGGAAAACTGAAGCAGAACTTACTATTGGTATGTCTGCTGATTAGTTCTCTGACTGTGTTTTACTTGGGCCAACATGCCATGAAATGCCATCACCAAACAAAATAATGAGGTCAACCGCTCAAATTGGTGTTATAAAGACCACTGTGAAAACTGGCCTGGGCATCAAAGCCAACAAAGCCTTTAATTTTTATAGAAGGCATGCTTCAGAAGGGAACCACACTCATGAGGGCCATGTTAGGTGCACATCCTGATATTCACTATGGAGAGGAAACCAGGTCATTCCCCAAATCCTTGCCTTGAAGCAGATGTGGTCACAGTTAAGTAAAGAGAAAATTTACTTGGATGAGGCTGGTGTCAATGATGAAGTGCTACATTCTGCCACAGAAGTGTTCTTATTAGAAATTGTTAAGCATGGGAAACCAGCTCATTATTCATATAATAAACAATAAAGATCCTTTTGCCCTGAAATCCTTAACTTACCTTTAAGCTTTGACATTTTAATTATGATATGTCTTGGTATGGGCCTCTTTGGGTTCATCTTATTTGGGACTGGCTGTGCTTCCTGGACTTGTGTGTCTTTTTTCCTTTACCAGGTTAGTGAAGTTTTCAGTCATTATTTTTTCAAATAGTTTCTTGATCCTTTGCTCTCTGTCTTCCCCTTCTGGTACTCTATATGTGGATGCTGTTACTCTTCATGCTGTCCTAAAAAATCCCTTGAACAATCCTCATTCCTTTAAATTATTTTTTCTTTTTTCTGCTCTGATTGGGTCTTTTTTCTACCTTGTCTTCCAAATTGCTGATTCTATCTTCCATGTCATCTAATCTACTGTTTGTTCCTTCTAGTGGAATACTAGAAGAAATGTCAGATAGTAAATTCTTCACTTCTGATTGGTCCTATTTTATGGTTCCTATGTCTTTTTCTATGGTGTTATGGTTCTCACTTTGTTCCTTGAGCATCCATATAACCATTACTTTGAACTCTATATCTGATAAATTGCTTGCCTCCATTTCATGTAGCTGTTTTTCTAAAGATTTATCCTGTTATTTCATTTGGGGCCTACTTTTTTGTCTCCCCATTTTGACTGCCAATTTGTGTTTGTTTCTATGTAACAGACAGATATGTTATGTCTCCCAGTTTCCATAAAGTGGCTTTAATGTAGTAAGTGTCTTGTGGGGTCCAGTGGTACAGTCTCCTTGATCACCTAAGCTGGGTGCTCCAGGAATGTCTCTTGTGTGGGTTATGTGGGCCCTCCTGTTGTATTGAAGCTTGATTACTCTTGGCCCATTTATGCCTGGGGTCAACCCTCAGGCTGGCTGACTATAAAGCTCAACCCATGGCGTGTGAACTACTGTGCAGGTGCTGACCACATGAAGCAGGATTCAACTCGGCAGGGTTTGCTGCCTGATGAGATCTCCCTTTGGATATTCAGCTTGTGAAGCTTATCAGATCCTGCACTGATGTTGTCTGAAGCTGACCACGGAGTGTGTTGGCTCTGGGCCTCTTGTGAGGGACTCAGGTGCAGGTCAATGCAACTTAGCAACCTCTTTGGAACTACACCCAGTTGTGGCTACTTCTGCATGTGAGAAGGACCAAGCTGTGTACCAAAGCCAGCTTTTATTAGTATTGGACCTGTGGACAGGTCAGCAAAACTCCCAAGGCACCCCTAGATCCACCCTCAGCTGCTTCCACCTGCCAGCTGCCTGTTAGGCTCAGTCACTGAAAGAATCTCCGGCTGTCCTCCTCAGCAGGGTGTGAGCTCCACAGGGTAAGGCAAGAGGGAGTTTCGAGGGCAGGGCTATTCCTTTCCCCAGCCTGATGCAGAAAGGAAGAGAGTGCTCCACCCAAGAAAGATGGCATCTTTGGTATGACAGAATGACTCAGCACAGGGATCCTGGCAGCTGTCCCTTCAGCTCTTTCCCAAGAGCTACAAACCTCAGACTCTTCTCTCAGGACTCTTATGTGCTCTGCCCTTTCTCCACTGGAGCTCAGGGTGAGTGGCTGCTAATGAAAATTTGTGTGCTGGCCCTTTAAGAGGAGCACGTGTCTTTAGCAGACTCCTCCTATCTGTCCCTGGCAGACAGAAACCCTGCTACTTTTCATAGCCAGGTGTCATGTGGGCATGTATTCCTGGCTCTGGTGCTTTGGGCTGGGGAGCCTGGCTTGGGGTTTAGACCCCACACTTCTCGGGAGAACCCCCCCCCCCCCCACACACACACAGCTGAGATATCCCTCCAGAACCTCAGGTGTTTCCCGTGGGAGCGAAGCCAGCCCTTTTCACGTCTCCACCCCACCCTTCCTCCCAGTTCTGACTGGTTCCTTCCATAAATCCTTGGTTCTTGGTTATAGGACTCCTCTCCAGCTAGTCTTCAGGTGCTCATGCAGGTACTTCTTTGGTCCTGGGAGGAGGTGGGTGCAGCTTCTACATACTCCACTGCTATCATGGATCCCTTGTAATGTTTTCCTTTCACTGTTTCAAAAATACCACCTATTTTGCTGCACTTTTACAAGTTTATCAAGGGGCAATTCTAATCTGCATGCCTAATTGCCAGGTCAACGAGTAAATGTGTTGTGAATTTGACAGACATCACTCAATTGGCTTCCAAAAAAGTCGCTGTGATTTCCACTTTCTTCAGGAGCATATGAGAGCTGTTTTCTCACTGCCTGGTCATAGTGCTTTAAATTCTACAATTTATCTTGCTCTCCAAATGGAACAAAGCCTTTAAATTGTTTTCCCCCAGTGCACATTTCATCAATACTAACATAGTCTAATTTAAAGCACTTCACACTCTTAAGTAAAGGTCAGCAGAAGTCAAGCTGTTCAATGTATTCCCCTATCTCATTATTTAGCACAGTGTGATCTTTCTCCAAAAAGCGATAGCCTATTTATAAGGCTGCCTTTCTAATAATGTTGTAACACATCTTAAGAACGGAAAAATATTCAAACTGCTTGTTTCTGGACGTGACCAATGTAGAGTCATTAAGGTAATTTCTTTTCTTAGTAATCAGCCCTTAAAAAGAGCTGAAGTATTTACATAATCCTTTAGATTTTTAGTAAGAAAATAAGCATTTTTCCACTGGACTTAATTTTGTAGGTTAAATTGGCAGGAAGAAAATACATGTTCTTTTTTTTCACTAAATAGACATTTTCTGGAATTTATTACCAGGAGAAATTTTGTCTTTTTCGAAGCGCTAAATTGTAGCCTTCTGTGTATAACAAGAGCACAGTGTAATTTACTCTGATTTCCCTCTACCTTTACTGATAAGAAGCCAAGGACCCACCTGAAGCCCAGGCAGATAACTGGCCTTCAAGGAACCAAACCTATTAAGTGCTTTACCATGATAGTATTGGTAATTTTGAGTCAGTCGTCAGCAAATATGTCAAAAGAGTAAACAGTTTTATGTCACGTGTTTTGGTTCAGTTGAAGTGGAGGAGCTTATGCCTTGTAACTGAGGGAATCCCATATAAGAATTGCAAAGAATATGTCAGATTTCCATATCCGCCCCTAAAACTGTAAACAATGAAATTAAATATTGATCAAAGTAGTTTTTACCCTATGTGATACACACACACACACACACACACACATTAGTCTTCCTATTATATTATTTGAGGTTTGGAGGTTACATTTGATTATTTCAAGCAAACAAACAAACAAACAAAACTCTGTAATTACATGTCCCCTGACATCTAAAATCGTTGCCATTTTCCTTGATTAAAGCCAAACATTAAAAATAAGCTTCATGAATCCCTTTAAAAGGTGTAACTGCCCCTTATGGAGCTCTTAGGAGTCATTATGGAAACGTTAGTACCCGAGCTAGGTCCTTATTTAACCCAGTCCAACATTTGTCAGCAGTCACCATTCCGTTTATCTTTCATTTGGGGTATTTATCATGGGCTCTCTCAATAGACCAGTGCAATCCACTTGTCTCGTCATTGAATTCCCCTTCTGCCGCGGACACACAGAGCCTAGAAATCTGTCAAGGATTCCCAAACTAGCTTTTGTTTTTGAAAGAAATTTGGGAGATCAGGTTGTATGATATAAACAGTCTTCAAATGGCCTTATAATTCATTAACATGTTTGTTAAATGTTTTCAGAAAGTATTTAAATATGGAGGGCTTAGCGTGTATTTTGGGGTCTTCATACCCCATACTATGAGCACTGAATGGATAGCAAATACAGATGTGAAATACTATGGGAACTTTTATTTATAGACTACTCTTAGCTTATAACTTTAATATTTATCCAGAATAAAAAATAAACAATTTGTTATTTGAGCACTGAAGCATATAACTTTAGTATTTATCCAGAATAAAAACTAAATAATTTGTTAAGAATACATGAAGACTACTTTTTTTTCTTTAAGTGAGCGAGAGAGCAACAGAGACAGGGACAGAGGCAGAGAAGAAGGGAGAGAAGCCTGCTTTTATTGTGCCTTCTAATATCCGGTCCACCAGACACTGAGTACCTGCTAACTACGGTGCAGTTTTATGAAGAATAAGATTAAATCGGAACCATGAGACTTGGGTTTTCAGTGTGACTCTTAACAACCAGTGCTTAATAGGCAAGTGACATTGGCAAGGAATCTTCCAGAATCCTAACTGTGATCCCCTATGAATTTCTGAATGCCCTATATCACTAAAACACAATGTTTTTACAAAACAAGTGCTTAGTAAATGTCTGGTCTAGCAATGAACTTGCTTGGGGAGGTTAAGCCAATGTGCAGTTAAGACAAAACGGTATTCAAAGGTATGAAAATATTTGTTTAGGCATTCATATTTTCTCTTCTATGTGACATCACAGCAAAAATTAACACAGGAAAACACTTGTATTAGCATTAGCTACCAAATTTATATTGTATTTAATTTAATACTTTGCCCCATAGCTAATAATAGAGAAAAACAGTGAAAAATATAGTTATATTTTACAAATGTTTGAATATTGTCTTACATTTATTAGTAGGAAGCTAAATATAGTCAATATTTTTAAGTTTTTTCAATGATTTGAGAGAGAGATAGGGAGAGACAAAGAGAGAGAGACAGGGCTGGAGAGAGAGAGAGAAGCATCAACTCATTGTTCCACTTGGTTGTGCACTCGTTGATTGCTTCTTGAATTTGCCCTGACATGGGATCCAACACACAACCTCGGAGCACCAGGACAATGCCCTAACTATGAAGCAATCTGGCCAGGGCTGGAAGTATTTTATTTTAGAACTTCAGTGAAGCTAAAGGTCTTAATTAATTATTAACAATTAGTTTTGAGATTAGAAGTATAAATTAGTACAATCTATGGGTAGATTAATTGTTCTTCTTGCCTTAGGACATTTACAACTCTTAGTTCTTAGCCTGCAGGCATAAAAGTTATGCAAATATACTCTCAGAATTTACATGCATAGCAAATATAAATTAATACATGCACAAACTGAAGTCATAGCCAGGAAATAAGTCTCTGTCAGGGTCTTGGGTGAAAATGGATGAATAACAGAATCAAAGGATTAACTAACAAGGCTACTAACCAAGAGACTGTTAAAGAAGAGAATGTAGCCTGACCTGTGGTGGCGCAGTGGATAAAGTGTCAACCTGGAATACTGAAGTTGCCAGTTCGAAACCCTGGGCTTCCCTGGTCGAGGCACATATGGAACTTGATGCTTCTTGCGCTTCCCCTCTTCTCTCCTCCCCCCTCTAAAATGAATAGTCTTTAAAAAGAAAATTTTTAAAAAAAGGAAATGTTAATGAACAAACACAATAGGTAGCAAGCTCCCATGACTGTCAAACAAAAGCTCTTGCTGCCCCTAGTCCAGGAGGGGGAGATTACAGAACTGGGCTAAAGCCACAGCTGTAGGAGAGAAACTCTGGCCACAGCTGGAGGGGCAGCAAGAAGGAAGCCAGGGATGAAATATCCCAGAGTTCTTTCCATCTGAGCTCTGACCTGCCGCAGTCAGGGGAGAGGGGACCCTGCTGATGCCATCTGTGGAGGACAGCCCAAACTGACCTTGGGCTTGAGGAGGCATGGGTGACACCAATGAAGACACATGTTCTCATCTGCCCAGCACTTTGTCATATAGTAGCTAATAATTTATTTTCAAAATCCTAACTCCTGTCTATTAATGGATTTCTATTCATAGATGTCATCATCATGAACTAATTTCTTAGGTTCCGTATCTTCACCTAGAAAATGGGATGGTAATTGTAGTAATGATAGTAAGAACCTACCTCATATGGATTTTGACAGAACAAAATACAAATTTCCTTTAGAGTGCTTTGCATCGCAATTGTATACTGAATACTCAAAACTGTTAAATGGCAACCGGTTGTATATAGTTTAGTAGAATCCTTTTCTATAACCTAGAAAACCTGTTTACAACTTGAGAAACTTCAAAGTACAACTCAAACATTAACCCTTTTGCATTTTTTCAACACTAAGGGCTTTTTACCACAGCTGACTGTCAGATAAAGGCTAACCTACTAAAACTACCTTTATATGATTCTCAAACATCTGACATTTCTTTTTGACAGAGAGAGAGTCAGAGAGAGGGATAGATAGGGACAGACTGACAGGAATGGAGAGAGGTGAGAAGCATCAATCATTAGTTTTTCATTGACATTACGACACCTTAGTTGTTCATTGATTGCTTTCTCACATGTGCCTTGACTGCAGGCCTTCAGCAGACTGAGCCACCCCTTGCTGGAGACAGCGACCTTGGATCCAAGCTGGCGAGCTTTTGCTCAAGCCAGATGGGCCCGCGCTTAAGCTGGTGAGCTCAGGGTCTCGAACCTGGGTCTTCCGCATTCCAGTCCAACGCTCTATCCACTGCGCCACCACCAGGTCAGGTTCAAACATCTGACATTTCAACATTAGTCACTTAAGAACAAAGCAGGAAGTATAAGGAATAAGCACAAATATTGTGTAGACGAAAATAAAACAGCATCTTTTCTAGAAGTTGCCTCTAAAAGCACACTCTGTTGAAGTGACTGAAGTTTAGCAATACAGTATCCCAGCAAAGCACTGCACTTCCTGTTCTGTTTCACTTATTTAAAGGAGCTCTGTAGTAAAGCTAAGTTTCCATGAATGAAGTAAGCCTGGGACAGACCCAGTTAGCACAACATATAAGTCCACTCTTCTCTGTTTTGTTCAAGGAAAGACTTCTTTGCAAACAACCAACACACATTGAAACAGAACTAGCTCTTTGGCAACAGATTATTATGACATATAGACAAAACTCCCTTAACTATTTCAGATCTACCCTTGTTCTTAAATAATAATAATTTGGATCTATATACTCCAAACACATCAATTCTATAATAAGTTTTGACTTTCATTTTATACAAGTAGCATTGCCCAGAGTATCTTTGAGAGAATGGACACACCAAATGCTTGAAGGTGTTATTAATACACAGCTCTAGACTTAAGCCAGAGAACTCAAAATTCAAAATGTCTTCCTCAAGATCTCACATTATTAAACATTTATCTGTGTGGCTTTGACACCAGTAGTTTACTAGTTTACTATCTATAGTTTCAGAATATCTTTCATATGCTATTACCCTATTAGGGTGCATCAAACCACAAATATAAACAGCATAGCACTTCAATATAGTACTTTGTGGGGAAAAAAAATAACTTCCACTTTATATTATAGAAAATGAGATGAAATCCATGTTTTGATGTAAGTTGAGATATGGTTTGGCACATAAAATATAACCAGATCAATGCCACAACAATGTCCTTTAAATGGATAGTCATTGTATAAAGTTTCCACCAACACAATAAATCAATCAGTCATCAATCAATCACATCCTTATTGAGCACTCAGTGAATGCAAAGCCACAAATATTCTCCCTTTTTTTCCTTTTTTGTGGACATGTGAAAGTCACGCAATTCTGTACAAATAAATGATTTTCCTATGTTTTGACCATGACAGTATAAGAAGCTTGAATTCGGCTCATTCTCCTTGGTAATAAAAGTTCTGTCTAGACTACCACTTCAATTTGCCTGTCCCTCTGATTTCACTGCTATGACCAAATAGCATACAAGATTGTTTTATTACTTTATGCCAGGTTAATTTTGTTTTGATGTTTTTCTGCATGGATTTTCCAGAGGATAAGAAAGGAAAGAAATGCTTGACTACTTCAGCAAAACTAAAGCTGAATAATTCAGTAAAAATTAATAAGTATCATTAATAACAATTTGAAACACAACCTCCAACAAATATTAATGCAGAATGCAATAGAAAGAATAGAATAGCTGTCTAAGCCCACCCACCATGAAAATAAGTTAATCCCTTTACTAACATTAAACTTCTTTCTCAGGAACATTTTCTGGAGTAAACCATGAAATATTATCAATATAATTTCCATCAGAATAATTAATGACTTAGCAGAACTCTCTAATCATAATTTGAAATTCTTTTCAAGTATACTGAAGCCAATCCTAATTTAAATGTAAGATACAAACACTGGTTTAAATAAAATCAGGCATTTATATGTCTCTCCTATAATGGTAACCTCACAGATCAACTCAATTTCCAATTGGTATAATCAACCATACACGGTATTAGTAAATTTGCTTATTCATGTCAATATTATTTACACATAAATGCATCATATGAACAAAGTGCATATTTAAAATATCAAGATTTTTCATAATATCTGACTCTGAAAGTGAAACAAAAATATAGAACATGCAGAGATTAGAGCCAGCTGTCAAAATGAAATCTAACGAGAGACAGATCCAAATACCAGAAATAGGTCAGGAAAAGGGACTATGTCAGAATAGATTTTTCATTAAGACACAAGCATATTTCTATGGACCTATTTTGTCCTCACATTCTTTCTCTCTAATTGAGCAGCATTATGATTGGAGTCTGTGGAAGCAGGTCTGGCTGAGAGGTATTACAACACAGAACCCATTCGTAATAAATGAGGGCACAAAGGGCAGATCAGAAGCCAGAAGTACCTGATAAGAGTTTCTGAAATGATGTCTGGGTTTTTTACCTTAGCTAGGTATCTGTGGTGCTAGTCAGGTACATTTGGCCTATTTATATCCTGTAAATGACTAAAAAATTAATCAATTAATTGAACCAAATATGGAGGAGCCCCCATGTTGTATTTAAAGGGCCAAATAACTCAAAATTTGAATTCTTGTTTGGATGGTAAACTTTGATGTTAATCTGTCTCTTCTCCAGGTAGAATTTAGGCCAGGACATTAAATTCAAATGACTGTTTTCTATAAGGATAGTCTTTGTATTTTCTTCAACTCTCACTTCTATACCAAGATGCCAAGATAACATGTATATGAATTATTTTTCAGAGATTTAATACACTGTAACTCAGTTTAGAGTTCTGACATCATCTCAATTAATACCACCTTCACATCCCTGACTGACCTTCCAGTTCTCGGCCTCTGCTTAAATAGCTTAAAATAGGTGGATGATGGATAATAAGTAATTTATATCTTGCTATTTCTTACCAAATGCATAAAATGTCTTAGAGAGAATAATTTTGTGCATGCAATAATGTTCCAGTCATTTCATCTAGTTAGGGCTGTGTAGTCATTGCTTTAAAAATTCTGTGAGCTCTGGCATGACTCAGGGGTTCAAAGTCATGAGTTAACTGCTTAGTCTCTTCCATGGTTGGACTCCGTAGACCCAACCAATGGAAACTCTAATTAAGAAGCTGGGATGGTAAGCAGTGAAAAGAATTCAAGCTAGCTTTAAAGCAAAATGAGAAAATAGTGGGTAACAGTGATAAAATATTCAAGTATAGGGTTCCTTCCTTCTGTTTCCTCTAAGCATGAATAATACATGCTTATTTGGGAACCAAGTCTTTGCTATGTTGTTTGAACCATAGGAATAGATCATTGATTTTTTTTTCATTTTTAAATTTCTTATTTATTTATTTATTTATTTTAGAGAGGAGACACAGAGTGAGAAAGAGAAAGAGAAAGGGGGGAGGAGCTGGAAGCATCAAGTCCCATATGTGCCTTGACCAGACCAGTGCAGGGTTTTGAACTGGCAACCTCAGTGTCCCCAGGTCGACACTTTATCCACTGCGCCACCACAGGTCAGGCTAGATCATTGATTTTTAACCTACATAAATGAGTTGGAGGGAAGAGAGAGGACAAGGAGGCCAGGGAGGAGACAGGCTGTGCCAGATGGTGTTCTGGTAAGTGAAAGGGGGGTGCTTAAGGACAGAAGAGGGTTATAAAAATAGAATTTGACAGAAATATCATTGTGTGATGAAAAAAGGTAATTACTTTATTGCAAACATTTTTGTCTACAATGTGCCTTCCACTGGAAAAAATAAAAAAACTATTAAAAAATTCAAAGTACTCTACAAGGTTTTTGGAGTCAGACCGGTTGTTGGAGAGGTGTTTTATTTGTTTATCTGTTTGCTTTACACAACATGGTGTTCAAGTGCTCTGAAAGGGGCGGGTATTGTCCAGGTCCCTTACCATGCATGGTTCAATCCCCTGAGGCTTAGGTCAAGTCCAATACCCAAGTCCAATTGGCAGCTGGGGCTTTTCACAGTGAGGGGAGGGAGGTCACTGGCAGGCGAGCAAACTCCGATTTAAAGAAAAAGTACGTATAGTTTCTATTAGAAGAAAAGCTGAACTCAAGAGTGTTCATTCAATTTCATGGATCCAGAGTGAAAAGCGACAGACATCTATGGCCTCTGTTATCCATCCAATGATTTGCAATTCAGGTTTTCAGAACCACTCACCTAATCTCCACCTCACCCCCGCCACTGCCTGCTCCGGGAATATCGCACACTACTCAGCATTTCCTCAATCTCCCAAACTCTGGGTTTTGTTTACCAAATCTTTTAAAACATTACATTAGCTATTAGCCCCAGGAGCTTGAGTTAACATTAGAGCACATGTTCCTGACTAGAAATTTCAAAATTGGCACAAGACCCTGGTTATTATTTTTTAATTTTGCTTCCCCTTCCATGAGCTATATTCTGTATAATTAAGGGCTTTTCACCCACAGATGGCTGAAAATGTGTCAATAGTTTATAAACAGAAAAATATCCTATTAAAATCTGTCCAATCAGTAAAATTTCCATTAATTTAAAACTCAGAGTCCACCTGGCATATTGCTCATGTTGCTCTGGGCACAACACATGTGTAGATTTACCAATAAATCATGTAACTGGAAAATTTTAAATATCACTTTGTGGGTGGTAGCTTTGCTTTTTATAGCCCACTATGAATATAGTTTAAAGTTCTTTCCCTTAAATGACATGATCTCTTCTAAAATTGGCTGTTGACTGACCAAGTACATAAGACTAAAAGAAAAAACCTAGAAATAGAAACATTTCAAAATCCCAAACTGAAAAAGATAAATTAGGCACAACCAGTTTACTTAACCATGTAACTTTTCTCCTTCTTCATTCTGTATTTGGACTTAAAGTAAACTTTCTGCCTCTGTGATATTTGAAACACAAGAAAATAAATAGTGATGGTTTTCTATTTTAAGGATAAATACAGCTCTATTTTTATACTTCATTCAAAAGAAAGATTTCAGGCCCAGTTGTTACGTTGTTAGAACTTGACAATACTGAACATCGCCATCACAACTCCAAAGCAATAAGGCAAGAAAAACACACCCTTTTTTATTCTATTCTTTTAAATCCCATGTTCAATAAGCGATGACAAGAATGCTCTTTGGTTATGATAGTCCAGTGTTAGGGGAGTTTTATTGTGAAACTAATCTGCCTTTAGTTAAGCATTCACCACATCTGGCCTTGACTGGAAGAAATGTGTAAGGGGTCTGTCCTAAGACAAGTGCTGGAGGGAAGTCCAGGACAGCAGCGTGGTGTGCAGGGGGCAGCCCTGAGGATGTTGTTTTTGTATTCCATGGTCTCTTTTTCACTCCTGGTTTTAGGTGTGAAACTAATTAACTGTGAGAGTTCAATAGCATACCATTGCACTCAATTAAAAAAAATTAAAATTATAGCATAAGGAAGGATTTTGACTAAAAATATTTTATTGTTAAATCAATTAGTTTTCTTTTTAATTTTTCCATTGTTTTGAGAGGAAAGGAAAGAGAGCAGGACAGGGAGAGAGAGAGAGAGAGAGAGAGAGACAGAGAGACATCAACTTGTTCCACTTATTTGTTCCATTTAGTTGTGTACTCATTGATTGCTTGTTTGTGCCCTGGCCAGGGATTGAACCCTCTACCTTGGCACGCTGGGACAGTGCTCTGTCTACTGAGTAACCCTATGAGGGCCTAAGTCAATTTAGTTTTGACTTACTCAGAACACCAAGGGACTTCTAGCCCATGTGTAAGACAGTGACCAGTACAACAGGACATGACACCAACAATTTTAACAGTAGCCAGAGGGAAAACAGGAACAGCACGAAGCCTCAGTGGTTCCCTGATGCGAACAGAGACAATGACAAGCACAGCAGTAACAGCCATTGTGGGTCTTCAGTGACAGCACCTTTTGTTGCATGACCAGTGCTGTCCATTGGCAGCAGATGACCACAGGGCACCAGAGTACAGGTGGAGTAAGTGCTGGACATAGTATCAAGCATGAGTAGACTACGTTCATGTGCATACAGGATACACCCTCTAAGACAAAGAGGGTATTTGAAGACATCACAATTGATAAGAGTATCATAAAAATTTAATGGATGAGGGTCATAAATGCTAGATTTCTTCTTTGTATAGGATAAAGCTGGTGTTTATTTGAAATGCATTAGTAAGATGTAACATCCGGCATCTGTTTGAATAATTAAGTGTCCATTCTCATTGGCCAGTTTACATCCTACAACAGCTGTTAGCATTCTACTCAATTTTAATATACACTAAATATTGGAGGAGTGCAATTTCCTGGTCAAGCATGGGGACACTATACTTTGTTTCATTTGTGACATTTTACAAGAGGTAAGTTTGTCTGTTTGTTTGTTTTACCATTTTGGAAAGATACATCACCAATAACAGTGAGACCTGTGGACTCTTAGTTTCCTTGCAATATACCACACTGATCTGGATTTGTGTCTGTTACATATTCATGATATTTCAAAATACAAGCAGGAACATTTGACTATTTCATTATATCCTATGGTGCCATTATGCCAAAAACAGTTAAGGCATCATACTGGTTTATCAAAACTGTATGCATAGGTAAGTTATAGATATTTATTTCCAGGTCCACCAGAGGTCAGTAAATATATTTCTCATCAAAAGAGAACATGAGGTCTTTTAGGAATGGGAAGACTGCTTTAGGATGACCCAAATGGGATTGGTAACAGGATTTTGAGATGCAGGGGCCTGAAGATACTGAATGTAGGTGAAGATAAAGACATATTTTTATGACCATTTTAATATTCTAGTTCAGTGATTCTTAACCTTTTTTGAGGTACCGAACCCACCAGTTTCATATGCACATTCACCGAACCCTTCTTTAGTGATAAATAAAATATGATTTTTTCTTTCCAAATTCAAGACATAGGTATATGTTTTTTTACTGGTGCACAAAATGAGCCATGCATGAACATCACCTTGCTCAAAGAACAAAACCAACAAAGTGTATGAACTCACAACAAATTACGGTATTACTTTATTCTGGCCTCCGCGGCAGAGGCTTCTCCAAACCCCTGAGACCGGCTCATCAAACCCCTAGGGTTCGATAGAACCCAAGATAAGAACCACTGTTCTAGTTTTATTCCCAAGTTAGTGAATTTTGAAATCCATGGATCTCCCCAAACTGGATAGAAATAGTAGTTAGTAATTATTAACTAACATTTATGAAAATTCTTATTGAAGTAACAATCATAATCATTGTGGGTTGCTGGCTTTGTGCAAAGCCTTGTTTCAAGTACTTATTTTTTTCTATTTATAAATATGTATATATATTTATTTGTTTTTATTAAATTTATTGGGGTACAGGTTTCAAGTATACAACTCAAATGTCATCTGCACACTGCATTGTGCGACCAGTGCTTCAAGCAAAGTCTTCTTTCATCCCCATTTTCCCCTCCTTGGCCCACCTCCATCCACCCCCACCCCTCTTACCTTAAGTACTTTAAGTGTATTAAGTCATTCCATTCTATCATCCTAGCAACCCTAAGAGATGGTCATTATTGCCCCTACATTTCAGACAGAAAACTGAAGCACGGAGAAGGTAGGAGACTCCCCAAGGACTCCGGACAATTAAATGACTAAGATGATACTCCCACCTGTGCAGCCTGGGCTAGTCTGCACCCAGCCACTATCCAACAACAGCGTGGAGTTAGGTCAAGGAAATTACTTGTTCTGAAAACCCACTTTCAAGAACCATTAATTCCACAGAAATCTTATATTTCCCACAAACCATAATTTGGTTCTACTTACACTTACACTGATGAGCAGCACAATCAGTGAATTCTAAAAACCCTCCCTTGAAGTTTGGGAGAGTATCCTCAAAATGCCAAGACAACTAATTCTTGGCCAAGTGGTCCCAGGTGGTCACTGTCATTCTAGATGCACAGACTTGAGGTTGATGGCCCCACCCACATCTGAGTCCCCCTCATCCCCGGCATATGGCAACAGTGTTATAACCTTAGAAAGGTTATAGACAGTTTGGAGAGCTGAACCAGGAGTGAACATATCAGGAAAGAGGTCACAGGAGGAAGGCGAGGACCAGCGCGCTGAGCACGTGTGCTCCAACTCCTTGCGGTTGGCAGTGCCTTCTACTGCTGAGCTCCTGAAGGATAGGCTACAACAAGACAAAGCAAAGTCTTCCGTCTGCAGCAAAATCACTTCACATCTGCTCATGTGCAAACATTATAGTAAATAAGAAATTACAAGGTTACTTGAGTTAATTAAAGAATAATAAAAATAATAAAAATAGGTAAACAAATTCGATTTCTCATTAGACCCAGAGATTAGGTTTTCTTAAATAGCTTCTTCCTGATTTTCTTGAATAATAAGACAAGATTATAGTATAGCACTTGAGATAGGGATCTGCTTCTTTTTAGCTGTGTATCCCAGAGGTCCTCATAGCTTCCATTTCTTTACCTAAAAGGCTTGACAGGCCCTGTCTGGATAGCTTGATTGGTTAGAGCACCATCTCTAAACAGAAAGGTTGTGGGTTCAATCCTTGGTCAGGGCACATACAGGAACAGCTTGATGTTCTTGTCTCTCTCTCTCTCTCTAAAATAAATAAATAAATTAAAAAAAATAAAGAGCTTGACAGTATCTGGCCCTCAGATGGTTATACAGGGTCAAAGAATAAGTACATAAATACTTGACACAGTGTCTGACACACTATAATAAGTAAAAATCAACATGACTTTTTGTTATTATTTTAGGGTAATTTATCTATAAAATAACACTGTGCCATAAATCAAGAAGTTCCACTAGAATTATAAAACAAACCCAAAACTAGTACTAGTCTGTTTAATGACTGTTTGTGTACTCAAACTCTGACTCTAGGTAATAGATGCTTATTTCTTTCCATATCAGAATGGCCCTAAGAAGAACAACATACATTGTTGGGACAGTGTTATGTCAACGTGGAAAACTGAAAACCTCATTCAATTTTCTTTCTCCAAGTCAACTTACAGATATCTTGATTAATACAGAAACAGTGCTTTACATATTAATTTCATAGATTTATAATACATACTCTTTTATAAAGCATTTTCATGACAACTCTATGAGCAAAGAATTGTCAGTACAGTTGTTCCTAGTTTGTGAATCTAGAAAAGAAGCACAGTCAACATATTTTTCCCGAAGTCACATGACTGTAGCTAGCAGCTGAGTGAAGCTTGGATCCTGGCTTCCTAATATCCAGATCATAAGATTCCGCATTTCTGTTTTCACCTCGAGGAAGGTTAGATCTCTTCTAACCTCTTAGGTTAGAATTCTTATTGGAATGTACTTTCTCACAGAGGCTCAGAAATGGGTGAGGCAAGATTGCCTTCAAAAGGCTCTCTCAGTTAACGTGGATGAAGTGTCCACTTTCGTCCTTTTCATCGTGAGTGGGCCATTTAACATACTACACATAGTCTTGTGAAATGACTACACTGGGACTGCACTGCTGCTATGACTCCAGGATGTCATTAACTAAAATGACTCAAGAAAGGAGGAAGTTCCATAGTTTACCATTAGATGGTGCTAAGAGCAGTTTAAAGAAAAGAGTCTCAAAAGTTACTGATGCAATGAATCACAGGATTTGATTGGGGTTTACTATAAAACAGTTTATGCTTCTGTCTTTCCAGACAGAAGCACACCCAACCCATTATCAAAGACTAAAAATCCTCCAAAGCTACACTATTCATTCAGTTAATTATACTTTGGCCAACTTCAACTACAGATGAAGGTTTACAAGATTCTATTTAGGTATATGAATATATTTCACTTTGATTATACCTTACTACAACTCTTATTTCAGATCTTTTCCAATATATATTTCAATAGAATGTATCAGATTGGAAGACACTAAATGCCTATTAAGTTGTATTATTAATCATTACAGTCACAATGAGAAGTTCAAGAGACTAGTCATAGCAAGCATCATCTTCCCACAAATAGTGTTATATAACATACACTTTATGAAGTTGTGTGTTTTACAGTAAATGCATCATTTTAGTGGGCTTTTATTTTCTAATACTGATGATATCTTGCAAATCAAAAGTCAGGTCATGGCCTTTAAACTTCCATGAAAATGAATAAACAAAGCCGTGGGCAATACAAACTTACTAATACTTTCTCTGTCTTAATACTTAAGTTTTCTGTTGTTGCAGTTCAACATCTCTACCACTGGGACTGGGAGAGAGTACCTTGATCAACACTGATATTCCCAACACCAAATAGTCTCTTTAATATATAATATGTAATATAAAATATATGTACATGTAATAGATACTTTAAAGGCATAAACAAACTAACAAATGTTAGAGTATGACTCTCATTTGCTTACTGAGTTCCCTCTCAAAACAAAACAAACATGTAAGTTTTAGGATCACTTTTCACCATTTCAGCAGCTCAATCCTAAACCTGATTTTGTTCCACCACTGTCTTTACCCAGCCCTTTTAATCCTCCAGTAGTGCAGCCTCCAGTGGCTTTAAAACAAAAAGTTTGGCTACTTCTGTAAGAACTTTTTCATCTATTCTTTAGCAAGTTATGTTTTATAGACATCTTTTCAAGACTTTAGAGGTATTGCTAACATTTCTGTTGCATAAACAGACTAAGAAAGAACTAAAGGCGGGAAATATTACAATCACTGCTTAGGTGATGCATTTGTTGAAGAAAATGCAAACAGCCTGACCAGGCAGTGGCACAGTGGATAGAGCATCAGAATGAGATGCAGAGGACCCAGGTTTGAAACCCAGAAGTCGTCAGCTTGAGCGCAGGCTCATCTGGCTTGAGCACATGTTCACCAGCTTGAGCATGGGGTCAGTGGCTTGAGCATGGAATTTTAGACATGACCCCATGGTTGCTGGCATGAGCTCAAGGTCACTGGCTTGAAGCCCAAGGTTGCTGGCTTGTGCAAGGGGTCACTCACTCTGCTGTTGCCCCCCAGTCAAGGCACATATAAGAAAGCAATCAACGAACAACTAAGGAGACTAAGGAGCCACAACAAAAAATTGATGCTTCTCATCTCTCTCTCTTCCTGCTTATCTGTCCCTTTCTGTGTCTCTCTGTCTCTGTCACACACAATAAAAGAAAGAAAATGCAAACAAAAATAGTATAGTTTATTTTAGCAGGCTACATTCTGTGTCATGAAATGGGTCTAACATAGATGGAATACATTATTGACTAATAGATGCAGTTTGGCTAAACAGGACAACCAAATCCATGAAGCACAAATATAGTTTATGGTCTACTGAAAATAAGAATTAATAATGAGAATCACATAGAGTATGAGTTTGTTGTACATTGTTGTCACTAGTGTGTAACAGTGTTTGGCAAAAGATAACAAACTCTTTAAATAAAATAAGCAAATATACCTACATGATGACCCGAAGGACAGAGATCATAGTCTAGAAATGCAAAGTTTGACCATATCATTTCAATATTACAAGGTCAAGACCTTTTAGACTTGCCCTACCAAAGAGCAGAGGAATTATGAGCTTCCTCAGCGAGTCAGTTTTTAGTACAACTTCAGAGAAAAAAAAAAAGCTACCAATTTTATACTGGAAAATGGACATGCTCTCCCTTTCAAACTGGTCTGATACCAAATGTGCAAAGTACAAAGCCCTGAGCAACACAAGAGCAGAGGATATTGTTGGGTCAGCGAGACTGCTCTAAAGTGAGAAAAGTCATGCTCATCCACATATCCCAGGGCTACCAGCCACCACTGATCTTCCCTCTTGTCTTCTAGTGACCATCCATGAAGTATCCCAGGCACACTGACAAGCTTGCATCTCAGTTTTTAAGATATGCCAAGTGGAAGTAAGAATTATGTAGTTTTCAAGAAGCAAGCAGATATTTCCCCCCATTTTCAAGAAAATGAAGCAAGGCTATCATGTTTCCCAAATATCCATTTGATTTTGGCTGTGATTGTTTAATTAAGAGTTTTACGTTTCAGAAGGACAGTGGTGAATTTTATGAACATGTCAGACTATGTAAGTGATCGATGCATTTGCAGGATTCCACTGTTTCCATGTGGCTCTGGCTGGTCTGCAATGTTTTCTAAAATTCTAATCAATAGGATTATTAATTTCGGTTGAAGTTTGCTAGCTTTGGAGAGTAGAGTCACATTCAGAGAACAAATGAGTTGGGGTTCAGGCACAGAGAACAGATCGTTACAGATCAATCAGCAGGAGGTCACTGGGGGCCCAATGGTGAGTAGTGAGTTCTTGGTGCTGAAGAGAAAGCGAAAGAAATAGTTCCTTACTTTGAAATGATTGGGGAGGGGCTGGTTTTGCCTAAAGAAATTCATGGGCTTTATCTTAACCAATCAATCAATATTTACCAAAGACCTGTAATAACAGATAACTGTTGTCTTTGTCTGTACAATAGTGCTTTCTTCTTTTGAGGATCTGTTCTTCCCATCTGTATGGATTTGGTGGAACTGTCAATCAGAGGTCCCTACCTCCGCCACCCACCCCTGCCTGTCACGGGCTGGTTTACATTCCCTTAGAATTTATATGTTGAGGTTATAACCACCCAGTAACTCAGAATTGACTGTATTTGGAAAAAAAGGTCTTGAAAGAGATGATTAAATTGAGGTTACTAGGGTCAATCTGAAATGGGATTAAGATGAGGCCATTAGAGTGAAGGCAGGAAGAGCAAGGGCAATAGAGTGTACAGTTGAAGGGAAGGGAGGGAGGGTGTGCTGGCTGGGGCGGGGTGTTAGGGTGGGGAGTAATGGGGACCAGGGAGAAATGGAGACTGCTCAGGCTACTGGGATCTCAAGGCCATTCCAAGAAGTCTGGCACAGTGGAGCAGTTAAGGAAACAGTCTCCAGAGTCATACTGCCTATGTGCAGACACCACTTGTCAGCCATGTGATCCTGGAAAAGTCACCTCACTCGGCCACAAAACTGGATAAAATAGGAATAATAGTGTTATCTCCTTTATGGAGATATCATGAGTGCTATGTAAATTAATATATGTATGTCTATATATAAATATATATATTTAAAACATAATATACCTTTTACATAGATATTGTATAAATAGGCAAGATATATAATAATATAACTTATGTTTTTATATTTGCTTCTTTTTTTTTATCTTTCTGAAGTGAGAAGCGGGGAGGCAGAGAGATAGACTTCCGCATGCACCTGACCAAGATCCACCTGGAAAGCCCACTAGGGGACGATGCTCTGCCCATCTTGGGCAATGCTCCATTGAAACTAGAGCCATTCTAGCACCTGAGGCAGAGGCCATAGAGCTATCCTCAGCACCTGGGCCAACTTTGTTTCAATGGAGCCTTGGCTGTAGGAGGGGAAGAGAGAGACCGAGAGAAAGGAGAGAGGGAAGGGTGGAGAAGAAGATGGGTACTTCTCCTGTGTGACCTGACTGGGAATCGAACCTGGGACATCCACACACCAGGCCGATGCTCTGCCAATAATGCTAGGGCCTATATTTTTATTTTTAACTCAACCATATGGTATAAATATTTTTCTATGCCAGTAAATGTAGATCATCATAACTTTTAATGTCTTTATAGTGTTTAACTGATAAATATGCCATAATTCATTTATACTTGAATTGCACAATACATTATTAGTATATAAAAATTGTACATGAATAAAGTATGAAATATTGTGTAATTTCACTAAATGTACATTTTTTCTTTTCTATTGTTTATTTGAAGTTTCTATTCTTTTCATGATGAATGTATATTACTAGTATAATAAAGGCATAATAAGAAGGAAGGCAAAAGAAATATTAAAAATGCATGTTTGATCATTTTTAAAATTTGACTTCTATTTTCATTAACTTTCTTCTTATGAGTGGCCCAAGACCTCAGCAGGACACAGGAAGAAAACAGAATAACATTTCTGCTAACTTCTTTCATGCCTGATAGATAGAAAAATATTAAAAAATACATTCCACCTCACGGCGGTATGTCTCGCTCTTAGAGTTCTTAATCTAAAGTAGCTATTCCCAGGCAGAACTCTCCCAAGCTGCTAGGGGGTTGGGCAGGTGTCATGAGGCTGCTTCACATGGGTTACCAGGAGGAAGAACGGAAAGGCAATGGAGAGAAAACAAGGGGAGGATCCTCCCCATTATTGATCAAAGCATCCACATTTCCTCATTAAATAGAGCTTCTGAGATTTTTTGTTTAAGGTTTAGAGTTTAAAAAAGAAAAATAATCCACCTGGCTTCCACTGTAATCGAGATCAATGATCTTCCTTTTTGATTTAGGTTTTCTGGCAGCATCTCAGACACTCTCACTGTCCTTCACAGTCCATGGAGAAAAACTGCCAAAGTACAATAGTCAGCAATAAGTATTGGATTTATCTCCTCTGCTCTAAATGCAGAACCATTACGATGAAGAAAACTGCCTTGAGCTTTAATCTATAAGAAGTAATAAAACATTATTGGATAAGTAAAGAGAGTGAACCCTCACCATTATCTTCCTACTCCATCCTCTGGCACTCAGTACTTAGCTTCTCCTCTAAAGAAATGGTAAACAAACACTTCAAGTATTTGGGGTTGAAATGTTTCAAAAATATGAGCCTGCCTAAGGGACGTATATGCCCATCTCCAGTCTGCATGGATGAGGATCAATCAACAATGTGAGAAAGTGTGAAGTCTGTCTTCTTAGACAGCAATTGGTGATCAGTGTCTCGGCTGCAATGGTAATCACCTAGAAGTTGGTACTACACTGTGTAATTTATTGATGCCAGTCTGCCTTGTATGTATGTGTAGATATATAATAATAATTCTCTCATTCTTTCATAGATGCAAATATCTTATTACTCCAAATGGGTAATTACATCTTAGAAGAATGAGACAGTTTTCATCTTCTCTTGCATTTCTTCTCTGACCCATAACACCAACTCAGTATTGAGCTCTTAATGGGTAAATGGATAAATCTATCCAGGCACTGCCAAGCTCCCTGATGATGGGTAGGGCCCCCCTTCCACAACTCTAACTCCCTCTATTAGCATCTCCTCAAGTCTTTCATTGAAGAACATTGGAATGACTATTATATACCAGGAATTGTGACCATGCACTGAGCTTGAGAAATGAAAAATAGGAAGTCTCAGTCCTTCAGGAAAGATAAACACACACAAATACAACTGAGATACAATGTGACTTAGCTATGATGGAGGCTTTAATAAAGTACAAAGAAACAAAGAATCAAAGAGTACATCTAGCTTATTTAACCAGGCAGACTTCACTTAGAAGACACCCTTGAGTAATAATAGTTTAGATTTTCAATATGAAACGCATGCACAAATGTTCCAAGTAATTATCTTTGGGTTGTTGAATTCAGAATATGCATTAATTTTCTTCTTTATATTTTCTTATTTTTGAAACAGTATGCACAATTTGAAAGAAATGTGTCCTTGGCCAACCACTTGACTTTGCTGAGACCAACAGTTGAATGACAAATAAGTTCCATTACTTAGTGTCTAATTTATCAAGCCCAACTAATGGCTGTCTAAGAATGTTGGGAGACATTTTTTTTACAAATCATAACCAAACCATTTGCACACTCTGCCAGCATTTCTTGTGAAATGCATCCCAACCATGGAGGGGAGGGTCTTCTCTACTTATACCAACCTGAACAAAGCATTAAGAACTATAATTTACTCAGTGGCACAGTGGATAGAGTGTCAGACTGGGATGCAGAGGACCCAGGTTTGAATACTAGAGATCACCAGCTTGAGCGTGGGACCATAGATATGACCCAATGGTCACTGGCTTGAGCCTAAAAGTCACTGGCTTGAAGCCCAAGGTCGCTGGCTTGAGCCCAAGGTTGCTGGTTTGAGCAAGGGGTCACTGGCTTTGCTGGAGCCCCCTGGTCAAGGCACATATGAGAAAGCAGTCAATGAACAACTAAGGTGCTACAACAAAGAATTGATGCTTCTCATCTCTCTCCCTTTTAGCCTGTTTGTCTCTATCTGTCCTTCTTTCTGTCACTTTCTCTGTCCCTGTCTCTCTTGCTAAAAAAAAAAAAAAAAGGAAGAACACCCTGGCTGGTTGGCTCAGTGGTAGAGGATCGGCCCCACATGTGGAAGTCCCAAGTTTGATTCCTGGCCAGGGCATGCAGGAGAAGCACCAATCTGCTTCTCCACCCTTCCCTCTCTCCTTTTTCTCTATCTCTTTCTTCCCCTCCTGCAGCCAAGGCTCCATTGGAGCAAAGTTGGCCCAGGTGCTAAGGATGGCTCCATGGCCTTCTCCTCAGACATTAGAATGATTCCAGTTGCAACAGAGCAATGGCCCAGATGGGCAGAGCATCTCCCCTAGTGGGCTTGCTGGGTGGATCCCAGTTGGGCACATGCGGGAGTCTATCTCTGCCTCCCCATTTCTCACTTTAGAAAAATACAAAATATAAAACAAAACAACAAAAAAAGCCTATAATTTACTGCTAGCAGCCTTAAAATATGTGGAAATTCTTTCTATATCCTTCCATAATGTGAATGATAGTAGTTCTTACATATTTTGTGTGTCTTTTCTTTCATGACTATTTTAGAGAACAATTAGGAGAGATTGCTTCAAGCTCCACTGGTCAGTTGTGTTTGTGGTGGTGGCTGAACTGACAACTGCAGGAGTAATTTGACTCTTACACCTTGGAAGTGAACGCAAACTTGTGTGATTTTCTCCAGTGTTTGTTATGTAAAGTAGAGAAATAAGATTGTAGGATGTTTTTCTAGAAATGGTTTAAAACAGTGGTTTTCAACCTTTTTATCACATGCATACATACTAATTACTAAAATTCTGTGGCACCCGAAAAATATTATATTTTTGCTGATCTGATAAAAAAAATGGTATAATTTTGACTCATTCACATTAAATGGCTTATTGTTGTATTGGCTGGTGTCCTTGTTTTATTTGACAATCTAGAGAAAAGAGGTCAGTGCCCCTGACTAAGTATTGCAGGTTTTCAAGATTCTTGTGGCACACTGGTTGAAAATTGCTGCCTTAAGAAGTGGTAGGGAAGAAAAATATGAATGTTGAAGGTGCTTGCATGGAAATACTTAACATGGCAGACTAAGTGGTCCAGGCTGGATAGGAAAGTAATTATGATCCAAAAGGGCTGACAAGACTTGGAGAAAGTAGCAGATTTAGGAGTACCAACTGTCATTTAGATTCAAGGCTCAGGCACATTGAAGGAATAGAGAAGCCAGAAAGGTTGTGATTATAAAGTGGGAAAGAGTTTGTTTCTGCTTTTACAGATGAAGTAGTCCTCTGTGATTAAGTGCCTGAACAATGTCATAGAACTGAGAAGCTATAGATGATGGGAGATGAAGTCATTGATTTGATAAAATCAAGGAGCTGTGAGGTTCAGATGATGAAAGGGTCTCAGGGTAAACATCATTTTGACAAGAATAATGGGGCCCTAGCTGGTTGGCTCAGCAGTAGAGCATCGGCTCTGCATGTGGAAGTCCTGGGTTCGATTCCCGGTCTGGGCACACAGGAGAAGCGCCCATCTGCTTCTCTACCATTCCCCCTCTCCTTCCTCTCTATCTCTCTCTTCTCCTCTCACAGCCAAGGTTCCATTGGAGCAAAGTTGGCCCAGGCACTGAGGATGGCTCCATGACCTCCGCCTCAAGTGCTAGAATGACTCTGCCCTCAACAGAGCAATGCCCCAGATGGGCAGAGCATCACCCCTTGGTGGGCATGCCGGGTCGATATTGGTCAGGCACATGCAGGAAGCTGTCTGACTGCCTTCCCGATTCTAACTTCAGAAAACAAATACAAAAAAAGAATGGTGAGAAAATTGAATTGGAGAGGAAGAAGTTAAGTGAGGTGATTAATATTGCTATTAAATATGTTGAATAAGCAAGGCAAGATACATTTGCACATAAAATTTATTTAGGAAATAAATATATTTTTAAAATAATAATTTTTAAAAATGTTGGGAGTTAATAGTAAGGAGTAGTGAAGAGATGTTGACAATTCCCAACTCCAGAGGTTAAGGTTTTAATATTATTTATTTATTTATTTATTTATTTTTACAGGGACAGAGAGAAGGTCAGAGAGAGGGACAGATAGAGACAGACAGTCAGAAAAAGAGAGAAATGAGAAGCATCAATCATTAGTTTTTCGTTGCCATTGTGACACCATAGTTGTTCATTGATTGCTTTCTCACACGTGACTTGACCATGGGCCTTCAGCAGACTGAGCCACCACTTGCTGGAGCCAGCGACCTTGGGTCCAAGCTGGTGAGCTTTTGCTCAAGCCAGATGGGCCCGCGCTCAAGCTAGCAAGCTCGGGGTCTCGAACCTGGGTCTTCCGCATCCCAGTCCAACGCTTTATCCACTGTGCCACCACCTGGTCAGGCCAGAGATTAAGGTTTTAGTGGAAAACCCAGCTTCATTGTCCTCAGGGATTAACAAAAGTATTGTTTTGTGAGAAAAATCAAAACTGGAGTTACCAAGGGTTTAGGGCAGTGGTTCTCAAACTTTTTGAAGTCAGGGTGCATTTAAAATCCTACATATATGCCTGACCTGTGGTGGTGCAGTGGATAAGGCATCCACCTGGGAACACTGAGGTTGCCAGTTCAAAACTCTGCACTGGTCTGGTCAAGGCACATATGGGAGCTGATGCTTCCAGCTCCTCCCTTCTTTCTCTCTCTCTCTCTCTCACTCTGTGTCTCCTCTCTAAAATGAATAAAATAAAAAAATTTAAAAAAAAGAAGTTTAAAATCCTACATATAATTGTAGGTGCACTATATACAAATTTCTGAGAAATATGTTATAATAATTAAGTTAAATATTAAAGAAAAAATATAAAGTTCAATCATGCTTTTATGGTAATTAAATGAAATAAATATGACAAAATGAAATTTATTCTGACATTAAAAAACACTTTTATGTTACATTTCTTTTTTAATTTTTTTTTTAATTCATTTTAGAGAGGAGACACAGAGTGAGAGAGAGAGAGAGAAAGAGAGAGAAAGGGGGGAGGAGCTGGAAGCTCAACTCCCATATGTGCCTTGACCAGACCAGTGCAGGGTTTTGAACTGGCGACCTCAGTGTTCCCAGGTCGACGCTTTATCTACTGCGCCACCACAGGTCAGGCTATGTTACATTTTTTGAGTTATGCTTTTTAGAATTTGTAAAAATGAAGAGTTAAAAAATTAAAAAAATTACTATATATATATAAATTTGGCAGGTCCCAGCACAAATGTGTTAAGTTGTTTTATTCTTGTGTTTATGAGGAACATGAACCTGATGTGTCCTAGCAATTTCTTCAATGTTTGGGCATTTATTTTAAAAACAAACTCTCATTTCCTCATCAATACATTGAAGAATTCCTCTCTTTTTACTCTTAATTGTGTTGAGTGCAGAAAACCCCCATCATGCATATTGTCTTAACTTTACACCAAACAAAGGATAGAAGAAACTTGCCTCCAGTCTTTCCGGGGAACATGGGGGATAGTGTAAACAATCCAGCACCACAGCTTAACAGCCTTTTGCAATTTAATCAGGCAAATGGGGGTTGGGGGGTTGGGCAGACTGTCAGTTTACAGCCAATTTCTCACACCTCTGTCCCCCCAAAATCTAAACTTCAAAAACCCTGTTGGTTTTTTGGTCCTTAACAGGCACATATTTCTCTAGAACACCATAGGGTGCACCTGGAAATCTTCTAGGACACACCAGTGCACCCTGGCACACACTCTGAGAACCACTGGTTTAGGGAAATAAAAAGATCTGCTAAGGGAAGAGCATGGAGAAGTACAGAGATAAGGAGGTAGGATCTAAGTTTCACAGGTACCTGAGTTTCACAGGGATGAGAAACAGAAGAGAACTTTTAAGTTTCTGACATTGCAACACGGCTAAAGTATAGCTGGGTAATGCTATGTGGTGCTGCCTTCTGTTTTCTGTCTTCAACTCCTTTTCTTAAAGACCAAATGGGCTATGTCAAAGAATCTATGTCTAGGATGACAAGTCACATACTGCAAATGTGTTGTTTATCTAGACTCTCAAACTTCTGAATTTGTTACAAATTTTTTTATGTCACGTGCCAGGCCCCTTCTAAATGTTGGGGTGTGTGACATCTGTTGTAGATAAAAACTGGTCCCTGGATCAAGTCACAATATCAGACAGTTAGTTACCTGGCCCCACTGTTTTAGTCCCTAGACAGATTGATGTGAACAAGTCTAATAAACTTGTTTTATTTACAATGGGGATGGAAGAAAGGGCACTTTGGCAGTAGTGTCAATAGTGAACAGTATTTTTCATGAACAAGAAAGGAAGTGGGAAGGGTATGAGAAAACGTTGACTTGCACTGAGCTGGTCACTGTAGAGATGGAGACATGTCAATGGGTAAGGTAAGCTTTGGGAGTGGATGACTTGCTGATCAATTCAGTGAGAATTTGAATGCACTTCCAGAAATTCTACCTATTAGAAACTTATTGGGTTTGCAGGCTTTTTATGAAAAAATTCAAATACATCTAAAGGTCTTTTGACTGGGGTAAGGGTATAGTTTAGTCTGCATTTGTTCCATCAGCTTACTTTTTACTATGACCAGGCTGAAGTCAATCATCCTAAAGAGATGAGAGTCGTGCTTGGGGGAAAGAATGTTTTGCATGTAAGATATAACCATAATCGCGTGTGAAACAGGAAGTGGAAGTCTCTGGACAGACAGAAACCTGAAGAGTGTTCAGGAAACAGAGATGGTTGGCAGCACTTGAGAGCACAGAGAACAAGAAAACTGGCCTTCTCTAAAATTTGCCTGATCACCTCATGGGAATATGTTTCCAATATTCTTTAAGGCTGGGACTGTCTCATTTCTTGTACAGAAAAACATTTCTCCAAGTTATAGCAGAAAGAAGGAAAAAAATAAAAGCAAAATCCTCAAACAGTATTAAGCATTGACAATTTCCATGTTGCTTTGTTTAAATTCAAGGTAGGCTACCTGATTCCAGGACAATATTTCACTTATGTCATATGATAAATAAGAATTTTAAAACCTAGAATAGTAAAAACAACCATCAATGCCATGACATAAATAACTACAATTGGTCAATGTTTAAAAATAATTTCAATTATGTTATTATAAATATATGTTTTCTATTTGGTAGTAATTACCTATAACTTTTTAAATTCCAGTCTTGTTGACATGCAACAAAAGTTATTGCTTATTATTTCATTATTTTTTAATGTGCTCACGTTACTAAAAAATAATGACACAGATCCTAAAATATTCAAAATGCTATCTTTGCATACAAGTTTGGGTACAATTTCAAACTTCACATGAAAGCCACTGCTCACAGTTAAGATAATACCACTGGAAAGAATGAGTAAGAGCCAAAAATTTGGCTCAGTCCGAACCCTGACTTCTTGTATGGCAACGCTGCACAAAGAAGAACAAAAACAGCAATTCACAATCCAAATAAAAGAATGCTCTAATGTTTTGTCTTGTACTTGTATTTCTAATATGGAAAAGAAATCCTTTTTATCATATATCCAAACTTAATACAAAGCAACAAAAAACATTAGCAACAAGTTTTGGGCCAACTGAAAATTATAAAAACTATTTTTTTTAAGCAAAGCATTAAATGGCAAGATAAAAATAAATCTTTGTGTTAGCCAGTAAAAATTCCATGGGTTTGTGCCTTTCAATGTGAGTCACAAGTCTAATGGCAGGTACATTCTGTTTATCTTTGGAGTAGAACAGAATGTGAGCTTCACATGCTGTCTGCAAACACTCCTCTATGTCTGGCCCAAGGGCCGTTTGTCCCGCCACACTTGCAGGGTTTTAACCATGTTTACCAGTATAATCGCCCATCCTTTCTTAGCATCCCTATCTGCTGTTTAAGACAAAACCTGGGACAATATGTCTGTATGGGATAAAGGCACAGTTGAAGCATAGAATCTTGGCATTGTCAAACATTGTTATTTTTATAGGTAGGAAACTGAAGCAAACCTAGGCTTTAAATCTTGCTCAAAATTATCCATTGATTAAACTTCAGAGCTGCAATTTGTCAGGTAATTTCTAAAATTGTTGAGAGACATTTCTCCTTGCATCTTTTACATTTCTGTACATTTTGCAAATAGAGGCACTGACCATCCTTTTTCTGAACTATCTTTTCATAGATATTTATATAGCAGATAGCTTTGAAATATAGAGATGGCATCTCACTACAAAGTAAAGAGAAGGTTCTGTCCAATATAACAAAAATAATCTCTCCCTCTGGGGCAAAGTACAGGCATGTTCACTACCCATTATAAAATAGTCAAACCCCCTAAGCTAGGAGTTTTTCTCTTGATGCACAAACATACCGTGTACAAGTGTCATCTACCCTCTTCACATCGCCCTATGGGAACTGGAAGTCAGTGAACCAGTACAAATATTGATAGTCTAACTACAGCTGTTGCTGTAAATAATAGAGTAATTTGTCTCTGACCCAGGAGTCTCATGTCTCCTGCCAGCACCCATAAAGCTGAGGCAGAATGACTTGTAAGCTTGGAAGTAGGAGGAAATCTCACATTCTTCATACATTTTGAAAGAACCATAAAATTTTACTGATAATCAATCATATAAAAAGAAAAGAAAATACTAAGTATTGAGTAGCCTGTTATTTGATTTTTCAAACCTAAGGTGATCCACTTACCATTTTTGAGTATTATATGTTTAAGTGTAATATATAATAGTCTTTATTCTTCAAATCAAATTATACACACACACATACACATACACTATATGCTTTATTTTTTAATTTAAAGTGGTTTCATTATCCTCTCTTTATAGATTAAAAAACAAAACAAACAAAAAATATCAACACCACTCTGAAGTGAAATCATATAGCTAATAGGAGTCAGAGCTAAAATCTATGTTTTCAAAATTTGTGCTTTGTCCACCTCCAAATATGACAAAGCTTAAAATGACATGGACCACTTTGGTTTTAAATAAAATGGCTAAATTATATAGTTTTGTATTTAGTTTTATTATCTTACCATTTTAATGGTACTATATGTTTAGATAGTGACATGTTATAATCTAATATGCATTTAATATTAAATACTCAGTATTCACAACAGATAAAATGTGGTTAATCTTACAAATACTTAATTTATATACTATATAGACAGAAAAAGTCTACCACAAAAGCTATTGCTTACAAAGTTTAAATCATAAAACCATTTTGTAGATATATTTGTTTAAAGCTACACAGCTTAGAAAACATGATAGGAGAAATAATTCCATTTAAACAGCTGTATCTTCCATAAATTATCCTGTTAGTAACAAAGAGAAATAGAAAATAACACACTGTACAAGGTGGAGAAAGAACATATATGTAGAACTTACAGAAATTCTTAAGAATAAAGAACTTATAAAGCAAAAGAAAACAGAAAAACTTCCTAACTTTAATAAGCAAAATATAAAATACAAACTTATAAACTGATCGTTTATTTGTGGCTATGAATGGGCTTTCATTCTTATGATACTATCCTGCTAATTAATGTTAAAAAAACTTAATGTTCTCAGTCAACCATTTGAAATGTAAATAACAAAAACAAAAAAAAACCATTTAAATATCTGTAGGCATTCTTCAAAATGTAAATAATTTTATTTTAAATTGCCTTAACTGTATTTCCAGATACTTATTAGTAATATATTAATGGAAGTAATTATTCTAGTTGCTCCTCACAATTTTTTTATATATAAAATAAAAAACTAGCTGGCTGCTATTTACAAAAATAAAACAAATTTAGAGATTATGGAGTCAGATACAGTTGTGATGTAAAACTAACTATAGAACCAAGTTTATACAGCTATTATTTAGACAAGTATCTTAAATTAAAAGTTTAATTGCTGATTCATTTTAATTTATTTTAATCCTTGGTAAATAACAGTAGAAGGCTATATAGTATTTATAACAGGACATACCACTGTGGTTAATGTTTGGTGTGAAACAAAAAACCCCATGGAAAAGCTGATGAGTTAAGATACTAGTTTTCTAATTCCATTTGGACACAAATTAATTTTAAAAATAATTAAAACTATGTAGATCTAAATTTTACTTATATAGTGAAATACTTTCTAAGGGTATAAGCTTTAAACATTAACTGGGTTTTCAACAAAAATATAAAGAACTTTTCACTGATGAGTTTTAAAGTAGACTACAATTTCATCTATAAAGACTCATATAGTATCTGATGCTTTTTTTGTTGTTGTTTTCCATTCTGGGAACCTATGAGAAAATGCGGCGGTAATTTTTGTCCCAAATTTCTAATGATATCAACACATAGAATTTAAGCCTGACCAGGGGCACAGTGGATAGAGAATTGACCTGGGACTTTGAGGACACAGGTTTGAAACCCCTAGGTCATCGGTTTGAGTGTGAGGTCATCGTTTGAGCATGGGATCATAGATATTGTCCCATGGTGCGAGCTTGAGCCCAAAGATTACTGGCTTGAAGCCCAAGGTTGCTGGCTTAAGCCTAAAGTCTCTGGCTTGAGCAAGGGGTCACTGGCTCAGGTGGAGCCCCCCATTCAAGACATGTATGAGAAAGCAATCAATGAACAATGAAGATGCCACAGCTATGAGTTGATGCTTCTTATCTGTCTCCCTTCCTGTCTTTCTGTCCCTGTCTGTCTCTCTCTCTCATTTAAAAAAAAAAAGATATAGAATTTATTCCTTCACTATCCCATCTTAAATACACAAACAAATTGAGAGGATTTTAAAAAGAAGAAACACATTTATTAGGATCAGAATCAGTCATGAAGAAATACATTTTTTTAACTTCAAGTTTTATATACTTAAGTACTATAATAATTGTTTTTAAAATAAAGCAGCAAATATATTAAAGACAAACGTATAGGAATAAAAGGAATATTTATCTAGAAAGAGAGAAAACAAAACTAAAAAACAAATGCTACAATTTATTTCTTCTTATCAAGGTCTTCCTATTGGCAGAACCTTGTGGATTCTGGAAGATCTGTGATAGTGGGATAGGTAGACAACGGAGCTTACTTTGCTGACTTGAGACCTCAGCTATCAGATGGTGTCCCCTACAGAAGCCCACATATCTCACATGTTTACGCAAAAGGAAGCAAACAAAAGATTACCTGGAAATCTGCGAATTATTCGACATAGTCCTTCCTTTCTGCAAAGCTGATGCTGTATTTCTGGTAATACATTTACCTGGAAGGAATAAAAAAAGATTCTAGTGAGCTAGGCATTCATAAAGCAAAGGAAACACAAAACACAATACCCTACCCTCAAATATCTGTAGGTCAACATGTAGATCCAGAATCATAAATGGCTTATTTGATACAGAAAATTTAAACTTAGCCCTTAGAAATCTTCAAAATATTTGAAAATGCTTTTGAAAGCCTTGAGATATTTCAAAGCCATGATATTTGTTAGAAATAAAAGGAAATACTATGTTCTTATGGCAAACAGAGTAGCACAAATAACTTCATAGTTTCAAATTTAGCTTTGGCAAAAAATAGTACTGAACAGACCTCAAAGTCAACTAAAGTCCAAAGTTCCATGGGCCCTCAGTGCTTTGAATCACAGACAGTTTGTGGAAATTTGGTGCTAAATCTGTTTCAAAACTGCATAGATAGTTTTCACTTTACACTGAAGGGCATTATTGCTTCCAGATATGGTCCCATCACCCATAACTCTATTTTAACAAAAATTTACTCTTAAAAACCTTCACAAATGTTACCACAAATTCAAATATATATATATATATATACTTTGACTTATAAAAATACAAGCAAACTAATTCTCTCCCCTTTTGAATTTACATATTGGTTAACTAGCTATTATCAAGAAAATCTCAAAAATAATTCCAAGTATGGGAAAGCCTTCTTAAAACCAATAGAGAGAGGTCAATGTAAACTAGAGTGAATATCAGATTCACTTCTGAACAATTATTGGTTACCATATTTCCCAATGTATAATAGATGCACCTTAATTTTAGGGCCCGAAATCTTTTTAAAATGTATTACATAAAGTTATTGAACTCAAGTTTTTTGTTTTTTTGTTTTTGCTTTTTTACAGAGACAGAGAGTCAGAGGGTGGGATAGATAGGGATAGACAGGAATGGAGAGAGATGAGAAGCATCAATCATCAGTTTTTCTTGCCGTCGCAACACCTTAGTTGTTCATTGATTGCTTTCTAATATGTGCCTTGACCACGGGCCTTCAGCAGACCGAGTAACCCCTTGCTCGAGCCAGTGACGTTGGGTCCAAGCTGATGAGCTTTGCTCAAACCAGATGAGCCTGTGCTCAAGCCGGCGACCTTGGGGTCTTGAACCAGGGTCCTCCGCATCCCAGTCTGACGCTCTATCTACTGCACCACCGCCTGGTCAGGCTGAACTCAAGTTTTATTCATCATAAAATTCATACAACTCCTCATCACTGTCAAAACTCCCATCCATTAGCTTGTCCTCATCTGTGTCTGATGACGAATCACTGTCTTCAACAATGAGCGCAAAAACAAGCGTCAAAAAGCAGGAAATGCAAGTAAAAGACACACCCAGTTTTTAGACCCTAAATTTTTCGAAAAATGGTGCATCTTATACATGCTGAAATATGGTACTTTTGAATTAATTCATTCTAAATTATTAAAATAGTGTAGTTTCTCTATGTCTTGCCGGCATGCTTGGATAAAAACAACTTTGCCACAGTGGGAACAAAGCAGGGAGCCAGGAACAGGGCTGCAGCCTCACTTCTTGCCCTAACAGAATGGTAACCTTGAGCACCTCTCTCTCAATTTCTGCATTTGTAAAAGAAAGAAGTTAGAGCCTTTGGTTTTTAAGTTCCACTTCTGCTCTAAGATTTTATCGATTCAATCATTCAATCATAGTTGTGTTTGTTTTTTAATGGTTCACTTAAAGTGCTTTGAAATAGTGTACAATTAAATATTCTCCAACTATTGCAGTCCTTTTAATGCCCCTTCTTTATTCAGTAAATCATAAACTTCAGCCCAGAATTCAGTAGAACCCACTCTGTGAATCTGTACCAGCGACATTCCTAAAAACCTCATCTGAAAGTCTGTTGAGATCATTTACATTCTTATTGCCCTAGGAAGAGAGAAAAGTCTGTAAGAATAATACACAATAGATTTTGAAGATGTCTGCCTTTTTCACATGTGAAAGTAAGACAGTTCAGAGACTAAATGTAGGAAAAATAGAATTTTCATAAAGTCCTGAAGTTTTCCATTTCGAATTCCTGTGACAGACTGGATGGAGGTCAGTGACACAGACTGCAAAAAGATGGGAAACTCATAACAAAGGTTTGAGTCAGGTTATTTTTCTTAAGTTAATACACACAAATTTTTCAGATGTAAGAAACTTTAAATGTTAATAAACTTAAACCATTCTCTCCTACATCAGACAACATGACTCAGTTGCTGTTGACCTAAGTTGAACCTTTAACTATAGAAGGACCCAGAAAGAGAACTAGCAGTAGTTAAGGAACATTAAAGATGGTATACTTTCACAGGTCCAATTTAAAACCTTCTCCCACTTCTTGAATGGTTCAGAGCAAACGTGCTATCATTGCAAATGCTTAAAGCTACAAATGGAGGCCCTGGCTGGTTTGCTCAGTGGTAGAGTATAGGCATGTGGATGTTCTGGGTTCAATTCCCAGTCAGGGCACACAAGAGAAGTGATAATCTACTTCTCCACCCTCTCCCACTCCCTTCTCTGTCGGTCCCTTGCCCTCCTGCAGCCATGGCTCAATTGGTCAAGCACATTGGTCCTGGGTAATGAGGATGGCTCCGTGGAGCCTCAGCCTCAGGCACAATAAATAGTTTGTTTGCGAGCATTGGCCCCAGATGGGGGTTGCTGGGTAGACCCCAGTCAGGGCACATTGGGGTGGGGGGTCTGTCTCTCTATCTCCAGTCCTCTCACTTGGAAAAGAAGAAAAAGAAAAAACTACAAATGGAAAGGACAGGAGAGTCTTGGTAATATGGATAATGATAGCTGAACTTATGGGCCAGAAACATGTGTGGATGCTGCAAAGATATTATACATCTTGCACTGACTTCACACAGAAGAGTAGGTGGCTCTGTCACATCAGAGAGATGACTGACTATTCATTTGGGACTGTGGGTCAGAAGGATGAATTGACTCAGGGTTAACAAAGCATTTGCTTCAAAAATGCAGAGCCCAGCCAAAGAAAGCAACTGCGCAACCCCTTCTGCCTTCTATTTTCCCATCCCCCATGCAGTGAACTCTTCTTGGGTTCTCTCCTCCAAAGTATAATCTTTGGAACCCATGGTCACAGCAGATGACGTAACAATGGTGACACATGACACCAGAAATGTCATCTCCGTTCTACTCTGGAACTGAGCACCAAGCTAAGCAGTTAAAAGTAATGACTCAGCACAAAGAAGTAAACACATGCAAGGGCTACGGGTTGTACAGCTGTGGCAAATCAACCATACGACATGTATCTTAACTTTTTAATTATTAAATCTAATAACACTCTTCTGTATCCTTAGTCTCTTTTTTATGTACATCATAAAATTTGTAAGATTTGCCTCCTTATCAAGTGGAACATCATCAAAGAAGCATTCACTTGGTCGAGTTGACTGCTATGCGCTGAGCTTCCCCAGCTTGACACTGCAATAACTATTTTTCTGTTGGGCTTTACTTGGGGGCGGTAGTTGAGGTTCACAACAAAACTGAGCAGAAGGCACAGAGATTTCTCATCCACCCACTGCACCACTCACGCACAGCCCACCACTAGCACCATCCCCCACCAGGGTGGTGCTTTTGTTACAATTGATGAATCTACATTGACACACCATAACCACCCAAAAAGTCATTTCTATACCCATTTTACATGTATTGGGTTGGAATGGTGTGTGTGTGTGTGTGTGTGTGTGTGTGTGTGTGTGTGTGTGTGTGTGTGTACAACTGTTCTGATGTGTTTCTTGGCATAAAATCTTTCATAACTTTAAAAGAATTACAATGAATATAAAAATGATAATGACATTTGAGCCTGGGATATTTCGGAGACCAAATTGGGAGAAAGGAAATGTGCATTTAAAAAAATTTCAATCCTGGCCCTGGTCAGGTTGCTCAGTGGATAAAGTGTCGACCTGGCCTGCCAAAGGCATGGGTTTATCCCTGGTCAGGGCATGTGGCGGAAGCAAAACGAGTGCACAACTAAGTGTAGAGTTGATGCTTCTCTTTCCTTCTCTTTCTCTCAAATCAATGGAAAAAAACTTTAAAAGGATTTCAATCTCAGTGTACTTTCTACAGTTCTAATCTGTGTTAATATGCATCTAAATTACATTTATTAGATATTCATTAAGGAGAACAGACATTTAAAATTAGACTCTTCATAAAGTGTAAGAAAATACCCAAGTAAAAGAACATCTTTTAGTCACTTGTGAACATTGAGAGTGACACACTCTTCACACTGTTATCTTAAGGAACTGCTTTTTTTCTTCATTGGATCTATACGACGGATCTTCACATCTTTTATTTAATCAAAAATAGGATCTCTTAAAGCTGTTCAGAATCAGCCATATGGAAAAGAATTAATGACAAGAACAGAAACAACTCATCAAAGAAAAAAAATTTTTAAAGAATAAAGACTTAATTACTTTGGATGAACACATGGCCAGGTAAAGCATGTTTATCCCCCAGGTCTCTAATGTACAATTATTATTCCATCAGATTTGCTTGAAAATGTCCTTGCGTGCTTTAGAATGAGAGCGATGTCAGTGCTCCAAGTACTAAAAACAGCATCCTGGTTTTAGGGGCTGCTAATCCTGCAAACATTTAAAGCCAGAAACCAATCCCTGGCCTCTGGAAACACTAGAACCTGTCGGTTAGAGGTGAGATTCAGCCCCAGTTACTAAATTTAGTGCTACCCCAAATAGTGGACCTCACTTCACTTTCAGCATCACGTGGACCAATAGTTTTAAATTTATGTCACTCTCCTCCTAACCGGAGACTTCTATAACACATCTGATGATCATTCTCATTAAGCACTTAAATTCCAAAGCCCTGACATGATTAGTAATTTTAATTTGAGCAGGTGCCCTTCCCTTGTTCATTCGATACTTATTAACAATCCTACAACATCCTCATCAAATTTGAAACAACTGTTTTGATATTTATGTTTATGTAAATAAGTCACGGCTCATGCAGCTTCAGATTACTTATGCTCCAACGTGACTGTTACCTAACACATATCACTTAGAATTTATGTATTCTTTAAGAATATTTATTAGCCTAGGCTGTAAGTGCAATGGCTAAATATTTATTTAGAAAGGTTTTACAGTGATATGGTTAAGAAAACAGAATTTGAAGTCAGACTATCTGAACTTGAATCCTGGTTGCTTTATTTATTAGCTATGAGGCTTTAGGCAACTTTCTTAGCCTCTGTGTGCTCTAGTCTCCTCAAATGTAAACAATGGACATAAATAAATATGTGAGATTTTGAATAGTGCCTGGTACTGGTGGGAAGCATTGGTAAGAGACAGACGGTGAGAGTGGAGAGCGGCCGCGCACTGATCTTCCCAGCTCCCTCTCTGCAGGGCTGTGATTGCCAATGGCTGTCTTTCCCTACACTTACAGCTCCTCCACTGACCTCTCTCCCTTGGCCAGAGCTCTCCTTAGATTTTGCTGCACCAATCCTTATTCATACCCTTCAAACCCAAGGTGGGTAAAATCTTATAATGTTGCTGGGTTCTTCATTAGTTTCTCTTCGGTGAAATCCTTTTGAGTATAGCATTTGCCTCCCGCTGGGAGGGGGACTGACACACACTGAAAATATTGTAGACTTTAGGTTTTTCACTGTGACAACTGTGAGCAGGATAAACTTCAGAGGCAAAATATCTGCCTCAAAAAATTTGTGAGTAAGTTTCATCAATAGCCCTGGTAAGATACGGTGATTTTCTGAGCAGGGCAAAGGTGTTAAGTACGGATATTTGAGAAATATGTAGATTCCTTGTACTAGTGATTGATAGAATGCCGATAACTAAGTACAGGAAGGGCTCAAAGGTGAAGGCCAGGTTTTCTATATCAGGAAGTGACAGAGGAGCTGACCATGCTCTGAGCAATAGAACAGCAGTTCTGCAAAGCTTCTAACTGCAAGAACAGAAGTCGGTTTTCCAGGGATGACCAGAGGTGCTAAAGGTGTACTTGCTAAAGTCTGGGAACCTGCTTTTAACTTGAGATGTAGAGTTGGGCATTATCAAGTACATATGGTAGTTGAAACTTTGGGAGTGGTGTTATGGAACATTTAAGAATGTAAGAATGGGTAGAAAAAAGGTGGCTATAGAAAAGAAAAAACAAAAACAAAAAACGAAACAACAAAAAATGGCCAAAGATATTCAAGAAGAACTAAAACAATGTGCCTGGCCCAAAGGCCTAGGGAGTAAAGAGTTAGAAAGAAGGCATTATTAAGACTGTCAGTCACAGAAATATCAGGTGATCAGGCTTGCAACTACAATACTACTGAAAAATAGCTATTGGTTATTGATAGAATCAATCAGAGTCCAAAAGACCAGTGTAACAGGTTTTATTGAGAGAAAGACTGCTGGGCTGTCTCATAAGGGAGAGCAGCTGGTTTGTGATTGGTACAGTAATTTTAAAGGCATTTAGGGGAGGAAGGAGGATACGGGGCGCCCTATCATTGGTACAGTGATTCTTAACCTGGGTTCTATCAAACCCTAGGGGTTCGATGAGTCGGTCTCAGGGGTTCGGAGAAGCCTCTGCTGTGGAGGCCAGAATAAAGTAATACTGTAATTTGTTGTGAGTTCATGCACTTTGTTGGTTTTGTTCTTTGAGCAAGGTGATGTTCATGCACGGCTCATTTTGTGTACCAGTAGTAAAAAAACATACCTATGTCTTGAATTTGGAGAAAAAAATCATATTTTATTTATCACTAAAGAAGGGTTCGGTGAATGTGCATATGAAACTGGTGGGTTCGGTACCTCAAAAAAGGTTAAGAACCATGGGTAGGAGTAGTTAGGCAGTTATGCGAAAGTTTTAGATTGGTATGGATTATTCTTATATAGAAGTAGATGTCAAAAGGTGATCGAGTAGAACAACTGGTTGGAATACAAAATATGGCGGGGAAAGATAAATCAAAACTTAGGTTTGTAGCCTAAAGAACTGAAACCTATTAGTTATGACATCTTTCTCAGACTTGTTATAGGTACAAAATAGAGCACAGGCACGTTTACTAGCACAGTGACTAGCATATTCTAGGTATTTGATCATTTTTAGTTAACTTTTGTAAAAGCATTTACAAAAAGAAACTCACACAAACTGGATAGTAAATATTAGATGTCCATTTTAAAAATTAATAAGAAATTGTATAAATTTTATTATAATTCAGGATACCACTATCACTTTGAAAAAAAAGTCAAAACAGTGATCCAGAGAAGAAATAAAGACTTTTGGATGAACATGTGTCTAAGGAAAGCAATAATCAACTTCTCAATCAAGGTTTGGGTCCCACTAGGTACCAGTGGGTCCTTACTGGTAGCAGCTGAAGTTGAGGGGGGATTCTATCAAACAAATAATGGTGAGAATTTTATGGTAAAGTATATAAGGTATGGCCACAAAATTTTCTCCAAACATATAATGAATCTAAATTTTTCTGAGACTTTTTAAACATTATGGAACAAGAAATACCAGTGGTAATATCTATAAGGCTGGTATAATCTTGTACACATTTGAAAAAGAATATTTACCTTTTGATGTGAACCTAACTGGCATACATCTTCCTTGGACATGCAGGGTTTTCCACCAGCTTTCCTCGAAGATATGCAAATGAACAGATCCCAAGAGCCCAAATCACCTAATAGCAAAAGAGCATAGAAAAACAAAACATTTTATCAGATTTTTTTAAAGGTGGCATTTGCTTCTTCAGAATAAAGAATATCATTATTTCAATCCTATACAAGCAATAATGATTCCAAATATATTTAAAGGGCAATATTCAAAGTAACTAAAACTCAACTTTTCTAATTTACTGGACCTAATATTTTTATATTTTGTATTGTATCCTAGGGAAAATTCAATTATCTGAAGAAATATCATAAAATTCCTTTAAGAAATAGTAATTGGAATGTTTTAAGTCACTAATTTTATAACTTTACAGAGACTTATTTGGAGATTGGGAGGAAAGAAGATAACAAAGTCTTTTATGATAGGAGATAGTTGCAAAATCAGATAATGATAAGAAGTAAAATCATTGAATATTTTGTTTTGGGCTTTGGCAACACCATTACTTTTCATACATCAAATATACTTTTATAAGATTTGTTACAAAGAAAAGGATTAAATAAAAAATTTTAAAGATGGGTTTTGTCCAAAAGAAATTTGTGATCTAGTTATAGACAGCACAGAGTTAGTTCCAAGTACAGAGTATAACATGGACCAAAGCAAATGACATCATAAAACCAAGGACAAAGCTCTTTGCCAATAAATCCTACTAACTAGTCAAAATAATCTCAGAATAGTATATTCTTGCATAATAGTTGAACATTTAAAAATTAACTTTTGCACATATATCACTTATTCTCTTTGATTTATTTATATAAAATTGTATCAATATGTAATATTTGTGTTTTAAACATATTTATTACTTCAGAGAGGATATACAAGTAGGTATCTCAAAAATAACAGAAAAGTATATATAAAGGAATTGATATTACTTGAGAAACTTTCCCTATTTGGGATGAAAATCCAGTTTAAAAAAATTAAGCAATTTTTATATACATGGTCTTTGTTGACTATTGGTAAGATAACATTCCTTCAAATAACTATTTCTGCTAGACCTCACAAGTCACAAGAAGGTATTAGTGGTTTCTAAAAGGCAGAAAATAACCAATGTCTCCAAATCCTATCTTCACAAAATTTTCCAGAATTTCTCACTTGAGATCATTACGCTTTCTGTAAAGCCAGCAGCCATGGCCACCATCACAGCCACCTGGCCCATGCAGATTCGCATTTGATTCAGACAGGCAGTAATGAAACAACACAGTCAAGAACTGATGGGCCATTAGCTTTAATTCTAACTTGTACCCGGCAGGCAAGTAAAAACACACACTGGGCTCCAAAACCCACTCATTCAGTGCTCACAAAGCTACTGACTTATCCAAGTTTTCTAGAATCAAAGGTTTCTAGCTCACCAGTCATATTCACCTCTGTTCCCCATCTCCTTCTCTCTGCACAAACTGGCTTCTTCCTCAGCCCTCCGCCATCTTGGCTTCTTCTCCTGGCCTCCACGTGGCCTTACTCTGCTCTCTTACAGCATGAACTTCTCTCTAATGCTAATCTCAGGAAATGAGAGAGAGCAAGCTCCCAGTCTGCTCTACTTTATAGTATAGAAATCCAAACCTTTAATCCAATTTACAAACAAGGAAGTCTCTGATACAAAGTCACGTATCTGAGGTATAATGGAATTCTTCATGAGTGCACCACCCCACATCATGCAATCAGTCAAGGGTGTGGGGAAAAGCTTAGTCTTAAAACTAAGCCTTAGGCTATAACAACCCAGCTTGCTTACAGCCTGTCCCCCACACCCAATATAAACTGTAAGCTAGCAAACATATATATCATATTTAGAAAATTATTTGACCAACACTGGGCAATGGGCTTCCATGTGCACAGCGCCATCTTTAACAAAGTGAGCATAATATATTTTATCTGCCCAACACTTTCAAAGAGGGCTTCTTTTGAGAGTTTGGGGGTGGGTTGGTAAATTGATAAGGAAGAGTGAACTGTGATAATTAGGAATGAAGTTTCACTAATCAAGGTTTTTACAACTTGATAACCTCTGTGTTGTCCGGGAGATTGCTTTCTCTGTCTGTAATTGTTCTGTTGCTAGAAGAGAAACTTCTCTGACAAACAAAATGATCCAGGCAATTAAACTCAATTTAACATCTGAACTCTTGTCCTAGAGCTTCTCTGTTTGCTGTTGTATCCCAAGATGCTGGAAGGTCTAGCAATAGTTCAGAGGGACCAGGAGAAATAGTGCAGGCGATGTTGGGGGAGTGGGAGAAATCTCTCTACGTAATTGCCGACAAGCCTTAGGCTTGAAGGGTCTATCTACCCAATCCAAATACTCTGATGATTCCAATGCTTTATTTTAAATGTGCACTTGGAATTTTTAACCAAAACCTTTTGATATGAATTTAAAAGGAAAAATATACAGAGTGTTTCATGCAATATTATTTCTAGCCCAGGAAACACTATAACCTTAGAAGAACCCTCCTGTCATAATATACTCAACAAACATTTTAAGAAGATAAGTATATGCAAAGACAAGATTTTTCAAATTATGGACTGTATTGTTTGGGTGTTAGAAATAGAGTACATTTTTTATGCTCCTCCAAGTCTGAGGCATGGCCCCTTTCACTGCCCAGGACACGTACGTAATTTCTGTATTGGACAGGAAAAAAAATAGCCATAAATGTTTAAAACCAAAAGACACCTTTAAATAATTCAAAGCATTCAATTTATCACAAACCTTCTATGAGCAAGAACTTTGTACTGGAAATATGAAATAGCGAAAATAAATAAAAATAGAAAGACCAGTCACTGCCTTTAGCAACGTATTTGAGGGATCTAAACATTAAAAAGACTTTAAGATACATTATAAAGCATCACACTGTTCTTTATTTTTTGACATTTATAAGGGTTTCTAGTCATCTCTCAAAAATATTTAATATTTAAAATTCAAAATTAATATTTAAAAAATACTCTATAGCATGTAAATTTCTCTGTAAAATGAAGTAAATTAGAACTGAAATTTTCAAGTCATTTCTTTATACTTCTCACCTAATTCTTGCTACTAGGGTCTGGAAAATACTGTTTCCACTCAAAATTCCTATGTTTATTCCTCCAATTCCTATTGTTTCCCTCATTAAATTCTACCTCAAACTATTTTCCAGTTAAATATTTAATAGACCTTTTCACTTTCTGTTCATTTCTTTCTCCAGCATTAGCCATCAACTGCCTCTCGGGAGACCAACAGACCTTTTTTTAAGTAAAAGTTCTGTTTCATGAGTGATACAGTATACTCAAACTTGATTTAAAAACCCCCAGAATCACAATGAATCATAGAAACTCAGCAGAAAACAAAGCCTGTTCACTAGCTAAGTAAATCACATTCAGAAGTCAACCTTGGAGTGTCTGGGATACAAATTTGTGCCTCAGCACACTACAGATTCCTGTAAGGGGTGGAGCTTAGGGGCAGAGCTTTACGGTATGCTCATATAGTTGAAAGCATAGACTGGGTAGGCAGGTGCCCAGGACACACAGCCAAATGGCAGACGGCAGGCGCACAGCGAGAGTCAAGCCCTTGTGTGGGCTGCATTTGGCCTGCACGGTGTTTGTTTCATTTTTGGTTTTTATTTTAAGTATTTGACAAAATGCATATGTCATCCCAATTCACATAAAAATCCAGATTTCAGCCTTCGTTTGAAAACTGGGAAGCTCAAAGAACACCTGATCTATACCCTACATGGTAGCCACTAGCTGGAGCTAAGTGCAGCTTCTTAAATGTTATCCGGCTGACCATCCTGGCCCTGTCTTGTCCTCACCTTGCTTGGGCTCTGCCTCTAGTAGTAGAAAAAGTGCTGGAGCTGGTGTAACATACTGGTGTGTCAGTCTCCCAGCAACTGCTCATACAGCAAGCTGGTGTTCCATGTTTCAGCTTTTAATGAATTACACTATTTATTATGTAAATTGATTCTGACGAGATGCCCTTAGGTAAATTGGTATTTGGTTAGTTAGTCTTAAAAGGATGTCTGAATATACCTTTTGATTTCTAGATTTAGCTATTCCCTCCCATAAGGTTGAGTAAGGATACCTCAATTGTAAAGACATTTCATTGGCTGTGTTAAAGTTAGAAAGAGCTGAAGTTTGACTTCTTAGAGTTGTTCTCACAGGAGCATAGAAAAAAGCACAAGTGGCCTGTGACCACCTTTCCACTTATGTCTCCTTTCTCCAAATGGATTTCTAAAGTGGTCCAGGTCCCACTCCAAGACTGGACGGCCTCATTATTTTCTCATTCATACTCTCATTTTGGACTCTTTTCTACATTCAGTCTGTCTCAGGGCTGTTGCAATAGTTATAAGTGGGCTAGGACACATTCTTTGTAAGCATTGGGACAACATTCCTGGTGTTCATCCTACTTGGTGTTTCTTTTACCCCCAGAAGGCGGACATTGGAGTGTAAGAGCTAAGAAGTCAGATTTAGATTTGGGGGAAAACAGGCAAAGCAGATCAGAAAGATTAAGTAACTTAGGTCAGCCAACTAGTTAGTGGTGGGAAGAGAAATTGAATACAGGAAGTCTTACTCCAGAGGCCACATTTGAGACCATCACATTATTATTCCTTCAAAAGACAAGGAGGCAATAGAGAAACTTAGCTTTTGATGCCTTATATATTAACTTATGCGGAACTTCCAGCAACACTGTGGGGTAGAAACAATTGTTACACACACTTTGTAAGAAAAGAAACCGAGACTAAAAGGAATTATTTAGCTTTGGTGTTTTTCCAACTACTGTTTTTCCATCTATTTTCCTTTGAGACCTTAGAGAAAAAAAATTATTGTAACAGGGACAACTCAGATATTCCTAGACTCTCACCCAGCAATAGTGTACCACAAAATGTTATTAGCAATACCATTGGTAACTGAAGTAAGGTTCATATGTAAAAGAGATAGTATTCAACTTCTCATATACTCAAGATTTATTCATATTAACTTGGCCTTCATCTACTTTTGAAAATAAATCTTTAAAAGTTGCTTATATTATTTTGATGGTTCAAATAATTTTTATCCCAAAGAAAGAAGAGCAGGACCAGTCCCCCAGACTGAGTTAGTCAAGCCCTTGAAGAGAGAGGTCATGGGGCATTGTTCTAGGAAAACAGGAAGTGGACATTCCATTCTCCATCTCATAATTACAAAAACATGACAAAATCTACAGGCTTCTTTCATAAACTGTGAAACAAAATGGCTGACAACACCACTCACTGTCACATCTCCATAGTGTTGGCTCTGTAAGCAATGACAAAATCCTAGACAGTATCAGAAGTAACTGTCAAGGTCCAGGTCTATCATTTAGATGTGAAACAGCACTGATGTTTCTATTTTTCTCTAAGGATTCTCGGAAACCAGTGAAAATCTTAGTGTTAAAAATAAGGAAAACACTTTTAAAGGTTTTTGTTTTTGTTTTTGTTTCAATCAAGCATCTGCCCTAAGAAGTGAGACTGCCTTTAGAATCCTTCCAGCCTCCCGAGGCAAGCAGCCATATAAAACAAACAATCATTTCCTGGCTCTCAAATGACCTCCCTCATTGATAAATTCTGCAGGATCAGTAATTCAATCCAGAAAACAACAGAGAGTTCTGATAGCAGCACTCACATAAATGCTGTTTGTTCTCCAGGAATGACAGCTTCAGTTTTCTGGCACACTGTATAAAAATCTCAGAGCATCAAGTCTATTCCTCCTTTATTTTCCTTCATAGCATTCATCATCATCTGACAGATAATATATTTGTGTATTTGTTAGCTGTCTGTCTCTCCCTACTTGAATGGGAGCTCCACAGGGGCAAGCCTGTCTGTTCTGTTCACTGCTGTATTCTCAGTAGTACCTACAACAGGGGCTGGAAGGTAAGAAATTCTCGCTACCTATTTGTTAAATGCATAAATAAATAACTCAATGTGAGTAGTGGGCCAACAATTAAAAATCAAAAGCCAATATGTTGAAAAGCTTTTGTAAAAATTAAAAATAAAAGACAGTGAGAAAAAATGTTTTGGAAAAAAGACATAAAGATATATTATCTTTCTTAGTAAAAATGAAGGAGGAGAAGGAAACATAAGAAAAACAAAGGTAACTGTTCATTACATGGAAATAATTATAAAATAAAAACGGTAGATTCCAAGTGCTTTTTACTTGATGGAAACTTTTCTGTGAACATGCACATTAGATTAGAGCAGAAAAGATTTATAAAGTATAACTAAAAAATAAACTTGTCCGTATTCCAAGATACATAACTATGAAGCCCAAGACTCATTTACTTACTCACAGTGTTAGATTATACTCCATAAGGATATAATTAGGGTGATTTCCTAAAATTGGTTTTCCATTAGTGTGAAATAGTGAAGATTTTTATGTTTACTTTTTAAATAATACATAAGATTCCTATATAATATAACAAGGATATTTCACTGTTCTATCTGTATACCCTTCTCTTCACAACTAGATTATAAGATTCTTATTGAATAACAAAGTCTTACTCTCTCTGTATCCATCCTCTACCAGGACTAGAATATAGTGTTACAGTCAGGAATATGTTATTAACATATTGATAATAAATCAGGTTCTATGTTTGATTCCACCACGGCATTGCTTGGATATAAATTAGCCATTGCAAATATTCATATCTTTTCCTGAATCTTTAAAGTTTCATGAACCAGTTCTCTTAAAATGATGGAACTATAGGACAGTAACAGAGCACCCATAGTTAATTTTACTCATTGCTTTTTTTTTTTTAAGGACAAAACGTATTTACTTTCTTGTATCTAACACTGATTATAGTAGACACTTAGTAGATACCTATTGGGTTAAATATTTCAAATCTCAAAATTCACTGGAATAAAAATCATATGAATTATCCAACATGGCACAAAATCTAATTAAATCTGGTTCCTTACTCTAAGAGACTGGTCATAGGTTTTTGCTTTTTATGCCTCTGACTTCTCATCCTTTAAGAGCTGATGATTAAAGCTTTGTATCTTATCACAGAGAAATCCTCAACCATTCTCTCCCTTGATGTTCTAAATCTATACTAGGCATCAAGTTTTTCTGTCTTAATGTCTACCTTCTTTGTTCCCTATGAAAGGTTGTAAAGGTCAATGAGATGCTTTCTGTGAAGTGTTTTGAGGTTCTGAAATTCTTCTAATCTATGAAAAAGCTCAAGAAAGCATAATTATGCTTAAACTTTTGCAAAAGTTGGAGAGAGTACTGCTTTGAAGAAATTTTCCATTAAGAAGAGCATAAAAGGAAATAGATGAGTTTATTCTTCTGAAATAAACTCAAGAAAGTGTTTAATTTAGAGGGCGTACTGAAGTTCTTTCTCCATATTTTTTGAAATGACTTTTAGAAAGATTTTTATGCCCCTTCTGTTGTTTTCCATGGAAGTATAACTCATTGTAGCTGTGTGTATATGTGTTTAAACTTTTAGTGCTTTCAAGATTATTGTCTGGGAGAAAACACTCATTACTTCATTTTTACCAAGTATCTGATGTCTGAAATTCTTACCATTTAAAATAAATGGACACAGCAGCTATTTAAAAATTAGACTCCATTTAGAGCCCAGATACTGGTTTCTAATACTTTTTTTGTTCAGTAAAAGGAATCTGAGATCCTTGGAGAAGTGGCTAATTGAAGGCTGGAGGAGGGAATACACAGGATGAGCCCAGAAAGTCATAGTGACAGGAAGGAAGAAAGAGCTCATAACAAGTAAACAAACAAAAGCAATGATGAAGGTACACCAAAGGACACAGGAGCCAATGGTCAACACTGGAAACAATTCAAGCAACAAAATAAATCATACTGGATTATAATCCAAAGTATAAAAGAAATTCCATGAGTCCATTCTGATATAAACAAATGATTAAGTAAATAATAAGTAAATGGGGCATGAAGAGATAAATCTTCCATCAAGAAAAATTCCAAATAATATACATAGACACTCCTCCATCAGGAATGTGGAGCGCAACTTCTTACCTCTTCGGTGTAAACTGTGCATAATGACATTCTTCCAAAAACTGCAACGTGGAAAGCAGAAGTAAAACAATGTAAAAACCTGGCAAGCACTACCACAGTCAGTATGTCAAGGTTAACATCAACAGCAATAAGTCACATTGACAGTACAAAGGGGTCCTCAGGCTATGACAGTCTTGATATATGATGTTGCATATTTAAGATGCTCATTCCCATAAAAACTTTAATAAATTGACACGTGTTTCAGCTTACACTGCTAGTGTAGTACTTATGGACTATGTGGGCGAACTAGTTTGGTTGTGTACAGCTAAAGCATACACAGTACAGTGTACAGTACAGTATATTTATGTCTTTTTTCTGTGGCTAAGTTGTGTTTTTATGTTCTAGATTATAATTTTACAACTGTGTTAGGATAGGTAAGTAACTTAGGATAGGCTGTGTTTTGACTTACACCAAAATTTGAGTTATGTCACTCCCATAGGAATGGAATTATGTCATAATCCGAGGACCCCTGTATATACCCTTGATAAGATGTGATGAGAACCTCTGTGGTCTCACTACCCAAAACCATAACCCTGGTCCAATCATGAGGAAAATATCAGGCAAAACCCAACTGAGGGATATCAAACTACCTGAACAATTCTTCTCAACACTGCCATGGTCACAAAAAACAAAGAAAATATGAGGTCTGACTAGGTGGTGGTGCAGTAGATAGAGCATCAACCTGAGTTGCTGAGGACCCAGATTCAAAACCTAGAGGTCGCCAGCTTGAGCATGGGCTCACCAGTTTGAGCACAGGGTCACTGGCTTGAGCACGGTGTCATAGACATGACCCCGTGGTCACTGGCTTGAGCCCAAAGGTCGCTGGCTTGAGCCCAAGGTTGCTGGCTGGAGCAAGGGGTCACTGGCTCAGCTGGAGCCCCTCGGTCAGGGCACATATGAGAAAGCAATCAACGAACAACTAAGGTGCTGCAACTACGAGTTGATGCTTCTCATCTCTCTCCCTTCCTATTTGTCTGTCCATGTCTGTCTGTCAATCTCTCACTAAAATAAAAAAGAAAGAAAAAAAATCTGAGAAACTGTCACACAGCCACAGGAAGCCAAAGGAAACAAGATGATTAAATGCAATGTGACATCCTGAATGGGACCTGGGGACAGAACAGAGACCTTTAGTAAAAACTAAGAAAATCTGAATAAAGTATGGACTTCAGTTTAAAAAAAATCAGAATAAACAAATTCTGCAAGGAAATAGATGATGATTGTTAAGTATATACTGCAGCCCGAGGTAAACTTTCTTACAGTAATTACATGTCTCCACAAGTGTCTTATACCAAGAATGTATTACACAGCCCATCAGCTCCACCATGCAGGAAGTGAAAAAGAATTGCTTCTTGTGCAAAACGCATTCTTCTGTTAATAAAAATTATACTAATATTTAAAATACAGAGAACTGAAAAATAGAACAAATTTGGAGTTTGACACCCTCCTTTTAATACATGCATCCTTCCCATTCCTGTCCTCTCTTTACATTTGTCAGTATTTCTCCCTAAAGTCAACTCCTTTGGTGGTTTCATTTAGACCCATTGCTTTGAACTCTTGCTTAACTATCACTGATCCCTTTCTTGACCTTATGATTCAGAGTATTTCCAGTTACATTCTAGAGCAGATGCCCTGCTAAGCAATACCCCTCAGAACCCATTATCTCCTGCCAAGAAACCTGTCTCTCCATCCACTCCTCTTACAATCAAAGGTGTGACCTCTCTCTCTCTCCCTCTCTCTCAAGCTACAAAGCATAACCTCCTCTTTCAGTGTACTTGTCTCTCATTCTACTTCCCACTGATTCCTAATTTCCATAAATCCTAAATTAGAATTTATTTAACATTTGCTGACCTTTTAAAATCCTATCACATTCCAGTGGTTCTCAAACTTTTTGAAGTCGGGTTGCATTTAAAATTCTGCATATAATTGTAATATAATTGTAGGTGCATTATATACAAATTTCTGAGAAATATGTTATAATAATTAAGTCAAATATTAAAGCAAAAATATATGAAGTCCAAGCATGCTTTTATGGTAATTAAATAAAATAAATATGACAATTAAATTTATTCTGACATTAAAAAACATTTTTATGTTACATTTTTGATTTATGTTTTTTAGAATTTGTAAAAAAGAGAGGTTAAAAAATAAAAAATGACAAAAAGTTATCTTTTATATATATAGATAGATAGATACATTCTTAGTAAGATTTAGCAAATTCTACAGGCTCCCACGTGAATATGTTAAGTTTCTTTTATTCTTGTGTTTATGAGAAATATGAACCTGACATGTCCTAGTGATTTCTTCAATGTTTGGGCATATATTTGAAATGCAAACTCTCATTTCCTCTTCAATACATTGAAGAATTTCTCTCTTTTTACTTAATTGTGTTGAGTGCAGAAAACCCCCACCATACATATCACCTTAACTTTACACCAAACAAAGGATAGGAGAAACTTGCCTCCAGTCTTTCCAGGGAATATGGGGGGTAGTATAAACAATCCAGCACCACAGTTTAACAGACTTTTGCAACCTAATCAGGCAAGTGAGGTGGGGGGTTGGGCAGACTGTCAGTTTACAGCCAATTCCCCACACTGTCACCCAAAAATCTAAACTCCAAAAACCCTGTTAGTTTTTTGGTCCCCAACAGGTATATATTTCTTTGGAATACCATAGGGCACCACCACCTGGAAATCTTCTAGGGCACACCAGTGCACCCTGGCACACACTTTGAGAACCACTATCACATTCTCTCAATGTAAGATTTTGCCACCTCTGCAAAGACTTCTAATTAGTCTCCTTGCTTCTAATTCTTTTTCTTTCTCTAATTCATCATCCTCTTTACCACCACAGTCATCTTCCTAAAACACAGCTGTTGTTATCTCCAGCACCATGCAGATCAGATTCCTTAGCAAAGCAGCCAAGGCCCTTCACATCTGTTCCAACCTACTTTCCTGGTCTCCCTTCCCTCAAAGCAGCCCCTTCCTTTGCACCCAAACAGATGCCTTGTTGTCCCTGAGATTCTAAGCCCTTACAGTGCTGTGCACCCCGTGCATGAGCTCATGCTGCATAATGCTCTTCCCTCCAAAGTCTGCTTGAAAAATTATTGCTATATGCCAAGGTCTTTATTTGGGACACCTTCCTAGATCCCCATTGTCAATAATGGTTGCTTCCTTTTCTCTTCTCTCAGAACATTGTTTCTGCCCTTCATACTGTTTCTATTGTATCTAAAATTCCAGTTTAACACACACATCCTTGGTCCTCAGAAAGAGTTCTTGGATCTGAACATTTTTAATCAATCGATTTTAGATTTCTAACCATGAAAAAGCTTGTTAGAGATGAATAATTTCAGCCTCTAACTGTGACCTTACCACATTGGAATTTGTCAGTAACCTGGGTGACCTGCTTGCACATATGAGTTTGAGAAGTGCTGATACACACTTCTGCTTTACAGTCCCTTGAAAAGTCTCACTCACCTTTGCAACACTCTCACCTACCCCCCACTCTGGTTAGCTCTTGTATGAAATAAAACTGAAATGTTGAGTGTCAGCTATAAAATATCCTGATGCCTGGTTGGAATGTCCTCATAATCCTTGTTAGGAGGTTGGTGTTTTAAATTGTGTTCTTCTGTTACTTAAGTTCTTGACATGAGTTTTTGATAGACACTCCTTATACCAAATTCCACAGAATGGCACAGGAGGTTTTTAATAAGCATTGTGACACTTCATTTAACCAAATATTATTTCTTCTTCCTGTTTTATTAAAAGTCATTTTGCATGACTTTAAAGTGCAATGAATAAAACCTAGTCATGTCTGGTTTAACATTGTAAAATAATGCACAGGGGACTTTGAACAATCAGAGAGGGAGGTGGAAGTCACTGATTTAAATTTTATTCTAAGAATAATTCCACACTAATTCAGCACAGATGAGAATTAAGTCTTAAGAAAATATAATTCACTAACATAGAGAAAAGAGTTAACTCTCTCAATGGCTTATTACTTAATGCCACAAGTATTTTAGGATTAAACATCTCTTACTCATAAAGCATTATTTTCATAATCTTTGGAGATTTATTTAACCCAATCAAAATATTTCTGTAAGATATTTGTGGGGCCAGTCTTATCTTCCATTTCAAACCAAGCAATGGGTAATTGTTGGGCAGATAAAATATATTATGCTCACTTTGTTAAGGATGGCGCTGCCCACGTGGAAGCCCATTGCCCACGTGGTGATTATATTAGTTGCCCTTCTTGCTTGGGAGTGGCATGATTATGTTAATGTGTGTTGGGGGCGGGATTTCACACCAAAAGGTTTTAAAAGGAGAGATCATGTTGTTCTGGAAGAAGGGTGATTGAGTTCTAGGAGGAGTTCATGCTGTAAGAGAGCAGAGCAAGGCCACATGAAGGCCAGGAGAAGCAGCCAAGATGGCAGAGTGCTGAGGGAGAAGCCAGTTTGTGCAGAGTTTGTGTAGAGAGAAGGAGATGGGGAACAGAGGTGAATAAGGCTGGTGAGCTAGAAACCTTTGATGCTAGGAAACTCGGATAAGTCAGTAGCTTTGTGAGCACTGAATGAGTGGGTTTTGGAGCCCAGTGTGTGTTTTTACTTGCCTGCCAGGTGCAAGCTAAAATTAAAAATGATGGCCCACCAGTTCTTGGCTCCATTGTTTCATTACTGACTGTTCGAATCCAATGCGAATCTGCATGGGCAGGGCAGCTGTGATGGTGGTCACGGCTCCTGGCGATACAGTAATCTAATGAACTTGTTTAAGGTCACTCCAAAGAGCAGTTATTGGCATAAAACTCAGATCTCCCAGTAATAATAACACCAATATTAGGGGGATGGTAAAAAGGTTAAATGAGTTAATATTTGTGAGGTGTTTAGAACAGTGTCTAGTCCTTGATGAATTTTATATCAGTATTTGTTGAATGATGAAATAGATGGGTGATAGGTATAGGCAGATAAATTCCAGATAAAGGTGATGAACTTTTAAGAAACAAAACATGCCTGACCTGGCGGTGGCACAGTGGATAGAGCATCAGACTGGGATGCGGAGGACCCCGGTTCGAGACCCCAAGCTCGCCAGCTTGAGCGCGGGCTCAACTGGCTTGAGCAAAGGCTCGCCAGCTTGCACATAAGGTCGCTGGCTCCAGCAAGGGGTTGCTTTGGTCCGCTGAAGGCCCACGGTCAAGGCACATGTGAGAAAGCAATCAATGAACAACTAAGGTGTCACAATGGCAATGAAAAACTAATGATTGATGCTTCTCACCTCTCTCTATTCCTGTCTGTCTGTCCCTATCTGTCCCTATTTCTGACTCTCTCTCTGTCCCTGTTACAAAAATTATAATAAAGAAAGAAAGAAAGAAAGAAAGGAAGGAAGAAAGAAAGGAAGAAAACATGACTTCTATATATCTTCCAGCCTATTATTTAAGACTTCTGAATGGAGTGATATAAGGGTAATTTAGAAAACACATAAAGAATCTCCCCCAACTCAATGCTCCCTTCTGGAGTTTCTCCGAAAGGCCTTCCTACCACTAGAGAAGGATATGATAACTAACTGGTGGTTTCACTCTAAGGAAAAGCAAGGATCTCATCAATCATAGGTTTAGCTAAATCCATGCATGTTTTCTATAACTGGGCTCCATATTTTTCCCTCACTGGCACTATAAATGCATTTGCTAGAATACATGATATCTTGTCTTCAAACTAATAATGAAAGAATGTGAATTTTCATTCATGAGTAGCAACAAGCTCCAAGTGGTAGGTACCAGTTCGTCAGCCTCACCAAACTATATGGGACCTAAAGTAAGGGGTGCTTTAGGAAAGGAGGGACCTGGGTAATGAGTAAACAGGGCTATCACCTCAGACAAGTTACATCCACTTCTCAATTTCCTTAAATTGGCCCTGCCCCCAGAAGCTACGGGGATATCAGAAATGTTTGCTTAAGCTGATAATTCTGTTATCCAAGCCATAAAAAATGTATAGGTCAATGTGAACACGAGCCAATTACCACAAAAATGTATCATACTGTTAAAGTGTGTTGTTTCTACACATCTAGGAAGCACACTTTATCTCACATAATTTAACAGAATTCTGCAAAATCATAGTGGCCTCTATTCTCATAACAGTAAACTTTTACCTCTCCAGAGATGCTTGGAACATAATTTGCTTTTTATTTTCTCTCTATTTACTGCTCAAATTTTGTATAATAATCTCATTTCCCTTATTTAAGGTCATTTTGTCTACTTTATTGACATAGTAAATTTTAAGATTTACACACCTATTTTATGTTTTGATGCTTTAACTTCTATCAAATTGATTCCCAAGATTAATATTGCTGGCTTAAAAAGCATAAGTATTTTAAATTTTATAGATTTTCTCAAATTGTTTTTCCCCTGAAAACATATAATTCATATCCCCACAAGCAATGTATCAGAGCTTTCTTTCACAGAACTACCAATGAGAGGTGGTGTAATCAATTTTGGATTTTCTAGTCCTATAAATGTAAAGTGACACCCTGTAATTTAAATTGTTCTTTTCTAACTTTTTTTAAATTTCATGGTCTTCTTTGTTTTCAAGCAGCTTATTCAAATTCTTAGTATAAAAAATTTACAAAGCCTGACCAGTGGTGGCGCAGTAGATAGAGCATCAACCTGGGACACTGAGGTCCCAGGTTAGAAACTCAAGATTACCGCCTTGTGCGCAGGCTCATCCCCCTTGAGCATGAGGTCGCTTGGCTTGAGTGTGGGATCATCAACAGACCCCATGAAGGCTGCCTTGAACCCAAAAGTCGCTGGCTTGAACTCAAGGTTGCTGGTTTGAGCAAGGGGCCACTGGCTCAACCGGAGCCCCACAGTCAAGGCACATATGAGAAGCAATCAATGAACAACTAAAGTGAAGCAACTATAATTTGATGCTTCTCAATCTCTTTCTCTCTCTTTCTAGCTTTCTCGCAAACAAAAAATAAATTACAAAAAATCATGTTAAGTTTTAAAATAGCATTTAGCATAATAAAAACATTTTAAATTAATGTGCAAGTAAGTTTCTTTCTATTAAAAAATTAAGCTGATATGTCATTTTTAATCTCATCAAATTTAACAATGTTTAGCATTTATTGAGGAAGAAAACCCCCCTTGAGATAAGAGGCTTCAAGGATATTTTTATAATTTAGGCCAAACGTTCAGAGAGAGTTTGTAAATATGATTTTTATACTTGTGTGTAATTTACAACAGCTCAAGATGGCGGAATATTCCTGTTTAGGAAGGGCTGTTATACAGTGTGTCCGTAAAGTCATGGTGTACTTTTGAAGGGTCATAGGACAGAAGTGCACCATGACTTTACGTACAAACTGTTATGTAAATGAAGAGGTTTTCATACTTAGAAGGTTTTGAAAAGAAGGAGGAAGGAGACTTGGACCCCCTCCCTTCTCCACACCTGGGTGAAAGAAGGTAAAACAGCCAGGAATGTAGAAGGGGGATAGGAGATTTGAGTAGCCCTTTTCTCTCCCCTTTCTTTCCCCTTAATGGGTGATTTACAAATTATTATCCTCTGGCATCCTGTAAGCCCCTACCCATCCTGAAAATGTGTGATTGACAAATACACTGCAAGACAGGAATCATGAGACCCATGAATGTGAACTTATGTTCTGTAGAGGGTATATAAAATGTAAGAAACCTAATCTCAGGAGCACGTGTCTTTGAAGCTATAGCCCTGCGTGCTTCACTGGCTTTTATTAATAAATTCTCTTTTTGCTCATATAGTTATCTGAGTGTCGTCCTCCGAGGTTTTGCTCTCCTGCAACACTATTACTGAATATCCACAGAGAACTAATACTTTTGACATAAGTATGAAAATAGTAACTATCTTTTTGTAGAGAAATGTGGCAGGAAGAATGACAGTTTTATTATTTTCATCCACTGGCCCCGTAATTCAACATCACACTCAAATCTCCAAAATGTAATATAAATAAATATTATAGGAAAGTTATATTTTATAGCCACTAGTTGAAAATATTCTATGTATCAAGAAGGACTCAGTTTAAAATTACAATAAAATGCTAAAACTCATGAAGCAAATATTTTTTATACATTTTCAGGAAACGTGCCTGATATTGTGGTTAAAGGCTCAGGCTTGGAGAGAAATGGTTCTCGGAGGAAACCTCAGCCTCAACATTTTGGGAAGTACCGCTTAGTTCCTCACCTGTGAAACAAAAATTCCTACCTAATAGACTAGAAGTCAGTGAGTAGTTGTATACAAAGTGCATAGCACAGCACATTTAATTAATAATTTTAAAAGGTTAACAAAATAATTGATATGAATTTTTTTAAAAAGTTAAACTGTTGACATGGTAAAATGTAGTACTGTGGTACCCTGAGATACAAGCAGACCAGCATACAAATTTTTTTAAGATACGAGCTGTGACTTGGTCTGTATTTTTGTTCAAGATCCGAGCAAAATTCCGAGACATGAGTTATGATTCAGGAAGCTGCCGCTAGTTCACGCATTGGCGCATGGGTTCAGTATCGGCAGCACAACACCAGCATCTCGTTCTTTCTCACGTGTTACCCGCAGAATCAAGTCAAGTCTCATGCACTGTACTCGTTCTGGCATCATTTTTGCATTTTTTTACTAACTTTCTTTGTGTGCTATCATAGGGCCGAAGAAAAGGGAGTGTAAAAGACAGTGGCGAGAAGAAGAAGAGAATGAAGTTGATAGAAGTAAATCAAGAAATAATAGAAAAACATGAGCGTGGTATATGAGTGATTGAACTGACAAGGCTGTATGACCGCAATACATCTACAGTTTGTACCATCCTTAAACAAAAGAATGCCACCAAAAGCGCAAATCCAGCGAAAAGAACTACAATTCTGTCCCAATTAAGGACAAATATCCATGAAGAAATAGAGAAGCTTCTGCTGGTGTGGATGAAAGAGAAAGAGCTGGCAGGAGATACAGTGACGGAGACTATAATATGCGAAAAGGCACGTATTTATGGCGACTTGAAGAAGAAAGAACCATCAACCAAAGAGGCAGCAGAAGATACATTTAAGGCAAGTCATGGCTGGTTTGAAATTTTCAAGAAGAGATCTGGCATCCACTCAGTAGTGACGCATGGTCAAACTGCGAGTGCTGACGTTAAGGCAGCAGAGGAGTACATTGCATGTTTTGCTGCACCTATTGCAAAGGAAGTCTACATCCCCCAACAAGTGTTCAACTGTGACGGAACAGGATTGTTTTGGAAAAATACCCCAGAGGACTTTCATCACTGCAGAGGAGAAGAAACTGCCAGGCCATAAACCCATGACCCTTGCATTGTATGCAAATGCTAGTGGGGACTGTAAAGTAAAGCCACTGTTGTGTATCATTCCAAAAATCCTCAAGCCTTTAAGACTCACAAGATTCTTAAAGAAAAACTGCAGGTTATGTGGCGCACCAGTGCTAGGGCATGGATTACATGGCAGTTTTTTATTGAATGGATAAATCTCGTCTTTGGTTCTGCAGTGAAAAAATATCTTCAAGAAAATAAACTCCCGATGAAAGCATTACTAATCCTTGATAATGCTTCAGCCCACGCACCTGGTCTTGAAGATGACATTCTTGATGAGTTCAAATTCATGAAAATCCTCTACCTCCCACCCAACATGACTTCAATCTTGCAACCTATGGATTAGCTAGCAGGTCATCTCCAACTTTAAAATGCTTTACACAAAGCACTTGTTCCACTGCTGCTTTGAGATGACTGAGAATACAATTCTAACACTTTGAGGTTTTGGAAGTATCACTACAACATTGTGATATGTTTACACATTATTGACTTGGCATGGCAAGAAGAACCTTGAACTCGGCATGGAAAAAGTTATGGCCTGATGTTGTTGTAGACTGGGACTTCAAAGGATTTGAACTAGAGACCGAGACCGAGGTAGAAGCGTTGGAGGAGATTGTGTCCCTCAGAAAGTTGATGGGTCTGGAGGTAGATGAGGGTGACGTAAATGAGCCTGTCGAGGACCATGAGGAGGAACTCTCAACTGAGGAGTTGAAGGAGCTACAGAGGATGCAACATACAGAGCTTCTGCAAGAGATTAGTAGTGAGGAGGAGGTAGAGTCGGAGAAAGTGATTTCTACAAGTGAAATTAAAGACATGCTGGCGATGTGGGAGAAGCTTTCAAGTCTCATTGAAAAGAAACACCCAGATAAAGTTGCAACTAGTCACGCTTCAGTACTTTTTAATGACACTTGTTTGTCACATTTCCATAACATTTTAAAAGGCAGGCAAAAGCAAACCTCTTTGGATAGATTTTTGTTCAAAGTCCTGCATGTGAAAGCGCTGAAAGTGCAGCCAAAAAGGCAAAAACAGGTGATGATTAAATAAAAAACACGTAATGTTAAGCTTAGGTTAAGTTTAAAGTTAAGAAAGTGCATTTTTTCACAATTAAGTTTTTGTGGTTTCATTTTAAGTAAAGAAAGTGCAGTTTTAGTTTTGTTTAAAGTAAAGAAAATGCAGTTTTAGTTTACATTTAGTGTTAAGAAAGTGCAGTTTTAGTTTACATGTCTACAGTGTCTGCATCCCTTCCTCCCTCCCTCTTCCTCCGCCACTCACCTCCGTTAGCTGCACTCATCTGTCTCCAAGGTAAGAATACCATACTAAATAACACTTTTTTCTTTTATTTCATATATTTTGTTATGCATTGGTAAAGTATACATGTCTGTTTCTTAATTAAATACATGTACGTTTTTATAATTTAGGATGGTTTGGGGATCTTTCACAGGGCTGGAATGGATTAAATCTATTTCAGTTATTTTAAATGGGAGAAATTTGTTTGATATACACGTTGACTGACTTACTAGCTTGGTTACAGAATGAATTATACTTGTATCTCAAGATACCACTGTACTCTGGCCTGCTGGGAACTACCAGAGTCACATGGAAAAACCTACTCCAGACACAAGAGGGGGAGGCCTGCCAAGGTAGGCAAAGAAGACCTTCTGAATTTCCTTCTCCCTTACCTTTCATTGATCAGAAGCAGAACAGAGGTAATAGGATTACAAGGGAGGGAAGCCAGGTGCTAAAGGGGAAGGATGACTAATGGCCATGTTGCTGAAATGGAGAAAGGGCCAATTTGGGCCAGCACATTCTTTTTCTTTTGCTAATTAACAAGTACAAAGTAAAGGGCAATCCAGAATCTCTAGGCTAATTTTCTAAAGCCCGTTCACATGCATTCCTTTGTGTCTGCACAAAGGTCCCTCGTTCATATTTTTTGGTGTTTGCATCCAAGAGACATTCACTCAGGGCTCTTAACTAAAGTTCCCCAATCCGAGTCATAGAGGGTTCAAGGTTATATGGGTGATTCCCCACAGTAACACTTTCATCATAATATCAAAATGTTATCTGTTAAAATATGTGGGTAAACCACTGTAAAAAGGCAGAGGGCAAAAAGACAGATGTGAGTTTGCATGTGTGCATGCACATGTTGATGCTTAAAGACAGATGTGAGTTTGCGTGTGTGCATGCACATGTTGATGCTTAAAGAGACACCTGGAATCATACACACTGTCGACCATGTTACCTCTGGCTGGTGGGATCAGCAGTAATTTTCACTTTCATTTCTATATTTGTGAATATTCGATTCTGTATTCTATCATAACCTGCAGTATCTTTGTAAATGGAAACAATATTTTCTAAAAATGCAGTTTAGAATATGCATCCAAATAAAGAAACAATATTCTCTGAGAAAAACAACATTGAGCCTTTTCACACATTGTACATCTTTCAAGGTGCTGTAAAATGTTGAAACGAAAACATAGAAAATTAATTTGGATATCAATAATTAAAATTTTTTAAAGAGAGAGGGAAGGAGAGAAAGAAAAAAAGAGGAAGGGGAGAGAGAGCAAGAAACATTGATTTGTTGTTCCACTTCATGCCATCATTGGTTGATTCTTGTATGTGCCCTGACTGAGATTGAACCCACAACTTTGGTGTATCAGGACACTGAGCTACCTGGCCAGGGCTTCAATCACTTTAAAATGCAAAGTATCTCTGATGTAACAGAGTGCCTTTAAAATATAGGGTTCCTCAGGCTACAACACAGTTCTGTTCCTACAACTGTGACATAACCCGAATTTTGGTGTAAGTCGAAACACACCCTAGCCTAAGTCACTTACCAATCCTAACACAGCTGTAAAATCATTATCTAGAACATAAGACACAACTAAACAGTAGAAAAAGGACATAAATATACTGTACTGTACACTGTACTGTGTATTCTTCCACTGCACACAACCAAACTTTTGTTCACAAAATCCATAAGTACAACTCTAATGGCGTAAACTCGAAATGTTGTATATAGAGACTGTCATAACCCAAGGACCCCTTGTACTCAATGTTGCCTGACTACATGGTGGCACAGTGGATAGAGTGTAGACCTGGGATGCTGAGGACTCAGGTTTGAAACCTGAGGTTGCCACCTTGAGTGCAGACTCATCTGCTTGAGTGTGGGGTCACAGACTTGAGTGTGGGATCATCACAATGATCACATGGTCACTGGCTTGAGCTCAACAGTCACTGGCATGAGCAAAATGTCACTGGATCAGCTGGAGCATGCCCCCCTCAAGGTGCATGTGAGAAGTAATCAATGAACAACTAAAGTGGCACACTAATAATTGATGCTTCTCATTTCTCTCCCTTCTTGTCTGTCTCTCACTCTCTCTAGTGCTAAATAAAAGAAAACATTCAATGTGACATAGTAATAGGATTTCCTTTTATAAGAAAAGAACAAAAATCAGTCTGAGCATGCTGTAGTCATGCTGTGTACAATTATAATTGCAGGTTCCACACAAAATAAGGTCTTGCTATGTGTTGGGCAGATAAAATATAATATGCTCACTTTGTTAAAGATGGCACTGCCCACATGGAAGCCCGTCACCCAGGTGATATTACTTGCCCTTATGCTTGGGATGGCTGTGGGGAAAAAGCTGTAATGTAAGCAGGCCAGGTCGTTACGGCCTAAGGCTTGGTTTTAAGAGTAAGCTCTTCTCCACACCCTTGACTGATTGGATGATATAGGGTGGTGCACTCTCCTGAGGAATCCCATTATGCCTCAGATGGGTGACTTTGTATCAGAGACTTCCTTGTTTGTATAATTGGATTAAAGGTTTTGATTCTACATTATAAAGTGGGAGAGACCAGAAGCTTGCTCTCTCTCTCGGTTCCTGAAGTATTAGAAAGGAGAGCAGAGTAAGGCCACATGGAGGAGAGGAGGCAGCCAAGATGGCGGAGTGATGAGGAAGAAGCCAGTTTGTGCAGAGTTTGTGTAGAGAGAAGGAGATGGGAAACAGAGGTGAATAAGTCTGGTGAGCTAGAAACCTTTTATTCTAGGAAACTCGGATAAGTCAGTAGCTTTGTAAGCACTGAATATGTGGGTTTTGGAGCCCAGTGTGTGTTTTTGCTTGCCCACTGGGTGCAAGCTAGAATTAAAGCTGATGGCTCACCAGTTTTGGGCTCCGTTGTTCCATTACCGACTGTTCGAATCTAATGCGAACCTGCACAGGTCAGGCAGCTGTGATCCTGACCCCGGCTACTGGCTTTACACTATGCTATTAAGATTTACTATGCTATTTTTCCAAAAATGGGCAAATAATTAATAGAAATCCTTGAGCAAACAAGGCATTGGAAGTGCAAACACTCTGTCCCTGCTATCCCCAGACTACCATGGAATGGGCCTGCCATTCGGCATTCCCAGCATTCTTCCAATGACGTGAATACCAATCTCCAGCATAAAAGTAATCTGTTTTATACTATAGTCGTGAACTGAGGCTTCCATGCTATATGCATTAATACTTCCATAAAATAACAGGCGAAGCTTTCATTCTTAAAAGAAAGAAAGAAAGAAAGAAAGAAGGAAGGAAGGAAGGAAGGAAGGAAGGAAGGAAGGAAGGAATAAAGGAAGGAAGGAAGAAAGGAAGGAAGGAAGAAAGAAAGGAAGGAAGGAAAGAAGGAAGGAAGGAAGGAAGGAAGGAAGGAAGGAAGGAAGGAAGGAAGGAATAAAGGAAGGAAGGAATAAAGGAAGGAAGGAAGAAAGAAAGGAAGGAAGGAAAGAAGGAAGGAAGGAAGGAAGGAAGGAAGGAATAAAGGAAGGAAGGAAGGAAGGAAGGAATAAAGGAAGGAAGGAAGGAAGGAAGGAAGGAAGGAAGGAAGGAAGGAAGGAAGGAAGGTGAGAGAGAGAGAGAGAAAGAAAGAAAGAACCTCACTTCATAAAATAACTGTTTTAACATTGATAAGGTTTAGTGAGATGGGAAATTTCTTGTGTATCTAATGGGTGATGCTTTAACCTTATCATTTTGAATGTTGAGAATGTGAATGAAAAGCTTTATTCTCACTCATCATGACAGTAAATTTAATTAAAGAAATAATTTTAAATGCAGACAAAGACTTTTATACAAAAATTTTGCGAGGGCATCATTTACAACAACAATAAAACATTGGGAATAACACAAATATCTGGATTAGCAAAATTAAATTAAGCAAACATTAACTACATCTATATAATATAATTATATAGCCATTGAAATAATGTTTACAAAGTTTTCATAGCATGTGTTTGGGATAAATCATGTGTTCGTATTTTGACCTTGATCCCACTATCTGCAAGCAAGCTCAGCATGTCCAAAGACAGTTTAAATTCAGCTGCTTATTTTTCAAATGGGTTCACTGGCCTTGACTATAAAGAACTGAGCCACGATATACCAAGACTTTGCATGTCAATTCATAATTCACAGGTTTAGCGTCCATGCCTATGTAGGAGTGGGGCTTCTAACCAATGTGGAAGGTTGATTCAGGGTCTGGGTAAGGCAAATGGGGAATTGTTCGGCCACTAATTATTTAAATAGCAAAGAGGCAGAACTTCTTTGGGCTTCTGGAAGAATCACTGAAAACCTGTTAAAAAGTAGTACCCAACACAGTTCTCGACACAGTGCAGGACCGGCGATATCAGCATTACCTGGTAACTTATTTCTTAACCAGGCTTCCACTGTTACTGAATCAGATCTACCAGGAGCAAAGCCCAGAAATTTGTGATGTAACAAGCCTTCCCAACAATTCTCAGCATACTAAATTTGAGAGTCAGGATCTAGCAGATCGGTAGGCAGTCTGATAGAGCTTTGCTAAAACTATGTTCTTCAAGCAAATATTCAGTCAGGGATTCCCTCTACCTTCTGATAATTACAAACTACAAAACTATCTCTTAGAGAAGCAGGGCCCCTGGGAGTCATCTCTGCCCTCTACACCCCTTAATCACTTGTTTGGTTACTCTGATAATGAGGTGGAATGCTACATAAGATTTTTTAAATTCCAAGAGTTTAAATTCCCTGCTCTAAATGGACCATTTTGTTGCAGAGATGATATGATTCACATATGACTTCTCTATTTTTTTTTTCTTTGAGAAAAAGCTAAAATAAGTTATGATGGTTATGAAAAGGTTATTAGCTAGTTGGTGGAATTTTTCCTTCCCTGAAACCAAGACATCCCAGGCTTGCCCAACGACGTAGAAACAAGGTTACAGAGAGGAGAGCTGGGATGAGCTCTGCTCCGCTGTTGGTTTTGCTCAGCTACAGCCTGGAGCACGTTGTAGTTTGCTCTGCCACACAGCTATTTCCAATCACGCTCACTGTTTTTTCCCTAAACTTCAAAAGAACCAAATGGTGCTTGAATATCTGAAGGAAAGACTCAGCTATTTTATTAGTGTATTTGTAAGGTTTATTGTTTTGATTGCTAATTTATTTAATTTTGTAGCTGCTGGATATACACAAGGTAATTCCTATGCAGCACAGTGTGTAAACAGACCAGTAAAATACTCTCTGCATTATAAAAAGTTTATAACATAGAAGGGCAAATGAAATGAAAACACAAAAGTTATGAAAGACACAGAACAAGCACACTTTGGACAGCAGAGATAAATGAACAATGTGTGATGAGGACTCAGATAATTTGTTTACCAATTCTACTTTAAGGGAGATTTATGGGGGAATATATATTTGCATTTTAAAAGATGGCAGAAAAGAAGTGATTCTAGGAGACAACAATCTCAATAGCATTGACAAGTACAAAGCTTTCCAATATGAGCAGGCAGAGGTGAGTAGGCTAATCTCATTAGTTCTCCTACCTGCCTACACATATTTTTAAATTACAGTTTCCATTAAACATTATTTTGTGTTAGTTTCTGGTGTACAGTAGAGTGGTTAGACACTCATATACTTTACAAAGTGGTCCCCTGATATTTCCAGTACCCATGGGACAGCATACATAGTCATTACAAAATCATTGACTGTATTCCCTATGCTGTAATTGACATCCCATGACTATTTTGTAACTACCAGTTTGTACCTCTCAATCCCTTTACCTGGGAAATTTTTCAAAAATTTAATGATGCTCAGGTCCATTCTCCTCCCCAAAGTTCTAGTATAATTTTCTGAAATGAAGCCTGGGTGTTAGCTTGTCTAATTTTTAAGTTCCCTGGTTAACTGGAGAGTGAGGACAGGCCTGAGAACTGTGCCACAGCCAAGATGGCGTGGGGGCTGATGCTGTAGCATGGGAAGCTTTGCGCACAGGGTAAAAAGTGTGGATCCTGTGCAGGAGGAGATGAGAGGTCATGGAAGACTTCTTCCCAGGGGAGTGACTGTGACCTGGGCTGTGCTCGAGGGATATTAAACCGCAGTTGTGATGGGGCTGATGGTAGAGGGCAGAGACCAGCAGCTAGGAGACTATGGGGCAGGTGCTATGATAGCATAAGAGAAGGAGGGACACAGTGACTGCTGTACAAGGAAGGTGGAGCCATGCGGAGAGGAGGGGCACCTGACAGAGCGTGGTACCTGACATGTGCTGGGTGGACTTGCTGGTGACAGAGAACCTGACCATGAGCTTTAGAGCCTACTGGAACGCTGTGCTATCAGAAACACGGTGGTCAAGAACCCCAGAAACTGCTGGGGTGGAAGACAATAGCTCCATTGTATGTATGTTGATGTGGTGGAACCCACAAATCAAATATCTTACAAACACCTTGAAAATCTGGGATCTGCTTAGAGGAGACAAATTAGAATTTGACAGCCTGACCTGTGGTGGTGCAGTGGATAAAGCGTCGACCTGGGAACACTGAGGTCACCAGTTCAAAACCCTGCACTGGTCCAGTCAAGGCACATATGGGAGTTGATGCTTCCAGCTCCTCCCCCCTTTCTCTCTCTCTCTCTCTCTCTCTCTCTCTCTCTCTCTCTCTCTCTCTCTCTGTGTGTGTGTGTCTCCTCTCTAAAATGAATAAAATTTTAAAAAAAGTTTTTTAAAAAAATTAGGATTTGACATTATTTAAAGATTATATTCCCTGAGGAGATTACTGAATCAGCAGAGTACAAAAATTTCTTGATGGAGTATCAAGAAAAGGTGCAAAAAGGTGAGTAGGGATAAATGTCTTGGAGAAAGCTCATATTTGGAGGAAGAACATTAAAAAAGGACGGTCAGAACCCTGGCCATTGGGCTCAGTGGTAGAGCATCGCCCCAGCGTGTAGAAGTCTGAATTCAATTCCCAGTCAGGGTACACAGGAGAAGCGACCATCTGTTTGTCCACCCCTCTCCCTTCTCTTTTTCTTTTTCTCTCTCCCCTTCCCACAGCCATGGCTCATTCAAGCAAGTTGGCCCCAGGTGCTGAGGATGACACCATGGCCTCCCCTCAGGCACTAAAATAACTCAGTTGCTGAGCAACAGAGCAATGGCCCTAGATAGGCAGAGCTAGTGGGCTTGCCGGGTGGATCCCAATTGGGGTGCATGTGGGAGTCTGTCTCTCTGCCTCCCCGCCTCTCACTTAATAAAAGAAAAAAAAATAGGAGGGGTCAGAAGGATAGCAGAGGCAGGAGATGCCAGTATAAAGAAAACTAAAGAAAAATACTTTTTAAAAAAGAAAAGAAACTAAAGGAGAAAAGGGTTTATAAGAGCATTCTGGACCCCGCGGCACGTACTTTGTGCCAGGACAGGTATAATTCACTCAGTTCAAACATTTCCCCAAGCCTGGCAGACACTGCTGGAGTAAGACCAGAAAAGTGAGACATGACTGCAGTGAATTCACATTAAAATGTTTTATATAATTTGAGAAACACTAATATTCTACATTCTACTCATGTTCAAATCTGGTCTTGTATCCAAAGCAGTGCAATCATAAATAGAGTGATTAGATTCTGTAAGAAAAAGTAGTTTATTGGTGAATTCTGAAAGGACACTTTGGAGGGCAGAGACATGGGGGGGGGGAGGTGAAAGTCAAACTATTGAGGGATGACTGGAGAGAAATTACTTAAATATATATTTAAGTTTTTGTTTTCCAAACTGGATAAAGAGATACTGTAAGGAAGAAACGCCTTTAGTTAGAAATAAAATGAGAAATTGTGGAGGATATTTGGAGGGAAATCCCATTTAACAGGGTCAAGCCGAGTTTGAAATGGACGTGATTCAGGAGGTTTCAAAAATACCTGTGACATGGAAAGTGGAAAGCGAAAGTGGTACAGAAATTAAGAGGCAGCCTGGAAAATACGGTTAGATGCTTCCAGACTCCACCCACACCGGAGATGTCTAAAATATTTCAAGCAGCGAATTCTGATAACATAATAGCACAGTACACATATCCTAGCTGGAGTCCCCAAACTCTCTTCGACTTATTCCACTCAGTCATTTGCCAGGTCCCATAGGAAGGGGTTTACTTTTTATTTCTAGAGACTTTCCTCCTGTAAAGATAATATGAATATTATTTGTTTTTACAAATTAAATCTGTCAGGCAAAGCACAGTTGAGTCTTTGGGAAACCAAACAAAAATGTCTAATTTCTTTAAAAAAAAAAAAAAGTCTTTTTAATGTTAAAGAAATATGACCAGAACAATGACCTGAAATAAATTACTTATAAAAATTTCAATGCTGCATCCTTAAAATAAATAAATAAATAAATAAAAGTAGCAGAGAGTGCATTTAAAGAAACAGGACCGAGAAAGTACCTTCAAAGCTGTATTAAATACTTCCCAGCTTTGGAAAATTCACGTTCCCCAATCTGGTTTCTATGAAACTTAAAAAGATCAAACAATTAGAAAGAAGCTAGGCTTGAAGGAGAAATGCTAAGGATTTTAATAAACATCTGGTTACCATTTTCAGTTGTCAGAACTAACCCACTTAAGGAAGCAGTTTAGTTCCTTTGGAGTAAAAAGGAGACACTAGCTTTTTGTTCTCTGAGCACAGTGGAGGTCAGAGGAAACATCAGAATGGGAGGTCACTTGAAACTCAGCTTTTATAAATAAAAAGGTTTTTTTTTTTTTCCAAAAACAAAAGTAAATTGAACTCAGTCCCCATAGTATAAACAGCTCAGCTGAGTTAAGGTTAAATAAACATGGCTGAGCTCTGGTGTGCCAATTAAAGGACACCCTCTATTTGGTCATAAATACATCAGTAAGGCTATAAGCACTGAGGAAAACAACAATAAACCCGAACACACAATTACCGTGTGTCAGTCATAATACAATAAAATGGAGCCTCTGGTTTATAAATTTATTCAATTCAATTTCTTTTTTTCTTTTTCTAGTTTGATTAACTGAAGGCATGGAAGCACTTCTGATACCATCCCAAACCTATTACTTGCATAATAAAAAACGTATGTCGAATGTGTCCTAGGCAGAATACGGACAAGGCAAAGCACACTGTACCTTTTAAATGTGACCTTTACTCTTTTGTCTTCCTGCTAAATCGTCATACAGCATATTAAACTCAGGAAAGCAGCAGGGGTGCCCCAGTGTGGGGCTGGCGGGGGGTGGGGGGGTGGGGGGTGGGGGGTGGGGGGGGTGGGGGAGGGAAAGGAGCAGAGAAGTTCATTAGGCTCTCTCGTTCTAAATGATCAGCAGCATCTGCTGTAAATGTGTGCTGCAAGCCAAAAGAGACCACTGCTGGTTTTACCTCCAGATCTATATTTCTCTATTCTTTGCAACCCACTCCTCTCTTCTGCCCCCAGCACACAAGACTAAAAGTAAAGGCTAAAGAAAAGGAATTCCTAGAATGATGGAGGTTTAAGATCTTATCTTGTGGCCCTGGCCAGTGGCTCAGTGGATAGAGCATCACGCCCACATGCAGATGTACCAGGTTCAAACCCTGGTCAGGGCACACAGGAGAAGCAACCATCTGTTTCTCTTCCCCTCCTTCTCCCTTTTCTCTCCCTCTTCCCCTTTCATAGCCAGTGGCTCAATAGGTCTAAGCATCTGCCTCAGACACTGAGAATGGCTGGTTGGTCTGAATGAGTCAGCCTCAGGTGCTAAAAATAGCTCAATTGATTTGAGCATCAGCCCCAGACAGGGTTACCGGGTGGATCCCTGTCAGGGCACATGCAGGTGTCTATCTCACTATCTTGTCCTTCTCTCATATACACACACAGAGATCATCTTGCTTTCTCTCTGCGTGTAAATGTTAGAGTGCATCACAGAACTACGTGTGTGAAAAAGACTTTGGTGATTAGTTGACTCATTCTACTGAGTAGTAAAGCAACTCTCAGCAGTACCCTGAACTGACCTGCTTTTGTTCCAACACAACCTCCTTCTTTTTGAGATGGGCTGTTCCATTGCCGCATAACTCTGATTGATACAATATTCATTCTTAAATTGGTCCTGGTTACCCCTTCTATAGTTACTACAAATAAATCTCATACTGAAGTATCTCATTAAACAGTAGGAATACAAAAATATTGGTCCAACTCCTTGCAGAGCCTCCCAGAATGTTCTTCCCAATTGGAACAATAGGTTTTCTCCTTCTTACTGCCATTCCGATTTCTGCTGCAATGGTAGAAGAATGCCCTCTTTGAGGATGGATACATAAACAATTTTGACCTAAAGATAACATATATTCTGTGTCAGGGTCTCTTGAACTATGTCTTATTTAGACTCCACACAGGGAGCAAGCTTAAAACTTTTGAAAAACATTCTTTCTTAGGCCACTATTTCATTCTATGAACTCAAACAATGACTAACTAAATAGTAGCCAGATGATACGAAATAAATAATTTTTAAAATAATTTTTATTTATTGTTTTTAGAGAGAGAGGAAGGGTGAGAGAAACATGGATTTGTTGTTCTACTTATTTATGCACTTATGGATTTATTCTTGTGTGTGTGCTGACTGGGGATTAAACCTACAATCTTGGGATATCAGGTTGATGCTCTAATGAATTGAGCTATTCAGCCCAGCCTGGGAGACAGTATTGATGATGCTTCTATCTTTTTCTTTAGAAAAATATAAGTTATAAAACTTCTGGGTCACATGACATATTTTTCTAAAGCAAAGGACCAGAAGAGCATAAAAAATGAATATTTTACACGATGCTAAAAACTAGAGAGCTTAATGTAGAGGACACAGGGGGACCTAAATGACAGAATGGGCAAGGGTGTTGTCCCTTAATGCTTTCTATGTTTTCAAGCAGCAAAAGCTATATGCTTACTTTTACATATCCTTATCTGGAGAGCAATTTAAGGCAGCACTACGTGTTCCAATGTCTTATAGAATATTAAACCATTGGTAAGTCAATGATCACCTCTAAACCTCTAAGCACATTATCTATGATTCTTCATGTCCTTCCCTGGCCTCTTCTCACTCCTAAATACATTCATGTGAAAAGCACATGGCACCAGGGACTGAATTACCATATTTTCCCATGTATAAGACACTTCCATGTATAACATACACCTTAATTTGGGAGCCCAAAATTTGAAAAAAAAAATGTATTACATAAAGTTATTAAACTCAAGCTTTATTCAACGTATAATTCATATAATTCCTCATCACTGTCAAAACTCCTATCCATTAGCTTGTTCTCATTTGTGTCAGATGACGAATCACTGTTTTTAACAATGAGCTCAAAAAAAAGTGGGAAATGTAAGTTAAAACTCTACAACCGCTGTATAAAACGCACCCAGTTTTTAGACCCCAAATTTTTCAAAAAAGGGTGTGTCTTATACATGGGAAAATACAGTATGTACAAACCTAAACTCAACCCTCCCCACCTCCCAAAACCAGTAGGCAGAGAAACAATGGAAAACACAGGGGAGTCTTCAGACCAAAAGCAGAGAGAAGCTCTGAGAAACGGACACAAGCATGTAAAAGCCTCAGCAGTCTAGAATCATTGCTGTATAGAGCATCAGCACTAAATGCGACTGTATCGGTGGTTGCAGATTTAAGCATGAGTAGAATATCAGTGTTCCTCTAAAGTTATATAAAAATTAAAGGTTTACCAATTAAGTTTTAATGTGAATTCTCAGCCCTGGCTGGTTGGTTCAGTGGTAGAGTGTTGGTTTGGTTCAATTCCCAGTCCCGGCACACAGGAGAAGCAGCCATCTGCTTCTCCACCCCTCCCCCTCCTCCCTCCCCTTCCCGTAGCCATGGCTCAATTGGCACCTCAGGCCCTAAAAAATAGCTCAGTTGCGAGCATGGTCCCAGATGGGAAGAGCATGGGCTCCAGAAGGGAGGTGCCGGCTGGATCCTGTTTGGGGCACATGTGAGAGGCTGTCTCTCCATCTCCCCTCCTCTCACTTGAAAAAAGAAAAAAAATAAACAAATAAATAAAAATGAAAAATGTGAATTCTCTCAGGTAGTTCACTATTGAAGGGGCCCAGATATTGGTGCACCATTTTATGTTCATGTATTCATGTATTTAATAAGTACTTATGGTATGCCCCATGTGGAGAGCACGGTTTTAAGTGATAAATAGAACAGACATGATCCCAGACCTTAAGAGTTTTTGGAAGTGAGGTTTTTCCCCAAATGCAATAATCCAGGATATTGTGCTTTGGAATTTCAGGAGCGTTTACAACCCGGACCTTTCAATGAGAATATGTAAGTTGAGAAAGAGTTCTGTGAAAACACCTAAAAAGTTCACTTATCCCCAAATACTTAAAAGCAACACTTGCCTGACCTGTGGTGGCGCAGTGGATAAAGCGTCGACCTGGGAACACTGAGGTCGCCAGTTCAAAACCCTGCACTGGTCTGGTCAAGGCACATATGGGAGTTGATGCTTCCAGCTTCTCCCCCCTTTCTCTCTTTCTTTCTCTCTCTCTCTCTCACTCTGTGTCTCCTTTCTAAAAAAAAAAAAAAAAGCAACTCTCTTAGGTTACTTTGCATGGGACCCATTTTAAATGTACCTCCCACAAAAGAATCTTCACAATCTCCTTTCTGTAACTAGTTTATAACAGTAGTAACAATATTATCTCCCATGTCTGCTGCACCTATGGTGTCCCACTCAGAGAACAATCCAAACCAATCAATTTGCAGATGAGGAAACCATGGCTTTCAGAGGGTAAATAATTTACCCAAGGTTATGTAACCGTAAAATGGTCACACTAGGGACTCCAATCCTGGTTCTTACTCTAAACCTTATTCTTTTTAGATACCACAGTCTACCACTTCCCCAAGAAAGTAATTATTGTGGTTAAGCTCTCCTTACATACGGGTAATTTAAATCTCAACTTCTTTATAGCTTCATTTTGAATACAAATAAAACTTGAAATGGGTTTTTCATTTCAAAAGTTAAGATTGGTCTGTTGTAGATGTTTCTTTTCCACACAAACTTCAGAAACAGCCCTGGCAAGCAGCCATTATAAATAAACCTTCAGAGCAAAACTAAATTTCAAATGATACATGGATGTGTTAGACATTTTTAAAGAGTGCAAGCGAATGTAAATGAAAGTACAAGAAAATAGAAGTCTGTTAAATTATGAACAGGAGAGGAAATAGCCTTTTTTTAAAAATATATTTTCCACAACATTAAGTAGTAATCTGTGTCTCTCACCCTATTATTACTTGTTAATAGCGCTTCCCAGGAACATAGTTCGGTAAATTATAGTGTCTTTATTAGGGGTAGAAAAGCTGCAAAGCAACATTATTTAAAATGCCATTCTCCAGAATACAGTCTATCAAGTGTAATGTCAATACAAACATCAGTAAGTACTATTCATCACGTTCCTAACGCTAGCCCTTCATCGATATGCCTTTCCTATACCGTGCTGTGGTGCTGTCTCTCAGCTTTACTGGAAGGCTGGTCTGAGAACCAAAGTATGACATCCATTCATTTGCAATACAAATGTTGCTCTGGTCCTTGACCTGTTACATAACATAGTGTTGTCTACTTAATAATCCCTCTGAGAAAGTTGTTTTAGATATACTACCTGGGCCTGGGAGAGATTACGAGAAAGAAAGACAAGGTTTCCTCTTTCTCAACAGTAAAACTTACATTCTTTTCCTGTACTCCAAATCTCAAAGCCAAAGTTAAGCTTAAATTATGGTAGCTAAAATATCCATATCCAGTTTGAACCCAATTTTTGAACTTCCTTTTTAGTCATTTTATAATTATGTTTTTTTGTAAGCCATCAAATCCATTTTGAATGAGGTTTGGTATAAGTTAAAAATAATACACTATCTCAGTCCCAGACTTTAATCATCAGCTTGGTAAGAGATCAAATGACACAGAATTAGTTTAGAAATGAGGGTCAGCAAACTCTTTCTGTAAAGAGTTCAATAATAAATATTTTAGGTATTGAGAGCCACTTAGTCTCTGTGGCAACTACTCAGTGCCGCCATTGCAGAACAAAAGTAAATGTGTGACCGTGTGCCAACAAAACTTTGTTACGAAAACAGGCATTGGTCTGGATTTGGCCTGTGGGCCACTGATTGCAAACCCCTGGCAAAAAAAAATGGAGATGGGTCTTTCACTTTCTGTATTTCTTCAGAAAACATGCCATGTACAACTCCCAAATCATAAAAACAAGAGCAACTTCAAAACATAAGTGACCCCACTTCTGTAGCTTTAATAGCAGGTTGGCATTGTTTTGCATGTGAACAATATAACACATTTAATTTAAAAGTGCAAGATGCGTTCAGAAGTGGACAAGAAATTGCCAAATATGCATGATCCTTCAATTTCCATTTTTAACATATGCACATAAATGATTCTTTCCAATCATAAAATCTACTTAGTCAGTCTCTTGGACCACAGATTACTTGGATGTTACCATGGAATAAGTTAAGAACTTTTGGAAAACATCTACTATCTGTTGGCCCACTACACTATTCCATGCCCTAAAGCACTGATTTGCTAAATGCTACCTAGATGCTAGGAAGGGAATAATTGGTTGGTTCTTCTTTCTTTTCCTTTAGAGAATTATATGTTCTCATAAATACAGAGACATAAGATATATTTTTCCAAAGCAAGGGATTGAAGAACTATAAAAGTATATGTTTTACATTCTAAAATTTGCAGGTCTAAATCTGAGGAGATTGCCTTTTTCCTGTTCTCAAAATCAGCGTAAAGATGAAATGCTTGGAAATGCCTATATAGTTAAATCTTTAGTGCAAATGGTATTAAAACAAGCTGACTTCTGCATCATTTCTTGCCCTAAATTAGGTCTAAAGTTTGTTGCTCTTTGAACCAATAGCATATCCCTTAGGAAAATGCTCTCCAAACTGGGCTACACATCAGATTTGCTTGTTTCCATTTTTACCACATAAATTTCTGGGCCCCACTCCCAGGCTATTGAATGAGACAAATATTGGCTGGGTTTTACTGTCTCCTCCCAGAACCCTGACAGGGGTGGACACAGTGACTAAATTCTCACCACATCCTATTGTGAAGTAAATATCATTAATGCCTTTAACAGATAAGAGAACTAGGACTCTTGCTTAAGGTCACGTAGCCGCAGCCCTGTAGCCTTTCCAAATAGATACACAACTTCTGTTATGTCACCAGAATGGAATTAACTATATTCTAATTTAGAAACCCAGAGTTCTTTTCAACTAATGCACTAAATAAACAGTAGGAAAGTTAAATAAAATATAAAGCCCAAATGCTACTTTACAAAAACAGATTATATTTAATAGTGGCACATAGCCTGCCTCGCCTATGACCCTTTTCTTATTTTCTAATTTTTACCCATTTTGGCCTTAAAAATTTTTTAAGTGGCCCTAAATTGGAAAGAGGCTACCTGTGCTCAAAAAGTGGCACAGAAAGAGGTTAATGGGATGGGCTGGGGTCATGTCTGGAGAGGAGAGGAAAGCAGGTAGAATGAATAGATAGAACAAGTGTAAAGCCAATGGCCAAAGCCACCTTCACAGCCGCCTGGCCAGTGCAGGTTCACATTGGATTTGAATAGTCGGTAATGAAACAATAGAGACAAAAACTGGTGAGCCATCAACTTTAATTCTAGCTTGCACCTGGCCGGCAAGCAAAAACACACACTGGGCTCCAAAACCCACTCATTCAGTGCTCACAAAGCTACTGACTTATCCGAGTTTCCTAAAATCAAAGGTTTCTAGCTCACCAGACTTATTCATCTCTGTTCCACATATCCTCCTGCACAAACTCTGCACAAACTGACTTCTCACTCACAATCCACCATCTTGGCTGCTTCTCCTGTCCTCCATGTGGCCTTCATCTGCTCTCCTCTCTGATACTAATCTCAGGAATCGAGAGAGAGCAAGCTCCCGGTCTGCCCCACTTTATAGCGTAGATTCAAAACCTTTAATCCAATCTACAAACAAGGAAGTCTGATACAAAGTCACTTATCTGAGACATACTGGGAGCATTCCTCATGAGAGTGCACCACCCCACATCATCCAATCAGTCAAGGATGTGGGGAAAAGCTTACTCTTAAAACTTGCACGTGGGCAGTGTCATCTTTAACAAAGTGAGCATAATATATTTCATCTGCCCAACAACAAGAAAATGTATTTTGCATTTAATTTCCTATGACAAGAACATAGTTTATGAATGTGTCAAGCCCGCATCTGGGTGCTTAGGAACTTTTGTGGGAGCTCCTATTTTGTTTCTAATGTACTATTGCAAATGTCAGGTTAGCAAACAGCAGAGACTGCAATGGTAAAGTGAAAGATAGGTGGGTAAGGCTCTAATCCTCCTGACTTGCTTCCACTTCTTCCTGGCGGCTCCACATGAGGAGATTAGGTGCAAATGAGCCAACACAGTGTCATGCTTTCTGACACCACACATATAGTAAAACAAGCACGAGGTCACCAAGCGAAACTAAAGCAAAACCAATTATGCAAGACTTAAATCTCCTGAAAAAAATTTTTGGAGTGAGTGCCTCAGTTCAAACATAATTTGTACATTCGACTTGTAGCCATGACAAATAAGCTACAATTTTAAAAGTGGATTTTTTTTTCTACTAGGAAGCAGTAATGCAATCCTCCTTTTTCTTATAAAACTGACCCGAGGACATCAAGGGAGAGAGGAGACATATTCCCTCTGTTTTGCAACTAGAGAAAACTGAAAATAGAAACTGGATGAAAGTTGAAATGCACAGATATCCTTGGCTGGATGGCTCGGTTGGTTAGAGCGTCATTCCAAAGTGCAGAGGTTGCCAGTTCGATCCCTGGTCAGGGCACATACCAGAACAGATGTTCCTGTTTTTTTCTGCTCTCTTTCTTCCTCTCTCTAAGATCAATAAAATAAACATTTAAAAAAATGAAAAGAAACGCACAGATAATCCTTGTTGTGCCCACACTCAGCCAGGAGCAGGGCCAAGGCACATGGAATTCAGACAACAGCGGGTGTTACAGGGTTACTGTGACTCAGGAGCGCAGTGCCCAGGGCGGGCGGCAGTTATACAGTTACCTGGTTCGCAGACTGATGGACTAAAGTGCTTTGTGGGCTGAGAGGGGAAATAAACCTTTTATGTCTTTCCTTAACACCTATTCTGATAAACGGTTTCTGACAATATCATTTATGGATGTTCTAGAACTCTAAATTGGTCCTCTCATCAGACTCAACCCCAATGAGGTTTACAAAGTTGGTTTCCAGTCTCTCTGATTTTCTGGAGCTTTCACTGTCCCTTTTGTTTTTCTCATTTGTTTCCAGAAACCCAGTGCTCTAATGCTCTAGATTTCCACATTGCACCTGTGGGGGTCAGGGAACAGCAATGGCATCCCTGAGGACCTGTCCTCATGGCCCAAACCCTCTATACTTTTAAAGCCTTTCTTTTCATCCAAGTGTGCTTTTTTGGGCTCTAATTGCTGGGAACTTTGCTAGCTTAGTAGCTTACAACTTTACAGCCAACGTGGTAAAGGTGAATGTGGCAGAGTGATCATGGCCGAGGGTCTCCACAACCTCTTTCATTCACGGGTATAAACCCAGGCTTTATTTATTTATTTATTTATTTATTTATTTAATTCATTTTTAGAGAGGAGACACAGAGTGAGAGAGAGAGAGAGAGAGAAAGAGAGAAAGGGGGGAGGAGCTGGAAGCATCAACTCCCATATGTGCCCTGACCGAACCAGTGCAGGGTTTTGAACTGGCGACCTCAGTGTTCCCAGGTCGACGCTTTATCCACTGCGCCACCACAGGTCAGGCTAAACCCAGGCTTTACAGAGTGAGGGGGCTCCTACCGAGGATGAAGTCCGTGATGGTGGCAAGAATGCTGAAGTGACAGGAAAACTACATGTTATTATGGCACTGGTATCTGCATATTCCCTTCCCAAGGAAACCCCCTCTGGGATTAGCAGCTCACTCAAATTGCCTTTTCTTGCCTCCCTTATAAAGAGAACAGTCTGATTTGCTCATGCTCAAGGAGCATTCCACATTCTTGTAGATATAATAATGATAGAGTCATGCAGGATAATGAGCCAAAAGATAAACTGAGGCAGCAAGGAGGTGAATAGGGTGAAGTGAAAGCTGCAACACGGAGGTTCAAATCCTGTCCTCCCCTCATCCTAAATTTGAGATACAGGGTGACTCACTTCGCCTCTTGAAACCTCAGTTTCTTCTTCTGGACTATCAGGGAGAGGATTTAATATTTCTTTGTTTTTTATATTATTGATTTGAGAGAGAGAAACATCAACCCATTGTTCCACTTACATTGGTTGACTCCTGTAGGTGCCTTGACCATGGATTGAACCTGCAACCCTGGCATATTGGAATGGTGCTCCAATCACCGAAGTACCCTACCAGGACCTAGTATTTCTTAATCTTGGGGTTCTCAGAAGCTTCAGGGAGAATTAACTGAGATCATGAACACAGACACAACACAGTACCTGTCACAGGGTTCATTGTCCAACAAGTGTTGTTCTTGCCCTTTTTGACCTCATCATCTATTGACCCCTCTTTTCAAATAACTTGTTTAAACACTTGTCTTTTATTTTTCACTTCCAAAAACAGAAATCAAGATACCTGACTAGTAATAGCACATGTGATGAATAGCCACACTTCTTTCTCATTTGGAGACACCCTGTGAATCACACTTAAGCTGGCTTTTTGAAACAGTTTCTAGCACATTCTACTTGCACTCAGGTGAATTGGCAATTCTCATAAAATATGAAGCAGTTTGGTGCCGGGCAGAACATGTATTCAGGTCCATAAACATAAACATATTTTGTGTCGCACTGAAACATGAACTATGCAACTCCAAAATGCTACCAAAATATAAACAAAATAATTTCAAGACTAAAGACACAGAGCTAAAGAAAATTTGAGAGGAAGGAGAAAGGGGCTAAGTTTTCTTTGAGGCAAGAAAACTGATCAGGGGTAAAACTCTGTGAGTTTTTTTAGAATAGCACATCGCAGAAATTACTTAACATTCTATGTCGAACCACTTTGGTATTCAGACCTTTGTCTAGCAGCTCCAGCCCAAGGTCAGCACCAAGCCTCTCTTCAGCGATGACCACTGTGTAGTGAAGCTGGGTGAGGATGTGCCGGTGTAGCTGAAGCTCCCTTTTACTGTAGGAAGGGGACCCATAGAGAATGGCCCTTTTGCCATGGCTGCCAAAGTGTATCTCAATCAATTCTTCAATCTAAAAAAGAAAGAAGGCATAAAAACTCAAGAGGAAAAAGCATATTCATTTTTCTTGAAGAACGTCATGAATGCAAATAAAGGGCCACTCAAAGAGTTATTTTTTCAAATTTTTTTCTAGGCATGAAAGACAGATTTTCGGAAAGGCTAACTAGGACAAGGATAGCCTCATCTGCAAGGACTGAAGGTGGATTAAATTTTCTCATTGTTACCAAAAGATGAAAAGTTGGGGCCATTAAAATATAGAGCTCCTAGAAGAATACTGTAGCATAAAAATACAGAGCTTCACTCGAGCTGGAAATGTAAATTAATAGCAATGTCTTTCATCTGCATTATGCTTTTATATAATAGTTGCAGCTGCATTCTTTTATAACAGTTCTTTTAGGTAAACAGGGGAGAGGAACAGGCTCAGAGGGGATGGATTTTGTGTTGGAGGAATTGCTCAGGAAGCAGTAGAGCTGAGAAGCAATCCCAGAGCTCTTTGGAGATGCACATTGCTACAGTTTCTTCCAGGATACAGCAAGATGTGAACGCATCTAAATGAGACTGGATAGATCTTTGTGTGAGGACAGCTACCGAAATATTACAATTTTATGTTCTCCCTTCAACAGTTTATTTTTCTCCCAATAAATATTCCTTTTTCTCACAATAGTGTTTGGAAATTCCATTAACAAAAGGGAATTTTTTTAATTGATTAGTAGAAAGAATGATGACATTCATTATAAGGTTTAATAGTAGATACTAGGTGTTTTCCAGAAAACTTGAGATTATTTCTTGATAAAGTGAATTAAAACATTTTTTTTCCATTTATTTGAGAGAAAGAAAGAGAGAGAAAGCAAAAGAAGCATCAACTCGTTGCTTCACTTAGTTATGCCATTTAGTTGTGCATTCATTGGTTGTTTCTTGAATGTTTCCTGACCGGGATCAAACCCATCACCTCAGTGTGCTGGGACCATGCTCTGCCCACTGAGCACTCAACCAGAACCAAGTAGACATTTTCTATTACTGGGAAGAGCAAGGCAATTGGATGGAGTCTAGGGTAAAAAAAAATGGAAGAAGAGGGGACCAAGGAGTTAGATGAGAAAGATGGAGGGAAGAGGTAAACAACAAAACCAGGAATCCAAATTATTTCAGTGGCAGCTCTGAGTCGAACTGTCCATTTTATGGATCTAAAACACAATATGTATCATGTCTTCTCACTACTTAAATGTCTTTATTATTTCCCATTACTGATTAATCAATTTCACATCTTTATCAAGGACCACAAGGCCATTCCAACTTAGACCTTACTGATTGGGTGTCTGGTAATATCACACTCTTAATAATTTTCATTCCTGTTCCCAGCCTGAACCTTCATACATATATAACACCATGCCTTCCACCTGAAATCTTTCCTCTTTCTCCATTCATCCATTCAGCAAACTCCAAATAAAACATTACCATTTTTGAAAATCTCTGTAAATTTCCAGTAAAGGATGTAATTGCAATATAACCTTCCGTTAGCACTCATGAAATTGCCTCTCTTCCTAATGTGAGCTTTTAAAGAGGCAGCCTGCATTGCCCTGGTCTTCAGCACTTAATAAATGAAGGTAGCTGGTAAATTAATGGATCAAGGATCTAGATGGAGCTATAGTACTCCATCTAGATCCTTGAAGATACAATATGGAAAGAACAAAGAAACAGACTTAGACTAAATCTTCAGAGGGCAGGAACTATATCTTGCTTTTCACTGCCTACAAATTATTGCTATCTGAAAACTACTGGACAAAGCAGACTGAAGTGCAGGAGAAGAACACAAACTCTAGAGCCAGACTGCTGAGTTCAAATCCCAGGGTTCACACACTATGTGTGTGACCTTGGACTATACCTTCCTCCTAAGGTTGCTGTGAGGATTAAAGTATTAATATTTGTAAAATGCTTAGAACTGTGCCTGGCCTATAGGAAGCACTCTATATGTATTTTTAAAAATAATAATATATCATAAGGAGCCAAGAGTCAGGAAAATGTTTCCGATTCTGAGTTCTGCTTACCACATGTTAACATAGGTGCCTACTACATTTGTGGTGAGTATAATGGAAAGGAATAGATCAGTACCTAATCACACTACCTGTGCCTGGTACTTTGACAAAACATGATGGCTTAGATCTTTCCCCTCGTTAAAGAATATTGCATTTTACTGATCATGAAACTAAACTCAAGAATTTAACTGTATATTAGGATATGATTTTCCCCAAATTCTGGTAATAGTTTAATGATAAACTTATAAGAAGGAATACTTGAACCCTAATACAGTTTGAACCCTTCGACACAGGAGTTAGAGGGAAGCAGTAGCCCATAGGAAGCCAAAATAAACAAACGTGTCTAGGTGGAAGGGGAAGACAGATGCTTCCAAATATATCTGTGTCACTCAAGCAAAATGCACAGTGCCCAGAATTCCCTTCTCATATTATTTCTTACATAATCACAGGATGTGTCTCTCTGTTACAGCTGGCTCAAGTATAGCAGTGATTTCACATGAAGGGACTGTAGTTTTAAATTTTAAGTTATTATATTTAGGAAGATATTTTCCTCCTTCCTCCCACCCCACTTCAAACAGGATCAGTTTAAGCTACACAGAGGTAGCTCATACCAACACATCTTATATAGAGAATATTCTAAATAGAATATAATTATTGGCCATATATTGTAATAACCTTGACATAGGCTGAAATTTTAACTCACATCTCAGACTATGGGTACTAAACAGGAAGTGAGTTTGTCAGTCAAATTATGTTGTATTATCCTGTCATACAAACTGCCCTGTCCTTGAAATATTTATAACAACATGTATCAGCAAAATGGCCCAATACCAAGGAGTGAGAACAGTTTTAGCCAGTCTGACAACAGGTGCATGCATTGCGTATGTGAAATAAAACCTATTTGAACAGTTATGTCAACCACACCAGCAAGTGACGGATTATCAAATGCAAGGGCAGCACTTTTGGAAATAAAAGCTTCTGATTACTCATACAATTTTGAAGATATATATATATATATTTAGTGGAAAAATATATTTAACCTGGCCACCATGACAACTAAACTTGAAACTTGCAAGCCTGCTGATGAAAATTTTGAAATTCCGGATGTCTTAGTTACTTCCCTCTCTCTCTTCCTCTTGAGAGAACTACAGAATATCCCCCCAGAAATAATTTTGCTAGACTACATGAAAGTTGTTTTATTAACTGGACACATTTTTATTGGAAGGACTTCCAAATCTGAAACCTTTATACCACCTTCGATAAAACAAAGGACAATGCGTTGTAATAAACTACTCGGAGTGTTAGGTGCAGCAAGGTAAAATAAGAACAGAGAGAAGCACTGGGGTTCAAAGCTCTAGACTTGGATTCTGGCCAGACCAATGATACTTCACCACTGGGGTGAGTTATTATTCAGCCTCTCTTTATCAGAGTTTTCTCATAGGTGTAGTGACAAATCCTACCTCATGAGGTTATTTTGGGAATTAAATGAATTTTCTACATGAAAATGTGCAACATAATGTCCTACCAATAAATGTTAAATATATATGAATAAATTGAAAAATAATGTTATACTGCAACTCTGCTTCTATATTAGGATTCTATAAGTCTTTCAATTAATATAGTTTGAATAATATAGTAAATAAATATTTCTACACTGCACTATATGCTTCCATATACCCTGATTTTTTTTCTTTGTAGTACTCATTACCTTCTAGTGCAAAAATAAAATTTATTTATTTATTATGTTTTCTTTTTTATTTTATTTTATTTTATTTTATTTTGGGAGTTAGAGGAGGGGAGATAATGAGGCAGATTCCCACATGCACCCAAAGAGGATCCACCTGGCAACCCTGTCTGGGGCCCATGCTGGAGCACCAACTTATTTTTATTTTTATTTATTTATTTTTGTATTTTTCCCCAAAGTTAGAAGTAGGAAGTCCAATAGACAGATTCCTGCATTTGCCCGACAGGGATGCACTTGGCATGCCCACCAGGGGGTGATGTTCTGACCATCTGGGTGTTGCTCCATTGAGGCCAGAGCTATTCTAGCACCTGAGGTGGAGGCCATGGAGCCATCCTCAGTGCCCAGGCCAACTTTGCTCCCATGGAGCCTTGGCTGTGGGAGGAGAAGAGAGAGATAGAGAGGAAGGAGAGGGGGAAGGGTAGAGAAGCAGGTGAGCACTTCTTCTGTGTGCCCTGGCCAGGAATCAAACCCAGGACTTCCACACACCGGGTGGAGCACCGAGCTATTTTTAGCAGCTGAGGCTGATGCATTCTAACTGAGCTATCCTCAGCACCTGGGGTCACACTCACACTGGAACCAAATGAACCACTGGCTGATGGGGGAAAGGGAGGGGAAAAGAAGCAAATGGTCATTTCTCCTGTGTGCCTTGACTGGGAATCAAAGCTGGGACATCCATACACCAACCAACACTCTATCCACTGAGCACCAGCCAGGGCCTCATGTTTATTTTCTGTCTCTACACATCCCATAAAAGAAGGCAAACGAAAGCAAGCATTTTTTTTTTTTTTTTTTTTTTTACAGGGACAGAGAGAGAGGGATAGATAGGGACGGACAGACAGGAACAGAGAGAGGTGAGAAGCATCAAGCATTAGTTTTTCGTTGCCGTCGCAACACCTTAGTTGTTCATTGATTGCTTTCTCACATGTGCCTTGACCGCAGGCCTTCAGCAGACCGAGCCACTTCTTGCTGGAGCCAGCGACCTTGGGTCCAAGCTGACAAGCTTTTTTGCTCAAGTCAGATGGGCCCGCGCTCAACCAGGCGAGCTCAGGGTCTCGAGCCTGGGTCTTCCGCATCCCAGTCCGACACTCTATCCACTGCGCCACCGCCTGGTCAGGCAAAAGCAAGCATTTTTGTCTGTGTTGTTCACTTTTGTTTCCCCAACCTTAAAACAGTATTTGGAACATAATGGGCACATAATAAATATTCTTTGAACAAATGAATGCAAACATCCTTTTTCTCAATATGCAAAAGTCTTTGTCATAAATATTACCATAGAATATTAGGAATAGAAAGAGAAAACATTTTGAATTAAGAAATTCATTTCTCGGCCCTGGCCGGTTGGCTCAGTGGTAGAACGTCAGCCCAGTGTGCGGAAGTCCCAGGTTCGGTTCCCGGCCAGGACACGCAGGAGAATCGCTTGTTTGCTTCTCCACTCCTCTCCTTCTCCTCCCACCACTCCTCTCTCCCGCAGCCAAGGCTCCATTGGAACAATGCTGGCCCTGGTGCTGAGGATAACTCCATGGCTTCCCCCTCAGGCGTTAGAATGGATCTGAGTGCAACAGAGCAATGCCCCAGATGGGCAGAAGATTGCGCTTTAGTGAGCATTCTGGGAGAATCCTGGTCAGGCGCATGTGGCAGTCTGTTTTTCTGCCTCCTTGCTTCTCACTTAAGAAAAGTACAAAAAATAATAATAATAAATAAATAAATAAAAGAAATTCATTTCAGTAGAATTGTAAATAGTAAGAATGACAATGATAGAGTTAAATATTTAAGCAAATCAATGAGTTTCACTTAAAAAATGAATAAAAAGCTATATTATAAAAGTACTATATTTCTCAGTTACTTACACTATTAAAATTTTTCACCAAGACTCACTAGAAAAAACAAGAAATTAAACTCTTTAAAATATAGTAAAAATTGACCCTGGCAGATTCGCTCAGTGGTAAAGTGTCAGCTTGGCATTTGGGAATCTTGGGTTTGATTACCAGTTAGGGCACACAGGAGAAGCGACTATCTGCTTCTTCACTCCTTCCTCATCCCCTTTTGCCCTCTTTCTTTGTCTCTCTTCCCCTCCCACAGCCACAGCTAGAATGGTTTGAGCAAAGTTGGCCCTGGGCACTTAGGATGGCTCCATGGCCTAGTCTCAGGTGCTAAAATAGCTCAGTGGCTGAGCAACAAAGCAGCAACCCAGAGAGGCAGAGCATTGCCTGGTAGGCGGCTTGCCAGGTGGATCCTAGTAAGGGCACATGTGGGAGTCTGTCTCTGCCTCCCCACCTCTCACTTAATAATAATAATAATAATATATATACATATATATATATATGGTAAGAATTAAAAATAAAACTTTTTTCTACACAACAGAAAGATAATTTATGGGTTTATTAAAGTCGCCATGTATTTATGACATCTGTAAATGCTCAATTATAAATATGTAGTAGATCTAAGATGTGTGTCATATACAACTAAAAGTCAAATTGCCTTGCTGGTCTAGATTTTTGGCATTTTAGAAATATTGCAGAGCTTATTATTGTGAATTATGTTTTAATTTCTCCAGTATAAGAATAAAATAGAGATTTTTTTCAATTGATGAAATATACACTTATTTTAGATAATTCAAGAAATAAAATGGATAAAGTTTGCTAGGATGTATATCTTACACATTTTCTACTTAAAATTTATTTATAACTGCAGGATAGTTTAGGGATCATGGGTTCCAGAAATGCAAGTCTAGAGAAGGTTCCCTACCTAAGTGAACAGTTAGTGAAGCTCTGCCTTTGACCCACAGCTGACTCAACTGAATTTCAGGTCCATTATGGAATAATCACCCATTTCTCAGAGCTACTCTAACACTGAGCACCTTCTGATTCTACTTCCAAACTGTACCCTGGGGTTATCACAACACTCAGTACCCAGTGAAAGGCAAGTTTGCTCATCTGTGGCTCTATGTGTAAGATATACATCTAAACAAATAATACGAAAGAAAGAAAAAAAGAAAGAGAGAGAGAGAGAGAGAGGAGAGAGGGAGGGAGGGAGGGAGGGAGGGAGGGAGGAAGGAAGGAAGGAAGGAAGGAAGGAAGGAAGGAAGGAAGGAAGGGAGGGAGGGAGGGAGGAAGGAAGGAAGGGAGGAAGGAAGGAAGGAAAAAAGGAAGGAAGGAAGAAAGGCCTGACCAGGCAGTGGTGCAGTGGATAGAGCATCAGACTGGGATGCGAAGAACCCAAGTTTGAAACCCTGAGGTCGCCAGCTTGAGTGTGGGCTCATCAGGTTTAGCAAGGCTCACCAGCTTGAGCCCAAGGTCGCTGGCTTGAGCAAGGGGTCACACGGTCTGCTGTAGCTCCCCAGTCAAGGCACATATGAGAAAGTAATCAATGAACAACTAAAGTGCCGCAGCGAAGAATTGGTGGTTCTTATCTCTCTCCCTTCCTGTCTGTCTGTCCTTATATGTCCCTCTTTTTGTCTCTCTCTGTCTCTGTCACACACAAAAAATATGCAATCAAGTTTCAATATTAAAAAAAAAATGTATCCTCAGTATAGCTTTGAGAAAATGGCAATAACTTAAATATCCATTGCCAAAAACCACATCTATTCCTCAGTCTAATTTTCTTTTTGGCACTCTTCACAATTTATAATTATATGTAATTTTTTTAACAACTGCTTCTTCTACTAGTCTGTATGCTATATGAGGGCCTAGACTTGCCTGCTTTGATCATTATACATACAACTTACTGCCAGACTCTAAATAAGAAGGAATGAATGAATGAATCAGTGAATGAATGAATGAACAAATGAATTAATGCACATATTAAAAGCATGGGTTCATTATTTGTGAATACATGTATGTCCTTTAATTATTATACTATCAGGTGAAAAAACAACTAGAAAATCTCAGTAGTGACTTCAACATCTGCCCCTGAAGCTATAATATGTCCATGACCTATTCACTCTCAATTTACTATTTCTTCCATATCATTGCAGCTATCCATTCCAATGGTTATGTCTTAAATTCTCTGTCCCACCAGTCTCACCTTCAAAATTATAAAATAAGATACTTCATTCTTTAATCACATTCATACATTTCCAGCTCTTCTCATACACGGCGTGTCCATAAAGTCATGGTGCACTTTTGACCGGTCACCAGTCAAAAGTGCACCATGACTTCATGGACACACTGTATTTTCAAACATTAGTATTCAACCACCAGTCTTTCCCCCAAATATCAACTTTCTGCTAGCCTCCATGGCTCAGATTCCACAGTTCAACACCCCAAGCACCATCTGCCTGTCCAGTGACAAAACTTTTCCACCTCCGACTACTTATTTATTTCTATAGGCAGCTGTCATCCCATTCGTAAAGGAAATGAGCACTATTAGAAGGCTGCACACTGACAAACACAGCCTCTGTTCTGGCAACCTATAGGTTATTGACACAGGAACCTTTGCTCTCTTCTTTTGATTTCCATAGAAGAAATCTCTCCCCCACTTATGTATGGTTAATCACTCTGCTTATTCCCTAGATTCTCACACTCCCCCTTCTCCAGGCGACATCCTCCCTATTTCCACACTCAAATCCTTGAGACTTCAGCCAACTTTAGCTCCTCCTCCTAGATCCTTAATAATCCCTCCTCCTTCTCTCCCAGTGGCTCTTTTTCAATGTTCATTCATTCATTCACATATGCAATATTTTTGAACACTTTCTCTGTGATAGGCATGGTTGTAGGCTCTGAGGGAAATAACAGTGAAGAACCCTGACAAAGTTCTGTCTCTCACTGAGCTTACTTTTTAGTGGGAGGAGCAATGAACCATTAAAGAAATCATATAATGTAAGTTCCCACAGAGATAAGAGGTCAGGGTAGAGTATTAGTGTTAAAAGAATGACCCAGGAGCTCTTCTCAATGGCAGATGCTGTTCTTGCTTATGTTATAGATGTTGTGTACGAAAGAAAACAAGAGGAGAAAATTAGTTCTTAGAGGAAGAGAAAAGATGGGAAGAATAATTAAAATAGAAAGTCCTTGAAGGTCAGCACCTTAGGTACTTCCTAATGTGAGTAGTAAATATGGTCGGGTAGGTAACAAGAGATAACTAACAATGCAGATAAAAGTAGCAGTAATGCAACATCACTTATTGCCTTCTTAAGTAACTACTTGGAAACCAAAATCTAGTGAGGAGAAGACAATTTAAAGGTTGGTAACTTCATGCTGGTCTTTCTACTTAGGTCCAACTTGAACTTTGATTCCTTTTATTAAAGCCAGAGAAGGAAGAAAGCAGATCAGGAAAGCCAGACTTTCTAGAGCTGGAGAAAGGGTGTTTTCCTATTTTATTTTGTTTTCTGAATAGGCGGGTATCCTGATAGATTCCAGAAGCCCAGACTTTTACCACTTAAATAACAGTATTTCTGAGGGACTATATGCTGTTGTTTCCATAAAGCAGGAAAGAGGTTTCCTTATATAAAAAAAAAGTAAACTCTCAGTGACCTGAGTGATCAGCTATAAGAGAGAGACCCAAAGCCTGTCCTAAGGCATCATGTCATTGCACAGGGGACTAAGGAAAGAAGGAACCCTGGAGTGAGACAGGGCATGTGGCAGAACCGCCACAATCAATAAAATGACAGGAGCTGTCAAGGAAAAATAAAAGACCACCCACTGGCAGATTTATAGTTTACACTGGCAGAGACCAGCTCAATCCGACATGGCAACTAATTTCACCTAACAGTAATCCCTGGCCCATTTGCATGCTCATTGCAATACATTAGTGTGCTAAAGAGCATGCCAGGAGCCACCACCATCCAAACAGAAAGCCACGGAGGGACACAAAATGGCCAATGGAGCTCCTCTGAGACCTCCTCACCCCTTTCCCAGGAAAAACCTGAATACTCCTCCCCATCACTGAATGCCCCACCCCCAGATTAAATAAACCTCAATACACAAAGGAAACAAATTTTGCTAAAAGGGGGGCTACTCTGTCCAGGGGTAGCCCATTCTCTGTCTCAGTGCTTCGCTAATAAGCTCTCTTTCACTTTAAACTCTGTGCTGGCTGGTGTTTGAATTCTTTCCTGGGCAAAGCCATGAACCCACAGTGGGTCATGGGCTCTCAGGTCCCCAGATCCCCAGAACCCCTGCATCAGGAGGACAGGCTCAGGAAGCACTGTGTTGTGCAGCCTCGTTTGGTGTAGAAAGAGTCAAGAGCTCGGTTGATTGGAATATTGTCCCAGAACACCAAGGTTGCCAGTACGATTCCCTTGTCAGGGTGCACACAGGAGCGTCTCCATGTTCCCATCTGTCTCTCTCTCCCTGCCTCTCTCTTTTATTTTTTATTTTTTAAAATTAATTTATTTATTTTAGAGAGGAGACACAGAGTGAGAGAGAGAGAGAGAGAGAGAGAGAGAGAGAGAGAGAAAGGGGGGAGGAGCTAGAAGCATCAACTCCCATATGTGCCTTGACCAGACCAGTGCAGGGTTTTGAACTGGCGACCTCAGTGTTCCCAGGTCGACGCTTTATCCACTGCGCCACCACAGGTCAGGCTTTTTTTATTTTTTAAATGCTTTTTCTGATTTTATTGAAATCATTATATGGCTTTTCTTCTTCTTTATTTTTATTTTTTTAAAGACTTTATTTATTCCATTTTTAGAGAGGGGAGAGAGAGAGAGTCAGGGAGAGAGAGAGACAAGACAAGGGGGGAGGAGCAGGAAGCATCAACTCCCATATGTGCCTTGACCAGGCAAGCCCAGGGCTTCAAACCTGTAACCTTAGTTTTCCAGGTCGATGCTTTATCTCATTGCACCACCACAGGTCAGGCCTCTCCCTGCCTCTCTTAAAAAATAAAATGAAATAAAGTAAAAATAAAAAAGAGTAAAGAGAAGCAGCTTCAGGACAGTCATATGACAAATCAGAGTGTGTGTAGCTGGAGAGAGGCAAGCACAGAGGATGAAAAGATTCCAGGAGGGGAGAGAAAAGTCCCAAAAAGGATTTGTTGCAAAGATGCTAAGTAAACAGTGAGAGAGTCAGTAAGCTGACTGGGAGAATAGGAGAGACGAGCACAAAAGGGGAAAACAGACACGAACACCAGGACAGACGTCAGACTGAACTTCCGCTAGAAAATCTCTACTGATAAATAATGTCAAGCTGCCATAGTCCACCGGGAACATCAGAAATACTGAGACTTAAGAGCTATATTCCTGTTTGTTTCTCAGAAAAGACTTTCTATCACATCTATGTAATATTAAGCCTATAATCGGAAGGTAAACTCCGAGGATTCCTAGGTCACCTCTCTGTTCAACACCCATTCTCCTGGCTCACACCCTGGAACTACACCATGCCTTCCTCTACATAGTAGACAGCTTGTGTAACTGGAAGTAGGAGAGACCAATGAAGAGCAAGTTGCAAGACAGAAAAAAATAAAGTAAAAAAAGCAGACTGAGCAGCCTCTCAGCACTTCAACCGCTGCCCGCCCGCCAATGTGCAGTCCTGCTGGGCGCTGCTTGCACTGTGTGCTGCCCATCCAGCCCCCAGGCTAAGCCTCACACACAGCAGCAATCGCAGAGATGGGGAGAAAGTCAAAACAAAACCAAGGGCATAAGAACAACTATCTCTCCTCCAGGCGATATCCGGAGGCTCCTGCTGTGACTTCCTGCCTCCCAGGCCTGGCAGGAGTTGGCTACCTCTGTTTACCCTCACTGAAATGCTCATCCATTTCTCCAACGTGGAGGAGTTTCTGGTCCATTCTCTGCTTCTCCCAGAGGGTTTTCCCCCCTCTTTTCTGTCTGTTTTGAAGGTCATGTGAAGTGTCTTTTTCAGCCTCCTCTGGAGGCTTTTCCTCCAGCTGATTTTCCTCAAGGTGCCACCCACGATGCACAGCTGGGGGTCATCAGTTCCCTCTGCTGTGACTTCAGGGAAGTAGCAGAGACTACACTGAGATGATAAACACTGGGGACTAGCTGGGAGATGGTGGTTGAGGTCGCTTCCCTCTTTCCAAGTAAGATAAAGCTATCGGTGCAACCAGGAGAGAAAGTAGATTGCTTTTTCTTTTGGTTCAATTGATTTTGCTTCCTGTTTTGGAGAGAATCAATACCAGTCTGGGGTCCATGTTAGGTATCTTCTTCTTCCCTCTGTTTTCCTTTCTCTGCCCCTTCTTACCCCTACCTCCCACCCCTACACACACCTCCCCATGCCTCCCCTTCACCATCCTCTCTCAGAACCTCAGAGTTTAAAAGGAGGGAGTAATTTCTTTCTATGCTCAAGCCCAGAGGGCATTTGCTGGTTTTCCAGCAAATGTTCTCTAGCCTCTGAATCTTGCCGCAGCACCAACAGCAAAGGACATCCATAATGAAAAAAGCAAAATCGACAACTAACAATTATGAAGAACCAAGCAGAGCACAAGGAGAGACCTTGTTCTTTTGACAAAAATAATGATCAAATAATGGCAAGTCTCTATCCCCTGATGCCAAAACAACGAGTGAATTCAGCAAACCGGTCTTAAAATAGTCAGTCCACACAAAGGCAATGAAAAAAGAGGAGAGAACACTGGGTTCATTACCACAATATCAATACCTAAGCATCTACCCACCATTTTCATAGAGGCTAGACTTCCAGGCTTTGCCAGCAACACCCCAAGGCCTCTGAGTCCTGGGTCTCCCCTCTACTTCTCACCCCACTCACCATCTGCTGACACCTGACTACCTCACTTTTTCATCTGGCAAATGAGCACCAGCCTTCCACCTTCCGTTTCATGCTACTGTAGGGATCAAATGAGACTCAAACGGTGAAGATAAAAGCACTTGAAAATATATAGCCCCTCATGAATGTAAGGCACACTTAAATATCTCTTAAAGAAGTTATCACAGAAAAGAACCTCTTGACAAATTAAAATATTTTAAATTGTTAAAAGATAAACTAAAGTAGTCACCATGAAAGAATCAGCGGTGGCCAGCCTAAAATCTCTTTTAGCCCCACAGTGAACCTGCCCGCCTCTGGACAGAGAGTCCAGCCAGATAAAACACCATGGATGTAAGGGTAGAATGCAGGCACTGAGTTGGGATGAAGATTTTTCATCGACTATCTATCTATGGTAGACGGTTGGACAGACACGAGCAGAGCCAGCATGATGGACAGGTAGAGAAGGTCACCAGAGTGGAAACCTCAGGTGCCTAGCAACAGGCAAAGCTGGGAAAATAAGAGCCCCACCCCCAGGTGACCTTTTCTCCCCTAGCACTTCACTGGTCATGTGGTAGACCCCCTTAGAGGAGGAACAAGGGACTAAAGAGTGGCCTCATGCAACTCCCATGTTTGACCCTTGTGACCACCCCTTTTGGCATTAACCTCTAGAGATAACATCTAGGCCTGAGTTGTGTTTCAGCTCCAAACCCAGAAAAGCAGCAAAACCAGACAAGAGATGCCATGGCTGATGTCAGGACCAGCTGCACTGACTGATGAAGTCCTGCCCTGGTGATAACCAGTCAGTGGAGATCATGACCCTGAAAGGACACACCTGGAAAGCTGAAGAATATTCTATTGGGATTCTCCCTTGGGACCTCCCCTAAAACCCTCCCTTGGAAGCCCTCAGGCTGGAGGACTCAGCGTGCTCTCCCTCCTGGGAGCATGCCCCCACCATGTGTTTCTCTTGCCTTTGTCTTTTAAGCTTCGATGACCCTTCCTTTGCCTCTGTAACTTGTTTCCTGAGCCCATTTTTTCTCCCTCTGTGACGTTCTAAATAAACTTTCTCTTATAGTTTGAGTCTGGACTCTGAATTCTCTCTTAGCTAAAACTCAAGTACCGAGGTTGCTGAACTAAGGTGCAGTCTGACTCCACCAGTCTAACACCTGGTGCTGTTTCCGTTCTCCCTGCCACCGGCATATCCAGTCATCACATTTATACCTGCCCCCTCCCTTTCTGAAGTAGAGGATAGGTTCCTAAGTCCACTTCAAGTGTCTAATTTGTCAAACCCATGCACATAGCATCTCTGGCTCCTGTTTTCTCCACTTCATATCACATCCCTGCACCGATAAGCTCATCCGGATTCTGTCCAGAAATCCAGGTGCCCCAGGAACCACACAGATGGTTAAGGAAAGCCAACACACCCCATGGTAACCCCGCAATTCCAGGACAGCAACAGTCATCTCCAGCTCTTGGTTGAATGAAAGGCTTCAGGATAGAGGTACACAACTCACGAACCCAGAGGAGCCCTGCCTCGTCCTACCCATATGGGGGCCAAAGGCTGCAGAAGAATAAGAGAGAGAGAGTGAAAGATTTAGATACTACCCTGCATAAAAGAAACATCCTGCCTGATACCAAGTTTGTACACCAAGTTTCCTTAAGTACACAGTTTTATTCCTTGGCACTTATTCTGATTTTTTGCTTATTCTGAGCACCCGTGTGGCTGTTCACTTTCCAGGGCTTCCTCATCTTGTCCCTTCAGCCCACTGGCCAGTACTAATAGACAACTTGGGCTCTTCTTGGTGACAACCCTGGATAACACTTGTTGTCCCAGCCTGGCTGAGCCAGGCTCCACCCAGTCTACCTTAATGCTGCTCATGTTGCCAGACACTGCACTATTACACCAACACATCATAGCACAAGCTCACATACTCCTTTCAACTCTATCTTAGAGCTTTCAAAATTACACACTCCACCTAGACTGTTTACATAGTTGATGGCCAACGTTTTGCTTTAAAAGTCAAAAATTGGCAGGGTGACAATGTCTAGTAATAACACAACATAAGCACTATCTCTAAAGGAAAGAATAAAACATCATCTAATACTGTTATCAAATTTCTACTCCCTAAACTCTGTATCCTTCCTTTGGGGGATGAATTACTGCAGAATAGCATTTGGCTTTGTTCTGTGACTGACTAGAAAAATGAGTTTCCTTCCAGGAAATTCAGTGTCTTCTTAAAGGGCCCAGCAGAAGATCTCATAGGCCAGACCTAAAGATGAAACCATCTCTTCTGACATCACAGGTTGCTCAGAAAAACAGGACATAAGGACATTTCATAAGTGGAGGAAGACCTAGGTGGGGATACCGAGTTTAAGAGTCCAGTTGAAAGTACAAAGAAAGGATGTAAGGGCTGCTGGCTATGACAGGAAGTTCTATACTGGACACACAGCATGAATAATACTAGATTCCATTCATCCAACTGCCAGTGAGTAGCTTTTGTTTAAATGCTGAACGTCACAGGGAATGGTTGCATTATTATAAATGCCTGGCGACTTTGCTCAATCAAGGTTTTGCTAAGAACTGTGCTTAGGAGCACATGGACATCATTGGCTAATGAGACATTCTCCCATTTATATCACAGAAAATGAGCTTCCTTTTTCTTTTTAGGTGAGATAGGGACAGATAGTGAGGCAGAATCCCACATGCACCCTGACTGGGATCCACCCAGCTACTCCATCTGGGGCCAATGCTTAAATACTGAACTACTTTTAGCACCTGAGGTTGATGCTCTCCAATGGAGCTATCCTCAGTACTCAGGGCTATGCCTGAACAGAGTCACTGGCTGTGGGAGGGGAAGAGGAAGAGAAGTGGGAGAGGGAGTGAGGGATAAGCAGATGGTCACTTCTCCTGTGTGCCCTGACTGGGAATTGAACCCAGGACGTTCACAAGCCAGGCCAACACTCTATCTACTGAGTTACTAGCCAGGGCCTGGGCTTCCTTTTAAAATGTCATTATTGTATAGTTTAAAGAGGAGACAATTGTAGCTTCTTTAGCCCTATATTTTTGACAGAATATATTCTCACAAATCTATTTTATCTGCTCTCCAGCAGTCAAGCTTATTTAAAGCGGACATAGTATTATGTTAATCATTGCTTCTTCAAAAGAAAAATAATCAGCTTACCTCCTTTTCCCCTATTCTCCTACCCTTATCTACTCTTAAACCAAAAAATAAAAAATAAAAAATAAAAATAAAAAGAAATTAACTCTACCCCAAATCTATCTGCTTTTAAAATAGCTTATGCAGCACTAAAATTCTTGGATTAATAGATTCAGCTTGTGTGCAGGAAGCTTCAGATGTATTATTAATGCTTTCACTGTTTACTCAGAAAGAATAATAATAAAGATAGTTGATAATAAAGAGAGGAAAGAGGGAAAGCCCATTGAAATCACTTCTCGCCTCTGTGTATGTCCAGTTAAGAAGGTTATGCTCAACATAAAAGCTGACTTTCTGGTTGATACTTCTAAGGTTAGGTAGTTACTGCACTGCTACAGAAAAGTTAATTTCCTGTTCCATTTCTCCTGAAGCATTTGGGCACTTTGGTTAAATTAATGGTAGATTTTCCACTAGAGAAGAACCAGACTGAAGGTTGAAACCATCACACTTTCTATTGCTTCTTAAACAAAACCAGTGAGACATCAGGAGACACGATTGTGATGCACGATTTCGGACTCTTAGTGGCATTCTGCAACACAACTGTGTAACTTGACATTTAACTAGCACACTATACTACAACTTCTTAATGAAAAAAGGGAGCATTCCTGGGACTCACATTTATGCTGCTTATATCCATTCTTTTCCCCCAAGAGGCGCCATATGCAATGAGCATATTTTCATAACATTATCCTTTGGGATGTGTTAAATTAATTGAACAAGAAAGCCATTCAACTGGCATAGATCTAATGCCTTAGCAACCTACATAAGCATGCCAAAATCTAAGTCTACAAATACCTCGAGGTTATGAAACCAAATCTAAGAACAACAATCACAAACAGCCAACTAGGCTTTAAGTGATAGCAAATTGATAACTTCCTCGCTTTGCTTCTGCCTTTTCTGTATAAAAGTCTCCCCCCTGAGCTCCTGCTGGTGAAGTGTTCCTAATCACTTCCCGTTTGGTGCTGCCTGATTTGAATAGATTTTTGCTTAAATAAACTCTTGATATATTTAAATATGCTTATTTCTCTTTTAATAACATTTATTGCCTGCTTTTTATAATCTCAATATTTTCCAAAGCATTTAGCTACAGTGTCTAATTTGATCCCATAACATCTTTGCAACAGACATTTCCATCCCTATGCTACAATCTAGGAAACTGAAACCCAAAGGAGTCACTAGTCTATGGTCCCCAACTCTTCAGTGTTGGAAGTGGGTCCCCATTGGTGCTTTTCTATTTTGCCTGGAGAGAGTGAATGGGTCATAGCAGGATCTGTCTCAGATCCATGGACCTTTGACAGGTGGTTCAGAACATTTCCAAAAGTCTGAACCACCACCCCAACAACATCTACTTTTCCTTAGGTCACTGGGACCCTGCAGCAATGTTACTGCTTAAATAAGTTCTGTTTTCTCCTCATAGTCATTCACTATCATCAGGCTTTTTCACTTGCCTGACTCACCCATCCTGAACTGGCCACGGCTGCCCAGACCCCTCTCTTAAGCACAGTCAGAATGCACTCAGAGCAGAAATCAACTTAATTTGTCGAGATCAGCCGTGAGGCATGCTATAAGAAATTGCTATACAAAGAACTAAAATATCAAAATTTGTAAATGATTCACACTATACATTAGGAAAATGTGCCACATTCCCACAACTTGAAGTCAAACACTTTCTTGATCCAGTGAGAAAGGAAGTACCATGCACAGCCCTGGAAACACCAGTGGAATGTGCTTGCATTTGATTGTTTTCAGTTTCCAGAGAACAGTAACTAAAGACTGCAGAAGACACGCTGACTAAAACACTTGCCTGAGCAATATCTAATGAAGAAAATACATAGTCTGACATTCAAAAATATGCACTACACGTGCATTCTTGAAGCAAGTATAATATCAGCCATTTAAAGTGCTTATTTTTTTGTGCCAGAGCTTAAGCCCGGCTTCTCAGGGACAGGAAGCATGCATTGATTGAAAGCCAACTCTGGTCAGCCACTATGCTTGCTGTTTTCAGACACATATTCAGTTCTGATAAGTAGGGCTTAGTTAGCTCCCTATCTTCAGTGAGAAAACTGAGAGTTTAGAAATCCAGGTAAAATCTGTCTGTGTTCTGTAGCTAGTAAATTACACAGCAGGAATTTGAGCCAACATGAACCAAAGCCAAAGTTTGTTCCACATCATACTTAGGCTCTGTTAGACTTCTTATCTAATATACTTACTCAACAGGCTTGAGATTAGAAGTCTTACTGGACATAGTTAGGTCTATTCTCACCGGCAGTATTCAGAGTCACGGAGCCTCTAGCTTAGCAAATTGCTCTGATTGGGATACACTATAAGCAAACTGATGGGAGTAGGGGGGAAGGTTCTATCAAGAGTCCCCAAGTAAGCCCCAACCGGGTAGCTCAGCTGGTTAGAGCATCATACAGATATGCAGAGGTGACCAGTTTGATCCCCACTCAGGGCACATACAGAAACAGATTAATGTTTCTGTCTCTCGCTCTCTCCCTTCCTCTTTCTCTAAAATCAATCAATAAATTAAGAGAGAAAACAGAGTCCCAAGGTAAGGGTTAGAGATACCAAATACAATTATACTTTTGAACACATGATTTGACCCATTCTGTACCTCCAAATCCATACGTTCTTCTTAATATTTATTTTGGTTCATCTTTTATGTTGAGTAATCAGTATCCTTAGCCTCCATTGGTGAGTTTAATTGAAAAAACTTTTTCACTAAGATCTTTATATCCAGAAATGACTCAATTTCTATTTTATCATTAAATTCCTTTTCTAACCCTGCCCATAATAGGTCAAGATGTTTTGTTTTACATTTTTAACACAGATTAACAGAGTATTGTTAACCTTGAAAATTTCCAACTTTGGTATAATTTCTGTTAAAGAACATAAATCCTGTTTTAGAACATGAGCTCATCCTTTCGTGAATATGGCTCTCCAGAAAAAAATATCTAAAGGAAACCAAAGGGAAAAATGAAACCAAAATATTTTTTTTTACCTCAGAAGGCCACACACTCAAAGTTGATAACAGGAAGCACTTTTTGAAATATCAGTATATTGAGTGGTTTTCATTTCAAAGGGTTTATCTAATATGAGTTTCTAATTAATTGCATTAGAACAAGAAATAGAATTAGACAGAAAGAAGCAGAAGCTATTGCCACTATCTTGAAGAAAAACTGAGTAATTCCTTGATTCATAGGAAATTTAACAGAACTTGCTTAAATATGAGCTTCATCAAGGCTCCATTAAAATTTATCTAATGTAAGCACATTTTAATTTAAAATTCTCTCAGTATGAACCATATTTTCACCTATGTGCATATTTCATTATAAAAATGTAACACAGCTCTAATCAACCAGCTCAGAGAAATCTACAGGCATTGAATGCTCATCGGTAAGCCCGACTAATTCCGTGAAAGTTGTATACCTGTTAAATATGCTGACATCTCCCGAGAGCCTCCTATATATAGATCTACGTATTTAAATGCTATCAGCATGATTTTAAAATCTTTACCTTCAAATATGAGGTTGAGATGATGGCGACAAAGAACCCAAAAGAGATGGGAAATAGAAAGTAGTTGAGCTAGAACGATGGTTTTTTTGCTTTGTTTGTTTGTTTGTTTGTTTTAATGGGGTTTATCCTTGAGAATATTTACAGCATAAAGATCCCAAATAGAGAGATGAGTTGAAGAGAACAGGAGAGATAAATGATAACTAAAGGGGGATGATTAGCATTAATCAGAAGTACAAGCAATGGTACCAGAGTCCATGGGACACTGGTACCAGAAAAAGATGGCGTGGACAATTGGGGGGTTCAGCAAAAAAAAAGGAGGAAAGAAGTTGTTCCTCTTATTTAAATTCCTGGCCTCTGCTCTAAAGTAGGCCTTCTCTGACTCTTAAATTCATAATTTATTTATTTAGTCACTCATTGACTAGACATTTCTTCAGTGCTCACTACGTGTCAGGTACTGTTATTGGTAGTGAGGATCTAGCAGTGAGTGAAATTAAGTCCTTGCTCTTAGAGAGCTTATGTGCTATGTTAGGGAGGTAGACAGTACACATACAGGATGTGGCAAAAGTAGGTTTAAGGTTGTTCGTAGGAAAAATAGTGTGATAATAAATTATCATATAACAATATACTGCGTTTTGCATACTCACAACAATAATCTACGTTTGCCCCACCTGTATATATATTTGCTCAGGGTCCAAAATCTTACCCTCTTTCCCACTGCTCCCCAACTCATCTTTCTACATCCCCAGCTATATATAGTATGTTATTTATCCTAATGGCTCAAACTAAAAAAGAAAGGAATTCAGCCCAAACTGAAGACCTTGCCCATAGAGAAGCAGACTCGACTCAGAAGCAATACATCAGCCTCCCTAAGTTTTGTCTTCATTCTAACGGTTCATTTTTCTGTGAAAAGGCATTGGCCGAGAGACTGGAGAGAAACCAACAAGACTTTTGCCTGGGACACTCCTGCCCAGCTACTTATGTTCTCTATTAATCACTCACCTGCTTTGTGAAGGCAACATGTTAGGGTCGTTAGAGACTGAAGAAATGAGCAAATCTTCAAGGATATTAAATAATAATTGCTATGATACTTAATATTCATTAAAAAATTTTTATTGATTTTAGAGAGAGACAGACAGAAATATCAATTCGTTTCTGTATGTGCCCTGACCTGGGATCGAACCCGCAACCTATGTGCTTTAGTGCAGGGCTCTAACCAATTAAGCTATCTAGCCAGGGCCTAATACTTAATATTCAATGAGCACTTCCTAGCTGCCAGACATTCTTAAGTGCTTCACTTCACATATTTATTTCATTTCAGCCTCACATTAGCCTTGAAAGGTGGGTGATAATAGATCCACTTTTAAGCAAGAAAACAAAATCCTACAGAGGTCAAAAAATGTGCCCAAGGTAGTGAGGACACAGTGATATTAATCTGACTTCGGAGCCCACGTGTGAACTATGCTACCTCCCCACTTCTAGTGTCCTAGGGCTGCCGTAGAAGGTACTGCAAACCAGGTGCCTTACAACAGAACTGTGCTGTCTAGCACTTCTGGAGGCTGGAAGCCTGAGATCAAGATGTAGGGGACTTCTTCTAAGCTTCTGGTGGCTTGCCAGCAAACTCTGGGATTCCATGGCTTGCAGCTGCAGGACTCCAATCTCAGTCTTTACTGTCATATGACAGCTTCCCTGTGTGTCTCTGTCCTAGATGGCTGCCATCTTATAATACCATTTATATTGGATTAGGGGTCCACCGTGTTCCAATGTGACCTCATCTTAATTAATCATATTTACTACAACCATATTTCTGAATAAGGTCATATTCTGGGTACTGGGGGATTAGGATTTCAATTTGTACATTCACAACACCAATGTATGGAGCTAGTCTATGGAAATAGAATGAAGATAGAAGAAACACAGCCTTGATCAACTGTGGGTATCACTCTCAGTGTTACTTCTAGAGGGGCATTTTTCTTCTGTGAGCTTCACCTTCTTCAGTTAGAAAATAAAGACCTAACCTGACCAGGTGGTGGCGCAGTGGATAGAGCAGAGGCCCCCAAACTTTTTACACGGGGGGGGGGGGGGGGGGGGGGCGTTCACTGTCCCTCAGACCTTTGGAGGGCTGGACTATAAAAAAATCTATGAACAAATCCCTATTCACACTGCACATATCTTATTTTAAAGTAAAAAAACAAAACAGGAACAAATACAATATTTAAAATAAAGAACAAGTAAATTTAAATCAACAAACTGACCAGTATTTCAATGGGAACTATGGGTGCAGATGCATCCTGTGCTCCTCTCACTGACCACCAATGAAAGAGGTGCCCCTTCTGGAAGTGCGGCAGGGACCGGATAATTGGCCTCAGGGGGCCACATGCGGCCCGCGGGACCGTAGTTTGAGGATCCCTGGGACAGAGCATCGGACTGGGACGTGGAGGACCCAGGTTCGAGACCCCAAGGTCCCCAGCTTGAGCGCAGGCTCATCTGGTTTGAGCAAGGCTCACCAGCTTGAGCCTAAGGTTGCTAGCTCAAGCAAGGGGTCACTCGTTCTGCTGGAGTCCCTCAGTCAAGGCATATGTTAGAAAGCAATCAATGAACAACTAAGGTGCCACAACAAAGAATTGATGCTTCTCATCTCTCTTCCTTTCTGTCTGTTCCTATCTGTCCCTCTCTCTGACTCTCTCTGTCACTGTCACACACAAAAAAAAAAAGAAAAGAAAAAGAAAAAACAGACCTCGCCGATCTGTGGTGGCACAGTGGATAGAGCATTGGCCTGGAACTCTGAGGTTGCGTGTTCAAAACACTGCGCTTTCCTAGTCAAGGCACGTATAACAATCAATCAATAACTAAAGTGAAGCAACTATGAGTTGATACTTCCCATTCCTCCCAACCCTCTCTCTCTTCACTCTCTCTGTAAAATCAATAAATAAAATCTTTAAAAAAAACAACAAAAAAGAAAAACCTTGATCTTAATGATCTCTAACTTGTTTCTAGTTCTAACTTTCTCATGTTTCTTTATTTCTAAGTAATTTAACAAAAAAAATTGTTTTATTAGGCATGTTTAGGTACACATGAACTTAGGGAGATAAAGCCAGCTACCATGGAGAAGGTGAAAGTTCTTAGTTTTCAGAATGCACTGAGAATGACGGTGAAGATTACTAGAGGTGTTGTGTAGGGAGGCTTGTGCAGGAGACTTCAAACAGAGGTAGAGATGTTGACATTTGGAGAATAGAATACGGGCAGGCTATGGATTATGGATAAAGGCAGAGTGAGAGTTATGGCTGCAAAGCTAACTTGTGACACACTAGGAGCCGAAGAAACAGTTTCTACTCCATTCAGTGGGCACTCAGCATTACAACTACTGAAGGCTTTTCAGGAGCACTATTACAAGAGTTATGCATAGATGGCTTTGAACGTGAAGGTAGACTGAAGGGTAACAACTAGTTAGACTACTGAAATAGTCTAGGTTGGCGACAATGAGGACACAACCTAGAGACTGTGGAGGGAGACTGTAAGATTTTAAAATGTTGATTGTTATTCTCTAGATTTATTTGAGGGACTAGAGAAAAGTGACCTTGACAGAGCCATACAGGTTGTGCTAAGGTCACAATTACTGAAGTCACTCAGTGTAATAAAGGGTCAAAGGCGCATCATGGTCTGAAAGAGAAGTTCAAAGTTGGAGCTAGAAAAGAAACAACATGTCTAGAGCCAGCACATAAACCACTCAGAGAAAATCTTAAGTGTGGGCCAGAAGCCAGGGAGTCATAGAACAGACTGGGAAGCAGCAGTCAGGTTGAGCAGGGTTGAAACAAATGGTTCCAAATAAGGGCAGTGAGCAAGGCAAGAACACTGTGGCCTGACACAGCGACGCAAATGTAATTAGGATACTGAAAGGTACTCGTAAAACTGAAGAAGAGGGCGCATTTAATATTTTGTGTCTTTTTACCTGGATTTAAAATTTTAAATCCATAGCAATTTTTAAAAAGGAAGAAAAAAAAGAATTCTGGAAAATGTTGTTGCTTTTCTAAGTTGACATTGTCCATGTGGATTAGTGAGTGACAGGTCTACAGGTTTGGTGAGGAGCCAGGCAAGGCTGTGATGGGCAAAGTATGGCAAAATAGAAATAAATATTGAATAGAACTCTAAGTTTTAATACAGGGGAATGGAGGAGGGGTAGTCTCCCCTATCGATATAGAGAGGCCAAGAAGAGTCATTGATTTGGGCATAAAAATTTTGAGAGAAAATTGAGTTTTCATAGTTCTTTTTTTTTTTAAGGGATAGAAAGAGACAGACAGGGACAGATAGACATGAATGGAGAAACATGAGAAGCATCAACTCATAGCTGTGGCACCTTAATTGTTCATTGATTGCTTTCTCATATGTACCTTGATGGGGGGTGGGGGTTCCAGCTGAGCCAGTGATCCTGTTGCTCAAGCCAGTGACCTTGGCTTTCAAGCCAGCGGCCTTTAGGCTCAAGCCAGCAACCATGGGGTCATGTCTATGATCCCACACTCAAGCTGGTTACCCCAAGCTGGATGAGCCCATGCTCAAGCCAGTGACCTCAGGATTTCAAATGTGGGTCCTCAGCATCCCAGGCCAACGCTCTATCCATGATGCCACAACTAGTCAGGCTTTCATAGTTCTAGTTATTCCTCAATAAAGCATAACAAAAATTGGAAACTCAGGTCTGGATGTTTAAGAGTGAAATCCAAGCTAGAAATATACCTGGTAAGTTATTTGCAAAGTGGTGAAAATTAGTAATATATAAACTTGATATAATCACCAATGGAAAGTATAAAACAAGACAATAAAAGCCCAATAAACTAAACTTGGTAGCATTTACTTTTAGCATTAGACAGAGTAAATGAACCCTAAAAGGTGACCACAAGTTATTCATGGTGGTCAGAGATAACCTTGTGTGTCACAGAATTCAAAAGTGGACTGTCAATGAAAAGTTGTTTCCCAACCATGTAAAGAAAGAGTTGTTGCCCAATAGTGTAAACGTCTTCAGAGAAAAATAAATTATTTACTGGTAGCAAAAGGGTCACCAAGAGAAACATTTCAGTGGAAAAGTGTACCAAATGAAAGGGTACGGCCTGGGTCAGGGTGACCGGAAGTACACCCAGAGACGACCAGCCACGGATTGTTTGAGGGAAAGCAGAGAGAAGGGGCACATCAGGTCAGGTGGATTGCCAGGTACTGAAAAGACTTGTTTTGTTTTCTTTTTAATTTTTCATTGATTTGAGAGAGAGAGAGAAAAAAAGGGAGAGAGAGAGAGAGAGGAAAAAAGAAAGAGAGAGAGAGAGAGAGAAGTATCAACTCGTTCCACTTAGTTGTGCATTCATTGGTGCTTTTCCTATGTGCCCTGACCAGGGATCAAATCCATGACCTCCGTGCTGCCAGGATGATGTTCTATCCATGGAGCAAACTAGCCAGGGCCTAAAGCTTGTGGTTTTATCAGTTATTAGCTTGTTTACTAGCAGGAGGGATAGACTAATGGAAAGGTTTAAAATGTGATATTGTAACTAATTGAGGATAACTCTGGATCAGTCCTGGAAAAGTTTGGAAGAGCGTGCTCAAGAAGAGGAAAGTAAGATCTGGCAAATGAGATGTATTTTGAAAGCGCCTTCCAACTGCCTACCTTCAGTTCTATCCACACAAGTCCATTCTGCTACGTGCTTTAATGAATAAATGCGATGAGGAAGAGAAAGAGGAAGGTTCTCAGTGAGAGCCTTACAGATATTGCACTTAAAGAAAGCAATGCCATTTCCCAAGAGGAAGAGCACATTTTGATATTTTCTATGGAATTTAGAAAGCAAAATTAGCATAACTACTGTAGCAGACACCAGATCACCTTGCCTCGCGTACCCCTCTGGTAGACATTTCTCAGCCGTTGCTGGGATAAGCTGTGGACATTGTTTTCACCATGTTGGCCGTCACAGACCTGGGTGTTCCTATGTGCAGCATTGATTGAAAAGGAGAGAGCAACTCACCTTGGCCCTGGCAAGGCTGCATTCAGTGAGGCCCCAGCTCCCCAGTGGCTGCCTAGAGTGTCCAGGTAACACTACTTAGAAGTAGGATGGACAAACTCTAGCTAAGAAAGACAGAAGAAGGGGAAAGCCGGGAGATAAATTACTAGCCTTTCTTGCCCACTTCCCCCAGTGCCTATTCTGAGACACAATTTAATACAGAGATTAATTTTAACACAAAGATAAAATTTAATACAATTGAAAACTGAGAGGCAGTTTAGTCCAGCCTCTCTAGAAATGTCTCCCAATAATGTAGCCATTCATGTTTGCTCACCCTCTTTATCACCCCCCACTCTTGCATCCTGGGATTGCACCACTCAATAAAGTGTTAGCCTTACATTTGTGCCTCTGGTTCTATTTCTAGAAAACCTGGTCTAAACAAGGAATTCTTATACATGTTCAGATGTTAAATATTTTCGAAGATATTTAGAAGAACATTTATTAGAAGCACAAACAAAAAAACCACACTTAGAAGGAAAACATACATTTATTTGCATTGGGTTATGGTTAGATACTGGAAAGAGTAGTTATAAAGAACAGTAACTGGAGAAGAATGAGAAGTCAAGAAGAAAGGGAGAACAGTCAAGGAACAAAGAAATAGTAATTTTCTTTGTAGAACATCAACAGGAGGTAATCAGAAACACATGGCTATGGAGAGTACATTTGGAAATAGCAAAGTTTCCATTGAAGGAGCATGTACATACTAATGAGATTTTCTTCCATGGTGTCTGTTTATAATTAATGTGCTCCTATATCATGAAATATTAAAGTGCTAGATCCCCCCAAAATAACTCAATCTATTAAGTGACCTACTTCAGTGCAGACAAGTAAAATTATTTTCATCTTACATATTAAATTGAAGTAATTTTAAGACATGACAGATTACCAGCCAAAATTCAGACAACTAATGTCAGGAGAAAACCCAGAAGAAACAACAAAAGTACATTTGCTTAGCAAGGCCCCTTGGGAAGTTAAAATGGAAAAGAAGAAATAAACTTTGGCGAGAAAGAGGGAGAGTACTTCCTCACTATGGAAAGTTGGCATATACTATACCATGATCTCAATCTGCACTGAAAACAGTTGCAGACCTTGAACCAGATCCCAATTGTAAAGATGTAAAGGGCACAGTCACCCACCTTTAAATATTTGCTACTACAGAGCCCTCCAATGCTAGGCTGATACTGTATAAAAGATCTCATAGAAACAACTGAAACCAAAAGACTGGAACATACTGACTGCTCATTCATGAAAGTATAAAAACTATAATTCAAGAAATATTCTGTGAGTATACTTTGTTTTCTGAATTATTCCTGCAAACTCTACAACCTTCATTGAATCACTTTTTCAAATGTCTTAGGTGGATTCTTAAGAATTTTTTTGTTTGTTTGTTTTAGGTTTATAAATCCAGATGCAACTTCCACTTCCTGGAGGGGCAGTTAGTTTGAAGTTTAAATATATTGCTTTTTAAGCATTTTTCATGTTTTTTAGCATTTTTTTCAGTCTGACTATCTGACGTGAATCACGAATTTTCTCAGAGAATTGCACCTACACATACGCGCAGTATTTTCCATAAAATGCTTGAGCCCTTATACATTCAAATACTTTCTGGAGTCCATGAATCTCAGGTCAAAACCAGTTGTTTTAAGTAACTTTAAAAATCATTTAAAAATGAATGGATACAAGTAAAGGGAATCCCTAGTAACATGCCTACTGTGGTATGCCAATCAAAGTAAAAACAAAAGCCAAATTTCATAGATAGAACAATGTTTTTTCTCCAAAAGGCCTAAAAATTATATTTTAGGTCTTAAGGGAAATCTATGTTGCATCTCATCAATTATTTTTAAATAAACTTCATAAGAAGTTGTTTCTGACAATAATCTATATGTTTACCCTAACGACGTTTCTTTCTTCACTTAAGCGATCTGAGAGAATATTAATTTTCAAAACTGGATTATTATTCAGTTCTCTTTTGGATCATATACTACAAGAATAATTTATATCTGATTTACTAACATGATACGTTCTTTCTAGCTTCCTTTCTGTTTCCAACAACAAGGACAAAAAATGGCTCTAAACCAATGGCTGGCACAAGATAAGTTATAAATAGAGGTGCATGGCAAATGTTTGGAAATTCAGTGTTCATATCTACCAGATTTCTGAACTGTAAGTGTGAATATAGAATCATGTTTAGGATTAAAATATTTAAGACTGTCAACAATTTGGAAAAAAAATCATCATGTGTTTGTCATTTTTTGTTGAAGAAAGTTCTGGAATGAATGTTTTACACTAATATTCAATAAGTTTCAGATAGTTTACAAGTAGCAGAATATCCAAGGCTGAAAATAGAATTTTCTGTGACAGCCGAGAAATAACAGCTAACATATGCCTAAACTACAGACAAAAGCAGGAGTCACAGAGAGTCAAGGAGGGAGTAAGGAAGGCTGGAAGTTAATGAATAGAAAACTTTTTGTCCAAAATTCTCAGCAAAAACATTAGGTATTTAAAGACCTAAAACCACATTAACTATTTTTAAAGAAATTATATTTATTAGTATTAGAAACAAACAAGAAGTGACTTTCAAAGTCACAGTTTGTACCCATCATAAATTTGATACTCAAAAATAAAAATTGCAAGAGTTAAGTTAATGGTAGTATAAATGAACAAAAATACACATTCTTCAATTACTTTAAAGTATTTAATCATTGATTCACATTTGCAATTGAAGTTTCAGCTAGAAGTGTTCCTGGTTCACTTATAATCAGTTAACAGTTTTCAAATTTTCTTTGTTTTAATCTAATATTGTTTTGTATTTCCATAAGTACTTAGAGTTACAGTTTCACAAGTTATTATTAAAACTTTGAACTCATTTTTATTTAGAGCATTAGTTCTGCAGTAGGAACTGGGTAGATGTACCATGCCTGAACATCTTTGAGTGTCAGTCATCTTGTCCGGAAATAATGACACTCATACCTACCTTCACTATCTCACAGAGTTATGAGTCTGATGTGAAATCCATAAAAAGTTTTTACAACAAGATGGTACTGGTGCTGGCAGTGTTAGTGTGAGGTTGGTTGGCAGTGGGTGAAAGTCACATGGAGAACCAGGTCCGCAACAGTGGTAGATGTACTGTTAGTATTTAACAAGAAATTCTTCTACTCCAAACAATAACCATGATCACAGGATTTACCACAAATACAAGATAGTACTTTATAGATTACTAAATTATCTTACTATAATACCTGCTGTAGCACAGAAATCATTGGGTTTGCTATAATGAATTTTGTCCGCGTGTGTTTTCTGATTTCTCTTTTAGACTGGACTCTTTTAAATGTCATCATTTCACTAACAGGCATAAACAGAATGATACATTAAAATAGAAATTCTGAGTGTTTTTTATGTGTTCTGTGTTTTCTTTAACACTTGACAAATGATATTAGTAAAGTTAATTAGCATAGTTTAAGTATAGAATAATCTATATTTTCCCAGTTCTATAAGCAATAAAATGCAGTGTGTCCATTCTTTTTAAGAAACTTATTGTGTTTTTTTAAATGCTTCAGAAATAAACATTTACTCTAGAGATGTGTTCACCAATGAAAAATTGATTGAACCTATTACAAAATAAAGTTTCAGAGTTCTCTTTAGGTCTGGGCACTCATCCCAACTGCCCTGAGGGAAGAAACTATCCGGGTTTATCAAATTTTAGGAATCGTTAATGTATGTTTTTGGACTTTAAATCTTTAGGTCTCCTAGAAACCTCCTATTTTAGAAAGCATTCATATCACTCCCAACTCCTCCAAATTGTCTATTTCATTCAGCTGAAATGAAGGGAAATTGTAAAAGATAAAATAATGGCCAGAACTTTTTTGGAAATAAAATAAGAAGTGGAAGCTAACATGTGTTTCACTGCCATAAGGTCATTCACTCTCTGGGCTGTGTATGCCCTGGATCCCTGTCAGATCTCATGGGAGTTAATTTTAGTTTTATAGAAAGGACAGAGCAGGCAGAAAATGTCAAGGTTAAGCTTATTGCCGTCTTACCTTTCTGATTTCCTGAGCATTACCGGGGAGAAGGAAGCACTGTTTGGCCACGGAAAATCCTTTCTTGCATCTGCTTGCCTGGGTTTCAAGGGGTGTGTTTGGGGCAGTCCCCGGGACAGTGGCTGTGAGCTTCCTGGTCCCTCGGAGCGTCAGGGTCTGGTAGAAGAGACCGACTGCCACCACCAACCCCACAAAGAAGGGCCGGGGGCAAAACCGCCGACGACAAAGGAACCCTGGACGACAGACCATGACCAGTTCAGCTTCAATTGACCCCTGTTCACGTTGCCGGGAAAATCATAGCAGCTATTTTTTCTTTCTTTCTTTCTTTCTTTCTTTCTTTTCTTTTTTCTTTTCAGCATGAAAAAATAAATACAACTCTGTCTTCTTTTTCCACAACTGAAATCAGGATTGCTCCATCCCACTTAAGAACTTTCCGAAGAAGCATGCCAAAGAATTATAGGTCCCCAAAGTCTGCAGCGGTTACTGAGAGCCCTGCCATAGATGACAGTAAAAAAGTGGCTGGCCCGGGGTAAAAAAAAAAAAAAAAAAAAAGACATTAAAATAATAATAGTTGTCACTAATAACCTGAGCGTACCCCAGACTGCCAAACTGTTGCTTCCGGGAGCGCCTTATTTCCACAATATCCTTGAACTCCCGGTGAAGACTTCCCAGGAAAAGAGGAGGCAGCGCCTGGGAGAATCTGGAGCCTAAACAGCGATGGGTGGGAGCGCGCCAGTCGCCCCGCTGGGCGCGGGCCAGCTCGCCTTAGCAGTTCCTCCTTTTTCCTCCGGTTCGGAAGGCAGTCCCGCTCTCCGCCTTCCAAGTTTCCGAACCGCTCTCCTGCATTCGGATTTAAGTTGCCACGTTCCTGTAAGCTTTCCCGGCTTTTAACGTGAAAAGGGAACCAAGGGTTTGAATGGACATGGTTGCTGTTAGGGGGTTTGCTTGCATTGGTGGCATTCCATCTCAAGTTCAAAGTTCTGTGTACTTACTCTGTTTTCATCCTTCTAGTTAGAAAAAAAAAGTTTCCTAATGGATGGTTGATCAGAACCGCCCGGAAGGAAACACCCAGTCGTGTGACTGCAAAGCATCTCCCACACCCGGACACACACGCGCGCAGACAGGCAGCTCTGCACTCACGCGGGCCGCCCTCCCGGTGGGGAGCGGTCCCGCGGGCACCACAGCCGCACCCGCCGGCGGGGAGGGGTGTGGTAGGGACACGCCAACCCCGCGCGTCCGGGGCCGCTGGCGCCGCGCGCTCGGCTGGATCTGGCTCGGTGGACGTCCGCAGATGGGAAACAGCGTTTCTCGTCCCCCCCCTCCCCCGCCCCGGAAAAGTGGCTGCCTCCCAGAGCTGCAGAATTTTAAATAGTACACGTTTGATGTTCGATCCGTTATGCAATTTCTTTGTCCTAATATAATGTTGCAAAAACAAATAGTCCTTCGTTAATTGATGACAGAAGTCAAGGTTGAGTCTCAAGCAGACTCCGAGCGTGAAATTAGGAGTATCTTCACTTCGGGGAACTGTGCTCACTCTTATGGGTGACCACTAAACTACTGTCTGTTGTATGCACAGAATAACTGGGAATGAGCTGTTTTAGTACCTAACTCGTATCACAGTTATTATTTGTCTTTTCCCAGACTAATGCCTGAGTCTTTCAAAGACTAATTGCTGACATTGCTCTTGTTAATGTGTTGGGTGTAGCAGGTATTGGGTAACTTTTGCTCAGTAGAAAAGGGGTACATAGCAGGCTTGGTCCAGAATTAAACTCATTCTACTGCTGCTACACAGACCGCCCCGAGGACACCCCTAGTAAGGCAGTTCTGCAAACGCCATCTACATTTACTGAGTCAGTCGAGGAAACTTCAAGGAGAAAAGTAATCTATCTTGTGCATGATGTTCGCCCCTCCCAGCTCTCGTCTTGAAAATTCTGGATACCCAGCCAGGGGTCCCCAAACTTTTTACACAGGGGGCCATTTCACTGTCCCTCAGACCGTTGGAGGGCCGCCACATACAGTACTCCATACACTGACCACCAATGAAAGAGGTACCCCATCTGGCAGTGCGGCGGGGAGCGGATAAATGGCCTCAGGTGGCCGCAATTTGGCCCGCGGGCCGTAGTTTGGGGACCTCTGCCGGACCGCTTTTGGCTCATAGCAGACGTTCATCAAAGGCTCTGAATCTACATAAATTTTGTAACCTGTTTCTAACTCAAACTCATTCTTGTGGGCGGAGGCTTCCCTGTGAGGTCACGCTCTCAGAGTGATCCCACCCTTTATGCACTCTCTTGTCACTTAGATTTTGTGAGACGGAGCGCCCCCTAGGGGTACCCAGACTAGATGGGCATCTAGAGATAGGAAACTATTTTAACACCTTAGAAACTAAAGTTTTACAGAATAAATATTCACACCAAATCTAGATTTACCGAAAGTCCTTGCATATATTTCCTACAGTGTGTTTAATATTAATCTATAAAGTGATGGTCCTCATTCCCGTGACAAATGAAGGAGTAGAGAAATACGGAGTGGCACCTGCATTTAGGAAACCAAGAGTTTGTTGTGTTTTGTTGTTATTATTTGTTTGTTTGTTTGTTTGTTTTAAGAAATGGCTAAACAATAGTGTTTTTGGATGATATAGTTTTGGTGGAGGCAGATCTGAGACATCACAGAAAAGTTGAGAAAACCCAACTTGCTATTTTACCAATAGTCCAAAGGAGCGGGAGAAGACAGGTAAAGAGGTGTCTACAGAAGATAGAAAAGGGCTAGTTAGAGTGGGACAGTAGAAAGGAAAGGTGGTAAAAAAGTTACAGTAGGAATTAGCACCAAACAAACTCAGGGAGTTCATAAACAACATTTGATAATAGTTAATCCAACCTGGGTATGAATCATGTTGCTTTTTATCAATTGTTTTTAAAGCATGTGATTTATGAAATGAGGATACTAATGCCTTCTTTGAAGTGTTGTCAGCCTAACTAGATAAAATAAGGTATGGAAAGCACCCATGCAGTCTGTGTACATTTGTTGGAAGAATGCATGCTGAATGCATGGTTGATGTGTTTTGGATCCTGAGGTTGAGCTCAGTCTTGTGTGGGGTCAAACACAATATAATGGGGTTCTTGGGATGCAGCATCACCCAAAGCAAACAGGAGCACTTAGTGCCAGATCTCTTCCCTTTACTCTGTGAGATGGAGGTGGGTGGCAGATGCTAGCTTAGAAAAGTGAGAGTAAGGGTGGAATGGGAGAGGGTGGTGGGTGGAGAGACAGATGTAGGGATTTATGCCAGTGAGGTATTGGACACATGTGTTAGAGTATGAAGGCATCAGAATAGGAAAGAATGAAGACAGAGGAGATTAGTTCAGTTAGTTCAGTGTGGGGAGAGGGAGGAGAAACACACAGTGGTACTATGAACCTGTGGATTCTGACATTGTTTCAGAGTGCAGGTTTTTGTGCATTTAGTTTTATAAACTACCCCTTCCACTAAATCAGCTCAGTATTCAAGGGCAAGAATTTAAGCAGCATCAACCTGGGGCTACTGTGACAGACCTTTCCAACACAAAATATACTCTTCTATCACACATATGTTTCAATGTATCTTTTCATATGGAGTGGGGATAGAGGGAGAGGATGCATTTAGTAATCATTTGAAAGTCTTTTCAAATTTTATTTTATTGTCTAAATGAAAGCAATAAAAGTATTCATAAGACAAAAGATTCCAGTATGGGATCAGGAACTTGAGGAAGTAATTTACCTCTTGGAATATCAGCTTCCTCATAAAATATTTCCTCTTTGAGTATCAGCTTCAGTGGTCACTAGACTTCAAAGGACACCTGAGGCTTCAAAGTTATGCTTCTTAAGGATGCATTTTGATACAGATTTCCTCTGTTACAACCTGGCAGGAAGGTGAAATCTTTGGATTCTGGGCACTCTTGGTTTCCTGCAGGGAAAAGCCTTTCTCTTCAAGATGCTCTTGACTGTGGTGATATAAAATCCAGCTGTAGTTACTAAGGATAATGTTGTGAATTAATCATGGAGGAGCTGTCAACAACACCTGGGCACTCAGCTCCCAGTGCTTGTTCCCTGAGAGTTTGGCTGTGCATCTCATGCTGACCGTAGAATGTTCTCCATTAGCTCTGAACATGCGATGACGTTTTGAGGTAGTGAATCACATATTTGAATCTCTACTATGCCAAAACCTCATCCTAGGCACTTCTGTTCCTAGGGGAAAACAGAAGACATATGACAAATAACATTTAAATGACAAAAAATATAAACACACTGATAAATTGGCCAGTGTAGGATAACCTCTGTAACAGTCTCAAAATCTCAGTGGCTTAACACTGTAAAAGCACTCATTATTTTCCCATATTTGTCAGTTTCTGCTAAGCCATTTTTTATCCCGGTGACTTTTCTTTTTTCAAAGAGAGGAGAGAGAGAGAGAAAGAGGACAGGAGAGCAGGAAGAATCAACTTGTAGTAGTTGCTTCTCCTATGTGCCTGGACCAGGTAAGCCTGGGGCTTCGAACTCATGACTTCAGTATTCCAGGTTAGTGCTTTATCCACTGCGCCATTACAGGTCAGGCCCTGGTGACTTTCATACCTTATAATCTTAGCTACTCCCGGACATCCTCTGAATCCCACAGGCAGATGAGGAGAAGAACATGGAAGACTGTCTGGAAGATCTTTGGGGGGCAAGCTTCAAATTGTCATGTATTCTTTGGCCCGAATTCTATTGGCCAGAGCCCAGTCACATGGCCCCACCAGACTGGAAGTGAACTAGGAAATGAGGTTTAGCTACACGCCCAGGAGGAATAGGAACTGAAGCCAATACACATACAGCTGTTCCGGCCACTACTAAGGTGAAGATAAGAGGCATGGAGACTCAAAATAGGAAAAACACATCTTTCCGGAGGTGACAAAAAAAAGTGGTCATTTCTTAACTAGGTCCTGAATAGTCACAAAGATTTCAACTGCCTCAAAAGGACAAGTATAGATTTTATGTCTTAGTGGATGAACCCTAAGGATAAAGCTGGGGAGATGGGTCCAGGTCAAGGATGGCTATGCTTCTAAGTTAAAGAGTTTATTTAGCTCTTTTTTTTTTTTTAAATATATATTTTATTATTATTAATTCTAATGGGGTGACACCAATAAATCAGGGTACATATGTACAATGAAAACATCTCCAGGTTATCTTATCATTCAATTGTGTTGCATACCCATCACCAAAAGTCAAATTGTCCTCTGTCACCTTCAATCTGGTTTTCCCTGTGTCCCTCCCCTCCTCCCTATCCCACTATTCCCTCCCTCCCCCCATCCCATAACCAACACTCTCTTGTCCATGTCTCATACCCTCACTTTCATGTCCCACCTATGTATGTAATCGTGCTGTTCTCAGTTTTTCTTTTTTTCTGATTTACTTATTTCACTCCATATAATGTTATCAAGGTACATCCATTTTGTTATAAATGATCCGATGTCATCGTTTCTTATGGCTGAGTAGTATTCCATAGTATGTATGTACCATAGCTTTTTAATCCACTCGTCTTCTGACGGACACTTGGGCTGGTTCCAGATCTTCGCTATTGTGAACAATGCTGCCACGAACATGGGGGCGCATTTCTTCTTTTCGAACAGTGCTATGGTGTTCTTAGGGTATATTCCTAAAAGTGGGATAGCTGGGTCAAAAGGCAGTTCAATTTTTAATTTTCTGAGGAATCTCCAAACTGTTTTCCACAGTGGCTGCACCAGTCTGCATTCCCACCAGCAGTGCAGAAGGGTTCCCTTTTCTCCACATCCTCGCCAGCACTTATTCTGTGTTGTTTTGCTGATAAGTGCCATTCTGACTGGTGTGAGGTGATATCTCATTGTGGTTTTAATTTGCATTTCTCTAATGATTAGTGATGTTGAGCATTTTTTCATATGCCTATTGGCCATCTGTATGTCCTCTTTGGAGAAATTTCTATTCATTTCTTTTGTCCATTTTTTGATTGGGTTGTTTGTCTTCCTGGTGTTGCATTTTATAAGTTCTTTATAAATTTTAGTTATTAACCCCTTATCAGATGTGCTGTCGAATATGTTCTCCCATTGTGTGGTTTGTCTTTTTATTCTGTTCCTATTGTCTTTAGCTGTGCAAAAACTTTTTAGTTTGATATAGTCCCATTTGTTTATCTTGCCTTTTATTTCAGTTGCCTGAGGAGATAAATCGGCAAATATACCGCTGCTACAGATGTCGGAGAGCTTGCTGCCTATGTTTTCTTCCAAGATGCTTATGGTTTCACTGCTTACATTTAAGTCTTTTATCCATTTTGAGTTTGTTTTTGTGAATGGTGTAAGTTGATGGTCTAGTTTCATTTTTTTGCAGGTAGATGTCCAATTTTCCCAACACCATTTGTTAAAGAGGCTGTCTTTACTCCATTGTATGTTCTTTCCTCCTTTGTCAAATATCAGTTGTCCATAAAGCTGTGGGTTTATTTCTGGGTTCTCTGTTCTGTTCCATTGATCTATGTGCCTGTTCTTATGCCAGTACCAGGTTGTCTTGAGTATAATGGCCTTATAGTAAACCTTGATATCAGGAAGTGTGATACCTCCTGCTTTATTTTTTCTTTTTAAGATTGCTGAGGCTATTCGTGTTCTTTTTTGGTTCCATATAAATTTTTGGAATATGTGTTCTATATCTTTGAAGTATGTCATTGGTATTTTAATTGGTATTGCATTGAATTTATAAATTGCTTTAGGTAATATAGACATTTTAATGATGTTTATTCTTCCTAGCCATGAACACGGTATATGCTTCCACCTGTTTGTATCTTCCTTGATTTCTTTTATCAATGTTCTATAATTTTCTGAGTACAAGTCCTTAACCTCCTTGGTTAAATTTACTCCTAGGTACTTTATTTTTTTGGCTGCAATAGTGAAGGGGATTGTTTCCTTAATTTCTTTTGCTGATATTTCATTGTTGGTGTATAGAAATGCCTCTGATTTCTGAGTATTAATTTTATATCCTGCCACCTTGCTGAAATCATTTATAAGGTCCAGTAGTTTTTTGACTGAGACTTTAGGGTTTTCAATATACAATATCATATCATCTGCAAATAATGACAGTTTTACTTCTTCTTTTCCAATTTGTATGTCTTTTATTTCTTCTTCTCGTCTGATTGCTGTAGCTAGGACTTCCAGAACTATGTTGAATAAGATTGGTGAAAGTGGGCAACCCAGCCTGGTTCCTGATCTTAAGGGGATTGCTTTTAATCTTTGTCCATTTAGTATGATGTTTGCTGTCGGTTTATCGTAGATGGCCTTTATCATGTTAAGGAATGATCCCTGTATTCCCACTTTACTGAGAGTTTTGAGCATGAATGGGTGCTGGATTTTATCAAATGCCTTTTCTGCATCTATTGAAATTATCATGTGATTTTTGTCCTTCCTTTTGTTTATGTGGTGAATCACATTGATTGATTTGCGAATATTGAACCAGCCTTGCCTCTCCAGAATAAATCCCACTTGATCGTGGTGTATGATTTTTTTTCATATATTGCTGGATTCGGTTGGCTAATATTTTGTTGAGAATTTTAGCGTCTAAATTCATCAGGTATATAGGCCTATAATTTTCTTTCTTTGTGTTGTCTTTGCCCGGTTTTGGGATCAGAATTATGCTCGCCTCATAAAAGGAGTTTGGAAGTCTTCCTTCCTCTTGAGTTTTTTGAAATAGCTTGAGGAGAATAGGAGTTAGTTCTTCTTTGAATTTTTGATAGAATTCACTTGTGAAGCCATCAGGCCCAGGACTTTTCTTTTTTGGGAGTTTTTTGATAACTGTTTCGATCTCATTTGCTGTAATTGGTCTGTTTAGGTGTTCTGATTCTTCCAGATTGATTTTTGGAAGGTTATATGATTCAAGATATTTGTCCATTTCACCAAGATTGTCTAATTTTTTGGCATATAGTTCTTCATAGTATTTTCTTACAATGCTTTGTATTTCTGTTGTGTCAGTTGTTATTTCTCCACTGTCCTTTCTAATTTTATTTATTTGAGTCCTCTCTCTTTTTTTCTTGGTGAGTCTAGTTAAAGGTTCATCAATCTTGTTTACCTTTTCAAAGAACCAGCTTCTTGTTTCATTGATCCTCTGTATTGTTTCCTTAGCCTCTATGTCATTTATTTCTGCTCTGACCTTTATTATTTCCTTCCTTCTACTTGTCTTGGGTTTTATTTGTTGTTGTTTTTCTAGTTCTTTTAGATGCAGGGTTAGGTTGCTTATTTGAGCTTTTTCTAGCTTCTTATGATATGCCTGTAGTGCAATAAACTTCCCTCTCAGAACTGCTTTTGCTGTGTCCCATAAATTTTGAGTTGATGTATGCTCATTATCATTTGTTTCTAGAAACTTTTTTATTTCTTCTTTGATCTCATTGTTAATCCATTCATTATTTAATAACATGCTATTTAGTTTCCAAGTGTTTGAGTATTTTTCATTTTTTCTTTTGTGGTTAATTTCTAGTTTCATGGCATTGTGATCAGAGAAAATGCTTGATATGATTTCAATCTTCTTAAATTTATTGAGACCATTTTTGTGTCCTAACATGTGGTCTATCCTAGAAAACGTACCATGAGCGCTTGAGAAGAATGTATATTCTACTGCTTTAGGGTGAAAAGTTCTGAAGATATCTATTAAATCAAGTTGATCTAGTGTCTCCTTTAAGTCTGCTGTTTCTTTATTAATTTTCTTTCTTGAGGATCTATCCAGTGTTGTTAGAGGGGTATTGAAATCCCCTACTATGATAGTATTACTGTTAATCTCACCCTTTATATCCATCAAAGTCTGCTTTATGTATGTCGGGGCTCCTATATTTGGTGCATAGATATTTACAATAGTTATATCTTCCTGTTGAATTGTTCCCTTTATCATTATGTAGTGTCCTCCTTTATCTCTTACTACAGCCTTTGTTTTAAAGTCCATTTTGTCTGATATAAGTATTGCTACCCCTGCTTTTTTTTCATTTCCATTTGCATGAAATATTTTTTTCCATCCTTTTACCTTCAGTCTATGAGCATCTTTTGTTTTAAGGTGTGTCTCTTGTAGACAGCATATGTATGGGTCCTGTTTCTTTATCCATGCAGCTACCCTTTGTCTTTTGATTGGATCATTTAATCCATTTACATTTAAGGTTATTATTGATATGTAGTTGTTTATTGCCATTTTATTCTTTAAAGCTGTATTCTTCTTTTGCTCTATTCATTCCTCCCTTTAAACTGTTCACAAGAGGCCCCTTAGTATCTCTTGCAGAATTGGTTTGGTTTTTATGAATTCCTTCAGGCTTTCTTTTTCTGGGAAGCTCTTTATTTCTCCTTCAATTTTAAACGTTAGCCTTGCTGGATAAAGTAGTCTTGGTTGTAGGTTCTTGTTCTGCATTACTTTGATTATATCTTGCCATTCCCTTCTGGCCTCAAGTGTTTCTGTTGAGAAGTCCGATGTCATCCTTATGGGGGCTCCTTTGTAGGTGATAGCCTTTTTTTCTCTAGCAGCTTTTAAAATTTTTTCTTTATCCATTAGCTTTGGTATTTTAACTATGATGTGTCTTGGTGTAGATCTTTTTGGGTTTCTTTTTAATGGAGTTCTGTGTGCTTCTTGAATGTGTGGAGTGTTTCCCAGCCTTAATTTAGGAAAGTTTTCTGCTATGATTTGATTGAACAAAGTTTCCATTTCCTGTTCTCTCTCCTCTTCTTCAGGCACCCCTATGATGCGAATGTTGTTTCTCTTCATGTTGTCACAAAGCTCCCTTAGAGTTTCCTCACATTTTTTAAGTCTCTTTTCCTTTTTCTTCTCTGCTTCTGTGCCTTTGTTTATTGTGTCCTCTAACTCGCTTATTCGATCCTCAGCGTCGTCCATCCTGCTTTTAATTCCTTCCATTGTGGTCTTCAGTTCTGATACTGTATTTGTCATTTCTGTCTGATTCTTTTTTATTATTTCAATTTCATTTTTTATACTTGTTATCTCTTTGTTTAGGTGTTCATAATGACTATCCATTGTTGCTCTAATTTCTTTGAGCATCCTAACTATCATTATTCTAAATTCTGCTTCTGGTAATTTGGTTATATCTGGTTCATTCAGGTCCTTCTCTGGGGATTTCTCTTGATTCATTTGGTTTGCATTCCTCTGCCTGCCCATTTTTTCTGTGTATAAGCAAGTTGTGGCCACTGGAGTCCAGTAGGTGTTGCCTTTGTGTTCTCTAGGTGTGGTCTATCTGCAGGCCCCCCACCCCCTCTGCCGGTGTCTAGGGTGGTTGGGTATGAGCGTTGCCAGCGCCAGCCCACTGTGGCTTTTGCTGTGATTTCTGCCTCTCCTCTGTGGGAGGGGCTGTCACTGAAGCCACAATATTAGCACCAAGGGTAGAGTTGAGCACCTTTCCTCAGCTGCGGACCCAGCCTATTTCCGGACTTCCGCCCAGAACCAGCAGTCGGAGCCTGCTCGCTACAGTTCCGCGGGTTAGGCGGGGCTTTTGACGTGCTCTCAGCTGTAAGCCTTTGCCCGTCCGGAGCTTTAGCCCCACCCTCGAGGCCAGGGCCCTTTGCGCAGATTCGGAAACCAAGGTTTATTGGGGTGGGCGTGTTTGCTGGCTTCCGCTTAGCTGCGTACTTCCGCTCATCCCCGACTCTACCCCGCCCCCGCGTTCGGAGCCCGCTCGTGCACGTATGAATGCTATCCGCGTTTTCTCCGGCCCGATGGGGATAATAGCGTGGGCTCAGCTGCGAGCCTCCACCCGTCTCGGGGGCCACCCCGTTCCCGCGCTCGGAGCCCGCTCGCGCACGTATACTGGCCAACCGCGGTTTCTCGGGGGGTGGGGGGGTGGGGGGGGGACTGGTAGCGTCAGCCCAGCCGCGAGCCCCTGCCCGTCCCTGGTCCCAGCCCGGTCCCCGCGGTCAGGGCCGGCCTGCGCAAGGCCTGCCTGTTCCTGGCCCCCCGCCTTGTCCCCACAAGTGGGATCAAAGGCGGGCCAGCAGCCTCCGGACCGCTCTCGCGCCTCCCCTCCGACCCTCTGGGCTAGACCGATCTCCCACCGGCTTGGCCTCTGCCCACGCCGACAGAACCGCCTTTCAGCGTCCTGCTGCCCCAAAACCTTAAGCAGCCCTCAGCAGAGTAGGAAGGGACCTAATACTCCACACTGTAGGCCTGGGAGCTCCCTCACTTGTTTCACAGCTCAAAACTGTCCAAACGCCTCTTCTAGGCTCTGGGACTGCAAGCTGGGGCTTGGTTCCTGGGACCCAGGTCCCTCCCTCTCCGCCAAACTTTCCTCCCGCCACACGGGTCTCTCCGGGCTGCCATTTGCTCCGGGGAGCTGGGCAGCCCTCTTCGCGTTTTCGCTATTCCTACCAGTCTCAATGTGGCTTCTTCTGTGTTCCTTGGTTGAAGAGTCCTCTTAGTTTTGTTCAAAGTTGGTTTATCCAGGTGATGGTTCTTAAAATTGAGTTGTAATCCACTTTGGTTCTGGGAGTTGGAAGTTGGTACGTCCGCCTACTCCGTCGCCATCTTGCTCCTCCTATTTAGCTCTTATCTGCAGACAATAGGAATCCAAAAATGTTTCTTCCCCAGAATATTTACTAATGAAGATATCACGACAGCTGTCAAGGTATAAGATGACCTTTATTTACAATTACCTGAAAATACTGTTATATTACCATTAGCTTTAATACAAGATCTCTTTTATTTTTAGGTAGAATAAGGCCAACAACATGAGTCTAGTTCAGGTGGTTACTCTCAGTGGTACAAAACACCACACAATTTAATAGGAAAATAAATATCTGCGTGCACTGTCAGACTCTTGTCATAGAGCCCCCTCATTCCCCTCCGGAGGAAAATGGTATACTCAGTTATGATTACACACTAACCCATAAAGTTCTGTAAGATGTAGCGTTAATTTATATTAGGTTTAGGATCATGCATCCCTTTACCTATATTTAGAACTTTCCATCTGCCCTTCATTATAATAACCCCACAAGTTCAGTCTATAGTGAAGCCCACGTCTGGTTCTTTAAATACTAGAGGAGACTGAACAGAAATCCTAACACAGTTGACATGTAAACTTGCTAAATTTCCTTCCCACTCAGTTACGTTGCTTCTCTCCAAATCAATTCATTTAATGTAGAGTCTCTTTTTTGTATAAATATATGGGTTTTGAGGTAAGACAACTGAACCTTTAAGGGAGCTATGAATTCGGAAAATAATATATAATAAAGTTTTGCTTTTCCTTTCCAGGGGTTCTAAAACCACTGACGTCCAACTGGTGGCAGCAGGTTTTGGCAGCGGTCTGGGGATCACGTTAAAGGGTAAAAGGGATGGTGGGTGGGACTTTCCTCGGGCACATCAATCAGATGCTGCCATGAAAATCTTCATTTTCCTCCTGTTCTTGTTTGGTGTTGATTTATTTAAACAGACACATCCTAAAGTTTCTTTCAGAACAGTTCAGACAGACCAAATGCTTCAAACTAAATGCCTTCCATTTTAAATTGTCCACCAGACCAGGGTTTCTGAGCATACAATCTACCTGCAGATCGTGTATGATAACATGTGGCACTGTCGTTTTAAGTGGGACATCAAGTAAGTCCTCGCTTAATGTCATCAGCGGGTCTGGGAAACTGCAATTTTAAGCAAAATGTCGATGAAGCCAATTTTAAAACAGGCTACTTGATATGAGCAACAGTTAAGTTCCTACAGTATATTTCTGGCTACAGAAACATCACCAAATATCTGAATAAAGGCCCAAAACACTGAAAATACTAAGCATTGAAATAAATATTAACTATACATATATTTAAGAAAAACTGATAGAAACAAGTAAGACAATGGTTTTCCAACTGTGGAGTCCAGAGCCACAGGGCACAAGGCAGGAGCCCACCCTGGGCAGGACCCCCTTCCTTAGCAGGTCCACTGCCACCCAGCCACACTCACTCAGACTGGGACCCTGTAGACACGGCAGCTCAGCTCCAGAGCACATCTGGTGGGGGGTGTGGGAGGAAATGAGTCCCTGGGAAAACCCTCCCAGGCATGGGGAGATCATGCAAACTCCACACAGTGGTAGACCAAGAATCGATTTTATTTTTCTCATCAATGTCATAACCAAGTGACGCTGAAGGACATGACTGTTCAAGGACGTCCTGTGCATGCTCCAGCTCTCCACAGCTCCCAACTGGTCACATTGCTTGTTATTCACCGCTTTTTCTGTTTGTATTTTGAATTTGTTTGCATTGGTACCAGAATTACTTTTATTGTATTTTCTCATGCATTTCAGTTACTAGCATGCTTACATCTCTTCACAGTATAGACTGCTTAAGGACAGAAACTACTTGACTCATTGCCATGCCCGTGGGGCATCTAGCAATGGCTTCCTGTGAGTGATTTAACAATTCATATTTGTTGAGCTCTACACATCATAAACTCAAAGACTTTCCATATTATTTCCACTTTTCCCACAAAAAGTATTTCACAATTAACCCAGTGGTTAATTTTATTTCCCAGGACGCACTTGGCAATGTCAACAGAAATTTTTGGTTGTCATGATTTGAGGGTGGTGGGTGCCACTGAATCTAGCGCGCAGGTGTGAGGGAAGCACCTTCACAACAGAGAATCATCCGGCACAAAGTGTCAACAGTGCTGAGGCTGGGAATTGTTGTTGTACAGCTTTTTAATGTGGCTAAGATTGTCTGTTACTTAAACTTGAATAGTGAGTACTTGAGCAATTTGTGGCAGTGACATTAGGATTTTAATCCCTCCTGAATGTGTGTGAATATTGCCTCCAAAAACAAATGTAACTTTGTGCAGATAATCTCCTTTTTCTCAAATTTGCTTTTAAGATTTGCATCCTCTGGCCCTGGCCGGTTGGCTCAGTGGTAGAGCATTGGCCCAGCATGTGGAAGTCCCAGGTTCAATTCCCGGTCAGGGCACACAGCAGAACCACCCATCTGCTTCTCCATCCTTCCCCTCTCCTTCCTCTCTATCTCTTTCTTCCCTTCCCATAGCCAAGGCTCCACTGGAGCATAGTTGGCCCAAGATCTGAGGATGGCTCCATGGCCTCTGCCTCAGGTGCTAGAATGGCTCCAGCTGCAACGGAGCAAGGCCCCAGATGGGCAGAGCATCGCCCTCTGGTGAGCATGCCGGGTGGATCCTGGTCGGATGTATGCAGGAGTTCTGTCTGACTGCCTCCCTGCTACTAACTTCGGAAAAATATCAAAGGAAAAAAAAAAGATTTGCATCCTCTAAAAGACTATATATACATATATTTAAATATACAACACAACATATATACAATGGAATACTACTCAGCCATAAGAAATGATGACATAGTATCATTTATGACAACATGGATGGACCTTGATAACGTTATACTGAGTGAAATAAGTAAATCAGAAAAAACTAAGAACTGTATGATTCCATACATAGGTGGGATACAAAATTGAGACTCATGGACATGGATAAGAGTGCAGTGGTTACCAGGGGGAGGGGAAGGAAGAAGAGGGAGGGGATGAAAAGAAGGGGAGGGGCTTAAAGAGAAACAAAATATAGGGTGGCAGAAGATGATTTGACTTTGGGTGATGGGCATACAGCATAATCGACTGTCCAAATGATGTGGAGATGTTTTCTCTAAATCTATGTACTCTGGTTGACTAATGTCACCCTGTAAAATTTGTCTAAATAAAAAAAAAAATATATATATATATATATATCACATACCTATATATAGCACATACATTCTAAAAGAAAAATAGATCGATTAGTTGATAAAGGCAAACAGAAAAACTACTTCAAGCAGTGAGCACATAGGTGGAATGGCAAATATTTAATCTAATGAATTCTTTGCTTCATTTCCTTTAGGACATTTATACTTTGGCATAAAGCCAGATTCCTAAGTCTTTATCAATCAGTATATAAAACACAAACAAATTTATCTTTCTTTTGTCAGATCATAGTATCACATTATGTTCTCTTACTCAATTAGCTATCACATTCGTCTCCTCGGCAGACCCCCAATATTCCTTGGAATGATAATACATTTTAAAACTGTCTTGCGAAAGCTGCACAATTTGGCTTATTTCCTTCCTTTTAAAATGTAATCACAATTCAGTCATCCACTTTTATTTTCAGAAAAGCCACTTTGAAATTTTTACAGCATCAAATTTGCTTCCTAAAAATTAACGTTCTGTTATGGGAGATGGGAGATAGGTAGGTTTTGTCCTGTCACTTTAATGAAGGCTGGCATTCATTTAGCTAATCTGAGTGATAAGAAAGAAACATTCTTCGACAGTTTGGTTCTTTGGTCATGTGTATATCACATAAAATCAAAAGATTACATCTATATCTAAACCATATGATCTCTGATATATGTTTCATTTTTTCTTGTTTTCAACAAGATAACCAGATTCTTCTTTAAACATTTAAAAGCTTTTATTTTTTATTTTACTTAATTTTTACAGGGACAGAGAGAGGATCAGAGAGAGGAATAGATAGGGACAGACAGACAGGAAAGGAGAGAGGTGAGAAGCATCAATCATCAGTTTTTCGTTGCGACACCTTAGTTGTTCATTGATTGCTTTCTCACATGTGCCTTGACCGCGGGCCTTCAGCAGACCGAGTAACCCCTTGCTGGAGCCAGCGACCTTGGGTGCAAGCTGGCGAGCTTTTGCTCAAGCCAGATGGGCCCCATGCTCAAGCCGGCGAGCTCGGGGTCTCGAACCTGGGTCTTCCGCATCCCAGTCAGACGCTCTATCCACTGTGCCACCGCCTGGTCAGGCTCTTCTTTAAACATTTAAAAATGACAATTGGTAAAGTGCAAACATCTTTTGGTACACTTGAGAAACCCCTTCTAGAAAACAGTCATTTTTCATATTAAAGATAAATACATAAATGCTTCAAAAATCAAACATACATTTTGATAAATTCTGATGAAACACAGCAGGGAGCCATACTAAAACTTTCTGCTAACTAGTTATATTAGTAAAATCATTGGAATGAACCAACTCATGTTTATGTTCAGTTACTTAGAAATATTTCTTCCTGACTCCTCGTATTGCATTGACCTAGAAAGCTTTTTGAAATAACTTGGCACCTATTACAATTGTTCATATTTTAAACATGGAGGGCCTCTCTACTGGGGTAGATTTAACAATGAAAAAAGAATTAAAATATGACTATTGCATTTCCCCATAACTGATGTTAAACTTGTGAATGTTTTAAGTTAGGCCATTACTAGAGACTAGCAATGATACACTTTGCTGAGGAAAACTATTCTTATTCTTTTACATAGGCAATTAGAAAGGGGGAATGAGAATAAGTAACATGCATGCAAGTATGAGCATTTCCCATCCTCACTTCCCACACTGGTTTCAGAACTGTTATAAGCAACAGAAAAATGAACGGTTATGTCTTTTCTGCCATCAGTAAAGAAACTAAAAAGTGGCTCTGAATTAACTAAAAACTGAATCATATGTCTCTGCAGAATTTATTAAAAAATTAAATTTTTTCAAGTAAACAGTCTCTAGTAATTTGCTAAGATATTGACTTACAAGGTATATATGGCTTATTACTTTTAAATGTAAATGCCTAGAGGTGGTATACCTCTTTCTTTTGTCAAACTTCGATGAAAATGACATAAATATCCTGAAACCAATTCATCACATTAAACTTTAATTTCCTTCTCTCTGGCAGAGTCAAATCATGAATATTAATATCCTGGGTCAGAAATTACAATCTGCTTGGGTAATTTAGATTTTATCATCTAAATAAGGAAATCTAAAAATCTTGACTAGCAATTCTAATTTGTAGAGTTTCAAAAACTGGGAGAAAAGATTCAGCTTAAATTTGAAATTTAAAAAAAAATTTTGTCCAGTGTGTGGATGTTCCAGGTTCGATTCCCAGTGAGGGCACACAGGAGAAGCAACCATCTACTTCTCCACCCCTGCTTCCCCTTCTCTCTCTCTTCCTCTCCCACAGCCATGGCTTGACTGGGTCAAGCACATTGGTCAGACACTGAGGATGGCTGCATGAAGCCACCACCTCAGGCACTAAAAATAGCTTGTTTGTGAGCATGGCTCCAGATGGGTAGAGCATTGGCCCCAGACAGGGGAGGAGGCAGGGGGGGATGGATCCCCGTCAAGGTTCATGTGGGAGTCAGTCTACTTATCTCCCTTCCTTTCACTCGGAAAAGAAGAAAAAAATTTTAAAAGTGCTATGATTTGATTTAACTGTTAAAATAATAAGTGTATTTAACCAACAATAAGTCAATGTCACCCCTATCCCAATTAACAAACAATTCCATGGTGCAGCATAAAATGTTCTTCATGAATGGACTGCTGCTCAGCCTCTGGCTTCGTTCTCTAACATCTCTCTCTTACTCATTCTTGACTACTTTGAAGTCCCCAGAATATATGTGGCTCTTGGACCCATGTCTTCTGCCTTGAAAACCTTCCCTGCTTAACTTTAGGAATCAGTTCAAATGAAATCTCCTATGTCAAGTCTTTCAGTGTTTCTAGAGTGCTTTGTATACCCTACATAAGATGTATCAAAATACGGCAACTGTTTGTTAACATGTATCCTTCCAATTACACATAGAAACACACATAAACACACACACACACACCCCTTCATTTCTATATTCTCAACATTTAGGTACATGTTTATAAAATTATAAACATTTTTGAGGGTACGTTTTTCCATAAAGGCCATTTGTTGATTTTTTAAACATGTGAGAGATTAATGTCTATATTCTATAATGTCTATAACATTCAAGGAGTATCTTACACCTTACACCTCTAATATTGACATAACTAATCAATTAGCTTAAGAAGATCATTTACGAGGTCTAAGGACAAATGGCATTAATGTTGCACAAGCCTAAGATTGTTAAAAACCAAAAATACATGAAATTTACTTTGAAGGAGAAAAGAGCAAAGAAAAAATTATCTGCCCTAGAAAGGAATGATTATATGTTTATGAAATACTCAGCTTTATTTAGGTATTTAATTAAGCCATTTATTGCTTCAAGTGTGTCTCCATGAACATTGTAATATAAACTCAACAAGATTAAGGCCTCTATTTTCACCACCTATAAATTTTGAACCCACATTTGTATCTTTTTGTGACACCAATTGTTACACGAGTTTTGTACAGCAAAGATTTTGAATGTGTATATTATAATACCAAAAATGCTCATTATACTGCCTGGTGAAAATGTCAGAAAGAATATGAATAGTTGGCCATATATTTGATGAGGTAGTTCCGTGTCTGGCTATATGAGATATTAACAGTTTCCACCCATTATTAAATAATTGCACAAAGTTTCGGTTTACTTCTTTATACACACCTCATAAAATATGCACTGTTTGCATTTAAGATTTATCAAATGTTTTCTGAGTGATGCAGTGAGCGGTGGGACCTACAGTGACAAAGGCTGCCGCCGCTGGAAACAGGGACGTCCCTGACTCTGACAAGGGACTTTTGCTTAAAATAAGACTGTGCATAGGCTTTTCCTTTGACCAATTCCTATGATATAAATAAGTTTGGAAAAATCACTATATGTAATTAGAACATTAAACAATATCACTAAGCATCTCCAGGCAACATGCTGATAAACTAACTGGATACTTTATATATTATTTCTTAAAGGTTTATAAAATCTCCATGAAAATACCGAGTACCACTAAATCATGGTACAGTGAAACCATGAGTACCTGAATGACCCAGCTTAGCTTCATGGGCTGTTCAGTTATAAAATCAGACCGTGGCAGCTCAGGATCCTGGCAAAGCTGGAAGCAGCCTCTGAAATCTCCTCTCCAACCACCTCCTTGGGTCGCCCTGCACAGACTTCACAGTTTTCTGAGTAAGTTCTAAGAGGCTCATAATGGTTTTCATTAAAGCAAACATCTGATGGATTCAGTAAGTTTTCATATAAAAAAAAATATGACATAAGTATTTAAAAAGCTTCAAGGATTTTTCTACCGAGCAGATTCGATAGAATGCAAAATTTATACTTTAGACAGCATCTACAGAATATAACCTCAGAAGTGCCTCAGGAACTTCCTACAGTGGGCATCACCCTGGCTTAGTAAGGCCCAGAGTGATTCAAAATCTGAATTAACTGTCATACTAGTGTGTAGTAAAATAAAAATGAATTTTAAGCTCCAATCCAAGGGGTCACTTTACTCAAACTGGCCACACTGCCTCAAATCAAAACATCTATAACCATTATTTTTACTGTATGTGCTGTTGTTAGACTTCTTTATGTCCCTCCAACTGAAGGAAGAGCCAGAGCGATGCTCTAGAAAAATACATTTCAAATTTACATTAGAAATGTCTTCCCCTTCATTTAACATCACAAACTCCAAGCATTAGTAAAGAAAACACAACTTTCTGTGTCGTGGGCCTCTGTCCTTCTTAAAGTATGAAAATTGGAATTAAGAAATTTCCATTATTAAGTGTGTCAAGTATAAATACAAGGAATTTTTTTAAAACTTTATTTTAACACCTAATACAATTCCAATTTTAAGGATTACTCGCACAAAAAAATAAACACATTTGGTATAAAAATGTATCACTTTAATACCCTTTCCCCTCCGGCCCCTCCCACCCCCATCGTGAACGGCACTCGGTCTGGATGCAGAAACATATAGAGGCTAATGGCACAAATCAGTGTTCCCTATGGGTGCTTCTGTTTATGTACCCAGGCACTCGAAAGGACACCAGCTCACTTGATCACATGAACCATTTCCTTCAGCCTGCTGAATGTAGTTCCACAAAGAAACAACGCTTATTATAAAGGCATTTAAAAAACCATTATCTTCAATCCTTTTTAGAAGCACTAACTGTTTTTTGCAACCATTTATATACAGTGTTACATAACAGCTCTGGAGTACAGTACATGCAGCAGAACATACCTGTTGAATATAAAATTCTTTCCTTAAAATCTTCATCGTTGGAATTCTCGGAAGTCTAAATGATAGAATATCCATTGCTTTGAGAAAATGGCTGAGGAATACAAAGGTCTGCATATGTTGGCCACTCAATCCAAGGCTAACTGGAATAATATTCATAGCACACCAGGAGTGCATAAATAATTTACTTACATTATTAAAATACAACCCATAAAATTCAAGTTCAAGATCTTACAGGATTGTCTATGTAAATCCTTTAAGTGGTTGCCTGGAAATGCATCGTTTTTTCTTCCTCTTTTCTTCTGTTTCAGAGTCCGATATAAAATGTTTAGTTGGCGTTCTTCCTTCTGCAAGGCCAGGGCTACCTTTATTTGTGCCGACTGCCCCTCCGCTTCATGGCGGCTGTGCACTGTGGACAGTACCACTTCCCCTTCGGGGCTTCCGTCAGCCCCACACAGCCGTAATGGAACCATTCAATCGGGCACTGGAAGCAGAAGGGCAAAGAAATTACTTCTAGTGCCTCTACAGATTGCAGGGCCAGAGGAGATGAAGGGATTATTAGCCCAAATCAAACAAAGGGGTCCTAGGGTTAAGACACAGTTTCCTTCCTATGACAGTGACAACCCGAGTTTTGGTGTAAATCGAAACACACCCTAGGTTAAGTCACTTACCTAGCCTAACACAGTTGTAAAATCAATCTAGAACATAGAAACACAACACAACTAAGCCAGAGAAGAAGGAAGACACAAATATACTGAACTGTACACTCTACTGCATATTCTTCCGCCATGCGCAACCAAATTACAATAGTTCGCCCACGTAGTAACTACGACTCTGGCGGTATAAGCCAAAACACTCATGTCTCATTTTTTAAAAGTTTTATGGGAGTGAGCATTGTAATATTGAAGCATCCTATGTCGACACTGTCCTAACCCGAGGCCCCCCTATGTTGACACTGTCCTAACCCGAGGCCCCCCTATGTTGACACTGTCCTAACCCGAGGCCCCCTGTATATGTAACATACATATAAAGACAACAGGGTAGTAGCAGCCAGAGGGAAAGGAAAGTGAGGAAGGGTGCGGGGAGAAGAGGGAGGAATGGGGTTAGAAAGAGACTCTGCATGGGACATGGGGGGGGCACGATGTGCTGTGTAGGGGGGTTCTATTTAGTGAAACACTTGAAACCATGTCAACACAATACATTAAAAACAAAAATTAAGATAATAAGTAAGATATTTTAAAAATTAAGTATGCCCATAGCCTGAATTTTAGTTAGATAATGGAAATAGTGTCAAGCTCTAGAAGCTGATTTACAAGTCAGATGATCCAACTGATAAGCTTCAGAGAAGAGGAAATGAAAGCACAGAAAAATCATGCATCTTTGCTAACTCTGATCTACTCCCATAACTCAAAATAATGAACTAAAATTCATTAGTTTTAGTTATCTTGCAAAGTGAGCTGGCACCAACTTTCAAAGACAAGAAGAAGTGGGATAGGTCTCTTGTATAGAAAGAAACTGTATTTTAAAAATTTTATTCAGTATTCAGCCTTACTTGCTCCCACATAGAGTGGAATAAGCGACTTGCAATTACAGACATAAAGGAGTGCCCTGTCTCTGCTTTCTGGATGTACCCATGCCTAGACCTGTAGAAAATCAGGCTAGTCTGCACCCTGTGAGGCACCCCTACACTTCCACAGAAAAGCCTAGCGTTCAGAAGAGTGTAGCGTGAATGAGAGATCAGAGGGTGACCGGATTCACAGAGCTCTCATTCGTCATTCCCACTAACTAACTGCCCAGGAGACACTTTCCAATGGTGTCCTGAAATGTCCCGGCAGCACTGCTCTGCAGCGCCCACAAGCGGCCACAGTGATGCTGAGAGAGAAGGGGAGGGGGTCCCTCTCTTGGTGTGAACAGTGCTGGTACCCTGTCAGAGCAGCAAGAGTCCACATTTTAAAGCACCAAGCCTGTTCTCAATCTTCATACAGTTTAAAAATGTAGACCTCTTATTATTATTAACCTTAGGATTCTGAGGTTACTGAGAAGGATTTCTGTAGATTCAGTTGTTACCCCTCTGGAGTAAAAGACGGAAAGAAGAGCTATATGAAAATGAGGAGGGAGTGAAAAGGACTGAACAAACATACTCTCAGCATTCAATAAAAGCGTATCTCTGACCAAAATTAAGCTCCCAAAAGAAAGAGCAATGCCAAACCTACATTACTTTTTTTTTTTATATTGGAAGTGGCTCTTCAGAGCTGACAGCTGCAGAGAACAGCAGGAAATACTACACTGATGGGGGAACCTAATCACACATTAGATCCTCAGCATTTCCACCCTTTGCCTGAGCATCCTGCTTCTTGAAAGAATGTATTGTTTCCGAACTTCAATTCTTCACTGTGATAAGTGAATTGGGTTCTAGTGAACACAATATTCTTTAGCAAAGGGGGAGGGGTGTTTATAATTTTCATACAACCTAATACCTTTTTGAGAAATATAATCTGTATCAAACCATAAAATTAGCTTTAAAAGTTAAAATAGGGACTACAATAAGGGACACTACCCTATTTTGGAGGGTACTATTCTAGCATTAATATGACATAATTAACATAACTGCAAACTGTTTTCTTAGACTGAATGACAGAGTAAATAAAACATTCAATTAATAAGAGGTGATTTTTTCATTCCTAAGTAGAAAAATTTAACACTTACATCTTGGTTATCACAGCCCACCATCTCACCATAGGATACCTAGTTAAAAAAGCAATAAAATATTCTTATTATGACTACATAACAAACATCTAAATTCAAATTGTTTATGAAACTGTTAGAACAGTGGTTCTTAACCTTTTTTGAGGTACCGAACCCACCAGTTTCATATGCGCATTCACCGAACCCTTCTTTAGTGATAAATAAAATATGATTTTTTTTTACAAATTCAAGACATAGATATATGTTTTTTTACTGGTGCACAAAATGAGCCATGCATGAACATCACCTTGCTCAAAGAACAAAACCAACAAAGTGTATGAACTCACAACAAATTACGGTATTACTTTATTCTGGCCTCCGCAGCAGAGGCTTCTCCAAACCCCTGAGACCAACTCATCAAACCCCTAGGGTTCAACAGAACCCAGGTTAACAACTACTGTGTTAGAAAATAAAGAGAAATCCAGTGAATATATGATTGCATTAAGGAACAGAGTATATAGATTTATACCATTTACAGATTTTTTTCTCAAAGACTTTACAGGGACATAGGGAAGATACACAGAAATCCTGTGCTATTTGATAGTCCAAAAGAACTTGCTCTGGAAATCACTTCGACATGGGAGTCACCTTTGTGGTAGTTCTTTCTGTAAAGATTTCAAGTTTCTTTTTTGGTTACTTACCTACTTAGGTTTTTATTTTTTCTCAGGTCAAGTTAGGTCATTTCTATTCTGGCAGTCAATGGTCTGTTTCATTGAAACTTCTAAATTTATTACCTTTTATATGTCCTTTCTCATTTTTGTTTTTGCTGGTCATTACTAGCACTTTTTTAGGATAACCTCCTAATTACTGAGTTCTTTCAAATTCTCTTTGGACTGAATACTTTTCCAGAAAGAGGTAACTAGATAGCAAACTTTCTGATTCGAGGCATTTGAACAATCACTTCATTGAGTAACAATTTTGGGGGGACACTCAGATTTCTCCTTCAAAGCTCGGCATACATATTTCACCAACTTCTAGTTTTAAGTGTCTTGGAGGGGAAATCGTGGGTGAATCTGATTGTTTTGCAAATAATCTGTACTTCTTTTTTTTTAAGAGACAGAGAGAGACAAACAGGAAGGGAGAGAGATGAGATGTATCAACTGGTAGTGGCAGCACCTTAGTCGTTCATTGACTGCTTCTCATATGTGCATTGACTGGGGGGCGCCAGCAGAGCCAGTGACCCCTTGCTCAAGATAGGGACCTTGGGCTCAAGCCAGTAACCATGGGGTCACGTCTATGATCCAACGCTCAAGCTGGTGACTCCATGCTCAAGCCAGCGACCTTGGGGTTTTGAATCTAGGTCCTCAGCATTCAAGGTTGACACTCTATCCACTTCACCACCACCTGGTTAGGCAGTAACCTATACTTTTATTACCAAGACATTTACAAGATTCTCTTTTCTTAACCCACGAATGGAATCAGTCAACATCTTAATCTTAGACTACCCAGTCTCCAGAATTGTGAAAAAAATATCTGTTCTTTAACCCACCCAGTCTGTGGTATAGTCATATGGTAACATGAGCAGACTACGACAACACACACATGGGGTATACAGCAGTGATACATCCAAATGTATAATTACAGGTTATATCTGGGAGCTGAGATCATGAATGGCTTACATGTTTCCTTATACTCCTCGTATTTACAACAAATATGTCATTTTTATAAGAAGCAAGAGAAAATTGTACATAAAAAGGCAAGCGTATTTTACCTGGAAGAAACATAGCACTTGAAAAACAATGAGATCATTCTTTTTCCTAGTTTATTCAGATTATGCTTTTATAGGTACATGCCAGACCTTTACCTGATTACAAATGCAATATCGTGGTTCATTGGGGTCATAAGTCCAATCAACTTGACTGTTGGAATCAGATTCTGGAACCACTGTTGTTTGTTGAGCGATTTCTTGCACAACGGCTGATGAGGAGGAACATGACGACAAGGAAGAGGAAGAGGAGGAAGATGAGGACTGCTGGCTTGAAGACTTGTTGTTGTTTCTGAAAAAAACAGTATTGGTTTTATTTGCTCAGCATCCAGAAGTTACCTGAGAATAACTCCTAAATAAAAGTGCTACACAATAAATTTAAATTATAAATTAATGCTTAAGACCAAATTAAGGTAAACTAAAAATCAGATTTAAAGGCACAATTTTTAGAACAACAAAGAGCACCATTTTTCATAATGGTTTACTTTTGTTTGAGGGATTTTTTTTTTTGTTATCTGGAAAATAAAGGTATTTAAAAGGAAAGATTTCAAAATATTTCAGTTTTCAAATAATTTTTTAATCAGTTACTATTTAAACTTAAATTGCAGGTAATACCTTTAAGAATTAGTATTAGTTATGATGACCTTACAGATACTCTGAATTTTTAAGCAAACTCTTCATCCAAATCTAAAATACAAATATGTATACAAAAGCATATGGGGAAAATGATCGTGACCATCAGCAGATGTGTGACTTACCTGTGCAGGACAGGAAGCCAAGAGTTTTAAAATTTAGAAGTAATTTACCATTATCTGGATGCTAATTAAGTTTTAAAAATATAGAAATTTATCACCAGCAGTTATAATACATTTGGGTCAATAAGATGAATTAATTTTTAAAATACTCGGCACTTTGTGGTAATTCTACATTGATCATTCTTTTATGGATTTACTCATAAAAACAGAATACATTAAAAATATTATAAATATTAGATAACTATTTATTTTGGCCTAGCAGTTGAACTTCCATTATGCTTGCACACCTTGCATATATAGGTAGCATACAGACATTGTCAAATACCATTAAGTTATCATATTTAAAGTCCATATAATCATCCTCAAGTATTATATACAAAATCTAGGGATATTTTCATTTCAAGTTTGGGGACATAAGACCAAGACACTGTGTTCTTTTTTATTTATTTTGTTGTGACATAAGACCAAGACACTGTGTTCTTTTTTATTTATTTTTTTGTGACAGAGACAGAGAGAGAGAGAGAGGGACAGATAGGGACAGACAGATAGAAAGGGAGAGAGATGAGAAGCATCAATTCTTCGTTGCAGCTCCTTAGTCTTCTTAATTGTTTACTGATTGCTTTCTCATATGTGCCCTGGCCGGTTGGCTTAGCAGTAGAGTGTTGGCCTGGCGTGTGGAAGTCCCAGGTTCAATTCCCGATCAGGGCACACAGGAGAAGCGCCCATTGCTTCTCCACCCTTCCCCCTCTCCTTTCTCTTTGTCTCTCTCTTCCTCTCCCTAGCCAAGGTTCCATTGGAGCAAAGTTGGTCCAGGCACCGAGGATGGCTCCATGGCCTCCACCTCAGGTGCTAAAATGGCTCCAATTGCAATGGAGCAAAGCCCCAGATGGGCAGAGCATCGTCCCCTGGTGGGCATGCCGGGTGGATCCGGTCGGGCACATGGTGGAGTCTGTCTCTCTGCCTCCCTGCTTCTCACTTAAGAAACATAACAAAAAAAAAGTTTTCATATTTAAAGTTCATATAATCATCCTCAGAGTATCATATACAAAACCCAGAGATATTTTCATAATTTCAAGTTTGGGGACATAAGACCAAGAATTAAGACACTATGTTCTTTTTTATTTCTTTCTAATGACAAAGACAGAGAGAAGAGACAGAGAGAGGGACAGGTAGGAACAGACAAACAGAAAGGGAGAGAGATGAGAAGCATCAATTCTTCATTGCGGCTCCTTAGTCTCCTTACTCACTTACTGATTGCTTTCTCATATGTGCCTTGACCAGGGGGCTACAGCAGAGCAAGTGACCCCTCGCTCAAGCCAGCAACCTTGTGCTCATGCCACCAACCTTGGGCTTCAAGCCAGCCACCATTGGGCTCAAGCCAGTGACCATGGGGTCATGTCTATGATCCCACACTGAACCAAGCGACCCTGCGCTCAAGCTGGTGAGCCCGCCCTCAAGCCAGATGAGCCCAAGCTAAAGCTGGTGACTTCGAGGTTTCAAACCTGGGTCCTCTGTGTCCTAGTCTGATTCTCTATCCACTGTGCTATCACCTGCTCAGGCAAGACACTGTGTTCTTAATCAAAATGAAGAATCTTATTTAAAAACAAAAAACTCCCAGGATAAATTTGTATTTTATGTATTAAATAACCTAAAACCCATGACAAAATAAGGAGTTATAAAGGAAGGAAGTTTCATAGAACTGTTCATCCTAATGAACAAAAACGAAAGTAAACATAAGTCATTCTTTAACAAACCCAATTAGAGACTCTAACACTTTTTAAAGACTTTACCCCGTCAAAGTATGGCAGTGTGAATGACAAGGTCACGTCTGTCCAAGGTTCAGCCGATCCCTTATATTCTGCCTTGTTTTCCACATGAAAGCCCAGCAGATGCCACCCGACCGCACATCCGGGAGGCAACGTACGGGGCTCCTGTGATGCTACGACTTACTTGCTCTTTCTCCCGCTACGCGAGTCCGCTGCTGAGGAGCCCGCGTTCTGCGTTAACGTCGTCATGAGTGCCGAGGATGAAGAATAACCTGCTGTTTCCCTGGGCATCGAAAACTCTTTTCCCAGCTGAAAGTCATTATTTTTAAATGCTTCATAGCTGGCTTTTAAACTTGACGTCCTTCGCCCCTCTTTCATCTTGAATAGACATTGGTTGACAGTATTAATATACAAACATGTAGATTTTCTTTTTCAAGTGCTACTAGTTACAGCAATATACTGGTTTAACTAATTCTACTTTATTTTGTTTAAATCATTTTTATCTCTATCATTTAAGCTGTTTTATGTAAAGAATTTAAAGTCAGCTTTTACACAGTTATGAAGTAACTATGGAATTGGTAACTTAATTTGAATAAAGACAAACTGTAGAGAACTCAAGGCAACCTAAGTTCTCAGAAAGCCTGGAACTGGTAGAGCGACCAAGGTATTGTGCCAGCAGGTGCTGTGGGTTCCAGTCAAGAACATGGACATCATGAGCAATTATCATGAGGACTCCACATGAAATTGTATGAATCTATTTTTTTTTAACTTTTCACTATAAATCAAGTAATTTCTGCAAATTCATTTCATTAAATGTCAGATTTAAAAATGAAACTATGCAATTAATGAAACTCCTTTTGTTCACACCCAGTTGTTTCTATTGGAGTTTGCCAGAAATTCAGACAAAACAACGCGCCCTGCTTCCCAGCCTTTGCTTCTACCTGTGCAGTGGCCTGAACGGCTTGTGCGGCGGCCATGGTGATGGCCCCGGCCCCGGTGCCTGAGGACAGTGAGCCGATGTTATAGGAGGCCAGAGGCTGGGAGGAGTTCACATTGTAAGCATTGTTGGAAGAGGTTGTAGAATTGTTGTTTCGACAACCTATGTAGAATTAAAGACAAAATAAAAGTGGTCAGAGAGAACACAACGTTAGTGCACTTAAAATACATTATTTTTCATCACAGACATAATCATTAGTTTAAAATTTTAAAATCATATTTTTTCCTTCTTCTTCTTTCTCACAGGTGGACTTTAACCAGGTAGAGAATTTGTATGATTCATTAATCCTGAACTCTTCCTTATTTTAACATGAACAAAAGCAACCAATCATATTTAAGAAATGAGCTTACCTAGTGTATTTTCCTTAGAGGCATCTGACGTTAGGGTAGACAGAAGCGCTTCAGATTTAAACTTCTTTTCAGGAATATGATCTGTTGTCGTATGGTGAGATGTTGGGTTATATTTCCTTTCTGCATGTAAATAAAGAATCCATGTTTTTAAACTTTAAAGAACTATGGACAAGGCATAATATTTCCATCTGGTTTCCTAATGAAATACAGAACACTGTTTTCTTAGAATACAGGACAAAGAGAACTCTCTGTGTTGCATGTTTTATCAAGACTGCTCATTTAGCCTGACCAGGCGGTGGCACAGTGGATAGAGTGTCGGACTGGGATGCGGAGGACACAGGTCTGAGACCCTGAGGTCACCAGCTTGAGCACGGGCTCATATGGTTTGAGCAAAGCTCACCAGCTTGAACCCAAGGTCGCTGGATCGAGCAAGGGGTTACTTGGTCTGCTGAAGGCCTGCGGTCAAGGCACATATAAGAAAGCAATCAATGAACAACTAAGGTGTCGCAACGAAAAAAACTGATGATTGATGCTTCTCATCTCTCTCCATTCCTGTTTGTCTGTCCCTATCTATCCCTCTCTGACTCTATCTCTGAAAAAGAAAAGACTGCTCATTTAAAAAAACCTCAGTAGCAAAGTATGAAGATAACCCGTGATGCATGATTATTCACTTAGTATGAGGAAAATTCTGTTTTAAAAACATTATCTATAATTTAGATATTTTGATAAGTTTTTCTTTCTTTTCTAACTGATTTTAGAGAGAGAGGAAGGGAGGAGAGAGAAACATTGATTTGTTGCTCCATTTATTTATGCGTTGTTGATTAATTCTTGTATGTGCCCTGAACAGAGACTGAACCAGCCACTTTGGTGTATTGGGACAATGCTCTAACCAACTAAACTATTTGGCCAAGGCCTAGATAAGTTTTCAATCAACCTTTCTATTGTGTCAAATTGATCTGTCAAAAAATGTACAGATAATTTAGCCAAATGACTAACCATTCATTTAGTCACTAAGTAAAACTTTTTTTATATTCCAAACAGCAGGCCAAGCACTGGAGGAGCAAGAATGAAAAGGATAGGCTGACCAGGAGGTGGCGCAGTGGATAGAGCGTTGGACTGGGACGTGGAGGACCCAGGTTCGAAACCCCAAAGTTGCCAGCTTGAGCACAGGCTCATCTGGTTTGAGCAAAGCTCACCAGCTTGAGCCCAAGGTCGCTGGCTTGGTCAAGGGGTCACTACTTGGTCTGCTGTAGCCCCCCCCGACCCCAGGACAGGGAACATAAGAGAAAGCAATCAATGAACAACTAAGGTGCCACAACAAAGAATTGATGCTTCTCATCTCTCTCCTTTACTGTCCGTCTGTCCCTAAATGTTCCTCTCTCTGTCTCTCTCTGTCCCTGTCACAAAAGAAAAAAAGAAAGAAATGAAAAGGACAGAGAGTCTGCCATCAAGTCGTCTATTGCCTGGCTCAGCTGTAACGCTCCTCAGAGAGAGCTGGGTACCACATGCTGCTATTGGTACCAGACATTCTTCCCGTGTGGGCTCCTAGGAAAAACAGAATCTCTGTTCCCAAGTCAAAAATGCTTTCCCCAAGTGCAGCAGAGAAGTCGGCCAACAACTGCAAAGAAAAGTATGCATCTAACAAAATAAAAGGAAAGAAAAGATACTTCTTTCTCAATCAATTGTGTAGATCTAATGAAAGAGAATATACAGGTAATATAAGTTTTTAAATTGTATTTAAAATTTTATTTGCACTAAACCAAACTTACTTTCCACTGGAGTATGTGAATGAGCGTGGTGATTGTTCACTGGCTGTGAAGGAGTATCTAATTCCAAAGATCCTAAAAAAAAAAAAAAAAAAAAAGAAAGAGGCACAGAGATTCATTGCCATTACCTGTCACCAAAGAACTTCTCATGTCAATCAACTACAGGTACTGTGTACCCTGACCCAGCAGAGGGTTAACTCACTTTGATGCATATGCCTGTATCATTTTAGTCAGACACAATAGGGCGCCACTGCCCATTCCACCCTAAGCCAATTTCATACATTCTGTAGACAGTAAGTAATGCATGTCTCAATTTCACCTGAAGAACAAAATAGGTTAAGGCACGTTCATGTCCAATAAGGGAATTCACGAAAGTCGGTACCACATAGGAGGATAAATGGGTATGATAACTCCAGTATTGGTAAGAGCTGAAAAAGTCAACCTAGTTTTACTGAGTTGAAGACTTTTCTATGGAAGATCCTGAAGTATCAGGCAATGGGACATTACTATATGAAAGAAAATTCTTTGATCATTAAAATGACATAAAATAGTAAAGACTTCCTAAAAAAAGGTGGGGTTTGCTTGTGGAAAGTGAAGCATAGACTCTAGCACCAAGCTTCAAAATACTATACTTCTAAAGAAATATTCTGGGTTTATTTTGATGCCCTGAGATTAAACTGTGGCAGGACAGAGGGTGGAAGAGTTTATATCTTGGTCTGGTTTAGTTAAATGTCTGTGTCCTTATGAGGATGGTTCATGCACCTTCCTGCAGTACTGAATAGACATGAATTACTGTTACTACAACTATTATCACCATTTCAAAAAAAAAAAAATCAATGCAGCTACTGGATATTTTATTTTGTTTCAAAATACTTACTATCCTCAGGGTTCCTCCAGAATAAAAGTATCACAAATAAATTGGACCGTCGCAAGTGATGGATCTACTTTTGAGTATAAAATACAACTAACTATAATGAATTCATGACTGGTTGTTTCTCTCGCTGACTTTTAGAGTATATAAACAGAGATAAATAACCTAACACTGTAAGGAAACCTTTCATCTGTGTGTTGAAATATATAATGTTCTTTCTGTTGAAATGAACCAAGAAAAAAATAATATTAAAACCCTTTAACTAAATTCTACTAGAAGTCAGCCATAATGCTGATTTGGTTCCCTAGCATTTAGCTAGAGCCTACTCTGGATTGAGCATCTAACTATAGCTTTCATGGTCATTACCTATATAGGTCGGAAGAAATGCTAAATTAGTTAAAGAAGCAAAGCTCATGTCTCCATTTTAGGGATCTCCTTAGTTAAACCCAGGAAGTGATGAGGGTAAACTACAGCAAGAGATCTAGGTGGGCCTTGCTTAGGAATATTAAAATGGCTTCTTGCTATTATGAGAAAGTTCGGGAAGACTTATTTGAGAAAAAAAAGACAGTATCACGAAAACCAGTCAAATCTTTCTAGTAATTCAGTTGAGGAAAAAGATTTAAGAGAGTTCTTAAGAACAAATAATAACCTTCCTCAAAACTTACAGTTTATACAAAACATAAACAGGCAGGGCAAAGTCAGTACACTTACTGACAGATGGCTGACTTGTTTCTAAATGGTTTTCTTTAAATCTTTGCTCTTCCCACTCACCTGACTAGCATATGTACATATGAAAAAATGGAATGACTTAATGTTATTTTCAGTGAGTGAATGAACGTCTTATGTTATCTCTGTCAGTTTCCCAAACAATTCCAACTGCTCAGGTCCAAGCTCTCCGACCCAGCTGCCTCCATCTGCCAAAGCTCTAGAGCTGAGAAGTCAGGTGGGTCAACTGTCCTCAGTGATTTGCACACATACTGTCCGAAATCGATGGAACACTGTGCATCCTACTTACGCCTCTCTAGTATTTCTGTAATCCCCGCGTTATCAGCTTCCAGCTCCATTTTAAACTTAGCCAGCTCCTGGTCCAGCTTTCTCAGGTGTCGGTCTACCTGTTTCAAAGAAGATCAAAGATAACCAACAAAATCTGGGGCATCATTAACATGTTCATTTAATGAGGAAATCTCCATCTTTGTTTCTATTTTTGAATATGTTTTGTATCCTTTAGCAGATCAATTAACCTAAACCTCAGGTTTTTAATCTGTAAAATGAGGATGCTGGCTAAATAATCTCCAAAGTCCCCTTTAATAAAGTTTAAGTTTTAAAAGAACAGAATTGCAAGTTGCTAGTCATAATATGCCCTGGATTAGTTCTGGCCCAACTCGTCCTGCTTATGACAAGGCCATGCACACTGCCATACCATAATCAGTTACTCAGAATGAGTAATGAAAGATCCTCAGTCCACAAACAAAGAAGCCACTATATTCTAGACATACAACTCTCTACGGCGCGAAAGTGGACCATTATGCTTATGAACGTTTATGGAAAGGGTTGAATGAAACAAAAGGGGTTTTTAGCCATAAAACTCCCTTCCCCAAAGAGCCTGGTTAAAATGGTTTTATTATAAAACTACTGCTCTTATAAAAGGAGCCAGTTTTATTTTCTTATTCACCTACAGGTCTTTTGCCAGATTTCAGAAAGCTATTGATATAACACCTCAAATTAGCAACAAGTCTTAATTTATATATTTTAAGCTTAATATTAAATACCTTTTCAAATTTACTACTTTGAAGTAAAACAAAAAGTCATGAAATCTTTGAAAAACATTCCTGTTCCATTAGCATCTTTTTTTTTCAAACTCTAATTTCCCTCAGGATCACTGTTATAATTAAGAATAACATTCTTAAAAATATCAAAGTATCTATGACACAATATAAGAGCAAAAGTTTAAGAATTTCAATTAAATAGTGTGTATCCAAAATAAGGGGGAAAGAGATAAAAGTAGCAAAAGACAATTGGTGTCTAACCCCTCTAATCTTCTGAGATAGTTACTGTTTCCATTGCATAAGAAGAAACCAAGGCGCACAGGGGCTAAGGATCCAACCTGCCCAAAGTCAGTAACTAAGGCATTACAGAAATGAGATTTCACTCTGATCTATTTGTAATAAATTGTGCTTCACCATTTATACCTAACATCGCCCTCAAAACTTGTACACATAAAAGCCATTTTTTTTAACTCAGAGTAATATAATTCAAGTTAAAAAAGTAAGAATATTGTCTTATTATTTGTATTTTGTGTATTAACAGCAACTGCTGGGGTCTGGGTTTGTGATTTCTCAATAATTTAAAGCCCAATTTTCCCTCCGTTTCACAAACAGTTATTTTTCAGAGCTTAGGAGAAGCTGTAATTACAATATTTAAACTCCTATGGGGTCATAGATTATAGACACTTGCTCCTATTCAAAGAACCTGCAGGTAACTGTAACTGAGCATCCTTAAAAGCAACTACCTTCCACAAAAGAAAGTGTGAACACTGACCTCAGTTATTCAGGACCATATTTCATATTGTCAAAATCTAATCTCATGGGAAATCAGAAAAAATACTCATGTTTAAATTTCAAGACACCTTAATGCAATGAAAATACTCCACCACCTTCCTTACCTACAATTATTCTACTAATAAATATTGAGTTATTATTACGTGCTTGGCGCTGGGTTCCTCGAAGGATACAAGATGACAGAATCCCTGCCTTCAGAGTAATTAGAGTTAAAAAAAAATTTTTTTTAAACTTCTTTTTATTTTATTCATTTTAGAGAGGAGACACAGAGTGAGAGAAAGGAGAGAAAGAGAAAGAGAGAAAGGGGGGCGGAGCTGGAAGCATCAACTCCCATATGTGCCTTGACCAGACCAGTGCAGGGTTTTGAACTGGCGACCTCAGTGTTCCCAGGTCGACGCTTTATCCACTGCGCCACCACAGGTCAGGCCAGAGTAATTAGAGTTTAGCTAACAAATCAAGATTTATGTAAGATTTTTACTATAGTAAAAGTTTTAAGTATATTTATACCCTAGATATAACAAACAATAGTTGGAAAAGGGTCAGAAGTACCACTTAAAGAAAAAATATAGAGAGCTGTAATGCTTTATTCTTCATTGACTCTCTCAGTGTTCTGATATCCACATGTTCACATGTCACTGGTGGACTCAAATTAAACTAAACACATTTGGCTTTTTAAGTTTCTACATGACTTACAGCTCCCAATACAGTCAAATTCTAACATTTAGATCTCTAGCTTACCCTTTCAGAATGAGCCCTCAGTCTAGACGGTGCTAAAAGTTGAAATCCAGGAAGCAGGAGATAAATTTCTATCCACGAAACAGTCAGGTAATAGCGGATAATGAGAGGAAGGAAAGGGAGCCGTGATGGCAAATGGTTTCTGTGATTAAGTCATGAAAGTGATTCTTTCCATCTCTGAACTGTATTTGAGCTAGATGAAAATCTGATCCACCTTTAGGCTAAATCAAGTATGTACTTGAGGCCTTAGCACATAAACTACATCTAATCATCTTCCTAAAAGACGGTAAGGACAGGAGACAGATCAAAAGGTCAAACTTACATACAATATTTCCTTAATTAGAGGATTAGATGAAGAACTCTCAAATTTACAGGTAAATTGTGGGCCTGAAATATAATCATCTCAGCAATAGGCCAGGATATATATATTAAAAAAAAGCCAGTTAGAGGGTAGTGGACACTGTAACAGACTGCTAAAATCATGCGAGTATTAACTGAAAGCTCAAATTTTATCAGAGTATCCATAAATCAACTTTACTAGGCATTGTAATCTCATGCAGCCTTATGACAGTGACATCTGGTGAGGAACACCAGTAAGTGTATAATGATTGTGAGTTAGCAGGATTCTAGGAAAAAATTATCGTAATAAGCGACAGATATTTTTTGTTGGTAAAACTTTACTAAAACGCTACTGAAATAAATTTTTAGTTTGTTCTAGTGAACCCAAATTCCACCAGTTCTATGTTTGTTGAGGCCACCTGCACAGTGCAGGTCATAGGAATAAAAAGTTTACTACTGATTTAAAAACTAAACAAAATGTTTCAATGAAAAATCACTGAGGGCAAAATCAAACACAATTATATACTAAACTGTTATTATCTTAAAATCTGTCAAAATAAAATATGCTTATTTAACCCTTTGAGTAGTGAGGTTTTTTTTCATTTTTGCTGACCCCCAGGAGTGAGTTTTTTTTCAAAAAATGAAATTAGCTACAGTTACAGTTTTATTAATTTAAAATCATATTTGTTTGATAACCAATTTATGGAAACAAGAAGAACAAACATTTGCTTTTTTAATGTTGCCTTATACATTTTTAAAATAAAAATTTTTGTACGATCGTACTCTGGATGGTCAGAAGACACGAGGATGCACATGAACATTCATAAGGGTTGAAGTAACCATAAAAAATGTTTAAGCAAAGGCATATAGCATCTCTTCTAAGGTGTACTTCACTCCTGTCTTTAGAATCCTTTATTGGCCTCCCTTAGCTTTTAAAGATTTTATTTATTGATTTTAGAGAGGAGAGAAAGAAGGGGGGGCAGGAAGCATCAAGTTGTAGTTGCTTCCTATATGTGCCTTAACCGCGCAAGCCCAGGGTTCCGTACAGGCAAGCTCAGCATTCCAGGTCAACGCTTTGTCCACTGCGCCACCACAGGTCAGGCCCCATTGCTTTTAGAATAAAAATCGCACTTCTCCATTGACATGCAAGACCTTGCACATGCTGGCCCCTGCCCACTCCTCCTTCCTCACTCTACTTCAACCACAATGGCCCTTCTCCTGGCTCAATCTGTCAAGCCTTTTCCCCTTCCGACTTTGCACTCGGTACATCATCTGCCTGAAACGTTCTTCCTTAAGCTTTTCATGGGGCCATCCCTTTCTCATTTTCTCAGCACCCCTCCACTGTTATCTCCCGAGATGACATTCTTCCTGACTACACTCTCCACAGCCTCTCCCAGTTACTCATTCTTTCTCCTCTCTCCACAATGTTTATATCCTTCATGGCACTTAGCAAAATCTAAAATAATCTTTATTTACAAGTTTGCTTACATTCATTGCTTTTCTGCGTCATCTACCACCCACCTGGCACCAGCAACTGCTCCAAGCTCTGAACGAAAGCCATTCTCTGCCCTCTACAACTGGACCCATGGAAGTGCCACTGGCTATGCGCAGAGTGCTGCAGTTTCACACTGCCACTTTGTCCCATCTACTCACTTCTCATGTCCACAGCATTCTAAGTTCTCAGATGTTAAATGTTACTGGAATTTAATTTCACTTTAATATCTATAAAAACATTCACTTGTTTACTGTTTATATTTTGGGGAGTACAATTAATTTGAGATGGTAAATCCATTGAGTGACCTCCCAACTGAAAAAGTCAACAATTCCCTTATGTTTGAATACAATTACTTGCGAGGCTAATATAGTACATTTCTCGGCCTCGAGCATAAAGTGTACAAATACCGCAAGCCACCCTGGGAACACGGTGCGGCGAGCGAAGCACCAGCCTCCTAAGGAGGAGGTGTAATTGGTGTGCACATTTAATAATTATTTATTTGTGACAAGTAATGCTGGTTTTCATTTATGAAAGTAATATCAAATTTGTAACTAAGTTTATCTCTTAAATAAATATTGACTTGCAGATGCTGTGGACACTATAAAAACCTTAAAGGATTAATATGCATTAGCCATGGACTGCCTATGATTAAGGTTTGGAAAATACTGAATTGGATCCTCAAAAACATTGCTTTTGTCTTTTGTGCATCATTCAACTAAACTATTGCACCAGGCTCTGAAGGTACAGAATGATCAAGTACCTCACCTACCCTCAGAGGTCCTGGTTGCATCTAATGTTTTTTATTATACAAAAATAATAAAATAAGAGTTTATTGGGAATGAAACTAAATGTCCAATATCGTGTTTACTTTGTATAGTAAAGTCTAATAACATTTAATAAATGTTTTGTCATAACTTAAAAGGAACTGCTTTAAAAGCAAAGGAATTGAGCCTGACCAGGTGGTAGCACAGTGTATAGAGCGTCAGACTGAGATGCAGAAGACCCAGGTTTTAAACCACGAGGTCACTAGCTTGAGCACAGGCTCATCAGCTTGAGTGCGGGGTCAATGGCTTTAGCATGGGATCATACACATGACTCCAAGGTCGCTGGCTTGAGTCCAAACATCATTGGCTTGAAGCCCAAGGTCACTGGCTTGAGCAAGGGGTCACTTGGTCTGCTATAGACCTCCGGATCAAGACAAATATGAGAAAACAATCAATGAACAACTAAGGAGCTGCAACGAAGAATTGATGCTTCTCATCTCTCTCCCTTCCAGTCTGTCTGTCCCTTTCTGTCCCTCTGTCTCTCTCTCTGCCTCTGTCACACACAAAAAATAAAAAATAGAATTGAAAAGAGCAAAATATTTAGATACAATGCATAATCATTTACTGGAAGATATTTTTTACTTTAAACACCAAAACATATATATCACAGTAAGTTTTAATATTTTTTGAAAAACCCCTTCTGCCAAAGGCACATCTATAAATCCTGTTTTAGAAGAAATTTCAAAACGAGCTTATATTATCAGAGAAGGAAATCTATCCCAATTGATGAAGCTAATAAAATTGACAGCAATTTAATAAAAAGAAGAATCCCAAAAAAGGTTTGGGCAAAGACCTGGATCATAAGATTGTTTGGTCTCCAAAAATGACTCCATAAAGGAAACTAAATTTATCTGAACTATTTTATTTTCACTTTTCCTGGTTTAAAGTCATACTGTGAAAAGAAGTGGCTATTTGCACTGCAGTATAGTAAGCGAAGTTCAGCATATAAAATGTAACTCTATTACCTTTTGAGAAACTATCACCAACTAAAATATATCTGACACCAACAATGGCAGCAATAAACTCTATCCTTAAGACTCGTGTCTCAGAGTCACGTTACTGCTCTTTCTCCTCCATCAACTTATTCAGGGGATTTTGTTCAACAAATATACTGCTCACAAAAGTTAGGAGATATTTCAAAATGAATATAAAGAGATAAAATATTCCCTAATTTTTGTGAGCAGTTATTTATTGAGGAATACTTATGCTAGACCCTGAAGACACACACACACACACACACACACACACACACACACACACACACACGGCATAGTTCTTGACATTTATAGCAGGAAAAAAACAAACATACCAGAAAAAGGTAAACAAAAAATTACGTGATTTGAATAATAATAAATTCAAGTAATTAACAGTGATTTTGAGGCAGGCATGATTATGTCTAGGGGCAGGGCAGGGCATAAACTGCTAATTACCTACTCAATATGCATTCTCACCTTTTTCCTTGGTGACAGAACCCCACACACCTGGGCTGGCAGTGTGCCACGTTAAACATGGCTCGCCACCCCAGCCCCCTGCAGCTGGAAGTCAGTAGGTGAGACTTCCACAAAGGTTCTTTAAAGGAGCTGACTGAACTGCAATATGCCCTTTCGAGTAATCCTGCCCTGCAATTCTTCCACTTGTCCAGAAGGGGGACACGACGGGAAGCAGCCTGGGACGCTGAGGTAACAGTTGCCACACAAGCCCTGGCCCGTCTCCTCCAACAGCTATTTTACAAGAGAGAAAAATAAATCTCTTGTTTAATCACTCTTGCATAGCTTTTCTGTTGTAAGTTGTCAAGTCTCTTCTAGATATAAATGACACAAATATCAAGGTTATTGAGATGACTTTAATAAAGAAGCAGTGCCTATCTGTACAGGATGCTGGGAGGTGGATGACGTTTACCAAGCAAAGGCGGAAAGGAAAGGCATTCCAGTCCATTTTTTCTTTTAAAAGTACTTGACTGTGGCAAGCTGGGGTGGAAAGAAAGGAATAGAGAGCTACACACCTAGAATAAGGTGACCAGATTTTAAAATTGGTAAAGCGGGACACCATTGATGGGAGGTGGGGGGGGGGGTCTTGATTAAAAATTAGGTCTGTATGGAACAAAAAAATTTTTCATAGAATGCAAAAATAGTATTGTAATATATTTTTTAAAATTTCAACATAAGTACAGTTTACAAATATAATACATTAAAAATTATGTATAGTGTTATTTTATTCTCTGGCATATTTCTCATTTAAGTGAATTCTTTTTAGTAGGTTGCTGTCGTTTAAAAGGTCATGAAATTTTTCACAAGAATTTGTTAAATTATATTTCACACATAAAATGGTTTTCAAAGTCTCAACACTTAATTGTGATTTTTCTGATGTCCACACTTTATTTACTGTAGAAAAAATGCGTTCAGTGGCAGCATTAGTTCCTCGTAAAGACAGTGCATATTCCACAATTTTTAGTGCATTATTGTATGGAACATGGTTTGTTCCAAAATGATGAAATATTTCTAAACATTTGTTCTCTATTGCGATTTTAGCTGATGCCCAAGATTTTACCTTTTCCTTATCAATCTATTTTTTAAATAATGATGCCTTATTAAAAAGATCATTTTTGGAAATATTACCATATGGGAAATTTTGAGTGAGTCAGAGGGATCGGGTTCCGTGGTCCCAAAACCGATACGGGAGCTGCACTAGCGAGCAGGAGCAGGCAGGGCAGTGCCGCCAGCGCACTCACGCTCCCTGCGTCCAGCCCCGCCGCCCGCTGGAGACCGCGCAGCTTGCGCCTCGCGGAGCTTATGGGTAGTTAGGGGACTTGACAGCCGCTGCCCCAGCAGGTACATCCCGCCCAAAGTTCTTTGTTTTGGGGCCCTGCATGGGGCAGCCAGCTCTTGCAGCAGTGTGGGCGCTTCCAGGTCAAGGCAGGGTTTCCCTGTCGAAAACCATATATTCCCTTCCTATTTTCTTGCTGTTCCCTAGCTTTTCGTGCATTCTTTCCAAAAATCGGGTCTTTTTTAAAACGCCGAGGGACACAGGACAAATTGTTAAAAATCGGGACTGTTCCACCAACAGCGGGACGTCTGGTCACCTTAACTTAGAAGGTCAGATGAACAAGACCTGGTGATGCACTCAGTGCAGAAGTAAGGGGCAAGGAGTGGTCCAGGATGACGTCCATATTCCAATGAAAAGACCAGGAGGGCAGTGATTCTCCTGAGAGTAAGAAAGAAAATGTGTTGGGGGGAGGAGGGCACAGAGAGGGAGTAAGGAAAAAAGGGAAGGCTAGGAGGGTTTTTTAAACTGATTTTAGAGAGAGAGGAAGGGAGAGAGATAGGAACATTGATCTGTTCCTGTATGTGCCCTGACCACAGATCAAACCACCAACCTCTGAGCTTTGGGACAGTGCACTAACCAACCGAGCCACTCAGCCAGGGTAGGAGTTAAGTTCTAATACACTGAGTTCCAGGGCCTAGGAACTCTCAGATAAGATGAACAGACTCAGAAGAGAAGTCTGAACTTGAGTGATGTATAATTGTCAAAACTAAGAGAACACACGAAAAAGTAATGGAGGAATATTTCTCAAGTTGGGTGGTGGGTGTGGGGAAAAGGAGGCCACACTGACACTTGATAAAACAAGTCTTCACCATGTGGCTTTTGGTCTTCCTGGACTTGGGTAGGAGATGGGAAGAGAGTTACCTTTATACAACAGAGTAAGAAAAAATGTAGGTTAAGGACCAAACTCTGAAAAACAGCAACCATTATGAGTGATATTCGAGAAGGAAGAAAAAAGACATAAAGGTGAGAGGGTAATACTGATCATTAAGTCTCAAAGAAAAATGGATTTTTATATTACTAATATGATGGTCACTTGAAATAGCAATGGAGGATTAAAAAAGGAAGGAAAACAGAGAATGGGAAAAAAATAAAAAGGGAGCAAAGGAAGGAGGAGGAATGGGAAGGAAAGGAGGGAGGAGGAAAAGAACAAAGAGATAGACAGTGCTAGGAATACTAGGGGAATCGGAATGAGACGGGTTCAGCTCAGCAGAGCGGGAAGACAGGGACTTCCGGAAAGCAGAGAGCGGAAGTCAGAGGAGGGATATGGGTGAGGATTTATAAGCACAATATTTACTCTAGTTGGAGAAATAATGCATATAATCATCTTCTTAGTGATTTCAATTTTTTACAAGTGCTGCTGCTGCAAAACAACCTTTTCTTCAAGTTTATTTAGTCTACTGTTTCCCATTTTCGCCATCTAAGCTGGCTGTGTACTATCTACTGACATCACTGAAAGATAGTTGTGTTTGATCACACAGAGTCAAATGATTCTCCTCTTCATTTAATCAGACTACCAAGAACTCTTGTCAACACAACAGCCTTAAGTGTATTTTACCAGAGAAACAATCTCAATAGGATTTATTAAGAAAGTAAACACACTACCTTAGGAAGATAAGGATTACTACGATAAACTAAACACGCCTTAATTCTAAAAAAAAAGATTTTTTTAAAGTCTATCGTCAGATACAATTTAAAAGCAATGTAGATTTGGCTAAAATGTAAAAATCTTGACTGTTAACTAACACTGTGGATACTCCAAGGAACTTTTTCCAGGAAAAAACCAAATAGACACTGAACTCTCCGTTCTTCCTATGACAATTAAGCCAATAAAATTCAGAAGAACCATAATTCAAGCATTGCTGGCATAGCATGCACAATGATTTTACTTACCAAATCATAGATCTGGTTTGCCAACTGTACCTTCTCATCTGCATCTTCCAAAGCCTTATAGTAATCCTAAGTAGAAACATTTTCATTTCAAGAATAAATTAATAATCTTAAAATACGTGTATCTAAGACAAATAACCGCATTTTCATTATCATACCTTATTATCACTGTCAGTCATCCTAAATTAGCAATAAAAACCTAGTTAAGAAAAGGTAGAGATGAGGTGGGATCAGAAATTATGCTCAATGGCAAAAAAGAAAGATGTTCAAAATTCCTAGAAAAGATATAAATAAAAATAAATATACTATTCCAAGTCTAGCCTCTATAATAACAAAAGTTATATAAACTAATAATGAATAGATCTTTTTCTTAAAAAAACTGTTTTAAGATTTATCTAATTTGTAAAGAACATTTAAGTTCTCCATGTTTAAAACTTTTTTTAAATAAGAGTACAACCACTAAAAGAATTCTGACTCGCATGTCCCTATTTTCCAATTGCTCTATAACTCTCATTTTAAGTGACAATTCAACCTATACTTTACATTTCTCTTCAGTATAAAGCAAATTATTGTTTAAAAAAAGAAGGATTCTATGAATTTCCATGGAGTACTGAACTTTTCAGAGTATACCAACCTGCCTTACAGCAAACACTTGACAGGTTAAAGTGAAGAGGAATGACTTCGGGATCTATAACGTGGTGTCTCTATTCAAGCACAACCAAGCTGCAAGGTGGTCTCTAAGCCAGGACCGATTCTGTCATAAAACCAAATTTTTTTTTCTCCTGACAGAAATAATCTTCCCCCCAATTGGTAAAATAAATGACACAATTACTCCAAATTTGTAGTTTTCAAATTTATTAGTTGATCCTTGAACAATTCTACGAAGGTTGGGGTTGGGAAAACCATTATTACTCAGATATCTTAAAGGACCTATATCCAATGTCACAGAGCTAAATGGCAGCCATGAACAGAGCCAGGTGTCTTAAGCCGTTCTTCCAATGTATCCGAGATAAACTAGATCATACCCTTTAAAGCAAACCTTAGAGGGAGAGCTGATATCCATTCTAATCTAAAAGAGAGCCATAAGTACTATACAACTAATTAAAACTCAAAGAAATCTTAATTTTAGGCTTAATTCATGTATAAATTTAGAGTTTTAAATGAAAAGATGTTTTAAGGATCCTTTCAACTCTTAAGATTCTGGAACTTACGCTCCTAGTAATAAAAAAGATATGCTTCAGGGTCTGCCAATTAAAAGTGTACTTTTTAATGGTTCTGTACCTCTCTAATAAAAGTCACTTATTACTGAACAATTTTTAATTACCAAAATGCTTCAACGATTAAAAATTCTTACACCTAAGGCTCTAAAACACTGTTAACAAATTATTTAAAATCTAAGGAGCCACTGGTAACTTTCTCTTATTTTGACAGCCAGAAAACTATTTAATTTTAAAATATTGTTCTCAGAGGATCCCAGTTGTAACTGACAAATCACCCAGAGTGTTAAACATACTTTTTTGATGGATGCCATTTGTTCTTCTCTCCACTCTGGTTTATTTTTCTTTGCATTCATAAAGAATTCACTGACTCTTTGTTCTAGTTGATCCATTGCATCTATGACATAATAAAAACATTTCATGTTTAGACGACCAAACTCATACACTGAATGTAGATGCTCTGACCTGGGGGAAAGAAATAGGTATCTGCCAGCATACTCTCACCTGGCCATTAACTTTAATATGGCATGCTTTAACTCTGTAAATCTGTAAAAAAGAAAGTTACAATATCCCTACTGACAATTTATTTTTGTTATTTCAAAACTTTTTCCAGTAGTCAGAATAGTTGACAATATAGATAGTTCTACACTGTACTGTAGTTTCTGAACAGCCTTGGACTCAAAAGCTAAGAGTATTAAATCAGCCAAATGTGCTGAAATATGATTTACTGTAAGCACCACTAGATGACTGACTGTCACATTTCTTTTAATAAGAAAAAGTGATAAGTGCTGGCTGGATAGCTCTGTTGGTTGGAACATCGTCCCAATATACAAAGGTTGTGGGTTTGATCCCCAGTCAGGGAACATACAGTAACAGATTGAAGTTTCTGTCTCTCAGTCTCTCTCCTTCCCTGTCTCTCTAAAATTAATTAAAAAAATAATTTGAAAAAGTGATGAAAAGATTGTCCCTCTTGCTATATGGCCTTAAACACACAATCATCTTAAATAATTATTAAAAGCAGTAAGTATAATCATTTATTCACTTAATACACTGTATTATTTATTCTAGATAAATTTCTTCCTAAAAGTATGCCAAGAATAGTCATTTCATGCCATGACTGCTAAAAAAGAAAAAATAAAAGGGATTTTATTACCATGTAAATTTAGAAAAACCTTTTTACTTTATCCTTTTTTTTTTTTTCCAGAGACAGAGAGAGTGTCAGACAGAGGGATAGATAGGGACAGACAGAAGGGAACGGAGAGAGATGAGAAGCATCAATCATCAATTTTTCGTTGTGGCACTTTAGTTGTTCATTGATTGCTTTCTCATACGTTCCTTGACCGTGGGGCTACAGTAGACCAAGTAACCCCTTGCTCAAGCCAGCAACCTTGGGTCCAAGCTGGTGAGCTTTGCTCAAACCAGATGCACCCGTGCTAAAGCTGGCGACCTCGGGGTCTTGAACCTGAGCCCTGCACATCCCAGTCCAACTTTCTATCCACTGCGCCACCACCTGGTCAGGCACTTTATCCTTCTTTTGGAGATTTTTTGGTAAACAGAGATTCTGAGAAGTCTTATGGTTAATTTTTCAAAAGAATTTTTCTTTGTTTAAATAAACATTCCCAAACATTTGCCAAAGAGGTCTCTTTTGTTAATTCAAACCTATTAACTTTAGAAAATTCTAATTGTTATAAAAAATAGAAGTTTAAAAAACCCTAATTTGTATAATCTAAGTCCAAATTACAAGAGAATTTAAAATTTGTAATCATAATTTTAAAAAGCATAAAATAAGTTTCTCCTTATTTAATGCCTACTTGTGTCAGGTACTATATGTTCTAATTTATCTGTATTTTTAAAATCTTCAGATAACTCTGATTTTACAGATGATGAAAACCAATCAGAAGTGGTAATAAAGTCAAGGTCCATGAGTAAGTCAGTCAAGCCTTCACAACACAACACATTAAATAAAGGAAGGTGGCTTGTATAGCATATCACCTTGTATTATGTGTCACACAAAACTGACAACAGGCTGAAAAAGTATATTTCTGAACAATGGTACAGAAAGGGGTGTGGTGGTGATGGAGCAGAGGCAAGGAGGAGGGGGAAGAACAGGTTCTTGGCTATCTCAGGACTCCCACACTCTGGAGTGTCTGGTTCTCTGATCTCTTTCCATGATGCTCCTTTCCTCCTATCACACCCCAAAACCCAGAACTCCCTCCACCCCTACTTTTCTAAGAATACCTGGCAGCAGGAGAAACACTGTAGGTAGAGTGTACCCACAGATGGAGTAAATGGGATCAAGAAACATATCTTCTGCAGATTATACCACATGAAAGCCAACCATTAATACCATGTAAGTAATTTAACATAAGAGTATCTACAGCTTGACCAGGTGGTGGTACAGTGGATGGAGCATCAACCTAGGACACCAAGGACCTAGGTTGAAACCCAAAGGTCACCGGCTTGAACGCAGGCTCATCTGGCTTGAGCATGGGGTAACCAGCTTGAGTATGGGATCATAGATATGACCCCATGGTCACTGGCTTGAGCCCAAGGTCACTGGCTTAAGCAAGGGGTCACTGGCTTAGCTAGAGAGCCCCCCACCCACCCACCCCCGCTTAAGGCACGTATGAGAAGTAATCAATGAACAAGTAAGAGTGCCGCACCTACAATTTGATGTTTCTCATCTCTCCCTTCCTGTTTGTCTGTCTTTCTTCTTTCTTTCACTAAAAAAAAGAAGTACCTACATTTCTCCAAAGAAAGGGAGTGACACGTGGCCAAATGATACACTTGATTATACTTTTTCATTATGTAGCATATAATTTATTTCACTCTTAATTTTTATTCTACTACCTATGCCACATAGTAAACAGTTATATTTATAAACATTTTACAGAGAGGGAAGGTTTGTGGGGTTCTTTCAAAACATGAGGAACATATATTTGGTACTCATCACTGTTTTCTGTTTTAGGTGTAATTTTGCTCTAAGTATTTACATTTTTATTTCTAGAGGCTCCAATTCTCCACCTTCTGAGTCATAAACCCTTTTAAGAAACTTCACAGAAAAATAATGATCATATAAACCAAATACTGCCCAATGGAAGAGCAAGGTTAATTTTGGGGAAAATCAACCAAATTACCAAGCTGTCACGAACAGAAGAGCCAAAACTTTTATTACCACACACAAGAAACTTTACAATAAAATCTATCCCCCTCACTCATTTTGACTAACAAAATACCCCGCTGTTGACAACTGAGATGTACTCTATAATATATAACTTTTGAAATTTGACATTCCAAGGTTCTCTATAAAACTCCGCATATAACTCGTGCTATGCGTTTTCTGCTCTTGAAAAATGTTGAATAGGATGAAGTTTAACAAAAGTAAAAATGCTAAAATCTATGTTCACTACATAAAGGCTCAAAGTCAAAATTTCAACATTTATGCCAATGGGCATTAAAACATACATCTACATTTTAATGAAGGTATAAGGAACTTTTATTGCACAGTCCCAAGTTCGAGAAACGAACACACACGTGCTCTAATGTCTCCTTCTCCTTGTCAAAGCCAGGAGAAAAGTAGCATATTTGGCACTGGGAGTTCTTTTTTGACAATTCCTATGTACTAGTCAGTGAGCCGGAGAAGAGTCAAATGGCAGAGGCGCTGGAGTCGATGGCCAGTGAATCTGGCACTGAACGTGCACAGCAAACAAGAGCAAACGCGCCGACTTACTCTGCACCTGCAGGTCCATCTCGCGCATCTCGGTGAAGCGGTCTCGCAGGTCCATTGGAAGCTGCTCAATCACTGTCAAACGGAGAGTCAGTCAGTGGGCGGGGCCAACAGCGAAAGTACGCGCCGACGTCACTGCGTGCGTGCGTGCGTCGGGGGGGGTGGAGGGAGCCGGCAGCCCAGAGCGAGGCTGCCAGTTACCGTGAGAAAGAAACATCCCCCGCTTCCCCCTCCCTCCCGCCATCCCGCTCGCCCGTCCACTCGCGCTCCCGTCCGCCCGCGGATCCCACAGACCGCTCCGGCCAGCGCCGCCCACTCACTTTCCAGATAGTCCTCTAGGTACAACATCGCGGCCTTTAGCGCTTGGGGGACGAGGGAGTCCAGGGGTTTATTTGTGTCACTCGCTGTCGCCGGAGTTTTGTCCCTTCCAATATGGCGCCTCCGCTAGCAGCGCCCGCTCGGCTTCGGCGGAAAAAAAAAAAAGAAAAGAAAAAAAAAAAACCACTTTGGCGCCTGACGGCGCTTGCCTCACTGCCGGCCAGAGCTGCCATTGGCTGGCTGGGGAGGTGACGTAGGCCGCTCGCAGCCTGTCCGCGCGCTTTTGTGGGAAGTGTAGTTTCATCCCTTTCGCAGCAGGCGTGGACGTGCGGACGGTCTTCACTTGGAAACTACAAGTACCAGGCGCCGTGGCGAAGGCTCCGCCACAGAATCTGAAATGCGGTGCCTCTGTTTATTTGTTGGCTTTTTTTACAGGGGACGACGGGAGTTGTATGCGCCTGTAGAAAGCGAGTAGGAACAACTTTTCACCTGTTCTCTCTGCTGTGGTTACATGCTCCGCGTTTGTGAGTCATGGGTTTCAACTAGTGCTGGAGAAAGGGCGAAGGTTCTGACGCTGGAATACCCAGCAAAGTTCGGGCAATTTGAACTCTTTCAACAGAACTCGCTGCTGGAATTGATCTTCGGTATCAACCCCTAAAAATGTAAATGGGACGTCTGATTGGCTTACCTGTAACTACAATAGTTCATATTAAATACGGAGTGAATATTTCTCGTATTAAAAAATACACAAATAGTTCTCAATAGTCTCTCGTATAGGCTCTTTTGCTGTCCGTCTTGTCATTCTAATGAAATTGATCTGTACTTATAACCTGCACCCGCAAAATAAATAAATAACTAAGAAGAAAGGACGAATGGACCCTCAATATCTAATGATCTATGCTAGGAATAACTTCAGATTGTGGTGAGTAGAGAGCCAGTATTAGACGTCTGTGGACCTGTGTGCGTTGTCTTTTTCTACCTTTTGACTCCACCTCGCAAATGTTCGCCCTTGATAGTCCTTCACTGTTCATTGTTTCTGTTTGTTTTTTAAAAACGTTTGCACTCAATAAAGGTTGGCTGTTATTTTCCACCTGTCTAAATTTGTCTTTAGTTCATAATTTAATGTTAACATATTTTTCAGTGGAGTTGAGGCAGTATGCATTTGTGTTTCTTGCTTTCCTTCTTGACATTTTCTTATAGTCAAGACTTTTTCACCATACTTAATCAGGATACTTGCCTGTCATATGCATGAACCCCAAAGAAAATTTACCTCAATCCTGATAACAATTACTTAACTTATTTTTTGTACTTTTATCTAAAATTCAGTCTTTCTTCCTCCTTTTCTTTCTTCTGGCTGCTTTTAAGAACTCTGATACTTTCTCAGTTTCAAAGTGACGGATCTAGGTATGATTCATTTATTCCTCCCTCCCTTCTTTCCTTCCCTTCCATTTTTCCTATCTTCCTCTTTTTCCTTAAAACCATGTTTTAACCATGCTCAGGATTTGAGAGGGTTCCTGAACTTCAGGGTTAGTGTCCTGCAACGATTGTAGAAAATTATCAACAATTTTGTCTTCAGTGTTGCTTGTTTCCTATTTTCTTTACTATCTCTTAGACCATCTATTGCAGTGTTTTTCAACCTTTTTACATTTAGGGATGAGTGGAAATAGAAGAATTACTGGTATTTCGGGAACTGCTAAGGTAGAAATCACCCTTGAGCAAAAGCGAATGCCACGAAGATCACTGACTGGGTCTATAATCTTCATACAACATGGGGATGGTTAACTCTTGCCACCCAAAGGTTGAAAAATATCCATCTATAGGACATCTCTGAGGCAGATGTCACATTTTACCCTCCATTTCTCTTACTCTTTATTTCATATGGTCCATCTCAAAATTTTCAATTGCTTTTCATTTTTAGAAGTTTATTTTGTTTTTTATTTTCTAGCCAAATTAAGCATAGTCTATATTCTGTGTCTTTTAAGTCCAATATTGAAAATTGCATGGGTCTTCTGTGCTGTCTGTTGTTCCTTTTTGTTTTTGCACATGGAGCCTGTTTTCATGTGGCTTTTGATTTTGACTCTGCACTCATGTTTTTGGTTGTGTAACTGTGGGGATTCTTTGAGACATGAGTTAAAAGGGAGTTATCCTAGAGATTATTAGAATTTGCTTCAGCCAGTTGCTTGAAGTCACAGAAAACCCTAGGACCAGATTAAATTCTTCACTTGAGAATTAATGGATTGGCCAGGTAAATTGAATTTGGGCCTTAAGTCCAAAAAGCATTTTATACATCCTCAGGGAAGCCGTTTTCTTATTAAGAGATAATAGATGATTCCCAATTCTCTTATTTTTGGACAAGATATCAGCTGTAGAAAATCATGATAGCTTCTTGCACCATGAGGGCATAAAGTAGACTCCACTTGGAGTAGCAGCTGCTTACAGCCTGTACTGCATTTCTAGACTGTGCCCCTCATATACGGGTTGACCATAACCTGTATTACATTATTATGTTCCCTAATCATTGCCCACTAATTTAACAGGAGCAGGCCAAAGCTTTGCATATTAAATACACTCTCTTGGGATTTGTAACTGGGAGTGAAGAGAGTAGGAGACTGCAGGAATTGTGGCAGATTTGCATTAACTGCAGCACAATAGATACATTGTCTATAAATTTCTCCTGCTGAGATGTCCTAGAGCATCTCTAGTTTAATCCTTGGCTTTTTTTTTTTTTCCTTTCTATGCCACTTTCTTCATTGCATCACCTTGACAAAGATATTTGAACACTCGGAGCTTCCGTTTCTTTATCTGTAAACTGGAAAGAGCAATAGTAGCTAAATCACAGGGGTGTTAGATTGAAATGATGCCATCTATATAAAGCACTAGGTTAATTCCTGTTAAATATTATGATACAATAAATATCAGCTTCTGTTACCATCTTCATTAAACCATTAAATCCCCTCCTAAATTACCATATTGCATATGCTACTTAGGGCCACTTTAGCTTTACTTTCTGCCCCTATTTATTTTGAGGCTCTAAGGCTGGCCATCACCTAGAATACACTCAAGATAATCTCACCTCCAACTGTTGTACTGCTACTGTTACTAAATTCAAAGAGGAAGTGATGCAGGGAAGACTATGGAAGAGTTGTGCACTGAAGGCCACTGACTGGCTAAGTAGGAGTTAGGATATAGGAAACAATTTAAAAGTGAATGCAAAATGTGACTTACCAGGAGTCCAAGAGAAAGGAAAATTTAAATGCTTCATATATCATACCCTCAAGGGGACCTTTGACCTTATGTTTTAAGGTTCTGCCACTTTCTATATTGCAAAGAAAACCATCTTGAAACCTTGGTTTTAAAACTTTGAAATGAAATATTTTCTTAACTTTGTGCCAAGCAGTGTATCTTTCCTGACAGACCTATAAAATGGGATGAAAACAGAATAAAACGCTGTTACATCTTTAAAGTCCATCCAGGCACTCACTAGGTCGGCTACAAGCAACAGGATAATAGCCTTCACTTTAAAATCTATGGGTGTTCCTAGTCTTTTCCCCTCCCAGCAACTTTCCCACTTAAAAGACCCATGTAAGAAAGGCTGTGTTTTTCTGACCTGGTTCTGAGTGATTGTCATTGAATAATCTGGATAACAGGGAAGGAAAACAAGTGTCTAATGAGAGATTTCAAGAGATTTTTGCAGAGTGGATTATTGTGTGGCGGTTCTGTGGATGCGAGAGGAAAAATACTAAGGAGGATGGATCACTGGATGGAAAGCTATTCCAAAACCATTCTCTCAAAACATATGGAAATTCTGGATAAAGCATAAGAAAAAGCTTGAAACTAAGAGGATAACATGGCCAGGTTCCAGGAATAAAGACTACACACAAACTCGCGGTGGCGAACATAGAGCTGAAAGAGCTGGAGGGTTTGTGCGCCTTCACCGTGGGGTCTTGGGAATCTGTGCTAGAATGAAAGTATTAGAAATGTTGAAATGAATTTCTAGGCCCAACTTGGAGCTGCTCCTACCTGGGATGTCACGTCAGCAAACCAAAATTTGTCTAATTTTCATGTTCCTGTAAATATTCCACTTGACCAGAAATGCAGTCTATGCAGTCAGCCAATCCCCAAACACTAGTACAAATCTGGGCTCTGTACTTCTGTCCTTGTTCCTTTTCACCCCAAACAAGGTTGACCATGTGATGCCAACTACCAGTAGGTGCGGAGACCAAATTCAGACTTCTCATGAGATGAGTTCAGGAACACTTTCCTGAATTTGGTCTGGCTCAAAAACATGAACCCATATAGAGACAAATACTCTACTACCCACTAGAGTGGCTGCTGGGGCTAACAAAAAGAAGAGCAACTTCAGTTGGAAATGAGCTCATGTTCAAATACTACAAATCACTTTCAAAAATAAAAATTCTGGGACTGTTAGCAGATAGAATAAATGGGAATTCTAAAAAATGAAAGTATTTGAAGTCACGATTGATAAAATTAACCCAGAAAGTAGAACAAGCAAGAAAAAAAGAGAGGTAGAAAATGAGATGTAAAAATTGGAGGTTCAAACTTGAAGCTGATAGCTGATTAACAGGAGTTCCAGGATGAGAGGATGGAAAAAAAAAATGGAGAAACTGAAGAGTGCATACTAGTCTACAGTATCACTGAGATGAGGTTTCTAAAAAGGTAAAACAAATTTGTGTAATAGACATGGGAGGGTGGCCACCTAGGAGAAAGTGGGATGCTTGACTAGTCACAACTAATCTGACAGGGACTGGGTTTTTTTGTTTTTTAGAAAGAGAAAGACAGCCTGACCTGTGGTGGTGCAGTGGATAAAGTGTCGACCTGGGAACACTGAGGTCGCCAGTTCAAAACCCTGCACTGGTCTGGTCAAGGCACATATGGGAGTTGATGCTTCTAGCTCCTCCCCCCTTTCTCTCTCTCTCTCTCTCTCTCTCTCTCTCTCTCTGTCTCCTCTCTAAAATGAATAAAATAAAAAAAATAGAAAGAGAAAGACAAAGGGATGGAGAGATAGGAAGGGAGAGAATGAGAAACATCAACTCATAGTTGCAGCACTTTAGTTGTTCATTGCTTACTCTTCATGCGTGCCTTGACCTGGGGGCTCAAGAATAGCCAATGACCACCCTTGATCAAGCCAGTGACCTTGGACTTCAAGCCAGTGACCTTTGGGCTCAAGCCAGCGACCATGGCATCGTGTCCAATGACTCCACGCTCAAGCCGGCAACCTCAAGGTTTTAAACCTGGGACCTCAGCGTCCCAGGTCGATGCTCAATCCACTGCACCACCATTGAACAGGCTGTCAGAGACTGTTTCTTAGATACTGCTCTATTACTGCATACAGAAGGCACTCAGTTTCTATTCGTTGCATGAATCAATGGAAAAAGTAATGGGTAGATTAGGGCTTTTGAGCCAGACAGACCTGAGTCTGAGCGCTGCCTCTGTTACTTGTCATGTGACCTGAACCAAGTTACTCAATGGCCCAAAGATTGTTTTTCCTTTCATGAAATGAGAATAAGGAAGAGTACTTGCACTGTCAAATTATGGTAAGGCTCAAAAGAGGTAATGTGATAAGAGTCCCTGGCACAGTGCTCAGCAGGGAAACGTTATCATGAGACAATATTACTTGTAGACGTGACAGTGCCTGTAGGTAAATGGTACAGCAAGTGCCATTCCAAGAGCATCACTGTGGGTGTGGAGACTTCACAGCAGGCGAATAAGGGGGAGCTTTGTCTTCAGAGCATTTAAAAACAGTAATAAAACTGACTTTTACTTTCAGGTTTTTATTATTACTAACTGCCAGCAATTTTAAACTATGTCAGTGATAAAATACTTCTCCCTGGAAAAATATTTTGCTGGTCTAAGTTTTAAACAATCTCTAAAGTTATGGTTGAATTTTAGTAACTGATACTACATATTTTTTATTAAATCTTGGCTTGAAATAAACATGGAAAGCACAATGATTATAAAGACAAAGACTCAGGACTTGAATTATTTTGATCATATAACTCCATAGGATCACTTGAAGTTTTCCTTTGGATTTAAAATTTAAAATAGTGAATACAACTATGAGCTCTCAGGTATATTATTTTTGCTTATCAAAGCAAATTTTAGTTTCATACATGAAAGATATTACTAAATTTGAAGAATATCTTGAGAATTAAAATGTATTCTTTTAAAATTGTTATTTTTGTTGAATTGGTATTTAATTTGCATTTATTCATTAGTGCAACAAATCAATATGTTTTTCCTTCTTAAATATATTGAAAAAGATTAATCCATTACTTTTTTCTTTCCTGTTCATTTAAAATTAATAATTCGTTACAAGCTTGATTATATCAAGAAGTTTAATAAAATAAAATATATACTGAGTTTCTTTTCTGACCATTATCATTATTTCATTTGGTGATTATTATTATTATTATTTTTTCCTCAGGGACAGAGAGAGAGTCAGAGAGAGGGATAGATAGGGACAGACAGACAGGAATGGAGAGAGATGAGAAGCATCAATCATTAGTTTTTTTGTTGCTGTTGCAACACCTTAGTTGTTCATTGATTGCTTTCTCACATGTGCCTTGACCGCGGGCCTTCAGCAGACGGAGCAATCCTTGCTGGAGCCAGCGACCTTGGGTCCAAGCTGGCTAGCTTTTGCTCAAGCCAGATGATCCCGCGCTCAAGCTGGTGAGCTCGGGGTCTCGAACCTGGGTCTTCCGCATGCCAGTCCGATGCTCTATCCACTGCGCCACTGCCTTGTCAGGCTCATTTGGTGATTATTTTTAAAAATAATTTTCATGTAAGGAGAAGGCATATATTCGGGAAATGACCTGCTCTAGGTACCAAATACTTTAGGCATGCTATTTAAAGTCTTCTCACAGAAGAAAAGTGTAACTTTTTTAATACACAATGGAATCACTGTTAAACACTATTTTTTGTGTTTGCTTTTGAAAGCCTACGGCTGTCTAACATTCATTTTCCTGAGACTGGAATGGAAAGATAAATTATCAAACAGTTACTTGTTACCAAAGAGAAGTCTTTGTGATGCTATATGAAAACACTTTAGTGACTGAGAATGGTTAGCATTGCTGGAAAATCTTCAAAAATACTACTTTTTTTTCTCTCCTTTATCACTCAGATTCTCTATGATATTCACAAAGTGGTGTTTAGAAAACTTTTTCTTATTTTTATTTAAAACTTGCTTTTTCATCAGTACAACTCATTAAAGGCTTAGGAAGCTTTATTTTACTAGGAGAGGTAAAATATTTTTCTAAACTTGGTTAGGGTATTTCTACCATTGCAGAAATAGAGTATTAAAACTTGACAAAATACAGTAGTGCTTTTTTACACTCTGTACATAAATATCTTATGAGACTTACTATATTATAGTACAGAACCTCCTCTCCTACTAATCTGGAATTCCTCAAGGGCAGAGACAATGTTTTATTCATCTGTTGACCCACAGATCTGGCAGGTAATATAAGTTCGATAAAGAAGTAGTGAATTATTGAATGAATGAATGAATGAATGAATGCACGAGCATCAAACATAACTGCACAAGTTTCCAAGTTCAGACCTCAGAGGGCAAGAGGAAATTATCATGATTGCTAGCTATTAAACTCTGAAGAAAATAGGATTCCAGTGGTCATTCAAGTAACTGGACTAGAATCCTAAGAAGAATTTTCTAAACAGAATGCTTTGAAAAATTCTCAGATATAGGAGTACATTGACTTCCAAAGTGCTTAATTAAGCTAGCCTAAAAGAGTAGGCAGAGGAAAAATAAAGTAATATGGTAATTCGTGATAGTGTATATTTTTGTAAAATCTTATATTTTGAAGTTCTAAATTTTAATTTATATGAATAAATGTGTCTGATTTCTAGGGAACAACAGAAAGAATATGACTACAGTTTGGTTTAGTAAACATTTATTGAACAACAAATACCACCAATGCAAAACACCCTTAAGACGCAGTCCCTGTTCTTGCAGGATGCACAACTTGATAAGAGGAGCAGACGGTTTGGAGATCATTTCAATATAATATGGTAGGTGCTATAATATGATAACTTTCTGAGGAGGGGACTAAGAAATTTACATAAACTATCAGAAAGTGATAGTTTCTTTGATGAATAATGAATATATAAATTCAACAAAAGGAAGGATAAAATATCCACAAATTCAAGTACTTTGCAGCAATTAAGTATTATGCTTTTTATTACTATTTAAGTAGGTATTGAAATACAATGTATTAGGAATGCTAATCAGAGAAAATTAAAGATGCAACCCTAGCCAGTTGTTAAAAATTTGAGATAAGAATTTGACATTATATGTCATCAGAGAAATGCAAATTAAAAGGAAATACCACTATACCCCTGTTAGAATGGCCAAAATCTGAAACAATAACAACACCAAATATTGATGAGGAGGTGAAGTGAAGCAATGGGAATTCTCATTAATTGTTAATGGAAATGCAAAATGGTACAAACATTCTAGAAGACGGTTTGGCCGTTTCTTACAAAACTTAACATTCTTTCCAGATGATCCAGTAATCACACTCCTTGGTGGTTTTAGGACTGAACTGATTGAGTAAACAAGTCTATATGTCATCCAGACATAGATTATAGGTGTATCCTTAGGAACAGATAACATTGCTCAATGCCTAGGGCCTTGACTACATTACAGATGTGATTGTTAACCTCTAGCCCAGTGGTTCTCAACTAGAGTTGATTTTGCCTCCGCAGGCCATATATGGAGACATTTTCAGTTGTTACAACTAGCATCTAGTGCAGAGGCCACGGCCACTGCTGCTAAACATCGTGCAATCCACAAACAGCCCGGAAAAAATTGTTATCCTGTCCAAATGTCAACAATGCCAAGACTGAGACAACCTGTTGCAGAAAGAGGTTGTAGTGGAAAAGTACCCAACGTTCTTGGGTCAATGTTTCATGCCTCTCAATAGCATTGTCATTTCCATAACGCTATTGGTTTGAGAGAATCATACTGCAGAAGGCAGTGGTAAATTACTATTTATGTTATATTATCACTTCACTTGTATTTTAGAGACTTCTTCCTTTTTCTATTTCTCTAATCCCTAAAACAAAAACAACAGAAGCAGAACAATTAAACTAAAAAAGGTCATTTTGGATTTTTGAGGAAAATACCCACCACATTTTATACAAAGGTAGATTAAAGATTTTAGAAGTTACACAAATACAGTATAGGGACCATGACATTTTTGTCTTCTTAGTGTTTACTTTGAGCATTGACATGTGCAACTTGACTCATAAAACACCCAACTACCAATGGCGTCTAACTATTAAGAAAATAAAATACATCACCTAATACTGGTGTATAATTTATACCTTTTAGATAGACTATTCTAGTATTTAATAACTTCTTTCTAGGAACTTCTGCACCCAACACTCTACTAATATTATATATTCTTTTGTACATGATTTTATACATTTCAGAGACATTTATTCTTACATTAGATTCAACATCCCCAAGATACTTTTAAAATATCATGTTCTTTTACCAAATTAAATAGTCATAAAAATACCAAAAAGTCAAAGAGAACTTGAGATAGGCTGTTTTTAATATTGTCCCCCCCCCTTTTTTTTTTTGTAAAAGCAATAATAATACTTATTGTTCATAATAAGAAAACATTATGGAAAAATGAAAGACCAGAGAGCTACCCAATCAGAATCAAGTCTAAATGTTCTCATAATTTTATGTCAGGTTACAATAAAAAGCCTTTACTATTTTAAGATTTAAGTGCTCACTCCATTTTCTTCTAGAATTTTAGGGTTTCTTTCTTTTATTAATATTTTTAAACAATTTGAAATTAGGCTTTGACTTATTTTATGAGATTTGGTCTTTTTTTCCTATTTGTTTCCTTTGTCCAAGGAGCTTTATCAGAAGAAAAATATTACTAAGAGTCATGTCAGAGAGTTTATTGCCTATGTTTTCTCCTAGGAATTCTATGGTTTTAAGTCTTACACTGAAGTCTTTTTTCCATTTTGAGCTTATTCTTGTATATGGTGTAAGACGGTGATCTAGTTGTTTTTCCTCCTCCTTCTCCTCCTCCTCCTCCTCCTCCTCCTCCTCTTCCTCCTCTTTCTCCTCCTTCTTCTTTTTCTTGCATGTGTCTGTTCCATTTTCCCAACACTACTTATTGAGTAATCTGTTTTTGCCCTGTTGTATATTATTGCCTCCTTTGTCAAATATTAATTGACCGTGTAGGCATGGCTTTATTTCTGGGTTCTCTATTCAGTTCCATTGATCTCTGTGCTTGATCTTATGTCAGTACCATGGTGTTTTGATTACTATGGCCTTGTCATATAGTTTGCCATCAGGCAGCATGATACTTCCAATTTCATTCTTCTTTCTCTAGGCTGAAACGACAGTTTGGGGTCTTTTGTGGTTTCATATAAACTAAGTTCTGTAAATAATGCCATCAGTATTTTGATAGGAATTGCATTGAACCTATAGATTTCTTTGGGTAGTACAAACATTATAATTCTGTCAATATTTTCTATCCATGAGCATAGTATATGCTTTCATTTAATTATTTATATCTTCAATTTAATTTTTCAGTGACTTATAATTTCTGAGTTATGAGTTTTTTACCTAGGTATTTTATTTTGATGCAATTGTAAATGGGATTGTTTTTCTAATTTCTTTTTATGATATTCTGTTATTGGTGTATAAAAATGCAATGGATTTCTGAATATTAATTTTGTATCCCACTACTTTACTGAATTCATTGATCAATTTTAATGATTGGTGGAATCTTTAGGGTTCTCTCTCTATAGTGTCATGCCCATCTGCAAATAAGGAGAGTTTTTCATCCTTTCCAATTTGAATGCCTTTTATTTCCTTTTCTGATCTGATTGGTGTGGCTAGGATTTCCAGTGCTAATTGAATACAAGTTTGGAAAGTGGATATTCTTGTTATGTTCTTGATATTGGGGAAAATACATTTAGCTTTGCAACATTGATTATGATGTTAGCTGTAGAGTTGTCATTTGTGGCCTTTATTATGTTGAGTTCCCTCTACTCTCACTTTTTAAAGGGTTTTTATCCTAAATGGATACTGAGTTAAGTAAAATACTTTTCCTGTATCTTTTGGTATGATTGTGTGATTTTTATCCTTTGTTTTGTTTATGTAGTATATCTTTTTATTGATGTGTGGATATTAAACCAACATTGCATCCTGGGTAATACCTCACTTGATTGTGATATATGAGCTTTTAATGTATTGCTGAAATCAGTTGGCTAATGTTTCTCAGTAATTTTTTGCATTATGTTCATTAGTAATATTGGATTATAATTTTCCTTTTTTTGAAATATTTTGGTCAAGTTTTGGAATTAGGGTAATGCTCACATTGTAAGATAGGTTTGGGAGCCTTTTCTACTCTTCAAATTTTTGAAATAGTTTGAGAAGGATAGGTGTAGGTATTAATTCATTTTTGAATTTTTGGTAAAATTTACCTGTGAAACCATATGGTTCAGGATTTTTGTTTCTTGGGAGTTTATTTTATTACTGATTTGATTTTCTTAGTAGTTGTCAGCCTGTTTAGATATTTTGTTTCTTCATGATTCAGTCTTGGAAAAGTGCATGTTTTGAAGAATTTATCCATTTATTTTGGATTGTCCAATGTGTTGGCATATAATTTTTTATAGCATTTTTTTATACTTCTTTGTATTTCTCTGGTGTCAGTTATCACTTCTCTTTCTTCTCTGAGTTTATTTATTTGAGTCCTCTTTCTTTTTATTCTTAATGAGTCTTGTTAAAGGTTTATCAATTTTGTTTATCTTTCCAAAGAACCAGCTCTTGGTGTTATTGTGGTCTTTTGTATTTTTTTGTTCCTTTGTTTTAATTTAATGTGATACATTTTCCCATCTCTTCACTTTTGGTCTGAGTGTGTCTTTCTGTGAAGTGGGTCTATTAGAAACAGCATATGTATGAGTCTTGTCTTATCCATTCAGCTACCCTATACTTTTTAATTAATTTTATTTTTAAAAATATATATATTGATATTTTTGAGACAGAGTAAGAGGGAGAGAGAGAGAAAGGTCAAGAGAGAGAGGGAGCGAGAGAAAGGAAATGTCAATTTGTTGTTCTACTAATTTATGCATTAATTGGTTGATTCTTGTATGTGCCCTGACCAGAGATTGAACCCACAACCTTGGTGCAACAGGATCACATTCTAATAACTGAGCTACCTGGCCAGGGCCTTACTCTATATTTTTTAATTGGAGCATTCAATCCATTTACATGTAAAGTGACTATTGATAAGTACATATTTATTGCTATTTTATTATACATATTTATGGAGTATTTTTTTTTTTCTTCTTTGAGAAGTTCCTTTAACCTTTTCTTTTTTCTTTCTGTTTTTTTTTTTTTTTTTTTTTTTTTGTATTACTGGTTTGGTGGTGACAAACTCCTTCAACTTTTTTGTTTGGGAAGCTCTTCATTTCTCCTTCAGTTTTTAGAGTTAGCCCTGGTGGGTAGAGTAATCTTGGTTGTAGGTCCTTTCTTTTCATCATTTTAAATATGTCATGCCAATCCCTGCTGGCCCACATAGTTTCTATTGAGAAATCTGCTGACAGTCTTATGGGAGCTGCCTTGTAGGTAAACAACTGCCTTTCTCTTGCTGCACTTAAATTATTTTTTTATCTTTAATCTTTGTCATTTTAATTACAGTGTTTCCTTATATGGACCTCTATGGTTCATCTTGTTTGGGAATCTGTGCTTCCTGGAATTGTATGTCTATTTTCTTCACCAGATTATGGAAAGTTTTTAGTCATTATTTCTTCAAATAAGTTCTTGACCCCTTGTTTTCTTTTTTCTCCTTCTAGTACCCTAAATGTGAATATTGTTATGTTTGATATTGTGTCAGAGGTCTGTTAAAGTATTTTCATTAAAACAATTTTGTTTACTGTTCTAATATTTTTTCTGCTCCCTTTTTTACAAACCCATTTGATCCTCTATTTCTTCTAATTTGCTGTCAATTTTTTCTATTGTTTTTTTAATTTCAGTTATTGTATTCTTAATTTCTGGCTCATTATTTTTTATGGTTCCTATGCCCTTTTTAATGCTTCTATCTCTTTGTTGAAGTTCTCACGGAGTTCATCTAGTCTTTCCCTAAGTTTATTAAACATTGTTACAATCAGTGTTTTGAACTCTGTATCTGGTAGATTGCTTGCCACCATTTTTTAAAGTTATTTTTCTGGAGTTTTGTTCTGTTCTTTCATTTGAAACATGTTCTTTGTCTCCTCATTTTTACTGTGTTTGTTCTTGTATTAGGTATATCCCCTATGGCTCCCAGTCTTGGCAGTATGACCTTCTGTAGTAGATGCTTTGGTGGGCCCAGAGGGACAGTCTGCTTGATCACCATAGCTAGGTGCTCCAGGAGAGTTCCTTGTGTGGGTGTGTGTGCCCTGCTGTTTTTGCTGAGCCTGAGTGCTTTTAGTACGTTAGTGGATAAGTTTGACCCTCAGGCTGACTGGCTGTGAAGATTGACCATGACCATAGCATACATGTTTCTGTGTAAAGGCCAACTTCACTGAGCAAGAATTGCCCCAGGGGAACTATTGTCTGCTGAGACCACCTTTTAGGTGTGCTGCTTTTGGGGTTAATTGAATGATTCTCTGTTGTGGTCCAAAGCCAACCACCAGGTATGTTGTTTCTAGGGCCTTTTGAAGGGGCTCTGGTACAACCCGAGATCCGCTGCTGCCTGTGATCAGCCTGGGACTACCTGTTAGGAACTAAAGAGCAATTCACATTTGGTATCAACCCGTGTATGGCCTAGATAGTGCCAGGCCTAGGGTCACTCAGCAAAAAACACTGGGCATCCCCAGTCCAGCCACTACCTGCTGGCTGCTTCCGAAGTCACAGCTACTGAAAATACCTTGGGCAGTAGGTGAGTTGAATGGGGCTGTGTTTCATGGAGTCACGGAGTGGGGTAAGTGGTGGCACAGCCTAGCCTGAGGCCACTCAGTAAGAGAAACAGAGCACACTAGGCTAGCTGCTGCCTGCCTGGGCCTGACGGCCTCTGAGAGTTTTTTTTAGAAAGATTGCAGTGCTGGATCAGGTTGGCTGCTTGCCTTGCAAAAGCCTCCAGCAATGGTGAGGTTCTGGCTGGCTGCCGGCTGCTACAAGTGTCTCTTAAAGTTCAGGGGCCAAGGTCAGCTGCCTGCCATTGAAAGAGCCTCTGGAGAGACATATGTTGGAGGGAGTGGTGTCTCAGGGAGTCATGCAATCCAGCCCTTGCCCTGAGCCATATAATTCAGTCTTTTCCTATATGTGAGCTGCAGTTCCAGCACAGGAGCTCAGGGTATAATAACTGTGAGCCAGTGAGTCTGTATTTAGACACCTGGGGGGTTTCAGCAGCCTTTTGTCTCACCTGGATTGATGGCATCTTTACTGACTTTTGCAGCCAGCCATAGTGGGGTTCTTCTTCCCGGCTCTGGTGCTGTAGGTTGGGGATTCTGGTGTGTGGCTGGGACCCTTCACTTCTCAGTGGGGTCCTTTGCACCTAAGATACCCCTCTCGATTCTCAATTGCCACACAGGTATTGGATCAGCCAGTTTTGCATCTCTGCCCCTCCAACCAGTTTTGTCATGTTTTTTTAAAAAATATCTTTATTTATAGAAGTTCTGTTCAGCTGAGCTTCAGATGAATCTCCAGGTTGATTTTTCTATCATTTATTTGCAATTCTGATGTAGTCATGGGAGAAGGCAAGTGCATTGTTTACCTACTGAACCATTTTGACTGAAGTGTACTATCTTTGTTTTTAATTTTTCTACCAGTTGCCTTCAGAACTTACAACGTAGGTTTATAAAGTTCTTAAATTATTAATTTTGAATAAGACATATTGCTTTTTCAATACAAAAGATGAAAATATAGATCAATTATAATACCTGCTTGTTTCCAGGGTTTGATATATAATTGTTCTCCCATTAGTCAACGCTGTAATATTAATTATATGCATGTAAAATATGTTACTCTTTCTCTCACACTAACCCTAAGTCTATCATCATGAGATAGCATCTCTTGACTTCTCCCTTGGAAGATCAAGTTACTAGAGTGCCTACCTTGTTTTCTAACTCACCTCCTTCCCTTCAGTTTCTACCTCCTGTAGCTATGCTTTTACACTGTCACATTTATATATATTATGTTTTGCCTTGTAACCACATCCTAACCTTCCTTGTATTGACTGTAGGATACCACTAAAAATTAAAAAATAAGAAACACTGCCTGACTAGTGCTGACACAGTAGATAGAACCTTGACCTGGGATGCTGAGGGACCCAGGCTTGAGACCCTGAGGTTGCTGTCTTGAGCATGGGCTCATCAGCTTGAACACAGGGTCACTAGCTTGACATGGGATCATAGGCGTGAGCCCATGGTCACTAGTTTGAACCCAAAATCTACAGCTTGTGCACAGGATCACTGGCTCAGCTGGAGCCCTCCAATCAATGCACGTATGAGAAGCAGTCAATGAACAACTAAAGTGCCACAACTATAAGCTGAGGCTTCTTATCTCTTTCCCTTCTTGCCACTATCTCTCCCTCTTTTCCTCTTAATCTCTCTCATTTAAAAATAAAAGAAATACTTACATCATTATGACTATGTAAGTACTTTTTAATATTTAGACAAAGAACATTTTCATTTTGGGGGGCCCAATGTTTCAAGTCAGCCTATTCCCTGATACCTGATTTGTAGCTAGTGATCTGTAAAATGTTTTTTTCTGAATCTCTATAAGCAAGAACATCAGAAACAGCTTTCATCTAGAAGGGCTAGCAGTGCACCTTCACTATCATGCTGCAGCTCCATGTAACACTCTAATCCCTGAGGACATTGGTCCCTCAACATCTTACTAGATAGACATTATGCTGGCTCATTATATTGATGAACTAATGCTGCCAAATACCTGAATATCAAGAAGGTGCAGATATTTTAGAGTCCTGTTTATCAGATACTGCTATGAACTGCTATGAACTGCTATGAACTCTGGCATCACCTATTTCTTGTTCTAAGCTTCCTGAACTCTGGCTGACCATACTAATGCACAACCAGGCGGGTGCCTTGCATCCTCTCACACAATGTGCTTCTTCCCCTTGGCATATTTCATGAAATTCTTACCTTCAGCCCGCAATGCATGCCTCTTATTTCCTGCCTCTGCTCTGTGGCATGCCTATGCATGCATAGCTGGAATTTCAGAGCACTTAACACACTATAAGGCAAAAACTTTGACCACTGGAGAGTGATAGCCAATGAATATTTCCACCCTCCCACCCATCAAGTGATTACCTGGATTAACTCACTTTGTTCATTTCTTGAGAATAAGCAGCAGCACTAAGCAATAGCCAGGTCAAAACTCACCCTACTGTTCACTCTCCCTCCTTCCCTCACATCTTCGCACCCTCACCTCTGCTCTCTTGAATTCTTTTTCCTAATAGTATAATTCCATCTAAGCCAGCAAGTTTCAATCTTTTTTATCTCATGGCTCGCATAAAGTAATTAGTAAAATTCTAAATTCTGCAATGTACCAAAAAGTATATTATCTTTTTTGCTGATCTGACAAAAAAAGATATAATTTTGATTGACTTGCACAAAATAATAATAACAGTAATTATCTACTTTTTTTGCTCCAAAGTGACTTTTGAAAAAATTGGGTGCCTATACTTGTATATAAGGTTTTCTGGTACCAAGGATTGAGCAATCAGATGCAACTGTATTATTATATGACCTATGTATTTATGGTTCAAGATAGGGCATTTGCACCAGGCGGTTATTGTTGTGTTGGCTGTTGTCATTTTTTTTTTTTACTTGACAATCTAAGGGAAAAGAGGTCAGTACCCCTGACAAAATAGTCAGGTATAGCATGTTTTAAAAATCTTTGCGTCATACTGGTTGAAAGTCACTGATCTAGGCCATAAGCTATGCTTTCTGGGAAACTCGAGCTAAGATAGTTGAGACCAGAAAAGCCCTAAATAGCATGTTCCTAATAGCTTTTAGAGTTTGTTATTACCTGGGCAGAGGGTGATAAGTGGGATGGTGAAATCACCAGCCGTAGAGTAGCATCATACTTACTGAGACTTACTCCTATGATAAAGGCCAATGAAAGGTAAACCGTGAAGAAGGGTTGTGGCTGGGGATACTGAACAGCAGGGAAGCAATGCTCATTGTAAGAACTGTGGAGAGGGATGACTCGAATCAAGCACCTACATATACTGATTTGTGGATATAGTTAATGGTTTGACCAAATGATCTGAAAGTAATAAAAAGCCAGACTGGAAGATAGATATATCATCAGGCACTTGGGGTAATAGATCCAAGTGTGAGAATATCTGTGTCTCATAAATATTCACAAAAACAGACCTCTTTAGAAAAATAAGCTCTATAAACAGGTGAGCAAAATGCCTAATTCTCTGGATGTCAATCAGTCACTTTTCATATTCAATCCCAAGGTTTGCTCAATGGCCATTGTGGCAAGAAGAGAGGTTTTTCTTGGGTTCACTAATAAGAAACTTTCCTCATAAAGATTGACTTGGTACTGACACTTCTCTGCTCTAAATTACATAATAGCAACAACCAGCTCTTAGGCTGTGAGGCCCAGTTAGCTTTATAGAGCATATATGTTGAAAATATTTCAAGTTAGTAGGGCAGATGATTTTTTTTTCTTAAGGAATATAGTCAATTTCAAATAGCTATGCTTCTGATAACACCACTATCTATGGATTGACTGTATACTTAATTATAGTCATTGCACCTGCTTCAGTAATTTATTTTACAATGAAATAAGTCAAGTAATGAGATAATGTTTATAGAATTCACAAGTCTTACCACATAAGAGTCCTAATAGAATATGTCCCTATAGCAGAATGGTCATTTGAAGATTTAAATTTAGTGTGCTGCTTCTATATGCTCTAAACCAGGGACTACTATGTAGAGCAATATATGAGTCCTGGAATGTAAGGGTTTAAGTGGGAGTGAACCACCTCCCAATATTTGATTTCCAACCCCCTGACTCTGCTGGTTTAGATGTAGTAATTTATAAGACTTCAGGTAATCTCTGTTTAAGTAGAGGGCAAGCTTGTTTTCATTAATGATGGGATAATGAAATTACACTAATTATGTTAGGTTGTTTTGATTGATATCCCTTTTAGAAGTTTGTCTTTGGAAAAAAGAGGGTGTATATAATGTTGGGCAGCTGATGCAGTGGGCTGTGATTGTATTTGTCATGTTTTTGAGCTATCATTGAATACACTGCACATATTTGGGGAACTCTCTATTTTATGAGAGTAAAAGCCAGATGGATGATTTCTTTCCTAGATTTTCTTACTACATGTAACCTCAGTTCCGTGAATCAGATAGAGCCACAGCAAATAGGATGAGAAATCAGAAACTACTGATAAATCTGACTGCATGAAAAATTCATTCTGATAAAGGCAGCAGTGTCTACATGCAGTGCTTGGGATGTGCACAGCTGATAGTACAATTACCAATCTCCTCACCTAACAATGGTGACTATATGTTCAATTCAGTGCTGTTATTTTTTTTTAAATATTGCTCTTAGCTATGGAGCTTGTAAGCCTGGTTGGTGGGTCCTGCCAGAGTGTCAGCTGCTTAAATCCCCTCTGATAAATTTATTAACTTCCTAAATTTATCAAACCTAGTATCTATTGGTTTTCATCAAAAAACCTTACTGAAATAATTCCTTCTTTTTCATTTTTTACTGTTTTTTTTTTCAAATTCACAAGTTTACTACTTATTTTGATTCATTCTCAAATAGTGATATATGTGTGAAAGGTTAACATTTCCTTTAGACATTGTTTTATTTTTTATTGTCAATACTATGCATTGTAAATATTGTATAATTTTAATTTTGATATTCTTTCATTCCTCTCACCTCCCCCCCCCCCACCACCAAGCTTCTTATCAAAGAGTTTGAACTTTCTAGGTGGCTGTGAGGATATTATGTTGTTGTTTTCTATTTTTGTTGACTTATTTTTTTCTTCTTTTCCAAGTGAGAAGAGGGGAGATAGCGATACAGACTCCCACATGCACCCTGACTGGGATCCACCCGGCGACCCATCTGGGGCTTGTGCTCTGCCTATCTAGGACCATGCTCGCAACTGAGCTATTTTTAGTGCCTAAGGTGGAGGCTCCATGGAGCCATCCTCAGCACCTGTGGCCAACACGCTGGAACCAATTGAGCCATGGCTGTGGGAGAGGAAGAGAGAGAAAGAGGGAGAGAAAGGAGAGGGGAAGAAGGAGGGGTGGAGAAGCAGATGGTTGCTTCTCTGTGTGCCCTGACTGGGAATTGAACCTGAGACATTCACACACCAGGCTGATGCTCTACCACTGAGCCAACCAGCCAGGGTCTTTTTGTAGACTTCTAATTTTACTGTATTGTGATCAGACAATATGTTCTGTGTTGTTTCTATATTTTAGAATTTATTGAATTTTCATGGCTTCACATATAGCAATTTTTTACAAATGCTTAAAGGTATCTTTGTAAAATTGTTGCTTTATTTTGGGGATATTAAATTTAATATCTACCTCTAAGTTTTACAGTATTGTTACTTAAGGTCTTTATATGCTTACTTATTTTTCTATCTACTTCATCGATCATGAGTGAGGTAGGTATTGTTTTTCTGTGTCTACTTGTGTTTTCTACAGAATTGCATTCTTCCATTTGGAGCTATTCTTTTGGTGCATAAAGATGCTTGAGAAATATTTATTGTAGATTACATTTTCTTATTATTTTAAAAGATTCATTCTTTAAAAATACCTTTTTCTTTTTTTTTAAATTTATTTTTATTTATTCATTTTAGAGAGGAGACACAGAGTGAGAGAGAGAGAGAGAGAGAGAGAGAGAGAGAGAGAAAGGGGGGAGGAGCTAGAAGCATCAACTCCCATATGTGCCTTGACCAGACCAGTGCAGGGTTTTGAACTGGCGACCTCAGTGTTTCCAGGTCAACGCTTTATCCACTGCGCCACCACAGGTCAGGCTAAAAATACCTTTTTCTTTGACTTAATAATTGCCTGATACTAATATTGGAAACCCCCTTTCTCTATATGATTAGTATTTGTGTGCACCTTTACTTTCAAATTTTAAAAGTAATTTTATTATAAATATGTTTCTTGTATCTTGGTGATTATTTTATTGCCAATCTAATAAATTAGTGCATTCTCTTTCCCTTATTATATGACAAATATATTGAGATTTAGTTCTGATCACATATTGTTTTCTGTTTTTAGTGTTTCCATTTTTCTATAATTTTCCAAGAGAGAGAGATTTGGGGTATAATTTAAAGAAGCATAAAAATACTGAAAAAATGTTTTCTGTCTAGCCATTAGTTGCACTGATTACTATTTAACGCTGTCTTTCTCTTTTCCATTAAGAAGAACACTGAGCCTTTCCTAGTGTCACATCCCCAGAGTCATGTATAATCTCTGACTTCCTAGCTCTAGCTTCTGATTTAGCATTTTGAACACATTTTTGCTGACATGCCAGATATAAGACATTATTTTTCCTATGGGTGCTCCCAATTAACCTCACTGTGTGGAAAGAACAGGTTTCTTTCTCTTTCCTTTTCACAAAGCTTTCTCCTTTAATGCCATGTAATATAATCTAGTAGGAAAGTAGTTCATGATGACCTATGTATGGTCACAACTCTCAGAGTCTCTACCTTTTCCTAGTTATATATATATATATAGTCTTTTTATTGTTGATTTTTAGAGAGAGAGAGAGGGAGAGAGACAAGGACACTCAGAAAAGAGAGAAACATCAATTTTGTTGTTTCACTTATTCATGCCATCATTGGTTGATTCTTGTATGTGCCCTGACCAAGGATCAAACCCAAAACCTGAGCATGTCAGGATGATGATCTAACCAACTGAGCTACCCAGCCAGAGCCCCCTAGTTTTGTTTTTGTTTAATTATTTGTTCAGGTGACTATTCCCTCTCAGTCCTGAAAACCTTAACTTCTCTCAAAATCTTAGAACTGACATAGACTTCTAATAGAAACTGTATCTCTCTTTTCTCCTCCTACCTTCCTTTCCCAGTCTACATTATGAACACACACTAATTTATGGCTTGCCTTTTTAAAAATTATTATTATTTTTCATAAGTTAGACACCGGGAGGCAGTCAGACAAACTACCACATGCACCCGACCGAGATCCACCAGGCATGCCCACCAGGGGGTGATGCTCCGCCCATCTGGGGCTTTGCTCCGCTGCAGTGGGAGCCATTCTAGTGCCTGAGGTGGAGGCCAACTGAGCCTTCACCAGTGCCCAGGGCAACTTTACTCTAACGCAGCTTTGGCTGTGGGAAGGGTAGAGAGAGATAGAGAGAAAGAAGAAGGGGAAGGGTGGAGAAGCAGATGAGCGCTTCTCTTCTCCTGTGTGCCCTGACCCAGATCGAACCCAGAACTTCCACATGCCGGGTTGACACTCTACCACTGAAGCAACTGGCCAGGGCCTGGCTTGCTTTTTAAAATTATGGAATCACACATTCTTTTCTCAAGTATCTTTGAGTGTAAATGCCTAGACATAGCTATGTCAATAAATGCAGTTTGATGGTAAATATTGAATACACAGTGCTTTACCATGAACATGGCACTATTATTAAAATACTTACTTTAAACTATGCTTATTTTTTCAACTGAATAAATACATTTTCAATGGAAACTTATCTATTTTAAGGTTAAGATCATTAATTACTTGGTTCATCAACAGGAAAATGGAATTTCCGCATATCTTCAAATTTGACTTTTAGTCCAGATATGGACAAATATGCACCTTCTCTGTGAGTTTATTTTATTTACAGACAAGTTAGTCAGAATTTCCTTTTTGTTTCCTTACACTCTGAAAAAACACCATCAGCTATTAACCACTTAATTTCCAGTTTCTCAAAAATCTGTTTGAATTGATTTACATTCTCATCTACTTCTGTTAGCACACAGATCTTTAAAAGGGAGTAATACTTAGACAAGTGAAATTTTAAAGATCAATGTGAACATTGTGTGTGCAGTAAAAACTATAAATTTTAAAAGCCCATCTTTGCATTGGTTTTAAATGAATTAATTATATAATATAACTTTGAAAGGTTGCTTTTGGGTCATTAAAATATGAAAATGTCTCCAAAATCTGATTCTTATTCAAAGTTGTTGATTAGATATAGCTCATTGTTTTTAATGCTATGACAATATTAAATATACATTTTGACCTTAATTTTTCTTAGAACTTTATATAGTGCAATATTTTCAGATACATGTGCTTTAAAAAAACTTTTATAGGTATATTGATTAGTAGTGTGTGCTTATTAATTGGACAATAGGCCTTCTTTATAGTTTCTCCAAAACTCTTCTTGCTTTGGTTTACTTATCTGTATAATGAGGATAATAGTAGTTTTTAACTCATAAGGTTGTTGTGAAGATTAATAGAGTAGACATACATAAAGTTCTCAGAGGAAGGCTGACATTTGTAAGCACTACATTAGAGGGAAGGCTTAGCGTAATACCTAACATGGGCTAAACTCAACTGTGCTCAGAAACTTCAAATATGTTTTAAAAAGACTTTTCATTTTTTTCTGACAGAAATCAAAGAACAAGTTTTTATATTAAGGTAGAGAGGCAAAAATAATAAAGATACTTAGAAAGAAGGGAAGAAGGAAGGAAGGAAGGAAGGTAGGAAGGAAGGAAGGAAGGAAGGAAAGAAGGAAAAAGGTAGGGAAACAGGGAGGTTGGTAGGAAGTAAGTAACTTAGTCTATATTCCATGATTTTTTGAAAAAATATCACTCCCTTAAGCATCTGTCTGTGGATGTAGACAGGATGAACATCCCTCGCTCTTGAATGAACACAACTCTGTATCTCCCTTTTCTTACTCCAAAGCCCAATTAGTCCAAGCATCCTCATTTACCTGCACACTAATCCCATGCTGATGACCATGCCCAGGATGAGTTCCTGCAGGGCTGGAAAATGTCCATCTGAAAAAATCTTCCAAAAGGAGTTTCTTCACAAACAAGGCACTGTTAATAGTGTTATTTTTTATACAATTCCTACTTCTTGGGATTGTCAGAAATGAGTTTATTTTTTCTTTTTCAACAGCTAAGTGAGGAGTAGGGCACAACAGAATGTGTCTGAATCCAGAACAGAATAAAGAGTATTTTTATAATCCAGTTGATTTTCTGGAGGGTGCAAGTAGTTTAGCGGGTCTGGGAAGCTCAGAAAGGAATGACCTTTGAAGAATGCTCAGGGAAATTTTCTTTAAATTTCAAATACAAAATAAAATTATTGTTTTCACAAATACTCATATTTTATAAATGCAGCAGAAAAAAAATCAGTAAACACAATTTTAGAATTATTGTAAATTAAAAAAATTATAGATAAACAAATCATAACTTTAAAATAGTTCCTGTTGTACAATGGCTAAAAATAATCTCTTGGAAAAAAAAGTACAAATTCAGGACTAGAGGTCAGTACAAATAGGAGCATGACTCACATAAGACACATTAAAGTTGTATCTGAAAAAGCAAGAGGAAGAATCTGTATTCATAGTCATGCTATACACATATTAGAAATGTTCTTACAGTCACATTACAGAGCCTTAGGTTTCTTCCTCACCATGAATTGGACTACTAATTTCTCATCTGTATTCTCCCTCCCCTTTTAGAACCTAGATTGAAATATATTTTCCATAAGATGTATTTTATGCATTTTTTTTCCTTCAGAGCTCTCACTGATCATGTAACTCTGACCTTGTGCCACAGATCTGCATCCCCATCATAGGAATGCTTGTGCTTTGAATATTGAATGTCCCTTATTTGCTCTTATTGTTCTGCCTGCCTCTTTACTGTCTTAATGATGGCAATATGCATTATTTATCTATTTTTTCAAAACAAATGAAAACTTACAGACTTAACGCACCAAAAAACATTTATTATTTCTTATTATTTCTGTGGTAGGGTTTCAGGAGCTGGTTGGTTGGGCAGATATTTTGGCTCAGGGTCTTACATGAGATTGTAGTTGAGATGTCTGGCCAGGCAACAGTCACCTGAATGTTTGACTGGGATTAAAAAGATCTGCTTGCTGCCTGATGGTGGGTAGAACATGATCCTGGGATGTTGAGGACCCAGGTTCAAACCCTGGGGTCACCGGCTTGAGCATGGGGTCACCAGCTTGAACTCAGGGTTGCCAGCTTAAGTGTCGGATCATAGACATGACCCCATGGTTGCTGGCTTGAGTCCAAGGCCGCTGGTTTGAGCAAGGTGTCACTGGCTCAGCTGGTCAAGGCACATATGAGAAAGCAATCAATGAATAACTAAGGTGCTGCAACTACAAGTTGATGCTTCTCATCTCTCTCCCTTTCTCTCTTTCTAAAAACAGGAAGGCGCCTGACCAGGTGGTGGCACAGTGGATAAACCATCAGACTGGGATGCAGAGGACCCAGGTTCGAGACCCTGAGGTTGCCAGCTTGAGTGCAAGCTCATCTGGTTTGAGCAAAGCTCACCAGCTTGGATCCAAGGTCGCTGGATTGAGCAAGGGGTTACTCGATCTACTGTAGCCCCACGGTCAAGGCACATATGAGAAAGCAATCAATGAACAACTAACATGTCGCAATGATTGATGCTTCTGATCTCTCTCTGTTCCTGTCTGTCTGTTCCTATCTATCCCTCCCTCTGACTCTCTCTCTGTCTCAAAAAAAAGAGTCTAAAAACAGGAAGGCTCTTTCAAGTTGGTGTCAACTTTTGACAGCAAGCCTGTTTCTCTCAACATGGATCTTTCCATGGAATGGATGAGTGTCCCTACTGCATGGTGGCTGGCTCCTTTTAGCACAAGCAATTCAACAGAACAAAGCAGAGGCCACAGGGCCCTTGATAAACTCAGGTCAGAAATTACACACTCTCATCCTCACCTATCTCTGTTGTAACACAGAGCAGCCCTGATTCAGTGCAGGAGGAGAATACACAAGTGTGTGAATACCAGGAGGTGAGTGAAGATCATTAGAAACTCTCTTGAAAGCAGCCTACCACACAATATAAGAGTACGTTCTGTTGTCCAATATTAAATGCTCTTTTTGTCTCCTGAACTAAGATTTTCTATTTTCTAATAACTGTAGGTGACTCTGTGCTTGACTTGTTGACCTAAGTGATTTATTATAAATTTAAGTGTGGTCACTCTTAGTCTTCATGACTCATCTAAACAAAGACCCAAGAAATGCAAGTCCAACTAGAAATATACTTCTCAATTAAATCATCCAGGATGTCATAACTAGTTTTGACTCTCAGTGGGTCATTAATTTTTGAACTTAGAGTATCCTTTTTCCTTTTCAAGCTTAATAACACTATACTATGTAGTTAGTGTGAACCTTTTCAGAGTCAGTAGGAGTTTTATCCAATTAACTTCTTTTGATAAAATACATAAAGACATAGGAGAGCGAATATTAACTTCATTTAAATGCTCATTGTCTTCTTAACCATAATAATGAAACTTTCTGTTTTTCCAGCCTCTATTTCTGCACTTGTTTTTCTTATAATTATTTTGTATTTGGGTTATAGATTGTGACTCCTTACTTTGAATTTATACTTGAAGACAAGTCTTACCTAAGAAGGGTATTGCTTGCTTTTGCTAAAAGTTTTTTGGAATTCTTATTGATTCAACTATGAGTTTTCTCCCACAATAAGAAATTTTACTTGAAAGTGGAATGATTAATGTCACATAGCTCTATAAACCAAGGTAGTTATAGAAGAATGTGGCAAAATATTAATTCTATAACTGATTTTACCAAAGAGTGTCATGATTAATGAGAGAATTCTATAAGCAGAAATATTTATACAAATAACATGGAAATTTATACAGTAATTTTAGAACAGAAAATTTTTTTAAATTTAAAACAAAATATTAGCAAATAAGATCCAGAAATGCATTAGAAAGATTATTCCATGATCAAGTGGAATTTATTCTGGGGATGCAAGGTTGGTACAGTATCTACAAATTGTGGTAGAAGACTTGACTTGAGGTGAACACACAATACAGTGTAGAGGTGATATGTTATGGAATTGTGTACTTGAAACCTATATAATTTGTTAAGCAGTTTTACCCCAATAAATTCAATAAAAAGGAATATCTCTGCCTTAAAGTTGAAATCTTTAGAAGATATTATTAAACTATATATCAGTGACTCAGTAAAATTCACAGGAGATATAATTTCTCATTAAAACTTCTTGAAACAGTTCATTGGGCAAGCTATATGAATTTACTTTCTGTAATATCTATAAAGTACTCTTAAAGTCCATAAAATTAGAATTGAAAATGCTGGGACAAAGGAAATAAAGTATTTCACCCTTTCCTTCCACTAGTCCTAAACTCAGTCTGCATCCTGCTGGTCTTTTACCCATTAACCAGGGAGACTTAGGAAAGGATAATAAAAGATCATATGAAAATGCTGGCAACAAGAAAATCAAGAAAAAGGAGGCAAGAGGTTCACTTTGAGCAATCAGAAGCTGCTTAGTTCTGCTACAGACAAAATGTTTGTGTCCCCTTAAATTTCCTATGTTGAAGCCCTAATCCTGAATGTAATGGACTTTGGAAGTATGGTTAGGGGGAGGTAATTATTAGATAAATTCATGAGGGTGGAGCCCCATGATGGGATTAGCACCCTTATAAGAAGAGGAGGAGACAAGAATCCCCTCTTTATCTACCATGTGAGGACACAGCAAGAAGCTGATTGCCTGAATACTGGATAGAGAGCTCTCACCAGACACCCAATCTGCTGACGTGTGATCTTGGACTTCCCAGCCTCCAGAACTGTGAGAAATAAATGTCTATTGTTCAAGTACCCAATCTATGGTATTTTGTTATAGCAGTTCTAGGTAGGCAGGAACCTCTATGCAATAGACATGACCCCATGGTTGCTGGTTGCTGGAAGAATATTCTATGTAGAAAAAAAAAAAGACAGTAAAAGGTCCTGAGAGGAAAGCATGTCAGGAGTGTTATAAAAACAGCAAGGAGTCTACTACAGATAGAACAGTGAGGAACGAAGAGTACATCAACCAATTTAATATCCTTAAACTTGATCAGCCAAAGTGGCATTTTTTAATCTTCTGCTAACCCATTAAGCCTCAATGGTGGGATACAGCCAGTTTGCACTGGTTTGGCAGAACCGATACCTAATTTTTTGTTGAATTTGGCGGGCCAGTTGTTTAAATGACACTTGTAATCAGGGTTCTCTCTGAGGTGGGTGCCTGGGCAGCTGCCCAATGTGGAAATCACAAATTTACACTCCTTGCTCTTTTTTAATGTTCATCTGTGCAACAACATATTTTAATAGCCCATAGTAATGTTTATTCCATCCCTAGGTGAAAAAAATTGCAAGTGAGGACACCAATCCAGAAACAATATGAAAATATCTTAAATAACAATTTTATTTTTTGTCAGGTATTATTTAATCTTTTCTTTTTCTTTTTATTTTATTTATTTATTTATTTATTTTTTACAGGAACAGAGAGAGAGAGTCAGAGAGAGGGATAGATAGGGACAGACAGACAAGAACAGAGAGAGGTGAGAAGCATCAATCATTAGTTTTTCATTGCCGTTGCAACATCTTAGTTGTTCATTGATTGCTTTCTCACACGTGCCTTGACCGCGGGCCTTCAGCAGACCGAGCACCCCTTGCTGGAGCCAGCGACCTTGGGTCCAAGCTGACGAGCTTTTGCTCAAGCCAGATGGGCCCACGCTCAAGCTGGCGAGCTCAGGGTCTTGAACCTGGGTCTTCCACATCCCAGTCCGACGCTCTATCCACTGCGCTACCGACTGGTCAGGCAATCTTTTCTTATTAATATTTTAAAACCCCTTTTTATAACATAATCTAGTTTTGTGTACTTCTTTTATTGTTCTTATTTAAGTATTAAATGCATGAAATAATAAACTACCTTTCAGTATATATTTTTTTATACTTAAAAACGGTCATTAGGGCAGAGAACTGGTTGTTAAATTATTTTTATCCCACCACCGATTGGGCTTATTAAAATCTATAACCAAGCAAGAGTGTGCCTATCACTTTGTTATTGGGACATTTTTCCTAGAGGTCATTATGTCTCAATAACAACCACAATAATTTCATTTATTTATTTATTTGTTTTGTTTATTTATTTATTTATTGTATTTTTCTGAAGTGAGAAGTGGGGAGGCAGTCAGACAGCTTCCCGCATGCACCTGACCAGGATCCATCTGGCATGCCCATCAGGGGGCAATGCTCTGCCCATCTGGGGTATTGCTCTGTTGCAGCCAGAGCCATTCTAGCTCCTGAAGTGGAAGCCATGGAGCCCTCCTCAGCACCCGGGCCAACTTTTGCTTCAATGGAGCTTTCGCGCAGAAGGAGAAGAGAGAGATAGAGAGGAAGGTAAAGGGGAGGGGTGGAGAAGCAGATGGCCCCTTTACCTGTGTGCCTCAATCAGAAATCGAACCTGGGACTTCCACATGCCAGGCCAACTATCTATTGCTGACTTAACTGCCAGGGCCAGTAATTTTAGTCTTAACAGTAGCTCTGTTTTGTATAATGTCTTGTTCATTCCAAAACAACCTCTCCTCTTTTCTCTTGAAGGAAAACAATCAGTCTCCATTCTAGTCCGGACTACATAGTTATGTAGTAGTTACGTACTGTATTTTCCCATGTATAAGATGCACCTTTTTTTGAAAAATTTGGGGTCTAAAAACTGGGTGTGTCTTATACAGTGGTTATAGAAGTGTGGCATTTCAAATGCCATAGATGGAACTGAGGACGAGGCAATATATGAAGACAGTGATTTGTCATCAGACACTGATAAGGACGAGCTAATGGATGGGAGTTTTTGGCAGTGATAAAGAGTTGCATCAATTTTATGATGAATAAAACTTGAGTTCAATAACTTTATGCAATACATTTTTTTTGCAAACTTTGGGCCTCAAAATTAAGGTGTGTCTTATACATGGGAGTGTCTTATACATAGGGAAATACAGTATGTGGTTATTAGCTCAGCAAGCTGATAAAATCTGTGTGCTTTACTTTTCCTGGACAAACACACTGTGGCAGCTTTTAAAGTGTACTGTCAGCACTCTTTTAAATAACTCTGACTTTGCTAACCTCTCATAAATTAGCATAAATGCCATGTCAGTTTGCTTTATCAATTAATGTATGCAAAGAAAATACTTTGAATTTTTATTTTAGAATATAAATTTGTACCTAAAGAAAATACTTTGACTCTCTGTCTCTTTCTCTTTTTCTTTAAATATAAATTCCACCTCTAACAAGTCCAGTTAAGGAGCAAGGTTTATTTGCTTAACAGTCACATTAAACTTGTGTGTGTATTTTTCATTTTTGCATCCTTGTACCTGATGAAGTCCAGCTGTAAGATTTGAGTTTGTCATCTAATTTTCCACCACAATTTGGTGAAGACTGGGAGGATCAGTGGATCCTGAGAACAGCAGAGGGAACATCAGAATCGGGATTAGGTGTGAAAGATAAAACTCCCTACTGTCTTCCTTTTGTTTCTTTCTCCTAGCTTCCCCTTTACTGAAGAGGGTTATTGAGGTCATTTTCATCCTAGATATGTTTTTTATTCAAAGTCTTTGTTGTTGTAGCAAAAGATTATAAACTAATTCTGTGTGTCCAGCTCCTGGGACACCCAGTCATCACAACTCTGAGGTCTCTCTGACACCAAGCAATTCCACAATTCTCTGACACCAACTGGGATTCTTACAATTCAACTCTATTCTGACACTGTCTAGCTAAATTCATGTCTGACTCCAAAGATTTAAGGGCTCAGTCCCACAAGACTCACCCAGTTCAGATTCTGTCACAAGTCCCGATCTCCATCCACGCTATCCGCACTTCTGTCTGACTTGGTTACAAACTGTGGGATTCATACTACTCCACACCCCCACTACACAAGGCTCAGTAATTAATTAGAATGACTGGCAGAACTCAGGAAACCAGTCTGTTTACATTTACATGTAAGGGATACAAGTCAAGAATAGCCATATGGAAGAGATCTATAGGGCAAGATAGAGTTGGAAGTGGCAAAAGCTTCTGTGTATCTCAGGGCACATCAGCCTCCTAGGACCTTTTTTTTCTTTTCCAAGTGACAGGAGGAGAGATAGACAGACTCCCAAATGTGCCACAATTGGGATCTACTGGCAACCCCCATCTGGGGCCATGCTCTCAACTGAGCTATTTTTAGCACCTCAGCTGGAGGTTCCATGGAGCCATCCTTAGTGTTCCTCAAGGCCAGTGCACTCAAACTAATTGAGCCATGGCTGCAGGAGGGGAAGAGAGGAAGGGGAGGTGTGGAGAAGCAGATCGTTGCTTCTCCTGTGTGCCTTGACCAGGAATTGAACCTGGGACATCTACACTCCAGGCCAATACTTTACAACTGAGCCAACTAGCCAGGGCCACTCTCCCAGCACCTTAATGTGTTCACTGACTTGGAAGCTCTTCAAATTGTGTTTTAAAGTTTATTTTTAATTGAAATTTAATTACATAGACATGACTGATTAAATCATTGGCCATTTGTTGGGCAGATAAAATATATTATGCTCACTTTGTTAAAGATGGCGCTGCCCACATGGAAGCCCGTCACCCAGGTAATGATATTAGTTACCCTCCTGCTTGGGAATGTGCGTGATTATATTAATATGTGTTGGGGGAGGGCTTTCGCACCAAAAGGTTTTAAAAGGAAGCGAGATCACGTTGTTCCGGGAGAAGGCTGATTGCGTTCTAGGAGGAGGGCAGAGAGCAGGGAGGAGAGCAGATTAAGGCCATGTGGAGACGAGGAGAAGCAGCCAAGATGGCGGAGTGCTGAGGGAGAAGCCAGTTTGTGCAGTTTATGCAGGGAAAAGGAAGGAGATGGGGAACAGAGCTGAATAAGTCTGGTGAGCTTGAAGCCTTTGATGCTAGGAAACTCGGATAAATCAGTAGCTTTGTGAGGACTGACTGAGTGGGTTTTGGAGCCCAGTGTGTGTTTTTGCTTGCCTGCCGGGTTCAAGCTAGGATTAAAGCTGATGGCTCACCAGTTCTTGGCTCCATTGTTTCATTACCGACTGTCCGAATCTAATGCAAACCTGCATGGGCCAGGCGGCTGTGATAATGGCTGCGACTACTGGCCTTACACTATTGGTATTGAACTCAATCTGCAACCCTCCTCTGCTTCCCAGAGTTTGAGGAGAAACAATTTCAACCCTGTAATTACCTGGTTGGTTTTTCTAGTGATCAACTATATCCTGTAGCTATTTAGGGACCCACTGCATCGTCTTATTAGCAAAAGTCAGAGATAGTTGAAAGGTTCTTTTTATTTTTTATGAATAACAAAAGACATCTGTACCACTTAAAAAAACCAAGAAATTCAGGACTTATGTGTCAGAAACAGTAACATATTTTTATAATATCACACCTCCTTATCTCATGTCTTTCTTCTTGGATACCATAAAAAAATTAAGATGTCCTTAGAAATCAGTTTAAGTGGATCTGTAAAGCCAGTATCCAGGTGTAAAGCCAGTAGTCGAGGCCACCATCAGAGCTACCTGGCCAGTGCAGGTTCACATTGGATTCGGACAGTCGGTAATGAAACAACAGAGCCAAGAATTGGTGAGCCATCAGCTTTAATTCTAGCTTGCACACAGCGGGCAAGCAAAAACACACACTGGGCTCCCAAACCCACTCATTCAGTGCTCACAAAGCTACTGACTTATCCGAGTTTCCTAGCATCAAAGTTTTCTAGCTCGCCAGACTTACTCACCTCTGTTTTCCATCTCCTTCTCTCTACACATACTCTGCACAAACTGGCTTCCTCCTCAACACTCCACCATCTTGGCTGCTTCTCCTGGCCTCCACATGGCCTTCATTTGCTCTCCTCTCTGATACTAATCTCAGGAACCCAGAGAGCAAGCTCTGGGTCTGCTCCACTTTATAGTGTAGAAATCCCAACCTTTAATCCAATCTACAAACAAGGAAGTCTCTGATACAAAGTCACTTATCTGAGACATAATGGGATTCCTCATGAGAGTGCACCACCCCACATTATCCAATCAGTCAAGGGTGTGGGGAAAAGCTTACTTTTAAAACTTGCACATGGGCAGCACCATCTTTAACAAAGTGAGCATAATATATTTTTTCTGTCCAACACAGGGTCACCATCACAGCCGCCTGGTCAGTGCAGGTTCGCATTTGATTCGGACAGTCGGTAATGAAACAATGGAGTCAAGAACTCGTGAGCCATCAGCTTTAATCTTAGCTTGCACCCAGCAGGCAAGTAAACACACACACTGGGCTCCAAAACCCACTCATTCAGTGCTCACAAAGCTACTGACTTATCCGAGTTTCCTAGCATCAAAGGTTTCTAGCTCACCAGATTTATTCAGCTCTGTTCCCCATTTCCTTCTCTAGCACAAACTCTGCTCAAACTGGCTTCTCCCTCAGCACTCTGCCATCTTGGCTGCTTCTCCTGTCCTCCTTCACATGGCCTTTCTCTGTTCTGCTCTCTAATGCTAATCTCAGGAACTGAGAGAGAGCAAGCTCTCTGTCTGCCCCACTTTATAGTGTAAAAATCCAAACCTTTAATCCAATCTACAAACAAGAAAGTCTCTGATACAAAGTTATTTATCTGAAGCATAATAGGAGGATTCCTCATGAGAGTGCACCACCCCACATCATCCAATCAGTCAAGGGTGTGGGGAAAAGCTTACTCTTAAAACTAAGCCTTAGGCTATACAGACCCGGCCTGCCTACAGCCTGTTCCCCAACACACATTAATATCAACAGTCTTGAACGTGGGCAACGCCATCTTTAACAAAGTGAGCATAATATATTTTATCTGCCCAACAGGATCTCATTAGCCAGATCTGGAAAAAATGAATGACAGAAGAAGAAAATACTTTAGTGGAATCTCAACTATTAAATGTTGGAGGAACAATGGTGTTTGAAAGTAACACTTTGGCAAGAATCAGTTCAGGCAAGAATCATTAAAGAATGCTAGAATAAATACAAGTGTGATGAGAAATAAGATATTTAAGTCTTAAAGAATCTCCCCCCAAATACTTATTGGTTAAAAGAGAAATATAGGAATTTTACAATGAGGAAATCTGCCAGAAACTACCTAAACAAAAGTGAGTATTATCATAAAAAATGGGACAAATCAGTATCATGTACTTTCTGACATGATGGTTTGGAAGAATCCATCATTATTTGAATCGATCATGGGAATAATCAGACAAGCCTAAATTGAAGATATTCTGCAAAATTACTAACATTTAGTCTTAGAAACCTGTCAGACCAAAAAAATTAAAAATGCCGGAGGAACTGTTCCATATTAAAGGGGACTAAGACTTGACAACTTATAAGATACACATGTACAACATATGACCTTTGGTTACACTAGAACAGGTTTTTATTTTTATTTTTAAAGACATTATTGAGCCTGCCCAGGCAGTGGTACAGTGGATAGAGTCTGGGATGCTGAGCACCCAAGTTTGAAATCCCATTCACTGAAAATAAAGAAATACATACATACATACATACATACATACATACATACATACATACATACATTATTGGAACAATGAAAAAATTAAAAATGATTTTTAGGCAGTTACTTTTCTGATTTCTAAAACTGTAGTGTAGCCTGACCTGTGGTGGCGCAGTGGATAAAACATCGACCTGGGAACACTGAGGTCGCCAGTTCAAAACCCTGCACTGGTCTGGTCAAGGCACATATGGGAGTTGATGCTTCCAGCTCCTCCCCCCTTTCTCTCTCTCTCTCTCTCTCTCACTCTCACTCTCACTCTCTCTCTGTGTCTCCTCTCTAAAATGAATAAAATAAAAAGAAATTAAAACTGTAGTATAGACAAATAAGAGTGATCCTTTATCCTTAGAAAGTAAATTCATGCTGCATGCTGAAGTATTTGGCGCAAAGCCTAGTTTCATGTCTGTAACTATTCCTAAATTGACATATGTATCTATTAAAATTGAATTGTAACAATTGAGGAGTCTGAGTAAAAGGTAGATTTACAGTTACGTATTTCCAAATATAAAGTTAGGCACAGAACTCTGGTTGTCCTGCTTTCATTCGACAACAGAGGAAATCTGTTGTCTTATCTGAACCTCTTGTAAGGCCCTGGAACAAGCTCTAGTGCTGCCATAATAAGAACTAAGTCCCTTAAAATCAGAGAACCTTACTGTCTCATACTTGTGGAGGCCAGAAGTGGGAAATCAAGATGTGGGCAAGGCTGTGCTTTTTCTGGAGCTTGTGAGGTCTGTGGGATTTGTTAATGGCTGCACCCAACCTCCTGTCTTTGCCTCTGTCTTCCCATGGTCTCCTCCTCTGTGTTTGTGTCTTCCTTTCTTTTATAAAAATGCTTGTTATGGCCTGACCTGTGGTGGCGCAGTGGATAAAGCGTCGACCTGGAATGCTGAGGTTGCCGGTTCAAAACCCTGCACTTGTCTGGTCAAGGCACATATGGGGGTTGATGCTTCCTGCTCCTCCCCCCTTTCTCTCTCTCTCTCTCCTCTCTAAAATGAATAAATAAAAAAAATTTAAAACCATGCTTGTTATTTGATCTAGCCTCTTCCAGAATAATCCAGACTGATCTCAAGATCCTTAACTACATCTGCAAAGACTCTTCCCCAAATAAGGCCATAGTCACAGGTTTGGGGGTCAAGATATTGAGATATTGTTTGGAGACCACCATTCAATCAACTACATATGGTCATATTATTTTAATTTGCATATAAAGATGTTGTTAAATGCACATAAATAAGACATATTTCTTTATACTTCAATGTTTTGTCATATTTTTCCTTGTGTTAGGGGCTTTAGGGTTGTGAGAAATTTGACTTGAACATATATTTACTGTGAATTTAGAAGGATATATTTATGGATTTGTAGTCACTATAAGTACAGTTAAGTTATAGCTAAGAGCAGGTGTAGGGTGGCTTCCAGGAATTTTTTCGTGTCCACTATACTGGTACACAGTTCCATGGTGCCAAGGTGTGGGCTCATACCTACATCATCAGATGAATGTGCCCCTCAGCATCCTGCACCGGAAGTATATAGGCCTAAAAGGGGAGAGGGGACCTTAAATGTATAAAACAAGAAGGTAATATGTAAAAACTTTTTTCAATCATGTAGTGTATAAAACTGTGAGCAAAAGATTCAGTTCTTATTAATGCTTTTTTCAAAAGAGAAGTTTCTCTGATCAGGAATAATGTACTTGGCGATACAACATATAGAATTACAAATGATGTATATTTTTTCAGTACGGAAATTGAGCAAAATTGTGTGTATCAGAACTGATGTTCTCAGGGTGTCAAATTTTAGTAGCACTCTAAGCAATTAGTGTCACACATTTTATGCTTCCAATGCACTAGATTGTATCTTAGCATATCTGCTATATCGTGAACTGAAGAAGTCTGGCTGTTACAACCTAAGCAGGAAGCAAATGCCTACTGATGCGGTGAAATGACCCAAAATGATAGTAGTTTCAGGGACAAAAGTTTAGATACATCCATAAGTCAATGTGTGTAGTAATAAAGTGATTTAATTACACAATAATTTAGCTTAATATAATGTAATGGATATTTTAAAATTAGACTTTTTCTTAACTTTTAGATTGATTCTGTTTCTTTATTCAGAATTCTTGATCCAACCAAAATTCAAATATAATCTTCAAGAATTTTTCTAGTTGAGGCAAAATAAGAATGTAATCTGAAACAATGAAGAATAGAAGAAAAATATTTTAAAATGCCAAAGATATTATCTCACAGTAAAAATCTGATTATCTTAATCATAAAGATAAGGCAAAAAATCAGGATATCAAAAGAAATATGGAGAAGGAATATGCAACAACATTAAAAAAGAAAATTATGAAAACCACTAAGTTTTAAAATGGGAACTTTCAAGATTGATTTGGGAAATAATGATGAAAAGCAATTTGTATGAACATTAGTGACAAACTGGTTAATGAGTATTATCAATATGAGGAGCATTTAGGATGAGTAACTACATAAGATATAACCTTTCTTGAAATTGTACAGCTCATTTATAAAATTGTAAGATTAAAAGAGGTTTTCTCAAATTTTATAAAAAATCAAAATATTTACAAGACATTAACAATAAAGTACTGTGAAGCTTCAAGATATCTATGTACAGTACTAATTTTAAAAACAAATTTTGACCAACCATTTGAGAAGAGAGTAAATTATCGTTCTATCTTTTCTATAGAAACAATATTATCAAATTATCATCATATGAAAAGTCAATCAAAAGCATAAATACCCAAAATTATAGTAAAAAAAAGTGTAATTCTAAGTTGGATCAGACTAATCAATAGAAAATATTCACCCGTTGTTTTGGTTTTTATAATATTTGTAGGTCTTGACACTTTAAAATACTGTAAACTTGTGGTCTTTTTCATTCTAAATAAATGTTGATTTTTGTACTGACTTTTATATTTTTATTATCAAAGGGGCCTCAAAACTGTCCATGCCTTATTGTCACTCCACCAGGCGAAGAATTCAGTAAATAGACACTGAAATTTGAATATGTATAAATGTTGTTGATTCTATTTTAATACATGAAATTACCTTTATTTTATAGATGTAGGACTTATTGTTGCAAAAGAGCTTTCTAACACTATGATGCATAAAGACCTAGTTTGTAAAACTAAAATGATGTTCAGAAATCTCAAATTCTTAAATCGACCAATTAGAAAGTACTTAATTTTAAAAAATTAAACACCTGTTGGTAGAAGTACAAAACTTTGGAGTTTGAATTCTTTTTCCTGAATGACTATATATATATATATATATATATATATATATATATATATATATGCATTTGGATGTAGTTAAGATACATATAATTTATATATAACTTATTATATATAAATTAAATAGTTTTGATCTAGAACTATATCTTCTAGTGTAGTCTTAAGCTCAAAAATAAATTTAATATTTGGTTCTATAAAAACAGGCCACAGGTCAAATAATAAATAAGTGGTTTATTTATCACAAATATTTTTTTAAGGTGACGGTGTTAAATATTGCCTAATAGCAAAAGCCCTGTTTGTAAAACAATAAAAATTATAAGCAGGAGATTATTCAAACCAGCCTTAGCCACCTCTGTCCTGATCTTGTTTTAGTTTGTACAACATTTTGAATGCATTTAATGCTACAGATTATACACTTAAAAATGATTGAAATAGTAAATTTTAGATTTATACATAATTTACCAAAAGCTTCACAAGTAGAATGTAAATATTTCATTTTAGAAAGCTTTATTATTTGGAAAAAACATTTCTTATGTTAACATTACAGATGTTGCTTTGATCACTGTGCTTTGTGACATAAAACCTATCATCTTTTTGGTGGGTACAAAACATAATCACTATGAAGTCCAGGCAAGGAACCTCAGCTTATAGCTGCCTCTTTATCTCTTTCTACCTAAAGACTTAGTAAATGACAAAGTCTTTATTTAAACTTTGTGAGTCCCAACTCCCAAATGCTTTGTTGTCATTACTTCTGTTGCACCCATGTTTGATTCTGTTGTTGCATCCTCTTCGTAGCATTCATGGTCTCAAAAAAATGAGTTATGTTAAAACAGTATGACACTACTACAAAAACAGACACATAGATCATGGAACAGAACAGAGAGCCCAGAAATAAACCCTTGCTTATGTAGTCAACTAATCTATGACAAAGGAGGTAAGAAGATACAATGGAGAAATAACACTCTCTTCAACCAGTGGTGTTGGGAAAACTGGACAGATGAAAGAGGAAAGAAAGAAAGAAAGAAAAAAAGAAAGAAAGAAAGAAAGGAAAGGAAAGGAAAAGAAAGAAACTGGACTAATTTCTTACACCACATACAAAAATTCAAAATGAATAAAAGACTTAAATGTAAGGCCTGAAACTATAAAACTCCTAGAAGAAAGCATAGGTTGTAAACTACACTGCCCACAAAAATTAGAGGATATTTTATAACTTCATATTCATTTTGAAATATCCCCTAGTTTTTGTGAGCAGTATATTTGCCATCAGTCTGAGCAATATCTTTTGAATATGCCCCCTTGAGCAAGGGAAACAAAAGCAAAAATAAACAAGTGGGACTTCTTCATCAAACTAAAAAGCTTTTTGTACAGCAAAGGAAACCATCAACAAAACAAAAAGAAAGCCCACTGAATGAGAGAACATATTCACAAATGATATATCTGTAAGGAGTTGATAGCCAAAATATGTAAGAAATTCTCACAATTCAAAACAAAAAAATAAGCAACCTGATCAAAAATATCAGTGGAGCACATGAAAAAACATTTCCCCAAAGAAGACAAAACAGATAGTTACCAGAAGGAAGGGGGGTGCAAGAATGTGTGAAAAGGGGCAAGGTAATATAGTCAATAAATTTGTGATAAGTTCACACGGTGACAGATAATCATTAGAATTAGTGAAGTGATCTCCTTGTAAGGTATAAAAATATCAAATAACTATGTTGTATACCTAAAACTAATATAACTAATGTAATATTGTATACCAACTATACTTAAAACTTTTTAAAATGTGAGTCACATGATCACAGCTACTATCTATCAAAACTACGGTTTTTGTAACTGCTAAAATTATTAAAAGTTGCTGGGCCATATGTTCTTGGCTCAGCATTGATCTGTGCACATTCCAACTCATTTTGACCAAGTTTTTAGGGTCATGTGACCTAAAGCATGACAACAATTATACAAAGAGTAGTTCAGGCTATTTAATTAAGCATTAGACAACAACTTTGAAGGGTTATTGTAGCATGCATTGGATATAGAGACACATTTCATGCATTGATCATCTGTATCAGCTAAATTGGAATTGAGGCTATTATTGCTACATACATGCCTAGGCAGAACGCATTATGAAATTGTGCACTAACTGAAACAGTGGATCAAAACCGGCTGGGCTGGGAGGCAGAGTAGTCTAGGATATGATATGAGCTTCAGATTCCTAACTAAAATACAGGATTAAAGAACAGTGGCAGGTTATGACCTGCTACATACTTGTGAGATCTCATCCATCATAATTACAATATCTTATTCTCAGTATACTTCATCACCATCAATTGAAGACATACTTTATCTAAAACGACCAGATAATATCACCACTCCCGAGGTCCTGGACCACTGCCAGTCTTCTGGCATTTCAGCGATCCTTAATGCAACCCAACACCACTGTGAACAGGATGTTGAAGCAGCTGTTGCAGTAAGCCGAAAGGGGCATTTGCAACTATTGAGCAGGAGACACACATAGCAAATTGTACAAGCCAAGTTCGAATAATGCAGTAACACCTTGAACAAAACATGTTCTTGGTGAAGAGTTTACTTGTATAAACTAAGGCAGATCTGGAAATATCACAGCTGTTTCCTGACAGAAAGTTCTCCTCTGGCAAAATATGAGAATTCATTAAATTACTTATGTATACATTTGTGTCAGTTACCCAACTTGGGATTTTATAGTATGCGATTTTTCAAATCGCTCTTGTTGACAATTAAAGAGAAGAGAACTAGGGTTAGGAACAGAAAAAGGAAGGAAATGAATTAGTAGCAAAAGAGTGCTGTCTTTTACAGTTAAGGCTTGGAAAAGGTAAAGAATGTTAAAAGGAAGAAAACTTAGTCCTTAGGAGAGTATGCGTGAGCTGGGTCGTGTACAGAAAAGCTGATGGAGATGAACTAGGGCTGTGGGAACAGAAAAGCAGGGAGAAAGGGATTGGAATGCAGATGTCAGCATCTCTAAGCCATCAAATCAGAAAAGCATTATTAGTATGTGGATAAAGAAGCAAAACGTCTTCTCCATGTCACATGGCAAATGTAGTAAACAATAAGTGATACTGACCTTTCTCCTCCCCCTTAACTATTATAATATATTTTGGTCTCATTCTTCTGATGTCCTGAAAAGGTCCGGTTTTCTTCCATTTATCTTTGAGTTTTCATGATGAACTTTTCAAAGAAGAAATGTAGGCTGAAAGAGAACAATTTGAGTACTAGAATGAATTGAGGATTAAAACTTAATGCGAGTTTTCCAGAGGAATTTTGGGAGGAATGTATAGAAGTGAGAAGCTGATGAACGAGGGAAGGAGAATTATAAGCACTAAAATAAAAGCATGCTTCCTTTATGGACTTTAAAGAATACATGTCAAGAGCTTAAATTATTTAAATTACTTTCTTTGTTGTGTTCAACTGCACTATAGATTTCAGCCTGGACCTCACAGATTATGATTTTATAAAATTACGTTAGTTTAGCTTGACCAGTAGTGGCTCACCAGATAGAGTGTTGTCCTGCGACTCTGAGGTCCCAGGTTTGAAACCCCGATGTAACTGGCTTGGGTGTATGCTCATCAGCTTGAATGTGGGCTTGTGGGCTTGAGCATGGGATCATCAACATGATTCCATGGTTGCTGCTTGAGCCCTATGTCTCTGGCTTGAGCCCAAGGTTGGTAGCTTGAGCAAGGGGTCACTGGCTCGGCTGGAGCACCCTGAGCAAAACACATATGAAAAACAATCAGTGAACAACTAAGGTGATGCAACTATGAGTTGATGCTTCTCATCTCTCTCCCTTCCTCTCTTTCACTAAATATATATATATATATATATATATATATATATATATATGTTACATAATCCTCAATTCAATCCAACAGCTGTGCATATATCATGTTAAAGCTGCAGTGGAGAGAAGGAGCTCTGATAGTGACTTAGGTAGTAAACAAAAAATAATAATACAGGACAAATTATTACTTTCTTTCATTAATGATCATGGGTCTTATCCCAAGTGATAACAGTCTCTTTTCTGTTATATAGTGAACATAAAAGGCTTTAATTAATTTCTGAGTTTAGTTTTTATTTTATTGTTTTTCCCACTATAAATTTCCTCAGGAAATTTCCAAGGCATGACCTCTATGGTTAGGGTGCTGCTATTATAGTTTGAAATTATTTATCTTTTATAAATTTTATTGTTCAGCTCAACCATGCATTTTCTTTTTTTTCTTTTTGTGACGGACAAAGAGACGGAGAGAAGGACAGATAGGGAAAGACAGACAGGAAGGGAGAGAGATGAGAAGCATCAATTTTTAGTTGCTCATTGATTGATTTCTCATATGTGCCTTGACTGGGGTGCTACAACAGACCAAGTGACCCCTTGGACAAGCCAGTGACCTTGGGCTCAAGCTGGTGAGCCTTGCTCAAACAAGATGAGCCCACACTTAAGACAGCGACCTCAGGGTTTCGAACCTGGGTCTCCTGCATCCCAGTCCAACGTTCCATCCACTGTGCCATCACCTGGTCAGGCTCAACCATGCATTTTCATCTCACCTTGCACAGAGATTTCAGATGTACAGATGCAACAACATACAAATAAGCAGACATATATACAGATATACCTGCCTGGACCCCTCTCTTTCTCCTTCTCCCCCCTGCTATCTCTGTTTTTCACTTTCTCTTACACACGCATGTGTGTGCGCACGCACTATTGGGACAACTAAAAAGATGGCAATAAGAAAGGTTAATAACACATTACCCATGGCCTAAGGCAAAGAGCTGATGGCAGGGTTTCCTTAAGTCTCATAGTTTTAGCCACTAAGGAAAGGATCCTGTGGTTTAAAATATAATTAGTGAAGGCCTCGATGTCCTGTCAAAATGCAAATTGAACACTGCTGTTGTCTGAGCTGATTAAATTTATAAGAGACCTAACTTTAGCTAAAAAACCTAGCTTCCAATGGCTATATTTATGATTACTTGGATATAAAACATACTACTCACAAAATTTAGGGAATATTTCAAGATGGATATGAAGCTATAAAATATCCCCTAACTTTTGTGAGCAGGGTATATAACAAACTTATGCCATAAAATTCTACAGGGGAACCACAGCAGTGGATTAGCATGAACTGAGCCCTGTTGGAGTACAAACTTTTTTGGGGCTTTTGATAACAGATATGAAAGTTTCTTCAAATTCTGTCTCAAATATATCTTATGAACATATAATTTATTATTGGAAATTTTTTTCTCCCTTCAATTCTCTTATGCAACTGAACATTCTTGGAGATGGTGAGACCAAGTGATCTGCACTATGAGAAATATTGAAGAAAGCTAGTCTCCCAAGTGTTTTTTTCTACAAGAGTAATCAGGCATGCTGAACTGCTCCCTGACATATCAGCCTTTTATTTTTTTTTAAGAGAGAGACAGAGGGACAGACAGAGACAGACAGAGAGAAGGGAAAGAGATGAGAAGCATCAACTTGTGTTGCAACACTTTAGTTGTTCATTGATTGTTTTCTCATATGTGCCTTGACTGGGGGCTACAGCTGAGCCAGTGACCTCTTGCTCAAGCCAACAACTTTGGGCTTCAAGTCAGCGACCTTTGGGCTCAAGCCAGTGACCATGGGGTCATGTCTATGATATCCCACTTAAGCTGGCAAGCCTGTGCTCAACCTGGTGAGCTTGTGCTCAAGTCAGCTACCTTGGGGTTTTGATCCTTGGTCCTCAGCATTCCAGGCCAACACTTTCAGTGATGGGCAACCTTTTTATAAAAACCACCCACTATTGCACCATCACTTGGTCAGGCAACATCAGCCTTTCTTTACACTCCACCTTCTCACTCTCTTTGGAAAGCCACTTAGCAGCCTCTATTACAAATTTGCAGAGCACACAAAGAGGTGTGTTCTATAAACTCAGTTCTATTTTACTCATCACATACCCTCACATATACAATTTTTTGCCTCAGCCTTAATTGTAACTCAAATTTTCTACCTTGAGTATTAAGAATTAGTGAAATAGCTTTAGATAGCATTCTAGTTCTGTTCTCAGATCTGACTCTGGTCCTGTGATTAGTGTATTACATCAGCACCATCACAGCTGTTAGCATATTTGGTGATGAAGCGATATATATCACAAATGATACTCTTCCCTCCCGAAGAGTACAAAGTTCAAACTCCTGAAAACCCTTCCCCCAACAGAACCCTTGGTGGGTTGGGCCACCTTTGTCCAGCTAAGGTAGAAACATGATCTTGCATTCTTTGTTCATTTCTCTAATGGAAGTGTGCTTGTTCAGCTTTGCTTCCCAAGACAACTTCACCTGTCCATTGGCCTTTCCATTTTCCCCCATCTCCAAGTTTCTTCTGTATATGATATTTTTGGGTAGAAAAGTAAATTGCCACCATGGCATTGAATTATGATTTTCACACCTCTGTCTAGCAGAGACCCACGCCACTCAGCAGTTCGTGTTTTCTTACACTGAATTGGGCTGCCCCATGTTAGCACTTTTCACTTCTTGCAAGGGTTTAAGACCATGGCATTCCACTTAAGTTGAGTGGGGTTTGAGTATGAGCACTTAATCTGATGGATGGCATCTTCCCTTCTCCTTCCGTGTTGTGGTAAAGGTCTTCAGACTTTTACGGTTGTGTTAGGACTTGCAAGCCTTGAGACACTTTAGACATTCTGCAGATTCCACTTACATGTGCACCACGAGTTACTCAGGTCTAAATTACAGTCACCACGGAATAAAGGACTAACCCTCCTCTCTGTGATTAACATGGCATTGGTAAGTCTCTTCCAATAATCCTATTTTTACTATGTTGTTAAATTTAAAACCATTACACAAGACAGAACATCCATATCAGCACATTCTCCATTATTTCCCTAAGAATCATTCCCTAATATTTTACATACCATGCTTTCTATTCTCAATAAAAAGATTGTTGCTTTACACAGCAACCTAAATGTAGGCTTAAGAAGCCATAAAATAAGAATTACAATGTTTTATAAATTTATTTTTAGAGAAATTAAAAACCTCATGAATTAATTCAATTTATATTCATCTTATCACATACTCTAGGTTTGGGTGCAATTCCCTTAAAAATCAGTTTGTTAATGGAGAAACAGATTTATGATAATTTAACTTGACCTATACTCATGTGAAATACAGTGTGTCCATAAAGTCATGGTGCACTTTTGACTGTATGACTGATCAAAAGTGCACCATGACTTTACGGACACACTGTAGATTGTAAATCACAACTGGAAATAAAGAATAAATCTACATGCTAGCAATATTCTAGTTCATTTCACTTTAACTGACTGATATATTGCTTAAGAACATGCTCAAAAAATAGTAATTCATGTGTAGGTATTATTTTTAATATCAATGTAATAAATCATGAAAATATTTTTTTTTTGTTTTTTTTTTTGTGTGTGTGTGTGGGGAGGAGTTTTTGGGTTTTTCTTTTTCCTTTTTTTTTTTTTTTTTTTCTGAAGTGAGAAGTGGGGGTGGTGAGGGGAAGCAGAGATACAGATTCCTGCATGTGCCTGACTGGGATCCACCCAGCAAGCCCACCAGGGGGCGATCGATGCTCTGTCCATCCTGGGCATTGCTCTTCTGCAACTGGAGCCATTCTAACCCCTGAGGCAGAGGCCATGGAGCCATCCTCAGCGCCTGGGCCAACTTTGTTCACATGGAGTTTTGGCTGTGGGAGGAGAAGAGAGAGACAGAGAGAAATAAGAGGGGGAAGGGTGGAGAAGCAGATGGGCACTTCTCCTATATGCCCTGGTTGGAAATCAAACCCAGGACTTCCACATGCTGGGTTGACGTTCTACCACTGAGCCAATTGGCCAGGGTGAAAGTATTTTTTAAAGGTGCTTTGATAGCAAAAAATTATGCTAGATACTCCCTGGCCGGCTGCTTAGTGGTAGAGCGTTGACTTGGCGTGTGGAAGTCCCAGTTCGATTCCTAACCAGGGCACACAGGAGAACCACCCATCTGCTTCTCCACCCTTCCCTCTCTTCTTTCTCTCTGTTTCTCTCTTCCCCTCCCTCAGCCAAGGCTCCATGGGAGCAAAGTTGGCTTGGGCACTGAGGATGGCTCCATGGCCTCTGCCTTAGGCACTAGAATGGCTCCGAATGCAGTAGAGCAATGCTCCAGATGGACAGAGCATTGCCCGCTGGTGGACATGCTGGGTGGATCCCGGTCGGGCACATCCAGGAGTCTCTCTGCCTCTCCACATCTCACTTTGGAAAAATACAAAAAAGAAAAAAATATACTGGATTGAATTTGATATTATCTGCTCTATGTTTGTATGAATTCAACCCTAGCTGACAATGGATCTCGTATCAGTTTAAGAAAATAGTAAAAACTTCAGAAATCTACTAAATGTCTATTCTTGAATGCCTCATATCATGTTATTTCTTCTTTCTAAAGTGATATTATACTTCTATTTTCCTAATAGGTTTACAGAACAAATGCCTTTTTTATACATATTGTTTGTATTTTACAATTGTTTTGTTATTTTATATTAGTTTCTCCTAAATGTTTGAATTTTATGTCATTAAAATTGTCATGTGTGCTAATTTAAATACAATTTTAAATTAATTTTTTTATTTTAAAAACCATGACACAATTTTGCTTGGTCTTTCCAATTTGAAAAATATGACTTAAACTTATTATGTAATAAAAAACTGGAACCTTTTCGCTACTTCTGACAAAAGAATAGATTTATTTCCCATGTATATCAAATAATAAAAACTGAACAAATGCTAACAGCTGCCAACCCATCAACGTTCTGCTTATGTTGTACAAAAAATACATTTTTAAGGGGCAGACATATGGACTTTAGATCATGTTCATGTAAGCATTTGTGAATTAAATGCCAAAAGAATGTTCTGTCCTAAACCATAGATGCACCTTTCATCTTAAGGAAATCCACAAAAGTTAATATATCAGATTTTGGTAGAATTATTGTACTCTACTTAACCACAGTATGTTCTGTAATTTACAAGAAAATATTTTACATTTTGTTGTTGTTGGTGTTTTTTTTTTTCAATTGAGGTATAATTTGCATAGCATGTAAGCCATTTGTTTTGTATTTTGAAAAATGAAAACCGCAATTAAGATAGAGTTGATTTCCACTATTTTTCCAATTTCACTTATGTCCTTTTTGTTATTATCCTCTCTCCCTGTATTCAGCCCCTGGCATACAAACACCCTGACTGATTAGTATTTTGTTCCTATAGTTCTGCCATTTTCAGATGTCCTATAGAGTCAGACATTATATAACTTTCTGTGTCAGATTCTTTTTACTTAGTATGATGCATTTGAGATTAATTCATGTTTTTATGCATATCAGAAGTATATTCTTTGAATAGCTGAGTACAATACATTGATGGATGTATTGTACTTTGTTAATCTATTTATCAGCTAAAGGTCATGTTGCTTGTTTCCAGTATTTGGTAGTTATATAAAACTGCTATAAAAATTTTGTTTTAGTGTTTTATTTTTACTGTATTCTTAAATCTTCATTTGAAGTGAGATGTATTCATAGAAATGGGAATAATATAGCAATTCATTTCTATCAAAGCATCACAATATACTTTTTGAAGACATTTTCCTGACAAAGCAATATGTTACCCATGATTAAGATACAGGTACTTCTTGTCTTGTATTTTTATTATCTAAGAATTCTTTACCACTGTGGCTTAGGCCTATAGGATGATCCTGTATTCATTTGTGATTCAGTTGTCCTCAGATTATGTAAGTGATCATAGATGCATGAAATAAAGAAAGATAGTATATTCTTTTTCTAAGAGGAGCTGACCAAGACTAAAATAAACCAGTGTTATATAAGACAATTGAAGAAACATTTGACTATATATGTGTAACACAAATATGGCACTGGGTTTATGTCTTCTATGCTACAAGATACCCTATATAATCTAACATAGTACTTTGTGCAAATGCTTCAATAAATGGTTTTCTAAAAAATAATGTCAAATGCCTATATGTGTGCATGTGATATAACACACACATACACACGCACACACACACACACATTGACAAACACATAAGGCACCAAGGAAGAAACATCAGTGTACCTATTATATTTCATCCTACTTCATTTCCCATATTAATAAGTCATACCTTTGACTTACTATTTTTCTATCTTCTTTCTATTATTCATGCTCTCATTCTTCAGACACACAATATATCCAGGAACAAGTGATTTATTTTATTATTTAAACTTAAAACCTTTAAAATCCCTCCTGAAAAGTTAATTATATTGGGAAATTCTTTCACAATAAAAGAAAAATACAATTACAGATGGCAAATGTTCAATATCACTAATGACAGATGAAAAAATGTTCAACATCATTAATCATTAGAGAATTGCAAATTAAAACCACAATGAGATATCACCTCACACCAGTCAGAATGGTGATCATTAACAAAACAACACATGATAGGTGCTGGCAAGGATGTAGAGAAAGGGGAACCCTTCTGCACTGCTGGTGGGAATGCAGCCTGGTATAGCCACTGTGGAAAACAGTATAGAGATTCCTCAAAAAATTAAAAATGGAACTGCCCTTTGACCCAGCTATCCCACTTATAGGCATATATCCCAAGAACATCATATCACCAACTAAAAAGAAAAAATGCACCCTTATGTTTATGGCAGCATTGTTCATAATAGCAAAGAGCTGGAAACAGCCCAAGTGTCAATCAGTGGATGAGTGGATTACAAAGCAGTGGTACATATATACAATGAAATACTATGGGGCCATAAAAAAGAAAGAAATATTACCTTTTGCAACAATATGGATGGGCCTGGAAACTATTATGTTAAGTGAAATAAGCCAGGCAGAGAAAGAAAAATATCATATGACCTCACTCATTTGAGTAATCCAAGGAACAATGAGAACTGAGGAATGAAATTGACACAGAGGAGGGATCAAAAGGACCAGAGGAAAAGAGGACAGAGAGAAAGGGGATGATAGAATAAAATAAACCTGAAGGGAAGGGCGGAGGGCGCTGTTGAGAGGGGGGCAAGGGAGATGTTGAAGGGAATAAAGGGGAGGGGAGATGCATTTGGGGTAACACTAGAACCTATGTAAACACAATTAATTAAATATATATATATAAAAGAATGACTGACTGAATTAATAAGCATGTACTAAAAACTACTTATGAATAAATATTTCCCCTTTCCTGTTCCAAAGCCAATATTATTGAAATAAAAACAAAGTAATAATAAAAAATAAAATTAAAAAAGAATATTCGGAAAGAAATTTAGAAATGTGTTTTTCCCACAAATACTTAAAGATGGACACCAAGTGATAAGCTTACATGATATACCATTTGCTTCAACCTGACTATATTGTAGAAAAATTGATCATTGAGGAAAATACTTATAGGCAAACTAGCTATAGGGGAATTACTTAGAACCATGAGTTGCACAAAACTAAGATTAATAGTGGGAGTATCTACTACAAAAATATTTATTAGACTGAAATCACCTCAAGGAATATATTATATAAAAATAAATCAATATAAAGATAATTAGTTTGTAAATATTTGCACGTAAGAATATTTACTGAGACATTTTTAATGGTAAAAATCTATAAAAATAATTGAATGTTATTAGAAAGAATGAGTAAATAAATCTTATACTTCCACATAATGAAGCTATTCAAAAGTTTAAATTCTATTTATATTATTGACTTAGAATAATGCATATGATATATTTTTAAAGAAAAAACTGTTTATTAATGTATTCAATGGTTCTCCAAGTTTGTAAAATGAACAAAACCTATAAGAAAGAGAGTGAAAGAAAAAAATGGAGTCAGAGAGAGAAATAGAGAGGCAGAGAGAGAATGTGTTTATGCATTGTTTGTATGACTATGTGAAAATGCAGGTTATCTGTGTTAGGTGGACAGAAGTGTACTCAAAACATGGGGTAGTGTATTATCTTTTACCTTTCTATAACTTTTGCATGGTTCAATTGTAATAATGAGCATGTTATAATTAGAGCTGTTGTAATTTACAGTCATTTAGCAAGATTAAAATTTAAAATTGTTGTCTGAAGAAACCTCAGTTTATTTCCACTCCATCTCTAGCTCTTCTCCTTGCAGCAATTTATATCTAATCAAACAAAAGTTTGCAATAACTGTCCGCATTTGATAATTTAAGAACCTCCCTGTCTCATCTCAAATTCTTTCCATCTCTACATCTATAAGTACATTCATACAAACATGTATTCATTCATATTAAATTAAATAAAACTCTAGGGCCCATTTTAGTTTTTTAATTTTATTTTATTGATTTTAGTAAGAGAGGAAGGGAGAGAGAGAGATAGAGATAGATAGATAGATAGAGAGAGACAGGAACATTGATTTGTTCCTGTATGTGCCCTGACCAAGGATCGAACCAGCAGTTTCTGTGCTTCAGGCAATGCTGTAACCAACTGAGCTATTATTGCCAAGGGCCCTTATGTCATATTTTAAGCCTATATATTTTTCTTCCATATAAGTCTGTTTGTATCTAGAATTACAGAGTTACAGAATGGGGCAAAAGTAGGTTTACAGTCATTCATATGGAAAATAATACAATAATAAATAAATACCATATTTCCCTATGTATAAGACACTCCCATGTATAAGACACACCTTAATTTGGGGGCCGAAAATTTGAAAAAAATGCACTACATAAAGTTATTGAACTCAAGGTTTACTCATCATAAAAGTCATGCATCTCATCACTGTCAAAGCTTCCATCTATTAGCTTGTCTTCATGGGTGTGTGATGATGAATCACTGTCTTCATATATTGCCTTGTCCTCAGTTCTATCTATGACATTTGAAATGCCATACTTTCTACAACCACTGTATAAGATGTACCTGTTTTTAGATCCAAAATTTTTTGGAAAAGGATGTGTCTTATACATGGGGAAATACAGTAATAATACACATATTAATACCAGAATAAACTCTTGTGTTTTGCATACTAACAATTGTAAACCTACTTTTCCCCCAGTCTTTATACACTGGGTTTTTTTCCTTCTCTTTTTTCCTCTAATCTTGTGCATTAAAAAAAGAGTCTGGCCTGACCAGGCGGTAGCACAGTGGATAAAGCCTCAAACTGGGATGCGGAGGACCCAGGTTCAAAACTCCAAGGTCACCAGCTTGAGCGTGGGCTCATCTGGTTTGAGCAAGGCTCACCAGCTTGAGCCCAAGGTCGCTGACTTGAGCAAGGGGTCACTTGGTCTGCTGTAGCTCTCCGGTCAAGGCACATATGAGAAATCAATCAATGAACAACTAAGGAGCCGCAACGAAGAATTGGTGCTTCTCATCTCTCTCCCTTCCTGTTGTCTGTCCCTCTCTCTATCTCTGTCTCTGTCTCTCTTTCTCTTTCTGTTACAAAAAAAAGTCTGCTCTTACAAGCTTACATTAATATAAGTTCATATAGTGCCCCCTATACTCCTTCTGTCCTCTTCTATTTTCTTTGTACCTCTCCTTCCTCTTTCCCTGAACCATGGCAACCAGCTATGATAAGAAGACATAAAAATGTATTTTATAACCATTTCCTCACCCCTCACAATGGCGGTCTTCAGAAAGAGAATTTAAAGATTGGTTAAAATCACCTGAAATTGCTGATTTTTTCCCCCAGAAGCTACAAAGACAGCCTTCTCTGGGATACCTTCCTTTGGTGCTGTCAGCTTTGATTGTTTTTCAGAAACTGTGGCAGTTCTGAAGAGTATCCACCAAGCTGGTTACATCAGGGTCACAATTTCCCTTAGTCTCATGGGTCAGAGAATTAGCTAGATTTCTGTTTAACTTGCTTTGGTTTTAAATTGGTCTTCTTAAATTCACTGAAAGACCTAGAAAGTGGAAACAAACAGAAATAGAACAAAACGATATTTCTAGTTCAGTAGATGCAATAAATGTCCCTGAACATGCTTAATATCATTAGTGGCTAATATGTACAGGGTGGGGAAAAGATAGGGTTCAGTTGTCCCTATGGGCAATAACATAACCATTAATAAATGACACAAGAATAAACTCTGTTTCACATACTTACAACTGAAAACCTACATTTATCCCACCCTGCATTAATCAATTAATATGTTCTAAGTACTTAGCTAGGAGCTTTATTTTTACTATTTCACTTAATCCTTTCATTAATTCTTCAAGGACGTTCAGTCAGAGTAAGGTAGGTTACCCCGGGATAACAACTCCCAGTGGCTCAAAATAGCAAGATGTTAGATCCAAGTAATTCTCAAAGACAGCTCTTCTCCATGTGGTGACTCAGGCTTGCATTCCTCTATTGTTTCAACATATGCTTCCAGAACTGCCCCAGCAAAAGAAGATAATTCTGTAAGGTTTCATAGTGGCAATGAATGCTTCTTCCCAGAAATGCCATGCTACTTCTACTTACATTTCATTGGCCAGAATAAGTTACAGTATTACAAGTAATCTTTTTTTTTTTTTTTTTTTTTTTTTTTTTACGCATACAGAGGGACAGGCAGAGAGAGGAATAGATAGGGACAGACAGACAGGAACGGAGAGAGATCAGAAGCATCAATCATCAGTTTTTCCTTGCGACACCTTAGTTGTTCATTGATTGCTTTCTCATATATGCCTTGACCACGGGCCTTCAGCAGACTTAGTAACCCCTTGCTCAAGCCAGCGACCTTGGGTTTAAGCTGGTGAGCTTTACTCAAGCCAGATGAGCCCACGCTCAAGCTGGCGACCTCAGGGTCTCGAACCTTGGTCCTCCGCATCCCAGTCTGACGCTCTATTCACTGAGCCACTGCCTGGTCAGGCCAAGTAATCTTAATGGGCAAGAGAATGCAATTTCTTCATGTGTCCCAAACCGTGAAAGCTAGAAATTCTGGTGAGCAGCATTGATACCTATCCCAAAGGGGAACTTTTTAGTTTGAAAATGAGGAATTTGAGATTCAGAGACATTAACAATTTAGACAAATCCACCCTGTTCCTCCTGTATAGTGTACTGGAGTGTAAAACTCCTAGATTCTTTCCATTGTATCATTTTACTTCACATACACACAGAATATTTCCCACTTAGATCAATGTTGTTGTTTTTATTTGCAGTGCCTTAGTTGTTCATTGATTGCTTTCTCATATGTGCCTTGACTGGGGAGCTTCAGCTGAGCCTGTGACCCCTTGCTCAAGCAACGACCTTGGACTTCAAGCCAGTGGCCTTTGGGCTCAAGCCAGCAACTATGGCAGTGATGGGCAATCTTTTGAGCTCGGTGTGTCAAAATTTGCCAAAAAACTGAGCATAACTCGGGTGTGTGTCACTTCGAGAAAAACAGCCTAACCGGAAGTCCCAGAACTAGACGCTCTGTGCCGGAGTTCTGTTGTTTTGGCCTATAGACCTCTGACACAGAGTGTCTACTCTATAGCAAATGTTTTATCCTCGGCTACTGCACCTGGCCATGCAGGAGCTGAGCATGAAACGTCCTTCTCGGCATGCGGCCCCAATCTTCTCTGGTATGCGGCCACATGAGGCCACGTGTCATCGAAAATGGCTACGCCTGTCAGTGCTGACACGCGTGTCATAGGTTCACCATCACAGAACTATGGGGTCATGTCTATGATCCCACACTCAAGTCAATGACCCTGCGTTCAAACTGGTAAGCCCGCGCTCAAGCTGGGCTCCTCAGGTTTTCCAATATGCGTCCCTAGTGTCTCAAGCCAACGCTCTATCCATTGTGCCACTGCTGGTCAGGCCCACTTACATCAATGTTGAATTGAGCTTTATAAGACATTTCATAGTTAGATAAACACAGATAAGTAGGTCAATTATTATTAAAAAACTAATATCGTAATCATGTACTTCGGGATGAGTTATTCTTATCTGTTAATATTGAGATGAAATATTTTCACCTTTGCGGAGTTGGTGTAGTTTTCATTTGCTTGTTTTTGTTTTCTAAGGGACTTTAGCATTCATGTGTCCTGAAGAGACCTCTGCTGTGCCCTTATAGCACACTAAAACCCATGGCATGCAGTTCAAAAACAGTGCACCAATTAGGCTCAAGACATTTTCCAGATTGAAGGAAGCCTTCTCCCTGTTTAAGCATCACCTATGGATCAGCAAAGAGAGTAGTTCAAAGGGACTAGTCAGTTTAGTAAAATAATACTTTATTTACCCATTTAATTTGCCTTTGTAAATAAAGTACGGCCAGTTTCCCTTTGATCTCGTGAAGCCCATTCAGCATGCTATGCATAGCACAGAGATGAAAGTTGATGAGGCTGCTTAAAATGAAATATGCCACGGAGTGATAGAAAGATTTCAAGTGCTTTTGAGCAGAAGCAGAAGTAATCTGGTAAATCATGTTTTGCTTTGCAGTATTTTTATAGGGCATTTGGCATTAATTTCAGGTTATTTTTGATTAATACAATAAACAATAGGCACTACAGGGAAAACGTTATAAAACAGTAGGCATAAATATGATTGATGATTTATTATAGGCTACACATATTTGTTTCCATTTCCTGAAAAATTACATCTACCTTTCACATTATTTCATCAAGAATTCTTTGTCACTCTTCTCCTTGGCCAAGACATCAAATTTTAAACATGTATTCAAAATGCCTCTAGGTCTTTACATTTTTATCATCTTCTAGCTGGTTGCCACGACTTGTCTTATTATTAGTAGAGAATGGTGTATTCAAAGTAGAAAATAGGAAAAGTTAGATTTCTGTAGTTTTTATTTTAATGACTCAGTTTATAGCTTCTGGTAGATTTCTCCTGGTGAGCTCCCCTCCTCAAATGTCAAGTTTTATTCTAGTGTTTGAGATAACTCAGGCCACAGTTTTTTCTAGTATTTTGAGAACCGGCATTTTAATAGAGGTTTTGAACCCAGAAGAATGAATCCCCGTTGGAGGGATTTCTGACACAGGTAACATAACAGATGGGGTGTAAGAAATGGCCTGAATAGTGTGTATCAAGGGCTTCCACTGGCATTATTGTTACCTGTTTGGAAAGCTGACCTTGGTGGAGGGACTGTCATACTATGGACAATAATTCTTAGTCCTGTTTCGTGGCAGTTTGATTTCATTGTCTTTTCAAAAGTCTGTTGAAGAAACTTTACTTTCTTAAGTCCCTACATTACCTATAAAGTTTGGGCTTCCAGTATTCACGTGTCTGCACTTTTCTTTAACAATTATAAAGAGTACCTAGTTTTCAAGTGAGTCATTGTCCTAACCCTTCTTCCCCCAATTTATTTCTTCCCAGAGAGGAGAAATGTCTATTTACCATGTGTAATTTGGAAAAGAGATGTCCCTCTGTGTCATCCTCTCTGCCTCTGTTTCTGTCTCTTCCTCCCTTTAGTAAACCAACCTTTCTACGGAATGTATGTTTTGATCCAACAGAAGCCTGACTGTAGGGGTCACTGGGATCAAGTATCTCTACCAGTGACAATGTCAGTTGGTCTAATCCAGAGGAGAAATATTATCAAGTGCTCTTAGTTGCTAGCTGTGTCTCTAATCCGCCCTTTGTCAGTGACAGAGGTGGCATTTTAAGCTCCATCTGTTTGACTCCGCATTGGCCTTATAGTTAGCACCAAACTTTTGGGTAGAAAGGGACCTTACCTGGGAGGCTTTTCTGTATCAGATCATCTCATGCTGGTGTCATTCACTATTCAAATAATTTATTTAACTGCCTTTGTTCTGATTCCACACTCACTGAGCAGCCTTCAGATGATAACTCACCTTTTTATAAAACTTCTTTGTATGAAAATAATGTGTGCACCAGAAGATTGTAAGGGCCTGGATTCTTCACCAGTTATAGTTCCTTTCTGTAAACTAAAATACTGAAATTTTAGCTCAGGTAGTTTGGATCAGTGGATAAAGCATTGGCCCGGCATGAGGATGTGCCAGTCAGGGCACACATGAGAAGAGACTATCTGCTTCTCTTCCCCTTCCTCTCCCCCTTCTCTCCTTCTTCCCTTCCCACAGCCAGTGACTTGATTGGTCCAAGCATTGGCCTCAGGTGCTAAGGATAGCTCAATTGATTAAAACATCAGTGGGTGGATCTTGGTTGGGTCACATGCGAGAGCCTGTTTCTCTATTTCCCCTCCTCTTACTTAAAAAAAAAAATTCTGAAATTTTGTTTTGATTCTTTACTTTTGTAAGCTCCTTTGTTAATGTTCATTTGCCCTTAAGGGAAGAGTCTGTCAATAAAATTACTTCTGAAGTTGTGAGCCAAATAGTCAGATAAAGCTCCAAGACATTTCAGAATTCAATCTAGTGTGCTTTAATGCTAAGAAGAGGTAGGCACTTTCTTTAATATGCGAAAATGCATATTGCCTTACACGCAAATGTCTTTACACCTAAATGTAACTACATTTACTGGTCTTAAGAATGAAGAAAGCAAAACTAAGGAAAGAAAATCCAATTAAGAGGTATGGCCACTGGGGTGGAAGTTAGAGATTCTAACCCGACTTGAATATTAGATAATGATGTGATTCACTTCCAATAAATGTGAACCTATGGGGGACTTGCTTCTTTCACTTTTGGGCTGCTTATTACAGTCTGCTATAATTTGCAGAGTTCAGTGTGTCCCACCCTGGTCACAGACAGGACCCAGTCTTATTCTAGGAGTAGCTTCAGGTCATTGAGAAGCTGAGAAGGCAGCTTTGAAAATTATATGAAGATAGAACCCTTAAAACTTTGTGAGATGGTGTGTGTTTTCTTTTTGGAAAGGAATTGCTCATACCTGGGAAGATTAAAATTAATTATAGAAATTTTTAAGAGGAACAAAATATAATGGTATTTTTACATTAGTTATGTATACATACCTGTTATATTAAGTATCTATAATGTATAAGAGACATTAACCTGCTAGAAGAACAAATCAACCTTGTAATAACACTGTTTTAAAATGTGTTATTGAGAACTGATCTGGAATTATATGTCTAGACTGGACATAATTAATTTTATGTATAATACCTGAAGATTTAAGAAAACTTGAAACCGTTTTTGTTTTATTTATTAATTTTATAAGTATTGCTCAAATACTTGAGAAAGTTTCTTAGATAATTTTTGTATGTGTAAAAAAAGAATTGAGTATGTTGAATGTGTTAATGCAATTCAAAATGTTAAAAAGTTTAATTAAGAAGGTTTATAACTGGTTCCAAATAGTAATTAAAGGCCACCTTTAAAATAACTGAAAACTTGCTAGTTTTATAATGGAATAATGAGATTTATAATATAAACTAAAAACAAAAAAGAACAAATCCTTTTTTTTTAAATTTTTAACTGTAATAAATCAAATATTTTAAAACTAACAATCCATTAATAATTTTTTCACATAAAAACCAGTCTGGAGGAACCAAATCTTTTATTTAATAGAAATCACTTTTAATATTAGGCACAAATCAAGCTTCTGATCTCAAAGAGTTGAGGCTAGTGTCTCGAGTAGGCCTTGGTGAATTCATAGGAGAATGCAGTGTAGGATGGCCCTTGGGGAGATAGGCAACTGATCTTTAACATACTGCATTCTGACCACATTATTGGTCGTTTCTTTATATATTTTTTGGAACTTCTACTACTTTTTAGTGCTTTATTAATATGTTATTTCCCTAAAGTACTGAATATTTAAAATATAACTCATCAAAATTAAAGAACACACTTTAAGTAATTGTGGGTTTTTATGGTTCTCAAACACATCAGAAGACAGGCTTATAACTTTAACAATAAAATTTCCTTCAATTCCTTCTCTCTCTCTCTCTTTTTTTTTTTTTAGTAAGAGGACGGGAGATAGAGAGACAGACTCCAGCACACGCCCTGACTGGGATCAACCCAGCAACACTGTCTGAGGTCGATGCTCAGATCAACTGAGCTATCGTCAGTGTCTGAGGCTGATGCTCAGACCAATCAAGCCACTGGCAATGAGAGGGGAAGAGAGAGAGAGAAGGGGGAGAGAAGCAGATGATCACTTCTTCTGTGTGCCCTGACTGGGAATTGAACTCTGGACGTCCACATGCAGGCAGACGCTCTATCCACTAGGGCTAAATTTACCTCAATTCTTAATGAGTTTTTGTTTCAAAAAAGCTTTTGCCCTTCTCTAGGCCCTACTTTGGTGCATAACCAGAGCACTGGCAGGAGAGTCTGGGAAGCAGACAGAGCTTTGTTTGAATTACAGTTCTGGCTTTCACTAGTCTGAGTCCTTGAGCAAGATACTCAACCTCTTAGTTTTCTCATCTGTAAATTGGGGATCATAACACCTATCATATAAGGTTGCTGTAAAGCTTAAAGATACTATATATAGAGAGAGTTGGCACACAACTGGTCCTCAGTGAATCAGATATGTTTCTTATGGGTAGTGTGAAAAGAAGACTATGTGCATTTGGGAGGTGAGAACGGGTTAATTTCTGCAGCTGGGTGAGTATGTGTGTATGTGGATGTGTGGGTGAAGGAGCAGCTGCCTGAACAGTATGTGGCTGCAGTCAATCATGGCTGACTGCCAGATGGAAGCTCCAAAGACTCTTGTGCTGAGTTAGGCGATGATCTGTATAGCATAAATGATACCACACAAGAATGTTAACTTCAGAGGTTAGGAAGTTGAAGACCTAACCTTATACGGACTGTAAAATGGTTGACTTCTACACTCTGTTGTGGTTGGTGAAATTCTGAAAGTGGCATTTTACATCAGGCTCCAACTCTAACCAATTTTAAATGAATCAACTAGGATGATTTAGGAGAATGAGAGAGAGAGAGAGAGAGAGAGAGAGAGAGAGAGAGAATGAGATCAAAGGTACTTAAAGGTCAAAAGTGAGGATTTTTTTAGAGAGCTATATAAAAGGAAAGGGATCTCCTCCATCGACAACTTTACTGAATTTCACTATTTTTCAATGAATTCTTTGTACATCTAAAGACTTTTTTTTTTTACAAGGACAGAGAGTCAGAGAGAGGGATAGATAGGGACAGACAGACAGGAACGGAGAGAGATGAGAAGCATCAATCGTTAGTTTTTTGTTGCCGTTGCGACACCTTAGTTGTTTGTTGACTGCCCTCTCACATGTGCCCTGACCGTGGGCCTTCAGCAGACCGAGCAACACCTTGCTGGAGCCAGCGACCTTGGGTCCAAGCTGACGTGCTTTTGCACAGGCCAGATGGGCCTGTGCTCAAGCCGGCGACCCTGGGGGTCTCAAACCTGGGTCCTCTGCATACTAGTCCAACACTCTATCCACTGCGCCACCGCCAGGTCAGGCTAAAGACACCTTTTAAACAAAATAACAGAGATAGAATCTGTTAATGAATAACAGAAGAAAACTGATGACCAATTCCATGAAGTAAAGAACATTGAACTCAAATATTTTGCTATCATCCAAATACGCATTGTTAATACCTTCTGTTTGGAATGCCAAAAGTCAAAATTGTGTGGTTGACAAACTGTTCAATGGAACTCTTCCCAATCTAGCCTAGAGGAAACTGAATATTTTAGGCATTAACATTTATGTCAATTGATTAACTTTTAATTGCCTTCAAGAATTAGTTACACTTCTCATCTGTAAATTGGGGATGTAGACTTTAATTGGGTAAAACAGTAACTTTTTATTTATTATTTTAGCTGTTTTTAATTTGAAAAATATAGTTACAAAATACATATAGAATGTTCTTAGACACTGAGGCAATGAACAATAGAGACTACTTTTAAGAAGGGTACAGTCTAACAGAGACTATATACAGTAGAGAATATACTAACAAATAATTATGATACACAATTTACATGTTAAAAGGGGTCATGCAAGGTGTTATGGGAGCATTGACGAGGAACACTTAATTCAGCGTGGGTCTGTCCAAGAGTTCAGCTTAAGCTCTATCATGTGGAAATGGGAATGAGCTGTCTATGGAAGCTGGATGTATAGTAGCACAATTTTCGAGGACATAACAGCTTAAATGAAGCTCTAAAATTATTCACAATTGTGAAAAAAGCAAATGTTTCTGAGAAACATTTGTCACTCATGCTTAAATGTCATGCCATGCCTTGTGATTAATTCCAAATGTATATGAAAATGTAGTCTTTAAATGTATATATTATTTCGGAAGGCTTAGAATTAAAAAAAAAAAGAGATAGATTTGGTCAGGAAAATATAGAGAAAAAGCATAGTCTCAGAAGAGTATAATTTCTAAGTTGCAAAGAACCTTTTATTTTTTCTTGTTCAAAAAATTTATGTTTTATTTTTTAAAAGAATGTTTTGATTAAACCATATAAAATTAATGTATACAATTAATAAAAATCAGTGAAGTTATACAAATTATTAAAGTCATGCCATTTTGTTGACTAGGATGGATTTGATGTGTATTTTGCAGTAGAGGTGTTAGAAATTCCTACAGGAGTGAATACAGTGTAGAGGTAAGAGAAAAATACTAATCAAGAATAAAATCTAGATTTTATAAAATCAGGTTTAAAATTAATGAGTGGTGATTCCACTCCCTAATCGATTTCACTTACTAATGAAGTGGTGCTCCTTTGGTGGGTGTTCCATTTTGTACACATGAAGCTTGAGATATCTTGTAGGTTGGATACTAGAATTTGGAGTTCCCAGTAGAGAGAGTTTGGGCTAAGGATGTACTTATGAACATCAAGATATAGTGTAATTAAAAGCCTGAGAACTAATTAAGATTGTATAAGGGAAAGGGAGAGCTTGTTGGAGGGAAAGAAAAGGAAGAAAAATAACTGAAAGGGACAAGAATGGCTCAGGAAATGCATGCAGCTGCTTCCCACTCCATCATTTCCCAGTGCCCTGCAGGCAGAAAGAGCTCTTGAAATTAATCCCGCTGTTTCCTGGGTTAACTTGGAGCAGGGAGGGGACAGTGGGGACATATATGAATGTCTTAAATAGAAGCAGCTGCTGACTCCTCTGGGTAGTAATTTGATGACTATTTATTTAGCTTCAGTGGAATAATTTTGTTGAGTAGATGAAATAGTTTAAAGTATTCTTATGCTGACTGTATATAACTTTATGTTTTACAATTAAAAAAGAATTACATGGGTAGATTACAGAAGGGCATTTATAGGCACAACTGAGATGTTGTTAAGGTACAAAAGACTTGGCTATGCCCTATGATCAGTTTGAGTTAGTCCAAGGAGTAAATATTAGTGTTAAAATTCCAAAGCATTATATACCTGTTAATGAGGAAGGACCATTTCATTTGTATTTTCATGTTGTTATTAAATAAGCTAAAATTATATTGCCAATTTAAATGCATCCTTTCTGTAATAGTGATTTTTTGGTTGTTAGTAAAAATGCAAAGTAATAATTTAATAAATGAATGAGAGTTTAAAAATTGTTATTTTATGTACTAAAAAACTTTTCTTCATTCTCTTTATTTAGCTTGTAAGCGTGCGTACTGTTTTCTCCTTTCTTTTTTTCCTAAGGAATGAAAGAGATGAAAATCTAAAACAACTCTATTATGGTCTGCACTGAAGTTACTAAGTTAAAAAACAAGTTCAGCAAGTTTTAAAGAAAAGACCTGTTAGTTAAGTAGAAGCCAAATATTGTCATTAGTGCTGAGTGGAAAAGGGAAAGTTTCATGTGACACATCAATGTTCTATCACTTCTCCCCTGAATCCCTTTTAACTCAGAGGAGAGGGAGAAAACAAAATGATGAATTTGCAATGAGGAGAGTTTACATCACCAAATTTGTTTTTTCTCCCAGCTTGCAGAAAGAAAAGATGTTGTTATTTTATTCAACACCTCTGCACTTTTTCACATGAAACAGAAATTCATACAATTATTTTGGATATGTCTTTGACTCAGATGGAACAATTAAAGATAAAAACTGAAAAGAAAATGCTAAATGTAGAAAGAAAGATTGGGAAAGGAGATACGTTCTTGTAGCCCCCCCCCCCTTTGTGGGCATGTGGGGATCACACAGACTTCATCTCCTGAGATCGTCTCATATATAGATGGTGCTCAGAAGTTTTATTTACCTCCTGGAATAAATGTGATTTCTGGAACAAGGTCTCTGAAGCAGAGATGAATTTTTCAACAGTGGTCTTAGTCTCAGGAATTCAACTTGAAAAGAGGAGAGTATAGGTGTTCCATTTTAGACCTCTGAATGTAATTATTAATGAAGAGAGCTGATTTCTGATAGTTGTCGTGTCTTATATCCAACTCCAAAGGAAGTTTGCTCCAGGAAGTTCATCAAGAACTCACATGAAAAATTTGTACAGGAAAGAGTGGGATGCCAAAGCACTTTGATCATGAACCTTTTGAAAGAACTGCTGTTATACCAGCTGGAAAAGGACCAGCTCACTCCTCCACATACACATCCTTCCTCTTCAACCAAAAGACACATCCTTCCTCTTCAACCAAAAGAGGAGTGGAAAATACCATGGAAAGAAAGGAGGCAGTGCAGTCATGTCATGATTTGCTTACATCACCAGGAACAGCAGTAGACCTGAAATGGATGTCAACAGTGACAACGGAAGTTGAGTCACTATATTGGCACCTCTGTCTGTAGAATACATTTCTAATGATATTCAGAAATCAGATATAGACATTGTTGAAGGAAAGAAGAGTCTTAAAGCTTGCAGTTGAAAAACAAGCAGACAAAACATGATGGTTATTATATCACCCATCTCCCTGCAAAAGTATTCTCTCATGTTGGTGAAAACAGGAGGCATATGAGTCAGTCAGACGTTATACTTAAAATATTTGATACCATTATAGTCCAGGCACCAATGATAGCACGCGTTCTGAAGTCTTGGAACGGATCCTGGGGATCACTGTTTCTATTCAATTGAAAATCTCAAATACTTGTACTGAGCTGTTATTGATTATTGCTGTACTAATTATTTTGTGAAGACTGTAAAGTCATAAAATCATAAAACATTATCATTTTTATATTGTAAATGAAAGAATAATAAATGTGTATCATGATTTATGGTCTTGAATTTGAATTAAAAGAGGAAATTAGCATAAATTAATAAAACCAATTATGTCAATACTGTGAATGTCCAATATATGAAAAATTACAGGACTGAGTATGACTATGGATGCATAATGCAACTGTATATTTTAATCACAGCAATATTCAGAGTGGAAAGACAAAAGAAGAATAAGAAGGAAAGCAATTTTAACATCTCTAATGCTTAGATACGCCTAAGACATGAGCGTTTGATTATAAAATACAAGGACCATATCTAAAGCTGTCTTAGAAACAAATTTTTTTTTAGCCATAGATAATATGTAAACTAATGCTGTAAACCTAACTTTGAACCTTAACAATTGAGATGTGACTTGCCATAATAGTATCAAAACCCTGAACTATTGTTGTCAATAGAATTGAAGCACATTCCACATACTGATATTTAGTCTTTAAATGGAAGAGAAGAATGTTAGGTCCTGAATATTTGCCTCTAAAAATATTACTATGGATAGTAATTTTTGTCCCAACTAAAAAGGACAGAATTGTAAATATGTAGTCAAATTGCTCAAAGTTAGAATTATAATATTAAAATTATAATATTTAAAAGTTATAGAATGTTAGAGATTAAAATCTCTTTCTTATCCCTCCAGATAGAGAGCTAGATTAGAGCCCCAGTCTTCTGCTTCTCATTCACTATCCATTTCACTTACTATACAGGTTTAAGGAAGCTCAGATACAAAATTAAACCTGATCTGCTAAAAGTAAAATTCTCTTCAAACACTTCTTCAGTGTCCTTCTTTTTCAGAAGGTTAGTTCAGTAATGCTTTCATGACCAGAGGCCACTGATCTCAGAACTTTAACTATACAGAACATAGACAAATAAAAAACCATACACACACACACACACACACACACACACACACACACACACACACACACACACACACATGCCTCACATTAAATCCTTACACAAGAACAGACAGCACAAAGTCCTTACACTAAAGCTCATGGATTTTTCTAGACTCTCATCAGAGTATATTTCCTCTGACACTGAGTTCTGTTCTATCATCTCAATTCTTCTGAATTTATGCCCAGAATAGAATACAAAGTTTGTTGCCTTGCCTCTGACAGAAAAGAGAACAGAAAGCAGACAAGAGGCAAGCTGGTAGCTTGATGCAAGCACACTAGGACCAGCAAAAATGACAGACCAGCAAAGTCCAGCCAGACAGTGAGGAGACAAGATGTTACATCACAGACTCAGTAGAGAAGCTAATAACCTGCCTGCCTCCCTAAGTTGTGAGATCAACCCTGAAAAGAGATTTTAATGTATTTGTTCTTAAAATTCAAGCATGTCTAGGCAGAACAAAAACAAATATACAAATAACATACAAATACCTACAGGTCAATATAGGAAAGGACTGGGACAGTGTTTAGGGCTTGAGGTACATGTCTGAAGAGTCAGGTAAGACCAACACTTGCTTTCTGCAGGTTTTAGAATCCAAGGAGTTCCAGCACTGTGTGTTGGAAGTGTGTGTGTGTGCGTTGGAGGGTGATCATGGTGTGTGTATTAGGAAAGTGGTACTGATAGCTCATAACATGGTGGAAATTCCAAATTAAGCACATTGTATATTGTGGTGGTTTAAAGCTCCAGTCCTAACAGGTCCCAGAAAAGTAAGAAAGCAAATCAGCTATAGGGAGCAAGGTCTAACCTGTGAAGGGAAAGCTTAAGAATAGTATTAAGGCATAGCCAGAAAATGGGTCTTGGGGAAAGACTTCTGATTATAAACAGAATTTTAAAGTTGAATGGAAACAAGGAAAGCAGAGGAGGAGCTCAAGAGTAGTACTGGATGGATAGTGTCAGGCCAATAGGAGGCTGTGGAGGAGGGCAGAGGGATTCTCAGAAGCTCTGGCAACCAATAGGCTTGCCTCGGCTGTTATACGATCAGCACTGCAACATCAGGATTGTTTCAGCACCAGAGTGGGGTTGAGCATGTAGGAGAAGGGCATTGGGAATTCAACAAGTAACTGCTAAGGAAGACAGGGGCTAGTATCCTCTTTGATGAGGAAGGCTTGTGACATTTTTCTCTCCTCTCTTCCCTTCCTTCCTTCCTTCTTTCTTTCCTTCCTTCCTTCCTTCCTTCCTTCCTTCCTTCCTTCCTTCCTTCCTTCCTTCCTTCCTTCTTTATTTCCTCCCTCCCTCCCTCCCTCCCTCCCTCCCTCCCTCCCTCCCTCCCTCCCTCCTCCCTCTCTCCCTCCCTTCCTTTCATACAATTATTACCTGATCACCTATAGTCATTTTCTTAGCCCATTACAGCCTTGCTCCGACCCACTCCTTTGTGTTATTATTAGCAAATATACTACATTTCTTTACAAGTGCACCATATATTATATATAATGTGTAATATATATGTATATATTATTATTATGTTTAGTGTATTTGTATATAAATATAAACATAAAATGTATTATCGGGTCTGGAACACATAGAAACATTTGATTCTTATTTATAACATACCTTTTTATTGATATTATCTATGTGATGTGACATTGCCACCACACCTTCCTTTCCTCCTTTAGTCATGCTGCCTTTTGTGCTGTGAACATATTTACAATGGCTACTCTGAAATAGCGTTCTGTTAGATTGAACATCGGGTCATTGTCACAGGCAGTTTATGCTGTTGGCTTTTTTTTTTTTTTTTTTTTTTGGCATATGAGTCATACCTTTCTATTTCTTTTCAGGCCTCAACATTTTTTTGTTGTTGTTGGAAACAAGACATTTTAGATAATATATTGCAACAAGCTAGGTACTGGTCACCCCCTCTTCCTTTGGGACTTTTGTTTTTGTTATTTGCTTCTTTAGTGATCAGAAGGATTATTTTAATAGTCTCTTTCTGCCAGGGTGTTAAGTTTCTGATGCTGTTCCTCAGGAAGGCACAGCTGTGGCGATGCCACCGCCACCATGGGATGACAGTGACAGTCTGCTCTAGGATGTTTCTTCTCTTCTCTTTCCTTGGCTGCAGGCAACTGATGAACTCTAGTAATTGCCTGCTGATTCTTGTATTGTTTTCAACAACACCCCTGGGCACATATTCCTCTACACACAAATCCAATCAAGGTATAGCCAGAAAACAAAATGAGCAGTTTCTGAGGTGAGTGTTTGATATTTGTTCAGGTCCCAGAAGGGCTCCTCCCAGCTTTCTGAATCCCAGGTTCTTCTCTGACTCACCGTCTACACACTAGGCTGCATCTTCATTAGACCCATGAATCTCGTCCCCCCCTGCCTGGCACCACAGTATCCCTTAGGGACAACACTGTGCAAAAGCTAAAACCTTTGGGGCATAGTTTGAGAGAAGCCTATAAAGGAGAAAGGATAGCCATGTCATCTACATGAGAAGTTACCAGGAGTTTGGGATTGGAGTGTACGGAGTGAGAGAGAGAGAAGGTGTGTGTGTGTGGGGGGGGGAGTACGGTCAGTGTGGTAACCACAGGGAAGGACAACCAAGAAGATGGGAGCAGTCCTAGAGCAGCCAGAGGATTTCTAATGTTTGTTTTTTAGTTAAATGTGGTGCTGCTCCGGAAATCCCTTCGGATGCTCTGAGACTGCAGCCAAAGGCAGCTGCAAGTGTTGGCTTGATCCTTTGAGAGGGAAGCACTATTTTCCTGAAGGTGGTCATCCTTCAGAGAAGAGAATAGCGTGCAGGAGATGACAAGGTGGTCTGTACATTGGTTCAGGACTCTAGAAGAATTGTTTCCCCTCTCTCGCCATCCCAACAATCCCCGGAGTGAATACAAGGGGACAGCAAGCTTACCCGCTGCTTTCAGAAGAGAGGTTCTGGCTATGCTATTTAAACCTCAAAGGAGTGAGACTCCAGCTAAATTTAGGCCACTCACATATTCTACAATCACCATGACTGCTTGAGAAGGTTGGTATGCAGATAAGGAAACTGAGGTTTTCAGAGGTGAGGAGGTGCAATCTTTTGCTCATTATCACATAACTAGCAAGTGGCAAGGAGGGTACTCAAATCTTGGTCTGACTTCGCAGTCCCTGCTGTTTTTTGTGCCATTCTTCTGCTTGTGTCAAAACCCATCCGTGGCTGCCATTGTTTCTGAATGAAGAGCAAACTCTGCCCAGCATTTAGGTCCTCCTTAATCTGGAAGCCACAAACTGTTCTAATCTTAACAGTATGACTCCTAAAACTCGTGACTAAAGACATTTCTCTGGGACTGTGGCTCTTGTTCTAGAATCTCTTTTTATTTTCCTGGACCAGCCTGGCCAACTAAGTCTTGGACAGTGTTTAGATCACCTTGACATGGAGGGGGTCTTTCCTCGCTTTTCTTCTATTTTTTCTGTTGCCTCCAATGACATTGAGTTCTGTCTGTCTTCCAGGGCACCTGCCTATCATCTTTTACTGGCCCGTCTGAAGCTGCCATCTGTCTTCTTGCTGAGTCTCCCACCTCATACTTGCCAACACATTCCCCTCATACCTGGTTCCGCTCGACTGCCTGAATTTACTTAGTCTTTTGATGGGTCTTCACTCAAATTACAGTCACGCCCTAATTGATTGGTCTAGATTTTAGGTTCTGGCCATCCCTGTCTGCTCCCAGAACTGAATGAGAAGTGTTTGTGTGAAACTTTGGATGGATAGCAAACTGTGGTAAGTTCACCAGGATCATTGGCAATACTGGCCTGAATTAGAAAGTTTGTAGAATGGAGAGAAGACGGAACATGATTTTCAATATTCTTAGTAGAGTTCAAGTTGGAGACAGTAAAAAAAAAAAAAAAATTCAAGAAAGAGAGTAAACTTAAGTAACATAAATTTTTGGTTGCTATATTTTCAGTTTTTGCATTTGATGTAAGGAATGGCTGCAGAGACCTAGTTAATTAAGTTAACATATGGTCAGCCTTGCAGTCAAACTGGCTGCTGCCATATTTGAGGCCACTATCCCTGAAGTGAGAAGCAACTCATCTCCACTTAACAGACTTGGAAAGGTTCTTCTCTGTGACCCAGTACTAAGGTGACAATGACTCATAAAACACCATTAGTATAAAACTCCCACCAGAAAACACATAATTTAATTTCATTGGTCATTTTGGAAAATATGCATAAGTTTCCTAAGCCAAACACATCACATCCTGAATATTTTTTCTCTAGTCATTTACAGTGAATAATTTTACTGATAAAGCTAAGAAATGTATTAAAATAACACAAATGCTTGTAAGTTGTTAAAATCAACTCTATGAGTTACATAGAGATGTCTTATGTTCTTGACATGATATCTCTTCTTTTATTTCTGTGAACAGTAATCATTAGCACTGCTTCCTAAATAAGAATAATGACAATACAAAGATTGTAAAACATAATGGCAATTGTTAGTTCTTTTCAATGAAACAATTGAAACATCATTGCTGACAGAAAGCAGGAACACTAGCTTTATTTTCTTGTTCATCAGTCAATCACTGATGCATTCATAACATGAAATAAGAAATGAAAAGTTCACTACAGCTCTAGTTTGCCTTACACACGAATGGCTAATACACACACACACACACACAATGTCATAGAAAAAGAAAGTCTAAGTTGCAATGACAAAACTTTTTCAAAGGCTAAATTGTCACCACAAAGTTGCAATGTTTTTGTTCATAAAATGATTGGTTTATATGTGGTAGGATAAAGACACTTGTGAGCTTGAAATTATATTTATTTTCAAGATTGGTGAAATTATATACATATAACACAGTGTTATAGAGAGCAGAAAAGCAAATCCTGGGAGGAAAAGGGGAGGGCCTGGGGAGAGGGGCAAGGCGGATGTTGAGGGGAACACGGGAGAGGGGGGATGCATTAGCATAGGGGGGAACATTAGAATCTATGTAAACACAAGAAACTAAAATAAAAAAAGGGTAACTGTTTTTCTGGTGTAAATAAATAAACGTGTTGTTAATGTGCCTGGGAATAACCCGAAAGTTTCAAAACCCAGCAAGTGAAATGAAGGGGCAGCCAGTAAAGATGAATGACTAATATTCATGATAACTGTTTGTTTATCTTTTTCCTACTGTTGTACTGTGGGCACGACAAGAAGCTAATGTTGTGGTATAATGGGATCATTCCTGAGGGATCCTTCTAAGAAAAGCAGAGTTTGACAGCTGTTTGTAAATGGAGCCTGTATTTCTTTGTTTCCTTTAGTTTGTTTAAAGAACTGTAAGTTAAGACTTTTGGCTAAGACCAAGTTCTCGCTTTCTGAAGAGTAGTATGTGTGCTAATGAAGTTATAAATTCTATAAAAGTTAAAATTATTTTAGAACGTTTGGCATCTCCTAGTAAATAACAATCCAATAAATATTTATTGAACAGGACTGGATTATTTGTACCAACGTCAGCTTGTGAAATGAGTGCAAATCTCTGAATTTTGTTCAGAGGCTGGGTTTGGGTAAGCTTGAACAAAAAAGTGTTCTGGGGATTTCTAAGAGAATGCTGCTCTGGGCAATCCTTTACTTAATAGTATGGTGTATAAATGCGAATTTAGTGCAGGATGCAAGCTTATGGCAAGGATGGAAATAATGCGAACTGAGTTTTCCCAGGGTCCTTTGCTGTTGCCAGTCAGTTCTAGCTCCAGTGGTTCTCTGAGTAACTTCAGGGCACTTGCTGACTAGCGCCACTGAGCAGCAGTTGGCTGAGAGCTGGGTTGTATAAGAGAGAGGATGGTAGCACCCATGCCTTCTACACCTTAAAACTCAAGCACAATTCTGTGTTCAGTTATCTACCCTCTACTGTTTGGCCATGTGGGTCAGAGGAGGGTTGCTCTAGGCACAGGGGATGAGTCTTGATTGTTTTAAACCAGTCACCGCAGACCCATACTCCTTGCCAGTAACTGCTGCATATATCCTCACATTAGTGCCAGCTAACGAATCACAAGGAATAACCTGCTGCAATACTTCTGAGAGACGTTTCCTTGATCTTAAAGGAGATCCACAGAAAGGGTTAGTTTCTTTTAGAAAAAGTAGTAATTGGATGCAGTAGCTAGATTCGCACGACCATCTTGGGATCATGAGAACCGGTAGCCTAAGGACATTAGCAGACACATTGCGCATGTCAGAGGGTAAAGGAGAAAAAGACCGATTCCTTGATGTCATTGTTGAATGAATGAATTGTTATCTGGGAACTGTTGCCACATAAATAATGCATTTACTTCTATCCTTACTGTTGTGACACTTTGATTTGAATTTTCCAGTTTTTATAAGGCTGCTTCAATTAGCAAATAAAAACATAGAACATGCAGTTAAATTTAAATTTCCAATAAACAATGAATAATTTTTTAGTACGTGTATGTCCAATGTGCAGTCTGTCTCATGCAATATTTGGGACATCCTTATACCGAAAAATTATTTGCTGTTTATCTGAATTTCTAATCTAACTGGAAATCCTGTATTTTATTTGCCAACCTTAAACCTGTTGTTGAGGGAAGTTTACTTAATTCAGTGATGAAAGGCTTTTTCAGGTCCTATTGGGTGTACTCTTTTACAAATAAAAGGTAAAATTAGATTTACCAGGCATAGTTTGAGTACATGTATTTGAAATTTAATCTCATGTTTGGAAGGATTAATAAAAAATGCTTAGAATATTTTTCTTCTTGAGGCTTGTCAATGATTTCCTACCCAGATTTGAAATACTATTTTAATGCAGATTAACATTGCAAAGAATCAGACACATTTCAGAATCTTAGTTTCTTTACTTACTATCTGATGACCATGGAGAAATCAGCTGAGTCTCAGTATCTCACTGTGTAGTTAGATGAATTAATAAGATACATTATGAGAAGCATCTAACATGTCAGACACATATTATGTCTCTTTCTTGCACTGATTGCGAAGAAGCGTCTTAAGTATACTGTATACTAAAAAACAGTAGAAGCTCATTCATTCTACCAAATACCTCTGCTGCTCCTTCCTACTGTACAACTTGAACAGAATGAGAGGAATAAATATGAACAAATAATTAGCTTTTGTGAAGTGAGGAACTTATAGTACCTTACTGCATAGCTGAGTTTTAGTTCTGATTCTGTGACTGACACAAATGAGATTGTTCATAAATAGCAGCTATTATCATCTAAACTGAAAAGAATAGTTTCATCTTTTCTTGGAAGATAGGAACTCATCTTATTCTTAGTATTTTCAGCATGTGGCACATAGGTGCCACACATTCAAAAGGTATATAATGAAGCATACACAGATACAGAATTGGATGTCTGCTTCATGGGCAATGAATAGACCATATTCTGTATGCAAATCATCATGCCCATTTTGGGATTTTTCTAGCTTCCTTTTTTATTAGAGAGAGAGAGAGAGAGAGAGGTGAGAAGAATCAACTCGAAGCATCAACTTGCAGCACGTTAGTTCTTCATTGATTGCTTCTCTGGCATGGCTTGACTGGGGGCAGAGAGATCCAGAGGAGCCAGTGACCCCTTGCTCAAGGCAGCGACCTTTAGGCTCAAGCCAGAGACCATGGGATGATGTCGATTATCCCACGCTCAAGTCTGTGACCATGTGCTCAAGCTGGTAAGATCTTGCTGGAACCTCAGGGTACCAGGCTGACATTTTATCCACTGCGCCACCATTGGTCATAATCTCGTTTCTTTATGCACAGAAAAAAAAGTTATTCCCACAGAGAAAACTATAGAGCCCTTGGAAGGACAGCTGTGTGGTATCAAGTCTTACCGTACGTCTGTAATTCTAGCGAAATAAAAATTGGAGAGGGAGGGAATGGCACTGCCCTCAAAGAGCTGAACTGCTGCAGGTCGGAGGAGGGTTGCTCAACTGTGGACTCAGAAAGGCAGTGGAAGGGTAGAAGGTAAAGGGAGGTGTGGCCAGGCTAAAACAATCAAGACTGCCCAGTACCGCAATGTCTTCTATGTGGTGAGGGCTCCTCTACTGAAATTTTGATTTACATACTCTGATGATGGTTTATCAGGAATATTATAGCACTGACTACAGCTCTGTTTTCTTCTTAACTTGTAAAATGAGGATATGAATTTTAATTTATCAACTCACAAGTGTGGGATTTGATCCAGCTAAACCTAAAGGGACCTTTGTGCTAGTTTTCTGGCATCTGAAAGGCGTTAGTTGCAGTGATTTTCAAACTTAGCTGCAGATTAGAATTAATTTGGGAACTTTGAAAAATCTGGATGTCTAGACCATGTCTGCAGAGACTCTGGTTTAATTGGTGTGGGGTATGGTATGGCTTGAGCATTAGAATTTTTTCAAAACTTCTACAGTGAATCTAATATACAGCAATTTTGAGAATCACTGAACTAGTGTAGTAGTTTGAGAACATGATTCTGGATTTTAGTTTAGAATATGATTGAACTAGAGGTATAGTGTGGAGTAACGCCTTTAACTTCTATGGTTCCATTTCACTTAATCACTAAACTGGGGGGGGCATAGATGCATAAGATTGTATTATTCTAGGGTCCTTAAAAGTTTATGAATTATGGAAAGGCATGAACTAAGTTCCAGAAATAGAAGAGGATCTCTGTTCAGTGACAGGGAAAGTATTTGCACTTTTTTTTGTCAGTTTTGATGGTAGTCATACTCTGCCAGAGTGGGGACATTTCTATCTCTTTGAGGAATATATGGTGCCACCTGAATGCAGTTGTCTCAATTCTCTAATTTGAGGAGAAACTGATAAGGGATAAAAGTCTGTTTCTTTGCTTTTCTCCATGTTTCTATAAGATACTTTGCTGCCAGAGTTAGTCATCTAACAAACGACTGACTGAACATTCTTGTTGGTGTTTGAGTGAATGGCTATCTTCTGTGCTTGTTGGATGCTGCCTCACATTCAGCTTAGTGACTTACTTATCCAGAATGGTCCTGACTCTAACCCCAAAAAACTGGTTCTCTTGCTGTCTTGATCTTGGTTCTACCCAAATGAGTGTAAGGCTCATTATCATTTTGGTCATGCAGCAACTGATCCTAGACTGACAATGACAGACCCAAAGCTCTATTTTTTTACCCTTATAATAATGTAAAAAGGACTTTCATTTTTAGGTTTTCTCAAAGATGTTGCTTGCAAAATGAAAAGACAACCTATTGAATGAGAAAACATATTCGTCAATGATACATGTGATAAGGGGTCAATTTCCAAAATTTATAAAGAACTCAATCCCGCACCAAAAAAATACATAATCTAATTAATAAAAGGCCAGAGGACCTGAATAGATACTTCTCAAAAGAGGACATACAGATGGCTAATATGCATATGAAAGGATGTTCAGCATCATTAATCATCAGAGAAAAGCAAATTATGACCTCAGTGAGGTAACACCTCAGACCTGTTGCAATGGTTATCATCAAAATATCAACAAACAAGTGTTGGTAAAAGTGTGGAGGGAAGGGAACCCTTGTGCAATATTGATAGGAATGTAGATTGGTGCAGCCACTGTGAAAAACAGTATTAAAAGCCCTCAAAAAATTAAAACTGGAAGTGTCTTATGACCCAACAATTTCACTTCTGAGTATATATCCAAAGAAACTCAAAACACAAATTGGAAAGAATATATGCACTCCTATGTTCTCTGCAGTGTCATTTACAATATAGCCAAGGTATGCAAGCAACCCAAGTGCCCATCAATGAACAAATGCATAAAAAAATGATACATATGTACAATGGAATATTACTCAGCCATAAAAAGAATGAAATCTTACTATTTGTGACAACATGGATGGCCCTAGAGGGTATTGTGCTAAGTGAAATAAATCAGTGAGAGAAAGACAAATACCATATGATTTCACTTATATGTGGAATCTAAAGAAAAAATAAAAAAAACAAAATAAAAATGACTTATAGATACAAACAACAGCTGATGGTTGCAGAGGGGAAGGGGTTAAGGGACTGAATGAAAGAGGTGATGGAGTCAAGAAGTACACACTGGTAGTTACAAAGTAGTCTCAGAGATGTAAAGTACAGCAGAAGGAATATAGTCAGCAATATTGCAGTTACTATGTGCAATGCCAGGTAAGTACTGGAAATATATGGTGGAGCACTTTGTGAAGGGAGATTGTCTGACCAGTATAATGTACACCTGAAACTACTACAAAATAACATTGCATATAAACTATACTGCTTACAAAAATTAGGGTATATTTCAAAATAAACATGAAGCAATAAAAAAAGCATTTGATTTTTTTTATTAAACAAAAACATCAGAAAAGCAAATGACAAGTCAAAGAAAGTTGTTTGATTATGCAAATGAGATGCAAAACAACTTTTATTTCATTGGTGAAAATGCACTATACAAAAGGCTGGAAGTACCAGAGTATATGCAGTTCACTGATCCTCTAATTTTTGTGAGCAGTTTATAATAAAATAAAATTAAATAAGATATAATAAAATAAGCTGCGAAACTGCATTATCCAGACCATTTTCTCAAATCACTGAGATTTTACTTCCTGGCAATTTTGGTCAGTTTGTCTGAAATAACCTCATGAAAATTCTCTTAAAAACTTGCCTTTATTTCATGGAATTCAGATTTGGTAGTGTAGATCTATTTGCCACGCAATGTGCACAAAAGTAATTACAGAAATGTGAAGCTATCATGAGTCTGAAACATCAAAATTTTATATGGAGATATGATGATTTTTTTTTAGCAAAATGGGATTTTTTTTTTTTTTTTAATTTTCACTTATTGATCTGAGCCAGAGAGGAGGGAGAGAGACAGTAACATCAGTCCGCTCCTGTATGTACCCTGACCAGGATCCAATCAGCAACTTCTGTGCTTGGGCTGATGCTCCAACAAACGCAGCTATCCGGCCATGACTGAGGGAGCGATTTTTAAGCTTGAAACTTCTTACTTCCAAATAGACTTTTATTTATTTATTTATTTATTTATTTATCTATCTATCTATCTATCATCTATCTATCTATCTATTTATTTATTTATTTATTTATGGAGGAACAGTCTCCCATTATTATTTTAGTACTTTCTGAATCCTTAGTTTTAAAAAAAATCATTCCTGTTACTATGTACACAGTTTAAGGTAAATCACCTAATTAAAACTCACTTTTACTGGGAGAAAATTTTGGAGACTGGATTGCTTGTGAAAGAGTTAAAACTAATTTCTTCCTATTCTGGATGTCAAAGGGGACACATTTGCTCTGGTGTTCACGGACATGCTAGTAATGCATTATGGAAGTAGGAAAGAACGGCTTTTGTTTTTTTTTTTTAAATCAGGCAGGGCAACAAAGCAATAAAAAGGATCACAGCGCACCAAGTTAGTGACAAATCACAGGAGGTGGTTCCCGAAAGGTTGTGGAAAACGGGTTTCTCGTTGCAGGAATCGGGTTGGTCCACTCCTTCGCCCCCCTTCTCAAACACAAATATTTTCATATAATAAAAGCCCGTTTCCCTATGGTTATAACCAGTCTCCTCTCCTCGGGCACCACCATTTTAAAGGGTTTACTGTGCGGACTCCACAAAGTCCTCAGGCTTTATCTCTTCCCGGAGGATATCTCGTAGAGGTGAGGTGTCCCTCCAGGGGCTCACGCCGGGTGACGGGATGAGAAACACCCACTAGGATCCGAGCCGGCAGCTGCGGCCCGAGCATGCGCTAAGAGTTTATGCTGCGAGCCCTGGCCGCCGCCGCTGCCTCGTCCGGACTTCGCGAGGACTTGGGAGGGACAGCGGCGCTGGGAGGTGGCTTAGCTGAGACTTTCCAGCAACTGCTGCCCAGGACTCTTTTTTTTTTTTTTCTTTTTCCCAGGAGGCGGCGACGGCGGCGGCGCGGGGAGAGGAAGAGAAGGAAGAGTCTCCAGCTTGAGCCAATGCAGGCGTTCAGCTGTGCGGGAGGAGCGCCCCTGCCTCGATGAGCCCCCTCTGTGCGTACCCGACGGCTCTCGGTCTGGAGCGGGGCGCGGGGCCCGGCGCGGACGGTGAGTGGCCGCGTGTCCCGTCTTTCCTGCCCGCTGTCCGCCTGCCCGCCCGCGGCGGCTGCCCCGGCGCGGTGTGCTGAACTACTTAGAGGTCGCCCTGCTCCCGACCGCCCGCGCTTCCCCCCGCGCTCTGCCGGGGGCGCGCGGACGCGGTGGCGGGCGGGGGACCGCGCTCGGCTTTGTGCTCCGCGGGCGCCTGGGAGCGCGGGGTCGCGCTGGCGACCGGGCCGGGGGAGGGGACATGAATGACTAACCGGGTGTCTGCACAGCACAGCTGCACCGGCCCTAATTCCCCTGCGCCCCTCCCCGCCCCGCCCCCGGCTAATCCATCATTCCGGGGCCGAAACATCATTTCTCACGTTCTCCCAAAGAAACTCAAGTCGCCGACGGAATCCCAGCTCGGCGCTGCGCCCCTTCGGTGTCGTGCGTTCACACTGAGAGCTGAGGAACGGGGTGGGGGTGCGGAGTTGAGGGGCCCGGGAGCTGGGGAACTGTCCTGATGACAGGGTCACTCGAACCCGCGCCCTCGCGGACGGCGCCAGTGTTGTCTCTAGGGGTAGTTAGGTTTAGAGCCGGGCTGTCCGCGAGGAGGGGCGTGGATTGGGGAAGTCTTTAAAAAACGTCTCATCAGAATGCAGAGGACACTGTGGCGAGTCCCCTGAGAACGGAGTTTGCTGTGCGCATTCATTCATCCGGAGAGTCAGCTTTTCTCGTCTCAGCAGGTGCTAGCTGAAGCCGGTTTTAAATTTGGGGGGTTTAGGTTAAGATTTAACTTTAACAAATTATTTTCGTTGGTGTCTCTAATGAACGAGGTTTCAAACCAGACTCCGGACCCAGCCGAGGGCTGGCAGGGAGGGATGGTTGTGTTGCGGAGCGCGATGGTAAGTCCCCTGTTCTCTGCCCCTTGCAGATCACTACTGCCTTGCCCGTGGGGGTAGGATGTGGTGAAAGAATGGGGCTTCTCCCTCCCGGAGGTCACCATGGCCAGAGAAGATTCCGTCAAGTGCTTGCGCTGCCTACTGTACGCCCTCAATCTGCTCTTTTGGGTAAGTCCAACAGTGCCACCGCATCAACAGATGGGGACGGCTGGCTGGACCGACTTTCTACAGCCGCCACAGAATGCGCCAAAAGGGCACTGCTAAGCCTTAATTAATGACAGGGATGATCACACCCTCGGTTTTTCAGAGAAGTAGATTTTGTCCTTAAAATGTCTTTGGTCTAGCTCAAGTTCCATTTGGAAAAAAGGAATCCACCCCTAGATACTGGTGGCAGTAAAATTAGACTTGAAGTTAATCTGGGGATATAAATAAATGCACGTGCTTGTGCTTGCAGATAAGAAAATTATGACATACTATTTAGGGAACTGCTTGATTTCTGAAATTTCAGATAACTGTACAAGCCATGGATTGTTTCCCTATGTCATCCTTGTCTATGAATTTTGGTTGTGATAAGCAGTCTGACTATGTTTTTGTGGGAATTCATAAGACATTTTATCAGAAAACTCGGTACATTTTTCTAGAAGATGCCAATCGGTCTGAAAAGGTGGCTTTCATGTTACTAAGTTGGCAAAGCTTTAAGGAATTTTGTGTATGCTTTTGGAAAATCCCATAACCATTTAAGGAAAGCAAATGACATTAAATTTAACAAGCACATGGCCTGACCAGGCGGTGGCACAGTGGATAGAGCGCGGGACTGGGATGCAGAAGATCAAGGTTCGAGACCCCGAGCTCGCCAGCTTGAGCACGGGGCCCATCTGGCTTGAGCAAAAGCTACCCAGCTTGGACCCAAGGTCACTAGCTCCAGCAAGTGGTGGCTTGGTCTGCTGAAAGCCTGCGGTCAAGGCACATGTGAGAAAGCAATCAATGAACTATGGTATCGCAATGGCAATTAAAAACAAATGATTGATGCTTCTCATCTCTCTCTGTTCCTGTCTGTCTGTCCCTATCTATACCTCTCTCTGACTCTCTCTCTGTCCCTATAAAAAATAAATAAAACATTAAAAAAAAATTTAACAAGCACATGGAAATCTTTATGTCCGATGAACCTAGTGACTTTTTATACTTTGCACCTAGGCATAAATTTTCATTAAATGTTATTAATAATCACATTTCTTATAAAATTTCTAAGGAGAATATAAAAATTAAAACTTTGTTGTTTTAGAAAGCTGTCATGCTTAAGCAGGCATTTCTTTGACAATTTTATATTCTGTTATTAACATTCAAAAATTTCTGTCAGAAATTATAATGTGTGATTTTTTTTATTTGGTTGACTGGCTGGCTTGACTATCCTTTTTTTGTAAGGCTATTTTCTAGCAGATGACATTTTGAACTACTCCCCATGGATGGCTCCGTGTTAAGGTGACAAATTTAGCCTTACTTCAGTGACGAGTCTGAAATACAGCTAAACTGGCAACTTTTTTCCCTTCCCACATGAAAATTAAAGGGTTGAGTACTTAAATTCACCACTTGAAAATGTGAAATCACTAGTTGAAATTATTGCAGTTTTTAGTTCTAAAAATGTACAGTTTTAAATGAATCGTTAAATGAGTTGCTTAGCTATAAGGCAGTGGTTCTCAAAGCCTGCATCAGGGCACACTGGTGTACCCTAGAATATTTCCAGGTACGCCCTATGGTATTCCAGAGAAATATGTGCCTGTTGGGGACCAGAAAACCAACAGGGATTTTGAAGTTTATATTTTTGGGGGACAGGTGTGGGGAATTGCCTGTAAACTGACAGTCTGCCCAAACCCCACCTCACTTGCCTGATTAGGTTGCAAAAGGCTATTAAGCTGTGGTGCTGGATTGTTTACACTACCCCCCATGTTCCCTGGAAAGACTGGAGGCAAGTTTCTTCTATCCTTTGTTTGGTGTAAAGTTAAGATGATATGTATGGCGGGGGTTTTCTGCACTCAACACAAGTAAGAGTAGAAAGAGAGGAATTCTTCAATGTATTGACGAGGAAATGAGAGTTTGCCTTTCAAAATATGCCCAAACATTGAAGAAATCACTAGGATACATTAGGCTCATGTTTCTCATAAACACGAGAATGAAAAACTTAAACACTTTTGTGCTGGGACCTGCTGAATTTATTAAATCTTACTAAGAATGTATCTCTATATTAAAAAGATAACTTTTTAAATTTTTTAACCCCTCTTTTTTACAAATTCTAAAAAGCATAACTCATAAAATGTAACATAAAAATGTTTTTTAATGTCAGAATAAATTTAATTTTGTCGTATTTATTTTGTTTAATTACCATAAAAGCACGCTTGGACTTTATATTTTTTTCTTTAATATTTGACTTAATTATTATAACATATTTTTTAGAAATTTGTATATAATGCACCTACAATTATTTGTAGGATTTTAAATGCACCCCGACTTCAAAAAGTTTGAGAACCACTGATATAAGGGATTAAGATTTTGAACATTTTTTTTCCTTAAAATGTTAATAATTTTCACTCCTACTTGCTAGTTTTTCTCTTTTCTACTTTATGCCTTGTAATTATAGAATCATCACACTTTTATAACTAAAAAGTTATTCAAAGATTACCTGGTTGAACTCTCTTAATTTGTGGATGAGGAAACTAAGTGTAGGTTATTGACTAGCCAAAGGTCAGGTAGCCCAAAGACGACAGTGCAAGAGCAGATCCGGCTTGCCTGACTCTAGGCAGTGCCTTTACATGGGTGATCACGGGATCCCAACCTAGGAATTACTCGATTTTTTTTTGTTGTCGTTGAACAAAGAATAATGTTTTGAAAATTTTCTTAATAATTACTTGGGGGAAAAACCAAAATCATTTAACAAAAATATTGCTTTTCTGAGTAAAGAAGTTTACTTGGAAACACCTATTCCTTAAACTCATCCAGAACTCTTTGTGTCCCCACAGGCTGTGAAATGTTGTTTTTTGTTTTTTTCCTGAACTTCAGCTTTCTCGTTCTGATCTTTGCAACTGCTTCCCCTTCTCCATTGCTCCTCTTCTCTCAACATCACCTTCTCTCCAACAAAATAATCCATGTGGACAGCCTAGTATGGGTCCTTTTCCATTTTTCTTTATTTCATATGAACATATGTTTACTCTGACCTGTCCACATGTTCCCTTTTGTGTTCAGATGTACATACTCAATATTTGTTTATTGAATTGTTTATTTTCATTTGGATTAGATTGGCAGGAGTGGAATTACTGTCAGAGGATATATAACAGTGGTTCTTAACCTTTTTTGAGGTACCGAACCTACCAGTTTTATATGCGCATTCACCAAACCCTTCTTTAGTGATAAATAAAATATGATTATTTTTTCCAAATTCAAGACATAGGTATATGTTTTTTTACTGGTGCACAAAATGAGCCGTTCATGAACATCACCTTGCTCAAAGAACAAAACCAACAAAGTGCATGAACTCACAACAAATTAAGGTATTACTTTATTCTGGCCTCCATGGCAGAGGCTTCTCTGAACCCCCGAGACCAACTCATCAAACCCTCAGGGTTCGATAGAACCCAGGTTAAGAACCACTGATATATAACAACAGCAGCAAGATAACTCTTTTTTAAGTTCTAATGTTTGCTACTCACATTTATACCTCAGTTTCCTAGTCTGTAAAATGGAAGTGATAGTTTCTATTTTTGAGAGTTGTTGTAAGGATTAGAATTAATATGTATATATAAAGTGCTTGAACGGTGGCACTTAAATACAATCTATGTAGCAATAGTAGTAATATATACTTAGAAGAGTATACTTACAGGAGATCATCATTAATAACGAGTAGGTGGATTGCCTATCAGAAGACTCCTTGTAGTGGTAATGTTGGTAATTGTTATTGTTGTGATGAGTACTACTCCTAGTGTAACCACTTTTACATTCCTTTGACTCCCGATGCTGTCCTGGGAATCTGGCACCTAGAAATAAGAGCACCACTACACCCCATTATTTGTACACACGTATTTGTTGTCATCATGTTGGTGTTATGGCACTTGTTACTTTTTGCCAATCTGGAAGGTTTAAAGCAGAGATTTTCAACCATTTTCATCTCATGGCACACGTAAACTAATTACTCAAATTCTGCGGCACACCAAAATATCTATTTTATGCCGATCTGATAAAAAAAGAAGTATAATTTTGATTCTTTCACACCACACTGCTGTTGTTGTGCTGGCTGTTGTCTTTTATAAATTTTTTTCTTTTACAATATAAGGGGAAAGAAGTCAGTGCCCCTGACTAAATAATCAGGTATTGTATGCTTTTCGTTTTGTTTGAAGTGAGAGGAGGGGAGATAGACTGACTCTTGCATGCACCCCGATGGATCCACCCATCAACCCCCATCTGGGGCCAATGTTAAATCAACCAAACTATTTTTTAGCATCTGAGACCAATGCTCGGACTAATCAAGCTACTGGCTGTAGGAGGTGGAGAGAGAGTGAAGGAGTAGAAGGAGGCGGGAGAAGCAGATGGTTGCTTCTCATGTATACCCTGACTGGGGATCGAACCTGGGATGTTTGCATGCTGGGCTGACACTATCCACTGAGCAAACCAGCCAGGACCCAGGTATTGCATGTTTTAAAAATTCTTGTAGCATAACTGATGAAAATCACTGATATAAAGTGTTGTCTCACTGTTAATTTATTTTTTACTTCACTATCGGTGAACATAGCATCATCATCATCTTATACATACATTTATATTTATATCACGTCATTTCATAATTCATATTTATTAAATATTTGATATTTAAATTTAAGTGTGCTATTTGTTGATTTCATTTATGCTAGCTGTTACTGCATAAGAATTTGCTTTAACAGATTTTTTCTCAAGAATTTTATAGTCTTCTGTTCTTTTAGAGCAGTAGTTTTTAACCTTTTTACACATGGTATGGGTGAAAATAAGAAATTTTTTTTGGAAACTGCTAACGCAGAAATCACCATGAGCATAAGCAAATTCCACCAAGATCTTGGGTCTATACTTTTCATAACAACATCAGGGTGGTTAACTCTTTCGTCCACCGGCACCAGTCTGCTGATGGATGGTTGAAAAACACGGTTCTAAAACACTTTTCTTGGTTAAAATTTCTCTTTCCATAATGACTTTTAAGATCGTTGTATACAATTAAAATATCTCTGGGAGTTTTGTTGGAATTGTGTGAAATGTCTGTGCTAGCTTTGGGGAAATTGGCATTATTCTCTCAATGTTAAAGCAATGTTTGCTGACCCATTACTTCCTTCCACTTCTGAATCAGAAGCTGTTTTCTGCCTTTTGCCGGACAGGGACTCGTGTCTGGCCATCCTTACACTCCTCTTTAATCTAATTCTCCTAACAGCCCTGGAAGATAGTTTGTGTTTGCTTGTTTCACACAAAGGGAAATTACTCAGAGAAGGCCAGTAACTTGCTAGCAAGTAACAGAACAGGGATACAAAGCCCATTTTCTTTTTTTCCTTCCAGGTGTGGGCAAAGTTGCACTTCTGTACACTGGGGAATTTTTTTTGCAGCAAAGAAATAACATCCTCAGTAGGAAGGGATTAGCTGTCCACTGTTCACTGCAAGTCCTCTAGAGCAGTGCTTCTTATCCCCTGTCCCCATGTGTGGACAAGTCACTCCGGACTGGTGCATGTTAAGATGCAGGTGCTGACTCAGTATGTGTGGGGTTGGGCCCCAGAGCCTTCATTTCCCAAAAGCTCCTCTGGGGTGCTGATGCTGCTGGTCTGAATGCCACATCTGGAGGAGCTAGGCTTTGTCCTTGCTTTTTATGCTTATTAGAATTAGAAGTAGAACCAAGCTGTGTGGCCTAGGAATCCCACTCTTTAAACCAGACTTCACATTCTGCATATGGACTGGGTGATTGTTCCTGCCTCTAGTTTTTGCAAGATTGAGAAAACTATCTTCATTCCCTGGGAGATCAACAGCTGTGGTCTTTGACTCTTCGTTCAGCATTTTAAGTAGACTTTTCTGGCTTTTCTCCGCTATACGAGTATCCTCTCCCCTTCTAAACCGCACAGGGATTTTAGAGAAAAAATAAGTACATCTAAATTGGGAAAACATTGAGGCCCTATACAATTTTGTGTTGCTGTTACTGAGTTAATTTTTAATTTATTTTAGTAAAAACGTCTGTCTTGAATATTAATGTTTGAGGTAGGAGGCGTAGATATGTCTGCGAGGAAGCGATGCATACGGTTCAGGACCACAGGTGCAAGTGTTCTCCTCATGGTCCTGTGCCCAGGCTCAGTGTCCTTTCCTTGTCAGAAGAAGTGTGATCCCTGAACCGCTGTACTGGGTTTGACAGACAGATGCTGGCCCTTCTAGGTTTGTTATAGTGTGTGGTGGCTTTGTAGGGACATGGTGCACATGAACAAACTGCCCCTGGAAGTCTTTTGAGACTGTGATTCACATTCTGGTCAAGATGGAGCAAGGAACTGGGTTATCTTTAAACTTATCACAATATTACTATTTAGATGACATTTTATTTAAATAAATGGAAGTCTCCTTCCATTTTTAAAGACTTCTTACGTGGAATTATGATACGGGGCTGATGATAATTTTCTGCTATTACTAATCTGGATAAATATAGTTCTTTTGGAAAATCCAGAAACTGGTGAACTCTTAACATTCATCAAATGTGTTTATTATTTTTCTTTCTTTTTTTTGTGACAGAGACAGAGACAGAAAGAGGGACAGATAAGGACAGACAGACAGGAAGGGAGAGAGATGAGAAGCATCAATTCTTCATTTCAGTACCTTAGTTTCTCATTTACTGCTTTCTCATATGTGCCTTGATTGTGGTGGCGGCTACAGCACTCCGAGTGCCCCTTTCCCAAGCCAGAGACCTTGGGCTCAAGCTGGTGATTCTTGCTCAAACCAAATGAGCCTGCACTTAGCTGGTGACCTCGGGGTTTTGAACCCAAGTCCTCCGCATCCCAGTCCGACACTCTGTCCACTGCGCCACTGCCTGATCAGGCTGTTTATTATTTTCTAAAAGTATATCACATTTGTAGTTTTAAGCTCTCATTAGTAGATAAGAACTGTTGTTTTTCTAGTTACCATTACTAAAGATAGAAACAAGAGAGGGGAACTATTCTGATGAAAAATGAAAAGAAACATTAAAGAATGCCTAGAAAGTAGACAGGAAATCTAATTCTCCCTTTTTGGAATATAAAAAAGTAGAAGAAACAAACAGAAATAATGTTCTGTTTCTTTTTCACTGTCCATCTGTAGCAAGCCTCAGGTGTGTGACTCATGCAGACCCCCAAAGGCCTTCTTGGCAAAGGGGTATTTGCAGTTCCGTAGCCTTTATATAATAGTCTCATTTAAGTACTACTTGTTAAATTGATGTCCTCCAGCTTGACACTATGACAGGCTTCCAGTTTTTTTTAACTCTTCCTAAGGACTAGTTAATGTTAGTACTTTTTAAAAATAAACTTTAAATAAACTTTAGTCTCAGGGGTAGTCCTGTTATTTTTTTTTATAGGGTGGGTCAGCAGGGCCAAGATGGGCAAACTGCATGCTGCTACGTAGTGCCTTTTGAGAAGCGGAGGGAGGATTCCTGCAGACTAGTACACTGACCCCTCACTCATTTGTCCCCTCTGAGAAGACTCACAAGCCGGACTGTTGGGGGAGGAAGTTGGAGTTTATTTTCACTAGTCTGCACAGAAACCCAATGCAGAGTGAGGCCTAACCCTTCTTTTCCCTGCAGTCCCGGTAGGGTGACCAGATCACTTGTCCAGGAACCAGGACAATTTTGAGAGTGAAGAGAAGGGGGTGTTACCACTAATAATTCTGTCGGCAACAGAGATTTCCAGTGTGGTCAGAGCAGGATGTGTGGTCACCCTGTCTACAGGGCAGCATGAAGATCTATAAAAATCATTAGTTGGAGCAGCTCCAGAGTGCTATTGATTTATTCAGCTCTAATTAATAGATGTTGATGCTGAAATGATCCCCACAGGTAATCTCCAGAGCTTGTTCCAGCCATCATTTACAGTGCCTGTTTTCTGCAGTACTCAAAAAGTGTTACCTGTTTGCCCTTCCTGCTGCCCCTCCTCTGGTAGAAGGGAAACGGTTAGTTGACCACCAACCAAAACGCAGAGGGACGAAGGCTTGAAGCAGACACTTTACTGGGAAGTACTGGAATGGGTGCCAGCCTCCAAGTAACTGAGAATTGATTTACCTTTACATTTCAATAAAGCACAATTTGATTTTCTTTTTAAGAAAAAAGGGAATTTAAAATGCACCCAGATTATTTTCTCCATTTTTAAGAGAAGCAAACAGAAATTTGGAATGCTTGTATTGCTTCTCTGTGTGGAGGTAGGACTATAACTAAGTCCTACGGTGCTCTCTCTATTGCATTCTGTATTTTGCTGACAATCTGACATAAAAAGAAAAGTTCTAATAGGTGGTTTCAGATGTCCATTAGCCTTGAACGGAAGTTATTGGAGTCACTGTCACCTTATATGAGACTATATATTTTGTATGACAAATAGTGGAAGGATTTAAAAATCTGTTTTTTGACTGTGACCTTGCTGTTTGGTGGACATTGGAGATATACATTTCATAATAAATTTAGGGAATGTGAATATATGTAAAATTCAGATTTAGGAAACAACTCAATTTAACACTTGTTTCTACAGAATTAGATTCAAGCAGAACCAGAATATATCTTCTACACAGAAATTTTCATACTTATATATATTTTGTGAGACCTGACATTTTCCAAATGTTTTGCAAGACAGAATATGGCCAATGTCTTGCCAAGTACTATAGTAAATATATCTCTCTAAAGTAAAATTTGTGTTATTTGCTAAATATTTCCTTGACCTATAAATAATATTTTGCAATACAGGAAAAATGCAAGGAGCTATAAACCTAGTTACATATGATAACTCTAATGTTCCTAATAATTTAATCATTGTGAATGAGAGTTGAAAATTTTATTTTATTTTCATTTGGAAAATTAATAGTAAATATCATCATTAGTAAGGAGTCCTGAACTACTTGCATAATTTGTTCTTCTAGATTTAATACATCGGGATTAGTCATCAAGGTGACCTTATCTCGTTTGAGCTTAGTTACTTGCTAAAGCTTACACTATATTTGTTGTTACTGTTATTATTTTCTCAACCTTAGTGAATAAAATCACTCTTTGAGAGCAAAACTGTTCTCAGAGACATTTAATGGGTATGGACATAATGTCATAACAAAAAGTAGTTTATTCTCAGAGTTGCTTGTTTACTATAAGATAAGGCTTTGGGTTGATACCATTTATTTTGACTAATGTTCTGTACACAGGACAGTGCTTGGGTAACTGCTGTGAAAAACACGTTAGGGCCAAGTAGGACACAAAGTTTGGAGTTTAAAGGATTTTGAGGACACTGAAACCAGCTTCTGATCCAATATATAAATCATTGATCTTGTAATTCAGCAAGCATCTCTCTGCTGGCAAACTTCCAGTGATAGCAAGCTTCATTTTTCTTAAAGCGTCTCCTAACTTTGCTAAAGCTTTCTAGTAGTTAGCTCATTCAGCAAGTTGAAATCATCTCTCTTTACTTTTTTCTCATTCATTCATTCATCTAACCTCTATTAGGCCTCACTGTGTGACCTGGTACTCTGCTGTTTGATGGGGCATTATGCAGTGGGCTGGGTTCTCTAGAGAAGGAGGCAGGTGGGTAAAAATAGGAAACAGTAGATAACTGCTGTGTGAAGTCTGTACACCAGCCCTGACTGGGGAAGGAGGGAGTAGGGAGAACAGAACATCTTCGCCCTCTAGCTGATATTAGAGCTGGTCTTTAAGCATAAGGTTGCTCTGTCCATGGGGATGGCAAGGCCAGGACAAGGTAGCATTTCAGGCAGAGGGGACTGCCTGGGAAAGACATGGAGGCTGTAGGAGATGTGTGTGGTGCATGTTGGACATGTGCAAGCAGGTTGTTAGTTATCTAAGTACAGAATGGATGAGAGAAGCTGGCAGGGAGCAGGTGGAAGAGGTAAGTCAAAGGGTGACTCCAGAGGGCCTGTGTGCCCTGCTGGAGATTGAACTTCATTCTCTAGGAGAGAGTTGGGAGAGTGGAAATGAGAGTTAGAGAGGAGCCGCAAGGGGCAGCTATTCAGACTTTCCAAGCAGAAGAACTTGATCTTTGTTTTGTAAAGCTAACAGAAGGGTGATTTTGAGGTGCAGTCTGTGAGCTGAAGAGTTCTATTTTAAGATGACTGTAATTTCCTGGCAATAGACTGAGGGCCTGAACTAGCCAGGAATGGCAGGAAAGCGGGGAGGGATCCACCAGACACGCTGCAGGGAAAATCTGTAGGACTTAAAAGCAATTAGTTGTAGGACTGATGAAGAGAGAGAGGGTCAGGCTGCCTGCCAAGTGGCCAGTTTATGTGATGGAAGCATTGATGACATCTTTCCTAAGATGGGAAGAATGGTAGGAAGGACACATGGGTTTCCAAAGAAATGGAAGTAAGTTCAGTTTCAAGTATATCAGAATTGAAAATGGCCTTAGAGGTCCAATATGTAGTTATGTTACTCTGTTTCTGCCATTAGCCATCTGGTAAATCTCCAACTGTATGAAGATTTTGTTTCTGGAGTAATTTTGCAATTCACTTGTCTCTTAAGCTGACTGAGGAAGATGAAGAGAAGGCCCTGCGGTCAAAAGTGACTTGAGATAACAACAGATAATATATGTAAGAATACTATTCTGTTTTACATCATATAAATCCTCCTATGAAGTTACACTCATTGTTATACCATTTTTATATGAGGAAACTGAGGCTTAGGAAAGATTAAATGATGATCCAAAGTCGTATAGCTGAAAAGGAGCAGAGTTGGAATTCAAACCAAAGCTTCTTTTTTTTTAATTCAATGGCTTTGTCCTTATGGTAAAGTTCGTATGCCTTAAAATGAAGCCTAGGACTTTGTGATCTTGGCCCCTGTTTTTGTACCATGTGCCAGTCTCCCTTCTTTAAACTCATTCATGATGCCTTCCACCCTGGGACTTTCACTCTTCTTTCTGACTGGAATGTTCTTTTAACTTTCCTCTTCCTAATAAACTTGATAATTATCTTTCAGATCTCAGCTTTTTCAGAGAAGTCCCTGTGGCTTCATGGACTAAGTTCAATCACCCCAAAAGGAGTTCTTACAGCAACTTGTAATATTCCTCCCCCAGTACTTATTATAGTTTACAGTTATGCATTAATATCTCTGATGAGTTGATTATGTGTGAGTCCTCTTGAGTTAGTAAATTTCACCATAGCATAGAATTGGTGTCTGTTATTGCCTGTTAGTGTGTCTCCATCACATCGCCCAGTGCCTGGCAAAGAGCAACCAGATCCTTAATACCTATATTTCTGAATGGAAGAATAACATCAAAATCCATGCGCTTAGCCACTCTATCATCCTAGAAATATTTGGGACTATGCCATTTATAATAAATACACTTTTTGTTATAAATGGAAAGACTGTATATAATGATAACCACTGACAATGTATTATACAAAATGAAGACTAGTAATTTTTTGACACCTCAGAGCTGTGATCTTGAAAATTGGCTAAACAGCCTTTAAAAAATGAGAGGATGGGAAAACCAAGGTCAGTTATTACTTTGAAGAATGATAAAGAGAGGAGAGAATTATTTATAACTGCAAGAGAATGAGGTATTTAAATAAAAGAGCACATGCATTGACTTTCTTGTCACTATAAAACTTAAAGGTGTTTAAAGACCCATGTATATCCAGGTAGAGAGGGAAGACATAGCCTCAGATTTAATTAAGTGGCCCATGGTCCCCTGCTAGCCCTGTGTGTTTCAATAGGTTCAATTATTATCTACATGTGGTAAGGCCAACACATCAGGAGATGACTTACATTGAAAAGATAATTTATTATACTCACAGATCCTAAAAGAGTACCTGTCTCATCACAGTGGGCCAACTGAGATCCATCACAAGGCAGAGAGGTGGTGGGACCAGGCAGGTACTTTTATTGTGGCTTCTTTGAGAAGGAACAGGCAAGGCAGGGTAAATAGGTTTTGGATTGGCTAGTTTAAATAGTTTCAGCAGCTTCTGGAGTATAGGGACTGTCTCTGGTTGTTTGACACTGGACCTTGGAGTGTTTAGTGTAGGGGTAGGTGGTCGGGAGTGAGCGAACTCAGTTAAGGAGATGGTTGAGGGTGTGGGCTCTGGGTTGGTTTGTTTGTATTTGAAAATGAAAAGCTCGTTCTGCGAGGACTTCTCCCAAGCGCAGGTGGAAGGCAGGTGGCCAAGGCAAGGAAACTCAGGTGTATTGCTGGTTTGTCCAGACCAAAATGTGTCCATCATAAGCATATAGAACATATATTAAAGCATCAAATATACAGAAGTTAGATTCATAGGTAATACACTGTGGCTGACCCACTGAGTATCTTTTATCAGGTTTGCAGTCTGTTCTTCATTCCCAGCAGAAACGAGGATAGTGATAACTGGCCTGACTCTCCTCTGAACTGTGGTCCCAGGGCTCCTAACCTGTAATCCCCCGAACCACCATTCACCAGTGAATATAGTTCAGACATTCATTCTGATGCCCAGGTGCCACTCTCAACAATTGGTCCCGGGTAGATCCGGGCTCAGTAAACTTTTTTAGAGTTCTAGGTGATTTTGATGTACAGACAGTATTCAGAACCACTGACCTAATAACTTCGACAGCCATTGAGGATCCTGGCCTAGAAATTCATTATTCAGAAAGCGTTGTTTAAAAGGGATATTTTATCATGCTTTCTTCACATAGGAGCAGAAGTTCATATATACAACTGTCCATTAAGTCTTTGGTTCTTTTGTTGTTATAGTAAAGGTAGGATAGATACTGGATCTTATCAATTCTCTGAATAATGAATATTGAGCATTCTGCAGATGTGACCAGTGAATTTTAAGTGTGATTATGAATTCATAGATTCTTAGCATATTTGATGTTTCAACCCACTGTGTTCATTATTATCATTGCTATTATTTTGATGCTCACACTATTCAAACTTCAGCTAATGAAAGCTCTCCCAAGTTTTCTCCTGGTACTTTTTGTGACAATTGTAAGGTATTTTCCCCACCAAGGAAGAAAGAAGGTCGTAGCCACGAGGTGTGGAATAGCAAGAGCTTTTATTTAGTGGAACGCTTCCTGAACGAGGTTCTCTGGTCCACAAGATGGGGGCCAGAGAAGTCGCGTGAATTCTTCCACTGGGGGGTAATTTATAGGGTCGGTAGGGTGATGGTGAGTTGATATGATGTGGCAAAATTTCATTAGCTGATGGACGGTCATTCTTTTTCAAAGGGCTCCTGGGAAGTTTCTTTTGGCGGGCATGGCTGTGGGTGATTACAGCCAAAGTTCCCGGGCCTGGTTCCTCATTTGACCTTCCTCCATTGTCAACCAACCTCACATTCCTACCTTTTATGTTAGATAGGGGCACTGCTATTTGTCTGGCTACTTCCTGCTGGTTAAGGGCATTGTGGGAAAGGGAGGTCGGAAGGTGGTGGCTCTGAGGGGAGTCGTGTATATGGGTGTAGGAACATCTGGTTGATCGTGACTTGAGAAACCTTGAGGATGCAGCCCTGTAATAATCTGAAAAGAGGAGCAAATAAGAGTAATATGCTGATAATTAGAAGAGGACCTAGGATAGGAGCAGCCCAGGTGAGGATGGGTGGTTGCCACCAGGAGTTAAGCAGGTTGTAGGAGGAGAGATTCTTGCATAGTTTCTCTTGTAGACGGTTGAGGACATTGATGTTTTCTTCCATTGGGCCAGTCTCATGGAACAGCATTGCTTCCTGCTTTAACTCACTCTGGATGCAGGTTCCCGGTGGGAGGGACAGGAGTAATAGGAGGATCTACAGGGTCCATCCGTTTGGTGAGCCGGAGATGGGTGGGGCCCAGTGGTTCCGACTGCCAGCGGTCCTGCATTGGGGGCAAGCTTGAGGCGAGAGACATGGTACCAAGGTGTTTGCCCTAGGAGCTTGGCTGCAGTAGGAGTAGTCAATATTGCCGTATGGGGTCCTGTTTACCTGAGCTGTAGGGAGCCAGGCTGGAGCTCCCCCAGAAGAACCCTGTCTCTTGGTTGGAGGGGGACCACTGGGTGTGCTTCATCTGGATCCCCTATGGGAGGAAGGGTCTGGTCCACGTGTTCCCTGAGAAAATGGCGGAGTAAAGACAGGAAGTGGAGATACGTGGCAAGAGGAGGGAGTAGTGACAGGTAAGTTGTGATTGATTAGGAATGGTCTACCGTAAACCAGCTCAAAGGGGCTAAGTCCAGTGGGGTTTTGTGGGATTGCTCTGATTCTGGTGAGTTTCAGGCAGAGGAGGTTTGGCCAGGAGAGTCTGGTCTCAGTGGAAAGTTTGGTTGGCTGACACTTCAGGATGCCATGGGCCCCTTCCACCTTACTCAACAATTGAGGGTGATAGGGTATGTGGAGTCTTCAAGTAATGTTGAGAGAGGTAGCAACCTGCTGGACTGTTTGGTCAGTGAAGGTCAGGCCATTGTCTGACTAGATGGTAGTCAGCAGTCCAAATTGTGGGATGATATGTTCAACAAGAATGGAAACAGGGTGTCTGCCATCTCTTGAGAGGTGGGAAAAGCTTCTATTCATCCTGAAAAGGTATTAATAAAAGTTAAGAGATAACGGAGTTTTTTGTGAGGGGGCATATGAGTAAAGTCATTTTGCCAATTCTGGCCTGGCACGTGCACCCTCAGTTGATGGGTAAGGAAGCAGGGGTGGAGTCCCCCTTGTGTAGAGGCTTTCGAACAGATAGTGCATGCTGTGTGTACCTTTTTGATAGTCTGCTAGAGGTCTGGGAAGAAAAAGAGTGGTTGCAAGAACTGATAGAGAGCTTTTGGCCCTATGTGTAAGGAACAGTGGATATCAGAAAGAGTTTCATCCTGTCCTTTTGGTAAGGCAATTCTATCTCCGAGAAATATCCATCCCTGGTTGCACACATCCCCACCCTTTCTGAGGAGGGTCTGTTCTTCCTCAGGAGTGTAGGAAGGTTTCAAGGAGGTGGAGGGAAACATGAGAGGAGTGGGGGAGGCTTCCAGGGTGAGGTTTCAAGCCGCCGCGTGGACCCGAGCATTTCCCAAGGCCATGGGGTCCTGAGGGTTTGATGGTCCTTGCAATGTACCACAGCCACCTCAGTGGGAAACTGTAATGCTTGTAAAAGTTTAGAAATGAGGGTAGCATTGATTATGGGGGAACCTTTGGTAGTGAGGAAGCCCCTTTCCTTCCAGAGGGTAGAGTGGCTGTGGGTGATAAGAAAAGCATATTTAGAGTCAGTATATATAGTTACGCATTTTCCCTGGGCCAGAGTGAGTGCCCGTGTGAGGACAATTAGCTCTGCTTTCTGGGAGTGGTGCCCTCTGGCAGCTGTTGGGCTTCTGTGGTGGAGGAGGTGGTAACCACCGCATCCAAACTACATGTCAGGGGTGGCATGCGAAGGGGAAAAGAAGGAGTCCCATCCACTTCCATAACCAAGACCTGTGAGGGAATTAGAGGTCCAGAGTGTGATGGCAAAACAGAGAAGGTCCCCCCCGCCCCCCGTGTCCACAAGAAATGAGATGGACTTACCCACTACCTGCAGTATTACCCTGGGCTCCGCGAGGGTGATGGGGGTCTTTGAGTCTGGGCTGCGTCAGTCCATGAGGTCTAGGAGTTTGAGCAGTGGGCTGCCCAGCTGGCTTGGCCTCCCATTTGGGTGGCTTGTCCTCCACATAGAGGCACTGAGGAAGAACCTGTTGCCCAAAGGGGGCAATCGCTCCACCAGTGACCGGACTGCTTGTAGTTAGGGCAGGGCTTAGTGGGTGGCCTCAGGCAGGGGCACTGCCTGGACCAGTGACCTTCCTTGCCATATTTAAAGCAAGCTCCTTCCTGGTGAGGTTCCTCTTTGCAGCCCGGACTTGGGTCGGGCACATCTTATGCCTTGCCTCAGTTGCTCTGCCAGTCGCAGTGCTGCCACAAGAGCCTGGGTTTAGAGAGTTACCTTTTGCTGCATGCGGGCCTGGTAAGCGGTCTTGGTCTGTTCCTCCCGACCATTAAAAACCTTAAATGCCATGTTCATCAGGTCTTGGATAAAGGTTTGGGGGCTGAGAATAAGAGGATGGGGGCTCCTAGGGAGCCCAGCACCCAGATCCAGCCGGCTGGAAATGACAGAGCCAGAGGCAGGACAGGGCCAGGCCTTCCTGCAAGAAGACTGGGACTGGGCCGTGGGGTCAGGAGCCCTGCAACCCCAGGTGAGGGCCAATGGCTGGCGGAGGAGGGCCTGATGGGGGAGGGGCTTAAGAACACAGCGGAGAAGGGAGGGTCTCCTGGCCGGCAGGGGAGGGGGCTTCCTGGAGGGAAGAGATACAAATGGAAGAGGTCTGCAGAGGGACTAAAGAGGGACCCCAAGGGAGGGGCACCTGCTGGGGGGTCGGGCAGGAGGGGAAGAGAGTTCCTCAAGGGGGTAGGTGAAGGAGGAAAGATCAGGAGCAGAGGTTTTAGCTGAGGTTTCTCTGGCCAAAAAGGGCCTGCGCCGTGGAACAGGCAGCACAGAGATTAGGATGGGAGCACAAATACTAGAAGCCCTCAATGTAAGGGATGTCCAACCATTTCCCAGTTCTTTGGTAATAGTTAAATTGGTGAGGTTGTTAAAATCGAAAGTCCCTTCAGGAGGCCACCTGGTTCGATTATCCAGTGGGTTCTGTGGCCCGGCCACATCAGAGAGGAAGATTAGTTTCTTCTTCTTTAGGGAGGGAGAGATTTCAGATAAGGCACTCCAGGAGTGTCTTTGAGTCAGATTTAGATTCCTGTGCCTCTATGTCCACCCTCAGCCCTTGGAGTGATCAGAGATGAGAATTGGCATCCTGCAACTCAAGCTCTGGTCACCGGATGGTTAGGTAGAGTGGGTGTGTCCAGCACGTCTCCACGGGCAAACACGCACTGGGAACGGATAAGAGGTCCCTTACGCAGCTGCGGTTACAGACAGGGAGTCTCGGCAGAAAGAACTGAGGGGAATCTGGAGTCAGGGGACTTACCGCAACATGTGCTGAAGTGGGTGGAAAGTCAGAGGTCCTGGTTCTTCCTCTGAAGGGAAGGGGAAAGGAGTAGTCACTTGCAGACTTCAAACTCCTCCCAGGTTTCGGCACCAAATGTAAGGTATTTTCCCCACTAAGGAAGAAAGAAGGGCGTAGCCACGAAGTGTGGAATAGCAAAAGCTTTATTTTTAGTAGAACCCTTCCCGGACAAGGTTCTCTGGTCCACGAGATGGGGGCCAGAGAAGTCGCACAGATTCTTCTGCTTGGGGGTAATTTATAGGGTCAGTAGGGTGAGGCCGAGTTGATATGACATGGTGAAATTTCATTGGCTGACAGACGGTGTTCTTTTTCAAAGGGCTCCTGGGAAGTTTCTTTTGGCGGGCATGGGTGTGGGCTGTTCTAGCCAAAGTTCCCGGGCCTGGTTCCTCATGTGACCTTCGCCCATTGCCAACCGAGCTCACAACAATATCAGTAATATTTGATTGCTTCCTTGCTTTTACATATGGCATATTTTAGGCTCACCTTGTACACTTGATAATTTAGTTGCTCTGTGGCCTCTTCATCTTGTACAGTTTCTGCCTGGACCTGGAATCAGTCATTGAATAGTTTAACTATGTATCTCCTGGTCAGTGATATTCTATTTAGTGGCTGTGTCATGATTACAACATGAGATGGCAGATATTTAAAGTAAAAGTAAATTTCAACAAGTAGTCAATAGTAATTACAAAAGAGCATAACGATTATGTAATAAAAATCTTTACTATTATTTTTTTAACTGTTAATCTGGTCGAGAGTGTTGCATAAATCCCTGGTAACCAATTTGTATTTTTTCTTTTTCAGTTAATGTCCATCAGCGTGCTGGCAGTTTCTGCTTGGATGAGAGACTACCTAAATAATGTTCTGACTCTGACTGCAGAAACAAGGTAGGCTTCCCAAGTAATGATTGATTTCTTCCCTCAGCTTTCCTCCACTGCTAGTTTCTAGGTAACTTTGCCCTCAGCTGTTTAGAAGACATTCTTCATCCGTGTATTTGGAAAGTTTTCCCTGCCCCTGGCAACCTTTGTTATAGCTGTTTGCATTTTCTAGCCTTCTCATTAAGGTGCACCACCATCCTCAGAGAACATTCCTATCTTCCCGACAGGGTGTCAGTTATGTCATATTTGCATATAAAGGACAGTGAAGCTACTTTTCTCTATGAGACTCAATGCCGACCTTGCTACTTTCATATTCCTGAGCTAATGAAAACCAAACCCAGCAATGCCATTTTTTTTTTTTTTCTAATTTTAAAGGTTTGGTCCACTAATCTCGGGAGGAGCATATTACTCAACTTCTCCTAGCCTGAATTTTTTCATCGCTAAATGGGGAATGCAATATATTCCACTTTGCAATGTCCTCAGGATTAACAGAGATAAATTCTTGTAAGTTTTTAACACTGTGTAGAGTAGTAAGGGTGATTTTTGTTATTCTCACGACTCTTTGTATTATGGTGGTAGTTAATAATTTTTTTCCTTGTTTTCTAGCAAAAATCATCTCTCCCCTTTCTTTCTCTTTTAATGTGAACCAACTTGCCTTTGACATGTGGGATAAAGGAGCTGTTGGGGAGAAGGTACTATGAATGGAGCCGAGGGTCAGGGATGAAGAGGAGGGGATTCCTCTCAGCTGGGAAATAGTGAAGGGTCCGAAGCATCTGTGTGGTTTCCTCAGCCTAAGGCTTCAGAGTCAATAGTAGATTGACTTCTTATTAAACACTCCAATCTTGTATTTTAAATGAGTTGAGGTTAGAATGTACCACTTGTATAAAAACCTAAACAGAACAAAACAAATATAAAATAAGCACAGTGGTGATAGCACAGTGGTTTTGAAACCAGCAATACAGCTCTGGCTGGGTGGGTCAGTGGATAGAGTGACATCCTGTCACACTGAGATCACAGGTTCCATCCCTAGTCAGGACACATAGGAGAAGCCATCAATGAGTACAAAACTAAATGGAACAAGAAAGTAGAACAGTGAGTTGATGCTCCCTTCCCCCCCTCTCTCTTTCTCTGTCTGTCTGTCTTAAATCAATGGAAAACTTAAAAAAAAAATTCCCTAAAGAAAGAAAATAGCAATATAGCCATTAACTTTTGAGGTGTGATGATTTTAAGATTAGTAAAGCAGCCTGACTAGGCAGTAACACAGTGGATGGAGTGTTGGACTGTGTCACAGAGAACCAGGTTCGAAACCCCAAGGACTCCAGCTTGAGTGCAGGCGTGTCTGGTTTGAGCAAGGCTCACCAGCTTGAGCCCAAGGTTACCAGATTGAGCAAGGGGTCACTCGGTCTGCTGTAGCCCCTCGGTCAAGGCACATATGAGAAAGCAATCAATGAATAACTAAGGTGCCATAACAAAGAATTGATGCTTCTCATCCCTCTCTTCCTTCCTGTCTGTCCCCATCTGTCCCTCTCTCTGTCTCTCTTTCTGTCTCTGTCACACACACACAAAAGATTAGTAAAGCAATCACAGTGTGTCTTGTACCGTGTCTCAGGTGCCTTTGGTTGTATTTTCTTTGTAATGTGACATCATTGTTCTTCTTTCAGAGTGGAGGAGGCTGTCATCTTGACTTACTTCCCTGTGGTCCATCCAGTTATGATTGCTGTCTGCTGTTTCCTCATCATAGTGGGGATGTTAGGATACTGCGGGACCGTGAAGAGAAACCTGTTGCTTCTTGCATGGGTATGATGTTTCTCTCCTCTCTTTATCATGGTTACAAAGGCCAGCCAGTAATGTGTTATTTTTTCATCAGTGCCCAAGATTCCATGCTTAGGGAGCTGTGACAACCGTTCTGTAATCTGTGGTCATGGTTCAACATCCTGTGGGGAAGGGATCTTTTTTCCAGCAGAGAGGATTTTAATACTAGTACACTGCTCACAAAAATTAGGGGATCAAGGAGTGCACAGATACTCCAGTGCTTTCAGCCTTTTGTATAGTGCATTTTCACCAATGAAATAAAAGTTGGTTTTGCATCTCATTTGCATAACTGAACAACTTTCTTTGACTTGTCATTTGCTTTTCTGATGTTTTTGTTTAATAAAAGAAAAAATCAAATGCTTCTTTTTTTATCGCTTCATTTTCATTTTGAAATACCCCTAATTTTGGGGAGCAATATATTTGCTTTACTGTTAACGATGAGGTTTGGAAATATGTGCTCTCCTTAATTATTTCACTTAGGCTGTGTGTTGACATTTTCACTGAATTGTATGAGTTTTTTCTAGTGTCTGTACCTCATTACCACTCTTAACAGGTCTCTCGGAATTAGAATGAAGAAGTCATAATGGAACTCTGTTTCTTTTTCTCTTCTTTTAAAAAACAAACTCACCCCATGAACTCATGTAGAAATTCAGGTGTTCAGGCAGCAGACGGACTTTACAATCCCATCACTGCCTTTCTGTGGCTTAGTCTCAGTTTCTGTGCTCTGAGTTGTTTTTTTATGTTTTACTTCTGAGAGTTGGGCTAGATTCCTTCTTAAATTCCCATCAGCATTCAAAACTATGATGACAAAAATCTGTGCTTAAACTCTTAACATTAAAAACCCAAATCAATTAGTACAGCTCATACAGAGATGTTCTGAAGGGTGTTAAATGTGGAGAGTATCATTATCTTAGTGGTACCAGGTATTGAAGTTGCTAATGTAATTATAGACATATCACATGCCTCCCAAATTGACTTACTGAGCATATTCCTTTCTGTGCAGGAGTTCCCAAGGCTAGTTATGTGTTAATTCCTTGTAGGGAACATAATGTATTTCTGTGTGCTGATGTGTGTTTCTCCAGGCAGAGAAGAAGCCTCGATTTGTAGCATTTGCAGGCTTCTGTTAGATAAATACCCCCAGCATGGTGGAATTTAGCTGGCCTGTGGTATCATGAATGCAGAATTGGGGAGAGATGAGCACAAATTAGCTCTCAGGGGCTGTGTCGAGCGCCAGGGCTGGCCTGGCTCCCGTCCCAAGCCAATTAAAACAGAACCTTAGTGTGAAGCTGAACTAAACCTCGAATTTTGCAGGGACAACCTGCGCTAATGTATTCCTTGGCTTCTTGGAGGATAACTCTGTAGGCTCATTAATAGAAAACAGAATAAGCTGCAGAAAGTAAGCCACATCGAAGAAGAGAATATCCCTCTGCTTTGCTCAGAAGAACGGCAGGAGGGTTTGTAACCTTATTTTGCTGTTTAAGATATTTGGGCACTACTTTAAACATAAACTAAAGGACTTACTTTATGTGATAGGTATTTTAAACTTAAAATAACTCAGGATCCTTTTCTAAAAGCACAATCTCACAATGATATTTTATTCATACAACCAATACGACTGTTAATTTCCCCTTCCCCCAACTATTGTGACTAGCTGGTTTCTGAACTGGGGCATGGGCTGGGTGGGGTAGTATATTTTATGGAACCCAACGGCTTCCAGGAACACTTGTTGAAAACCATTTGTGCATCTATTAGTCTCTCTGAATGCTGGTGAAACAAGTGGGCAAAGAACAAATTAATTTGTTCTCTGCTTGAGGCAGAGATTTGTACACGAGAGTCTGGTGTGTGAAGCTGGAAAGAAGAGCGTTTTGGTGCCAAAGTGACACAGTGGACTGAGGTCCTAAGGACCATTAACTTGTATATTCATTCATTCCTCAAATATTTATTGAGAATATAGGCACTACTAGTTGCTGCTGTGAGACCAGTGTGCATAATGGACAATTCCACTACACGTGATAAGACCTCAAATAGAGTTTGTCCCAGGTGCTCCGAGGCAGAAAGGAGGCACACTGAGCTCAGCCCCAAGGGCTCAGTGCCTCTTCCAGGAGGGTGACGGGCATAGACTAATTTGGCTCCTTCCCATCCGCCTTCACTTGTTGGTTGTGCTCCAATCCACAAAGCAGCTTTTGGTACATTGCCGTTCAGTGTTCGTATCTTGGTTGCTCCATCCCCTTGACTGCCTGTGGTGTCTCATTGTCCACTCCCAGGGGGCTGCTTCTTTTGTCCCGACTAGTTGCCAGACTTTACCTTGTCTGGACCCAGCACAGCATTTCCCTTGCTAAGGAGTGATCTGTGGTCTCAACTCCCAGTTAGCTGTTATCATAACCAGTCTGCCTCTGACCCGTTGCTAGACAGCATCTTCTCTGGTTTCTTATGTGGAGCTGACTCTAAACACTTGCCAAGTCCTATAAGTTTTGGACCTACAAACTCAGGAACCTGTCCCCTCTTTTCTACTCTTGTTCAGAATGCCCAGACCAGGCCCTCCTGACTTCTTACGGACACAGTGCAGAGCCCCTAACAAAACTTCCTGCCTCTTTTTCCTTCTGATTTTCCCCAAAACAATGCACCAGGTCAATATAATGCAATGATAACCTTATTACTCCTCTGTCCCCAAACCTTGAATGACTCTTGGCTGGATAGTGATGCCTCCATCTTGCATCAGTTTCTTCTGCAATCAAGCCTTTTGTCTTCCGTTTTTAGCTTTCTTACATACTTCATGATTCTCTGGTCAAACTGTATATTCTGAGACTTGAACAAACTTTTTGTTTGCTCCATTCATCCTTGCTGTTACTCTTGCTATCCTCTTAGCTGGGAATTTCCCCTAATACTTTTGTTTCAATACTTCCAGCCCATTCAGAAATGGGAAGGGATTACCCTATTTCCCCATGTATAAAAAGCTCCCATGTATAAGATGTACCCTAATTTTGGGGCCTGAAATTTGAAAAAAATATATTGCATGAAGTTATTGAATTTAAGTTTTATTCATCATAACATTCATACAACTCATCACTATCAAAACTTGCATACATTATTAGCTTGTCCTCATCTGTGTCTGATGATGAATCACTATCTTCAACAATGAGTGCAAAGAGAACCATGAAAAAGTGGGAAATGCGAGTAAAAAAATATCTACTACCACTGTATAAGATGCACCCAGGTTTTAGTCCTCAAATTTTTCGAAAAAAGGTGCATCTTAAATATGGGGAAATACGATAATCAAAAACAAAACCCAAAAAAAACTTATAGACGTACAACAGTATGGTGATTATCAGGGAAAGGGGAGTGGGCGAAAGTAGGAGACAGTAGACAGGGATATTGAAGGAGACTTGACTTGAGGTAGTAAACACACAATACAATACACAGGTAATGTACATATTATAGAAATGTATCCCTGAAACCTAGATGATTTTACTAACCAATATCACCCTAAAAAATTTAATAAAAAGTAAATAAATAAAAGAAAAAAAAGAAAGAATAAAATACCCCAAAAACAAATGTAAAAAATAAAAGAAAAGACTTGTTCAAAATATTACCTCCTGAAATCACAATAATGACAAAGATAATGATAATCAAAGTTGTGAACATTTCTCAGGTGCTTACAGATACCGCAGAAGTTTACATAAAAGTTTTTTCTTTTTTTTCTGAAGTGAGAAGTGGGGAGGCAGAGAGACAGACTCCCGCATGCACCTAACCGGGATCCATCCGGCATGCCCACTAGGGGGCAATGCTCTGTCCATCTGGGGTGTTGCTCCGTTGCAGCTGGGGGCATTCCAGCGCCTGAGGCGGAGGTCATGAAGCCATTCTCAGTGCCCGGCCAACTTTGTTCCAATGGAGCTTTGGCTGCGTGAGGGGAAGAGAGAGATAGAAAGAAAAGAGATGGGGGCAGGGTGTAGAAGCAGATGGGTGCTTCTCCTGTGTGCCCTGGCCAGGAATTGAACCCGGGACTTCCACACACCAGGCCAACACTCTACCACTGAACCAACCGGCCAGGGCCTACATGAAATTTTTTATATGAGAAATTTTCTATGAACTGATCAATTTGGTCTTCTGCACAATTGTAATGAAATAGATGAGGAAATGAGGCCCAGGTTGACTAAGTGTCTTTCTTAAGTATGCACAGCAAGTAAGTGGAGATTCTGGTAAGCAGATCATGGCTGTGCAGTTACAATGATGTATTTGCAACCATATACTCCTTTGCTCTATAATTGCTGCCTTTTCCTAAGTGCTTAAATATGTACCTCAAACTGTATAAAACATTTTCCTTTTGATCTTTCATTTTAAATATGACAGCAATAATCTAATAAAAAATTATGTTCAGAGAGGTTCAGTAATATGTCCAAGGTCACTCAGTAATAATGGTAGAGCTTTGATTTAGACCTTAATGTATCTGAATGCCACGCGCATTCCCATTGGGCCTTTACTGACATGTCTAATAGATGCTTCTCAGCCTTTGTAGTCTGGTGCATTTCCCTTATTATGGATTGTGTTTTCTGTAACCAGATCAAACTACCAGACTACAAACAACTTGATAATATGGACCATTCACTTTGCCTATTGGTTTAGTAAATGTTTACAAAATTGAACAGTGGACAGAAAATGAGGCCAGTGTGAGTAGCAGTGACCAGCACATCGGGTGGAAGATGGTGCTTGGAAAGCAGTGAGGAGGGTGAGATTTCTAAGAGAGGAGCCTGGCTGTTCCATAAGTTTGGACTATGAAGGGAACTGCTGGTTGAAGGGAGAGAAACTGAAACACGACATGATGTTATATAGGTCTTTGGCAAATATTTGCGAGGCAACTCTTATGGTTTCTTCTTTTATGCCCTGTCGCTTTTTATCTTAAGTTAAAAAGAAAAAACAATTGAAGAAGTTTCTTGCTTTTGTTTACTTATTTCCAATACAAGCAGAAGTTTATTTAGAAAGTAACAGGTAGAAGAAGTGAGCCAGCTGAGCTGCGTGGGCTCAGGGAACAAAGACAGTGACAGAAGGGCCCTTGCAGCTTAGGGGATGAGAGGCAAGGACAGCGTGCCTGGGGGACGGGACTGGGGGTTCCATAAAGAGCTGCCTCTTTTATTTTGGATATAAATATTTAAACAAGCAGAACGCATTCAATACAACTTGTCCATTTCCCTGTGGTCAAAGTCGTCTTTCATGTAAGAAACCTGTGAACCAGATTAGTTGGAAAAAATTTTTTTAAGACAACCAGTATCTCTGAGAACCACCATATCTCTGAAATGATTACTGAACAAGAGCCGGCACTGGGCTGTGGTGCTTTGCAGCGGAAATCAGGATGCCATTATTCAGCAGACTGATCAAGAAGAAGTGAGTAAGCCTCTAAGCAAAACTTTATAACCCACCTGCCCTCGCACCCCCTTCACCCCCAAAAAAGCAGCTCTTCAGAATTGGTCTTAAATTTGACCATCATAGATGCAAGTTGTTAAAACACGTAAATTTAAGGTTCCCAAGTAACATGTAGGACATCCAGTTAAATTTGAATTCTAGGTAAACAATGAATAGTATTTTAGTATAAATATGTCCCATGCAATAGTAAGAGATAATGTACTAGAACATTCTTCACTGTTTATCTGAAACTCAAATTTAAATAGGCATCCTGTATTTTTTATTTGCTGAATTTGGCAACCCGACTCTTACCGGATTTGTTCTTAATAAATGTGAGATTGTCGTAGAGAGAAATTTTTATATATTTATATGAGATGAGGAATAATTAAATTCTAATTATATTGGGAAAACGAGACAACAATGACTAGGAAAAGAAACTTGATTATGCTGTGACTTTCAGTAATTTCAATAGCAGAAATTTCTTCTCTCTTTAAAAGAGAAATTGAAGCTAAATGGAAATTGGTTTTAAGCCTTAGATGGGTGCTTCTCAAGGCTTTTATCTATAGAGCAAACGAAATTCACTTGTTATTGCAGTTCTACCTTGCTATTAACACAGGCATTAGGAAAGCAGTGACAGCTCAGGGGAAGTGTAAACAGATTGAACAGACGTGGTTACAGTATTGACAGCAACTGAATGTCACCATCAAGAGAATGACATTTGTCAGAGCAGGATGCTAATAATCTATGTTAAATTGCCAGCAAATCACAGATAGTCAAGTACTGGTCAGAAATTAAGGTGGACGCATGTCACGTGTTTAAAAGCAGTATTTGTGTTTAAAGGGGAAGGTTTCCTTTTATTTTTCCGATTCTATCTTCAGGAGAATTTTCAGATGGCTATTGATTGTGTGGAAGCTTTTCGAGAGCTGTCTTAAAACATACAGCTATTGAACCAGATTTGAAATGATTCTCTTAATGGGAATCAAACACATTTTTAATCGTCATGGAGAAATTAACTGGAGTATCTTTAAATAGTAATTTTCTACAGACTGTTTAAGGCCTTCTCTTAAGTAGTTACAAATTTTATAATTAGCTCTGGTCAGATAGCTTGGTTGGTTAGAGCATGGTCCCAAAGCACAGAGGTTGCTGGTGTCATCCCCAGTTGGGGCACATACAGGACCAGATCTATGTTCCTGGCTCTCTCTCCACCTTCCTCTCTTTAAAATCAATAAATAAAAATTAAAAATAATTTATAATTATTTAGCTAGTCATTAAGTTAAAATTAGACTATTACATTTAATACCTTTATTATTTCCTGTTCATAATTTTGGTTAATGGCTTAGCACCTTTATTTCTAAATCAAGGTTCATTGCATCATTGACTGCTTGTTGAACACATGCGCCATGTTTTATTTTACCCTTGTTTTCTAACAAAGGGTAAACAGGAACTACATGGGGTCAGACTTATTTCACAGATGAGGGAAAGGAGGATGCACAGAAATACGCAGCCACGAGCTGCTCCAGTTGCTGTCAGCAGCATGCGGACACTCTTATGCTCAAAACTCATGCACGCCTCACACTATACAGGGAGTCCTTGGGTTACGACAGACTCGACATACGACGTTTAGAGTTTACGATGCTCACTCCCATAAAAACTTTAAAAAATTGAGATGTGCCTGACCTGTGGTGGCGCAGTGGATAAAGCGTCGACCTGGGAACACTGAGGTCGCCAGTTCAAAACCCTGCACTGGTCTGGTCAAGGCACATATGGGAGTTGATGCTTCCAGCTCCTCCCCCCTTTCTCTCTTTCTCTCTCTCACTCTGTGTCTCCTCTCTAAAATGAATAAAATAAAAAAAAAAGTTTAAAAAAATATTGAGATATGTTTCGGCTTACGCCATTAGTATTGTACTTATGGACTACGTGGGTGAACTAGTCTGGTTGCATGTGGTGAAAGAATACTCAATAATGTGACATATGAGTGAGGGAGTTGGCATCCCCAGTATGCTTACCTGCACCATTTAGGACTTTTAAAAGTGCAAGTGTTCCGTTTGTGTTATGCTAGGGTGTGTTTCAACTTATACCAAAATTCGGGTTACTTCACTGTTGTAGGAATAAAGCTGTGTCCTAACCTGAGGAACCATTGTATTGCTATTATATGTTTAATTAATTGCTGTCATTATTTCTGTAAGACTTACCTGTGTTTCATTTATAATGCCAAGGCATTCAGTAGTCATGTAAGTTTTTAAAATATAATCTTTTAATGTCCTTATTATAAAAGGAACTTCCAATTTCTGCCATGGTTTTCTCTCTTCCTGTCAAAGAGAGAAGCTGTTTCTCTTTTCCATTCTGTTTTTCCCTCCCATTCCTCTTTCTTTACTCCCCCCTTTTCCCCCCGCACCCCTTAAATGTATAGTGAGTATTCAGTCTGTGAGGGACAAAAATGAGAGGGGAGAATACAAAGAAAATGCCAAAGGAAAATGAAATATTAGAATTATGAATGAGTTGCTGTAGGAACACAGAATAAGGGTCAAGTGTAGACTTCTGGCAGGTTTCACAGGAGAGCCTATGTGAGCTGGAGATGAGAGCGTGTAAGCACTTCCTGGTGGAGAAGGGGAGGGGAGGGCTGTAGAGGAATGTGAAGATTGTGTGCAAAGACTCAGAAGAGTAAATAACATGTCAAGTCAGGCAAAACTCAGAAATTCAGCGTGGCCATATGGTCCGGTGCACAGTGAGGAACAGGTGACGTGGTCCAATTGGGAAGGTTGTTCTAGGGGAGGCTGATGTTCTGCTCGGGTTATAGAGAACCAGTGGGTGTTACCAGTATCAGATAAAATGATGATGTTTAGGGAAGGAGGCACTGGGAAGCCCCATTAGTGGTCACACTATCTTTTTCAGAAGCCATGGGTAGAATTAAGACTTTGAGGAGTTGAGGAAGGTATTTGCATTTGGTAGACCTTGCTGAAATAGAATTGTGGATAAAGAATTGCACATGATAGAAATGTTGGCAGTCACAAAAATAGTACCAGGTGTTAGACCACTGGGGTCAGGCCAGACTTTGTTTCAGCAATATCAATACTTGAGAGTTCTGGCTAAGAGAGAATTCAGTGCCAAGACTCAAACTATAAAAGAAAGTTTATTTAGAAAGCCACAGAGGGAGAAGAAGTGAGCTATAGAAGAAATGGGCTCAGGAAACAAGTCACGGAGGCAAAAGAAGGGCCCCTTTGGCTCAGAAGAAAGAGAGAGGCAAGGTAAATTCACCTGAGGGAAGGTGGTGGGAAAGGCATGGGCACGGTCCATTGGGACGCTGCACTGAGCCTTCCCTCTGAGGGTATTCATCTGGAGGTCTCAGGAGGGTCGTGGTCTCTACTGAATGGTGGGTGCCAGGACAAGGGGTCATCAGTCAGTGCACCTGGTCCTGACATCAGCCATGGCATTGCTTGCCTGGTTCTGCTGCTCTTCTGGGTCTGAAGCTGAAACACAACTCAGGCCTAGTTGTTATCTCTAGAGGTTAATGCCTAAAAAGGGGTGGTCACAAGTGTCAGACATGGGAGTCGCATGAGGCCACTTTTGGTCTCCTTGTTTCTCCTCCAAGGGAGTCTGACTAGTATGACCAGCACCATGCCAGGGGAAGAAGGGTGAGGGGAGGGTCTGAACTGCATAACCAGTGATATGAAAGGTCCGGGGGGAGGGGGTCTAACCCACGTGACTAGCAAATGCCAGTGGAGGAAAGGTCACCCTGGGGTGAGGTCCATGTTTTCCTAGTTTTGCCTTTTGTTAGGCACCGGAACTTTCCACCCTGGTGGCCTTCTATACCTGGCCTATCATTCTATAGCTGGCTCTGCTCATGTCTGTCTAACTGCTTCCACAGTAATGTTTATATTACTTGACATTAGCTAATGAAGTATTCAATATTTATGCATTTTTCATATAACAAAAACATACCCTCTCAATGTATGCATTTTATTTTGCATGTTAATTCAAATTTTTAAAAATAAATCATACTTGTTAAACTCACAAAATTCTTAAGCAGAGAAAACTGAAGATGGTTTAGGCATTTCTGGATGTAGAGGCTCAGTTTGTGCATCGCGTTTTTGTCTTCATGAGAACCCAGCTCCATGACCTCTCCTGTTTCTTAAGTGATATTGGTATGACTGCTTCTAATTATGCCCCAGAAAAGCAGATGAGCGGATAGATGTCTTTAACAATAAATGTTGTGCCAGGGACTGGGACCCAAGACAGTTGTGTTGAATTCGTGGCCTTCAGTATTTGGGTCTTTGTGACAGGGTTTTGAGGGCTTGTTGAAGTTTTTTTCCTACTTCAGAATTTATAGCCTGAATGGGTCAAGTAATTTGTATTTCTGTGGTTTGCATAATTTGGTGTACTCTGTCATAGTAAGTATTTTAAGCTTTATTATATACTTTTCTTAATATACACCTTTGAGATAGCTTTGATTAAATGTAAGCCGTATAAATCTATATCCATTCATTTGTGACTGTCCGTCTGTGCAAATTTCAAAGTCAGGGATTTCTTTGTCAGCTGTTGAAAGGCTTGGCCAAATGTAACTGCTGGCGGTCAGTTGAAGAGCCTACCCTGCGGCAAATTCAGCAGTGGTGTAGTGGTTGTGCATTCTTACCTCCTCCACATTGTCGGCCTGTTGACTCTCTTGGGCAGACATGGAACCTAGACAGTCATTTCAAATCATGTAGTTGTCTAGGTGACTCAGGACAGAGTGTCCCTACATGTACAAGAGTTTAAAATAAAAGAGCAATAACACATGTAGAAGATGAGAAAATTAAGTCATGTAAGCCGGTAAGGAACATAGGTTTCAGATAAATGTTTTAGAAAAATGATGTTTAATATTTACTTTCGGTGCAGTGTCTAATGAAGTTGATGATGAAACAATAGCTTGTGAATGAAAGTTAAGCTTTTTTCATGAAATTGTACAAATTTACATTTTCAGAATTGTCATCTATTTAACCTTTCTTCTTTTTCAGATAAAGGGAGATAACAGGCCCTGATTATGTGCTCAGATTAAGATGAATCTTTTCATTTTCAAGCTCAGAGGACAGAAACACTAATTTAAATTTTATTTAAAATGTATAACCATTTTAAATAAATGTTTATCACTTAGTATTCCTGTTAAGCAATACATTTGAATTAGTCTAAAATAAGTGTTTATCTCTGAAGTTTCGTTAGGTTGCCATTATTATTTTAGTTTTAAAACTTTAAAATTTGAAAACTACACATTTCCTCAGAATGATTACAACTAGCAAGACATTTTAGAAATACTGCCTTTATGACACAGGAATTTTATTAGGTGATACTTGCCAATGAAAGAATTTTTCTCATTTAAGTAATGAGATGAATTTTTTGGTGTTTATTCTATGAAACAAGAATTTAAATATTTTAAGATTTCAAGTTCTGTGCAGGGTTGACTTAGCTAGCTGAAGACATGGACTGGTAACTTTTAAATGAGACAAAGAGAGGCTTGCCTTTTATAATTAAAATATTTTAATTTAAAAAATTTCCTTTATGTTATTGAAGTTATCTTTAAAAGAACTCTAAGAAAGAATAGGCTTGTTCGATTGAGAACATTTTTTTTTTTTTTTTTTACAGGGGCAGAGAGAGAGAGAGAGAGAGTCAGAGGGATAGATAGGGACAGACAGATAGGAACGGAGAAAGGTGAGAAGCATCAATCATTAGTTTTACGTTGCTGTTGCAACACCTTAGTTGTTCATTGATTGCTTTCTCACATGTGCCTTGACCGCAGGCCTTCAGCAGACTGAGCCACCCCTTGCTGCAGCCAGCGACCTTGGGTCCAAGCTGGTGAGCTTTTGCTCAAGCCAGATGGGCCCGCGCTCAAGCTGGCGACCTTGGGGTCTCAAACCTGGGTCTTCCACATCCCAGTCCAACGCTCTATCCACTGCGCCACCACCTAGTCAGGCTCGATTGAGAACATTTAATGAAAGGACATGGGGAAGTGTTTGAGCTGAGATCCGAGGGGGAATCTGATGAGGGTGGGGAAAGGGGTGGGGGATAGAGTGTAGATGGTTGGTGAATTATGGTCAGTCAAGTATAGATCAACAGTTTACAGCAGGGCCCTTGCTGGAGGACCAAGTTCCTTTCTGAAAAATTGAAAGGCTAGTGGAGAAAAATTAGTAATAAGACTGGGAAGCTCAGGGTGTGTTTGGCGAAGGGCATGTGGAGGTCATGGGTGGATCTGTGCTAAGTGGGTGGGGCTGAGAGTTGGCTCTGCGACCAAGGACCAAATAACAAAGAATCTTAATGTTGTGCGTATGTACTCTGCAGTTGGAAGCTTTGTGAGCTGGAGAGTGATGTGCGCTAATCTATCTGCTACGTCACCCTAGTAGTGGTGTCTGTTCTTGCTTGCTTCTGGGCCTTTTGCTTGTTTATCTGGGAGAAAATACCTACCTGGACCTGCCACTCTCGGCTAAGGGGGCTTGACATTTAGGAACCTTTATTTTGTTTGTTTGTTTTGTTTTTTGATAATGGGAGAGAGAATGGAAGATATACCTTTATTCTAACAATGTGCCTTTACCGATGAAAGAATATAGGTACTCAGTGAAGTCTGTGTCATGTTTTAAAATGTTTCCAGATCTACATTATAAATAAACTTCCATTGATCTGGGTGTGTTTAGGTTTCATGGCAGAAGTATAATTATCAAGCTGAAGTAGTCACCAGGAAGCTGTGTGCTGGACTAAGATGCCCTTAGGGAAACATGCCAACAGTCAAGGCCTCCTGTGCGCCAGTCAGAACAGTAGTCTTTGGAATGCTACCGCAGTTTTCCAGGCTGGGAGAAAGTTCTATAAACAATCCCGGAGTATCAGAGCATGATCACAGAACTGCTTAACTTGTTTGAGAGTAAACTTTCCCAGCATGTTGAAGCATTTACCTGCAGAGAATGGATATGATCCCTTTAGGTCATCATTGACCTGTTTATAAAAGCAGGTCTTCAAAGGTCTCTACTTTTCAACATTGTTATAATTCAAGTATTTGTTGTAACTAAAGTGCATTTCTTTAAAATCATTATAATCCATTGTATTTAATTCAAGCTGTTTCTTTTATCAAGTAACCCCAATTACTGATGCCTGAGTAACTTTGGTGAGAATTTAATACTTTTATCATTATTCACACAAGGTTTTCCTTGCCTGAACATTAAGTGTGACTGTGAATTGGATTGTGTTCTTATTCTTTCTTCTTTTAAGGAAGAAAATACATTTTTGGTTCAAGAAAAAAGTGTTTCTGCTTGAATTGATTTATCAAACAACCTCAACAAAAACAAAAGAACAATCCTCTCCGTTTGTAATAAATATTTGTATACATGGATTTTTCAAAATTAAAGTAAGCATTTTTTAAAGTACTTTCAACAAATAGGTCTTTGGTTATGCAAATATAAGTTCAAGTGTATATCTTGTCTGAAAATAGAGGCAAAATAATTAAAAGAATGTGATTTAGAAGAAGATACTTTCACATAGAGCTACAGATAGACACAAAAGTTACTGGCAGATAGTAAAGTATGAGTTCCCTTTCTACCTAATAAAACATCTTTTAAAACATTTTCCATTTCCTCACCTTTTGTCTCATAAAAGATGTCATAAAGCTACCTGCAGTAATGAAGCCATGCTCCCTTTTGTTGGGGAGGGATCTGGCTACATTTGGCCAGTTGGGTCTGAGTGAGAGGGGTGTTCTGGATCGATCAGAATTAAGTCTGGTGTTAACTTTGGCTTTGTTTTTGAGGATATTTCTATGGCTGCTTTCTATTGGTACTTTCCTGTCCAGGTTCTGGTGATGGGGATCTCTGTCTTGCATTCTGAGGAATGGCCTGATAATAGGGAGAGACAGCCTCTTCAGAAACCAGCAACACCAGAGGTGGGATTCAAATAACTTAACAGCTGGTTCTTTGCCCTAATGACTGTTTTAAGTATAAAAAGCGGATATTCTGAAATATAGTTTATTATTTCATGCTTTTAATACTTAAATGAGAACAATAAAAGAGGTATACAAAACTAGATTACCCATATTCCCCACGTATAAGACGCACCCTTTTTCGAAAAATTTAGGGTCTAAAAACTGGGTGTGTCTTATACAGTGGTTGTGGCATTGCAAATGCCATAGATGGAACTGAGGATGAGGCAATATATGAAGACAATGATTCATCATCAGACACAGATTAGGACAAGCTATTGGATGGGAGTTTTGACATTGATGAGGTGTTGTATGAATTTTATGATGAATGAAACTTGAGTTCAATAACTTTATGTAATACATTTTTTCCCCAAATTTTGGGCCCCCAAGTCAAGGGTTTTAAAATATTAACAAAAGATATTACATAATACCTGACCAAAAATAGAACTGTTATTTAAGATATTTCTATATTACTTCTTGATTGGCATCCTCACTTGCAATTTTTTACACCTATGGATGGAATGAACATTACTATGGGTGCTTAGATGAACGTTAAAAAAGAGTAAGGAATGTAAATGTGTGATTTCCAATTTGGGCGGCTGCCCAGGTACCCATCTTAGAGAGAACTCTGATTACAAGTGCTGTTTTAACAACTGGTTCACCAAACTCAACAAAAAATTAGGTATCGGATTTGCTGAACCGGTGCGAACTGGCTAAATCCCACCACTGAGCAACACCTTGTAAATTTTTTGAGATGGAGCTGAGCATACAGACCTGGCTTACAGAGAAAGCAACAGAAACCACATACGTGGAGACCAATCTAGCATGTTCAGCTCTTTATTGCCTCAGGGTTAATGCTGTATTTCTCATGATAAATGTCTTAGACCCTGGCAACTTGGAGCCCTTGACTAAGTCCTTAGATCCTGGTATAATACAGTTCTCAATCACTTGTATCTTTGATGAAGATATTAGCTCAGCAATAACCGGTGTAAATAAATTTTTTAAAAAAGGGAGAGTGAATTAAGATGCATTATTAGAAATCCTCTCCTATATTTATTTAAATATAAGCACGAACAAAGGATGACAGAATACTGATACTTTCTCACTCGGTTTTGGCAAGGGCTCAGGAGTTAAAAGACATTTCTTCAAAAACTGGTTTATAGTTCTAGCTTTTCCTACATTTTAATTTCAAGAGGAAGTATATTTAATGCTGCTTTTTCTTTTAAGAAATTTGTAGAGACAGAACATGGTGAATACTTGACCTTTAGAAAGTACCGAGCCTGGCCCTGGCCAGGTAGCTCAGCTGTTTAGAGTGTCATCCAGTAGGCTAAAGTTGCAAGTTTGATTCCCAGTCAGGACAAATACAAGAGTCAACCAAAGAATGCATAAATAAATGGACCAACAAATGGATGTTTCTCTCTCTTTCTATTTCTCTCTCTCTGTCTCAAATCAATCAATAAGTAACAATTAAAAAGAAAAAGGAAAGTAACAAGCCTGTGTCTGCTGTGACATTTCGAGACAAGGCTTAAACATAGGCTCTGGGTGTATGTGTGTTATAAGCAGCAAGGGTGCTTGGACTGAATAGTTTAGTCCCAGGGGACCCTTAACAGACTGTCGGCTGTTCCATTATCTTGTACAAATATTTGGCACTGGAATTCTCTTATTTACTAACTATAAGTAATATAGTATTTTTAAACCTCCAATCACTGGGAAAGGCAAAATAAACAACTGACAAAGACATACTTAGCACTGAAAGCTTGCAGAGTTTAGCATTTGACAGGGGAGCGACTGGAGTTTATCATTTATCATTCAGTGAGTGCAGGCCTTTAATCAAACTTCTTGTTTATTAAAAGTCTTGGTTATGGAGCATGTAGATAGGAGTAAAAAGGCACTGTGTTTTAAAGTTTAAAATACTCAGTAAAGAATGTTTTATTTTGAAATAGTTTTTATTTGGGTGAGGTGAATCCCTGGTTGAATTAATTTTCCAGGATAAGCAAATCTGACTTCTGTGTTTTTAAAATATGTTGAATGTTAGTTATGGAAAAAAGGATCTGAGTTCTTAGTCCATAAATTCAGAGAGTACCAGGTTAAAACAAGCTTTTAGTGTTTATGATTTTTATTTTCTCTAGGTGAAATATATTCTGTGACATTGAATTGATTTTCTGCTTGCTTGCACAGAGAAACTTACATAAAAGTGTTCAAGAAAGATATTGCAACTTTGTTTTAATGTAAAAATTCTCTTCTAGTTGACATTTATATAGAAAACAGTCTGAAAAATAACTTTTGTCTGTTGGTGGTAGGTTGGATATAGTATTTTTTGTTTCCTTTAGGAACTATATTTTTCAGAGTCTTCTCCTAATGAAACTGTCTAGAATGAGGCTGTTTTATATTAATAGAATGTATTTTTGGTAGAAATACTCTTACTAATCAAAAGTGTCTTTTTATATTTCTCTGTAGCTTATTAAGTTTAATATTCTCAACTAAACATAAGCTCTCAATAAAGTAAGTGGCTTTTTAAGGGTAGATTGCTTTTTTTGTTTTCATTAGATTGAAAAGTTAGAAACGAATATTTAAAAACTATCTTTCCAAAAGTGAAAATTATTTGAAATATGTTATGCAAAATCAAATTTAATAACTTTCTTAGAAGTGTTATTAATATTGTTATATAGTGAAGATGTAAAAAGAAAATAAATCACTTTAACTTGTTAGTGCTTTTATGAATGTTCAACTTAATGAACTGTTAAGCACTCATTGGCTACATAATACTATATAATTCATGATAAAGCTGTAAAACGTGAATAAGAACTAACATTAATTTTATAGTCATTTTAAAAAAGAAGCTGATCTGATTGACTTAATATAAGTTCAAAACCAAAGAACAGAAGATGGAGTTTTTGATACAGTTTGTCAAGGATTTTGACACAGTGATTAAAGCAGCATTTGTGCCTTTAACTACCCACATTAGTGGAAGGAAAGAGAAAGGAATTTTTTTGGCTATTCTTAAATTTTTGATATTATTAGTCATCTTTTTATTTCCTCGCTAGAAAAGGCCAAAGAGACCTCCTTTGTTCAAAGATAAAAAAGGTTTAGTATATACACGTGTGAGCATGTATTTGTGTGCAAGTGTGACAAGAAGAGGGAGGTCCAAGTCGTCCTTGGCCATATTGCAGTTCACTTTTTTCAGTCTCACTGTATTGCGGATTTTGTATCTAATTTTGTATCATAGATTTTTCTCTATACTGCAGGATTTTGCGGTATATAGGTATTTTTATATATTTATTATTGTAATTATTTTTGTGGTAAAATAAGCAAAATAAGTATGGGGAAAGTTAATAACACTGTGGGAAAGGTTTATAAGAGCATGGAGAGGGTTTATAGAGCCTTAAAAAATATATAAATAGTAAAATAAATATAAGGTCACTACTTCACGTATTTTCACCTATTGTGGGGGTTATGGAACCTAACCCCCCGTGATAGACGAGGGACCACTGTATACATAATAAATTGTGAAGTATTGCTAACACCACCACCAACATCCTTAATATAATATGTACTCTGTGCCACCCAATATTGTGTGTGCTCTAATGCAATGGTTCATTGAATTCTCCCCACTTTGCTATGAGATGACACTGCTGTTATTCCCGTTTCACAGATGAGAAGCAGAAAGGTGGAGTGGTCTGCCCAGCTGTTCAGTGGTACAGCTGGAGTCTGAATCCATGGTGCTTGGCTCCAAAACCTGTTCTCTAAAAAATTTAGTATTCTGTTGTCCTCAGTCACAGATAAAAATTTCTACCTCTGTTTTCTCTTTTGCAAAAATAGAGTTGATATTTTTGTAATATGCATATTTTGAGGAGTAAATTATATAATGTATGTAAATCTCTGGCACAATAGATGATTTGTGCATTTATACCTGTGTGTATATTCATTCATGCACTGATTGCACATGCACTTATTTAAGTATATTGATGTTTTATATATTTCTTACATACTTTTTATATAGTCGTAATACTTGATTATCATATTATTTTCTATACCAACAACTGTAAACCTATATTTTCTCAACCCTATATACACATATATAGCTCTTTTCTGCAGAAAAATAAAATTTAGGTCTTCCTTCTTCATTGAACGCAATTGTCCATAGCATAGAATTCTAAGCTTCATAATTTAGTGTCTTAAAAAGACTATCCTGGAGAATAAATCATCTCACAGCGATTTGAGCAGCTATATGTGTGGACTGAATGAGCAGTATTGCAAGGGAGATCCAAATTTCCAAACAGAGTCTAGTGAAAGAATCCTCCGGGTGGGGTCCATAATTACATTTCAGTGTACACTGCTTTATTGTTACAGCACGCCTACTTTGAGCTATTGAAGGAGCATTTAACATAAGGATGATAGTTTCTTTTTTATTTTTATTTTTTTACAGGGACAGAGAGAGCGTCAGAGAGAGGGATAAATAGGGACAGACAGACAGGAACGGAGAGAGATGAGAAGCATCAATTTTTAGTTTTTTGTTGCCTTTGCGACACCGTAGTTGTTCATTGATTGCTTTCCCACATGTGCCTTGACCGCAGACTGAGCCACCCCTTGCTGGTGCCAGCGACCTTGATCCAAGCTGGCGAGCTTTTTGCTCAAGCCAGATGGGCCCGTGCTCAAGCTGGCGACCTCGGGGTCTCGAACCTGGGCCTTCCGCATCCCAGTCCGACGCTCTATCCACTGCGCCACCGTCTGGTCAGGTGGATGATGGTTTCTGAGTAACAAGTTTCCAGTTGTCACTCACCCACTTTAGTCCTAATAACAAGAAAATGTAATTGGGCTACTTACAATTTTCAGCCATTTTGAATAACTTTTTCTACTTAAAGCATAGGTAAAGTTCTTTGGCTACCAATCTTGCTCTTGGGTGTGAAGGCTTCAGGGAGACTGTTGTTTGTTTTAGTTTTGTTTTTACTTTTATCAGTGTGCTTTATACACATAATTTACTCTTAATTTTATTCTAAAAGGGTTACTAAGAGAAAGAGTGGTTCTTCACCCCTACCATTTCTACTCTTAAGAGATAGTCACTTTCAATTTTTGTTTTAGATTCTATCTAAGTCACATATTTATGTAACTCTTCTTATTCATTTAGTTTTCATTTTTAATCACCATGATTTGACTTCTTATGAAATATGAAGAATTGGCCCCCTTTCCTGCCTTCATTCCCTTCCCCCTCCCCCAATACTCCCTATCTCAGCTCAACATAGACATATCAAAATTTTGATTAGATCAGTGTTTACATGATCATGACTATGTAAATGCTGTTCACAGCTGGACCAGGTAAAGGAGTGGATATATTTTTTCTTTGTAGAAGAATACTTTATTTTTCATGGAATTAATAACACTTGTTTTCTGTGCATTTCTTTTTAATTCAGCTCTCCTAGTATAAATTTTCTCCATATTTTTAAAATATTTGGAGAATTTTATTGATGACTTTTTTAAAAAGATATCTATCTCAGAATGTTCTAGACCTGCTCCAGTGTGGACCTGCTGAAGCTGTTGCTGTTATGGGCTTGTCCTTGACTACTGTTGGTGGCAAAATGGCACCAGAATGTTATCACTGATTCTATCTTAGTTCAGCAATCTTGGTGCATGAGTTCTGGATTAGAAAGAATTCAGAGGCAAGACTCAAAGTATAAGAAAAAATTTATTTAGAAAGTCACAGAGGTAGAAAAAGTGAGCTGTAAGAGAAATCGGCTCAGGAAACAAGTTTTAGAGGCAAAAGAAGGGCTCTTGAAACTTAGGAAGAAGAGAGTGGCAGGGAAAACTCCCTTGGGGGAGGGGTGGGAAAAGGGAAAGGTGCCAGGTGCAGGCATGCTTCATAGAGAGAGCCGTCTGGGTCCTTTGTCCTAAGGGCTTTTATCTGGAGGTTTTAGGAGGATCTCAATAGAATACTGGTCAGCTTTCTAGCTCTGTTCTTTTAGGGTCGTGGTCTCCACTGATTGGTGAGTGCCAGGGCAGGATGGTCATTAGTCAGTATAGCTGGTCCTAAGGTCAGCCATGGCATCACTTGTCTGGTTCTGCTGCTGGACCTGGAGCTGAAACACAACTGAGGCGTAGATGGTACGTAGGGGTTAATGCTGAAGGGAGTAGCCGTGCAGAGGCTTCATGGGAGTTGCATGAGGCCACTCTTTGGCCTTTTGTTCCTTTTTCAAGGAAGCCTACCACATGACCAGTGATAGGAAAGGTCAGGAGTGTTTGAACCACATGGCCAGTAATGTGCTAGGGGAGAGAGGATCACCTGGGGACTAGGTCCTTGTTTTCCTGGTTTTGCACGTTGCTAGGCACCCGGGGCTTTCTGCCCTGTTGATCTGCTGTACTTGACCCATAGTCCTTATTCTGTTCATGTCTGTCTGACTGCTACCATAGTACCATTCTGGGATTTCCTTTTCCTCCCTCCTGTTTTAGGTCCTGTGTTTCCTGGAATCCAAGTCATTATTGTCCTTCACTGTTTAGCCTCTCATTTTAGGGAGACACCTTCCAGTAGTTTCATGAAAAAGCAAATAGAAAAAGTAGATTTAAAAAAATCTGAATGCCTAAAAATGGCTTGAAATACTCTTATGTATTAATATTGATAGCTATAGAATTATAGGTGTAAAATCATTTTTTCCTCAGAATTTTGAAGAATCTCTTTCACTGTCCTCTAGCTTCCAGTAGTCTGTTGAGGAATCTGATTCTATTTTAGTTTGATTTGAGTTCTGAGGATTTTGGGAAAAAGTATGTAAATTTGAAGTTCAATTCTGTTTCCAGTACTGTGCTTTATCCTCTCCTGTATCTTCTTTCCCAGTCCTGACACTGTGTTTTATTGTTTCCATAGAACAACGACTCCTCCAACTTCTGTGTTGCTGGGATTGGGTGGTCCCTCAACCATATAGCTTGGGAATGGACCTGAGGGTTCATAGTTCTTCGTGAACAGGTTTCAACAAGTCACCGTCTTTTAGCCCTACCTTCGTCCTGATCATCCAGGGGCTCTGCAATGTGAATTAGGTTGTTCCGGACTTCCCCCACTGCTGGTTAAACATTCTGCACTTGAAGACTGCTAAACAATTTGCTACTCTTCTGTCTTCTTTGCACTTTCCCAGATGTACTTGCTGCTGCCTTCTTTTCCTTTATCTCTGGGTTTATACCTTTTAAAATATTCCTTAATTGTCCTTCTTGTGAAGTTTCATAAGGGAGGAGGGAGAGAGGCACGTGCTTAATCTGCTCTCTTTATTAGGATATCCTGGGGCTGGGGCGTGTCAGGGAACCCAGTTATATAAACAAATGTTGCTGTCAGGAAAGACTTCCTTGAGATTTTACTACACTGCTCACAGAAATTAGGGGGTCAGGGAACGTGCAGATACTCCAGTACTTTTAGTCTTTTGTATAGGGCATTTTCACCAATGAAATAAAAGTTGGGTTTGCATCTCATTTGCATAATCCAACAACTTTCTTTGACTTGTCGTTTGCTTTTTTGATGTTCTTGTTTAATTAAAAAAAAGCAAATGTATTTTTTATTGCTTCATATTCATTTTGAAATATACCCTAATTTTTTTGAGCAGTATATTTTGTCTGCATACATGAAACATTTAATAGAGGGGATGAGTTTCCTTTATTTCTACTGGGGGATGAATTGACACACAAGTCACCAGGGGCTTAAGTGAAAAAGGGGGATGTTATGCCCCTTCCTTCCTCCTCAGACACTTCCCAGTGGACAAAGGGACCACTACCTTCGCCGTCCTGGCTGTTCTGTGGTCAGCCTTAGTTTAAAATAACAGACACATTGATTTCAGTATTTTAATAAAAGAAGTTGGATTCCCCACCCTCCACACCCTTCCTGCTTTAGTTTCCGAATAAAGATGTTTTGAAAAATACCAAGTATATTTGTACTGGACAGAGATTTTATTTGAGGGGTTTATATCCTTTGTGGGAGTGACACTAATAGACTGAGGAGGAGATAAAGAGTTTTACTCCCCACCTCCGATCATGGTTATATCCGTGCAGGTAATGTACACTGGGTACGTGCTCTAGGTCAGGCAGTGTGCTGAGTGCTTAAGAAGTACTGATACCTCTTGTCCTCATGGATTCCGTATTCTAACAGACTAGCATCTGGCTAAGAATGGCTACAGTTTAGGTGGTGCATACAATGAGACAGCGCTTCACCTTGTCATGGCCTTAGCACAACACTGCAAGGCAATTTTGGTGTTCTCGTTTTACGTTTTACATTGGAGGAAACAGAGACTTAGTGATGCTCAAGGTCGTCCAGTGTAGTGAATGAAGGAGCCAGCACTGCAGCCAGGTCTGTGTTAGCTCACACAGCATGTTCTTTCATTTGCATAGTTAAAGAAAAGTCAACAAAGCAATTTCACAGTGTTTTATCTAATCTTCTGTTCTTTAACCCAATGAGGACACTTTATTCCCCCCAAGTAATGTCAGTTATTCTCAACTTGAGGGATTTGGTAAAAAAAAAAAAATCACTAATGAATTACATAATTTTAGAGGGGCTATGTCCTATATTATCAACTTGCCTTACTTAAATTTTTTTTTGAATTTATTTTTATGTTTAGAAATAAAACTTATTGGTAGAACACTGATTTTAGTTTAATAACAGTAGAACTTAGCTCTTTTAAGGAACTCTGTATTGAATCATAATTTAAAGCAAAAAAAATAGTTTGTAATGCAAATAATTGCCTTCTAATTTCCTTGTATAAACACACGCTTTTCCAGTCTTCATTTGTTGAAGATGTTTAGTTAATAGTAACCTGGAGAAGGTGGGGAGTGTCTGCATATTGTTTCTTTTCTTTAGCTATGTAAGTTGTCTTAAATACTTAAAGGCGCACTAAATTATCATAGCATACTCCACATAAAAGACACATTGTAAACTCAGAAGCAATACTTAGAACAGAAATGTGTAAGCAGAAGTCAGGGGGGTCAGATGATAACAAGAAACTCTGGCTTTAGAGAAATTCCAGGAAATCTGAAGCTGTTTTTTCCCGTTGGTAAGCTAATCATTATTTCCACCAATGTTGATTGAATACCTGCAGTGTGACAGGTACTACTATTTAGGCATCGGGGATGAAATAATGTTTAACGGCAAGGTCTCTGCCATTAGAACCGATGGTCCGGTGGGTCCGTGAGCACAGTGACTTAAGGAGGCCGCCACCAGGTCACACAGCGCAGCCTCTGAGGACGGCTGTGCAGCAGCCAGAGAAACCCTGACACATGGAGGGAGGGAGGGAAGCATGTAAAATGGTCAAGAACAAGAAGTGAAATGCTGGAAACGATGAGGAAGACCTGTGACTCAAGGCGGGTAGTGAAGGTTGCACCCAGGAGGAACAGACCCATCAGTATAGGATTGTATTTCACAAACTAGTTCAGAATAGCATTTGTACAGTGCTTTGCAAATTTGAAATTAAAAATGTTTCAAACTATTCCTCATATAGCAAACCAACCTTGGTGACAGTAAAGAAGGCCTTACTTTTATCTTCATGATACAGATGAGCAAACTGATGCCATGGTAGTTTAATAAGTTTGCCAAAAGCTTGCACAGAGCATGTTTTGGGGCTGTATTTGAACCTCAGCCTTCTGACTCCAGATTCAGGGCTCTCTCCAGAATTCTAGAAGGATAGCACTCAAGGACAGGAGAGAAGAGAATAGCTTTGCACACTAGGTAGGTATAGATTTGTCGTGAAACCACGTGCATTAGGAAAGTGCAAAGCATGAGTGACACATGCTGACACCATTACAGAAGATATAGATACGTACATGTCCCTGATACTGTTGAGGGCAGCAGATGGTTTTGTAGTGGAATACGAAGTATATGTGCACTTCCAACCATAACAAAGCTCATTGGAGCCGTTGCTTAATTCTTCACTAGTTTTGTTTCATTGAAACTATGAGTTAACACCATGCTTTATAGATGTCTCACCAAGATCAGCCCTTAAACTGAATAATGGCATAGTGATTCTTTGAGCAAGAATTAACATGAGGATGACTTTATGTAGGACTCAGAGCTCACTGAAAAAGAAAATGTGGGTGTAAAAGCTGTTATCTATGTATGTTATATTAAGGATGAATTTGACATTTAAAGTTCTCCTTGGAATTAGGAGGCTGGATGTTTGCAGCTAATGCAGTGACAGAAAAGCAGAGACAGCTGACCATGAAACTACAGCATCATTTGCAAAACTTTCTGTATTTGGATTAAATTTTAGGTTTAATTTGTTTTCAAGGTCAAATACATCTGTGCAAGTGGAATAAAAACAGAGGAATTGTTTAATATGGGGAAACTGCATCAAGTGAGAACACTGGAAATCAGAAAGACACAATCACTTTAGAGTTTTCCCAGAGTTAAGACTTTACCCCCTCCCTCCCATGATTGGCAATTTCGGTTTTGAGTTTGTAAAGAGATTGTTTTAGATATAATATGCTTTACACATGCAACCCTGGGGATGCTTAAACTATAGTTTTACTAGTGTATTGTAAAGCTCACTTTAAGAAGTCAAATGTGGTTAATAATTGCTACTGTTTTTATGCATGTCATGCTTGTGGTTAGTACACTGTTGTTTGGATCCATAAGCCTGACATACTCCGATATTGCATGGATTGCATACTTCTGGGCATTATCCTTGGCTCTGGTGCAGCACAGACATCCTACATTGGTCAATAACTCCAGGAGGCAAGAAATGTGATAACTCAAATAGGATGTAAAAGGATATGAACTTAATCCAAAAATCTGCATGGTCATCTCCAAGGCAAAGTCTGGGCATGTCCTATTCTCTTTCTACCAACAGCACCCATAATTCTCGTCCATGTTCATTTTTTGTCTTCAGAAATTTCTTGGCTTTTCAAGGCTGCTTTGGTTTTCATTGTAACTATCAATTTTGAAAAGAGTCTAGATTAGGGATCTAAGGAAGCGAAAGTGGAGTAGTCCCCCTTATCTGTGGATAAGCTGCCTCCTTTAGGGGATGCCTGAAATTACAGACAGTACCGAACCCCATATATACCATGCTTTTTCCTATACATACATACATCCCAGTGATGAAGTTTAATTTATAAATTAAGCACAGTAAGTGATTCATGGCAATAATAAAATAGAGCAATTAAGTTGAGAACTTCCAGCTTTTCACTGAAGGAAGCTCTTTACGGCTTCTCTTTGTCATATCCAAAGTGCCAACATCATTGTTCTTACATTTGGGGGCCATTATTAGGTAAAATAAGGGTGATTTGAACACATGCGCTGCGATGTGACAACAATTGATCTGATAACCGAGATGGCTACTTTGTGATTAACAGATAGGGATATGCTGGACAAAGGGACGAGTCTCGTGTTGGTTGAGCTGAGCGGGACAACATGGAATTTTACCACCCTTCTCAGAATGGCGCAAAATTTCAAACTTAGGAATTTTTTGTTTCTGTAATTTTCCAGTTAATATCTTCAGACCATAGTTGATTACTGAATCCATGAAAAATGAAACCAGGGAGAAGGGGGACTCCTGTATCCTTGAGTGTAATTTTTCTCTGCAGTCCCACTCTTTCCTAGGGTCTTATCAAAGATAAGAAATTGATTTAGCATATATGTCATTATTGAACTTTAGGTCTCAGTCTTGTTCATGCCTGGAAATCATTTTGAGTAAAACTTTAAGGAGAGTTTGGTGCAAAACTGAGTTGGAATACCGTGTTCACCAAATTTTGTCTAATCATCATTTCAGGGCTAAAATTTATAAATCAGGCAACACGGTGAATGAGACCAGAGCAGTGTGAAACTGACTATGAGTACAATCTACGCTAAAAACAAAAGTGCTTGCAAAATGGAATCCCTAAAGAGAGTGTTACTTTATCTTTTGAACTCATAGTTTTTAATCTACATTATTGTCTAAGAGGTTGTGTGGCTATTATCTTAATTTTTTATATGAAAGAGGAAAATTAAAACTAATTGCAGTGATTTGTATTTTTAAGTCATAAGCGATATGTCATGGCAGTAGTAGATAGCTTAATTTTATATTCTTTTCACGCTCCCCTTCTGTGGCAAAAACTATAAGGAAAGAGATTCAAAGTTCACTTCTTGATTGCTCACCATCCTTAGTCCACTCTTTTTTTTATTTTCCTGTTACCCTTTTAGTTCATCAATCTCTTCTTCAGTTGCTATGTTCACTCCCATTTCTACAGGTCATTTTCTGCAAAATAGCCAGATTTATGTTTTTATAATGTACATCAGATCATCTCACCTGCTAATGGATCTTGCTTACACTTAGAATAAAATGCAGAATTTCCTCCATAGCTCACAAGGATCTGAGTCTTTGTACTTCTCAGCATCATCTGCTCGCACCCTGGAACAGTTTCCGCTCCTCTGTGCTGCTCTGGGTACCGCTGAGTTCTTCACCAACTAGCTCCCTAGTTTCACTAGCCTTGCTTCTGATATTTCCTCTTCCTGAATTGCTTTGCAAATCTTCACAGCATCACCTGCTTCTTGTCATTGCTGACTCATCCTAAAGACTCCCTTTGTATAGAGGCCTTTCCTGATCACTCAGCTCCAGGCAGCCTCTGCTCCTCCCTGTCACAGCACACTCCTTTGTTGTCATTTATGTTCTACATAACACATACTTACGGAACACCTACTTTGTGATGAGGACCCTTATAGCAGTGGTTCTTAACCTTTTTTGAGGTACCGAATCTACCAGTTTCATATGCGCATTCACCAAACCCTTCTTTAGTGATAAATAAAATATGATTTCTTTTTTTCCAAATTCAAGACATAGGTATATGTTTTTTTACTGGTGCACAAAGTGAGCCGTGCATGAACATCACCTTGCTCAAAGAACAAAACCAACAAAGTGCATGAACTCACAACAAATTACGGTATTACTTTATTCTGGCCTCCGCGGCAGAGGTTTCTCCGAACCCCTGAGACCGACTCATCAAATCCTTAGGGTTCGATAGAACCCAGGTTAAGAACCACTGCCTTATAGAGTTCCTGCCTTTAATGGAGTTGTCACTGCAGTGATAGGACATAATCACGAACCATCCCTGCCCAGCACGCCCAGCACCATAAACAGAGTAGGAGATTCGAGAGCATCTCGAGCCATCCTCTTTCTGCTGGGATTAGGGAAGAGAGCTTTTGGAGCGCCTGTTCTTCCTCATACTTTTACTACCTAACCTCTGTCACGTTCTCTCCACACCTGGAGAGGTGACAAGTGGGAGTGTGGAGAACAGGGCTGCAGTGGTCCAGCCCTCCAGGATTGACTGTGCACATGCTGGAGCAACTCACATGACCTACTTTAAGCATTGATTTTCTTATTTGGAAAATGAGGTAGTTTTTGAATGAATGAATTATGAAAGTACTTGATAAGTAGAACACTATCCAAATGGCTCACTGAGGCGAGTATTCAATGTTGTCTGCAGATGTCTCTAATTTTCTCCCCTTGTTTTTGGCTGGGGAGGAGGGGCTTCATGAATTCATGCCTGTTTCCTTGTTCATTGGATAAACAATGCTGAGTAATAGTTAGCATGTCTCAGATGACGATATTTTACTTTGATTTAATCCTAACAGCATTAAATTTTTGTTTTTCTACAGTACTTTGGAAGTTTACTTGTCATTTTCTGTGTGGAACTGGCTTGTGGTGTTTGGACATATGAGCAGGAAATTATGGTGAGTTCACAACAGAATACAGTGACAATCTGAAGTGATGCCCAGTCCAGCTTCATAAATTTGAGTGCTTATACTATGTGAGAACATATTGTCCCAGTACTTCTGAAAAATAACATTTTCTTTTGTGTCTAAAGCGTAGTTCCAAACTATAATTTGTAATATTTTATTTGGTGTACTATAATATGTCTTTAATTCTACATATTGCTTAAAAACAGATACAATAGACTGAAAAGAATGTATGTTGTAAAATAATTTTACCAAGTTCTGAGTATAGTAGGAGAGATTCACATTTTCCAAAAAGATTTGAGAAAGTTTGAAAATATGCCCGAGAGCCTTAGAAAAAGCTATCCACCCATGACTAGGAGGTGTGTATCCCAGTGAGCGCACGCTGAACCATCTTCCGCTTGACAAAGCATATTTGCAGAGTTGCTGTGTGTCCACCCCAGTCTAGAAGCACTCTCATGGTTTGGCACCCAGCTGCAGGAAAACAGGTCTTCCGCTTTTCTTCTCTTCTTTCTGCAGTTGAAACCATGGGACCAACTTTTATAGTTAAGTTAGAATGGATGACAATAAGTTTCTTAATCTGAAGATTTCAGCAGGCATGTTTGACTTACCATTTGCACTTTACTCTTCCATGTTTATCACGTTGGGCATTGTTATTTATTTAATGTGTGTTCATTTCATTGATGAGAATTGGTGGGTTTTTTGGCATGAGGCTGAGCACCTCAGCATGTCAGTGATTGCTGGCTGCTGTCATGATGTCCAGCTAGATTTTTCTGCTGAAAGTGTCATAGGGTAATTTTTTCAGGAAGAGGATGCTTTCCATATGTAGTCCTTGGACTTTCTATCAGCTGTCACCCACAGTGATTCTCAAAAATATGCATTGTAAGGGCCCTGGCCAGATAGATGAGTTGGTAGAGTGTTGTCCCTATAGCCAGGTTGAGGGTTTGATCCCCAGTCAGGGCTCGGGTACAAGAATCAACTAATGAATGCGTAAATAAGTGGAACAACAAATCGTTTCTCTCTCTTTCTCTTTCTCTCTTACTATCTCCCAAAAATCCATCAATAAAAAAAATGTAAATGCATTTATAGGACTCTAGGCCAGATGTGTTAAATCTGAACGGAGGAAAAGGCAAGAGGGAGAGGGAGTGGGAGGACTGGGCATGTGCATTTGTGACAGTTTCCCCAGAGAAGTCTTCAAGTCTTTAAAATTTAAGAGTGCTTTAGCAGAGAGGGAGATTATTTTGTATTTGTTTCGGAGAGGCATTTCGGCATCTGTGTAAGGAAATTGAAGTTGTTTACAGTACTGATGCAGTTATTAAAAATTTGATGGTGAATCTGCCACTGTACTGTGCCGCTCTTTTGAATAGTAAGTGGTAATTGCAGACCAGTGGGTTCTCTGCATTCTCCAATTTATATGTAAATGATGCATTGGCACTGCCACAGGTCTGAGCCCCTCTGAAAAGCCCTCTGAAGCCTACCCCCACCAGCAGGCTGCCAATATGTGACCACTCTCAGAAAGAAGAGAGGGTTTATAGTTATTTGTTTCTTTATTAAAAATGAAAAAAAAATGGCAGGTTCTAAGTAATTTAATTTAAACTTAAGAACACTCTTCAAAATTAAATCTCCTATTAAGTAGAAATACTCTTGTTGTCTTTGAGAATCATCTTTTCCCTTCATGCCTTACACACATTGTATGTGTAGGGCGGAGAGACATTGGCTGTTTCCAGAGACTCAGTTTCTGAGTTTTAGTGATAAAGAGATGGTCTCTTAATCTTTTTCTGATTTTAAAAAATACATGTATCGCCTGACCTGTGGTGGCGCAGTGGATAAAGCGTCGACCTGGGAACACTGAGGTCGCTAGTTCAAAACCCTGCACTGGTCTGGTCAAGGCACATATGGGAGTTGATGCTTCCAGCTCCTCCCCCTTTCTCTCTCTCTCTCTCTCAGTCTGTGTCTCCTTTCTAAAATGAATAAAATAAAAAGAATTTAAAAAATACATGTATCTCCTTGACATTCAAGGAAAAAATAGTAAGTTGTATAATTCATTCTTGATCCCCTTGCTTCAGCTTTTGATTGTCTTTCTTTAGCTAATGAAAAGATTTTTGTAGAAATGTGTTTACTTTCTGTGTATCTTTAAAATGGTTTCCGTGGTGCCTGACCGGGCTGTGGCGCAATGGATAGAGTTTCGAACTGGAATGTGGAAGATCCAGGTTCGAGACCCCGAGGTCGCCAGCTCACTTGCTTGAGCGCGGGCTCATCTGGCTTAAGCAAAAGTTCGCCAGCTTGGACACAAGGTCACTGGCTCCAGCAAGGGGTGGCTCGGTCTGCTGAAGGCCCACGGTCAAGGCACATGTGAGAAAGCAATCAATGAACAACTAAGGTGTCGCAATGGCAACGAAAAACTAATGATTAATGCTTCTCACCTCTCTCCGTTTCTGTCTGTCTGTCCCTATCTGTCCCTATCTCTGACTCTCTCTCTGTACCTGTAAAAAAAAATAATAAAATAAAAATAAAGACATGACTTTAAAATGGTTTCTGTGGTGTTGTGTCCTAGTAATAATATTCAGTAAATCTTTGAAATTAAAACAAGTGTGAAATGAATTAATTTAAGGTGTTTGACTGGAAATATTTTGATTCTAATATAATCTAAGCAATTTGAGGTAATTGAAAGGAATTTATACCTGTTGTGATGCTGTCTTCTGTTCTGTTCAGGGGGCATCTGTAAACATATACGTATCACAGTGGCACTGGACGGGTGCACGCTGCCATCTCAGTTGCTGGCATTCATCACTTTTTGGCTTGTGGAAATCGTCCCCATTAAATCATCAGGATAGAGCAAGCCCTGTTTTTTTTTTTTTTAAAAAAAGATACGGAAAGTAGTTCATTAGAAAAATGTTTGACATTTTTTTTATTGCTTTTGCACTAACAGCGGTGTGAGTGAAAAGTGCCATTAAAGTTTATTAGCTGCCAAATTGTGCAGAACCCAGCCTTCGCATAGAATGGGCTTTGTGCGCTTAGCTGTTCCATGCAGGGAGCCAGGACATGTGTGTTCCCTTTACAGCCAGATCACGGTGTTTCGTGCCAGAACCTCAATGATCTCTGTTCTCGCCACATTTGGTCTCAGATTGATTGTGGTCAGAGGGGAGAAACAACTTGTATTTATTTTGGAAAATACCATTAAAAATAAGACCGTTATATTAACCAAATCAAAAGACTTGACATCAGACAGTCTATTACCCCTTTACTTCTGTTGTTTATACACAGTCATCTCTTATATTTTTTGTCTCCAAAAAAATCTGTCAATGATATTGTAATAGATTATAAATTTCTAGAAAACTTATGTCACTTTCTTGTATTTTATGCTCAAAAAGAGGAGATAATAATAATTCATAGTGAGTAGTTTGAACTTCGGCTAGTTCCTTGGGCTTTGTTGAAACCACATGGACACTGAGTCAGCCCATTATGTAGGGAACAAAGTTGTATGCCCAAGCACTGGGGTATTTTTTTTTGGGGGGGGTATTGTGCATTTCCAAGTAATAAAAAATAAAACTAAGAAGGGAAAAAATGAAGAATTTCTGTGGTCAGGAATCTTTAAACTGCTCCAGCTATTACTATTTTTTAAAAAATAAGATTTCTAAAGAATCCAATTCTTGAGTTAGTGTTGAGCTTGATTGTCTAAGCCTGGTCTGTCTTTCTCCATAGATCTCGTCTCCCTGGAGTTACTGTAATGCTGCGCTTGTCACAAGACTAGGCTTGGTGTGCCTCGCGTTCTCTCGTGGCATTGTCAATAAGACATAGAGTGTTGTGCTGACTAGATGTCTGCCCAACTGCTGCGTTATGTACCCGAAGCTCTGTCATGATTAAGCATTCTGTTAGGGGACACTGTGCTAGGTGACTTGAGAATAGAAACATAGCAGTACTGTAATTTGGGAACTAATCTTTCTAGAATCTCTAGCATGCTTCTAGAAAAAGGTGTTTATAAACTTATTCCAGTGTGAGCTTTGAGTTGAGCTCTTTTTCTTTTTTCTTAATTCTTCTCCCTTTATTTTAGTACCATAATCTGAAGTAACTTCAAAAACAACCACTTTATGAAATGAAATCAAAGGACATTTCTGTGCAGGGATCGTTTGCTACTAGGAGATCTGCAGGTGTATATGTACAATACATAGTTGACTTGTCTGGTGATGTCCTTGAGCTTGATATTGATATTAAATGATTTTGCATTACTTTGCTTAATATGACATACCTCATCATTTAGTACAAAAATCTACATGTAGAGATTGTTCAATAAGTATTTAGTAACTCTGAGTTAAGTTAGGCCACAAACAAATTTAAAGTCTTTGTTAGTTACAACACCTTCCAAGTATGTGTATGTAAATGGATGAGTGATTGAGTATGTGAATATGTGAATGTATGTGTGTCTGAGTGTGTGTGTGTGTGTGTCTGTGTCTTTGTGTGTTACTGTTGTTGATATTTTGTTTTTTATCTTCAGGTTCCAGTACAGTGGTCAGACATGGTCACTTTGAAAGGCAGAATGACAAATTATGGCTTACCTAGATACCGGTGGCTTACTCACGCTTGGAATTTTTTTCAGAGAGAGGTAAATGCTACAATTTCTGAGGTAAAGGGCATGGAATAAATGGCACACGTCCAAAACCAATGTTGGGAGCTTTGGCTTTGGCCATGTGCTGAATAATGAAGCCTGGGGTTCAGTTACCACTGGAGTAATTCCTTACCGAGAAATATTTGAAGGGGTCTCGGGTCCACAGTCTCCCTTTGTGTACCATTTTTGCTACATTTCATGTGCGTGCTTTACGTATAGTTTAGGGTTTTTTAAAAAGCCTTTTTATTAAGCTACTATGAAGTTTCCTTTTCATGAGCGTTAATAGATACCCAAATTCTATTTGAATAGATATTTTTTATAACTTTTAGAGCTATTAGCATTTTAAGCATTTTTAGATGATCGTTCTCATTTGAGAATTAGGAGCAAATATGTCATAACAGGCATGAGCTTTCTCGTCAAAAATTCTGGCTCTGCTGTTTCCTGTTGCATGAACTTCTATAATTTATTTAACTTCCTTAAGCCTCAGTCTCACCTGTAAAATGGGGATAATAAAATATTTTCTTGAGTTCTTGAGATTAAATAAGTTTGACTTGATTTAGCATCCAGTTATCAACATTACAAAGTATAGGCACTTGTAGCTTTTCTTAGGTAACTTCTATATAGCACTGTACCTATGTATTACCTTTTCAAATGGGGACTATATTTAATGTCTAAAATCCGGTAACTTGAAGTTAATCATTGATCTCGCTTCAAACCAGGGTTCTCTCCCAAGCAGTTTCCTTGTGGTTGGAGTAACATTTCCAGATGACCAACAATATCCGTTTCCTTGAATTTTATTTAGAGCTGGGCCACAAAGCATTTGAGAACCAGTGTCTTCCAGGATAGACAACTAGCTCTCTGTGTAGTTGCTCTGGCTTGGATATGGGCAGAGATTCAAGTCCAATATAATTTCCAGATCTGGTCCTTCGTGTTCCAGTTGTTGAGATGGTGAAAATCATCATTGTAACACAGATATCCTGTTTATTTCAGTGCTTCCTGACTTTGCTTGTTTACTGTTCATTTGTACTAGAAACAACACGCAAGGAAAATAAGTAAAGTATTGGAATTTACAGAAAGTTGTGTTTAGCTTCTGCCCTGGGTAGAAGATACCGACCGGGGTTCTTTTTTTTTTGGGGGGGGGGGTTGTGATGTAGACTATGATAATCCAGGATAAAAAAGAAAATAAGTTTTTTCTTTAAATGTGTGTCTGGTTTTTTGTTTTTTTTTTTTAAATAATGGTAGGAAAAGGAGCTCCACCTAGATAGAGCATGTACAAGCATTGCAAAGGATAGCACCCATATTTTTAGATTTGTTGCATGATGGATTTCCTCTTCCATGCCACAGGCCTATTTCACCCCCAAGGAGGTGGGGAAGACTTCTGGATATCCTGAAAGAGTTTTTAAGACCCCCCTTGGACAAGTTTTCTAGGGCTGTGGCTATAATAAAGGACCACAGACTGAGGGCTTATCAGAAGTGTATCGTCTCACAGTTCTGGAGGCTCAGAGTCTGAGATCAGTGGTACAGGGATGGTTTCTTCGGAGGCCACTCTCTTGGGCTAATAGATGGTTATCTTCTCCTTGGATCTTCCTGTCAGCTTCTCTCTGTATTTGTTTGTGTTTAAATCCCGTCTGCTTATAAGGACATCAGTCATATGGGAGTAGGGCCCACCCCAGCGACCTTAATTTAATTACCTCTTTAAAAACTGTCTTCAAACATAGTCACATTTTTGGGATGATAACTTCAAGAACTTAGGGTGGCACACAGGTCAGCCCATGCTGCTCCTCTTATAAAATGAATGGTAGTGCTGAGAGCGACCTTGTCGGGCCCACTGGTCCTGACTCCTCATTCAGTGATGTTCTGTGCCTGTCCCTCAACTTAGTGAACTCTCATTTTTGCCCTAGTAATGTTTGTTTAATACCTTAAAAGAAACATGCCTTTTAAAAATGTGTTTATTTTTTTTCACACAGAGGTTAGAGAATAATCTTTGGAGTACAGAGAATCTGCCATCAAGTGGCTTGTGGTCTTGGCAAGTTATTTGAACCATCAGAGCCTCCTTTTCTTTTTCTTCTTCTTTTCCAAGTGAGAGGAGGGGAGATAGACTCCCGCATGCACCCTGACCAGGATTCACCAAGCAACCCCTGTCTGGGGCTGATGCTCTGCCCATCTGAAGCCATGCTTGCAACTGAGCTACTTTTAGCACCTGACGTGGAGGCTCCACGGAGCCATCCTCAGCACCTGGGGCTGATGCGTTCAAACCAACTGAGCCATGGCTCTGGGAGGTGAAGAAAGAGAGAGAAGGGGAAGGGGAGGGATGGAAAAACAGATGGTCACTTCTGCTGTGTGCCCTGACCAGTGATTAAACCCTGGACATCCACACACTGGGCCAACGCTTTATCACTGATTCAACTGGCCTAAGCCCCTTCCATTTCTTTATATATAAAATGGTGATGGTATTTTCTTGAATATGTTACCATGTTAGTGGGAGTGGTCCTATCTCACCATGTGAACTTAAAGGAGACAGGAAGCCTACAAGGAGATGTAGACCACAGTCATGTGTGGCATAAGAATAGGTTTGCTTTAAGGGAGTTATCAAGAGAAGTTTCAAAATGTTCAGTAACTTTTGTTAACGAAGAAATACAGCTATGTAAAAGGAAAAGCGGTATCTCATGATGACTTATTAAACTGAAAAAAAATGCTTGGCAATGAATGTGACATGCTTAAGTTATTTGGAAAGAGTAATTTCTGTGGAGCTCCTCATTTCCTGATGGGGCCAGACGAACAGGCTGTTCTATTGTGGACGGGGTTAGAATGTTCCAAGAGCTATTCTTCTGTCATCAACCCAGGAAAACACAGGTCGTTAGAAAGTGAGAGAGGTGCGTTTTCTCTGAGTGCAAGGATTTTGAAGACTGACTTGGAAATGTAGTAGTGTATGATTTTTAGAAAGTAAAATATTTTCACTATTTAGAATTTTTGTGGAATCCCAAAGACATGAAATATGAGATGTCAAATAATGTTTGAGTTAATTTGTGATGCCTAAGCTATATTTGTGGCTTTTAGAACAAGTTTATAAAAGGAAATTACTAAAAATATTTTTCAAGTTTCTTGGAAGAGCTTAGCATTACTCATAGTGTTCGGTAATTCATCATTTGTAATACTCTTAAGGTGATTTTTGCTTTATTAAAATTAGATATTTAGGCTACTGAAAAATGTAAAATTATTTTTAGTGATTTCCTTGTTTCATTTTATGTGGGAAGGTCTGAATTCTTCAAAGTGGATTTTAGTTGAATTTTGAAACTGTGGATTGTGGTATTTTAGAGTTCAGTGTTAATTCTGGGCATAGATTGATTTGTTGGGTTACACAAATGGCTAAGGCAGTCACTCTTGGCAGAGTTTTTCTCAGAGACTGCCCACAGTCCTTATTTGTCACTGTATGTAGAGTAAACCTCGCTGTACTCAAGGGCAGAAAATTACCATCGTTAATTAATCTGCACTTTATCTACTACATCCTTAAGCAGTGTATCTAAACCTTGGTCAGAGAAACTTTTTATCAATCCTTGGTGAAATGAGACAAAAAGAATAGAAAACAAAATAGTTTTTCTTAAAATAGAACTCTATGCAAGCTAAAGGACCATTATATCTTTTGAGATTAAGGTGATAGAATATAATAATTTATTTCACAAATCTTATGTGGTTGGAAAAAATTTATTGGCTCAATTTATGTTTACATCTCAAAAAGTTTGGGAAATTTTTCAGGTTAATTAATCCAAGTCTAGTATTCTTTCTGATGGGAGCTTTGGTAAAAAAAATCTTTCTATTGAGATTATAGAAATTTGTAATATAATATTCTAATTTATTAAGCAGTTAAACTGGGAACTAAGCATACACATATAGCTTGATCAACTGCTCTTCAGTGCCTATAGGATTAATGATAAATTTAAGATCTGAGCTATTTGTTTTGTTAGTTGTGTAATGAACTCTGTTGCTATCTGACCGCTTGCAGAGTCTCTTACAGTTGGGAAGCGAGTCAGTCCTGCCTGATCCGTTTCTCTGTGTTACGGGCATTCTTCAGAATTGTTCCATCCTGGACTCCTTTACTACATTTCTGTCATCAACATAAAATGTACACATATCATTAGGTGATGACAGAAATAAGGCAAGCGCTGGCTACAAAAATTTAAGAAATCTCATGTTTAATCTCCTATAAATTAAGAAAATATTTTTGTAGTTTCTGAGCCTGCCCAGTCGTTCTTTTGCAGTTCAAGTGCTGTGGAGTGATGTATTTCACCGACTGGTTGGAAATGACAGAGATGGACTGGCCCCCAGACTCCTGCTGTGTTCGGGAATTCCCAGGATGCTCCAAACAGGCTGACCGGCATGATCTCAGTGACCTTTATCAGGAGGTAACGCCATGTGTGTTTAACTTTTTGTGGGGAAATGTGTCCTTTGACAAGTGAACGATCAACAGCATGCCAATGAAATTTTTCTCTTCTATCCAAATAGAAAGACCCTTAAACTTTTTCTTGGCTATATAGAGTAACGAGGCAAAGCTAAAAGTCAATATAAAAATCTGAACATTGATCACACATTATCCAAGGAAGTCAGGAAAGACTAGGTTTTAGAATTAACTGGATTTTAAAATGTGTTGCTTAAGAATCCAGTTGTTTTGCTTCCTTCCAGGGACCCTGTGAAAAAAGACACATTCCAAGTGTGTAGCTGACTCCCATGGTCAGGAAAACACGATGTGGAGTCCTGCACAGAATGTGGTGTGGGGCCTCCACGTGGAATAGGACATGCAGGGAAAATCCCACCGTCAGAGAAAATACTGGCCTCTGCTCTTCAGTTCCCCCTGCTGGAGAATGACCAGCAATGTGAGTGTTTGGGAGCTGTTTTTATGGAGTTGACTGTCTCTGGAGTTAAGATCACTTGTCCCATGCTCAAGAAACATGCATTATTTGTGTTTCCTTGAAGAGCTGATCAGAATCATCAATATTTTTTTGTTAGCAGATGTGTTCCTATCTCTTCATTTTTAGCGATGATTTTCAGATTTTATTTGGAACAAAATTTTATTTTTAAATTAAAATCTAGAACCGCACCATCCTCTATGGTAGCCAAATAGCTACATCTGATTATTTGCATTAAAATGAAATAAAAATGTCATTTTCTCAGTTGCGCTAGCCACATTTCAAATGCTCAACCACATCTGGGGATTAGCTGCTCCTGTATCTTACTAGAAAGGTGTAAGATATCCCATCATTGCGGAAGGTTGTACTGCAGGTTTGATGTGGAGGGGAAGCTTATAGTGGAAGGGAGGCTGCTCGGGCTGAGGGGCTGGAGTCACTTCCCAGATACGTCTCCAGTTGAAGACTGGGTGCCACAAAGCCCTATTGAAAACATCTGGCTTAGCAGACACATTCATGATCGCGCGCGCGCGCGCATGCGTAGTATGGCCATAAAGAAGACGACTGAAAAAATAACACATCAGGATTTATAAAACGTGCCTTTTTGTATGTTTCAAGATGGTGACCTTTTCCTAGGAATGCTAATATCATTCAAAACATCTTTTAGGTTGCCTGCCAAAGTCAGTTGGGGAGATGCACAGGAATCGACTTTATTAATTTATTGTGTGAATTAACTAATTTGAAGAATTGCTGCATTACTTACACAAATTATCTGTTACATTTGTGTCTTAGATGTGAGTAACTTCAGGCTGTTAAAAATGTCATCTCAGAGGACAAGCGTCGCCACATGTAAGGATACCCAAAGTCAGGTGCTCTGGTCTCAGAAGGCACACACCAGGAAGGGCGCCAAGTGTGTTTTCAGAGAATTAGGTTGGTTTCGTAGGGCTTCCATAACAGAATGGCACAAAAGAGTGGCTTAAACAAAAAATACTGATAGTCTCTCAGTTCTGAAGATTGTAAGTTTGAGAAAAGGTGTCAACAAGGTTGTTCCTTCTGAGAGGTATGAGGAGGCACCTGTTTCATGCCTCTCCCTCAGCTTAGTGGTTGACTGGCCATCACTGGTGTTCCTTGGCTTGTAGAAGCATCACCCCAATCACTGCCTTCACCTTCACATGGTCTTCTTGTTTGTGTCTGTCTCCAAATTTCCCTTTTTATAGGGACACTGGTCACTCACTCTTCTCCGGCATGACCTCATCTGCAACAACTTTATTTCTAAATAAGATCAGACTCTGAGTTAGTGGAGATGAGGACCTCAGCATATGCTTTGGAGGGGACACAGTTCAACTTATAACAAGAAATGTTGAGCCTGACCAGGCGGTGGGACAGTGGATAGAGTGTCAGACTGGGATGCGGCAGACCCAGGTTCGAGTCCCCGAGTTCGCCAGCTTGAGTGCGGGCCCATCTGGCTTGAGCAAAAAGCTTGCCAGCTTGGACCCAAGGTCACTGGCTCCAGCAAGGGGTGGCTCAGTCTGCTGAAGGCCCGCGGTCAAGGCACATGTGAGAGAGCAATCAATGAACAACTATGGTGTTGCAATGGCAACAAAAAACTAATGATTGAAGCTTTTCTCTCTCCATTCCTGTTTGTCTGTCCCTATCTATCCCTCTCTCTGACTCTCTCTCTGTTCCTGTGGAAAAAAAAAAAAGAAGTGTTGAAACAGCTGAATAACTCAGGTCGTTTATTTTAAAAGGTAATCAAAATACTTTTAGTCATGCTTCAGATACTGAGAAGCATTGTGTTTGGATGTTATCATTTTAAACACATTATGTTTAGTAGCATTTTGGCTTTGAATAAAAAAAGGAAATACAAGGTATTACATATCAAACAAAGGATTGCTGGGCCAGTGTCTGTGGGTTCCTCAGTGATTAAGTAGGGGTGACGAGCTAACAAGTGCAGCAGTTACAGACAGTCCGGTTCATTCCACAACGCAGAGACAGTACTTAATATTTCTAAGATAATAATAAATTAAGGCACAGTTGTGCATATTCAAACACATTGTAACTCATCAGTAGGTTTAAAAAAAAACATGATTTCAGTATAGATACAAGTATAAAAATGCAAATTGAAACCTATTAACTTTACTAGTGTAAACTTAATTCAGTTCTTAGTTTTTAGGAGTAGCAAGTCGGTATGGAAAGTTCTTGGACAACAACCGCATGTGTAATAATTTCTACTTTCTTTAGTGATCGATACTGATAAGGTGATTACAATCAATATTAATCATGAGAATGAAAAAACATGACCCAGTTTTCCAGATATTCCCACAAAATCTTCACTTCAGTGTTGCTTCATTTAGTTGAAATGGGTGCAGTTAAATATTTAGTAAAATTTTCTTGTAAATTTATAGTTTTGTTTCTACTAACTTATTTTAATCGTTTCCACTAGTAATATTTATAATGGGATGCTTTACTTCCAGGATGTCCATAATTGCTTGCTCCATGAACTTTAGGAAGGAAAGAGGCCACACTGTTGTGCATAGGCGAGTCTAATGGCCCAGATTATGTTAAAAGTTTTTGTTTTTATTTTCATCCAAAGACTTTCAATGGCATTATCAGTTTCAAGGTATTTCTTTAGACAGAATTCCAGCAGAGAAGGAGACTCATTCTATCAGTGTAATCTGCTTTTGTATTTTACAATTAATAACAGATGATGATATTTGTAATGTGATAATGCAGAATTATATGCATAGTTGACTTACAAAAGTGGATCGCTTAGTAACTTTATGGCACAAGTACAATTAAATCCATCATTAAAAATAAGACTTAATTTCCCTTTGCCCTGGTGAACATATGTTTCCTAGTTTGCAACATGCCCATAGATCATTCCCCTGGAAGCTGAGTGGTCTAGAATGAGGAATAAGGGAAGGATAGCTGGAGATATTGAGGATGTTTATTCTGAAGTTGCAAGTACTAAGGGGAGATATTTCAGATGTCTTCAGATATATCCAAGTTCATCATTCAGAATAGGAACTGCACTTCCCCATTGTTGTTCCAACGGTCAGCGTCACAGGAAGGATATTTTTACTCAGTAGAAGGAAGACCCTTGCTCGTCAAAATCCGTCCAATTGTGATAGAAATTCTCTTGTAAAATAATGCGTGTCTCATCTCCAAAAATATTCAAGTCAAGGTCAGATAGCCATGTCACTGCTGAGCAGAATGGTTTTTTAAATTAAGAGTAAATTTGGACTAGATGTAATTTAAGGTTCCTTTTATCTTTCATAATCTGGAAGCTCAGAGATAAGAACTGGCTTTCTTCCTGCAATTTTTCTTCAGTGGTCTGAAATCAGGGAAATAAATCATTCTCAACCATCTGGTGACCTGCTTGGTCCATGACCCAAAATATTTTATGACATATTTGAAACTGGTGAAAAATGACAGAGCAGAAGTATCACAACAATTGCACATTTTACAAACATTCCCATCAAGATTATTGTTGGGTCTAACATATGGCTCCTCAAACATCCACGTTAAGCTATACACATCCATAAAAAGTATGCATTTAAGAAAATCATAGTTGAAAATACCTCTGACCATCGATTTGGTTCCATCGTATTCATTCATTCAAAATGTTTTGTGAGTACCTACTGGGTTCCAGGTACTGTTGTAAGCGCTGAGGATGCAGTGAGGAATGTTGCATACAGAAACCTCTCCTCTTGTATAACTCACTTATATTCTAGTTAGGGATATAAACAATTAACAAGAAAAAAACAGCAATAAAAAATAATTTCAGGTGGTGGCAAGCTCTTTGAAGACTCCAAACAGGGTCATACGCTGGAGAATTGCTTTATTGGTGATAAAGCTACTTCAGATGGGACAGGTGGGATCAGGCTCTCTGAGGGGACATTTGAACTGCGGCCAGTTGATGAGAGAAGCCCAGCCATGCCAAGATCTGCTGAAGAGTCCTTTTTTTTTTTTTTTTTTTTTTTTTTTTTTTGCCTAAGGAACTGCAAGCACAAAAGCCTACCCTGGGCTGGGGCCAGTGAGTACTGACTGCTTACTACCCTGTTCTTGGGATTGTTTGTGCAGCCACACTTTCCAAATACTAGGTATGCGACTTGGCGTCCGCAAAACTTCAGGCTCATAGGTTAAGTTGGTGAAATGCAGGGCTAGGATACTTGTCTTCCCTCTCTCACTTGCTCAGTGTTCTGTCATCTTAGTTACTAGATTTCTGTGTCTGTCCTTGGTATGGAGAAGGAGAAAAGAGGGAAAGGAGAATGAAAAAGGCTGGTAGAGCAAAGAACCATATATAACTATAATCCATAGATACAGACAACAGTGTGATGATAGACTGAAGCAAAGTGGGTGGGGGTAAGTGGAGGTGGGCAAAAGGGAGGTAGAAATGGGGACGGTAAGAGACTTTGCCTGGGTGATGGGCGCATGATGCAGTGTGCAGGTGTTTTATTTGGTTGTACACTTGAAACCTGTATCCCAATAAGTTCAATAAATAAGTAAATATTTTAAAGGCTGGTAGAGGAAAAGTGTTTGTAGAGCAGGGACTCCCAACCTCTCGTCCATGGACCCGTGCTCTCTTTGGGTGGTCCTCAAGGGGAAAGCGATGCACTGAAATTGTTGATATTTTTATGCATATTTTTCAGTGACTAAGATCTGTAGCTGTTGATAACTTCCCTTCATGTCCTAAAACTGTGAAGCACCACAGATGTAGAGGACAGTAGCAATGTCTGCTGTCTCAGATAGTAAATGAAGCATGAACATCTCTTCAAAGGGGAAGAGGTGGGATTTTCTTCCCCAGTGTGCCACCGCAAAAAGCAAATAAATGGAAGTCAACAGGCTCACAACAGGTCCTACTTCAAATGGACTGACTGAAAGTATTAAACAAATAGGGACAGAGAGTCAAGTAAGAGGTAACCCCAGAGACATCCTACTTGTGTTCTGTAATTAGGAGAAGGACCACTGTGAGAGACAGTAACTGCTTCTTGAGGAAAGTAGTCCTCACAGAAGTTTGCATAAGGGCTGGGCTGGACAGAGAGATGTTCTTCACATCGTATACCTTTGGGACACTTTCCTTTAGACCCTCCATCTTCGTATATTCCATGAGGTATTGGGTTTGAATATCAAGTACTCTTAATAATTTCTTTTGTGACAAACCATTTGAACCAAATCATTTCTGCCTCTTTAGATGGTTGTTTGCTTCTTCTGTGAATAACAGGAAACATCGACAAACGGGGAGCCAGAGAAAGGCAGAGCATGTGGATGTGAAGAGGTGTGGTCTTTCTCTCTGGCCCGTGGGACAAAGAACCCAGATAGGACAAGTAGCATGGATTCCCAGTCCTCACAGTTGGTTAATGGATATGTGGGGGTGCTCTCTCACTTTAAAAGGCAGGAGCAGCTCATGGTGAACCACAGGGGTGTGTGGTCGGTTGAGGCTTTTATTCTCTCAGTTAAGTGTTACCTACTCTGTGAGCTGAGTCATGATTCATGCTCTCAGCCCTGGTCCTGACTGGAGGTCCTCTCTGTCTCCCCTCCCCCCATCTTCTTTTTACTCAGCTGTCCTTGACAAGTAGTTTTTATTTTATAATCTATGTCCTTTTCTTTTCTGGGCAGTATCTAAGCCGTTGGCACTTTTTGTTAACACTCTTCTCTTATTAACATTTTTGACCAGTTAGAAAAGTGAGTCAAACTCTGTATCTGTTTTGACTAATAGAAAAAACTTTTATTTCATAATTTTCACATGCAACATCTTAAACGCATAAATATTTTCTCAGCATTTCTGAGCCAGAGGTAGAGACTTGACAGAGGGTTGCGGATGCAAAAGGAGATGGGGGCGGGGAGTTGTTACCGGCAAAGCAACAAGACCTCGATTCTTGTCTTCTTGAAGGAAAGAATAGTCAAGAGACAAACTTGTAGCAAGCAAAGCAAGGGTTAATTGACCATGCAGGGACATACATACCCAGGAGGGACTGAGAATGAGTTACTCTGATCAGTTACACAGTTTAGGGATTTATGAGCTTTTACTTCCTGGACTTTCCTGTTCCCGTTTTTCCAGCTTCTCCCTCTGGTATATCTGTCTTCTCTGTGCTGCTGTGTGGCTGAGACTGTATCAGGGAACTGGAGACGAATCTGGGTGTGGTGAGGCCTGTTCCGGATTAAAGATTCATCTAGACCCTGCGGACGTGCAGGAATGCACATGGGCATACATTTCTCCCTTTCCCACTTTGTCCTGGCTCATTTCTAACTAGCTCCTTAACCTGACAGAGTGGGAGTGTCTCCCTCTGGCAAGCTCACATAGTTACAGGATCAATCATTTTTCTCCCAGGTAACCCTGCTCTTAAGTTACTAGAGGGATTCTTTTTAGAACCAAGTAAATGGCCGCAGTGGGAACAAACACGGGTCAGTGTTGAATGAGAAGTCCAGGGTAGGAAGTCAGAGGGATCAGCTTAGGCTTCTGGCCAAGTCCAGCCAATTGCACTAACCTAAAATGAGTCAGGTCGGCATAGAAATGATTCTCATGCCAGTGGCTAGAGCAAGAGGTGGGTAGGACATGATCTTGAATTGGGGCACAAAGAGAGCTTTGACCTAGTCCTTACTTGCCATTGTGTTTATGTGTGAGATATGCAGGGAAAGCACATACAGGGGGTAGAAATTCACTGGGCTTCCAATCTTAAAAGATAAGCAGGTGTTAGCCAGGTGCAGAGGATATTTGGGTGGCGTGGGGCTGGAAATGGTGCAGAGTTAGAGCTGGAAGCCAGGAAGACAATGGGATTAGGGGGTGTGAGGACGGCAGTGCAGACACTGCTGGTCAGGACACACACTGGATCGGGAAGAGCCCTGACTGACCTGAGAACACGTGCCATTTTCCGCAGGAGTCTGCAGGTAGCTGCAAAGCTGCAAAGTGAAGAAAGGCAAACGTGTTTACAAAATTGAGGTATTATTGTGAAAGGAAGGCTTAGGCCAGAGTCATGGTGGGATTCTGATTTATTCATAAGGAAGCTCCCTTCTCAGATAAACACTTAGAATCTCCTGCCCAGATAGTACACGATAGGCAGCTTTCAGGCTCAGTGGTTATTTAGATGGAATATTCCCAAGAAGGTCCGTTCTCAGGGTTCTTTTCTGTGAAGTCAAAGACACTCCCTCCCGCCTCTCTGCTGATTTCATTATCTCCGCAGCAGCTGCTGGCAGGGATGGCTGGACCTGATGTGGGAGAGGTCTGTTTTATCACCCCAGACCTGCAGGGCCTGTGTGGGCTCCGTGAGGGGGGGGGATCCTTTTATCACCAGGCTTTGCTTGATCTAATCAGGACTTGAACTCTCCTGCCAGTTTTGCTCCAGGTATACAAATGCATTCTTTTTTCTTCATCCTCTTTCTCAATGCAGTTCAGTTGTGGGTTTCCTGTTACCTATTCACTACTCAGCGTGTCCCCTTGTGCTTTATTGGAAGACTGGCACGTTTTGCCTTTAGAATTTATTGATACGAAGACCATTAAAATATTTTGACCTGGAATTGTACCTCACAAAGTAACAATTTTAGACCAGTGCTTAAAAACCTTTTTATGGGTATCGCAGAGAATGAGTTGAAGTGAGGATGGGGTCTCGTTTGAGGCAGGAACATCTGGAGTAGGCTTGCAAGTCAGTCGTTGAGTGATCGTAAGGGCTGGGAGTCCGTTGTGCCGTTCAGGATGGAAGGGGGAGTGAAATGAAGGATAAGAAACAGGTAGGATGAACAGGACTGTAAAGCCAGTAGCCAGGGTCAGGATCATAGCCGCCTTGCCAGTGCAGGTTTGCATTAGATTTGGACAGTCAGTAATGAAACAACAGAGCCAAGAACTGGTGAGCCATCAGCTTTAATTCTAGCTTGCACCCGGCGGGCAAGTAAATCCACACACTGGGCTCCAAAACCCACTCATTCAGTGCTCACAAAGCTACTGACTTATCCGGGTTTCCTAGAATCAAAGGTTTCTAGCTCACCAGTCTTATTCACTTCTGTTTCCCATCTCCTTCTCTCTGCACAAACTGGCTTCTTCCTCAGCACTCCACCATCTTGGCTGCTTCCCCTGGCCTCCATGTGGCCTTAATCTTCTCTCGTTTCTAATACTAACCTCAGGAACCAAGAGAGCAAGCTCCCGGCCTGCCCCACTTTATACTGTAGAAATCCAAACCCTTAATCCAATCTACAAACAAGAAAGTCTCTGATACAAAGTCACCCATCTGAGGCATAATGGGATTCTTCAGGAGAGGGCACCACCCCACATCATCCAATCAGACAAAGCTTGCTCTTAAAACTAAGCCTTAGGCTATAATGACCCGGCCTGCTTACATTACAGCCTTTCCCCCACACCCATCCCAAGCATAAGGGCAAATAATATCACCTGGGTGACGGGCTTCCATGTGGGCAGCGCTATCTTTAACAAACTGAGCGTAATATATTTTATCTGCCCAACAAGGACCAACTGATGAACTACCTGTGGGGAGTGAGTGACAGGGAAGCTGCGAGGACACAACTTTGACTTGCACCCTGACAGCTGAAGAATTCATTTTTGGAGGGGAGAGGCTGGCTTTGACTATTCCACTTTGGAAATATTCTGAGTGTAAGGTGCTTTCAGGTACTCCATATGGTTCTTAGTGGGATAATAAGATGCTTAGGGGACAGAACTCAGCCAGAGATATGCATTTTGTGTGTATAAATTCAGGCAAGAGCTAAATCAAGATACAATAGCTTGAAAAAGGTGGGAGTCTGTTTCTCTCTCAAAGGCTGGTGTCGGGCAGATAAAATATATTATGCTCACATTGTTAAAGATGGCGCTGCCCACGTGGATGCCCCTTGCCCAGGTGATGATATTGGTTACCCTTCCTGCCTGAGAATGGGCGTGATTATGTTAATATGTGTTGGGGTGGGCTTTTGCGCCAAAAGGTTTTAAAGAGAAGAGGGATTGTGTTCTAGGTGGAGAGCAGATAAAGGCCAGGAGAAGCAGCAAAGATGGCGGAGTGCTGAAGAAGAAGCCAGTTTGTGCAGTTTGTGCAGAGAGAAGGAGATGGGGAACAGAGGTGAATAAGGCTGGTGAGCTAGAAACCTTTGATTCTAGGAAACTCGGATAAGTCAGTAGCTTTGTGAGCACTGAATGAGTGGGTTTTGGAGCCCAGTGTGTGTTTTTACTTGCCCGCCGGGTGCAAGCTAGAATTAAAGCTGATGGCTCACCAGTTCTTGGCTCCGTTGTTTCATTACTGACTGTCCGAATCTAATGTGAACCTGCATGTGCCAGGCGGCTGTGATGGTGGCCGTGGCTACTGGCTTTACAGCTGGTCAGCTGGTCCGGTCTCTCAGCCAGCTCTTCTGCACAAGTTCTTTCAGGGGCCCTGGATGGTGAGACAGCTTCACTCTTTTTTAATACCCATCTTCCAAAATTGCTATTGTTCTTCTCCAATTCCATTTGGTGGGGAAAGGTGGAAGTAGGAAGGAGCACACCCCATGCATTAAGCTCTGCACTCATCACCTCTGCTCAGAGGCCACTGGAGAGGGCTCACATGGCTGTGCTGAGCTGCAAGGGAGGCTGGGAAATGTGGTCTCTGGCTAGTAGTCTGTGTTTCCATAGACTACAGGCATCATTATGAAGAGGCGGGGAACAGACTATGGTGAGTTGGTGGACTAACATCTTACAGGTGTTGTCAGAGGCAATGAATACATGGGTAAAAAGAAGATCTCACAAAGAAATGATGTGATGTTTGCAGCCAAGGACAGACATTTGAGAATGGTGACAACACTTAAGGGCAGAAGAGGAGTCACCAGCTATAAGCAGAGAATAAATGGAAAACAGTGTCCTGGAAGTCAGAGGATAAAGTTTTTAGGAATGAGTTTTCCTAAGTGAGGAAGCATTGTTCAGTAGTTAGGACTTGGCTCTGAGGCTGGACTCCTTGGCTTAAATTTTTGATCTGCTCCTTACTAACAGTGTACCCGTGGGCAAGTTTGTAACCTTTCTATGCTTCATTTTCCTCACTTCTTTTAGTGAGGTCCAACCTGTAAAATGAGGATTACTGGAGTACTTACCTTATTGGGTTGTTTGGAGAGTTAGGTGAATTTAAAACCCTTAGAACAGTGCCTGCTTATAGTATACTGTATAGTACCAGTGATAGCTGAGAGTCAAATAGAAAAGTACACATTGCATTTTTCAAATAGAATACATATTTAGATAGATCGATGAGCAAGTATTTTACATGCGATGTCACCTTTAAGCCCTAACACAATTCTATGAAGGCTAAAGTATGATTATCTCCATTTTACAGATGAGAAAAATGAAGTCCAATGAGAGTAAGTGACTTAGCTAGTTGTACAGCTAGACCATGATGGAGCTCAGATGTATGGACTCCAAAGCCCACACTTTTAGACACTAAAATTTTGAGATGTGGAATACATGCTGAGGAGCAAACTGGGTGTTTATAGTTTTTTTCACTTCTAAACCTCACTTTTCTTATCTATTAAGTGAAATCATAATAGCGCTGACCTCATCATCTTATGAAGATAAATCGAGCTGCTTAATGAGAATCCCTTAGTAAGCCACTTGGCATAATAAATACAAATCTTCAGTGTGTGGTGGTGGCTGCTAACAATAGCAGCCCTTTATTAACATATTTATTGAAGTAAATAGAAAAATTAGCTACCTATGATTAGAGTTTTCACTAAGCAAATTATTCCTACTTTTGCCTGTAAGGACGGAAAGTATGAATTTTCTGGTTTCATAGATTTGTGCTGGTGGAAGGAAGATTAGTGGCTCAAGGTTTTGGGGACTTCATGTGGTTTCCCATGTTGCTTGTTTTAACACCTTCCCACTTCTTACAAAGCAGCATTTAGGTGAACAGAAAGGCCCAATGGAAGGCCGTGCTGGAAGGGGCAGTTTGTAAAAAAGTCTGCTCAGTCATGTGGGGAACCCCTGCTGCTGGAACTGGCCCCTCACCAGGGAGGGTAGCACCTCTGGGTTTTCTGACTCTAGTCTCTTTATAACCACATTTTTTTTTCATAAAAATGAGAAATATTTAGTCAATGCAGTCTTTTCAGTTTGATGGTTTAGCCAATCTAATGGCAATATACTGTGAAAGTTAAATGAGGTATGAGGGCTTATTATTATTAAGAAATAAGAAGACATTTTCTCCTGCATTTCCTGTGCTTGGGTTTGGTTAACCTTACTCTTTATTTATTTAATTTTTAATTTTTAATTTTTTTTACAGGGACAGAGAGAGAGTCAGAGAGAGGGATAGATAGGGACAGAAAGACAGGAACGGAGAGAGGTGAGAAGCATCAATCATCAGTTTCTCGTTGCGACACCTTAGTTGTTCATTGATTGCTTTCTCACATGTGCCTTGACCGCAGGCCTTCAGCAGACTGAGCAACCCCTTGCTGGAGCCAGCGACCTTGGGTCCAAGCTGGTGAGCTTTTTTTGCTCAAGCCAGATGAGCCCGCGCTCAAGCTGGCGACCTCAGGGTCTCGAACCTGGGTCCTCTGCATCCCAGTCCAACACTCTATCCACTGCGCCACTGCCTGGTCAGGCTAATCTTACTCTTAAGAGAACAAAACATCCTGCAGTGAATTTTATTACTTGCTGTGTAATATTTTTTTTTGAAGGATGCATTTATTTCCCTGCAGAGCTCACAATTCTCAGTGGAGAACTTGTGGTCCAACCTGTTTAAAGCTCATGAACTGCTATCATTCTTTTTTTTTTTTTTTTTTAATTTTAGAAAATATAGAGCAGAAGATGATATATTTGTACCTGGTCATTAACACAGTGATTTCAAACTTGACAGTCATATTTATTATCAAAAATCAATTATAAAAATGCCATACTAGTATTTAGATTTTATTTATACTTCTTAATTTCATAAGCACCTAAGATCAGTTTCACTCTCTGATGGGGCGGTGAAAGCAACGGGTGCTTTTCTAATTTTAGAAACTCATTTTGGAGATAGATCAGAGAATCATTTCCAGTGTATAATTTCCTCAAGTGAAATGAAGCATTCTAACATGCCTTCAGAAGGATTCCAGGAAATGGAAGGAGCAGTAATTTTTTATCTGATAAAAAGGTGATGTTGTTATTTACAGCTGATAGTTGGTCAGAATTTTAATGTTGCAGCAAGTCAAGTGGGTTAGCCGATGTGTCTTATTCATAGCTTTGAATTATCTGAGGTTATTAAGGTAGGGGTAGCATAGCTTTATTTAGCAAGGACACATATTCAAGGTACATCAACTCAAGAGTATTTTATTTTGAGAAAAGCCAATAAGTGCAATTTAGTTCTTTTCTAGTCTGAATAAAACACCCTTTGTGCAGTGGAATGCAAATTTGAACTCTAACATTTTTATTTCCTTTTTTCACTCACTTAAAGGAATGTTCATTTATTGCAATTAAATATCTATGAAAAGATTATATAGAGACATATCTATGCTTTTTTTTCTATAGACTTAGTGTTTTGCTTTTCAGTGAAAGTGTCCAAGTTTGCAATGAAAAGTGTAAACCTTATGATTATTTGATTGGCTTAAAATAAGTTCACAACTTGTGTTCAGACTAAATGACTTCCATGGGGATAATGCAGAAAGCACCATAAACCTGCAGCTGTTTCTATGAAGGATTTAGAGAATGGCTGAGGAGGACAGTTATTTTATGCAAAGAAATCTGGTAAAATACTGTCTTGTCAAGAAGAGGAATATTCTGTTAATCCTTAACATTAAGTGATTGTGTAAGTGAATCACTGATCTTGAGCAATATGCTGCAAGTTTCTACAATGCCTTCTAAATCATCAAATATTAAATTGTGTCTGTAGAGATTTGTGCTTTTACTTGTATATTTACACCTTATGTCTTTTTATTAAATAAACAATTTAATGTACACAACAAGAAAGATACAGTGAATTAATAATAAAATATAAATAACATTGGAAAGTCGGGGTGAAGAACTTCACAGGAGGATAAATGAGGTTGTAGAGTTTCTTATTTGTCTCTGAGCTTTTCTCAAAGCCCAGATGAAAAGGGAGCACAGTCATTTACATGATTTTATGTTAGAATCAAATTGTCCACATTTTCAAAGGGAGCAAAATTATGAAGTATTTTTTCAAGTGAGATTTTTTTCTCTGCTACTTTAAGTTACCTAGGAAAATATCTTAAATATGATTTTTTACTAATTTTATTGAACAGTTTTTTTATGGTGTTTTTCAGTACACCTTAATTGAGAGTAATTTGCAAGGGCACAGGCTAATATATTCCAATGTAGCAGATTTTGGTGATCTGATTTGATACTTGGACATAATTTAAAATGCACAAAGATGTCAATTGATTTTATCTTTTAAGCTGTAAATAACGCCTTTTTCTGAGAGGTTCTTGATAGACAAACATAAATTATAATTGATGAATTCTGATGACAAACTTAAGTACCTAAATTTTGTCTTATTTTGAGGGGTTACCTATGTATTTTATAAACTTAGTGAAGGAGGATTTGAACTAGGATCTTTGCTTTAAATAGAGAATTCTTGCTTGCCTTAGCATGGATATAATCTTCAGGGCCTACTGGTCTGTAAGGAGACCAACTCCTGACTGTGAGCCATGTGATACAATCCCATGTCTACCCTTCTGGGGTACCTGAAAAGCTTTGTTCATGGGATCTAAACCCATTCACAACATCTTTGGTAGTCTTAATACTTTATTGCATTTTCTAGTTTTATTTTTTGTTTTGTCTTTTTTTAAGGTGAGAGGAGGGGAGACAGTGAGGCAGACTCCCGCATGTGCCCCAACCAAGATCCACCTGGCAACCCTATCTTGGTCTTATGTTCAAGTACCAAACTATTTTTAGTGCCTGAGGTTGATATGCTCTGACCAGATGAGCTATTCTCAGCACCTGGAACCATGCTCAAACCAGTTGAGCCATTGATGCAAGAGGAGAAGAGGGAGAGAAGGGGGTGGGGAGGAGAAGCAGATGGTTGCTTGTCCTGTGTGCCCTGACCTGACTGTAATTGAACCCTGGACATCCATATGTTTGGCTTATGCTGTATATCCACTGATCTATGGCAAGTTCTTTTAAAGTTAAAAATCAGTGTTTTTTCCAAGTAACATTGATAAAATCAGCACAATCCAGAAAGAGATCATCAGGATGGTGGAGTGGGTATTTTCCAAAGTCTAAAGTTAACCTTTTTATTTGAACTATTTTTTTGTGTGTGTGTGACAGAGACAGAGAGAGACAGAGAGAGGGACAGATAAGGACAGACAGACAGGAAGAGAGAGAGATGACAAGTATCTGTTCTTCGTTGCGGCATCATACTTATTCACTGATTGCTTTCTTATATGTGCCTTGATGGGGGGGGGTGCTGCAGCAGACCGAGTGACCCCTTGCTCAAGCCAGTGACCTTGGGCTCAAGCTGATGAGCCTTGCTCAAACCAGATGAGCCCATGCTCAAGCTGGTGACCTCAGGGTTTCGAACCTGGGTCCTCCGTATCCCAGTCTGACACTCTATTCACTGTGCTACCTTCCTGTCAGGCCATTTGAACTATTTTTAATATGACTCTTTCCAAACTATATGAACTACTTCTCTGCTTAATGAGAAAGCTAGTGATCTAATGTTTTATTGGCAGATAATCATTTTGGATGATTTCTTCACTGTCCTGAAAAACAGTAACAGTCACCTTTGGCAAGGGTTGTTGCATCAGTACTCAGATGGTAGCACAGTGCTTGGTTTGGGTAGTTTCATATGTTTTAAGTGTTGAACCTCATACTTGTTCATTAATACCTGTTTTTCATAGATTTTCTACATATTTTAATTTTAATTTTCTAATCTTCTGTGATTAACACTTACTGAACTCTTACCACGTACCAAATTCCATTTTAAATGTCTCAATGTGTTTATTCACTTACTTCTCCCAAAATCTCAAACAGGTAGGCACTATTATTATATACTGCTCACAAAAATTAGGGGATATTTCAAAATGAATATGAATAGAAAAATAAGCATTTGATTTTTTTTTATTAAATAAAAATATCAGAAAAGCATATGACATATCAATGAAAGTTGTTTAATTTTGCAAATGAGATGCAAAACCAACTTTTATTTCATTGGTGAAAATGTACTATATACAAAAGGCTGAAAGTACTGGAGTATCTGCACATTCCCTGATTCCCTAGTATTTGTGAGCGTATGTTTTCAGATGAAAAAAATGAAGCATTGAATATGTAGTAACTTGCCCAAAGTCACCTAGCTTATAAGTAACAGAGTAGGGATTTGAAATTCAAAATTTAGGCTCTGCAGTTCATGATCTTAACTGTTATTCTATACTGTGTCACATAAGGATACTTGTTAGAATTATATGTAAGCATAAGTGTGAATAGACTCTGATAAACTAACTGAGTGGAACTCTTGAAAAATATTTGAACATTGCTGAATTGTCTTTGTGACATCTCTTTTGGTTTTCCACGGAACATGTATGTATATATGCATATATGTGTGCACAGGCGTATTTATATGTATTAAATAGATAAGATGGCCAGAGAAGTGATCTTATTAATCTACTGTCAAGTAGTATTAAATGATAAATATTTAAATTCCATTTTTGGTTAAATTGATGAAACTTTAATATTTTTTTGCTGTTACTTTGTATTACATTGTATACCAGAAAATAAAGGTAGTTAATGAAATGTGTCTATGACTAGTTTCACATGACTTCTTAGTTCTGAAGAATAAAGACTTAAAAAATTAATAAAAAGTATAAAAGAATAATGACTTATTGGAATATAATTACTGATCACTATCTTTAGAAATCTAAGAGTTATATATTATTTAATTCTTTCCTCCCTCCAATGTAAAGCACAAGTTAACTGATTCTTGCTTTTCTCCATTTAATTAATTTTTGTGTGTGTAATCTAGAGAAGAAAAAACAAGGAGGCAGTTATTTAAATATTAGTTTCTTTTTGTTCAAGTAGCTACTCAATAGGGTAAGTGCTAACTCACTTTTACCCCAAACTCAGACTAAAAGCTTTAGAAAGTCAAGTTCTTATTGTTGGGAGAAAGTTTTCCATGTGTCTCTTTCATTTTTCTGTGTGTCATGTGAGCAGAGTCACCAGCTGCTTTAGTTCTGGGCTATCTTTTCTAGGGTTTTTGCATAGAAAACAGCCTTAGAGATGAAGGAAATGTCTCCGTCCATAGAAAATGGCAGGTTTATTTACTGTCCAGTAGAATGAAGATAACATTCCCCCCCCCACCCAGTTCAAAAGACAATTATTCTTCCCACCCATTATAAAATACTTGGGGTTCTGCTCCAATTATGCAACCCACTGTGTATCCTGGGGTCATCTCTTGTTCTTCATGTTGCCCTGGGACTTGGGAAGCTGGCACGTATATACTCTGGCTATTGCTATTGCTATGAGAGATAAAGTTTTTTGTCTCTGTACTGTGCCAGAATCCATGAAAACTTGACAGGCTATTTGTTAGCTTCCAAGTAGAATGACATCTTAGAATCTTCAAAGTTTTCTTTTTTTCTCTTTCTGAATTCTTTTCTATAGTTACCATAAGTATTCTTTAGCCCTCTGAATTAAAACTAAACACAAACAAAAAACCTTGCTAATCCTTTTTAAGTCAGCTGTCCAATTCTTACCTAGCATAACTAGAACTCGGTGTCATGGCAGAAAGTCCCCTATGTGTCTTTTTGCTGAAAGTAATGGTTAGAGTGTGTATGCATGTGGAGGGTAGAGACAAGGGAAGACATTGATTTTCCATCCACCAGCATGTTTCAGCAGCAGACTAGAGACATATTCCTAAATCTTGGAGAAATGTTTCTGACCCAATGAACAATAATCAAATAGTGAATACAAATAATAATGATGAAACATGATTTTTGAAAATTTTGAATCAGTCTGTATCAGGAGTTGGCATTCTAAGGCCTGTGCCCCAAATCTTGGCTGCTGCCTCTGTTCATGAAGTTTCATTACAACACAGCTACAGTCATTCATTTATATACAGTATTGTGTATGGCTGCTATCAGTCACAGTGGCAGAGTTGGGTAGTTGGAACAGAGACCACGTGGCCTGTAAAACCTAAGGCATTTACTATTTGGCCCTTTACCCCTGCTCTTGATGTTGTGTTTTATATCAGTGGTTCTTAATTTCCGGTTGTAAGACAAATTAAGGAGTAAATTTCTCAGCACTGCCTTGGCAGGCTTTTCAAAAAGTTTCCTTCTCCATCTTTTCTCTGGTGTCTCACAGGCATCCCCTGTTGAGAATCACTGCTTTAAACTTTATGGTTCAGTCATCTGGTTCCATAACCTGAGACGGGTTTTTGTTCTCAGCATTTTGACCCTCTGTAATACATTCAAAGTAATGTTGACTGTGATATTTCTTTTACAGGGATGTGGGAAAAAAATGTATTCCTTTTTGAGAGGAACCAAACAACTACAGGTGCTAAGGTTTCTGGGGATCTCCATTGGAGTGACACAAATCCTGGCCATGATTCTCACCATTACTCTCCTCTGGGCTCTCTATTATGATCGACGAGAGCCTGGGACAGACCAGATGATGTCCCTGAAGAATGACACGACTCAGCACCTGTCATGTCACTCAGTGGAACTGTTGAAACCAAGCCTGACGAGGATCTTTGAACACACATCCATGGCCAACAGCTTTAATACACACTTTGAGATGGAGGAATTATAGAGGACATCAAAGAAGGAAGCCACAAATTTATTTTGTTGGACTTGTGAATTTTTGAGCATACACGTAGATGTTTCAGAAATGTGTAGAAATAAAAGTGTTGCCATAAAACGGTGCCTAAGCATATCATGTTGTTCCCTTTAAAATGAAGTGGGAAGTTTCATATGTTGTCAGTCACCACCTAGACAATAGTTGATGCCCTTTTATAATGCTGAGGACAGGTCTGATACCCACTTGAGAGCTTGTGTAAGATTTTTACTAAATACAGTGTTGTTTTGAGGTTTAGGCTTTGTAGAGACTGTCCAACATTCTGCACCCATGTAAATGAGTCACACCAAAGTGGGATTGGAGCTCCTGTAAAATTCCACTTCAGCAAGCTTGCTCGTATATAAAGTGCCAATTAACTGCTAACATAGGAAGTTAGTACTAATCATTTTTATTACTTGGTGATATATTCTTATGAGGGTAAAAAAGACTAGACTTAAGAAAACAGAAGATTGGTGACTACCTAAATGTGATTTTTGCTAGTTACTAAAATATTGTTACTACTTACAAGAAAGAGCAAACTAACACATCTTAAACTGATCAGGGATCTATATGTATATTAGAGTCTGTGTTAAGTCTGTGTAATTCAGTAGATTTCATTTCTCATAATATTAATAACAATTGTGAAAAAGATAAATTTGTCCTGTATAACACCATTATTTTAACCTTTCCTGTTAATAGAGTTTTAAAATTCTGTCTTGGGTATATATTACGTACATAACTGTTAATTTAAATACTTAACCACTAATTTTGAAAAATTGCTAGTGTGATTCAAAGGAGTCATAATTCAGAGTGTAGTCTAGTCTGGGGAATATTAATCAGAAAGTTTACACATAACTTAGTTCATTCAGCAAGGACTTTGATTCTATCTTTCTCAGAAACTAAGACTCTTTTTGACACTAAACACTTTTTAATGAAGCTTATCTTTGCCTTCTCCAAACAAGAAGTGACAGTGTCCAAATCTGACTATAACTCTATAGAGACTAACATTCTTTTTCTCCAGCAAAATGCTGTGAGAATCATAAAAATAGGTGACAACTTAACTAGGGAATTTCTTTGCTTTATTTCACTGGTTAAGCTACTATGGTGAGATACACAGATTATTAAATTTTTTACAAGAGTAAAATATATTTATTTGCAATGGGAAAAGTGCATTTTACTGTATTTTGTGTATTATGTTTATTTCTCAAAAGTGGAGAGAATAGTAAAACTTGTCAATAAATATTTTCTGGAGAGTAATGATTTGTCTAATTTTTATATAGTGTAAGTACTTTTACCACCCATGAAGATTAACAAAAGGAGAAAAACATGAGAAGAAATGATGAAATACAGTAATAACCATGATTTCCAAACTCGAGCCTAGCACTGAGAAAAGAGAAAAAGATGCCCATTTCTTTTTCAAGTTTGATTTTGAGCTAAATGACACATAATTAATATAATATAAAAATGTGCCCATTTATGTTCATTTATCTTCTCAATAATTTCATATCTCAGTTTTTAAAAGTAATTGTAAGAGAAAATGATCCTAAGGAGTACAGTATTTGAAACCAACAGCTAGATTTCATCTTTCCCATAGATTTAAATGAAAGCTGAATAACTTGCTCAATCAGAACCCAAAGCAACCCTTTTTATAATTTCCTCAACACCCCAATTTTCCATAATTTCATCTCAAATGCTCAAGTAATTGAAACAGCTATGAGTGTTCCTTGAATTATTTGGGTGATGATCAGATTTGGCTGCTTCTCTTGATGTCCTAGAATGAACATACATATATTGTGTTGAACTAAGCAAAACACTTTTTCCAATTTACAAATAAAAGTCAATCTCTAGATTTTTAGACTTCAGATATTTTTATATATTACCTGATTTAATAGTCTCTAGGATAGTCAACATAAATCTAGACAATCATCTTCTATACTTACGCACATGCTTAATGGGAACAAATGGCATTTATAGCAGAGGTCTACAAAGGCCTCACGGTGGCAGTGCACCTGGAATAATAAACACTACAAGGCTCTTTACAATGTGTATTTAATGGGGCGGAGCTGAGGGAGTTCACTGTTTGGGTACACTGCAAACAAACGCGCTAACTGCTTCTTTGGGAATTTTTAAAAGCTTTCTGTTGTGAAAAGCACCGTTTTTGAAAAGTAACATTTAAGAAGATTATTTTTAGACTGGATAATAGTTCAAAGTGCTCTGGAGAGCCAGAGATAACAATAAGGAATTGTGTGCATCTTCTAGTACAGAAAAATACAAAATTAATACACACAGGAATATGCAGTCAGTGGGGCCGTGCTTAGCAATAGGAGGTGGAAAAGAGTAGGTTGAAGGCAACTCCACAGAGGAGATACCTTCAGGCTGAGTCAGGAAGGAAGTGGAGAATATGCTATGAGCCGCTGTGCTGAAGTAAAAAAGTACATGTTATTTTGGGGCAGGACCCATCTCTAAATGTGGTTAGAGCCTAGAACTCTTGAAGAGATGCTATGGGAAAGGAAATGGGTGGAATTTGGGTTTTTGAACTTCATTCCAAATTGAAATAGTTTCAGAAAGAGAAGTGATTGGTGTTTTAGAAATTTAATTGGATTAGTCAAGTGAGAAACCAGGGGCAGGGAGACAGGTGTATCTATGGCAGGATGTCCAGGGTGGGCCACTCTTCTGTTAGTATACGTATGGTACACTTTAGGCTGTAGATGCCGGAGACCCCAGAGTGGGCTGGCTGTTGTGGTACTCGGGGGAGAGAAGAACCCCCACAACACAGTGGGAGTCAGAAACATGGTGCCTAAAACAGGTTCCTACAGGGAAAATAAACACAGTGGGCAGCAGATGAATCTTGGAGCATATGGAATGAGAAGTGAATAAACTGAACTCTCTAGATTGTGTACAAGGTATGTTGGCAGTGAGTGGCCTTAACCTAGATGGAAGACTGCAGGGAGACCTGGTGTGCGGGAGGGTGATTCATTTAGTTTGGACACACAGAGCTGGATATGCCTGCAGGACACACAGATGGAGATGTCTGCTGGCAGCTGTGGCTTCAGGTCTGGAGAGCCCAGGAGAGCTCCCTGTCCAGCCTGAGATCTGAGCCTTGCTTTTCAATCTCGAGAAGCTTGACAGAAAATGGGCTGAGAACCAGAATTTCGATGAGAATCTTGAGCAGGATGCTGCAAGAGCTTCCCTTTGAACTCCCACTCCTGCAAATGAGTCAAAGGAGGTGAAAAAGAAAAAAAAAACACCACGGAAACTTATGTGGCACAAGGAGCTGACCCTCTTTAAAACAATGCTGCCAACTGCTATGTAACTTCACCCAGCCCTCCCCTCCTGTTACATATTGTAACATAAGTGGATTTGTCTTTCCTATTAACTGAGTTCTTATTTCTTCATATCCAAGCACCTTTTAGAAACATGTATGGGAGAGTTTTTGATATCATCCTGAAAGTGCATTTATTTTCTATTCTAATGTGCTATTAGGATCATTCTTTATCTCATGCATTTATGGGTACCTACGAGGTGCCAGGCCATAGGATGCTAGGCATGTTACACACATGTTTTTTTTGCTCTTTACAACTGTTTTGCAATCTATAGGCATCATTAACCCCACTTTACAAATGAACAAAAAGGACTTGGTGAGACTGGGGAATTTATTTAACTAGCAAGTGGCAGTATCTGTGTCCTTCCCTCACCATTTTGTGGTGTGACATCTTCATCAGCCTGTGAGGCAACTCAGCGTTGCCTTCCCTAGAAAAGCGAGCTCCTTTTACACGTGAATCAACATCTCTAGGTTTGATTTGTCTCCAAGTCTGTTACTTTTCCTCTCAACATGACTCTTTTCTATCTAATTTCATTCTTCTTATTTTTCCCAAACAGGTCCTAATTATCTAAAACTTTGATGGAAGCCATAAATTGCTCTTCCCCCCACTCACCTCTTGTCTCCTTCCATTGATCTATCTTTCATAAAAACAGTCAAATTAATTTCTTTAATCAATTTTATTGATTAAAGGGGGTAGAAAAGAGTCTTTGTTCTAACACCCATGTATCCAGTTATACCAGTAAGTTCTGTGACCACATGAAAAGGGGAAAATGGATATTTGTGCTAAGTATCAATCTCTGCCACTTTTTCTCAATACCTGCAGAATAAAATTTACTTGAATTTATTTTTCCAAGCCTAAACCCTCATACTTTCCTACATGTCACTATACACCAGCTGGGAGGGCTGACCTCAGCCTACTCGTTGCCTCAGGCTTCCCACATAGCCTATGCCTTCTTGATTTTGCTCACATTGTGGTGTCTGTCTGAAATACCTTCATCTTCACAGGTTCATTTTGCACTCAACCTTCAAGTTTCAGCTCAGTGGCCACTTCTTACATGAAGCTCTCCCTGACCATTCCATCCACAGCATTCTTTCTTATTCTGAGCTCAGCATTTATTTATTGTTAGTTCAGTTCTTGCATTTTCTGTTTCATAATATTATATAGTTTTAGCCTTACATTTTTTACTTTATAATATTTTTACTCATATTATTATTTTCTCTTTATTTGTATGTCTGGTCTTTTTTCAGAACAAATACACTGGTTTTGTTTTTCTTTTTCTTTTTGTATTCCAGTCAACATTTCACATAAGGCTAGGTAATGTTTCTTATCTATTAATTGCATATTTATTCACTCTATGTATGAATTAATAAATGCATGAATTATGAGTGGTTTTTAATGAATCAAAAGCCATTATCCAAAATTACTCCAATAAGGAGACACTGTGCTAAAAGGAGGTCATCTATTCTTGACTAGGGTAGAGGATGCTGGGTCATCATAGGCTTAATACTCATTTAGCTACAAATGGATGTAGATTGGATCTGCAGAATGTGTTTAAAGCTCAGTCAAGGCTTATAAATGTCTGAGTGAACTATTAAATTGTATTTGAGGTCTAATAATATAACAGTGTCTTAGAGTTATAAAATGCTTTTATGCCTGACTCCAAATCCTTTGACTTTTCAATCTACATTTGTTGACCTGGTAGAATGCAGAATAAAAGTTTAGCTCAAATTGCTGAAGAACTCATTTCTCAACATTTCCATCTTGGATGGCTTTAGGGTTGATTATTTCAGTGAGAGCCACATTTTGGGTTTTCAGAAAACTCCGTTCTCACTTCTTCCTGCAGCAGCCGTGGACTGACTTCTCACTGATGACTTCCTGCCTGTAAGCAATCACTTCTGGATTTCTGGCCACCTTCTGGACTGACTTTTGCTTCTGCTAGCCCTAAAGTGTTATATGACTCTAATCCCCTGTATTAAACCGTTTTCTATGCAAAATTCCTAGAATGGAGTACTCTTTCCTCATGGATCCTGACACAAAAACATATTCCGTGATGGTGATGAGCAGTGATTGAGACTAAGCTACACTCTTTTGTGTGTGTGTGAGAAGAAACACAACCAATGAAAGACAGAGAAGGAATAGTCAGGACAATTTTAACCATGGCATATCATGTAAGGGAAGCCATTTAAGGGGAAATCGTGAGGAAAGACCATTTTTATCAGCAACAGTGACAAAAGCAAGAAAAGGAATGCACGCTGGTGAAAAGGTGCAGTATCTGTGTGTGGGGGGTGACTTGCAGAATATTTCCACACACGTGATTCCAGGGTCAATTAGAATGATGTTCCCAAAATAGTGGCCCAGTATAATGTCTGGCCGGATGGTAAGATAAGACTTCAAAGTCCTGAGTCAATACAAGGACTCTATCGTACTGTCCCTGCTACAGAAGACAAACTGCTTCCTGGTTTTTACTAACTGATCTAGAAAAAAAAAGTCATTTGCCAGATTTAACAGTGGCATACTGTTAACCACATCTTGAACAACTTTGTAAGTGACAATGCTACCTTATTATATTTATGGTAATCATATATACTTTGGCATGGACCTTATAGGTGAATTAAATGGGAGAACTGAAAGAAATCTCCACCCCTTATCTTCCAAATTTGATAGTGGCACTAATATCTGAAATATTATTGGTGATTTTCTGTTTTTGAAGGGAGGGGCTATTCCAGCCACTTTCATTTGATCTTTCTTGTGCCATTGATCAAAGAGCTAAAGTGAATATACTTCCTGTTGATTAATGTATGATTTGTTTTCAGATTCTGCATAGTTAAGCAAAGGTGAGTTCACAGGCCCGTTCAGTTCATTTAATGTAAGTAATTGACTTTATTTAATGTAAGTAATTGACTTTTGTAAGTTCCTGCTCTGACTACCAGAACAAACATATAGGACAGTGATGGGCAATCTTTTGAGCTTGGTGTGTCAAATTGCTCCAAAAAACCAAGCATAACTCGGATGGTGTGTCACTTCAAGAAAAACGGCCTAACTGGAAGTCCCAGAACTAGACGCTCTGTGCTGGAGTTCTGTTGTTTTGGCCTACAGACCTCCGGCACAGAGTGTCTACACTACAGCAAATGTTTTATCCTTGGCTACTGCATCTGGCTGTGTAGGAGCCGAGGATGAAATGTCCTTCTCGGCATGTGGTCCCATACTTCTCTGGTATGTGGCTGCATGCGGCCGCGTGTCATTGAAAATGGCTACACATGTCAGTGCTGACACACGTGTCATAGGTTCGCCATCATGGATATAGGATTTCCCTGGGATGGCCAGGAGCCATTTCGATAATCTCTGAAAAGTCTGAGTATGTCTCTTTTCCCTGGGGTATAGCCACAGTAAATGACTGCAGATGCTTTGGGAAACTGAAGGAAGATTTACACAACCTTCTCATGGTAGTGTGACAGGAGTTAGTCTTAGGGAATCTGGTCTTTCTTTCGTTTAATGGGTTCCTGTTTATGAACTGGCTGGTTTGGGCTCTATTGTATCAATTAAAGACAAGACTGTTCACAAGATGTAAAGACTTAAAATTATTTTTATATTATAGATTATTCAATATTTTTTCTTGGAACACCATTATCAATTAGCTACTGCCCAAGATCTCTGTGGGCTACCTAATTTTTATTATTGCTCTAGTCCTGGTGCACATTTTTATGATCACCTCCAGCTGTCTCTTAGCATGGCAGAGCAAGTAGCCCATATCAAAGGGAGCAGTTCTCAGCATCATCACTGGCTTGAAGTACCCAGAGCTTTTTAAGATGTTGGTCCCTTCCTTACAGTGTGTTTCTCAATGTATTAGTGCAGGTAGTGTTTTCTGAGTATTTCCTTTGGACAGGTTATATAGGTCAGATGAGTGGGTCACACATTATAAATTCACTCCAAATTCCTATGCCCTTAAGCCTTTGAATCCTTTCGTCAACAATATACCAAAACCACTCTTGTCACCTCAACTTTAATTGGCATACATACATACGACATAGTACAGTTATTGAAACATAAATGAACAATATAAGTACCAATCTCAAGGTAACTTTTATGTATGGGAAGGGAAGAAAAAAAATCAAAATCTGAAAATCTGTACCTGCAATTAAAATTTTACATTTCTTTAAAATAACAGAAATATCTGAAACAGACAAAATATTAACATGTTCTGGCTCTTAGTGCTGAGGAAACAAATGCTTGTTTATTCCTTCTACTTTTCAGTGTTTATAAAGTATTTCATATTGAACATATTTTAAAATCTCAAACAATTGAAGTGAATCTCAAACAATATTTTAACATCTCAACAGTTACAATTGCACATGATTATAGTACAGCTCATATTGGGAAATGTTTGCTGAGGTTTGGAGATAACCCTTAAAAAGAATTATTAACAAAAGAATTAACTTCTAAGAAGACAAGGACAGAAATGGGTAAAATTTATGTTCTAATTTAAATTTTTTTATGGAGAGGTACTAATTCTGTGTGTTTCTTTGATTAGTTAGGTGGTTCAATCTCGACATTATAATGTTCTTATGCATTTATTTCTAGAGACCAGCAGCTTCTCCTAGGAAAGCTATTCTTTATAACAGGATGGGAGAAGAGGAAGCTAAAAGGATATTTAAGTCTGAAGCCACAGTTATCTCGATAACCATTCATGAGCACGTATATTTTATTTATATACATTTCATCTGTAGGATATTTCTCAACGTGTGGGCTTTACGAGTCAGTGATTTTTAAAATGATTGTGTGCTTACAAGTGGCTGCTGTGAGTAATATGGTTCATTCAATGATTTCAACAGAGAGAAATGAGAGCAGAGACTGAAGCTGAGAGGGCTAGCTAACTTGATTTGGGCTCTGCAGCTACTCCCTGACACCTTCTGTCTTTAATTCAGATTAAACAGCTCATACCAGGAATTGCCAAAGAGGAGAAAGAGCAAGGTCTTAATCATCACATGTAACTGTCAAGTAGAAGAATAGCTGAATCAGGTGTGTGGGGATATTTGAGGACATAGGTAGAAAGGTGTGATTTTGGGTGAAATGTGCTGAGCTCACAAAAGATATGAACAATGTGCAGGAGGAACACTCAGGGTCACCTGAATAAATGTATTCTATCCTCTGCTGAGCCATTGACCTCTATCCTGCTTTTCCCATCAACATATTAATAGCAGACAGAGTAGAAGGTGATGACCTCTGTGGTCAACCTAAGCCTGGCCATATAAAAGAGCTTCTCAGATGCTTTATTTTATTTAACCCTCTCATCTATTTGTGAGCTAGGCAGACCTTCATTGAAGAGATGCAGACATTGTGGCACAAAAGGTTGGAAAATTTTCCAAGTGTCGGAGCTGGGAGGTGGCAGAGCCTGGGTGTTTGTGCCTATCTTTGCCATCTTACTGTATCCTCACTTTCCTCACTCCTCTGTATGTTCTTTTGGTCTTGACCCTCCAATTTGAGGGGGATTGGACAGGGTTTAAAGTAATTCCTTTGGAAAACTCTTTGTGAAGTCAATAGCGCATTGACATTGGCCTCTGGGGGCCGTGTTTCATCACCAGAACCACTGATTGAGGAAGGCAGTGCTCTGACCAAATGCTGCAGGTTGAAGATGTTAAACACAGGGTTCCTGCCACAAGATCACATTTCTGGTGTGGAAGAGAAAATGACATCACTTCTGGTCTCTGCAATACACTGAGCAGATCTGATTTCTTTTTCCTTAGGAGCAAAGCAGTAAGAAAATTTGAGGGGAAGACTATTACACATAGTTACATAGCATTTTCTGTCTTCATTCTGGTGGTAAATTAATTTCTCTCTTGCTTCCTAACATATTACCCCAAATTTAGTGATTTAAAACAGCAAACATTATTTTACAGCTTCTGAGAGAAACAACTTTGCTGGTGGTTCTGGTTTCGGGTCTCTGATGATGATATTGGATGAGGCTGAAGCTGTCCAGAGGTTTGGCTGGGAATGAAGGATTCACTTCTGGGTCAGTGCTTTCACAGGGCTGGCAAGCTGAGGCCAGCCGCTGACTGGCACTCCTAGTACCATGCCATATGGGTCACCTTACTGCACAGTGGCCAGCAGGCCTCAGAGCAAGTGACCCCAGATAGTGGGAAGGAGCACCCAAGATAAAAGCGACGGCCTTTTTATAACCTAATCTTGAAGGGTTAGTCCATTACTCTTGCAGATCCAATTAACTAGGAGTGATTCATTAAATGAGGCCCATGGTGGAGAGGGGTTTGGATGTGAACAGAGAGACAATTCAGCTCCACTCCTTGGAGGAAGAAATTGCAAAGAATTTGCTACTCCACCATGATGACTTGTCCAAATTCTTAGCTTTTGCAAGAGGAAGCACATAAAGTGAATTTACTCCTTTTCAGTTGTTTCCCATACTAGTAGAACTGATAAAAAAAAAGAACAACTGATTTTAAAAGAAAAAATGCTCTCTCTTGCTATAGCTCATTCTTCACTGAAAGTTTCTTCTATTTTCTTGTTGCCCTACCTCCTCTGTTTGCCTTAAAAATTGGAGGGTCCCTAGCTGCCCAGGGTTCCTTATTTATGTGCATGCTCACTTTGCTAACCCCTCTAGGACCATCCCTTATCCACCATATTTATTCTCTCAACTCTTACATTTCTTTCTTCATCCCTGACCTTCCCCTGCAGCTCCACTCTTCTTCATCCAGCTGCTCTGCTCTTTGACATCTCCACTCAGGTTATGTGAATTTAAAATGCACCATGGTGCACAGAACTCTGGATCCCCCTGCTCCTCCATAACCTTCTGTTTCCTAATAAACCCACCTGGTCGTTTAAGTGCCTCTTTGTCTCAGGCCTAACCCCACAGCAAGTCTGCCAGCACTTCCTTCAATATCCTTCTGGGATCCACCAAACATTCTCTGTCTCCACTGCCACCACTCTGGTTCAAGCTACCCCTTCTCCTGTGGACCATGGAAGCTGCCTCCTAACGGGCTCTCTAACTTCTTGGGTCGTTGTAAGTATTCTCCAACATACAGCTATGGCGGCATTTTGCAAATGAAATCAGTTCTTGTCAGTCCTCTGTTTAAAACTCTTTATGGTTTTCTACTTTACTTAGAATGATAAACTCAAACTCTTTGCTCTAACTTAAAATGTTTTTACATATTCTTGTCCCTGCCCACTAGCCAGCCACATGGACTCTCTCTCTCTCTCTCTCTCTCTCTCTCTCTCACACACACACACACACACACACACACACACACTAATCAGAATGTAAACCTTATTTCAAGTGTAATTAAAAAATCAGAACAGATAGCTCTTTGCCTCAACTACAGGAAAGATGAAGACCATTCTCAGCAGTTAGAAAATGCGGACATCACTCCAAAGGGAAGCACAGTTATTGCAAAGGGCCCCAGAGGCACCCTGCAGAGAGACTTCAATCAAGTGTGGATCTCAGTCTCTTGGGAAAGAAAAAGAAAAGAAAAAGAAAAGGCTCTGGGCTAACAAATGGTGGGAAAGCAGAAAAGAACTGGCCACCGTTCCCACTGTCTGCAGTCCTGTACAGACATGATCAAGGGTATTACAGCGGGCTGCCATTACAAGATGAGGTCTGTGCATGCTCCCTTCCCCACCAACACTATTATTCAGGAGAAAGGTTCTCTTGTTGAAATCAGAAATTTCCTGGGCAAAAAAAACACATCCGCAGGGTTTGGATGAAGTGAGGCGTTGCTTGTTCAGCATCTCAAGCCCAGAAAGATGAATTAGTTCTTGAAGGAAACGACATTGAGGTTATTAAATTCAGCTGCTTTGATTCAGCAAGCCACAACAGTTAAAAACAAGGATATCAGAAAAATCGTGGCTGGTATCTATGTTTCTGAATAAGGGACCAGTTCAGCCATCTGGTGAATAAGATCTAAGTTGTTTGGCTACAGAAACAGCAAGATGCTAGATGATTCCTCAGACTTATTGGTGATATTTTAAAGATGCAATAAAACTGTGTATTGATTTGGGGGAAAAAAATTAGAACATGTAGTTTGAGTAGTGATTATGGACAGAATAACTGAAGTCAGGACTACCCCATAAAAGCTAAAGCGATTATCCTTTGTGCACGCTATGTGAAAATAAAACAACCACTACAATTGGGATCAGTAAGTGAGGCACTCTGCTGATGTTCTGATTTAGTGAATGATGGATAGGCTGATAAATTAGTGGACAAAGAGCTGATACATAAAGATGGCAATATAAGTGTTATTTGAAAAGGTATATTTGATATAAAAAATACACTGTAGTTAGGTATATTAGCACATAGAGTGTGCATGTGTGTCTGTGTTCTGTGTGTTTGCTTGCATATGTGTGGTTATGCTCATGCTGTGTGTATAACTTATGCATGTCTCAGTGTTAGTATGTGTCTGAGTATATGCATGTGTGTGTGACTGTGTGTGTGTGTGTCCTTCTGTGTATAAAAGGCCATCCTGATTGATTGGCAGATTGGGCAGAATAGACAGCTCCCCCAAGGATAGTCAGGGACCACAAATATCTTCTCTCTCAATATTAATATTTCTCTAGAGATTCATTAACTTTAAGTGGTCTATTTTCAAGTGAAAATATCCTGGAAGTTCCATCCCTCATCTATGTTTTCTGTGAGTTACGATAATTAGATTGTGTGGTTCCCAGCTCTTGCTGACAACAGTCAGAGATCCAAACCAATGCAAGGGTCTCATGGAAAAAAGTCTAGGGAGACTTAGGTGGTGGGCAGTGGCTTGCTGGCTGAGGAAACATCTCCTGAATTATCTCCCTGGATCACAGGGATTCCTTCTCATTCATGGGATTGGCCAAGCCAGGGGAATGAGAAGAGAGTACATAGAGGAATTCAGAGGAAACCGATGAAAGAGTAGTTAGTTGTTTCCACATTTTGCTGGGTGCCACACGTGCCGGGTACAGTTCTGTGCTTCAGGTTCCCAGGTGCTCTTTACAGTCAGGATCATTCCTTCTTTACTCAGAACCATGGCAGGGAAGATGTGTTCCAACAAACTTAGTCACCCTTTCGTGAGCATAAGCAAAGGACACTGCTTGGTTGCACAAAGCCTCACAGGGCACCTTTCAGAGAGGGGCTTGGGGCCCCCCATCCTGGGCTTCTTCCTCCTCCAGCACTTGAATCCTGTGCCTCCCCTTCCTTCACTCTTTCTGTTCTCTTCTTTCCTGCAACTTCAACTTTTTCTCTTCTATCACCAGATCTTTTTTATCCACATGGGAACATGCCCTGTCACCTCCTAACAAGTCAAGAGAATAAAAACCCACTGCCTTTCACCCATAAACCCTAAGAAATCTCATCTAGAGGCTGTACTTCAGGGAAAGCAGCTTGAGAATGTTTTCTACCCTCTGAGTCTCTAATCCAACCTAGGTTTTGTGCTCACCACATGGTATCATGTGGTTTTTGCTCAGTTGAATAGTGACCACTCTGGTGCCCAATGGCCCCAACACTTTCAGTTTGTACCTTCCCAGACATTTCAGCAGCATTCAGAGTTGAACCTTCCCTTTTCTGTTATACTGACACACGTCAGAAATATATGCCACAGTCTTATACTGCCCCGGTCTCCTGGCTCCCAGCCATCTCTCTGGCTACTCTTTCTCTAACTTCTTTTCAGCCCTTCCTAAACTGTTTCAGAAATCCTTCTCTTATTCTACACTCTATTCCATTCCCTTGGATGTAAGACCTCTTACATGATGTTGATTCCCCAAAAGAGTAACTCTTGAATCCTCTTTTGTGCTGTGTATTCCTATAGTTCAGTATTTACTTAATGACCACAGAGAGAGATCTCTGGGGTGGGCCAGTTTTTAGGTTTCAGAGTCGGAGTCAGAAACATGGGGTTCAACCACCCTCTTGTGTGACTATAGGTAAGTTATGTGCCATTATATTTATAGATTAAATGTCTCTGTCTATAAACCAGAAAAGCTAGTAATATATACTTTATAGGTCATCTCTGACAATAAATGAGTTAATACATGTTAGGTCCTTAAAAACTGTGGCCTCCTGAATGGTGGCTCAGTGGATAGAGATTTGGCCTGGCGTATGGATGTGCAGGTTCGATTCCTGGTCAGGACACACAAGAGAAGCAACCAGCTGTTCCACTACCTTTACATCTTCCCCTTTTCTCTCTCTTCTTTTCCCACAGCCAGTGGCTAAATTGGTTCAAGGGTGGTCCCAGGCACTGATGATAGCTCTGTTGGAGTGTATCAGCCTCAGGCACTAAAAATAGTTTGATATTTGAGCATTGGTCCAAAATGGGGTTGCCTGGGGTTGACGGGTGGATCCTGGTTGGGGCACATGTGGGAGTTTGCCTCACTATCTTCCCTCCTCTCACCTTAAAAAAACCCACAAAAACAAACAAACAAATAAACAAACAAAAACTGTGGCTGGCCGTTACATATTTAATGAATATTAACAGTAAGCATTTAATAAATATTTACTAATCCTATTATTATTTCTTTATTTTCCCCCTTAGATGATTCATGACATGCTCAAAATAGAACTCCTGATTGTCTCAGCAAATAACTCTTCCATTCAGCTACTTAAATCAGAATCAACAGCATTTCTAGAATTTTCTCATGCTAGCACCAATTACCACCAAGTCTCCTTTACTTTAACTCCAAAATATCCCTAAAATTGTCCAGGTGTCTCAGGTACCACTCTAAATCAGCCTTCTCTTGTCTTTCACTTGAGTTACTGAAATGGTGATCATATTGGTCTCCCTGCTTCCTCTTATGTCCTTTTCCCTAACTTGTCTTTTAGCACAACTGGAGTGATATTTAAAAGCATAAATTGGACCATGTCACTCCTTGGCTCTCAAAATGCTTCATGATTTCCTATTGGACTGAGGAAAAAGTTGCAAATTCTTAAGTTAAAGGGTCTATAGTAAGTTCATACGTGTCCTTAGCCTTGTCCACACTCACTGTGGCTCAATGACACAGGCTTTATATTGGGTTTGCAAATGTTTTCAAGGGCTTTTCTATCTTGTGAATTATAACTTTAATCTAGAATCTGCTGCCTGAAGTGTTTTTCTCTAATTTTAGATAATTCCCACTTCTCATTTAAGACGCAATAAATGTCAATTCCTCAAAGAGAACTTCTTTGGACCCTAAATCTTAATGAGAACTCCTCTGTTATCTCTTTTGTAGTACTCTATCATTTTTCATTATGACACTGACCACAATTTGTAATTATATATTATTTGTATGTTTATTTGCTTAATGATAGCCTTTTCAATGATGCAAACATTATGATGATGGGGAATCATATAATTTTTCCATTGTCTTATTTCAAGTGTCTAGTAGACTAGTGCCTAATCAGTATTTGTTAAATAATAAAGTGAATGACTATTACAAATAAATTTTATAAAAATACTTAGTAGTCATTATAGTGATAAAAACATAACAGTGCCTATGTAAGAAAGTCACAAGATTGTCTTAAACTTTCAGTCTTTAACTGGTGAAATTTAGAATTATGTGTTGTATGCAGGTTTAATATTATCTAATTTTATTGTTAAAAAAATGAGAGACTCTTTAGGAGAGGGAAGTGCTTGGACTTTGCGGGGAAGTAAATGGCTCCTGTTAGTTGCTTAATAAATAAATGGTAGCTGTCATTTTCACTGAAAGGTTTTTAATTTGGCACTTAACTATGAAAGAAAAGGAAATAGGAATCAAGAATGATAAACTATTGATTTTTTTTAAATATCTGGAAAAATTTTGCCCCCAAATCACATTAAAGCCTAAAATAGCAGGCAACAGAAGAAAAAAATTAAAATCCATGAATTTTACTGAAATCAGATAGATTGGTCCTTTACAATCTGAGAGAAAATGTGTGTGCTTCCTGAGATGCTCTCTGCATGGCTGGCTCTTTCCTGTACAAGTCTTACCTGTCTCTACCTAGAGGCCTTTCCTTCAGCACCATATTAAGTACCTCCCACTCTCTGTGCACACCATATCATTGCTAACCTGAATACTGCATTTTCCCCAGAATGTATCTCACTCTAAAGTGAGGTTCCTTAGTTGTATTTCTGCCTGCTTGGGATCTGAGTCAACAAGTAGACTATAACTACTGAAGGGTAGCAGACCATGCCATCCCAAAAGATTCCTCTTTGGTGTGCTGATTATTTTGAGTTCTCGGCACTTGAAAAATAGGAAATCAGGGAGACCTACATCCTGCAAAAGGAACTCAATTGTAATAAATCCCCTCCCAAGAACTTTCATCAACTCTTATTACAAGAGAGGAGACAGTCAGCACCACACTATACAAACTTTGCCATAAACTAATATACCTTCCATCTATTCTTCTAAAGCAGTGGTTCTTAACCTTTTTTGAGGTACTGAACCCACCAGTTTCATATGCGCATTCACCGAACCCTTCTTTAGTGATAAATAAAATGATTTTTTTTCCAAATTCAAGAGATAGGTGTATGTTTTTTAGTGGTGCACAAAATGAGCCGTGCATGAACATCACCTTGTTCAAAGAACAAAACCAACAAAGTGCATGAACTCACAACAAATTACGGTATTACTTTATTCTGGCCTCCGAGGCATAGGCTTCTCCGAACCCCTGAAACCAACTCATCAAACCCCTAGGGTTCGATGGAACCCAGGTTAAGAACCACTGTTCTAAAGTTTCATTTACCTTCCCTAAAAATCATTTACACTCTCTTAAGAGGCCTAAATTCCCCTACCCTTTCTTTATTAAGGTGCTATCTAATCCTGAATTCTAGACAACCTTGGAGGGTTAGTATCTCTCGGTATCTTCCTGTGTACATGAGGTATGCACATTAATAGATTTGTTTGTTTTCCTCTTGCTGAAATTTGTACTTTGTTATAGAGGGTCTCAGCTGAGAACTCAGAAGAGTACAAGGAAATTTTCTGTTCCTCTACTACAGCACCGAAAGACAGGATCTTATTACCATTTTATCCCAGCACCTAGCACAGTTCCTGGAACAACAATGTGCTCACAAAGGAAATGAATGACTAGAATGGCTCCCTCTTCTTTGTTCCTTTGCAGTGCTGTTTTAGTCACAGCTGATGTATATATAGTGCAAGAGCCATTTCTTTAAAAGAAATCCCTTCCTTATTAGAAATCTCTTGAAATTTACATAATTTGAAGCTACAGGCAATCTACCATCCAACAACTTTTTTGAGTTGCATCTCACACTGTTTAATATCCAGGAAGCACTGGACATTCTCTTTGAGTGAGGAGACTTTGCTTCCTTCCCCTGGTGTGTCCCCAGTTCTCCACATGGTGTCACATCCAGTGATCGCATCTTTGTGCTCCTTATAAATTCCAAAGCCCAAAGAAAGTGGCTTAGCTACGTGAAAAGTAGAAAATAGAACGGGACATAAGCTCATAATACATTTTGAAAATGAAACTTTAAAGTGACTTGGTGTCTGCCTGACCTGTGGTGGCACAGTGGATAAAGCGTCGACCTGGGAACACTGAGGTCGCCAGTTCAAAACCCTGCACTGGTCTGGTCAAGGCACATATGGGAGTTGATGCTTCCAGCTCCTCCCCCCTTTCTCTCTTTCTCTCTCTCTCTCTCTCTCTCTCTGTGTGTGTGTGTGTGTGTGTGTGTGTCTCCTCACTAAAATGAATAAATAAAAAGAAATTTTTTTAAAGTGGCTTGGTGTCTTGTTTTTACTTTTCTAGTAATAAAATAGTTTGCTTTTCACAATCCCACTATCAGATATGATTACTATAAAGTTTAAAACAAATTGAATTAAGAAATGGATTTAAGAAACAAAACAAAACAAACAAACAAAAAGTCTCTGGTCATTTTGTCTGTCTGTCTGTCTCTCTCTCACCCCCCCCCCCCAAAAAAAAAACCCCCAAACAACAACAAAGGCCCTCTGGGTTGCTTTTCATAAAAGGCACTGAAGAAGCACAGATTCTCAATACATTTGCCAGTTAATAAGCAATGTGTTTTCTTTTCATGTGTGCAGTCTTATTTCCTCCTTGTATCAGCTAATGCGGGCTGTTGGCACTCTGTGCTTATAAGCTTTAGAAAAAAAAGACAATGCTGTTTGGTAATTAAGAACGCTACTTTTGATAGTTCTTTTCAGGAAGATTCATTTAAAAAGCCTATCCATAGCTACATTATAATTTTGTATAATCAGCAAAGAAAACACTACTAGAAGATATGCTTATTTCATTAAGATCCATCAGGTAGTAATGGGAATGGGACTCCAAGTCCTGTCTGTCTGGCGTATGCAAGTTCACTCCCTCCTTCTCTCCCAGGTTTTCTCTCCTCTTATCTGAGACATGAAAGTGATTTCATACGAAAACCACTACATAAATCATATGGTATACTGTGATTTAAAAATAGAAATGTATGTACAAGAAATTTCCTAAAAACTTGTATTTTTATAGCAATATTGTATATTATTTTACATGTTTCTGGTATGAGAAGTGCTCGAGAAGCTTAAGTTAATCTGTTTGGTTTTCTCTTATATTATGTAAACCATTTGTTGAGGCTGTGCTCTTATATTTTTCTCTGTTATAAGAAAAAATGGAGAAGGGAAGTACAAATATTTAAAAATAAGCAATAGTCATTTCAAAGTTCATTTGTATTTAAATTTTGAGTATGGTCAGGGATTATTGTAGAAATGCAGTTATCAGAATCAGAGATACGCAGACAAATAAACTGAGGCATTTATACCCTCACTTCTTGATTTATGGATTTACTTTTATTCTCCTAACTTGAGTTGAGTTTAACAGTTTTACCATTAATCTAAATTTAGGTTTATATACTTATAATTTGAAGCTAGAGGTGATGGGGGGAATTGTCTTGGAATAATTTCAAATAATCCTCCAAAATTTATAATCTATATTAAATACAGTGTAATCAAACTAAGTTTTCAGAATCTTTGCAACTGAACTGAATTCTAGATAAGCTATCAAAGAAACTGAGGCAATGTTGACTTCTTCAAGTCTTATAAACTCTTTATCTTTCGAAGGATATTTATTTCCAAGTTCTTCCAGTCACTCATGGCTACATTTCTCTCTTAATCTCTCAGTGGCCTTGAGCATTTTGTTTTACATACTGGTGGAATTGTTGGGTATTATATATGTTTCCTTCGCAATATACAATGTGATATTTATATTTGAGTTACCTGCTCTGTATTCCTACTTTGGATAAAAAGCAGAAATGAGAATTTTTATCCTCTATAAGTCAATTTGAAGAAGCTTTATTTTATTGAGGTAAATATTTATAAGTTATCTTTATGTTCAATAGGATTCAACAATGATAAACCATATACAGTGTATATATACTAATTTTTGTGCATTTCTTTTAAATCATAATTGTACCTTAATTTTTTGCATGAAAGAGGTTTTAGAAACAACATTAATACTTATGGTGAATAACACATTTACCTTAGAAGTAAGAAAGGAAAGATTAAGTTGGACAAAAGGATATTATTAATAGGCCAATGATATCTTGGAACATAAAACAAGCAAATGATGAAACCCAAAGAAAAAGTTTTATGACAAGTAGTTATATCCCAAGTTCCATTTTAAAAGGTACATTAAATTTTCTACAGTTCTGTATAAATCAAATATCTGTTTGTACCTTTATTGGAGCTTTCTATTTTGTAAGAAATAAATAAAAAATATCAACATCCTAAAGAAAAATATTGGAATTTTTGTGAGGATGAAAAAAATCCAAGAATTTCTTAAATTGCATCCTATTAATTTGGGAAACTGAATTACGCACTTATGTTGCCCATTTGAGTCTCCCTGCATTTTCTTTGGAATGCGTTATTAAATGCCAATAGGCACTTCATTGTTGTGCTCTGGAATTTTTGCCTGCAATAATTTGAGGAAGATACAAAAGATAATTAAGGGTGGGAATTGTGGTTTTGACCTTGATTCCAAAATATTTCTCTTCTGTTATTATCAGCCTTCAGCACTTGGTCTGTGGGTCAACTAAATGCTGCAGGCTAAGCCTGTAGCCCTGATCAACTACTTGTACATTTCAGCAGGCCCTGTTCAAACAGGGGAGTGAGTGAGAGAGAAAAATGGGAAGAAAAATGGATCATCCTTGATAATGGTGTTGCAACCAACACCTGGCTTACTCCTGTTCCCACTTTCTTTCATCAGTATGTCTACAAAGTAAAACAGTACAGAAATATATGACTCAATTAAAAAATGTATATTATCTGAATTAGGAAAATTTAGACTCTTCATTTATTTTACATGTTAAAGTGTTCTTCTCAACAGAAACATGGCAAATGGACTGATTACATATATTTATAAGATTAGCATAGTTCTTGGACGTCTGTTTAAGACCCAGTAAATGTTACCAGGCACTGTTATTGTTATTGTTGAAACAGCACGCTGGTTCTGCTTTCTTAAAGCACATCGGTGGTTAATGGAATCTTTCTTTAAAGAGACAGCACTGCACATATGCTGACCTTGTTCTCTGGTTGACCCAGGGACCTAGACTATCAGAATACAGCATTCGAGAAACAGAAGTTTGGCACCCAGAGCCCTATGTGAAGGGAAAGTTCCTTCAATGAGAGAGATCCATGCTAGACAAAAAAAAAAAAAAAAAAAAGACAAATATAGAACTGACTAATCAAACCCTGGATTGGAATTCCTTTGTGCTTTCTCTTACCTCTCCACTCTAAACCATAACTGACCAAGTTCTGAAACCCTCCAAAAAAACTTGCTCTGCCAAGTTATTCTCCTTAACCCTTAAAACTTGTCCAGACTCCAGTTCAGGAAGAAAGATTTAGTGGTGCCTTATGTCACTGGTGTAGAGACTCTTCTGAAGAGCCAAGGTCACAGTTCTGGCTCCTATATGAGTGGGGCAGCGGATCCTCACTCAGCACATTGTTATCTTTTCATAGTTGCAACAATCGCTATTACTTTGTGTTCATTGTGAATCTTAGAAAAAAGTTGTATATTGAAAAGGTGCATTATGATATTACTTCTGTGGTTTGGACATTGATTTTTCTTTTTTTTTTTTTTTTACCAGGTTTTCTGGGAATAAAATAATACTGACTGAACCCAGAGTCAGTCCCGTGTAACATTGGAATGTGCATGACATTTTTTACTTTTGAAACTTTTATATCCAGTGCCTTTTATGGAGACTTAACAGATTCATCTATCCTGGGTCAAGGTCTATGGTTTGGTTCTTTCAATTCTCTTTTCCATTTCTCAGTACTTGCTCCTTATTCTGCTCTTTCAGAGTTTTGTCCTCCACTGTACAGGGACCCTGTGAGATCTCAGAGCAATTATCAGTGCTTGCCTATTGAAACTGAATAAGTTAAGATAAGTAACTTTTGGTGTTACAATTTTTAGCTCTAATAAAAGAATGAACTTGAACTAAAAAATGCTTTTGTCAATTATAATAAAACTCAAGGATTCCTCTCCTTCACCTTAGCCCTGGTCAACCCTGAACCTTGTCTTCTAGTATTTCTCCAAACCTCTCTCCACGTCTTTGACACTCACCCTGCAATACCCTTCTGTAGCTAGCCCCAGACTGGGAAACTGACATAGACCACGAAGGCCCCCATTTTGGTGAGTGCTCTTATGATGAACATACTTTTTTTATTCTAGACTTACTGCTCTGTTGTTCTATTCCTTCACACAGCTCAGTGGGATTAATCAGATGAAATAATTTGAGGTGTGTTATTAGGATTCACAGCAGCATTGCGTGCTACTCCTACTACAGAACTAGTTAAGTAGCTTTCTTCCTGTCCTCTGAAACTATGCTGGGAAGGACAGAGTGGATGCTTAGAAAATGCTGTTTTTCTATCGTGCTCCAATCATGATTTTAAGTTCTGCCTCTTTTTCTGCTTTGCTTTGTGTTTGCTTGCTTTCTGATCCTTCTCCAAGCAGGTAGGTCAAGATCTGTGTGCTCTTTTCTGCCACCTCTCCCTCAGTAGAAAGAGGAGCATGGCCTACAAAAAGAGAATTTCAATGATGTGATGGGAAGATTTTAGAAAGTACTTTAAAGAACACTATTTTTTCTTTCTTTCTTTTTATTTTACTTTTTTGAAAGAGAGAAAGAGAGAAAGATGAGAAGCATCAGTTCATAGTTGTGTCACTTTAGTTGTTCATTGATTGCTTCTTATATGTGCCTTGAATAAAGGAGGAGAGCTCCAGACAAGCCAGTGACCCCTTGCTCAAGCCACTGACCTTGGGCTTCAGGTCAGCAACCTTTGGGCTAAAGCTAGTGACCTTGAGATCATGTTGATGATCTCACACTCAAGCCGGTGACCCCTTGCTCAAGCCCGCAACCTTGGGGTTTGGAACCTGGGGCTTCAGTGTTCCAGGTTTATGCACTATCCCCTACGCCACAACCAGTCAAGCTGAAGAGCACTATGTTGATCATTCTTTTTTGAAAATATGTCTTCAGGAGATTGAAGTATCAAAATGACTGTCAATATGGCAGAAAGGAGAAGACTTGTAGTATAAAATTAAGAGTGCGAAGCAGAGAATACTCCAAGCTATTTCCCTATATAACTGTTTGAGGTGGACTTGGTCTGGAATCTTAATCTCTATTTCTCTAGCACCTATTACAATGTCTGGTATCTACTACACATCAAGAATTTGAATTATATGTAGATTTATTAGTGGATTTCCATAGAAAAACTAGAGGGAAAAAGATTAGAGAAAAAAGAAGAAGAATCTCATAAAAGAATTATTAGTCTTTTAGAGAAAGAAAGGAAAAGGTAAGGCTGATAGTAGAGAGAAAAGTATTAAAAGTTATAAGATAGATCTAATATTATTTACACTAAAAACTTTTTGCAATAAATATAGTTTATAATTATCTTAAACAAATGTGCTAGCCAAAAGTAATAATTCCAAAAATGTAATAATTCCTTATAAATAAAGAAATCTTTTCTTTTGAGTTATAAAAATCTTTCTCTTTAGAGAATGTTTTACTACCCTAAATACAACCTGCTCAAGTAGATAGACATTTAAACTAAATTTTCAAAAACATAGTGTCTGTACAATTGCGTTGAAAATTCAGATGAAGTTTACACAGTACAAAGCTATAATCCTTTTTGTACTTGTGGTTTAAAATAAACACCTAATAATACCTTAGGAAGATGAGAGGCCTTTCTTATGAAGCTCTGAGGAATCATTTATTTGATATCAAGAACCATTTTTAATTTTTTTGAGCAATGTTGCTGGCAGACATTGATATAACTCTCTGGAGGTTATTTCCAAGCGCACATTGTAACTAAGTTGAAGGAATAAGGAGGTGTATCGAACCTTTTTAACGCACGATTGACATCTCAATAAATCAGGTCCTGTAAAGAAAAAGAATGAATAAGAAAGAATATAGAGCCTGACCAGGCGGTGGCGCAGTGGATAGAGTGTCGGACTGGGATGCGGAAGGACTCAGGTTTGAGACCTTGTGGTCTCCAGCTTGAGCGTGAGCTCATCTGTTTTGAGCAAAAGCTCACCAGCTTGGACCCAAGGTCGCTGGCTCCAGCAAGGGGTTACTCAGTCTGCTGAAGGCCCATGGTCAAGGCACATATGAGAAAGCAATCAATGAACAACTATGGTGTCGCAACGACAACAAAAATCTGATGATTGATGCATCTCATCTCTCTTCATTCCTGTCTGTCTGCCCCTATCTATCCCTCTCTCTGACTCTGACTCTCTCTCTGTCTCTGTGTAAAAAAACAAAACAAAACAAAAAACCAAAAAAAAAAAAAAAGAAAAGAAAAGTAAAAGAAAGAAAGAATATAGAGACTATCTGCCAAGAGGATCACTAGTCATCACTAGTTAAAATTGCTCTCTATACTAAATGATTTACCCTGTTCTATTCTTCTAAGAATCTCTTAACACTTTTTTGCTTTTTGTCCCTTATTGAACAGAAACTGTCATAAATAAAAATCTATGAATATGTGTACGAATAAATATATAAATAAATATATATATATAGACACATACATATAACTAGACAAATAAATCACCCTGCCTGTTTCCATAGGTAGAAAAGAATCTTTGACTAAGAATCTATTGAGTTCTGACCAAAGTTGTTACCTCCGAATATCTGTTTGCTTAGCTTAAGTAGTGGTGGTTAGGAAGTTGGTAAGGTTCAGGTAGCAGCCTCCACACTGTGCAAGAAGTGAGAGGCATATAGGGTACAGGCTAATAAACTGTGGGTCACGCACTACAGAGAGCACTCTATTTGAAAGTATCACATACAATAAACAAGTGATTTTAACCATACTACATCTTTTTAAGACCATTAAAAGCTTATAATATAATTAAATTATCATAATTAGCAGCTATGCAGTTGGAGATGCCAAGATATTTCCAAAAATGGCCATTTATCTTTTATCCTTAAATGATAGGAACTTCTCTCTTAAAGTTTTTACCTACTTTCCCATTGTTGGCAGAACTGCTATCCTTGCTGGTTTGCACTAGATTTAAGTGTTACAATTGATAGATTCTTTGAGTCTCCCAGATTTGTATTAAGAGTTTAGCACATGCTTGATTTTGAAAAAGAAGAAAGTCTAAGAATAAAGGACAACAGCCAACCATGTTATCCTGTTCAAGCATGCACATGTTTTATTTAAGTATTCTCCAAAGGTCTATTTTTTTCCAGCATAATGCAGATATTATGCTATCCTTTAAAATAAGATACATGAATTTCAAACAAAATTGTCAAAAACAATGACCTTGGTTACTACATATGCTACACAGAAATAATTACATTTCACTTACAATACAGATGCACTTGACACAGTCATCAATAGTCATTCACCACCAACACAGTATATTTTAAATCACCTAAAACACCAAAAAGGTTTTTTTTTCTTTTCCAAAAGTCTAAACAAAGTAATAGTTTCAGATACTTGATAAATTGAAAAGGAGGCAGAATTGTCAACTGAAATAATCTAATTGAACTGCATTTTTAAAATGTTATATTCAGAACTTGAAAATAGGACTTCTCATTGGGATTCAAAAATCTAAGTATTCCTGATTGTGGATTCTTTAGTCTACTTTTTAAAAAGTTTTTCAACAAATGCCATCAAAGAAGTTTCACTATATATTTGCTCTAGAAGCATAAAGTGATATGAGGCAGGTGTTAATATAATTGTTAATATTCACACTTTAGGAAGGTTAGTAACTTTTTAAAAGACATACTAGAAATAAAGCCAGTTCTTTCCGAGAGAGAGAAAAGTTTATCTTACTTTCACTCAGCAAATGTTTATCAAAACCTACTGTGTACACAGCATTGATCTAAAAGCTATTCTGTAAATGGGAAGCAAGAATTTCTGGCTTTACTTGAAAATAGTTGGATTAATTCTTTTTTATAATAAATTATGGTAAGCATTTTAAAATCTCTACAGGAGAGGAATAATTATTAACTCTTTCCATGTATGGAAGGTAAACTTATTTCTTACACTGGTGGCTTGGAATGAACAAAACTTTTCATTTGACAGAAAACTTTTTTACACTGTCTCGTGCAGACATGTCTGCTGATATATTTTAAAGGTGAAAAGGTATCGAGACTTTTCACTTGAATGTACATAGAGATCAACTTTGCATCATCAAACTCCTGCCCTCCTGATTGAGTGGAGAGAATTGCTCCTTGTAACATACAGGAACCTTTCCAAGATAAATTTGTGTCGCCTTCTCCAACGGTGTAGAAAGCATACTTTCATCAAATAGTGTTCCATAGAGCACTTCAGTTTATCTCTGCATCTCAAGTCACATTAGTTATTCTCAAAATTTACTTGAGATCAAAAGCAAAATAAATAATACTTCAAGTGAGATTCTGGGAGGACTGATCCTGTGACAGTAGTCCCAGCCAATCCCAGCCAATTCCTTTTATAAAACACACGGTGGTATGTCAGTATCTGGGCTTCTCCATGACAGCAAAGAGGTTAGCGATAATTTATGGTTGTCGATTCCTTTTCCTTTACTAATTTTTTGACAAGGGGATTGAGGATGATAATCTACTTACAAGATGCTTTGGTGGGGAATACAAAAGTAGGAAAGTCATTTGAACTACAAAACGTTAGTCCAGTTGGTGACAATAAATAGAAATGTGCTACAGAAGCACGGGGACAGGAAACATACTGTTGCGGGAACACAGTGGACCAACAGATATTCCTGAAAACATTTATGACACAAGAGTTTTGGATTAAAAAGTTATCTAAAACCTGGCCACACTAGAATGTCTATGAATGTGGCTCTTACTGTATTTCTTAAGAGCTGGAAAGTATAACAACAAAAATTCTGATTCCTGATACAACAGGTGTACAATGAATTATTGCAGTTGTAACAGTATCTAGGTGCAAGGTCAAATGATAATTAATACTGAACTATCTGAACACTTGACATTGACTAGTGAGCATCCTCAGGAAAAATGCTGTAGCTCTAGAAGGAGTTTATTTGCACAGCCCACCATGGAACATGAACAATCAGCTTGTTGTAAGTACACAGAAGTTTCCCCTTTCTACAAGTATAGTTTATCATGCCTATTCTGAAGACAACATAAGGAAACTGAGATCACTGCTCCAAAGAATTCTAGCATGCATTATGATGGTTTCCTTCAGTCAATACATGTGTTGCATGAGTTTTTTGTAATATGCAATAATCTTCATCATAGCCAATGTTCATGATTTTAACAGGAAAAATTTTTATCAAAATGTTTTCCATATTTTTTTGTTTTGTTTTGCATTCAACTGGAACATTAGGTTCAAAGATTTATTTTATTTTATTAAAAAAGAGTTCTGGTCGTAAGAAGCATCATTAGGCGGCATTCCATTGTGCTCATTCACAAAGCTGAAGGGCCACAGGCTCTTCCTATGTCCAACAAACAGGTCAAATGCTAAAGAAATGCCATATGGTGGTTGTATTTCCATCTTCTGGTTTGGGAGCTTGGTTTTTGTTTCACTACCAACCTTCTTGCTCTGCCGTTTTCATCTGTGAAGGGTTTATGTATTTTTCTTTCTTCCACGTGGGTATTCTTTCCACAGCCAGGGTTCAGATTCTCCGAGACCTGATTCCAATTGTTTTACAGAGCCGACACTCTGACAATGTTTCCCCCTGAGTACTCGGGAGACTCCGGCCTGTCATCTCCTTCAGGTGTGGTTACTGGAGGTGTTGGGATGCTTATTATTGCTGTAGTCACATAAGGTTGTTCACAGTTTAGTTTAACACACTCTTCCATTTTGGCATTTAAACTGGATCGGCTGATGAGGAAAAACAAAATAGATTTAACAAGGTAAGCTGTTGACTTAAATTTTCTTTCTTTTTTTTTTATTTAGTGAAAGGTGGGGAGGCAGAGAGACAGATTCTCATATGCTTGGACCAGGATCCACCCAGCAAGTCACTAAGGGGCAATGCTTTGCCCATTTGGGGCACTGCTCCGTTGCTTAGCAACTGAGCCCTTCTTATCACCTGAGGTGAGGCCATGGAGTCATCCTTAGGGCCTGAGGCCAACTTGCTTCAATCGAGCCATGGCTGCAAGAGGGGAAGAGAGAGAGGGAGAGGGAGAAAGAAGTGAGATGGGGAGGGGTGGAAAAGCAGATGAGTGCTTTTCCTGTGTGCCCTGGCCGGGAATCAAACCTGGGACATCCACACGTTGGGCCAATACTCTACCATTGAGCCAGCAGTCCAGGGCAATTTTTTCTCCCTTAGAACTGACGTATACATATTGTCATGTTTATGAGTAATATATTAAATGTCTAAGAATAATAACCAGAATTATAAATAATAAAGCACCAAACCTTAATATAGATGGTCAGGCAAAAATAGGCTTACAATTATTCAAATGGAAAATAATACAGTGATTAATAATGACATAAGAATAAACTCTGTTTCACATACTCACAACTGTAAACCTACATTTGTCCCACTCTGTTAAGTGAACATTAGTGAATAAATGTATAAAAACCAGCTTGGTTCTATCAGGATTTTTCAGAGTTTTCTATAAAAATGTAAGGAAGAGGATCAGGTAAGTTTTTGAAATACTGGGTTGAGCAAACTGAAGTAGTTTTTCCTATGACAGAACTTGTGAGAGACTAGAGACTCCATTATGAGAGGGATATATCCTGTAGATATGCTTCAGTTCTTTGAACACAGGATCATTTATCTATCTTGCCTGTTTGGGATATAGGGTGCCCTAAAGCTCTTAACTTAGTGACACTCAACTATTAACAATCCCAAAGAAATTGGAGTAGTATTAATTTATTTTATTTTATTTTTTTATTTTTTAGCGAGAGAGAGACAGGGACAGAAAGGAAGAGAGATGACAGGCATCAATTCTTTGCTGCAGCACCCTAGTTCTTCATTGATTACTTTCTCTTATGTGCCTGACTTGGGCAACAGTCAAGCCCAAGTCAAGCCAGTAACTCCTTGCTCAAGCCAGCGACCTTGGGCTTCAAGCCAGCAACCATGGGTTAATGTCTATGAACCCATGTTCAAGCCAGGGACCCCACGCTCAAGCTGGTAAGCCCACACTCAATCCTGATGAGCCTACACTCAAGCCTGTGACCTCAGGATTTCAAACCTGGGTCCTCTGTGTCCCAAGCTGACACTCTATCCACTGTACCACCACCTGGTCAGGCCTGAGTGGTATATTTTTTATGATTTTAATTTGTGTTTACATAGATTCAAGTGTCCTGCTGAATATATCTCCCCCACCTCCTTATTCCACTCAGCTCCCAATACCTTCCCCCCTTCCCTCCAGGATTTGCTGTCCTGTTCTCTATAATGCTGTGTTATGTATATATAATTTTATTAATCTCTTTCCCTTCCCTGACCCCATCTTCTTTTTACTTTCCCTCTGACTGCTTTCCCTCTGGTCCCTTTGATTCTGCCTCTGCCTCTGTTCCATTGCTCAGTTCATATTGTTCCCGACTGGTGTTCTTGCATGAGTTTTATACTCTAAGTGGGGAGGAGGGAGAGGGAAAGAGAAAGAGGGTATACATAGCAACTTCAAACTATATTCTTTTCATTGAAAGCTTAATTTAAATGTATATGTCCTAAGATTTTCTTCCTAAAAGCTTCTCTATTTTCTACTTTGGAGTGGTAGAATATCTTTGAGACAGAAATTTTTCATTGCTCCAACATTTAATATTCTAGCCCTAGAGATCTCTGATTTATACAAATCAACAGAGTCTGAATTCAAAATCTCATCCAGGTTTCCCACAAAGACTGTTAGATCCCAGGAAAGAAGCAGTACTGAATTCATGGTTGTTAATCTAAAAATATAAGTGATTTAATTTGAAGAACAAAGTAAAATTATTAGGGCAAAATTGATCTTTAATGACTTGTGGAAACAGGCAGATAAAGAGAAGCAAAGGAAAAACACCAATAGAAAAACTTTACGTAAAATGTCTATTAACTCCCTAGAGGTAAACCATTTTAGCATTTCACTTATCTTTCTTGGAATTGGATTGATTTTTGTATTATTGTGGCCAAAATACATTTTTTTTGGTCAAAATTCTATATTGATTCAGAAGATTTGTGTAGGCATAATTTTATTTTTCACTGTCACATTGACTGTGTTGATTCATTAATAGATGCTGTTGAATACTTTTTAACCATATCAATGTCAATTTAATTTGTCTCTTTCAGCAGTGTTGACTATTACTTCAGGCTATTTGTGTTTACCTGGGTGCACAGGTATCTGTTCAAATAAGAAACAGCTGCGGAACTGAAGAGGCAGAAATACATTTGTGGTTGCCCGACTGTTTTATCTTCTCTCTGCTCTTCTAATATTGCTACAACTACTCTTTGACTCTTAATGAATATCACAGTAGATTTATTTCCCTATTTGTTGTAATCTAAGTTTTGTCTCATTCTAAACTCTAGGGAATAGGATTTAGATGCCACAAATGTAGTAACAGAACAGCAGGTTGAGATAGGCTCTGGGAACTAGCACAGGTGTGGGTCTACACAGATTAATCTACCTGTTAGACAGCGGGTTTCTCTCCACACATCTGATCTGAATTGTACTGAGTTCTTGCACACTGCCTCGGTGGCTTCCCGACACATTGGCATTCGGGATACGGAAAGTTTTTTTGTGTCGTCGTGAACAGCAAGTGCTGGTGACTCCTTGTTGTGAAGAGAGGGAGGGACTGTGACTTGAAGGACGATTAACAGTCGAAACCTCCATGCAGCTTTCTTCAAAGACTTGTTCATCCACAAACTCGTGGTTCTGTTCCAAGGCGTAAGAAAATGTGGAGAAAAATAAACACACTTTAACTTTGGAAAAGAGAATGAATAGCTTTATTTGTAAAACTCAGAAATGTCCACATACACTTAGACCAATGATGGGCAATCTTTTGAGCTTGGTGTGTCAAAATTCGCCAAAAAACAGAGCATAACTCGGGTGGATTGTCAGTTTGAGAAAAACGGCCTAACTGGAAGTCCCAGAACTAGATGCTCTGTGCCGGAGTTCTGTAGTTTTGGCCTACAGACCTCTGGCACAGTGTCTACAACAAATGTTTTATCCTCGGCTACTGCACCTGGCTGTGCAGGAGCCAAGGATGAAACGTCCTTCTCAGCATGCGGCCCCATACTTTTCTGGTATGCGGCTGCACGCGGCCATGTGTCATCGAAAATAGCTAAGTGTGTCAGTGCTGACATGCATGTCATAGGTTCGCCATCACGGACTTAGAGTGTCCAGTGGGTAACTAATACCATTTTGTAAAGATTATAATATCAAAGCGAACTCATCCTGGCATTGGTGGGAAAATAAAATTTCTCTAGTTAGACCAGTGGTTCTTAACCTTTTTTGAGGTACCGAACCCACCAGTTTCATATGTGCATTCACCGAACTCTTCTTTAGCAATAAATAAGATATGACTTTTTCTCCAAATTCAAGATATAGGTATATGTTTTTTTACTGGTGCACAACATGAGCCATGCATGAACATCACCTTGCTCAAAGAACAAAACCAACAAAGTGCATGAACTCACAACAAATTATGGTATTACTTTATTCTGGCCTATGCGGCAGAGTCTTCTCCGAACCCTTGAGACTGACTCATCGAACCCCTACGGTTTGATAGAACCCAGGTTAAGAACCACTGAGTTAGACCTTGAGATTGGCACTTGCAAGCTGATTTATTATTTATTTGTAGGCTTAGTTTATATTAAAATGTCATTTAATTAATTTAAATATCAAATCTGGAAGTTCTAGGCTAAATTTAAAAGAAACTTTGAAAATTAGTATAGATAATAACCCACTAAGTTGTGAAAATTCATGCTGACTTCTTTTTAAAAAGCTTGGAATTATGGGAAAGAGATTATTTTAATTCAAGTTAGATCTACTGGTATATAATAGAAAATATTTTCATGTAGAATTGAAAACATTTTTTAATTAGACAGTGAGGTATCTAAGACACTTTCTATTTCTTTAGATGTTCCTAAAAATTCTCAGTAGAGAGAAAAATAGGACTTGTTAGTTAAATAAGTACAATACATTTATCTGCAAAATGTGTCACTTTCTGTTTGAACCAGAAGGGGTTAGGGTTAAACTTCTCAGGTTTTCCTTCTTATCTTTGTGACACAACACTGGCCTTGTTGAGAATCTCTACCTATGTTAAGAGTCCTAGCCAAGAAGCAAACATTGATAGACATCCTTTTCTATACTTCTTCTTTGAGAAACAAGGTGTTAAATTTACTTTTACAATAGTTAAAGAATTGTCTCCTGAAATGCCTATGAAAGACTTTTACTTCGATAACATAAGGGAAAACATTTTCGGTCTCAGCTACTAAAAATGACTTCAATTACTATTTTATTTTCTTTGTGTCAGTAGAAACAGTCTTATAAAGGAGGCTTTGCACATGCAGAATTCCATTTAACTATCCCTCATCCTAAACATTAGCAAAACAACTGAAGCAATTCACTGACTAATAGGAAATAGATTGTTTTAGTTACTCATTTTGTCATTTCTTTGCTGAGATGAGCATTTTGAAGTCAATGAAATTTAACATTCTATAGTTGAAAGTCCAGAGAAAAATATATTCAGATAAGATGGAATATTAGATTAAATATTAAATGTTGTAGATAAAGTATAGTTCACTAAGGATTCACATTGTGTTTTCTTTTCTTGCAATGCACATTTCACACTCATAATACAAGTTATGACACATGAGGTTCTAATTTATCTTCTTGGTGACTAAAAGTGAGGAAGGCAGTTTGCTGCTGGTTACCATATCTTTTAGTAAGTAGCTCAATTTAAGCTGCATCAATCAATATGAAGTGATTTTTGATTAAAGAGAAACCTTAATGGTAAAACAGTGGAAAAGTAAAATAAAAGAAAAGAAAAAGATAGGCCTAAATACATTCTATGTATTAGTGTTATTATTTAAATCTCAAAGTTATCCTAGTAAGTTATATACCTGTTCATATTTTTATTTAAAATGCAGCTATAATTTTGTATCTTTCCTGTTTATAGGCCTCAAATAATTCTCCATTTGAGATAAAGATAAAAATTTATCACATGCATCAAAAACCTAGCATAATCTAGCTATAGTGGGCAGTTAGACAGACATGAGCAGAGCAAGGACTATGGGCCAGGTCTGGAAGTGGTGGCAAGCCCTGGATGCCTAGCAACAAGCAAAACTGGAAAAAGCACCTCACCTTCAGGGTAATCTTTCCTTCCTTAGTATATCACTGGTCACACTGTTCAGAACCCCTGACTTTTCATATCTATGGTCATGCAGTTCAGACCTCCCCTGGCCTGTCCTTCCCTGGCATGTTGGAAGCCTGCCTTGTGGATTAAACCCCCATAGAGGGGGAACAAACAAGGAATGGAAGAGTGGTCTCACGGGACTCCCATGTGGGCCCTTGCACGATTACTCCCTTAAGTGTTAACCTCTAGAGATAACATCCAGTCCTCAGTTGCATTTCAGCCCCAGAACCAGAAAAGCAGCAAGACCAGACAAGTGATGACATGGCTGATGTCATGAACAGCAGCACTGACTGATGACCCTTTGGCACCGACCTTTCAGTAGAAACCATGACCCTGAAAGAACATACCTAGAAAGCTAATGAATAGTCTATTGGGAGCCTCCCCTGAGACCTCCAGATAAATACTCACAACCCCAGAACCCAGCATGGCGTTCTCTATGGAGCACACCTGTGCCTTACTGCAACCGCATTTTTCTTGCCTCTCTCTTTCTCCTAAGCTCCAAGGACCCTTCTTTTGTTTTTGTATCTTATTTCCTGAACCCATTTCTTCTATGGCTTACTTCTACTACCTCTGTGACTTTCTAAATAAACTTTCTCTTATAGTTTGGCTCTTGGCTCTGAATTCTTTTTTAGCCAGAACTCAAGTATAGAGCTTGCTGAATGGAGGGCTGGTCTACTCTGAAAGTCTAACAGCTGGTGCCATTTTGGCTGCTGCTTACATAGCCAGTGCCTTTCTCTCTGTCTCCTCTTGTGCTCTGCTACATTCTCCCCTTCTGACCACCCTTCAATTCCTTCAAGTACTCTTAGACCAAGTTCTAGCCTCCCTCAGGTTTTATCACCTTTTAGCACCTCATTTCTTTGTCTAACTAGCTCTTAGTCATCCTGTGGGTCTCAACTAAGGTTCCTCCAGAAAGCCTTGCCTGATGCTGTACCCTCTGGCTCCACCCTCTTTGCCTATCCACTGGGGACCTAATTGTTGCTTTACTGCTCATTGCCCTTCCCAAGTAATATCTGCTGCATTTTATCTTCCACAAAGAGGTTGATGGGGACAGAGACCACACCTAACTGACCTCCTGGCATATCTAGGGTCTTGACTCACTATCTGACACATAGTAGGCAAGTATTACATAACCGTGGAAAGAATATATAGGTAAATGAAAGAAAATGAATAAACGAATGAGCAATATGTTGGAACTGAGAATACAAATAAGCATCTTTGGTGAGTGAGTGAGAAGAGTTGATCCAACTACGGTGAAAGTTCTGTTCTGCTCTGTGGTCATAGACTGTGATGTCTTTTGACAAACTAGCTAGACTTTGCTACAGAGGAGTTCCACTTGGAAGTGTAGAAATGGAGAAATGCACACTCAGTCTTCAGCCAAAGGATCATGACACTTGATTAAATGCCATTTTCTCTTATAAGAAAAGATCATTTTATTATCTCTGTTCATTATAACTGTGAATAAAAAAAATGCTTATATTCAGTCATTTTCTACTTTTTATTATCTTTATTGATATGCCCTCGATCCAGATTTTAGGAACATGTGAACTTCATTATTTTTTTTCCTGTTTAATCAGCATTTTAAGAATTAGGGTAAAATGATATTTTATAGAACTTGCAATCAGCTATTGGAAAACAACTTCCAATTTGCATCAAACTGGTTTTAGACTAGAGGGAGGATAATAATTATGAATAAAAACATTTAAATAATAATTCTCTAAAATACTTTCCAAATTGAAATGTCACAATGATCATTCAAAGTACAGGGGGTCCTCAGGTTATTACAGTCTTAACATACAGCGTTTTGAGTTTACAATGCTCACTATCATAAAAACTTAAAAAAAATTGAGACAAGAGTGTTTTGGCTTGTGCGGTTAGCATTGTCCTTACTGATGATGTGGGCGAACTAGTTTGGTTTCATGCACAGAAGAATATGCAACAGAGTGTACAATACAGTATATTTATGTCCTTTTCCTTTTTCTGTGATTTAGTTGTGTTTTTATGTCCAAGATTATGATTTTAAAACTGTGCTGGGATAGGTAGGTGACTTAAACTAGGGTGTGTTTTGACTTACACCTAAAATCGAGTTATGTCACTGTTGTAGGAACAGAACTGTGTCGTAACCCGAGGACCCCTTGTAATTTCAAATAGTGTGGCTTTATTTTGGGTGTTAGTATATTTCCCTGGGCTGCAGGCAGCAAAGTCCTGCCTGGAAGGACCAAGCAGTCACAAAAGGGGACAGGATCACGGTTAGTAGGGTGGTGGACAAGCAGGTTCTTACCGTAGTCTTTTCCAGGCAGTGAAGCAGGTGATGATGTTGGGTTTCAAAGCTGGAGCCTGATTTGCTAACAAAGGCCTGCTCATCCTCAGGGGACTGTGAACACAAAAAAGACGGAAGTGCTTTTCGTTTTATTTACAAAGCATGAGAACCTCAGCTACACACTTCCATGGAGAGATCTTGCCTATTTTCTGAGATTAAGTGGCAGTATTTTATTTTATTTTTGTTTAGCTAGAAAGAGACAACCAAGCAGTTGCTTTTAAGTTTAATAATCAGCATTTGCATTTTTATCAAATTAGCAGTCTAGTCTTTTAAACTTGCTTCCCTGAACAGAAAATTTAAATCTCTTTTATTAATTCAACTAGCAAACTACCTTTGAAAGCCTGACAGCAATTCTTTATGGACAATAAAATTTAATCTAATACTTAGATAATCTGAAAATGGTATTATGCTCATCCAAATAAAAGCTAATTTGTAAGTAAAGGTGGTTGGAATCCTACATATTAAAGGACAGTTTTGACCTAAAAATAGTTTCTCAAACTGTATTTTATACAGTCTGACTTTTATAACCCTAAATGATGTTCTCTTTTCATTAAAATTTAAAGGTGACATCATGTCACCTTCTTACTCCCACTCAAATCAACTTTAAGTAACAAATAATTTTGAAATAAAATATAAGTAGCTATTTGAGTCATTGAACATTATTGACATTTTCCATGCAAAAAGGGTTCTAAACCCAACTCCAATGTGGCAGGGGTTCTCTTCCCCACCCCAAACCATCAAGCAATGCAATGTTCTGGACACTAGCAGGCGTCCTACAATTTGACTCAATTTGATCACCATCTACCTGGAGACAGCATCTAATTATACAGGTTGAGGGCACAATCCTGCAAGACTGCGCTTCCCCCAGTTTGGATTCAAGTTGCAATCTTCTGTTATCAACTGTGCTTCTGACCACATAGCTATACATTGGAGGTTTCAGTGACCCCCTCCTTGGACTTTACATGCCAGCTGCAAGTGGCATGGTTACCTGTGCTCTGGCCAACTGGCTATAAATCAGATGCCAATCAGCTCCTCCCCGAGTTTGATTAATGTGCTAGAGTGGCTCATTGAACCCAGAGAAACATTTTACTTACTAGATTAACAATTTATTATAAAAGGGTATAATATAATTTAGAAACAGCTAAATTGGAGAGATGCATAGGGCAAGGTTTGTGGAAAGGGGTGAGGGTTTTTGTGCCCTCTGAGTTTGCCACTCTTTCAAATCTCCCCCTGTTCACTAACCAGGAGGCTCTCCAAAGTCGCTTCTTTTGAGTCTTTTTTTAAATGTGTTCATTTGTTTATTCTTTTTTAAAAAATTTTTAATGGGGTGACATTAATAAATCAGGGTACATATGTTCAAAGAAAACGTCTTCAGGTTATCTTGTCATTCAATTATGTTGCATACCCATTCTTTTGAGTCTTGATTGAGGTTTCATTACCTAGGTGTGACTGACTACATCATTGGTGATTGAAGTCAATTTCTAACCTCTCTTCCTTCCCAAGATGTTGGGGCAGGGGACTGAAAGTTTCAACCTTCCAATTAGTAGGTTCCCCTGGCAACCAGCCCCCAACCATAGGCGACATCCAAAAGTCAGTACATTAACATAACAAAACACATCTTTTTAACTCTCCTTCCTTAGGAAATTCTAGGGACCTAGGGGCTCAGTGCCAGAAACAGGAAGAAGACCAAATATATGTTTCCTGTTAGAAATCACAATATCACACCGTGTTTACATGACAGTGTGTAAATTCTTGACCAATCAATCACAAATGAGAGCCGTGCTTCACTGGCAATATTTCACAGCACAGTTTCCAACCTGTTACCGCCAATAAGACTGTGTTGCGTGACATAATAAAAAAGTGACACTTGTTTTTTCAGTAGTCATTTTCATAATTAATTACCCTCAATAAAATGGTATGGTTTAAGTAGAAATAAATCATAATTACACTGATACATAGAGTGTAAAATAAAAGAGAGGTGCTCAACTATACCTGCAGTTGATTGCTGAGTAAACCATTCCGTTTGCTTTGCATGTAAGCGTTTGCACTGCCGCTTTTGGCTGCCCGGATCCTGGCGAGTCTGGCTTTCTATAGAAGAAAAATAAATGTCGTATTAACACTTACAATTTTTTTTTTAAACAGAAGGACTCATATTTCCACATAGTAACAAACTATGGGCTACTCAGGCCACCATGTCCCACTCGACCCATTCTTTTCCATCTCCCTGTGGTCCAAGTTTGCAACCTACAAGGTCAGGGTGAAGAGCAGATACTTCTCAAAATGGGGCATACCCTCTTGTATAATCGCAATGTCAGCATACACATGTTTAGTAATGTGCCAGTTTTTGTAACTGTGGAAAAATTATATTTTCATCCTGTGGAGGCAGGTTAGTAAGAAACTGGAAAAATTTTCTGGGAAGTGGAAGGAAGAAATTTGTTGACCAGGCAGACAAATGATTGAACAAGTGTCAAGAATGGCTGAGTAATGGACAGCCAGCTAATAAAGCATAAGACCCCCTTCTCCCTCACTGAAGATGCCTATGTGCAGATGGTTTAAATCACCATAATCAGAGAGGTAGGTAACAAAAACCAGTTATATCCAGCTTAATCCAAGATAAAGGTAAAACTAACTGGAAAATTATCTTGGACACTATAATATGCTTATTTTAATGCATCAACATACTACATAGCACACCTGGAAAACTACTGAGTATTCTGTTGAGATCCTCCCCTGGAATCTTTTTTAAAATTTCTGCCTATAGAAAACAGATAAAACCCTCAGACCAAAGGACAGCCTCAGCCCCCTTTCCTGAGATTGGTACTCTGCTGTCTCATGGTTTAATAAACTTATTCTCACTTTCATCTGGATTCATGTCTTGAAATTTTTCCCCAAAGGAATAAAAAACCTGGAGGTCACTTGACATGTGAAAGGTCCCAGACTGTGCTAGGGCAGGGCCAGCCCCCGTTGTTGAAGCAGGCAGTCATAATATAAGTGTTTTATTTTTTTAGTTAACATGTCTATGACATCAACTAACTACTTTGGGGATGGGTTATGCACTTCAGAATTGTAATGAAGTCTTCACAGTAAGATCAAGTTATTTTATTATTGTTTCTGTCAATTGCGATAAGAGAAAAATAGTAGCATTACTTTACTTATATTTTCACTTTTCCCAATCTGAGTAACTTAATGAAATAAAAACCCAGCAAACCAGCTGCCAACTCCTCTTCATTTAAATTAATGTCCTTTTAAAAATTAGTAATTAATTTCCAGAAACCAATTGCCTGTCTTTCTTCCTCCCTCCAACCCTTAAAAAACAAACAAGCCTGACCAGGCGGTAGTGAGTGGATAGAGCGTCGGACTGGGATGCGTAAGACCCAGGTTTGAGACCCCAAGCTCACCAGCATGAGCGCAGACCCACCTGGCTTGAGCAAAAGCTCGATAGCTTGGACCCAAGGTCGCTGGCTCCAGCAAGGGGTGGCTCGGTCTGCTGAAGGCCCGCGGTCAAGGCACATGTAGAAAGCAATCAATGAACAACTATGGTGTCGCAACGGCAACGAAAAACTAATGATTGATGCTTCTCACCTCTCTCTGTTCCTGTCTTTCTGTCCCTATTTATCCCTCTTTCTGACTCTCTCTCTGTCCCTGTAAAATAAATAAATAAATAAAACATTAAAAAAAAAAACAAGCTATTCAGTTGCATCCATGCCCTCAAATATAAACTTTTGGTTTTGCAATCAGTTTGCTAAATTGGCCAATGTGGAACCCATGACGAACTATAGGGGCTCCTAAAAAAACCCTAACTTTATTATCCACTTCAAATTGGCACAGGCCCCCACAAAGACATGCTTGTCTGATTTCTACTTCACACTTACATTTGTTGAAATGAAAATAGTGCTCTACTCTGGAGAGATTCATAATATTTTTAATTTTTAAAGCATTTATTCATAGAGAGTGTACTTCAGTTTAGAGGGTTTAGGGTGGTCGGTTGAATTGTTCTCATTAAGAGAGGTCACCAAGTGGTATTACTGAGTGAGCTGACTATTTAACCAGATTTCCGGTTTCCATTTTACTTCAGAAGTGCTGTTGCGCATCTGCTCCAGACTGTCCTGGAATGAGTCTGGTTTTCACTTCCTGTTGAGCGCTGTTTTGGTGACCATTCTATTTATATCACGTGTATCTAGCATGTGTGTGTAAGAAAACAACTGGGATATCTTGAATAAGAACTTTTTTGTAAAATTATCCTATAAATACTTCCCTTCCCATTCTACACATTCCCAAAATACCATCTATTTAGTTTCTAGCCCTGGAATATTCTTTTTAATAACAATTTAAAAATTATCTAAATTTTAAAAATGAATCTACATATGTGACAAAAATTTAAATACCACAAATAGGCATGAAAAACAAGCCAGTCTCTTTGGTCCCTGGAACAGCCCTACTGCTATGGTCTTGAGTCAACCATCGACAATAATTCTAGAGAATCTTGCCAGAAGTTTTCTAGGTATATTAAAGCTAGTATGTGTACATTCATATGTATATGCACATATATTTCACTCAGTTGGAAGGACATGCTTCACATGTTGACACTCAAATGTTTTCATTTAATACAGCTTGAGACTCATTGCATAGCTACACATATAGATCTACCTCATTTGTTTATGAATGTATAATATACCACTGTATGAATGAAGCATCATTTATTTAGCCAGACAACTACAATTTATTTTTTAAAGTGCATTTTGCTACTACAAGCAATGTTGATTGTTTTGAGGATCATAAGGAGTTTATCTGCAAGACAAATTTCTAAGAGCAGAATGATTCCTGGACCAAGAAGTATGTGTGTGTGTGTGTGTGTGTGTGTGTGTGTGTGTGTGTGTGTGTGTGTGTGTGTGTGTATTTTGTTTGAGAGGTTCTACCCAACTTCCTTCAAAGTTGTTGTACCAAGATGCCCTTTCACCCACAGCTTTTAAGAGTAATGAGCTATGAGAAGCTCTCAAAATACCACTAAGATACCGTTTTGTTTCAACACCATTTCTTCTCTTTTCCTTCATGAATTTATTCTTCTCCTGTGCTGATTCCAGGTTATAATAATACATTGTAAAAAGATCACATTTAGAAGGGTTGGTGCAAATAGACAAATTTTACTCTTTGTTGACAGTATAATGTTCACATCACTCAAAATACTGAGTCAATATGACACAATGAAGTTGGAAGGTAGAGAAGTTTTAACTTCAAAGCTGTACTACTTAGCCAAGATTTCAGGCCAGCTCAGTAAAACAATGGCAAGTGACAAACACATTTGGAAATGACTTAGAACAGTGGATTTCAATCTTTTTACACTTGGGAACTAGTGAAAATAGGAAAATATTTTGAGAACAGCTAAGGCAGAAATTACCCTGAACATAAGTGAGTTTGATTAAGATCATTGGGTTTATAACTTCATAAAACACCAGGGTGGTTAACTCTTTTGCGACCACAAAATTTCTGGTTGATTGGCAATTAAATAACACTGAGTTAGAAATGATGGTAGAAATTCAGAAATAAGTAAGTTAAATACTCATTTAATTTCCCAAAAGGCATATTGTTGAAATTTTAGTTCTTAGGTCTCATTGGTCTCCTGGAACATTCAATGCCTTTTTTGGTTCCCTCTGTATCTCTTCCTCTTTCTTTTTCCCTTCTCCCCTCTTTCTGCAACTATTGAGTATAATTCTATATCATAATTACACATATCATAGTTACTAGTTATTATTTCATAGTTACTATTCTCATCGATGTCATTCTCTTAGCATTTAGCAGCAGTATTAGGACACACTATCTATGTCTATTATAAAGAAGACAAATAAATTAGCCAAAAGTACTGTCCAGCAAAGGAAAATGATGTATCTTTTTCATGGAAAGCCTACATACGGTGTCAACCACTACCATAAAAGTAGTTCTAAAGCTTAGGGGAAAAAAGCAGTTGTTAGAGACAGAATACTCATTTTGTACTGTGTTATTGAAAATAAAAACCTCTCCTATCTCAATTTCAATCATAAATTGTCTTTCATTTTGGGTTAATTGGTGTAATTGGTCTTGTGGAGCACCACACCAAATGTCTGTTGAATGTTAGCCTTTTATGACCTGTGATTGCATCTTGTTTCTAGTAGGTAATTGAGAGAAATCCTTTTACAAAGATATTTTAGAAAATCACTTTACTTCTGATCCACTTAGTATGACAATCTTGGCAACTCTGGCTGTGTAATTGGAAGGTTAAAAGAATACCGCTGTGAGAGGAAATATAGCCCTTCCAACCCACCATCCCCAGCCCTATAAAAAATAGAACTTCTTTGAATGGTCAAGTACTAATAAATATTATGGAAGTTATAGTAAGGTTTCATAAATATTTAGCTTATATGAAAAAATAGGAGGTTTCCAAAATTTAATTTAAAATAAGGTGTACACATATCAGCATAAAAAAATAGCTTTGTAGTTATTTTCAAATTCTTTATCTGCCTTGAGAAATATTGATGGGGTTGGGGAAAAATTAATTGTCTTATGAAAACAATTTTTCTAAGCATCCAAATTCTTCTTCTTCTTCTTCTTCTTCTTCTTATTATTATTATTAAAGTGAGAGACAGGATGGCAGAGAAAGACTCCCTGCTCTGCCCATCTGGGGCCATTGCTCTATTGTTCTACAACCGAGCTATTTTAGTACTTGAGACGAGGCCACAGTGCCATCCTCAGCCCCCAGGGTCAACTTGCAGAAATGAACCATGGCTGCGGGAGGGGGGGGGGAGAGAGAGAGAGAGAGAGAGAGAAGGGGGAGGGGCAGAGAAGCAGATGGTCACTCCTCCTGTGTGGCTTTGACTGGAAACTGAACCTGGTTGGGACTTCCACACATCAGGCTAACACTCGACTGTAGAGCCTACTGGCCAGGGCCCAAATTCTTCTTAAATTCATGTTTTTCTTAATTCTCTAAACTTGGAAGATTTCTCAAAGTTAGTTTCATAAAACTAGTAAGTATTTTAGGTGAAATCCAAACTAGCTGAATGAAGCAGACTGGTTCTGTGGTCAAGAAAAGTTTAGGAGATGCTGAGAGATTAAGTGGGTTTCTTTGAGGTTGGATTTCTCACAAGAGATCATACTGTGGATGCTCATTGTGAAGACAAAAGGGGGATATCATTTGCAAGTTTTCTCAAACTAATTTGGCATGAAATCCTTTTATTGTGAAGCATTCAGAGAAGCTAGCGTGCAGCAGGTTTCAGCAAGTTGATTTTTTTTCTATGACCCCAAATTGCATTACATAGACTTTACAACGTATTCTCAGGAACAGAGGCTAAACGCCAATCAGAGAAAGACACATAAGGCCCAAACTATTGAGATAGCAACTTCCTTAATTGGGTTCCATCTTCTCAATGAGGGAGGCTGTAGACTGAGAACATTGCATTAGATCATCTTCTTATCAAATCATTATCTGTACTTTTGAAAAATAAAGGTATTATAGGTAGCCTTGTGAAATATTGAAGGCTTTCTCCTTTGTAATGAGGCATTTCCTTAGTTTTCAAATATCAGACCACCTACTTTTCATACCGTTTATTAAGAAATTCTACTTATACTTGTAAACCTTAAACTTTCACTTAAGGTTTAGTAACTGCCTTATGTGGAGGTAGCATATTAAGCTTCATCAACTTTTAAATATTTAAGGAATTAATTAAAATCTTCCCTTTGTTAAGAAAAATTAATCCCCTAGAAATGAGACAAGTTAGTACCAAATAATAATAAACAGAGAGACAGAGGAAGGAAGTCAGTGGGACAAAGAGTATGATTCCAAGCTCCAGAGTTTGGTTAATCCTGGAGGCGGCAGTGCTGGGATTTAGATCAGTGCAAGTTAATTTTGAAATTCTAAATAACAGATATGAAGCACCTGGGACATACTAGAAACTCTAGAGAGGGTTGTTGTCATTGGTATTAGCATTATTGAGTTATAATTACTATTACTATTGTACATGATAATTGCTCACCAGTTAGCCTTGTAAGTATGCAGACGATTAAGTGGTGTGATTTATATTTTAAAACAGGGTAAGTTCTTTGCTTCAAAATCACAAACCTGCCACCTGTCATTGCATCGTCTTAGCTTCACTTTGGCTAATATATTCTATTCAATAAATGCTTATAGAATAACCAAGTGAATAAGTAAATCTATTAAAATATAATTAAAAATGATGGGGTAGGGGAGAGATGTTATAGTTTTAATCTGTATTCATCACACATCAGTGTTCTTTTTGTTTGTTTATTTATTTATTTATTTTTAGGGAGGAGCAGGTGTGTGCGGGGGGGAGGCAGAGACAGACTCCTACATGTGTCCTGACCAGGATCCACCCAGCAAGTCCAGTAGGGGGTGAAGCCCATCTGAGCCCTTGCTCCATTGCAACCAGAGTCATTTTTTAGTGCCTGAGGTGGAGGCCATGGAGCCATCCTCAGTGCCCGGGCCAACTCACTCCAATGGAGCCTTGGCTGCGGGAGAGGAGGAGTAGAGAGAGAGAAGCAAGAGGGGAAGGGTGGAGAAGCAGAATGGACCTTCTCTTGTTTACCCTGACCGGGAATTGATCCAGGACATCCACATGCAAGGCTGATGCTCTACCACTGAGCCAACTGGCCAGGGCCTTTTCTTTAAGAATCTACCAAGGGCTGATAGAAATGGGGTAAATGACACATTCTCTTTAAAGGGTGGGCACAGGGTGTGAGAGCAAGCAGAGTACTCGCTGTTGGGAAGAACCTAGAAGGGGGCAGTATCCCTGAGTGATGATGGGGATGCTCTCAAGTGCATATTGTGTATATTTCATGCTTTTTCTTGAGCTTGGAGTTGGCAATAGGACTAACACCACAAAGTCTGATCTGAAAAAAACATTCTATAATATTACTTATAATTTCTCTTAACGTATGTTTTTTAATGAGTGAACTCCTTTCTTGGTTGAGGCTGGTTATTTTAGCATAACTTTGGTATTTGTCAAATCACCCAATTCCAGATAAGTCTAAACTATCTTAGCCTAATGAATATTTATTCTGCTTCTTTTTCTTTTCTTTTTAATTTCCTTGAGTGGTAAATAAGAAGTATCCCTTGGTATCTTATTTAGTTCCATATCAACTGTGCTTTCTTAGAAGACGGTGTTCAGTTTACTGGTCACCAAGGATTTACGGGACATATCACACCAGGTTATTATACTTGGCTTTATAAAGCCAACTTTTCCAGTAGTCATGAAATGCAAAATACATTGTTTTATGAGAGACACTTAGAGACATTTTAAAGATCTCAAGAAACATTCATAAAGCATGTTTTCCTATTGGTGTACTTATTTACATCACAGTAATACATTTTGCATTCTAAATTTCTGTAGGCAAAAGGGTTTCTAAAATATTCTAAGATTTTATTTGCTGATTTGATTGTAATTGATGCCAATATTTGAAAAAAGTATATCTATTTTGGAGATTGATGTATTTGAAAATCAGATTTGTAGTTTCTAGAGTTTTCCTATAGGTAACCTTTATTAGGCATTGAAAAAATTGTTTATACCTGGTTCTTATATAAAAGGAGGAATTTCTAGGCTGGAGATTGATGGGTACTGGGGAGCTAGGATTTTCATGAGATTTCTATTATTGTCAGTGATGCACCTGTGTGTGCCTAGTAGAGAGATTTTAAAGTGTAGCCCGAGTCATGGTTGTGGAGCATCAAAAGTCCCTGGTGGAAATTCCTCCATGTCCTGTGGTCAAAATTGTGTCCAGAATAAGACTACAACTGCTCAGAGGGTGCCTTTTTCTAACCTCCCCTGTGTATTGGATTATCAGTTTTATATAATCATGGTAACAGGACTATTTATTACTATTCTTTACAATAATTAGTAAAAAGGTTATATTCTTGTCAAAAGTGGGGAATTCTATAAAGCAAGAAACTATAAAGCTTAAAGAGTAATTCCTTTGTAGAGGAAAGTGATCTCTGACAATAGACATGAATAATTTATCTGAACAACATTCTAGGTGACTATATCAGTGGTTCTTAATCTGGGTTCTATCGAACCCTAGGGGTTCGATGAGTCAGTCTCAGGGGTTCAGAGAAGCCTCTGCTGCGGAGGCCAGAATAAAGTAATATCCTAATTTGTTGTGAGTTCATGCACTTTGTTGGTTTTGTTCTTTGAGCAAGGTGATGTTCATGCACGGCTCATTTTGTGCACCAGTAAAAAAACATATACCTATGTCTTGAATTTGTAAAAAAAAGTCATATTTTATTTATCACTAAAGAAGGGTTTGGTGAATGCGCATATGAAACTGGTGGGTTCTGTGCCTCAAAAAAGGTTAAGAACCACTGAACTATATAGATTAACTTGAACTTTCCAAAGAGTTACTTTATGGGAATTTATACTTTACTGAAGAGACAGACCTTGTTCAAAAGCATATTTAAAATCCTGTTCTGGAATTACCTATATGTCAGTTATGAACTGCATGAAAATATCTCTCAAAATATTTTACAGTTAGGCCTGACCAGGCAGTGGCACAGTGGATAGAGTGCTGGACTGGGAAGTGGAAGACTCAGGTTTAACACCTTGAGGTTGCCAGCTTGAACGCAGGTTCATCTGGTTTGAGCAAAGCTCACCAGCTTGAGCCCAAGGTTGCTGGTTTGAGCAAGGAGTCATTTGGTCTGCTGTAGCTCCCTGGTCAAGCTACATATGAGAAAGCAATCAATGAACAACTAAGGTGCTGCAACAAAAAATTGATGCTTCTCATATCTCTCCCTATCTATTTCTCTCTTGGACTCTCTCTTTCTGATTCTGTCAAAGAAACAACAGTAAAACTAGGTTGCGCATGTCCTTTGATCATGGTTATGAATGGTACTTGGTTATTAAACAACAGTGAATCTATCCTTAGAGGATGAAGATATACTGTTTGTGAAGAATGCTGGAAATCTAGCAGTATAGTCCAGAGGAAATAGCAAAGGACTTTCCAAAATTACTTCTAAGCAGCTAGGGTGTTGGTTCTCAGGGTGATTATTTTGACATAGAATGGGGAAGGGAAGTATACTAATACTTAGTCCCTCTGAGAGGCAGTATAACATTGTGTGTAAATGTATGACTTGGGATCTGAACTGGCTTGGATTGAACTGAATGATGATTCTCCAATTTACTATGTGTGTGACCTTAGAATTTCTTATTGTCTGAGCACCTTAGGATGTTTATCCACCAAACAGGAATAATGTTGGTAATTAATTCCTATACTTGTAAGATTATATGAATTATTTTTTTGAAAAACCTTAAGCCAACATCTGGCATAATGAGCTATTAGTAAATTATTAATTGTTATTATTATGAAATGCTTATATAGATTTAAATACATTTGCATATAATCTCAGTTTTATTGTGAGGTAGGTATTGTTTTCCCCATTTTGTAGATGAGGATACACATTGCTTACTCTTAGAGGGATTAATTAACTGGTGTGAAGTTCAGAGACACAGTAAACTGCTGGGCCAGGAATAGAACGCAGCTATAGGTGATCAGATTTTTTTTTCTTCCCATGTCAATTTTATAAAATAACAAAGGTTCATTCTGGTGTCTTTTAATAGCTCTTGCCTATGGAATCAGTTTGACCCCCTGATGGAGAGAGACTAAATGAATCACACTTGGAAATCTGATTCTAATAAAAATTTCTAAGAATCTATTTTTGATTTTGCAACTGTCAGTAGTGTTGTTCACTACTTAGTTCTTTCTTTCACCTCTGGTTGCATAGTGGGATTGTATTTCCCTGCCCACTTTTAAATTACACATGGCTATGTGATTTGCTTTGGCGAATGCAATAGAGACGGAAGTAATTTAGCTCACTTCCAGCAGGAGGTTTTAGAAGTCAGTGTGTGATTCATCATGTCCTTCTATTTCCTCTTAAATGATTGCAGAAGTACATTGTTAATATGGGGTTTCCATCACTGCACTAGTAATTGACTTGTAGCATGACTGAAAAATATTCCTTGTGTGTTAAGTCACTAAGATATTAAGAGTTTTTTTTGTTGTTGTTGTAGTTTAACATAGCTCATGCTGACTGATGCGACTATCGACCAAATCTGGAATACTGAATGGCCAGTAAGGGATTTTAAAGCTCACTCTGAAAAGTGGAAGATGCTAAATCATGGTTACATAGAGTGGAATACATACCTTTTGTGCTCTCCGTTTGTCTGCTCGCTGGTTTTGGTGGTAGATACGACTGAAGTTGGATACAATCACTGGGACAGGTAGAGCAATGACCAAGACCCCACTCAAAGAACAGATGGATCCAAATATCTTCCCTGCTATGGTTTTTGGCACCATGTCACCATACCTGAGTTAGAAAAAAACATATACATATACATTGTGTTAAGTCACAGAAAGTTATTTCCACCTGCTAAAATAGCTTTTTTACTCTAATCCAAATGATTCTTTTTGGAGCAACCCATCTCTACTTCATGACTACAATATACATGGCTTAAGGCTTTATAGAACCAGAAATTAAAAATATGTGAATATAAATACATATCTTTTAACTTTGCAGAAATTAAGTCTAACATTTAGAAATCTCTTTGATTGGGAAATATCTTGTCAGATGATTTAATGATAGTTTTATAATTTGTCCTTTCTATAATATGACATAATACTTTATACTGATTTAACCATAAATATTTCTATGCTGAAGTTTATAGTCTAGATAACACCCTCTTCTACTTAATTTTTTTCAACAATGAATTGGTTATAAAATTTAGGTAGAAAAAGTGGTATAGCACATTCCTTTCATCAGGTATAATTACTTAAAAATAAACTTTCCAAGATCCCCTTAACCTTCACTTGTGGAATTCAATGACCATTTCTACATGATAATCTTACTCTCTCATTTGTACTGGTTAGTTGACTTCTTTTTCTTATTATTATTCTTAATTTTAATGGGCTGACACCAATAAATCAGGGTACATATGTACAATGAAAACATATCCAGATTATCTTATCATTCAATTGTGTTGCATACCCGTCACCCAAAGTCAAATTGTCCTCTGTCACCTTCTATCCGGTTTTCCCTGTGCCCCTCCCCTCCTCCCTATCCCACCCCCTCTCTTTCCCCCAACCCTGTAACCACCACTCTCTTGTCCATGTCTCATAGTCTCACTTTTATGTCCCACCTATGTATGAAATCATGCTGTTCTGAGTTTTTTTTTCTGATTTACTTATTTCACTCTGTATAATGTTATCAAGGTCCATCCATTTTGTTGTAAATGATCCGATGTCATCATTTCTTATGGCTGAGTAGTATTCCATAGTATATATGTACCATAGCTTTTTAATGCACTCATATTCTGACAGACACTTGGGCTGTTTCCAGATCTTCGCTATTGTGAACAATGCTGCCACAAACATGGGGCCGCATTTCCTCTTTTCAAACAGTGTTATGGTGTTCTTAGGGTATATTCCTATAAGTGGGATAGCTGGGTCAAAAGGCAGTTCGATTTTTAATTTTTTGAGGAATCTCCATACTGTTTTCCACAGTGGCTGCACCAGTCTGCATTCCCACCAACAGTGCAGGAGGGTTCCCTTTTCTCCACATCCTCGCCAGCACTCATTCTGTGTTGTTTTGCTGATGAGTGCCATTCTGACTGGTGTGAAGTGATATCTCATTGTGGTTTTAATTTGCATTTCTCTAATGATTAGTGATGTTGAGCATTTTTTCATATGCCTATTGGCCATCTGTATGTCCTCTTTGGAGAAATTTCTATTCATTTCTTTTGCCCATTTTTTGATTGGATTGTTTGTCTTCCTGGTGTTGAGTTTTATAAGTTCTTTATAAATTTTGGTTATTAACCCCTTATCAGATGTGCTGTCGAATATGTTCTCCCATTGTGCGGTTTGTCTTTTTATTTTGTTTTTATTGTCTTTAGCTGTGCAAAACCTTTTTAGTTTGATATAGTCCCATTTGTTTATCTTGCCTTTTATTTCATTTGCCCATGGAGATAAGTCGGCAAATATATTGCTACTACAAATGTCGGAGAGCTTGCTGCCTATGTTTTCTTCTAAGATGCTTATGGTTTCATGGCTTACGTTTAAGTCTTTTATCCATTTTGAGTTTGTTTTTGTGAATGGTGTAAGTTGATGATCTAGTTTCATTTTTTTGCAGGTAGATGTCCAATTTTCCCAACACCATTTGTTAAAGAGGCTGTCTTTACTCTATTGTATGTTCTTTCCTCCTTTGTCAAATATCAGTTGTCCATAAAGGTGTGGGTTTATTTCTTGGTTCTCTGTTCTGTTCCATTGATCTATGTGCCTGTTCTTATGCCAGTACCAGGTTGTCTTGAGTATAATGGCCTTGTAGTAAACTTTGATATCCGGAAGAGTGATACCTCCTACTTTATATTTTCTTTTTAAGATTGCTGAGGCTATTCGTGTTCTTTTTTGGTTCCATATAAACTTTTGGAATATGTGTTCTATATCTTTGAAGTATGTCATTGGTATTTTAATTGGTATTGCATTGAATTTATAAATTGCTTTGGGTAATATAGACATTTTAATGATGTTTATTCTTCCTAGCCATGAGCACGGTATATGCTTCCACTTGTTTGTATCTTCCTTGATTTCTTTTATCAGTGTTTTATAATTTTCCGAGTACAAGTCCTTAACCTCCTTGGTTAAATTTACTCCTAGGTACTTTATTTTTTTGGCTGCAATAGTAAAGGGGATTGTTTCCTTAATTTCTTTTGCTGACAGTTCATTGTTGGTATATAGAAATGCCTCTGATTTCTGAGTATTAATTTTATATCCTGCCACCTTGCTGAATTCATTTATCAGGTCCAGTAGTTTTTTGACTGAGACTTTAGGGTTTTCAATACACAATATCATATCATCTGCAAATAATGACAGTTTTATTTCTTCTTTTCCAATTTGGATGTCTTTTATTTCTTCTTCCTGTCTGATTGCTGTAGCTAGGACTTCCAGAACTATGTTGAATAAAAGTGGTGAAAGGGGGCCTCCTGCCTGGTTCCTGATCTTAAGCGGATTGCTTTTAATTTTTGTCCATTTAGTATGATGTTTGCTGTGGGTTTGTCGTAGATGGCCTTTATCATGTTAAGGAATGTTCCCTGTATTCCCACTTTACTGAGAGTTTTGAGCATGAATGGGTGCTGGATTTTATCAAATGCCTTTTCTGTATCTATTAAAATTATCATCACATTGATTGATTTGCGAATATTGAACCAGCCTTTCCTATCCAGAATAAATTCCACTTGATCATGGTGTATGATTTTTTTTCATATATTGCTGAATCTGGTTGGCTAATATTTTGTTGAGAATTTTAGTGTCTAAATTCATCAGGGATATAGGCCTATAATTTTCTTTCTTTGTGTTGTCTTTGCCAAGTTTTGGGATCAGAATTATGCTCACCTCATAAAAGGAGTTTGGAAGTCTTCCTTTCTCTTGAATTTTTAGATATAGCTTGAGGAGGATAGCAGTTAGTTCTTCTTTGAATTTTTGATAGAATTCACTTGTGAAGCCATCAGGCCCAGGACTTTTCTTTTGTGGGAATTTTTTGGTAACTCTTTCGATCTTATTTGTTGTAATTGGTATGTTTAGGTGTTCTGATTCTTCCAGATTGATTTTTGGAAGATTATATGATTCAAGAAATTGTACATTTCACCTAGGTTGTCTAATTTTTTGGCATAGAATTCTTCATAGTATTTTCTTACAATGCTTTGTATTTCTGTTGTGTCAGTTGTTATTTCTCCACTGTCCTTTCTAATTTTATTTATTTGAATCCTCTCTCTTTTTTTCTTGGTGAGTCTAGTTAAAGGTTCATCAATCTTGTTTACCTTTTCGAAAAACCAGCTTCTGGTTTCATTGATCCTCTGTATTGTTTCCTTAGCTTCTATGTCATTTATTTCTGCTCTGATCTTTATTATTTCCTTCCTTCTACTTGTCCTCGATTTTATTTGCTTTTTGAGCTTTTTCTAGCTTCTTATGATATACCTGTAGTGCAATGAACTTTCTTCTCAGTACTGCTTTTGCTGTGTCCCATAAATTTTGAGTTGATGTATGCTCATTATCATTTGTTTCTAGAAACTTTTTTATTTCTTCTTTGATCTCTTTGTTAATCCATTCATTATTTAATATCATGCTATTTAGTTTCCAAGTGTTTGAGTATTTTTCAGTTTTTCTTTTGTGGTTAATTTCTAGTTTCATGGCATTGTGATCAGAGAAAATGCTTGATATAATTTCAATCTTTTTAAATTTATTGAGACCATTTTTGTGTACTAGCATGTGGTCTATCCTAGAAAACGTACCATGAGCACTTGAGAAGAATGTATATTCTACTGCTTTAGGGTGAAAAGTTCTGAAGATATCTATTAAATCAAGTTGATCTAGTGTATCCTTTAAGTCTGCTGTTTCTTTATTAATTTTCTTTCTTGAGGATATATCCAGTGTTGTTAGTGGGGTATTGAAATCCCCTACTATGATAGTATTGCTGTAATCTCATCCTTTATATTCATCAAAGTCTGCTTTATGTATGTCGGGGCTCCTATATTTGGTGCATAGATATTTATAATAGTTATATCTTCCTGTTGAATTGTTCCCTTTATCATTATGTAGTGTCCTTCTTTATCTCTTACTACAGCCGTTGTTTTAAAGTCCTTTTTGTCAGATATAAGTACTGCTACCCTGGCTTTTTTCTCATTTCCATTTGCATGAAATATTTTTTCCATCCTTTTACCTTCAGCCTATGTGCATCTTTTGTTTTAAGTTGTGTCTCTTGTAGACAGTATATGTATGGGTCCTATTTCTTTATCCATGTAGCTACCCTATGTCTTTTGATTGGATCATTTAATCCATTTACATTTAGGGTTATTATTGATATGTAGTTGTTTATTGCCATTTTATTCTTTAAAGCTGTATTCTTCTTTTCCTCTATTCTTTCCTCCCTTTGAACTGTTCACAACAGGCTTCTTAGTATCTCTTGCAGAATTAGTTTGGTTTTAATGAATTCCTTGAGGCTTTCTTTGCCTGGGAAGCTCTTTATTTCTCCTTCAATTTTGAACGTTAGCCTTGCTGGATAGAGTAGTCTTGGTTGTAGGTTCTTGTTCTGCATAACTTTGATTATATCTTGCCATTCCCTTCTGGCCTCAAGTGTTTCTGTTAGAAGTTCAATGTCATCCTTATGGGGGCTCCTTTGTAGGTGATAGCCTTTTATTTCTCTAGCAGCTTTTAAAAATTTTTCTTTATCCATTAGCTTTGGTATTTTAACTATGATGTATCTTGGTGTACATCTTTTTGGGTTTCTCCTTAATGGAGTTCTGTGTGCTTCTTGAACATGTAGAATGTTTCCCAGCCTTAATTTAGGGAAGTTTTCTGCTATGGTTTGATTGATTAAAGTTTCCATTTCCTGTCCTCTCTCCTCTTCTTCAGGAACCCCTATGATACGAATGTTGTTTCTCTTCATGTTGTCACAGAGCTCCCTTAGAGTTTCCTCACATTTTTTGAGTCTCTTTTCCTTTTTCTACTCTGCTTCTGTTCTTTTGTTTATTGTGTCCTCTAACTCGCTTATTCGATCCTCAGCATGATTCATCCTGCTTTTAATTCCTTCCATTGTGGTCTTCAGTTCTGATACTGTATTTGTCATTTCTGTCTGATTCTTTTTTATTATTTCAATTTCACTTTTTATACTTGTTATCTCTTTATTTAGGTGTTCATAATGACTATCCATTGTTGCTCTAATTTCTTTGAACATCCTAACTATCATTATTCTAAATTCTGCTTCTGGTAATTTGGTTATATCTGGTTCATTCAGGTCCTTCTCTGGTGATTTCTCTTGATTCATTTGGTTTGCATTCCTCTGCCTGCCCATTTTGTCTGTGTATAAGCAAGTTGTAGCCACTGGAGTCCAGTATGTGTTGCCTTTGTGTTCTCTAGGTGTGGTCTGTCTGCAGGCCCGCCACCCCTTCTGCCACTGCCTAGGGCGGTTGGTTATGGGCGTGTCCAGCGCCGGCCCACTGCGGCTATTGCTGTGATTTCCGCCTCTCCTCTGCGGGAGGGGCTGTCACTCAAGCCACAAGCCTCAGCATGAAGGGTAGAGATGAGCACCTTTGCTCAGCTGTGAACCCAGCTTGTTTCCGGGCTTCTGCCCAGCCCCCGCAGTCAGAGCCTGCTCGCCACAGTTTTGCGGGTTGGGCGGGGCTTTTGACGTGCTCTCATCTGTGAGCCTTTGCCCATCAGGAGCTTTAGCCCCACCCTCGAGGCCAGGGCCCTCCTGTGCAGGGTCGCAAACCAATGTTTATTGGCCTGGGCGGTTTGCTGGCTTGCGCTCACCTGCGGGCTTCCGCTTGTCCTGGGCTCTTCCCTGCCCCCGCGTTCAGAGCCAGCTTGCACATGCAGGATGGCAAACTGCGGTTTCTCCGGCTGGGCAGGGTTGGTAGTATGAGCTCAGCCTCGAACCTCCGCCCGTCCCTGTGGTCAGGGCCGGCTTGCGCAGGGTCGCAGAGCAAATATCTGCCCCTTCCTGGCCTCCCGCTTTTTCCCCGCAGGTGGGGTTACAGGTGGGCCCGCAGCTGCCGGACCGCTTTTGCGCGTCCCCACTGCCCCTGCTGGGCTAGACCAAGCTCACACCTGCTGGTCCTCCGCCCATGCCGACAGAACCACGTTTCAGCGTCTTGCCGCCACCATACCCTTTAGCAACCCTCAGCAGAGTAGGAAGGACCCTAATACTCCACACTGTAGACCTGGGAGCTCCCTGCCTCTAAGCAGTTCTGTTCTAAGTGCCATGGGAGAGCTTGTTTGGCTAGTGTCCTGTCTCCCTTTGCTGGTATTGGTAGTTCCAGGTGAAGTATTTGTTTTTTATTAGGAAAGTGACTTAGCCCAAGGGTTAGGGTGGCTGTCCCTCAGAGTGTTTGTCCCTGTGCCTTCAGTCCACACTCTCTTCCCGCTGCTCTGGTCCTCTCCTCTGTCCCTGTTCCCCGGAGCCCCGGGTGAGTGGTTGTGAGAGAGGTTTTCTGCGCTGTCCCTTTAAAAAGAATATTGGGTCTGAGAAAACTGTCTCTTTCTCACAAACAGTATCCTCACTTGTTTCACAGCTCAATACTGTCCAAATGCCTCTTCTAGGCTCTGGGACTGCAAGCTGGGGCTTGGTTCCTGGGACCCAGGTCCTCCCTCTTCGCCAAACTCTCCTCCTGCCATGCGGGTCTCTCCGGGCTGGGCTGCCATTTGCTCTGGGGAGCTGGGCAGCCCTCTTCGTGTTTTTGCTATTCCTACCAGTTTCAATGTGGCTTCTTCTGTGTTCCTTGGTTGAAGAGTCCACTTAGTTTAGTTCAAAGTTGGTTTATCCAGATGATGGTTCTTAAAATTGAGTTATAATCCACTTTGGTTCTGGGAGTTGGAAGTTGGTACGTCCGCCTACTCCATCACCATCTTGCTCCCCTACACAGGTGGCCTTTGTCCTAGGGGAGCCAGTTCCCCAAAGGGCAGCTCCTGTCCCTGCGGTGGGCCCTGCCTGCAGGCCTCTTCGGGGGCTCAGGGCCCTGAGTGACCTCCACGGTGTCCTCCCGGGTTTCCTCTCCAGGAAAGTTGTGGTTCTGGTACTTCCAACGAAGTCGCTCCAGCAGAAGGGATTTGAGAACTTAGTTGACTTCTCTCTTCAGTATTAGAACATTCCCTTACAGGTGCTTTTACCTCACTGGCTGCTTTCTATCTTCTTTCTGACTCCTTTTCCCTTAACTGATTTCTACATCTTGGGGTAATTTAGGTCTCAAGCTGAGTCCTCTGATTTTCTCCACATAAACCCTTTTTCAATGTAATTTTATCCAATCTCATGGTTTATTATCTATATCCTCTAATTTACTTTGATAGCCCTGATGTCCATCTTGAAAATCAGACTCACATCTTTATTGGTCTTGGCTGAAAAATTTTTACCTCTGGATGTTTAAGAGCCAATTAAGACTTAAATTAACCAAAAAGGAACTTTCATCTCCCTAGCTTCATCTGCTCCCCTCAAATCTGTCCCTCCCACACAGTTTGTCACCTCTAATTAAATGGAACTGCAAACCACCCAACTGCCTCTATCAACGTTGAAACAGCCACCCAGTGTTAAGTCCCCTCATCTCATTTCTCAGCTAGCCTTGCTGTCTCTGGCCTAGCACAATATGTTCTACTTGGTTTTCTTTCATCAACCTCCACTTCCCCACCAGCATCCAAGCCATCATCTGTTGCCAGAGCCTGGATACAGCTTCTTACCCAAACTCTCTCTTCCACATTCAGCATGTTACAACTCATGCCAACAGAGCCACCAGATTGAATGGCTTTAAAAATGAGATCGGACTTTGCCTCACCTTCTAATAGACTTGAAAATAAGTCAGGACTCCTTGCTTCTGTTTCTGAGGGCCTATGTTGTTTTGTTCTTGCCTGTATTTCACACCAGCCTTCACCAAGCCTGCTGCCCTCTGGCCACGCTGGCCATCTGGCTCTGTAACACATGCTGCCCCAGACCATCATTACCCAGGCGGAGCCTCAGAGGTCTCCATTCAAGAATTCCTTTTCTGGTTGCCTTATCCATAGTGGTCTTACTCTCTCCCCATCATGTTCCCATTTTATGACTTTCCACAGCATTTAACACATGCTATTTTTGAATTTCTGACTCCCCATCTGCTCTACCAATATACCCAGGAGCTCTTGTTTTGTGTTTTACTAACCCAAAGCAGGGTCTTAGCAAATATTAGCAGAATGAATACATTTTCCCTGCTTTATTGACACAGGGTTCTCCTAAGAGTTCATTCCTAGAGGTAGGCAGGGAGGAGGTCCTTAGATTATATTATTGCAGAAGTTACCCTCTCCCTTCACCCACAGCAGTACACCTCCATACACCCCCTGTCCACCCTGAGGCTCTGAGATCCTCAGCTCTCTCAGGGTTTAGTCCTTAGAAACAAGACTCAAGGAGATCAGGTATTGGAATCCACACTTAAGGAGGCTTTAGGAGTATTTGGGGAGGCATTATATCCTGAAGAGCGATCTAGAAAATCATTGTTTTTGTGAGAAAACATCTGTGTGTCAATATAGAGATGGAAGCGACTGAGGAATTGGCCTGGAAAGGCTAGAGAGAGTGACAGCAGTCTCTGGTGACCATCCTGCCTTTGGTGACCCCTGGAAGTCTCTGGTCTTCTGCTTTGAAGGCTTAGTTACTCATTCTTGTCAGAATTTATGGGTGACCAGCAGCTGGGTTAATTCACCCTAACTAAAATCCCTATCAGTTTTGGCATCAGAATGACAGCATTAATTTACAGTATAAAAGAATAATAACTCAAGAAGTGGAATGCTGTGTTTATATGAAACATAGCAACTTTTTGTGGTCCATGAGGGAAGTGAAACTATAATCTGATTATGTTAGGGAGGAAATGGTGGTCAAAAGTAAAGGAATTTACAAAGTGAGAAAAAAAGGCTTGAAAAATTTCTTACTATAGAGATATGTCAGTAGAATTTGGAAGAGAAGATCAATTTTTTATATACCGCTGTGTGGTCATGAGCCAATTTTGTTTTACCAGTTCACACTGAGTGCCCAGCCCTATTTTATAAACAACTTTCAGTTTGCTCTGATTATGCAGTAGGCTCTGGAGAAATCTAAAACACACATAAACCCCTGTATGCACACACATAAAAGCAGCTTTTCAGAAGCTTTTCCCTTTTATTTTAATGTTTACCAATTAGGATCTAGAAAGTGTTTCTCAAAAGAGAAAGCGAATAAAACTCAACTATTTGTCATGGCCAGAGAAGACAAGCTTTGAGTCCATGTAATTAAAATAAGCCTGTTAAAACACAAATATAGTTCTGGCAGGTTGGCTCAGTGGAGTGTGGATGTTCTGGGTATGATTCCTGGTCTGGGCACACAGAAGAGGCAACCATCTGCTTCTCCACTTTCCCCATCCCCCTTCTCTCTCTTTCTCTTCCCCTTCCACAGGTATGGCTTGATTGGTTTGAGCACATTGGCATTGGGTGCTGAGAATGGCTCTGTCGAGCCTCTACCTCAGACACTAAAAATAGCCTGCTTGCTAGCATGGCCCCAGATGGGCAAGGCATTGGCCTGAGATGGGGGTTGCTGGGTGGATCCTTGTAAGGGTGCATGTGGAAGTCTGTCTCCCTATCTCCCCTCTTCTCACTTAAAAAAATACAAATACATAAAATAAAATAGCTAAATAAATCCATCATATGTAGTCTTCCTGCCTCTAAGATAATTTAAAAATTAATATTTATTAACTACTTTTTTGTATTCTAGGTTTAATATGTCAAAGAGTAGGCAAGGCCAGCATACTTGTAATCATTAAAATTAAGAGATTGACAGTGTGGTATGAACTCAAAGCTCTAAGAGATTTGAAGAAGACAGAAGACTGGTAAGTCTAGGTAGCAGGTGGTGGTGGGGATAGGGAAGGGAGGTTCATGCACTCAGAATGGCTGTACTTAAACTAAGGGAGAAAATCGAGTCTTAGGCTTTGCCCAAAGGGATTCTGGGCCAGCTGATAAAGCAGGCTTCCCAGGGAAAGTAATTTTTGATGGGGTACCTGGTATTCAACTAGAGAAAAAAATCGCTGTAGATCCTTTTTGAATGTAAACAAATATGATGATATCAATAAATGAAGCATAAAGTGCACTTATTCAGAGAGGAAAAAATGGGTAGAGTCAATTCTCTTGTTTGTTCTGTGATGAAATGGCAGAAAGTAAGGATATGTTCTAGGCAGCACATTCATAGCCCAGAGGATCTGTAAGGGAAAAAGTGTAACAAATACTTAAGGGCGGTTTGATGTTGTAAAGCCATGCTAATCTGCATCAAATGCAGTTACAGTTATTTTTTTTTTCCTTTTTAAAATATTTTTATGAAGTTAGAAGTGAAGAGGCAGTCAGACTCCCACATGTGCCCGACAGGGATCCACCAGGCATGCCCACCAGGGGGCGATACTCTACCCATCTGGGGTGTTGCTCAGTTGAGGCCTGAGCCATTCTAGCACCTGAGGCAGAGGCCATGGAGCTATTCTCAGCACCTCCCCAGGCCCAGCTTTGCTACAATGGAGACTTGGCTGTGGGAGGTAAAGAGAGATACAGAGAGGAAGGAGAGGAAGAAGAGTGGAGAAGCAGATGACCACTTCTCCTGTGTGCCCTGACGTGGAATTGAACCTGGGATTTCCACATGCTGAGCCGACAGTCCACCACTGAGCCAACCAGCCAGGGCCTACAGTTATTATTTACCTCTACCATATTTGCTTGGTAATCCAAATTCCTTCTCAATCAAGAAATTGAAGAGGAGCACTGGAGGTCATTGGTCCATGCCACAATGATGATGGGGGGATGAGAAAAAGAGAAGAAATTGCTCATTGGTTGGGATATCCTCTCTTATTTTTCTACTCTGGGGCAGAAAGCCAGAGTTTTTTCAAGTTATAGCAAATTAGGACAGTCTCTAAGGCTCTGTTGATATAAGGTTAAGGCAGAGGGACGGGGCACAAGGGAGAAAGATGGGCAGGGTGTTTATGGTCATGCAGGCTGTCCTGTGGTTATTAGTAATGCCAGCCTGAGCCCTGCTAATTCCTAAGGAGCACCTGCCTCTTCTTTCTACCCCTTGGTTCTGAATATATCACCTCTTTGGTTTTTCTCTGTGTTCTTCTCCCCTTTTTAAAATAGGCTGCTGTTGATACTTGTAATGCTTTAAGCATATTTTACTGGTTTGAATATGTTGGAGAATCATGAGAAATATACAATGTGATTTGCCTGTTTTTATAGTGTCTGTTTTTTTCTCTTTGTCTTTAGGAATGACCTTGGGAAATGGAAGCAGGTAATTTTTATCTGTGAAAATGTACCTGGGCACAGACCCTGCTTGTGAAGGGGAGTATTATATCTCTGGCAAAACTGGCTGCTCTCTTTTCTTTAACAAAGCACCTTTTAACTAGTATTTAAACTCTTAGTAAGAAGCAAACTAACATTATAGTCCTCAAGTGTCATATCTTTCTGAAACTCAGCGGAGGAAAGACTTTAAATAGAAATCTATAAGGATGTTCGCTTTGGCAGCACATATACTAAAATTGGAATGATACTGAGAAGATCAGCATGGCCCTTGTGCAAGGATGACACGCAAATTTGTGAAGCGTTCCATATTTTTTTAGAAAAACTATAGAAAAAATTAATAAAACAAGGAGCTGGTTCTTTGAAAAGATCAACAAAATTGACAAACCCTTGGCAAGACTCAATAAGGCAAAAAGAGAAAGAACTCATCTAACAAAATCCAGAATAAAAGAGGAGAAATCACCACAGATATCATAGATATACAAAGAATTATTGTAGAATACTATTAAAAACTATATGCCACCAAATTCAACAATCTAGAAGAAATGGATAAGTTCCTAGAACAATACAACCTTCCTAGACTGAGTCATGAAGAAGTAGAAAGCCTCAACAGACCGATAAGCAGGGAGGAAATAGAAAAAACTATTAAAAACCTCCTCAGAAATAAAAGTCCAGGCCAAGACAGCTATACTAGTGAATTCTATCAAATATTCAAAGAAGATTTGGTTTCTATTCTACTCAAAGTCTTTCAGAAAATTGAAGAAGAAGCAATACTTCCAAACACATTTTATGAGGCGAACATAACTCTCATATCAAAACCTGGCAATGACAGCACAAAAAAAGAAAACTAGAGACCAATATCTCTGATGAATACAGATGCTAAAATACTAAACAAAATACTAGCAAATCGAATAAAACAACATATTAAAAAAATAATACACCATTATCAAGTGGTATTCATCCCAGAATCTCAAGTATGGTTCAATATACGTAAAACGGTTAACGTAATACACCATATCAACAAAACAAAGATAAAAAAACATATGATCTTATCAATAGATGCAGAAAATGTCTTCGATAAAATACAACATAATTTTATGTTTAAAACACTCAACAAAATGGGTATAGAAAGGAAAATATCTCAACATAATAAAGGCCATTTATGATAAACCATCAGCTAACATCATATTAAATGGCATAAAACTGAGGACATTCCCCCTTAAATCAGGAACAAGACAGGGATGTCCACTCTCTCCACTCTTATTTAACGTGGTGCTAGAAGTTCTAGCCAGAGCAATCAGACAAGACAAAGAAATAAAAGGCATCCATATTGGAAAAGAAGAAGTAAAGGTTTCACTTTTTGCAGATGATATAATCCTATACATTGAAAACCACAAAAGGATTACTAGAAACAGTAAACCAATACAGTAAGGTTGCAGGATACAAAATTAATATACAAAAGTCCATAGCATTTCTATATGCCAACAACAAAACATTAGAAAACAAACTCAAAAAAATAATTCTCTTCACGGTTGCAACAACAACAACAAAATACCTAGGAATAAACATAACAAAGAATGTAAAGGACCTATATAATGAAAACTACAAAGCATTGTTAAGGAAAATCGAAAAAGAAACAATGAAATGGAAAACTATTCCTTGTTCTTGGATTGGAAGAATAAATATAATCAAAATGACCATATTACCCAAAGCAATATACAAGTTTAATTCAATTCCTATCAAAATTCCAATGACACTTTTTAAAGAAATGGAACAAAAAATCGTCAGATGCATATGGAACTATAAAAAATCCCTGAATAGCCAAAACAATCTTAAGGAAAAATAACGAAGCTGGGGGCATTACAATACCTGACTTCAAATTATATTATAGAGCCACGACAATCAAAACAGGATGGTATTGGCAGAAAAATAGGCACTCAGACCAATGGAACAGAATAGAAAGTCCAGAAATGAAACCACATATATATGGTCAAATAATTTTTGATAAAGGGGCCAACAACACACAATGGAAAAAAGAAAGCCTCTTCAACAAATGGTGCTGGGAAAACTGGAAAGCTACATGCAAAAGAATGAAACTCAACTACAGTTTGTCTCCTTGTACCAAAATTAATTCAAAATGGATCAAAGACCTAAATATAAGACCTGAAACAATAAATTACATAGAAGAAAACATAGGAACTAAACTCATGGACCTTGGTTACAAAGAGCATTTTATGAATTTGACTCCAAAGTCAAGGGAAGTGAAGGCAAAGATAAATGAATGGGACCACATCAGACTAAGAAGTTTTTGCATAGCAAGAGAAACTGACAACAAAATAAATAGACAACCAACTAAATGGGAGATGATATTTTCAAACAACAACTCAGATAAGGGGCTAATATCCAAAATATACAAAGAACTCACAAAACTCAACAACAAACAAACAAACAATCCAATAAAAAAATGGGAAGAGGAGATGAACAGACACTTCTCCCAGGAAGAAATACAAATGGCCAACAGATATATGAAAAGATGCTCATCTTCATTAGCTATTAGAGAAATGCAAATCAAAACTACAATGAGATACCACCTCACGCCTGTTAGATTAGTCATTATCAACAAGACATGTAACAACAAGTGTTGGAGAGGCTGTGGAGAAAAAGGAATCCTCATCCACTGTTGGTGGGAATGTAAAGTAGTACAACCATTATGGAAGAAAGTATGGTGGTTTCTCAAAAAAACTAAAAATAGAACTACCATATGACCCAGCAATTCCTCTGCTAGGTATATACCCCCAAAATTCAAAAACATTGGTACGTAAAGATACACGCAGCCCCATGCTCATTGCTGGATATATTTCAACTAATACATTAGTTAAAGAAAAACTCCACAACTTCTCATGGAACATAAACTAGTATTTAGAAGTGTATTTGAAATATAAATATCTGCTATGATAGGTCTGAATGTGTCTCCTGCAAATGTATATGTTGAAATCCTAATGCTCAGTGTGATGCTATTAGGAGGTGGGGCCTTTGGAAGATGTTTAGTTCATGAGAGCTGGGTTTTCATAATGGGATTAGTTGGTTTATAAAAAGAGAACCTACAGAGCTCCTTAGCCCCTTCCATCATCTGAGGACAGAGTGAAAAACGTAGTCTATGACTAGGGAATGGGCACTCACCAGCCACCACACCGAATCTGCTGGCATCGTGATCTTGAACTTTCCAGCTTCCAGAACTGTAAGAAATACATTTCTGTTGGGTATAAGTTACCAAGTCTATAGTGTTTTGTCGTAGCAGCCCAAACAGACTAATAGAGTATTCTTAAAAAAAATGAGATGAAAGTGATCTGTACAATAATAGTCTGGTGAAAGCTATTAGCTAGCTGATTGTGGGTGGATGTTGTAATTACTGAAGTTGTGTTTGCTTTTTTTCTCCTAGACCTGACTGAGAAATGATTTTTTTCTGACCTGTAAGCTGGATCACTTCTCAATTAATTCTATGCCTTAAGGTCTCACTGGCTATGTTATTCATGGATTTTCTGCCATCAACTTGGTATTCCAGAAAGATCATAGTTTGATGAGTAATTTTTATTGTAGCTGCAATGTTTGCAAATAGCAAATTACTTTTTTTAAGGGTGTTGCTATGTAACACCTGCTTGTGACACAAAACTTGTTTGCCAGAGGGGTTGTGGTATTACTTTGATAACTGATTTCTACTTTACATTTTATTTTTATTGTTTTATTGATTGATTTTAGAGAAACAGAGAAAGGGAAGGAAAGAAAGAAAGCGAGAGAAAGAAACATTCATTTTTTGTTCCACTTATCTGTCCATTCATTGGTTGCTTCTGATTATGTGCCCTGACTGGGGCTCGAAACTGCAACCTTGGTGTTTCCGGACGATGCTCTGACTTAGCTAACTGGCCAGGGCCTCTATTTGACATTTTAAAATTAATGTTTGCCTTAAAAGTTACCTTGATTTTATTTTCATCTCTCTTGCCTGTGGAATCAATCACTAACCTATTTTACCTGTGTTGAAAGCTTGAGATTTCTTTGGGTATACCGAGTATACAATATTATTTGAAGTATTCTGTGTTCTCATTTCTTTAAACCTAAGCTAAATTCTGAGCTAAAATTTAAAATTATATTTTCCATTTATCTTTTCCCATTTGTTCACAACATTAGTAATCTTAGCATTTATGAAATGAACGGGGCAGCTATAAAATCTCTTATCTTAATTAGGAGTTCTTAGCTTGTAGTCCATGGCCTCTGAAGGAATTCATGAATAAAATTCAGGTGGGTCAGGGAACTCTATTAGTAGTTATAATTTCTTAGGCACTTTCCTGAAAGTTTTGAAAGCTCTTATTAAATTTTCAAATGTTTTGTGGCCAAGATAATGTTAAATTGTTATGATTTGAATATTTAGGGGTATATTGATGTCATATATTGTTGAAATTAACAGTTGAACACACAAAAATGAAAAAATGTCAGCTGCAGAAGTACCAAATATCCACTAGGGGGCATAAAAACCTAAATGTAAGTTTGAAAACAAACCTGGATCCTTCCTGGTTTTCACAAACTCAGAGAGGATTTCCAGTAAATTACCTGCACTGATTCCTTATCTTTGCCTACACACATTTAATATCTAGGATATATTTCAGGCATTTTATTCCTCTAAAAATAGTTGAATAAGACCAAACCTCACCATATAATAGAGTGTCTATTTTCGCGGTGTTTCCAGAAAAATGCAAAATAATTCTGAAAGCATTTCAGATTTCTTTTAGAATGGTAAGTAAATTTCTATAATGTGAGCTATAACTAAAGCACAATTTTAAACATGAAGCCTTTTAACTAAGACTCTTAGGGTGAAAATCAGGGGAAATTAAAGGAAGGATTAAGATGCTGCTGGTATATCTCACATTTATACTTTAAGATCAACATTAGATTTCAGCAGGGCTTACTGTGTTCCTCTAGCTTGTGTCATTTTAAAAAACTAACTTATTTGTTTCCTATTTTTTCTCTTGCTTTTTAAAAGCTTATTATATGACCAAATGAAGTTTTAAAGATTATACATGAAACATATGATTATAACCTGATATCCTAAGAAAATGTTTTTACCCAAATCAGTAAAAATCTTTATTATGTCTTCTAAAGATGTTTTCAAAGTATGTTTTTCAGACTTTACATCTGTAACACTTTATTCTTCATTAAAAAAATGTTACAAATATCTACATACAATTGATTATTGTGAGGCACCCATTAAAAAAAAAAAAACCATGAGGGCCTGACTTTGCCAGCTGTGGAACCACGGGAAGTATTTTCTCTTGCTTTGGGTTCCTGGTTTTAGTCGCCTGGGGCTGTCCTTTCACTGTCACATATCTTAGAGTCTGATCATGTCAGTCTCCTCTATAAAAGCCTCCATTGTCTCTCCATCACCTGCAGAATAAAGCTCCTGCTTCTTAGCATGACACACACAGCCCTTCAGGACTTGGCTGTCCTCCACTGCTCATCCCCACACACTCCAGGTTCTAATTGGAACTTTCTATTACTGGAAGGTACTATATCCTTCCATTCCTTGATGCCTTTGTATATATTGTTCTTAATAGAATATTCCCCTTTGTGTAAGTCCTTTGGGTGAAATCATTTACGTTGATAAAGTTCAAACATCGATTCTTCTCTGAAGACCTTCTTGACTCTTTTATCTCCATCCAAGAAAAGTAATACCCTCCCTCTGCAATGCACCAATGCTGCTTGCAACTAATAGAGTACAATTAGTTTTTTACAGATCTATTTTCTCCCATTCAACTGTGAGTTCCCCGACGTCAAGGATCATGTCATCATTGCAAGCCCAAGGCTAGCACAGACCTTGTCCACTGCTGAGCAAAGAGCTGAGACTCAATAAATGTTTATTGCTTAAATAAATTCTCTGGTCAGGGAGAGGTTGATGGTAAACAATAAATGTGGGAAGAAGAAGGGGAATATACATGGCTCCTTCTCTTACTCTGCTTTCCCTTTCTCCCTGGCCAGCACCATCTCATCTCCACAATTTGTCCAAATTCCTCTCTGGATCTTCAGATAATATGCCCAGAATAACCTAGTTCTCCAGTCAATTAATCTTACTTTTTATACCCAGAGAAACCATTTTTAACTTACATGATTTTAAATGGACAGAGAAGATGAGAGACAGGGCAATTTTCCAGTTTCTACCTGTCTTTCATTGTCACATGCTTAAGCAACATGTATCCAGACAGAGTTTCAAAATACAAATCCCCTAGATTTGATGGATTTGGCAATCCTTTAACGCCAGGCAATTTGGATGAATATGACTTCCGGTTCTCTGACTCTCACATGTTATCCTGGATCTTACCATAGCTCTCTTATCTTTTTGCAGATGCTGCTAATCTTTCATAGTGAGCACCAGCAATTCTCTGATAATTTCATTGTTTGGTACCTACTGTTCTTTACCAGGCCCTTAAGAGTTATGCCGCAAGGGTATATTGGAGGAGGTACCCTTATCTTCCACCAGAATATTTTTTTTCTTTTTTAGAGAGAGAGAGAGAGAGAGAGAGACAGACAGACAGACAGGAAAGGAGAGCAATGGTGAGAAGCATCGATTCTTCACTGTGGCACCTTAGTTGCTCATTGGTTGCTTTCTCATATATGCCTTGACCTGGAGATTCCAGCCAAGCCAGTGACCCCTCGCTCAAGCCAGTTACCTTGGGCCCAAACCAGCAACTTTGGGCTTTAAGCCAGGGACCTTCAGGGTCTTGTCTATAATCCCATGCTCAAGCCAGCGACCCTGCTCTCAAGCTGGTAAACCCACACTCAAGCCAGATGAACCTGCACTCAAGCCGGTGACCTCGGGGTTTTGAAGCTGAGTCCTCTGCATCCAAGGCCTATGCTCTATTCCAGGGGTCCCCAAACTATGGCCCGTGGGCCACATGCGGCTCCCTGAGGCCATTCATCTGGCCCCCACCGCACTTCCGGAAGGGGCATCTCTTTCATTGGTGGTAAGTGAGAGGAGCACAGGATGCATTTGCACCCATAGTTCCCATTGAAATACTGGTCAGTTTGTTGATTTAAATTTACTTGTTCTTTATTTTAAATATTGTATTTGTTCCCGTTTTGTATTTTTACTTTAAAATAAGATATGTGCAGTGTGCATAGGAATTTGTTCATAGTTTATTTTATAGTCCGGCACCAGCTCCACAGGAGGTATGTTTTGGTTTTGCATCCAAGGGGTTTCATCTCCAACGCTGCCAGCTGCTCTCACACTGCTAACTTTCCTCAGTTACCTGCTGCTGTTGCTTCCGTCGCTTGTGGTCCTTTGAAAGGTTACTCTGTTGGAGGAAGCTCCTTGCTATGCACATTTCCAAAGCATCACTGCTGTCATCCAAGGAACCAAATCCCAGTACCATTTGGACAGTCCTGTTCACCAGGATTTCCTATAACCAGTCATCTGTTGCATTTGCCAGCACCACCAACATTCTCCACTGTTTACAATCCATTCATAGGCTCTGAGGGGCCTTTGCCAGGGAGGAAAGAGGAGGTGGGTCCCAAGGCTGGGCTGCAGTGCCTGTCTTAGAAGAGGATTCATAAAGGCAGTGTAAAAGTGAAGTGGAGATGCTTATCCTGAGAATTCTCATTTTTTTTCCACCTTAGTTTACACAGCCCAAAACCTATTAGCTATTACAGGCCTCATGAAATCTTTAAAATGTCTTAAGAATTTACATATTTTATTTTGAACAGTGCTTTTAATCTTGCTATGGAACATCCAGTAATGACCTAACATAGCTCTCATTTCTAATTCTGCCCAAGAAGGCCTGGTAATTTTGCTCCACCTGTTGCTTACACCTTAAGTTTTACTGAAAAGAAGGCACAACATTCTCATTGTTTGGGAGATAAGATGATGCTCAAACAAGACAAGGATTAGGCCCCGTTTTGGTGGCAGTAGGGTCTGGTTGAGACAGTGCTGCTGAAATACAAGTTGTGTTCCTTCTGCAGATCTGGAGGCTGGCAGTCCAAGGTCAATGTGCTGACAGGTTCCATATCTGGTGAGGGTCCACTTCCAGGTTCAGAGCTCGCTGTCTTCTAGAACACTGTGTCCACACATGGTTGGCAGAAGGGAGGGAGCTCCCTGGGGCACTATGCCCTTCATGAGGGCTCCACTCTCATGATCTAGTCTCCTCCCAAAGGCCTCGCCTCTGAACACCATCACGTGGTAAGGTAGTAAGATTTAACATATTACAATTTGGGGGGGGGCAGAGGACACAAACATTTGGTGTATAGCATGGTCTAATAACAGTCTCATTGATGGACTGACACCCTCACTCAGCTGACCACTGCTCTAGGGCCTGGGCTCCTCCTGCTCTGTAGTGGAAGTGACACTCCAGTATGGAATTTCCATCATAGAGTAGTTTTCCCAACCACACAGCCAGGACTGAAGTCTGCCTTGTTCCGTCCTTGGGCCCTGCGCCTGCCTTGTTCCCCTGCCTTGTCTCATCCTCAGGCCCTGTGCCTGCCTCATCCCATCCTCAGGCTGTATGCCTGCCTTTTCCCCCTGCCTTGTCCTGTCCTCAGGCCCTGCATCTGTCTTGTCCCGTCCTCACCAATGCAATATCTGCCCAGTCACAGAACAGGGATGGTTTTCCTACTAAGCATTCAAAACTTCTTTGAGCATAAGTCATTTAATATAATTTTGCTTCACATAAAATTCACAGTTGTTTAAATACAAAATGGAGTTCAGAGAAGCTGTGATTTAACTTCCCAAAGGCAGCCAGGCATTTCTACTAAAATTCTAGTCTTCAATTAACCTGGAAAGTTCCGATATCCTTAAACAAACGTTATTTTTGATGAAAATCCAAGGGCCTGTGTTTACATTAGAGATGCTTTTGGAGAACAATTCTATTCCAATCAATGTGACACAGAGTTATTTCCTTAAATTAAATGAAAGCAATATATACATTTTGTGTTTAGATTCATTTACTTCTTTGGAGATTAAAGCATTGATTGAATGGTCATTTTTTCTATTAACTATGTAAATTAGAGTACATCTTGAATAAACACAAATGAAAAAAGTCTTAAGTAAATTCATGTTTTTATACTTTTAACTGGTCATATTTCTACATGAAAATGCTGCTCTGGTGCATTCTGAGTGTATCTAGTTAGAATAACAAAACACAACAATAAAAATGAAGAAAAAAAGTATGTCTGCTTAAACATAACCCAACTGAAAGAACCTTCTATAAAAAACCCAAAAACTATTTTCCTTAAATTTTACTGTAAGCAAAAAGGTAAACAAATTATGGAAAAACAAGTGCAACTAGAAATAAAAAATTTAAACAAAAATCTACAATATATTCTACATTCCACACACATTAAATGCATAATTTCTTACATTGTTTTGTGTATTCCTATCGACATTGAAGTTTTCTAGAAATAAAGTTAGATTATGAAATTACTGTACAAATAGTATTGCTTGTATTCAGAGTCTAAGCAGGCAAACAGAGACCGCCTCAAGTACTTAGCACAGAACAGACTTAATGAACAGAATGCAGGGGGTGGACTATGAAGTTGTTGAGGCCCAAACACACAACAAGACCGGAGATGACCCAGGAGACAGCCGTGGAAGCTACCGCCAAAGTAAAGGTGGAGGAGTAGACAAGGAGAAAGTTTTCTGAGTCCAAGGATCCTTGATGGACCTTTAAAGACTAAACCAGAAGCACCAAAGAGGGTCAGCTGCTGTCTTAGAAAGTGCATAATGGGAACAAATACCCTAACTCCTTTGCCATCCCCTTCTAATCTCCTGCCAGTGATCTTATTAGCCAAACAGAAAGCCAATCAGATGATGAACCAGACTGGGAATGTAGCACTTGGTAGCTAGTAAGAGGCATGACCAAATCAGAATCCAGGGCTTTCCCCCCAAAGCTGTACTCTGCCAACCCTCCCATGGCTCACGGCTAATGCTGATTGTGGTTCCAAGATGTTATGACCCGGATGCAGAGCTGTTGTTGTTTTGATGGACTCCAGCCCTCCCCCCTAAAAGCAGAGAATTACATTTACCAGAATTAGAATCATGATAGTGAGACCCGTAGGACCTTTCTGGGTAGCAGTGCCATGCATCATGTTATTCTGATTTTTGAAACATCACAAGCATATCCACCTTCCTAAACTTAAGTATTAAGGGAAAGTTAGGTCTTCTTCTACACGTAGGCTCCAGGTTTTTCAGCTTTTGTCAAAGATGTATCCATCAATCCATTATAAATTGAGACTAAGATAAAGAATCAAAATATCTTTTTGACAGAATGAGGGGGAAAAATGCCAAACATGAAGCGACATTATCAAGATGTCTAATTAGATCTGATGATTGTAAGATGTTCTACTTGTATGAAATGGGCACAATGTGTCATAATGCAGCCCCTGGGGTTTCCAAGCCCCGTGGTAACTCAGTGCTGGCAAGAAGCTCTTCATTAGATGAATCACTTCCGAGTTGTATTCTTCAAAAGATCATTGAGGATGCCATAGTAATAAATTAAACACATTTTAAGGGCAGCTGAATATATGTAAAACCAAGTTGCCTTTAAAAGTGAATACATTGTGTTTGTAAAGTCATGGTTCACTTTTGACCTGTCACCGGTCAAAAGTGAACCATGACTTTACGGACACACTGTATAATTTTGAAGTTAGTTGAGTAGCTTATGAGCCTTTTTGTTGATGGAGTTCTTGTTTTGTTGTTGCTGGTTTTTTTTTTTTATTATTCTAATAATGAAAGTCGATAATTAAACATGTCAAAACCTGACTGTTAGTTATAAATTTAAATAAAGATAAAATATTCGTATATATAAAGAAGAATAAGATTATGGATGAAGAATTGGCAATAAAAAGAAAATATATAATGTGTGTTTTAAATTAAAAACAAGAATGAACATAGTGGTTCCATTATAGATGTCATTACCATAGATAGCTAGAATACTTTTTAAAGATTTGTTTGACAACTTGATGTTTCGACCACTAATGAGTTTTATGATAACAGCTTATTTACACTTGTAGGGTAAAGCCTTCACAACACAATGCTTTAACCTCTAAAGAGCAGTCATTATGTGAGCAAGGATGATGGATTTTCATTATCAGAAAACGAGGCCTGAACTTTAAATAGTAGAAGTAACATTCCTTGAAATATTTCTTGAAACATTTGCTAGTGGTTTTATAAATACTAATAAAATAGCTTAGACAAAAGCACTTAAAATAGAAACCTTCTACCCCACCCAAAGAAGAAAAAAACAAATTATAACACTAAAAGCAAACGTTTCTCCTAAATGTATTTTTCTTCATTGGCCTCTTCCTTTCTTCTTTCCTCAAAAATTTACCAGGTTCTTACAGTAAGTGGGGTACTTTGATACCTCTAATAAGTTTATCAGTATTCCCTTCCCCACAAAAGAGCTCACATTTAAGGAAGGAAGTTAGAGCAATAAACAAATAATCGAACCCTCATTATGTCAAGATTATATATATATAATTTCTTATATCCAATATATCTAAGGTTATTATCTGCATTCATGACTTATCTGTTTTAACTTCTACTGGAAATACCTCTGCTATTCAAACAAGGGAGGAATGCCTAGTGGCTAATTCTCCTCACACCTAAGCTAAGAACTTTTCCTCATTCTCAGTTGCTTCTCAATTATTTATAAAAAGAGATGTAAAAAATGAAATAAAACAAAAAGAGATGTAAATAAGGTCATTAGGTTGTCTCAGTGGTTCCTAACATATTCAATTAAAATACCCTTTTAAGGGCTACATGGCAAGTATTTTAGGCTTTGCAGGACATAGGGCTTCTGTTTCAACTACTTGACTTTGTTGTCATAATGCAAAAACAGCCCTAGATAATCCATTAATAAACGAAGGTGACTATCAGTCAATAAAAATATCAATGTTCATACATAAATAAACATTTTTTATGGACACTGAATTTTATATAATTTGATATGTCAAGAAATATTTTCTTCTTTTGATTGTTTTCTAACCACTTAAACACACAGATCATAGGCCCAACACAAACAGGGAATTGGGCCATATTTAATCCACAGGTAGTGGTTCACCAGCCCCTGATTTAGAGAGAACCTCTTTGCATAACCATTTACTGGAGAAGAGTAAGTGCTTTCCTGCAGAAGAGCTGGAAATCATTCAACAAAACATCACTTCAACATTGCTAAACATGGTTTTTCAAACATTTTATTTTTATGACAGAGACAGAGAGAGGGACCTATAGGGACAGACAGACAGGAGGGGAGAGAGATGAGAAGCATCAATTCTTCGTTGACTTTAGTTTTTCATTGATTGCTTTTTCATATGTGCTTTGACGGGGGTGGGGCTACAGCAGACTGAGTGACTCCTTGATCAAGCCAGAGACCTTGGGCTCAAGCCAGTGACCTTGGGTTTTAAGTCAGTGGCCTTTGGGCTCAAGCCAGCAACCATGGAGTCATATCTATGATCCCATGCTCAAACCAGTGAGCCCACACTCAAGCCGGCGAAGTCGGGGTTTCAAACCTGGCTTCTCTGCATCCCAATCGATGCTCTATCCACTGGGCTGCTGCCTGGTCAGGCATTTCAAACATTTTTTAATTTTCCACTTTAAGAAATATAACTTCTAGGGGATGAGAGTCGAGGAGCCTCACTCCATTCCTTGACTTATTCACTTCTTCCTCACTACTGCCTCTGTATGGCCAGTGGTGAGCAGAGAGAATGCAGAGTGCTGAACAAGAATCCATTTGTACAGAAAGAGAGAAGATGTGCAGATGAAGAACCAGAGCTGAGAGACTTTGGGAGCCCTACTAAGGGTTGTGGGGGCCTTTGATTTCAAGAGGAACCAGAGAAGATTTTCTGGGTTGTGGAACTAAAGAATGCGTGAGGGCTTTGGGAGCTCTGAATGAGAGGGAAGAGGTCTTCCCTGCCTGTTTGCTCGTCCGCCAGTGTGAGACTTTAATAAAGGAATGGCCCACCATTCTTTGGCTCCACCGTTTCTTGACCATCTGCCCAAATCCAATGTAAACCTGCATGCGAATGGCCACATCGGTGGCAGCCACTGGATATACAGTCACCTACTGGATATACAGTCACCTACTGGATACCTGGTATCGCTGGCTTTGCAGTGGGTGAAGGGGAGAATGAGCTGACTGCGTGGCTGCTGTTTACTCTTTACAGAATGTTGGTACAAGGGTCTGGGGAAGACAAATTATGTCACAAACACTTTCAAGCGTGGGAAGGGAGGAATTAAAAACAGCAGTCCTTGTTCATATTAACCTCCGGTAGGTAGAGAGGAAACATCGGAATAACAGTTACATGTAGTAACTGCCGTAATGGAAATGATTGTTGGATTCCTTGAGAGTTGAGTGTTCTTGGAAACACTTCCACAAGGAGGCAAGACTTAAACTGAATCTAGAAGGATAGAAAGGAGTTAGCAAAGCAGTAGAGAAGGGATGGGTGGTTATGAGACGGCCAGCCCACTCCTAGCAGCAGGGATGGTTTTATGAGCAGGTAGAGTAAGTCTCCGTACAGATACTGAGATGACTTCCTGCTCCATTTCTCTCTCGCGCTCTTTGAATTACTGAATTCCACAATTAGAGACTTATCTGCCCAAGAATTCTTGTCTTTGCTAAAATACAACTTTTCTGAGAGTAGTAACATATTAAGCCTTAGGACTCATGTATATTTCTTTGGGATTGAATGTATATATCAGATTGTTCCTTGAAGGCAGGTTTTAATGGAAGAAAGTTGGAGAGGAATCACGTTCAAAGGGAGAAAGACCCAGGCAGGAAGCCTGCAGCACTGAAATTCAAACTTGGACTGTTGAAAAATTTTACCCAGTGCTGGTTTTGCCTAGAAAAAAACTTTCTTCATGAACTGACTTTTAAAAGGGTGTTTGTTTGCCTAGTAAGAGTGAATGGAGCCAGCCATTAAGTCTTAGAGACCCTGTATTGATCTTTGCAGTCAAACCTCTAAATAGAACTTGATTGCTACACAATGGAGGATTAATTCTTCTTCCACATAAGCCTGCAGTGAGCATGTCAATCTGCATTTATAAAACCGCCCTTTGATTGAGAAGAGAGCAGAGAACCCAATAAACAAATTAATGTAAGTAAGTCAAAAGGGGAATGTTCTGTTTCTTTTTTTTTTAAGTGTATTCACAAAATCAGAGATGAAGCAAGTTTTTGTCACTTCCTTTTTTTTTGATCTACTGTTTCTATATAGTGTAATGTGAACTATTTTATATTTTAGGAGAAATAAATATGAGTAAATGTTTCGCTTTGCTTTTTCTCTTAGTGAGGCTTTCTTGTTGAAACATCCCAGAAGTTTATAGAAAATCTAAAGTCAAAGCAGCTCTAGGTAATAAGGAACTCTTGCTAGCATAGAAATATAGCGATTTTGAATGGAATTTTACTCAAGCTTACTAAGTGAAAGGAAAAGTAAGAAAATTCCCTTAGTCAGCAAATTATTTGTGAATGCATTCAAAGTTCCCATTAAAAAGAATAGCTTTTTGGTAAACTAGACTGATAACGTGCATATAGAAATTTAACTCCCTAATAAGTAATTAAGGACAAAAGTAAAATGAGTCTTCAACTGATTTTCATAGAAGACTTCAAGTGGAGGTCCTGGCAGGCTGGCTCAGTGGATAGAGTGTTGGCCCATCATATATGGATGTCCCTGGTTCAATTCTTGGTCAAGGCACACAAGAGAAGTGACCATCCACTTCTCTCCCCCTCCCTCTCCCCCTTCTCTCCCTCTTTCTCTCCTGCAGCCAGTGGCTCAATTTGTTTGCGCATAGATCGGCCCTAGGCACTGAGGATAGCTCAGTTGGTTGCAGCGCATCATCCTCATGTGCTAAAAATAGCTCAGTTGATTTGAGCATCTGCCTCAGATGGGGATGCTTGGTGGATTCCATTTGGGGTGCTTACTGGAGTCTGTCTCTCTATTTCCCCTCCTGTCACTTAAAAAAAAAAGATTGCCAGTAGAGAACTTACATAGATAATTATATGTTGGATTTAATAAAGTCAGAGAAAAGTTTGACTTCTATGAAAAGTTATCACTGTATACCCACTGAAATATGTCACCATTTAAGGAAAGAAGGTGTGGGACTGTTTTGGTGTTAATATTAAACTCTATATGATCTTTCTTCTGTATGTGTGATGTGCTGTTTTAACCTCCTCTCAACTTTTCTATTAAAAAAATATTCCAACAGTAATTATAATTCTAGAATGCTAAAATAAGTCACTTTGAGACTAATTTTTGCATACAGAGCATCCACCTTCACATAGTATGTCTTCTTCTGAGAGCAGAAGCATGTCACTATCAGGGAGTCATGGATCCAGGTAAGAAGAGCAGCCAGCAGTTAAAGGCTATTATAGTAAACAAAACCGTGAGTGTAGCATAGCAATGTTTTCTATTCTTTTATAAATTATATACATTAAGTCCAAGTAGTTTTAGAGGAGCAGAACAATTTCTTACCTGCTTCCACAGCTTTCATTTCTCCCCTCCCCAGAATTGATCTTAACATTTCAAAAAAAAGAAAAACAAAAACAAACAAAAAAACCCCTGCAACCAAACTTTGGGACAACAGATACAATCTTATTTTAAATGCCCTGCCTATCCCTGCCCTGTGCGAACAGAGATGTTAGTCACCCATAGTAACTGCCTCGATGAGCCAAGAGCCTCCTTGTCACTCAGGGCTCATCAATGGTGGCAGTGCCTCCTCTCTCCTGTCCCACAAGGCGAATGCCACGGGAAGGCAGAGAAAGGATTGTGTGTGTGTGTGTGGGTGTTTGGTATGTTTAGGCTCTAAGTTCCTGATTCACAGCCACTGATTTATTGCGTACTAATATGTCTTCATATCAAGAGCTATTTAGTATTTCCAAAAAGCTTTTTTTATGATTTAATTTATACTTAATTCCATTGCAAAGTATATATGGCATTCTGATCTTTAATAAAAAATGGGTGCATGTTATAAAATCAAAACAAGACAGAAAGGGCATCTTAATTCCCAAAGGCTAGGAATGGCTACTGAAATGAGATTTTTCCATTCTTTATGTTTTATTTTGTTATACAATAGTGCCTCCCACCCCAGGAAGGTAAATGCCATAAATATTAAATATGAGCAAAAAGGATGATACAGAAAGAATAGACAACATGTATTTGAATATTGTTAAATTTTTATGACTACTAATTAATATACCATTCTGGGAACAAGAGTTCAAAGATAAGAAATAATAACTGGTAACCTACATCAGTGTGATTAGTTATATGGATAGTTATTTGCAAGCACAATGCTGGCTCATCCTGTGTTGTGATACAAGAAGATTTATGAATTATAGCTGAACATTTATTAAAATTTTTCTATTGATTTGAGAGAGAGAGAGGAAGGGAAAGAGAGGAGAGAAAACCATCAACTCGTTTTACTTAGTTGTTCCATGTAGTTACTCTCCCATTGTTTGCTTTTCCTATGTGCCCTGACTGGGGATTGAACCAGCAACCTCAGTGCTCTGGGACAACGCTCCACCCACTGAACCACCTGGCCAAAGCCTTGCTGAACACTCTTTATATGTTAATTACATTGTGTTCTGTAACCAACACATTTCTACTTACATTATCAGATAAAAACAGTAATTTATTTTCTTTGTCAGAACTTCCTTATCACGTAAAGGAAGCTTTGTCTGATCAACTTTATATGCTAAATTAAAATTCAGAAAGATTGAACATATTAATACCATTCTCAATAAAGCATGTAGGAAGGAAATGACTACTTTTTTAGAACAAAAACAAACTTGTTTTTGAGAAACTGAAAGATTGCAGGACTGAGAATTATATATTAAAAGTTTGATTTTTATATTAATTGTATGCCTATTAGCATTAGGGATTAAATAACAACAAATGTGCTCAAGAAAGCACTGTAAAAGATGTACTACCCTCCAGATATGAGCAAAAACCTTTTTAAAAATGTTGTATTTTCTGTGGGATGTGCTAGGGAACAGAAGAAGATGCTTGCTGTCAAGCCAATATTATCACTGGGCTTCTAAATATTTGTTATTTCTGGATTAGTTTCTGATATTCCAGAAAATTAAAAGCAAACCAAAGCAAGAATAGTTTGTCGCTGCAAACCGAAACTTCTGAAGTCTTTACTCTCACATTTAAGATTGTGCAGCTCACATAACAACATTATAACAAAACCTCCTGAGGACATTGAAGTCTGCAAGCCCAGTGGGAACTTTAGTTTATTTCAGGAAAAATCTGATGCAACTGAATTCATATTTTCAAGAGGTGATGGGATCATTTGAATGAATGAGACTTTTACTTGAAAGCATGGTCACTATCCATGTCACCCTTGGTTGGTACATTTACCCAGATTTATGACTTGAACGGGTTTTTCTAAAAGCAAAATAGCTTAGATGATCAAATACTAGGGTACTATGCCCTTTGTTACTGTTTCCCAGTTGAAGCCTTTTAATTGGAAACAACGCAATTGTGAATTATCTCATTTGAATCCTTGCAAGACATGGAGTCGGAACATCTGTGGTCAAGTTCAGCTCTCTTTGGTAATGGCCATGTGACGTTGAGTAAATAACCTCTCTGAGACTGTTTTCTAATCTTTAAAATGTGAGAGGAGTGTATTCACTCTTTCTGTTCCCGTTTATGATGGACATTATTACTCCAAACTGTCACATCCGAGCGGACTCTTTGCTATTGGGGATGGTTTGGTGCATGGAGCCAGTGTAACCTTCCCAGGAGCTTCCCTTATGAAAGGCTATAAGTTCCTGCTATTCTGGGAAGCTTTAGTCTTCCTTGGCTCAAAAATAAATAACATTTATTGGGCACTGTGTTAAGCATCTTTTATAGAAAATGCATTTGTAATAGGTTTATAACCCCTCAGTGAGGTTGGTACTGTTATTACCCTGCTTTACAGATAAGGGAAGGGAGACTTTGAGGGGTGAACTTCCCAAAAAGACAATCACAGGAGAGGTGAGAGGGCTAGGTGGGCCTGACCATGCAGGTAATCTTTGGACCTTATTTGCCAATAATACTATGCAGACAGATTGCATAATTCTTTATGGCAGAGCTAAAATCAACCATGCATCCTGGCCCGTGCAGATGAAATACAAGTCTTTCAAGAAGCAAACTGACATAGATCCTGAGTCTGTCTCTTTGGGAAATTTTGGTTCAGTGATACCTTCAGGAACCTGGAGCTAGTTTCTGAACTACCAAGTTCAGATTATGCTTTCTTTTAGTTTCCTTCTGCTTTAAAATATAATAAAATTCATACTCTTAGCTGGAACCATTTAAAGCTATTCATTATGGGTTTCTGTTTGCCCTTTCTAACTAATATTCTTTTGTTCATTTACATTCTTCCTAGCCTACAAAGTAAAGTTAAAAAATGAAGTTCAGACATCCAAAATTCAAAGGAAAACCACAAAACGGGAGGTTTAAAAAATTAAATAGGCTCCACAGATACAAGTACACATTAGTCCGACCATATCAACAAAGAATAGCTTTCTGGTCTCAGTTCTTTTAGAGTCTGTGATAACAGAGAATAGATCAAGAAGCATCAGCTAAGCTTGATCACATCAACTATTTATCTTTTCAATTGAGAGGAAGCACCTAAGACATCAGCTATGGTATACAGCATAGTCTATCTTTTAAATTCTCCTTAACATAATTTAGAGTCTTTTTACACAATAAGCTCTCTTACTGTCTACTTAAATTGTGTATTTTGATTTCTTCACTTATTGAGGAATATATTGACTATATATTAGTTATAGTCAGAATATTCTGACTTTAACCTGGTTCTTAAATAAAAGAAGTGATGACCCTAACTATAAATACACATTTTAGCGAATCCTCATAGTCAAATGAACCAAGATAAAAAATTAAACTCACTCCTATAAATTTGTTACAAATTACTTTTGTCCAGAACCAAAGTCTCAAGGAATGTAACCAGAATGTTCTCTGAACTAAATATAAACAGAATTTATATAAATGACAAAACCCATTTATACTTTTGTGTTTATTTCTAAAGAAATACAAGAAATTCATGTCAAAATTTCAGTGACACGAATGGCTCTTTCATTATGTGGCCTACCTTAGGGAATCCTGGTGAGTGTCATTCTTCACAGGACCCTCTCTGTAGCCTGTCTGATTTTAGTTGTTTTTCTAAGAGAACACTGTTTCTTTTTTTAAAAAGATTTTATTGCCCTGACCAGTTGGCTTAGTGGTAGAGCGTTGGCCCGGTGTGTGGATGTTCCAGGTTCAATTTCCAATCAGAGCACACAGGAGAAGTGACCATCTGCTTCTCTACCCCTTCCTCCCCTCCCCACCACCTTTCTCCTCTCCATCCATAGCCATGGCTAGAATAGTTAGAGCAAGTTGGCCCCGGGCACTGAGGATGGCACCATGGCCTCACCTCAGGTACTAAAATAGAACAGTGGCCCCCAAATAGAGAGAGCATTGCCCTTTAGGGGGCTTGCCAGGTGGATCTTGGTTGGGACACATATGAGAGCCTATCTCTCTGCCTTCCTACCTCTCAGTTAATTTTTTAAAAAAACTTAGAAAATTAAATTTAATATGGTGAAATTGATCAACAAGATTACATAGGTTTCTTATGGCTGAGTAGTATTCCATTGTATATATTTACCATATCTTTTTTATACAGTCGTCTACTGAGGGACACTTTGGTTGTTTCTATGTCTTGGCCAATGTGAATAATGCTGCAATGAAAGTGTTGACATTTATGACAACACGGATGGAACTTGAGGACATTATATTGAGTGAAATAAGCAAATCAGAAAAAGCTAAGAACTGTATGATTTCACACATGGGTTGGATATAAAACTGAGACTCATTGACATAGATGAAAGTAAAGTGTTTAGCAGTGGGTGGGGAGTGGTGAGAAGGGATTAAAGAGAGACAAATACATAGTGATGAAAATGATTTGACTTTGGATGCTGAGCACATAACTTTTCACTAAGGAACAATTTTATTTTCATTTTCTGTTGCATAAGGTTTCAGGACTTCTTAAATATATTTGCTGATTTCAAATCTGAAATCTGTTTTTTGGTGCATGCTATAGTTTTTATGCTATTTTAATTTATTTTTGTTATAGTTAATGGCATGCATTGGTTTTTAAATTGGAGTTAAAGGGCAACGACTTTTAGATTACATAATTGTAGTTGTTTTTAAATGTAAGAAATTATTATCTGATAAAAACACCCTCTTATTTTGTTTAAGATTGAGTCAAAATACTTCTTCGAGTAGGTGTAAATGTAAGAATAGTCCTGGCACCATCTGTTATATATGTGGCTGTTCCATACTTCAACGTCAAAGGCGCAATATTTCATCATTTGTGACATGTGCATATATTGCCTATTTTCAAGTTCCCCTTGGCGATCAAGACAAGAATTGGGCTCTTCATATTGTGTGTCATAATTGTGAATAAATGCTTTGTGATTGGACAAAAGGAAAATGCAAAGGAATGCCTTTGGGTATTCCCATGGTTTGGCGTGAACCTAAGGACCACAGAAGTGATTTTCATTTCTGTCTGATCCATACAAAGGCCATCGGCAAGAAAAAACGGCATATGATCCTAATATTCCTTCAGCAATATGACCTATGCCCCACTCTGAGACACACTCGGTTCCAGTTTTCAATGGTTTTATTTCTTCTAAGGACGAAGAAAGTGAACATGGTGATCAAGTGTATTTTGATAAGATGCATGAGGAAATGTTTGTAGAATCTGAAGGGTCTACTTCTGATGCCAAGCCGTCATTAACCCCTCAGCAGTTTAGGCAACCTGAATTGAATGACTTAGTAGGAGATTTGGACCTATCAAAGAAAGCAGCTGAGTTATTAACCTCCAACCTTTAAGAAACAAATGTACTTCACTGGTCAGCTAAAGTATCCCATTTCAGAAAGCGTAAACAAATTTTTGTGGACTTTTTTTCCAAAGACAAACACTCTGTTTACTGTCAAAATATCAGCAGTTGTCTCAGCCTGCAGGTGTTACCATTTACAGTCCAACAGAATGGTGGCTATTTCTTGACAGCCCTTAACAGAGTCTGAAATGTGTTATCCTACACAACAGTAATGTTTATGCAGTGGTTCTAATTGGTTATTCAACTCATATGTGAGATTATAATGACATAAAAATTGTCCTCAACTTACTGAAGTATGAGGAGCATAGCTGAATCATTTGTGTGGATCTTAAAATAGTAAAATTCCTGCTAGGACAACAGAGAGGTTTCATGAAGTATCCTTGCTTTCTATGTTTGTGGGAAAGCCGATCTCAGGAGAAACACTGGATACACAAAGAGTGGCCAAAATATGAAGCTCTGGAAGTAGGGATGCAAAATATTGTGAATGAATCTGTAGTTAATCAAGACAGGATCATTTCCCCACTTCACATCCAACTTGGCTTAATGAAGCAGTTTGTTCAGAATAGAGAAAGTGAATGTTTTCAACATATTATTTCTGCTTTTCCTGCTTGTCTTTTGAGAAGATTAAAGCAGGTGTATTTGATAGAACTCAAATTATTATATTTTCACAAAGATGATGCCCAAGAAGACATTCTACTTCATTATGCATTATGATTCACTTCCTGAACAGTCACCTTGATAAGTTTCCCAAAAGTTTTGGAGCTGTTAATGATGAGCAGGGAGAACGCTTTCATCAAGATCTGAAGACAATGGAAGAGCGTTATCAGGGGTGATGGGACAAAAATATGATGGCAGACTACCGCTGGAGCATCAAGCAAGATTGTCCTCAACAAGCACACAAATGCAAGAGCTACAAATGCTTATTTTTGCCTGTATAGAATTTAAATAAGTTTTGTGCAAATTTTATGATTAAAATAAGTGTTTTAATATGTTCTATTTTGAAATTAGAGACAAATTTTGATGCAATCACATCTTTTAGTGTATTAGTGTATTTACTGCATTATATAAATTATATTTTCACAAAGATGATGCCCAAGAAGACATTCTACTTCATTACGTTACACTAAATGTTGAAAATTTTACAATAAGATGAAAACCTAAAATCTTGAATTCCAAAAAAAAAAAACCTGTAGCTTACAGAGAAAAACTAATGTCAGATTTGAGATCAGCACACTTGAATTAGGTAAAAACAAGTGTTTTTGTGGATGCAACAAAAATTTTGTTCTCCAGTATAATCAACAGTTCAAATGCTATAGAAAAGTTTATCTGGAACCTATGTATGCTTATTGATCAATGTCACCCTGTTAAATTTAATTTTTAAATAAGGTCACGAAAAAAAGGAGTATATAGGTTTCAGGTAAACATTTAACACTGTTTCTTTCAATGTGGGCCTTTGGTACTCCTTATATGAAGTTTGAAAATGAACATCTATGAGATGTTGAACTGTTTTAGGCATCCTGGTAAAATAAATGCAAGTCCTTCAAATACAATGTTGAATCATTGCTTGCATATGCCAACTTTCTATTTTACTGAGTAAATAAGAAATGTGATACAGAATGTGGAACATAAACTTAGAGATGTAAATGCACATAGCCACTACTGTGAGGAAGCAGCGTCTTTGAATTTTTGATCAAAAGATAAAATCAGCATATGTGGTATGAGAATATGACATCCTTCAGACAGTGTATAACTCTACTTTGCCATTTTTATTTTATCATTTGTAAATTATATGTTAATATAAATGTCTGTAAAATGTGATATATAATACACATTTTATACTTTTGTTTCTATATATATGAATCACTAAGGAAAATTTTAGTGACAACATATCTAATTGTAGTCTAGTTCAAGGAAATGTCCCTGTGTTATTGATGACAGAGCTGAAATCTGAGCCAGGCATTCTGGACCTTGTGGATGAAATCAGTCTTTCAAGAAGCAAACTGGGATAGAGCCTAAATCTGTTTGGGAAATTGATGATTAGCCGTCACTACAGAGACCAGTAGCTGGGTTTAAACTGAATCATGGCAGAGGAGAATAAAACAAAAAAAAGTAAAGAATGTGGGAAACAGTGGAGAAAGAAAAAACCAAAAAATGTGTACCTTAGTGTATAAGAATATAAGAGAGTTGCCTGACCAGGCAGTGATGCAGTGTTGGCCTGGGACTCAGAAGACCTAAGGTGAAAACCCCAAGGTCACCAACTTGAGTGTGGGCTCATCCAGCTTGAGTCCAAGGTTGCTGGCTTACAAAAGGGGTCACTCACTCTGCTGAAGTCCCCCAGTCAAGGCACATATGAGAAAGCAATCCATGAAAAACTAAGGCGCTGCAATGAAGAATTGATGTTTCTCATGTCTCTCCATTGCTGTTTGTCCCTATCTATACCTCTTGCTGTCTCCCATAAAAATAAAATGAATATAACAAAGCTAACTGACTAATGTAATTGTAAAAATCAGAGTAGAGACAGGAATGTAATAAATATAGTTTTGTAAAATTGAACAGATATTTTCATGGCCGCATCTCTGACTTTAGTGAGCTTTTTGTGCACAAACTCTGTAAGAACACATAGTCCGCCAACCCTAGCTGGATGTTCTAATTTTGCTATTCACCAGTTGTGTGAGTTACTTACCCTTCATGAGACTAAGTTTTCTCATCTGTTAAACAGACTGGAAAACCTCAGATTCATGGCTCCTAAAGCCAAGGCAGTTCTAAGTTGTGATGGTAACAAAGAAAACTGGTTTTGGGTATGTTTGCTAGATCAGATGCCCTGAGAACTGAAGTTCATTCATGTCAAGAGAGACAGCAGGGGGAAAAATGCAAAATCAATCCAGAGCCAAAGAACTTCAAAGATGGTAGATCTTGTTTATTTATGTCTCTCCCTTCAAAAGAGGCTGAAAAGGACACTATCCTCCCGGCTAAAATATTTGCAGTTGCATTACTGTATAATTTAACTTTTACTCCATTTTAATAATAAAGCAGAGGAGAAAATATTGCTTCACTAAATTACTTGCTCCCTGCTCAGATTTGAATATTTAACAGCTCTGTCAATGGCAAAGCAACTATAAATGTCTGCAAATAAAAACAATTCCTTAGTCCTGGCGTGCAAACATATGTATCTGCCTCCTGAGCCAGTTACGACAGAAGTTTGAAAAAGCCCTTGGGCCAAATTTGTCGTCTTTCATTGTCCTCACCATGCACTGAAATCAGGTGTCTTTATGAGAAAATGATTCACTCCTGTGTATTTGTAGTTTGGATATAGCGCCATCAGGTACAAAGCAGTAGCACACAGGACACAGGGCTGGCTTCAGGGATTTGTGACCCGTGCAGTCACACAGAATCATGTGCTCACAAAGACCCTTGCTTGCTTTAATGCTCTGCTATTGAAAACTTTTTAAAAAAAATTTCATTGATGAGAGAAAGAAAGGAAGAAAGGAGAGAGAGAGAGAGAGAGAGAGAGAGAGAAGCATCAACTAGTTGTTACCCTTGTTTTATTTAGTTGTGTATCCATTGATTACTTCTTATATGTGTTGTGACTGGAAATCGAACCCGCAACCATGGTGCATAGGGCTTTATCCACTGAGCTACTCAGCCCGGACCTCTGCTATTGAAATTCTTAATAATTCTAGCTTTGATTTCATGTTTTGTAAGTGAAATCCTGTGGGACAACGGCACATGTGCTTGATCAGAGGAGACACACATAGTGTGTGGGTCAGCTGTTACTTGCTGCTCGATTTGCAGGTAGGACTCAGCACTGCATTAGCACAGAATTCGAGTGTACTGACCACATGTGGGTATACAGCTAGACCCAAAGCAAGTATAAGGCAAGCATGACTAAGTGGGGGTGCTGACAGTCCTGAATAGCCACACTCTCCTCTAGAACCAGAATTTGCTTCAGCGAAATAAAGAATAGCATTCTAAGAAACAGGAACAACCAAAGAACCTCTACAACATCCTTTGCTAATTTCCTCTATTAGCCATCCACTTAATGCTGAAAATGATGACCTAAAAAAAAGCGGGGGGGGGAGGGGGATCAGGCAATCCATAGCTCCTTTGTCATGTGAATTCTTTCTTGCTCATCGGCAAGCTGAAGGGTAGACCCTGTTGGCAAAATGTGTGCATGATAACCAAGTGACATGAATACAATGGCGTTAGTTTTGTGCAATGTTGCCACGGTTCTTATCAAACCAAAATTCATATGCATGTTCGAGTTACGAAATATAAATCGTATAATTTTGGTGATTCTGCATTCAAGGTGAGTATTCCCATTTGCATTTAAAAGTGGTACTGCACAATAAAAAGATGAATGGTGAAATTCATGATGGTAATTTAAAGTGTTAAGTTTTCTTTACTCAGAACCACATTAAGTAGTAAATTAAAAATATGACAAGTGAAGGGAAATTCTGAAAGAAACAATAAAGCTTTACATTTAAATACATTTAATGGTACTTTTTTCCTCTTTTGTTTTAGGGGCTCTTATTTTTATTTTGAATGAGCCCTGAAAATTATATAGCCTTGCTGGCATTGATTGGGTAATATGTTACCCTAACCACTGTGGTGGTCGATTCCAAGGCTTTGAAGTTGCCTAGAGCTTGATTTAACTCATGTTCTGCCATTTAGTCATGACCTCACTTAACTTTACTAAGCCTCAGTTTTCTCACTATTTGATTATTTCATCAACCTATATTTATTGAGCCTACTGACTGTGCTATGAAGAACACAATAGACTTTCTCTATCCTGTAGAACTCACATGGTAAACCAGAAGACAGAAATTAAATTGATAACAAAAAATAAGTGTATAATTACACATTATGATACATGTTATGAAGACAGATAGAGATATTTAAAAAAATATTGGAAGGGTGTTGAGACTTAATTTATTTCAGGTGGTGAAATATTTAAGTACAGACATAGAAGATGAGCAGGAGATAACTGAGGAAGAGTTAGGAAAGGGAAGAAATGGAAATACCTATCTCAAAAGGCATCATAGATTATATGATTAGAGGAGACATAAAGAAAACATTAGCACAGTCCTGGCAATAGTAAATAATGAACCCATGAGCAGCTTTTATCATTATTAAAAGACTGACAGAAGTGATTTTTAGTGTTATCCTCACTATTTATTCATATTCGGCAATGAGCATGTAAATCCTCATGTAGAATGTTCGTTATCGACATAGTCACTCATTTAATGATATTTGCTGACCTTTGACTATGGAATACAATTCCATTCTGTTAATTCTCTCTCCTTGGAATAGCTCTTTTTTTTTACACCCATGTAAGTTTCTGATAAATTTTCCTGGGATGCCTATAGTCCATGATCTGAATCTCTGCTTTCTGACTCAGTTGTGTTTCACTGTATTGGGATAGCACACTTCTCCTTGGGCACAAAAGCATTTCAATTACAGGAAGCTGGTGAAGACCTTTCCTTCCTGTCTTTAGTTTTTTTTTTACTTGTCACTGATTTTAACAACTGTTTTAAAAATAAAAAAAAATGTGTCTCTTCAAATTGTCACTGTTCCCTGTCCCTTTCTGCCAATCATGGAATTGGTGTCTCCCATTTGCCTCTTTTATCTGAAAATGGCCTTGTATATCATCTTGCCTGATGAAATCTCAGGACTGAGGTCAAATTAGCTAGTTTTTTTGCTAAAGCAAAGACATCAGGGAGGAGCTAGTAAATTCAGAGTTATCCCTGAGCACAATATTGGAATAGGTGAAGCTGGTCTTGGTTGTCACTTTGTTTATCTCATCAGTAATTTCTCTCACAGTTTTCTCTCCTTGATAACCCAGAACCCACAAGTAGACTCCTCAGGAAAAATGTCCTTCTGGGTCAGCCTGGATTGTCATCCCTCAGCAACGTACTGAGTGCTTGACAGTCCCTGTTTGCCCCAGTGAGAGGCAATTAATAAAGCATAAACTTCAAGGGTCTAAAGGGGGGTCTGCCAAGGTGTTCAGTGTCACATATATATTTGTTTTATTCTCCAGAATAACACATTATAACCAATCTAGGTTAGTGCTGCTGTCTCCTGCCATACAACTTTTCCTCCTTCATGTTTGCCCTGTGGTCAGAGAACGGTGGAACATGTTAGGATCTGGCTGAAGGGTTAAGCTAGGTATATATTTAGTTCAAATTTATAGACTGCATTTATGTGATTTACAGTTACTTTCATGAATAGTTATTGTTATAACTGTGCTGGTATAGAAAGAATTTCTAGGAATACACCTACCACCCTCTGTGTCACCTCTGTGTACCTGACCCAAAGTTGCAAAGCAAAACCTGTACCAATATATAAATGTGTTCACATCACCTGGCTCTGGGAGCAGGTGGGTTTCTCCCAGACTAACCTGAAGCTAGTCTGAGAAATCTTCTAATCATCACATGTGTAAACGGGCAAGCAAGAGGTTCCATTCATATTAACACCAATACAAACGGCCAGTTCTCCCCTCTCAGGAAGGGAATTGGCAATGCAGGTATGCTGCATCTTACACTTTCCATGGAAATTTTAAAGTAGAATTGTATTGTGTTACATTCAGAAAGACAAAATTCTCGTCTTGTTTGGAAACAAACCTGCAATAGTATACAGAAAACAAATACGTCCTTCTTATGCATCTCAAGTATCAATTAGATAAAATTTTTTATCTGAGTTCTGTTTCTATTCTCTCTATAAAAAATATTACAAATACTATTATTATGCAAAGAGATGAACAACAAGTATGCAACCTTAAAAGGTAGAAAAAGAGTGTTATGAATGTGTGGTAAGCAATTAATCTGTAGAAATGTTTTCTGAATTTTGTGACATTATGTTACTATTCAACATTCTTAAAATATATAATTTGTGTTTTCTTTTCTGTTTCTAAATAAATACTTTTCTATGGAATTTTGTATTAGTAACTTAGTTTTTGTCTTAAAGAGGGGTCTCAAAATTATATAAGGTCAGGCTCCACAGAAGATGTATCCCAACTTCAACTCTGTATGTGCTCCATCAGAAAATTAATTCTGGCCCTGACGTGTTGGCTCAGTGGTAGAGCATTGGTCTGGCATGTGGATGTTCCAGGTTCAAGTCTTGGTCAGGACACACAGGATAAGTGACCATCTGCTTCTCCACCCCTCCCTTCCTCTCTCTCTTTTCTCTTTCTGCAGCCATGGCTCAATTGGTTCGAGTGCATCACCCTAGGCACTGAGGAAGGCTTCCTGGAGCCTCTGCCTCAGGTGCTAAAAAATGCTTGGTTATGAGCATGGCTCCAGATGAGCAGAGCATTTGCCCCAGATGAGGATTTCCAGGTAGATTCCGGTTGGGGAGCATGCAGGAATCTGTCTCTCTACCTCTACTCCTTTCACTTGGAAAACAAATAAAAATATTTAATGTTAAAGTGATAGCAAGCTTTCATGTTACCCTTTCTGTGAATTTTATGTAGGGATACTAGCTTTTGCTATGTGTTCATTCCAAACTGTCTTTTTATAGTCTAAGTCTATGAAATGGACATTGGGTTGCATTACCCCATATCTGGTTGGACCTTCTGTTCCATAGCTGTCAGTCAAAAAAGCTAGTAAGGAAGGGACCCTTGGTGGGGATAAGAGAGACCATAGGGGGTACAAGAACTGTGTGTATTAAAGCTGGAATAAGAAGAAAGGGAAAAATATAGAGCAGATGCTCTGATAGAAGAACACATCACAGGAACTGAGAGAGACCTCCCCTCCTTTTCAGTTCTAGATCCTCGGTCTTGCAACCCATGGCATTTATATCTATGACGTTATGGGATGACTGTGTCACACATCTCATTTATTGGAATTGGCATGGCTCTCTTTTCTAGCAATAAATAATGACCTGTAAAACCCTTCTTCTCATTGAATTTGCATTTTACTCTAGAGACCAACAGCTATAATTAATTGAATGCCAGAAAATTATTGAATACCTATACCATCTCTAATCTTCACAACATTCCAAGCAGGTGGCTATCATCAATATGTTATAAGTGAAAAAACAGACGACCTCAGAGAAGGTGAGCAAGTTGCTGAAGGTCGTGTGATGAGAAAGCAAAGCTGGATTGGAATTCAGGACTATCTGACTCTAACTCGTGTGCTCCTCCTGCTATACCAAATTGCACACCAATATCTAAAGACAAAGAAACTAGTTTCTGCTGATGGAATGTGACTTTGAACTCATGACTACTGGGTACCAGAGGCCGTGCATTGTCTGATTCTGTCCTTCATTTTTACATGAAGGTCATTGAGGTCTTAACAGGTGATGTTGCTCAAGATTTCAGAAAATATGTGTGAACACAGCTAAGAGCTTCATTGTCTGGGTTTCTTCCATCACATTTTTTCTATTCTGAGAGTGTACAAGGATCCTAGACATAACCTAATGCTGTTTCTGTTGAATGAAAACTATTTGCCTTTGGTAAATTCAAATCAAAGTATTCACATTTCTAATTCCAAAAGAGAACATTAATAGGTGATATTAAATAAATTAATTCTTTTAAGAAAGGGTTTAAAATTTACTCCACATGGTCATCCCTTTTAAAGGATTTTCTTTTTATGTCATTTAGTATATTTAAAAACTAGAAAATGATAATATTTGCTACTTAATAGCACCTGCTATGTTTTACAAATATTATTTCTAATCCATATACAATGTTGTATAATATATGTAAGGACAATGAAACTTAGATAAATTATGCAATTTACATGAGATCACCTTAGTGTTAGGGGCAAACAGGATTTAACCAAGGCCTTGGTGGACTAAAAATAGCATATATTTTACCAATTTTGTTGAAGTTTAGCATATATAAGGTTCAAACTGTGAGTATTTAGATATAGTTTATATTATGCCCTTATTATATTGTGTTTCTTTTCTTACTGTCTATGAAATGATTATGGTTTGCCATTGAAGTAAACGATGTGGCCAATAGCTGCTAAATATTTCTTCAACAGAAAACTAAGTACACAAATCCTCAGGGATGTGAATTTTCTCATTGAACAGACATAAATACACTACAAGAAAAGCAACGTACCTGACTAGGGCTTTAAGATTTAAGAACCATTTCTGCATTTTAAACTGAAGTTCAAGGATTTAAAAGATTTACTGAAGCCCCTAGAAAAAAAATGATCTTAGAAATTCTACCATTCTGAATAATGCATCACCCAAAAATAAACCAGAATTATTCTGAAATTCTGATATTTTAGAAATGTCTCTTTCTAAAAATTGCTTCTTGGCCATGGTATGGTTGATTACTCTGTTATTGATTTTGTTCTTGAATAAACAGAGAGAGGTTATAAAAGGTAATATTCTTTATCTAGACTTTTTCAATCAGGATTCTATTAGAAGTAAAGTAGACAAAACTGGATAGCATTTGGCCAATGGCCATCATTATGTGAGATGAAATGAATATAAATTTAGTGCAGTGCCTGCATACAGTAAAAGCTCAATGAGCGTTAGCGATTGCTTTTTTTGTTATTGGTGAGAGAAAGATGCGCCAGGCCACTGTCATCGATGTGGATGGCTTACTAAAATGAACACAGCGTTTTGTCAAATGTTTCACGAGACATCCGAGTATGCTAGGCTAGTGTGAAATAAAGTGGCTTTATGTAGATACTAGATGGGATTTGGTTCACACCTGGCACGGCACCAGCTGTGTCAGCCCCTGTCGATTGCAGTGGAAGTCTGATCTGACCTGCTGACGTGACACTGCTGACACCACAGGGCGGCCAGAGCCACTGGCAATGTGTCAGCACTTTCCTCCTTCAAGTGCCACATACCCCTAATAAATATCCAATTTCTCACTCTGGGGATGCACTTCCGTAGCTTCACATGCTACATGATAAGTGTTCTGGATGTTATAGCAGATGAGTGGGCTGGTGTCACTTTCTACTCGCACTTGTCTGAAAGGACAGATTGGCAGACAAACACCTTGTCAACGTAGCCGCATTACCCTGTTATTTTAACTATAAAGGGTGAAAATAAATCTGTTCAATATCAGGTAATTATTCTGCACTAAAGTTCACAGCTTTTGAAAGGCAGTGTGACAACATCATGAACGTTACCATCTGGAAGGTGATTTCTAAATGCTGACCCTTGTCATGAAGAAATAAGAATGGAAGAAAAGTGACCTTGGAGAATTCCTGGAAGAAGTTGCTGGTGAAGGGTAGGGGCTGTCTGATTTTGTTGTTAATTTAATAATTAGTAGCCATGATGGTTGTATCCAGCTCCTGGATCAGTGGAAATCGGCATGTGTGAAACTCACATGCTCAGATGCTTTCTCTGGTTGACAGCAGTCATTCAAGAGTTTCTCAATGAGGCCAATTTAACCCTCCAATAACTGGATCAATTACGACACCTAGATTATAAATTCTACACTTGAGGCTAAGTCTTCTATTTTTTTCATGGACATGTTAGAATTTTAGGAGTGGAGCTAAGACAGTGATGAATCACAAAGTGAACTAACCACTTCCTAGGCAACTGATTTAGGAAAATGAGCACTCCTTTGGATTATGACCAATCAGACATGCTAAATTCTATCCAAAATTTGCCCAATGCCTACTTCACTTCTTGTCCCATTCCGTACAGGGCAAGGAGGAATTTTGTAAGCTTTAAGTCTTCATTGTGAATGGAACCATGTAGCAGAAATTGCTGCCATGTGGCAGAAATTGTTATTAAAGCTAATATATATTTTCCTTAGTAATAGAACTAGGATCTTCCCTTTTTTTTTTTTTTTTGTTCTGCATTACAGACATTCAACTAGTATTAATTCAGTTAAATATTACCAGGTGACTAAGCTCTGGCCAGTGAAATATATGCATAAATGTTGGAAGCAATGTTTGGGAACTTTTCTTAAAAAGGAAAGAGAACATCTTTATTTTTCTAACATCTTGTGCCTGAAACATAAATGTGTAGATGAAACTCTAGCAACTTTCCTTGGCCATGAGGACAAGAAGCACATATTAAGAATGGAGAGCAGTGGTCTGGAAGGAACTTGGGTGCTTTCAGACTCTGAGAAGTCTTCATATCAGCCTTCTACTTCCTACCCTTATTCTTCTGTTTTGTGAGGGTCAAATATATATTTAAGTTATATGCTCAAACTAATGTTGATACAGATCATAATGAACTTTATAGAATTTTTTAACATTATATTTATTAGCTTTTGTCTTTATTAGCTATTGTGAATGTGAAGAAAACAATGATCTTTTTGTATTTATAAATATTTAATGAGCAAATGAACCTTAACCATATTAGAATAGTTTTGTGCTATATCTATAGAACTGAAAAAAATTGATTTCAAAATTTGTTTGCTTCATTAACAACCTTGCCAAATTGATTAAAATTGCTGTCTTAACTGTTTAAAAATCAATTTTTTGCACTTTGTAAGTGCTCAAGTTTGCATGTTGATAGAGGCAATAATGTATTAATTATGACTTATGTCATAGTTGTAAGATTATATCTAAATGGAATATTCACTTCAAACAATAAAAAACTAAGAGAGCTAATTTATTATGTCATAGTTTTATATAATGAACACAAATAAAACTGTGGCCTTGAAAATTGAACAGGTTATCACTAAATTTGGTATAATATTTCATACAGCTTAAATAAGACACCTAGGGTTACCTAGGGAAAAATAGGTAGCATGAATACAGATTACTTTGCAAGCTGTCCTTTCTAAAAGAGCAATTATTTCTACTGGTTCATTATTTTTGTAAATACACGTGATAACAATATTTTCATTTGTGAAGTGGTTACCAGGGGGAGGGGATTAGGAGCAGAGAGTAAAGGGACAAATACATGGTGATGAAAAATGATTTGACTTTGGTTAATTGGCATACAACACAATCAACAGTTCAAATGCTATAGAGATGCTCACCTGAAACCTATATACTCTTTTTTTTTTTGGTGACAAGAGACAGAGAGAGGGACAGATAGGGACAGACAGACAGTAAGGGAGAGAGATGAAAAACATCAATTCTTTGTTGCGGCACCTTAGTTTTCCATTGATTGCTTTCTCAGACATGCCTTGACTGGGAGGGGAAGGTGACAGCCAATGGAGGGACCCCTTGCTCAAGCCAGTGATCTTGGGCTCAAGCTGGTGGACCTTGCTCAAACCAGATGAGCCCGTGCTCAAACCAGTGACCTCAGGGTTTTGAACCTGCATCCTCCGTGTCCCAGTGGGACATTCTATCCACTGCACCACTGCCTGATCAGGCTGACACCTATGTACTCTTGTTGATCAATGTCACCCCACTACATTTAATCTCTAAATAAAAAAATATATTTCCACTTAAAAAAACCTCTTCTCATTACCCAATGTACATCTTTATTGTGCTATTTATCACCTTTTCATTAGAGAGAAACTTCATCAAGGATTAATCTAAACTCAGTCTACACCTTCACTTTCATGAGGCTTTTCTAATCTAATTATTCATTACCAACATTTGACATTCACCACTGTCTCTAACATTGTCCTTGAAGCTCTCCTAACTTTTAGCTTCCATGAGAGTTTTTGTCATGGTTTTCCCAACTTAGTAGCCACCCCACATTCTCATTCGCTTGTGTCTTTTCTGCCACCATGCCTAAATATTGTTTTTCTTAGGATTCTATCTTGAGTTCTTTCCTTTCTCATTTCATGTATACCTCCTATTTTCTGATGACTCATAACTGTACATTCTGTTTCCTGAAGTGTAGAATTGTATTTCTGTAATTGTTAAAAAAATCTGCAAATATATGTCTAAGTTCATCCACCTCCAATGTCAAGTTGTCGCCTCCACAGCAGTCTCTCCTTTGGGTGACAGCAGCATTGTTTTCCTTGTCTATATCTTTGCCTTGGAAAACTCATTAATCTTTTAAGATTAATTTCAATTTTCACCTCTGCTTGGAAATACTCCTGAACTTAATGGTGTCTTTTCTCTTCTGTGCTCTAGCTCTTTGACCTTATAATAGCATTATCTTATTACTGTTTAATATAATAACCCTATTTTGTCATTATCAATTTACTTGAAATTATCTGCACTTACTGTTAGTTGCTTTTGAGCCTGGCTTCAGGCTGTATATTTCTACATCTTTTTGATTTACCATAGTGATTCATACAAATTAAGAGTTCAAGAAATGCTTTTACCATAGTGCTTCATACAAATTAAGAGTTCAAGGAATGCTTTTCACTCAAATTAAGAGTGAATAATGAATTTTTTCTCTACCTTTGCAAATAGAGCCATAGTTTGAATATATTATTCATTGATGTCATCTCATTTTTTCACTTGCTAATCTTTAATCATCTCCCATCTAAACTAGTATTTTTTCATAAGATAATTCTTATTTTAGAAACATTTTAATTTTATTTATTTATTATTTATTTATTTACTTACTTAAAGCTTTTATTTCTTGATTTTACAGGGTGGGAAAAATATCAGCTCATAATTGCTTCACTTTAGTTGTTCATTGCTTCCTTGTTGTATGTGCCTTGATGTGGTAAGCCCAGGATTTTGAACTGTTGACCTTAATGCTCCAGGTCAGGGCTCTAACCACTGTACCTCTACAGGCCAGGCATAGTTTTTAATTATTGATTCTAGTGAGAGAGGAAGGGAGAGAGATAGAGAGACAGAAACATTTATCTATTCCTGTATGTGCCCTGTCCAAGGATTGAACCGGCAACCTCTGCACTTCGAAAGATGTTAACCAACCAAGCTATCTGGCCAGAGCAAGACATTCAAATTAAAAAGAAATATATTAAAAGAAATGATATATATATATATATTTTAACAGGGACAGAGAGAAAGTCAGAGAGAGGGATAGATAGGGACAGACAGACGGGAACGGAGAGAGGTGAGAAGCATCAATCATTAGTTTTTCGTTGCCATCGCAACACCTTAGTTGTTCATTGATTGCTCTCTCACATGTGCCTTGACCGCGGACCTTCAGCACACCGAGCCACCCCTTGCTGGAGCCAGCGACCTTGGGTTCAAGTTGGAGAGCTTTTGCTCAAGCCAGATGGGCCCGAACTCAAGCTGGCGAGCTCGGGGTCTCGAACCTGGGTCTTCCTCATCCCAGTCCGATGCTCTATCTACTGCGCCACCACCTGGTCAGGCAAGATATGATATTCTTTTATACATAACATAAAATTTATAATTTTATACTAGTGCCTTGCTGTTTTGAATACCATGGCCTTGTACAATAGTTTAATATCTCTTTTGTGGTTCCATTAAATTTTTGGAATATTCATTCTAGTTCTATGAAATACACCATTGTTATCTTGATAGAAATTGTGTTAGATCTAGAGTATAGATTGTTTTTGGTAATATAAACATTTTAATGATGTTAATTCTTTCTATCTGTGAACATGGTATATGCTTTCATATATGTATCTTCTTCAATGTCTTTCTTCAGTGTCTTGCAATTTTCTAAGTACAAGTCTTCCACATCCTTGGTTAAATTTATCTCTAGGTATTTTATTCTTATTGAGGCAATTGTGAATGGTATTGTTTTATTAGTTTCCCTAAGAGTTCATTATTGGTATAAAAATTCAACTGACTTATGGATATGTATTTTGTATCCTACTACTTTACTGAATTCATATATTAGTTCTAATAGTTTTTTTGAGAGATCTTTAGAGTTCTCTATAGGTAGTATCATGTCATCTGGAAATAATGAGATGCCTTTTATTTCTTTTTCTTGTCAGATTGCTGTGGCTAACTAAGACTTGCAGTACTATGTTGAATAAGATTCATGAAAGCGGACATCCCTGTTTTGTTCCCAATCTTAGAGGAAATGCTTGTAGTTTTTGCCCATTGAGTATGATGTTGACTGTGGGTTTGTCATATATGGCTTTTACTATGTTGAGGTATGTTCCCCCTATTTCCACTTTGCTGAGAGTTTTTTTGTCATAAATCGGTCTGGATTTTATCAAATTCTTTTTTTGCATCTATGTGATCATGTTTTTTTTGTGTTGTTTTTCTTTTTGAGAGAGACAGTGAAAGAGTCAGAGGGAGGGACAACTAGGGACAGACAGACAGTAAGGGAGATCAGAAGCATCAGTTCTTTGTTGTGGCACCTTATTTGTTCAATGATTGCTTCCTCATACGTGCCTTGACAGAGAGGGCTCCAGCAGAGTGAGTGAACCCTTGCTCAAGCCAGTGACCCTGGGCTCAAGCCAGTGACCATGGGGGGTCATGTCTATGATCATACACTCAAGCCAGTAACCCCATGCTCAAGCTGGTGACCTCAGGGTTTTGAACCTGGATCCTCTGTGACCCAGTCCAGTACTCTATCCACTGCATCACTGCCTGGTCAGGTGTGATCATATGGTTTTATTTTTTCATTTTGTTTATGTGGTATGTCACATCTACTGATTGTGGATATTGTACCAACCCTGCATCCCTAGAATAAATCACCCTCATACACTGTTAGTAGGAATGCATATTGGTACAGCCATTGTGGAAAGCAGTATAGAGTTACCTTAAAAAATTAAAAATAAAACTGCTTTAAGACCCAGTAATTCCACTTCTTGGAATTTATCCAAAGAAACTCAAAGACTATTTCAAAAGAATATATGTATACCTATGTTGATTTCAATATTGTTTACAGTAGCCAGGATTTGAAAGTGCCCAAGTGTCTATCAGTAGATGAGTGGATAGATAAACTGTGGTATATTTACACAGTGGAAAACTACTTAGTTGAAAAAAAAAGGAGGTCTTACCCTTTGTGACAGCATGAATGGAACTGGAGAGCATTATGCTGAGAGAAATAAGCCAGTGAGAAAGACAAGCACCATATAATTCCACTCATGTATGAAATCTAATGAACAAATGCACTACCAGTTGAAATCAAATAAAAAAAAAAGAGAAAGAAAATATGCATGGACACAGACAACAGTGTGGTGATTGCTAGGGGGAGAGTTGGTGAGGGCAGGTGGAGGAGGTATGGGGGATAAGTGGTGATGAAGGAGAACTGACTTGGGGAGATGAACACAAAATACAATGTGTGAAGATAATGTGTTATAGAATTGTGCATGTGAAACTTGCATAATTTTGTTAATAAGCATCACCCCCAATAAGTTTAATTCAATAAAATTTTAATAATTTTTTAATAATTTTAACCATTTTAAGTGTACATTCAGTGTCATTAAGAGCAATCTTAATGGCATGCCACCATCACCATTATTTAAGAACTTTTTCTCATTTCAAACAGGAACCCTGTATCTTTAAGTGGTAACTCCTCATCCCCTCCTCCCCCAGCTCCTGAAAGTATGTTACATATTCTGCCCATGAATTTACTTATTCTAGAGAACTTATATCATTGGAATCATACAATATTTATCCTTTAGTGTCTGGCTAATTTCACCTAGCATAATGTTTTTAAGCTTCATTTCTTTTTAATGCCGAAAAATATTCCTTTGTGTGTATATACTACATTTTGTTTATTTAACATGCTTTTGTTTTTAATTTAACATTTTTTTCAATTACAGTTAGTAGTCAATATTATATTAGTTTCAGGTGCACAGCATTGTGGTTAGACATTTGTGCAACTTACAAAGTGATCTGTCCCCAGATGATTCTAGTACCCACCTGGCACTATACTTTGCTATTACAATATTATAGACTATATTCTCTATCCTGTACTTTAGATCCTGTGACCGTGTGTGTGTGTGTGTGCCACACACCACCTCTTCTGTATCTTGTTAACTATATATAGACTCTCTCATTGCTTCCATCTGAAATTAACATATTTAGAGACATTTTCTTTTACATAAAGAAAATACCTCACGCATTCTCCCACTTGGGATCATGCCTGCACCCTTACCTTCCCTGTATTCCCCCCCTCAAGTGTGTTACCTTCACTTTTCCATTTCTTAAGCTTCAAGGGCCCTTCCTATGCCTCTATAATTTGTTTCTTGAGCCTACACAGCCCAATGGGTTCACTACCTCTGTAACTTTCTAAATAAACTTTCTCTTATAATTTGAAAAAATAAATAAAAGAAATACCTAAATATATAAGAAAGAATTATAGAAGAATCATTGTAGTATTTTCTTGTGTCTCCATTTTTGAACCCAAAGAACACAATTGTGTTTTTGGTAATGAGAGAGAAAGACATATCAGATTCCAATACCTAATTTATGCTATAAGGTAATTGTGATTAGAAACCTAGCCCACTTACTGGATGCAACATTAAGATTTACTCTATCGTCTAACCAATTAATCTATAGTCTGGTACAAGTAGATATGCAGTTAGTATTTGTTAAATGAATTTATGCAAGCATGACTTCATCTATTATTTCAAATTGACATTGGATGTGTATTAGCTCATAACTCATGGCAATCATTCATAGCCGACATATACTGATGGCATCATATGGGCCAGGGCTGTTTCTCATTGTTTAACATATAATATCTCATTTAATTCTCATAACAACCTTATATGGGAGATTTATCATAATAATAATTATTATTATCTTCATCACCATTTAATAAATTGGGAATAATGAGCCACAGAGGGATTTAATAATTGTCTAGAATCTCACCACTAACAAGCAGTAGAACTGAAAATTGAAGCCCAGCAGTCCAGCTCTGGCCTGCTTGCTCTTACGTAATCTATAATAGCTGCTCTGTTATGGACAAGTGGCTCCAAATATATTTTTTAAGTCAATTATGTAAGCAAATATTCTTCCCTAAATTATGAGGGCTATGGGAAATCTAAATAATTATTCCTTGACATTTTTTTTCAGGGTATAAATTTAGTGATATTTAAAATCTCACAACCATAATTGAGTGAACAATAAATAAAACCTTTTTATTATTTTCTAAAATGTTTGGTAATCTTATTTGAGAGCAGTTGATACATGACGGTAACAATATTTCTTCAATATCAGGCAGCACTGACGATATTTTATTGTTTAATGGCCAGCCACTTCCACTTAGCTATATTTCACGGCTTTGTTGATTGTTGTTCTTACCATTTTTCTGTCATTAGCCTCTCAGCGTCTCCTTTTCATTCTCTTGCAGTTGGTCTACCAGGTTAAATCTACTGCCTCCTTCCTTGTTTGCATTTTATAAGCTGTCACGTTGTTATGAAATCTCTCTAAAGAATAATTGGCATATTCATGCAAGCAGGACGTATACACTACAGTATACAGCAAAAATTCATACTTCAAAAAAGAAAGATTCATACTCCAAATGCTAATTAACCTGGTAGTATGTCAGACTAGGGACTCTGCTATGAGGTATCTTGGTGTTCTTTTTAAATATTCTTGAGCTCTTCATTAGTTTCTAAAACAATTATAATAAAAATATTCTCTCACACCGAGATAAATATGAAAGGAAATTATTTTACCCGTCTAGGTAGAAACAATATCAACTTTTATTTTTTATTTACTTTTTAAAAATTATTGATTTTTAAATGGAGAGGAAGGAAAAGATAGACAGAGAGATATAGAAACATCAACCTATTCCTATATGTCCCCTGACCAGGGATCAAACTGGCAACCTGTGCATTTTAGGGTGATGTTCTAATCAACCAAGCTATCTGGCCAGGTTGAAACAATAACAACTTTTAGAGGTTGGTATTCTAAAAATCAACACTGCAAACACTCCTAGTTAAGTAATGCAAAAATGATCAGTTATAAGATAAAAAGTTGTCTTCTGATTACTTTTTTCTCACAGTAATCTCATGAAAAGGAGAAAACACATGAACTGTATCAGTAATTAGAATGCAAACTCACTCATTTATCAGTGCTTAGTGAAGATTGATCCCCTCAACTCTCTCCACGTAGGTGAAAAATGAGAACACCAGCACTGCTTCTGCTGGTCAAAAGCTGTATAAATAGACTATCCTCAAGATTAAAAAAAAGGATATTGCCATTATTTACAAATGTATATTAATCTAAGTTCTTCAAATACATAAGTAGTTACACTTGCTTGATAATCTACAAGCATTTTACTTCCTCATAAAGCAAGACAATTTAGGGTTTAGGTTCAGTCCACCCAGTTTTGTAACTTCGCCAACTTTAATACGGAATAATGACTCAACAAGGTTATGATATGCTTCCTTCAAAGGAATACATTTTGGGGTCTTTGCAGGCAATAGGAATGGCTAAATTAAACTTGACCTTGGAACTCAGCAAAATGCTAATTTAGCTTTTAGCTCAGCCAACATTTTTTTTCTGTTGAGAAAAAGAATACATTGTAAAATATTTTTCTTTTACCTGTTCAGTACTAACAAAGAATGTCTATAAGCTATGTGGAAAATAACATTATATTAGATTGTCTATAAAAATATAATCATATTTAAAAAAACCCAGAATTATAGTGTGAGTTAGGTAGCTTCTTTATGCAATAGAAATTTTGCTTGGGATAATGACATTTCTGGCTGGTTGCCCTGTTTGATGCTCCCAGAATTGCTTTCCTTTGAGACTATTAAAAAAAAGGATTGATGTGATATGGAACTTGAGTCACTGGTGACCTTTGTATGAGGATTAGTTGACTCTTTGATTAATTTTGGCATTTCATTTTACACCTCTTTTTGAAATCAACTCATGGCAGTGTGGTTAATCAATTCCCGTTTGTAAAACTACTCAGTGTACCTTGAGCTACTTTATATGTAGCCTGATTAGTGTTACATCATCCTAAACTTTATTAAAAATAAATGAATCGAGGCCATTAAATACAGTGGAAGAAAGTGATGTATTCTGTGGATAAGTAGAAGAAAATGAAATTTCCATTTTCATTGCTGTCCATCGTCATCATCATCATCGTCGTCGTCGTCATCATCAATAAACGTATTGATTAAGTTCACATATGTACTTTCCCTTTTCTTCATTTTTTCCATTATAAGTCTCACTTGAAGGCATATATGTTTTAGAATTATTAAAACCTTGCCAAATTAAATCTGGCCTAATTCCTCTCCTTCTTAAAAAGCAGCAGATAGTGTGGTAGAATATACTGGCATTCTATCACAAAATAAATCACATTGTGTCATCAACAGAGAAAAATGTAAAACTTTAAACTCAGCATACTTTCTAATCCCAAATATCCCTATCTGTAAAATTAGGGTGAAGTACACTTTTTCTGTATACCATGATTGTTCCTTAAAATAAAAGTGGATCAATAAGTCTCAAAACTTCTGGGACATGATTGTTTTATTTTATTTTGATTATTATAAAACAAAATGATGCTTTATTGTGCATTCAACAGAGTTGTACTAAATAATAGGTTAAGAACGAAATTCCTGAAGAATTTGCAAATATTGGGAGGCAAGAATCAGTCATCAGCACGGTTTACAAGTACTAAAATGTGATGGGGAGATTTTGGTCTCCCCATCAGAGGAAAAGGATGGGATTTAAACTTGATCTTAAAAGTATGGTTTGCCTGGCCATGCGGTGGTACAGTGGATAGAGCAGTCAATGAATAACTAAGGTACTGCTACGAATAATTGATGATTCTCATTTCTCTCCCTTTCTGTCTGCCTGTCCCAAGCTACCCTTTTCTCTGTCTCTGTCTCTCTCACTAAAAAATAAAAAAAAGTTAGGTAGGGTATGAGTGAGATGACAGGGTTATTAAATGCTGTTTCAGCCTGAGGCTGAAACAAAGGGAAAGAAACATAATAGAACATGAGCAGTTTGGTACAATTGCACAGGCAGGTGGTTTGAGAAGTGGTGATAGTTTAGATCTCATATTAAAACTGTATTTTACAGAGAGTTTCTTACATGGAACACTAAGTCATGGGTCTTCTGAGCATGTGCAGTGCTGACGATTAGACTCAATTAGCTAGCGCAAACATCTCAGAGCATTGCACGCATCAAGGTAGATAGTAACATGAGCATAAAGTAGAATTGCAATAGGCCTTTTGCCTCTTTTTGAATGTAGTCATTTTCATCACTGAAGGTTGTACAACATCACTGAGGGAAAGTAGCTATAGTTCCACTGACATATAGGGTAGCAGAGTTTGAACTTGTCATTATCTGCAGCCTGGCTGACATAGGAAAAAATATTTTTTTTCCCACTTTGGTCTATATCTGTCCCTTTCTGATAAAATAATTTGAAAGTCATAATTATTTGTTTATAAATTGTGCCTAACTTAATTAAATTTAGACACCAACTGTTCAGTCCATAGACACAAGACAATATTTTGCAAAGACCACACCTAGGAATAAGTGTCCCATATAAAGGACTGTTCCTTAAAATATCAAGCTGGGATGGACCTGCTCCACCCATATGGAGAGATAGGAAACAGACAAAGTTTTAAAGTTGGAGAATATGTAGGTGATAATTTTATCAAGCTGAAGACTGGCACAATGGGCTTAAGAAAGGAAGCATCAGAAGGGGTTGCCAAGGGTCAGTTCTGAGCCTCAATTTTAGAAAGTAGCCTGAAAAGATCATTCTTGTTTATTTTTTTAAGTGTTTACACATTTCATCTCCTTTCTGGTCTTTCTCTGCCATATTGCAATTCCTGTTGTCCCAGCATAGTAGAAAAGAAGGAGACAGATGTCCCAGAGAGTTAGACAGGACTATGTTTTAGCTGCCATTTTCCAAATGGGTGAACTTACGCACTCTGAGCCTCAGTTTTCTCTTCTGTAAAATAGAAATGTGAATATTTACATTTTTGTGAAGATTAATTAAGGTAGTGCATATAAAACAGCCAACATGGAGATACAAATGCAATAGCCCCACATTGGGAGCTGCTTTATGTCCTACTTTCTTCTTTCCTTCCCTCTTTCTCCATTTTACCTCTCCTCCCTTTTTCTCTGTTCTTTGCCTCCTTCCTCGGATTCTTTATTCATTATCTATTGAAAAATATTTTTAAACCAATTCTTGTTTGCAGAGTACTGAGGGTAAAGTGGTGTCTTGATGAGAAATTATCCTTGCCCTCATCAGCTTACCATCTAATGAAAGAGACAAACATTAATCAGAGTAGGACATAAATGAATGTAAAAATCACAACTGTTGCACTTAAAGCAGAAGAACATGGTGCTATGAGAGTAAATAATAAGGTTATTAATACCTTTTCCTTTACCCATTCCTTAAGAAGAAACAGAAGAATAAATTATCCTATACTAGAATCTGGAAGATGACTAGAAAATGTGAATGTTCATATGTTCTTGGGTGGATTTCAAAAACACATAAAGGTTGGTACTTCTATATTTTGAAATTCTGAAATCAGGAAGATGAATAACAGACATTACGACCTAACATGTTTACATTTTATGTTTGTTTTTTATGCTCCTTTTGCTCATTTGTTTTTGGATAGTGGTTGTTTTAGAAGATTTCATTGGTTTACTCTTCTTTTGATTAAATGAATAGAAATCCCTTTGTTCCTCTGGGGGAAAATGTACTTTGAAGTGCAAGACAGTAGTTTGCCCAGAAACTCTTATGTTCAATCACATTACAATCACTCAATAGGAAATAAAGCTTCACCCCTCGCAGGAGTTTTGCCATAATGAATTAGAACTGAGGCAACTTCCCAGTATGGGATGCCCTATAGGGTTTAAGCTTCTCCCAGGCTCTGTAACTTGGACAGAACAGAAAACTCAAAGTCCCTATCAACATAAGGGCGCTTGGCACCAAGTGACAAAAGTCAGCAGTCCCAAATAGCAAGACACTCTCTTATTAGCTAATAATTCTATTCTTGTTAATTCTAAAAGGAATGGATCTTTTGCAGGGGGCCTTGGAATCTGGGATAAATATAACATTCTATTACAGGACTGTTCCTGAGAAATCTCTTTCCCTCACTCACCCTGTCTGCCAAGGCTGAGGAATTTGGATCTTGTCAGTGTGTGTATGTTACAGAAACATAATCTAGTACAATATTTCCCCTCGTTACAGTAAGTGACATTTTTAGGGATAAAACTGAAAGACAGAAATAAAAGACGGCTACCAAAAATCTGTAGTAGAGAACTTGGAGTTAACTGTTTCACAGAGTCACAGTCAGGATTGTCATTTCAAAAGTGACCCTTGGTGCAGGGCATTCAGTGATGGTAATCTTTGTTGCACTAGGATCGACTTTCATCTAATATACCCTCCCCACCACCACGATATCTCTCCTCCCACTACCTATCATATGACTATTTCATTCTTTGCCTACCTCCTTATTTCTCTCCTTCCTGTTTTCTTTTTACCAAATATTCTTGAGAGTATCGCCATTGTATGCCCATCTTGTATTCATTCTCTCCCTGTTGCATTCCAATAGTCTTTCTTTCCCACCACCTCACCAAAAGCGCTTCTTTGAAGATGCTCTAAATTGTTAAATCTAAAGATCAATTATTTGTTCTAAGATTAAAGTGTTGATCTTGCCTTGATATTTTCACTGAATACAACACAGCTGACTGCAAGCTCCCTTTGAATACATTTTCCTCAGTTGGCTTCAGGGCCCTGCATTCTCCTGGTTTTCTTTCACACTGGAGTGACCTAGCTCTTCGCTCCTGCACCATTTCTTTTTTCTATTCTCTTGGATATTCTATTTAGGACCAGCTTTCTAATAAAGATATGCAAATGAGGCCCAAATGCATATTTCCAGGCTAGATCTCTTCTTTGGATTTCAGGCTGACACATCCAATCGCCTCTGTGTCATGCCTACTTGCTGGTGTCTAGTAAGCATCTCAACACTGACATGCTTAAATCTCCACTTGTAATACTCCCCTCTGGTCCTCATGCCCTCTGTCTATCCCAGTTAAGTTAAAGGTAGCATCATTACTCAGGTTGCTCAGGCCAAAAACTGTAAATTCATCCTAGCCTTCTTTCTCTTTTACTCACTGCCCAATCTGTCAGCTAAAACATTTGAAATACACTTACTGCCCAATCCCTTCTCTCATTTCCTGTGCCAGCACCCTGGGTCAAGCCACCATCTTCTCCTCCCTTAGATTATTGTATTTTCATTAATCCTGCTTCTGCCTTGCCCCTCACAGTCCAGTTTAGTCTAGTAACCAGAAATCCAGTTAAAACAGATGTTAGAAATGTCAGAGCTGTTACTTCTCTTCTTAAAACTTTGCCTTGGCTTCTAGTCTCACTCTGAATAGAGCCAAAATCATTGGAATGCTCTACAAGGTCATATACTATGTGACCCCTGGTTTCACAAGACCCTGAACTCATTCTGTGCCTGTGCTGCTTGCTCACTGGCCTCCTTGCTGTTCCTCATAGACCCACCAGATGTGCTTCTGCCCCACTGCTTTACACATACCTGGAATTCTCTTAACACTATTAGTTCTTAAATGTCATCTCAGTGTAGATTTTCTGGACTAAACTCTTTAAAATTCTAACATTTATACCTCTACCTAACAGGCATTACACTCATTCTTGTTTTCTTTTTCTCTATATCTTGCATCAATCACCCTTAAACATAATATGTATTTTACTGATTTATTTGAACTCTCTGTTTCTCAGTCTTCCTTCCACTAAAATGCAAGCTCCAGGAAGGCCAAGGTCTTGTCCCTTCTACCCACTGCTGCATTCCCTTTTACCCACTGCTGCATTAGAGGCAGTCAGTAAATATTTATTCATTAGATAAATGTGATTGTCAAAAGTAGAACTTGTTATTTGTGACATAAAAATGCATTCTCACCCTGCTTGGTGTATTTTTAATTTTCTTTCAACTCCCACCTGCCTCTTGTGCGCTGGTGCAGGGTCCTACACTCACTGGGTAGGTGGTAGGCCAAGGATGACAGTGTGGGTGACACCCACATAGTCACTGGTGGGGCTGGTGCTCTGGCGCCTCTGCCGGTCTGTGCAAGCACATGGTTCCCGCTGCACTCAGGCCGCTCATTCAGTGACACTTGGAAATAACCAAATGTTGAGTGTCAGGACCTCTCTGTGTGTATTCCTTTCCTTTCTAAGAAGTATTACATTAAAAGTTAAAACGATCTTTGAATGTATGAATGTTTTTATTTTAAAAAGGATAAAGCAAATTTAAGTCATTCTGAAGATGGTATTATTTTTCAGCATGTCTTACACTTGCAGAATACATTAACTCTTCATGGACAAGTTCCAGGGCCCATACTTGTTTATTGAATGCCTGTCACTGAAAACAATTAATCTTTTCATTTTTTTTTTATAATAAAATCATCGTTGAAAAAAAGAAAACATTTTTTAATGGCGGAATCATGTAGAAAGCTTTGTGCTGTGATTGACAAGGTGCCAAGGAGAAAATCAGGAAGTATTTAGAAGTGCCGCTGATTTGACTATCTTCTACACACTGATCAGCAGATTCTAAAAAAGGTTTAAGAAATGGGCACTGGTAAAAACTCTAAGCTCTTTGTCTCTACCACACTGGCACAAAGGTCCAAGAGCCTCGCTGCTTAGCTGAAGGAGAATATTAATGGAAAATATTCCCAAGATAAATGTTTGTTTAGTCTCCTCCCCTGATTTCATTTATTTCCTCTAAGGAGAAAAAAGACAGGGCTGCAAAATGAAGTTGACCTATACAAAATCCATGTTACAAAGAAGCACATTATTGGAATCTGCACGTACATTATCCAAAGAGTTTTAGAGAGAACGATCACTATGATTTATGACCAACAATTCATATAAATCATAATTACTAAACCAGAATATTGATCTCAAAATAAAATGAGGGGTGACCTGAATCATAAATTTTTCAATTTAGAGTTTATTATATATTTCAAGTAAATATTAGGTCTAAATTATACAGATGTGACTTTAGACTCACACTCTTTATAAACAAAAATACAGCAGACTATGAAATCAAATTATTGAGCTGGAAATATTTTGGTTCAAAAACAAAATTCAACATCTATTTCAATAGATTTATTTAAGGGATAACATTTAAAAATGATCAAATTTTTATTGCAGTATTATTCACTGTGATGAAATTAGTGACAAGCAAAAAGAAAACAATACCAGCATTGCCTAGTATTCTGTATTGTGCTGCATCCTGTGTTGCATTTTTCTTTCCCAGAGACAAAATTGCAAAGTGATATTGCAAGTGAATATTTGAGTTAGGTCCACTCCTGTGCTTTTTTCAGCTCACAGTCCCTTTATTCTTGAGATAAAACTGTAATAATAATAATGTGGTATGTGTATTATAACTGTGATATGGTTCTCCAAAGCTTCTGGAAGTATGGGAAAGCAGAGAAAGTACCAGTGAGAAGAGCAGATTGACTACATGGAGTTTGGCTCTATTGCTGAGTTATACCATCTACAAAAAACTTTTTTTCCTTTTATATTTGGGATCTGGCTATTGGCACACAAAAACTTATATTTTTCTTCCTTGTGCTCAGTCTTATAAGATGTTTTTTTTGAGAACATGAACACCAGGAAATATAGACAAAGGTATCTGCAGAGTAGTACAGGTAGCTATATTTTTAAAATCATAAACAGACTTGAGTCTTATTAAAAAATTATTTTTTCTTTGATGGTTGGGTTGTGGAACCAAGATGGAGTCTTGAAACAAACACTGAGGATGACAGACATGATTTTCAGAGGCTCAGAGATAAAGGCAATGAATTACTCACTGCTCTACATAGGGTCTCCAAGGCCTGCAAAGACCCCACCTACAGAGCAAGGTTTGTCAAAGTACAGATCATGGGTAATTCAGTCATCCTAATGTTCTTGTATGGCCTGCAACCTAAGGATGGTTCTTAAATTTTTAAGTGGTTAAAAAAATTCAAAAATAAATTCATGACAACTGCAAATAGTATAAAATCCAAATTTCAGTGCCTATAACATTTTGAGTTACACGTATATACTGTCTGTCTGTTTTCTACGACTGCTGAGTCATGTTGACAGAAATCTTACAACTTGTTTTTTTGAGAAAGACAAGTATCATAAGATTTCACTCATATGTGGAATCTAATGAACAAAATGAATCAACAAGGAAATAGAGACAGACTCAGAGATAGACAACAGGCTGACAGCTATGGGGGCCGGTGCTTAGCGAGGAGGGTAGAGAGGCTGAACAAAAAAAAGACAAAAGAAACAAACAAACCTCATAGACACAGACAAAATGTGGTGATTGATGCAATGGGGGGGAGGTTTTAGGGGGATTAATGGCGATGGACAAAGACTTGACCCGGGGGTGAACACACAATATGGTTCACCAAGGTGTGTTGTAGAATCAGGCACCTGAAACCTGTAAGATAATCTTAACTAGTGTCACCTTAATAAATTCAATAAAAACAACAACAACAAAGAACCCAAAAATATCTTATGGCCTATGAAGCTGAAATTAATTACTATCTGCTGCTTTATAAAAAATGTTTGTGGCCTGACCTGTGGTGGCGCAGTGGATAAAGCGTCAACCTGGGAACACTGAGGTCGCCAGTTCAAAACCCTGCACTGGTCTGGTCAAGGCACATATGGGAGTTGATGCTTCCAGCTCCTCCCCCCTTTCCCTCTCTCTCTCTCTCTCTCTCTCTCTCTCTCTGTGTCTCCTCTCTAAAATAAATAAATAAAAAAAAAGAAATAAAAAAAAAAGTGTTTGTGGTCTCCTGGTATAATTTATATAACTTTTCTCTAAAATTGACTGTCATTTGCAATTTTTGACATGAGTTAAAAAACTCAGGGATCAATATGCCTGTTACTCAGTAGAGTTTTAGCTTTTGCAGCCCCAGCTGTTAGGAAGGTGTGCTCACCCACCCTGGCTGAACCTGACAGTCAGGAACAGGTTCTCCAAGTTGCAGTCAAGATTCAGCCTCGTGGTCCAGACACGATGCTTTCTGTATTTCCATATTGGAACTGGGGTCTGCATACTCTTATTTTACTGTCAAAATAGACTTAATGTTATAATTATTACTTATTATAGTAAATAATATAATTAAATAGCTGAACTTTAATCCTAACTTCACTGACTGTAAGGGTTATGCATTTATGTGCCCTTCATCTTGTGAAAATATCGTGGTTCTGATTCAATCTTAATTTAGAATCCTGATGTTCTTATGTGTGACTCCAGAAGTGCACAGTTTGATGTCACGACTCCATATCTATCTCCCTCATGGACTAATGTCTTGACCTTTGTTAGAGAAACTGCTTTCTGCTCACTGTGCGGGAGTGACTGCAGGGAGGAGAGGAACAGTTACTTTTCTCAGTCTCTGGAATACACTCTTTGAAGTCAGGCATTCTTGCTGCCTTCCCTTTTAAGGGACTCAGAGGAAAGGCAGAAAGAGGTTCTGATAGAATGACTCTTGACCACAAGGGGAGAGAGGAAGAAAGAGGTTCTCTTCCCATCAGAATGGGTATCACATTTTACTTTTTCTTAGTAGGGGAAGAATTCTTTAAAACAATTTGCTTGGTCAGAATGTCCCATAGAAATTGCTTCGAAATCTTCAAAAAGCTTCCCCCGCCATATGTAGAACAAAACATGTTTTATCAGAATCAAATAGAGCTGTGGATAAGAAATTGAACTGCTTTTGTGACAGCAGATAGGGCATCAACACTGTGATGCTAAATGAAACCAGGTTCTGCGGTGACAAATAGCTCACCGAGCAGGGGTTGGCTACACTTGAATTTGGATATTCTGCCTAGGTAATCGTGCATTTATCTCAGACTTCCAAATTCTTCCAAATGACACGGTGGCATCTGATACCATCATATCAACTTCCAAGTGTTACAAACATGTTGTCAAATGATTGTCCCTATACATGCAATCTGAAGAGAAGCATTTGTGAGAGCCTGGATAGGCTTCTGCAGTAGTATATATATTAAACCACAACAGGTCTGATGATGTTAAAGAATAGCCTATGCAATCGTAGTGCTTAGGTGACTGCCCAATTTTTCACAACCAAATCTGTAAGGGTGATCTTCCCTGTTGTGGAGGGAGGGAGTTCATCTGTTCCCTAGTCTTGCTTGGGACGTAAACAGTGATTTTATCTCTATCAGCACTCGTCTATATTGCTGTCTCTGCACCTTGCTATTTACTGCTTCTGTGCCTTAAGGTTTCCTAGTATCTACCCAGCCTAACTACCAACAGATATGTAATGTCCACCAGCATATATAACTTCCTGTGTAGCTGAAATTTATCTATATTGCAAAACCTCTGATTTTTTAAAATGAAAGCTGGTGGAAAGAGGTTAAGCTGTATTAACCAATCTGCTACAGTTTCATCATTTAAGAGGAAAATTCACATACCCACTTATTCCAAGAGAGCTTCTTATAATTTCTTTTTATTAATCTTTACCTCCTTAAAAATAACTTCTACTTGCGTGAAGTTGCTTAAGCATTAAAATGAGTGTGCTAACTTGAACTTAATGAACTAGATTTTAGCATAGATGAACGTGCTATATTTGAAGGCCCCAAGGGCAAGGCAATGCCACGCACACAAAGATTTCTATTCTTTGTGCTAAACTAGGCATTGTCTTGACAGAAGCTTTCTAGTTAAGGAGCAGCAGCCCCCCATTGCTTCTAGGTGACGGTGAAGTACTCCATTTTATTATTGCAACTATTGAATAACAGCTCGGTTTGGAGATGGTTCCTTTTATCCCAATGGCTCAAGTAAGAAGCCAGAAAAACATAAAGAAAAAAAGAGAGCAAGGTTACTTTATATGAGCTGTAATGGGATCATCTGTGTTCACTGCCCCATTCCCACCATTACCCCACCTATATTTAAGCTCTCAGAACTCAAGTCTGTTGAATCCCTGAAATGTTATTTCCACTTCCAATTTATTTGTCTCCTTGGAGAAATATCACAAGGAAATAATATTTTGATTAGGCAGTATTCTCATCCTCTCCCTTATTAAGTTTCCATATTAGAACTTGCTTTTATCATAATTGCGCATGTGTGATCTGGTCATTGACTAAAATGCTATCCTCAAATTTTTCATGCTCCTTAATCATCTTTTCTGAGTGTGGAATGTCCTAATTGTGTTATACACATTCAATTTGCACATATTATTTTCCAGTTATAATACTTATATACTTTAAATAATTATTCCTTTTGCTAAGTATCTTATAAAAGAGAACTTTTCACATTCGTTTTGAGTGTTTGCTACCACCAGCATCTTTCCAATTAGTTGTTCTGCTGTGCTGCATTTTCACAGAGGATAAAGTACTTCTGAGTTTCCCTGACATCTTTCAACACTGTATTCTACAGAGGCTCTGTGAAACTAATCATTACTAGTTTGTTCTCTTGCTGACTTGCTTAAGAAATGCCAATGAGTCATCTCCATTTGCAATGTCATCATCAGAGAAGGCAAATCAACAATTGAAGGGCTTTTTTCTTTATTCGTCAAACAGGCACTGAGTGACAGGCACTGTGCTTGGTGCTTGTTATGAAACTCACCTCCAATTGCTAGGAGGAAGGAGTCATTTCCTCAGTTAGCCTCTCTGCTTCCAGAATTGGTTAGAAGTCAGAATTTTATCAGATGTTTCCGATGAAAAATTGCACTCAAACTTAGATTTTATGGCAGATATAGAGAATTTCTTTTCCATAGTCATGTCCCTTTTCCTTTATTAAAGAAAGTTTTCTCAGGTGTGGGATAGTATTTTTCTCTGAAAAAAGGGCACCCAATCAATGTTTTAAGAATTAAAACAATAAGTTCTTTATGTCAGTCATGTCTTTGCTGATAACTGGTTTGTTAATTGAATAGGTGAAGCCATTTTGGCTAACAGGATAGATGAGGTCTGCTGAAAGTCTCTGACACATTGAAAGACTGACTTATTTATTCATTTGAAAGATGTTTTATGAAGATACGATACTCACGGCTGCTATGATCACCTTAACACCTTGAGCAGGGATATCACTAACATCCCAAATGATGGCAGAGCAGAGGAGAGAAACAGATGTTATTAAGCTACTAAATCAACCACAGGACTGCCTCACTTGAGTTCTTGTTAAGAGAGACAATAAATGACTATTTCCTAAATTACTTTTACCTGGGCATTGTGTTACATATAGCTAACACATCTTAAATTATATATGTTGTAGCCACATACCCCAATCAAATAATCTAAGTCATTGCTATATTTCTGAAGTTGTTTTCTTAGCTTTAGCTGTATAACAAAAGCTTGCTGTGTCTTTCCATAACCATTGAAATGGCTGGTCAGCAGGACTGGGTTTACTGTTATTGGAGAGCTGGGTGATTTTTGGATGGTGCTATGGAGTCCTTGTGCTTTTTGTACATACTGGTGTCTAATAGAAAGAAGAGCACACCACAGGAATGTTAACCTATATATTTCACATTCTATTTCAACTCACAACCTTAGATTTTAATTTGCTCTCTATTTTATCAATGAGAAAAAGTGACCATTACTGAAAAAGTCTCTGAAAGATCGCTCACTTTTAATTTTTAAATGTCCTGATAATATGTTTGTGTGTGTGTGTAGCACACACAAGAATGTATTATTACTTTCATACTTGTTGATATTATCTTTTATTCTTCCACATACCTTTGAGGGAAACAATTGATATCATAAAAACAAGCTTCACTTTGAGAAGACATATAGAAAATTGTGAACTTATGTTTATGTTTCTTACCTTGGAAAAAGAAAGATGACAGAAGGTTACTATTGCATTGAGAAAGTGAATTACTTTAAGTTATAACTTATGTTCTAGCAGAGTTAGAGATTATATTTGTGAAAATGAGACAATAAACTGCAATTAAAGCTAATTTACATTCAATACCCATGTTGGATTTTATCATTTTCTTTTAAACGGTATCTTTTCTAAGCCCCGTATGCCCTGTTATACCCCTAGAACTCCATCAAGGGAGGGAGGAAACTGAGACACAGAAATCCAAATCCCTTTACTTATTTAGTAGCAGTAGAGACCCTGGAACTCCTAATTTCAGTCCAGTTCTCAGAAATGAACAGTCCTGGGGAGTCTCAACTTTTTAGGGCCATGTGTCCTATCCAAACTCCACTTTGACCTAAGTCCCCTTTGGAAAATTACATATTTATATAACCTGAGATGCTCTGCACATGACTAAGTTGTTCAAAATGTGAAACTAATCTCAGTCCTTAGATGTGAACTATGGAATTTCACTTTACGGCTCTACGCAGCTACACCAACTGGTAGTATCATGTGAGCATATCTGTCAGGGGCCTCAGAAGCAGAGGGCACCTGCCTCTTTTGATCCAGTGTTTGGGTATCTCAATCTGAATGACTTGTCAGTGCATGGAATCCATTTAATCTCAAATTAAACTCATCATTGTTCCCTATAAGCTTAGTTCTTCATTCAACAAATATTGAACTACTTCTTTGTGTAAGGTAGAGCTCTAAAATAAAGGGAATTTTAGGACAGTGAATAAAACAGACAAACTTCCTTTTCCCAAAGAGCTTACAAAGTATTGGGATAGACTAAAAATAAATTTATACTTTATATAACAAAAGAGGCTTTGCAAATGAAGCAAAGTAAGCAGTGAGAGGGTTGGTGGGCTGGAAAATAATATGGACTGGGTGGCCAGAAAAGATCTCTCTAATATGACATTTCATCCAAGATCCCATCTATGTAACACTGTTTGTTATTGTGCCTTGTAAGTTGTTTTATTCATTCATTAAATATTTGTTCTGTGCCCTCTGCTTTGGGGCATGCTATGTGGAATTATACTTGAATGACACAGTCTCAAGTTGTTGCCCTGATGGGCTCACAGTCTAGTATTAGAGATGTAATGTGAGTCTGTAGTGATGACTCAGACAGGCAGGTGGTGGGAAATGTAGAAGAGCAAAACTGGTAACGTGCAAGGGGACCCAGAAGATGGAAAGAGAATGAGGAGAATGCTTGTTGGGATTCATCTTATCTTGCCGGCCACATGAAGTATGAAGAAAGCAGCAACGATACATTTTTCTTCTTTGTGTCTCAGCTTCCTAGCACAGTACTCTTTCCTTGTTTACCTTTTGTTTGAACTATGGAAGTTTGTTGTAGATAATGACTATTGTTCTCTAAATAGTGTTTCTCATGACTGCTCTGCTTTAAATTGTTCTGTAGGAGATAAGTATTCATTCACACATGAATGAATCATATTTGAGACAAAATGCATCTTACTTTTTAATTCTCGTATCTATATTTATTTAAATTTAAATCATATTAGATTTCTTTCTCTATCTTAAGCTATCAGTTTCCACACTATGAAGTAATGACTGTGTGGCCAGCTCAATCTAAATAGGTATTAGGGGTGAGTGAGCAGTACATGTGTAAGTGAGCAAATGAATAAATGATAAACCCTTTTCTGTGTATTGAATTTGGCATTGTTTGAATCATTATTTAGATGAACTTTTCATGACTAACAAGGGCAGAAAAATGGAGATAATTTTAAGTTTAAAAAGGAGCTTTCAAAAGGCTTGTATAATAATAACTTGAACTCGGTGGTTATTCATATTACAGCAGTCAAACCTCTGTTTCTAGAGCTTGGTTAGATAGCCATTTTCTTAAAGCAGGTAAAATATAATTAAAAGAACTAAAGTAATTATGTGCAGTAAATATTCTGTTTACAAATTGAAATACCTGCAGGATTGTCTTCTTTTGTGATCCCTTCCTATCCCAAGTGTCTCATTTTAGAAAGGAATCGTTTTAGTTTCTCTTTCAGTCAAAAGATTAAACCACTTTAATGTTCTGAGAAAAGAAGCCCCCAAAGCCACATAGAAGTTTTTAATCCTACCCAAATATAAGCTGAATTCTCCAAAATGCCTGCCTCTAAGGTAAACAGGATCCATTAAAAAGTAGTTATTAAGCCCTGTGAACAGAAAACAATATTAGAAGCTTAAAAATGATAGCTTTGGGGCAATGAAACTCATCGGAAGTAGAGTACAGAGCAGGAACAGAAAAAAGAGGGAGATATTTTACTATCAAAAAGGATGAAGATGAAAAATATAACTAATTAGCATTTTCATTGTTTCTTTCAATAAAATAATCTCAAGATACTTTATGGGACAAGGAGAGTGATAACATGAAGCCTCCGGGTAGGCTACCAGATGGGATAATATATATAGGATGGAAATATACACAAATATGGGAGTTTCACTGTTTATGTAAGCCGTGTAACTGCCTAATTCTGGTGTCTGTATATATTCCCCAGCATATTTAATACTTTGGAAGGGCTTTATGTTAGACAGTAATATAACATTTTTAGAATGTATTGCTACCTTGCAAGTGTAACTCTAAACTCAAATACAACAGGGTCAAGTTTCTGAAGTTTTATGTTGCGATCTAAAACACACACATACACACAAACACATACACACACACCCAAAACTGGACTTTGCATTCATAATACAACCTTGTTGACAGGAAATTATACACACACACACACACACACACACACACACACACACACACACACTATAGATCAGTGATGGGCAATCTTTTGAGCTTGGTGTGTCAAAATTCTCCAAAAAACCAAGCATAACTCAGGTGGTGTGTCACTTTGAGAAAAACGGCCAACCCGGAAGTCACAGAACTAGACGCTCTGTGCCGGAGTTCTGTTGTTTTGGCCTACAGACCTCCAGCACAGAGTGTCCACACTACAGCAAATGTTTTATCCTTGGCTACTGCACCTGGCTGTGCAGGAGCTGAGGATGAAATGTCCTTCTCGGCATGTATCCCTATACTTCTCTGGTATGTGGTCACATGTGGCCGTGTGTCATCGAAAAAGGCTACGCGTGTCAGTACTGACAACCGTGTCATAGGTTCTCCATCATGGCTATAGATGCATATATAAACATATATACACACATATATGTATACATAGAGAGCTATAAATGTAAAACTAGACATACATGTATATGTATATTTGTATATATACACACATGTATATGTTATATATATATGGTGTAATAATTCTAGGAAATAAAAACGCGTAGTTTTTGTAGTTCTAAGTTCTGTGCAATCATATGCAACAGGGATTTGGAAATGCATGATACTTAACTTTACTGGTATAAATGTGAGTGATGTTCTGGCTAAGGTCAGATTCCCCTACCCATTTAGAGTTAATGTTCAAGACTCATAATGAGTTTAATGTAATCCATGTTAATAACATAGGGCATGTGTTCTGTTCAGATAAGGCTTATTTTCAATAAATGAAGTGAAGGATCAGCCTTGGTCTCAATTCATTAAAGTCACCTATTGCACTGACAATTCAACAAAATGGCTCACAGAGTGATGATTCTATTTTCAATAAAATATATAGATAAAACACTGATTAAACTATATGGACTACTGATTAATTTTATGAACCTTAAAATAACACTGTTGTACATATTCTTACTGACCTAGAAATAAGCTTTACTCTCCTTTTAAAGCATGAGCCTATGTTAGTCAATTTAGGAATTATGGAGCTCATTCATATTGCAATTTCCTCCTATAGAAGCTAGTTTTGGGGGTACTTTAGCATTTTGAAAGCAAAGATGAAAGTACTAACACCACTTAGAAGCACTGGAGGGGATGTCCATATACTGAGAGACTTCATCTAATTTATGCTTCTTATATCTCTGGAAGTCGAGTTCCTATGCTTTATCTTTTGGGTATTCAAATTTCTGTTATTTAAAGTTTTATTTAGATTAGCATTGGATATTTTACAAGTTCTCACCACCAATTATAGACGGTCATAAAAACTTACCTACACACCACCTTCTGCTTTTATTCAATTTACAAAGACTGGCTGGATAAGGAGTCTTTGGAACTCAAAAGTGATAAAAATGTCAAATTACTATATTGTACTCCTGAAACTAATATCACTAATATAATATTGTATAACAACTATACTAAAATTTGTAAAAAATAAAAGTGGCTTGTCATACCTTATTGTCATTAATCTCTCCTGGGTCTTTTCAGTTTTTTGACTTACTCTTTCCTGGAACTGTTACTTTCTAAGGTGACTGGCTACTCACAGACCCTCTTATGTCTGTCATGTAAAAATTTCCATTTATTCACAGATGTCCTCATTGCAGCACTGTCTTTATTGCCAGTAAATATTGATTCTTTAAAAAAAATTCTACAAGGCCCTATACCTATGATTTCTGCCTTATACCTTTCCAAATACTTTGTGACAGTCACCTTCTCCTCTATTGATTCTTTAAAAAAAATTCTACAAGGCCCTATACCTATGATTTCTGCCTTATACCTTTCCAAATACTTTGTGACAGTCACCTTCTCCTCTTAGGTCCTGGCAGCCTGATCACCACTGCCAGGGTCTCTGGAATAAGAAGAGAATAGAAGTTTTTAACTCATCATGATCATGAACTTGCTTAATTTCTCCATAGTGATGGCTCATTGGATTAATGGAATGTGTATTTAATCAAGACTCAAGTTTAGTAGTTACCATTTTAGGATCTCAGGTTTCTCTTCTTCCATAAAACAGCATATTTGATTACTTCAGATAAGCCCTTTAGTTTATTTATTTGTTTATTATTTTGTGTTTTTCTTAAGTAAGAAGTGGGGAAGCAGAGAGACAGACTTGCGCATATGCCTGACAGGGATCCACCTGGCAAGCCCACTAGGAGGCAATGCTCTGCCCATCTGGGGCTGCTGCTCCATTGCAACCAGAGCCATTTTAGCACCTGAGGCAAGGACATGGTGCCATCCTCAGCACCTGGCCCAACTTGCTCCAGTGTAGCCGTGGCTGCAGGAGGGGAAGAGAGAGATAGACAGAAAGGAGAAGGGGAAGGGTGTAGAAGCAGATGGTCACTTTTTCTGTGTGCCCTGACCAGGAATCGAACCCAGGACATCCACATCATAGGCTGATGTTCTACCACTGAGCCAACTGACCAGAGCCCAAAGCAGGGGCCCAGATAAGCCCTTTATAAGAAGGTACCATTCTTAGTTCTTACAGAGATTGCAGCACCCAGACTCTTTCTTTCTCTTTTCTATTCTGCCTCATCAACTAGTGGATTTGTGAGCATGTTAGAGTCACCTATTTTAAAACAACTAGATGCTCTGGTCAGATAGCTTGGTTTGTGAGAGCATCATCCGAAAGCACAAAGGTTGTAGGTTCAATCCACAGTCAGAGCACATACAGGAACTGATTGGTGTTCCTCTCTCTCTTTCCCTTCCTCTTTACTAAAGTCAATAAATAAATGTAAAAAAAATAATAAAATAAAACAACTAGAGACACAAGGGAAGAAAATACTGTAAGAAAACTAGACAGATAAGACTGGTTACCGTGGCAAATATATGTGTAGTATTTCCCAAGAGAAATGTAAATCATTGATCAGATTTTTGCTCACTTCTTACTCTTTGATTTTTGTTAAGTACACCTATCTTCAAGTGAAACAGATTATAATAATATATTATTAAACAAATATGAATATTTAGCAAGTGTAAAATTCCTATATCATAAAGTGAATAAATGTGGTTGTAAGCCAGAAACGGAAGCCACTACAGGTAACTCTATAACCTGAAGAGACAAATGACCCATACTAGTTAAAGACATCTGGAAACTAAAGTTGGTGTAATTAATGATGCAATGCTGAGCACAGAGAGACAAAGTGATGCTAAACTTTAATCAAACAAAGTGAAATACATCCAAAATGTGTTTTAAGTTAATGACAAAATTCCATTTAATTGCAGAAAAAGTAAGAAAATCTTTCAAAAACAAGAATTCACACACACACATACACACACACACACACACACACAAATAAATAAATAAATAAAAAGAAATCTTTTATCTTGGCAAAATAAAAGTAACTGTAAAATACAATTTGGTCCTGGCTGGTTTGCTCAGTGGTAGAGTTTTGGCCTGGCATGTGGATGTCCTGGGTTCGATTTCTAGTCAGGGCTGTCTGGTGAGGTGCTCATCTGCTTTTCCACCCCTCCGTCTCTCACTTCTCTCTCTCTCTCTTCTCCTCCTGCAGCCATGGCTCTATTGGAGAGACTTGGCCCCAGGCACTAAAGATGGCTTCATGGCTTCTCCCTCAGGCGCTAAGAAGAGTTTAGTTGCTGATCAATGGAGCAACACCCCGGATGGGCAGAGCATCGCCCTCTTGTGGGCTTTCCAGGTGGATTCTGGTTGGGGCACATGCGGGAGTCTGTCTCTGCCTCCCTTCCTCTCACTGAATTAAACACACACACACACACACACACACACACACACACACAATTCAATACAGCAATCATGATTGAACATGTCTAAAGGCTAGGTTGTTTTGGTGCTGAGAATAGAAAAATGGTAAAGTGGATGAAACACTTAGAAAAATTATCTAAGTTATCAAATTAGTCAAGAAACAACAGATATATGGTTCATTATAATACTATGGTAAACAAGTTCATTGAGGAATAAAGTAAAATGTGATGAGAACATAATAACCTTTGAGATTGTTCTCATTCCTGACATCTGCAGGTCTAGTTGCATGCATATAGGCTTGAGATGCAAATAGGTATGCAGCAGATGGGAAAGGCTCTCTTCAATTCATTCTTATACATTTCCCAGAGACTCAGACATATACTGCACATAAGCATGCATCCACCATAGGGAAACAATCAAAACTCAGTAATGAACCAGCAGTTAAAACCCAAGGGGTTATCAAGTTCAGTTGTCGAAACAAAGTTGAACAATTTGTGTTAATTCTAAATAACTATGTATATAGATGAAAAATTGTGATTTGATGAGACACTAGTAAACAGAGAGATAGGGAAAAAATTCATAATTCAAAAAATGCTGCAGGTAAGAAAAAAATTTTTTAACTTGTAATCAAGGCTGAGAAAACATTGTTTTAGGAACTAGTCATAAAACTTCTGTAAAAATAAAAGAATTGCTTTTTAAAGTAATGTATATTGAAGGCATTGTTTATTTTAAATCAGCCTTATTATCAAGGCAGACTTTATTATTTTACTCTCTTAAGAAAAGAACTCTTCTATCACATAGACACCCCTGCTGGGATATAATTAAAATACAGTAATGTTAAATTTGAGGACCTTCTGCCTATGGGCACATGGTGGTTGACCATGAAGCTAGAAATTTATGAAAATATAGAACTAGGAAGATATACCAATATGTCACCTTTAGGATGTTGTATTTTTTTTTAATCGGACTAAAAGGAATTTAATAACTTAAAGAACTAGGTTGTTTATTTGAATATAGTTACATAAAAAAATTCTTAGACACATAGAATATAACTGGGTCTATTAATTGCTTTCCCTCAGGAAATTCTTAAGAAAATTTAACATGTCTATACTTGCACTCATGTCCTCATTCCTTAATTTATTCTTCCATCAACTTATATTGATTGAACACATGAGAGATCCTCAGGATACAAAGACAGAATTTTTCAAAGACTTAAATCTAAGATCTATTATGGTAATAAGATACATAAACTATACTAATATACATAAAATGCTTTTGGATTTCATTAGAAAGGCACCTCCTAGGTTAGGCTGGCCTGTGGCAGATCATGTAGGTAAGGTTCTTTCCTCTGATGAGAAAAGACAAGTCAGTGAAGAGGCTGATGAAGCATTTAAGAGAGACATAAAAATGTGGAGAAGAAGGTTAGGTTTTCTATCCATGGAATGACATTATTTGGTAACCAAATGGAAATGATGGTTAAAGAAACTGAATGTACCATTGACAATTCCCAGATTTCTGGTTGGGCAATTGGATAGATATTGATGCCTGTTGTTAGTATAGGAATAAAAGTGGAGAAGCCAATTTTAAGTAAAATAAAGTTAATTTAGTTTTTAACATGTTATGTTTGGGGAAGTTATGAAACATTTAGTTTGAGATAACTAGAATGCTATTATATTTATGATGGGGAGCTGAAGACAAGGATCTTGTATTAGTTTGCTAGGGCTGCCCTAACAAAGTAACAGAAGATTGGATGACATAAAGAACCCAAATTGTTTATCATTGTTTTGGAGGCAAGGAGTCCAAGACCAAGTTGTTGAGAGATTTGGTGTCTTCTGGGGTCTTTGTCCTTAGCTAGCAGATGGCCAGCTGCTCTCTGTTTCTTCCATGCACTCCTGTCGTTACTATTTCTCTGTGCGTTCAAATTTCCTGTTCTTGTAAGGACACCAAATTGGATTAAGCTTGGACAAATGTTTTAACTACATCACAGCTTTAAAGGTAATCTCCATCTCTAAATATGTCACATTCTGAGGTATTGGGGTTAGGGTTTCAGCATGTGAATTTTGGAGGGACACAATGTAGCCCATAACCGATCTGATCTGCAGATAGATTCTGGACTCACTGACTATACATGCTAATTGAAGAAGCACAACAACAGATGGGATCACTGTGGAGAATGTAAACATTGTTTTTGTTTCTCCAGATTGACTTGGAAGATGAAGTCCAGTGGGTTCTGTATGAGTATGAAAAATGATGCACTAGTCTGGATGGAGCAGCAAATCAAAAACATTTTAAGTCAAAATGCAATATTACCTGTGATTTTCTAAGCCTGGGAGGACTATGACTCCATAGAAATCCTTAAAGATTATTATGTGCATAGACAGTAGACTCATCTTTTAAAACAGATTCCATTCAGAGCAGACATGAACTTTTACCTTCACCTTTTATTATTGTGCTGCTGTTCCAGGTGTCTGTGTGTCCTACTCTGGCTACTGTGGGGAGGGAAAATTCATGGGAGTTTACCAATGCAGCCTGTTTCACAGTTCATGGAGCCACCAGTGGAAAGACTGGCCTTTGGTAGGTGCTATTTCTATAGTCTACAACTAGAGCTTCTCAGAGTTTGGGAAATCACTCAAGTTTTCCTTCTCCTTTTCAACTTGGAGACAGCAATCCTAGACAGCCTTCTACTGGGGTATCTCTTTGTACCTCTTCACCCAGGGAGAAGCCTAATAAGTGAGATGCATAGTCAAATAGCTTCTGTTTTTATTATCATTATTATTGTTGTTGTTGCCAGAGAACTAAGTCAGCAAATAGTGGAAACAATGTTTTTCTATATTTATTATTTTCTCTTCTAGTTCTATGAAATTATCTAAACCCATTGGTAATAATATGCAAGCACCTTAGAAAATTCATAGGGTTACTTCAGAAGCCAAATAGTTGTAAGCTTTATATTTTTGTTTGCAAGATAATTTGGATAACCTTGGAGATAGACATGAATGATAGTCAAGAGATTTATTTATACCATATACAGGATTCTACTCTTGGACAATTTATTATTATTTGGGCCTCCATTTTACAAATATGATAAAATGAGGTTAGATTACCATTATTATTTTCTTCTAGGCAAGAAAGAAAAATGAGTAACTCCGTTTATTAAATCCTATTTACTTGATTCTGCTGAGATCTATTTTGAATGTCTTAATATTTTACAATTATTATGGTTTCTCTAAAAGGAAAGAGCTTTACTAATCCTTTTATACACTGAACTAGAAAGAATGCCTGCTAAATTTCTTCTCTGAGAAGAAATGTTTAGAAACAAGATCATATATAAAACACTTTTAAAAGGAACTGATCAAATTTTTGCCTCTGGTCTTAGATAACCAAGAAAAATGCCAATGTCCTGAAAGATAAAAATGAAGTGATTTGTTAGCTCTATCATCATAAATATCAATGAACACTGTAATTTTAATGTTGCTGAAATTGGCACTAGGATGTTATTGATTTTCTGTATCATCTAATGGTTTCCTGCAAATATCTTTTATAAAAGTGCATTATATGTCCTCTTAATAATCTTTCCTTGAGTCGTATACTATCAAATCCTGGAGAGTACTTTTCATTCAGCAGTAAGTTAAAGCCCTCAAACATATTTATATTAAAATTTCATTAGACTTGAACTAACATCCTGAAACTGATGCAATGTAATTTTACTACTCTTCCCAACCCACCACCTTGATTGTTTTATGTTAAACATTTTAAAAATCAGAAACACTTTCTTAGAAAGACTATTAGAGTTGATTAGAATTTTACTTTCTGCCATTTTTAGTGCAGGGATAATTATTTTAAAAGTCTATTGTTATAACAACTTTTTGTTCTGATGCAAGATCTCATCCCCTGCTCCACCCCAGGGCAAAATAGATATTCTTAGACATGACCTTTGTTAAATGTGTGTTAATTTTGTTTAATTCCCAAATACTTTACATCTTAGAATAGAAGAATTTCTGCATCATACAGTGTTAGAAAGATGGAAGCCAAAAGATAATTACTAAGCTTTTTGTTACCATTGGTGTGTGAAATTTTTCAAGGAAGAAAATCCATTTATTTTAAGAACATAAGCACACTATTAAATGCACAACTTTGTCCCATAAAAGTTCTTTCTTAACACATTTTTTTTTTACCTCTAGTAAGCCACTATTTGAGAGTGCTTCAACGAATCTTGATTTTATTTTGAGGAGATGAGACACATTTTAATGTCTACATTCTTCCTCTGGGTCAGTCAGGCATAGTAATAAAATTTTTAGTTATTGAGGTATTTAAAGAATTTTTTTGCTTTTATGGGGGCTGTCAGTATACAGTACGTTCACATAGATATTGCATTTTGCCTTCACCTTCTCACACCTGGGAAAAGGATTTGTGTTTTTGTGAGGGAGAGAGATTGAGGCCAAAGTGCAGTGACCTGTCTAGCCCAAATGACTCGTTGGCCCCTTTTCATTTTTTTTCCTTTTTCTGAAGTTCAATAAAAAACCAAGTTTGGGCATATTTATATCTGCTGAATAGAGATAAAAATTGGATTACTAAAAGAAGGTTAGATATATTTAGTTGAAGAACTCTAATCTAATATCTAATCTTTATTAATAACTAATATCTAATATTTTTGATAATATGAGAATTATTTGGTATTTCTTATGCTCTCAAATTTTTCTTTTGTTTTTATCATCTTTATTTTTTATTCATTTATTTTTTCAATTTATTGAGTTGATATGGTTTGCCAAACTATACAAGATTTCAAATATACAATTCAGTATAACATCTTCAACAAAGACTGCTTTTAGAGTGTGAAAATGGGGATGGAAATCCATTGATATCACCCAGGATGCATTAATCTGATTAGTATGCTGCTTCTTAGATTTTTATATAGGTGCACTACTGAGTTTCTATTTTTCTTCTTTCTCATTACTATAATGAGCTGGAAATTCAATTAAGAGAGAAATATGTTAACCCAAACCTAGATCCATGCATGACTGCATGGATTCTGAGACCAGTTTAAAGCTATATCAAAAGACTTTGTATGTTTGTGCATCTGTACTTTTCTGGGGAGGTCCACATATTTTACTAGAATCTTAAATATCTCCCCAAATTAAGAATTTTGTAAATGGAACACATCACTCTAGGTTCTCTTTATTAAATTTAAAATGAGAAATCAAGCCTATGCTTCTTGCTACATTGTTTTACTAAAGAAAAGAAAGACTAAGCTTAGAATTAGAGTGTTACTCTATGCCTGAGTAGTAGATTGTTGATCAAAGTCAGCTTGTAATGTATTATTTAATAGTCTTCTTTCTCTTTCTCTGTTTCTTCTTCTTCTTCTTCTTCTTCTTCTTCTTCTTCTTCTTCTTCTTCTTCTTCTTCTTCTTCTTCTTCTTCTTCTTCTCTTCTTCAGTTGTTCCTTGTTTTTCCCCCTATGTAGCTAAACAAATAATTTATAAAATTGAGACGTCTTGGTTTGAGTCCAGATGGTATGCCTTTCAGATGTTTCTGCAGGAGCTTACACATATTTCACAATTGGACAATGAACAAGGAAATGGGAATATTCTTACTTGAATGTATGCTAATTTATCCTCGAGTAAAGAGGGAAGTAAAACTTTAAGCTGAAGTTACTAAGGGTATCTTTCCTTAGGTATCTTTTACATGTTGTGACCTTGTTTTTATCAGAATTGCACTATTCTAGTCTGTACTAGACTGCATATTAAGTAAAATAATCACATCTGTTCCCTTAGTATTTTTAGATACTAGTTGAGCACCTGATACATAGTAGATATTCAAAACTGACCAACTGTATGCCTCAACCTTATGTGATAGTCATTCACTTTTTCTCCTTGTTGCTCTGATTGTGATCTTTCAGTTCATTCCTGATTTTCAATGCCATGGATCACAGTGCTTTTTATGTCTTAAATGTGCCCCTCACCCCCTCACCCCAAATAGCATACTTATAATTTTGTCTAACAATTTACCAGATTGATCTAATATAAAAAATACTTCATAATATAATGGGGACTGGTATTATGCACTCTCATGTGAATAATTGTAAAACTGGCTACACTTTTTAAATGAAAAATTTTTTAAATTTCTGAGACTCGTGTCCAACAATAGTTTTCTTAATAATTATGTCTTCTCTTCCAGGTTTATTCTCTGGTTAATACAAAATTTTATTTGCTTAAACAAGAGCTTAATATTTAATATATTTAGTTATACAAAATAGTATGGACCATATATGAAACACTTTCTATAAATACTAATGAAGCAATTGCAGATTTACATATATATATATATATTATATATATATAATATATATATATTATATATATATATATATATATATATAATATATATATATATATATATATATATATTTCTTCTTATCCAACTGAGAGGAGGAAAGATAGAGAGATAGACACCAACATGTGCCCCAACTGGGATCCATTGGGCAACCCATATCTAGGGCTGATGCTCTGCTCATCTGGGACCATGCTTGCAACCAAGCTTTTTTTAATGCCTGAGGCAGAGGCTCCATGGAGCCATCCTCAGCTTCTGGGCCCAGTGCACTCCAATCAATTGAACCTGGCTGTGGGAAGGGAAGAAATAGAGAGAAGGGGGAGGGGTGGAGAAGCAGATGGTCTCTTCTACTGTGTGCTTTGCCTGGGAATTGAACCCAGAACATCAACATGCTTGGTTGACGTTCTACCACTGAGCCAACCTGCCAAGGTCTCAGATTTATATTTGATTAGGAGTACATGCTTACAGATGATTTTCCTATTTGCTATCTGAATAATTGTGGTTATAAAATAAAAGACACAACCACAGAAAGATCCAATCTAGTTTGATTATTGCAGAACTATTTGAAGCAAAAGAGATTGGTTGTGTTAGTCAATTATCGTAAAGAGAATGGAAAGTAAATGACTCCAGTAATTTCTTTTAGGTTAGTAAAAGCAGTATGAAAAACCTCCCAATTCCCCTCCTTTCCTCCTTAACTAATTTTATGCTGGTCTTATTGCTAGCAAGTCCATGGGCATTTACAACACCTTTTCTCCACACTTGAAGAAGAAAAGGCTATTGACTCTATTTGGAAGAAAATAGAGAATTGGAATCTGTTTTTATCCTATACAGGCATTTTGGGTCCCTGGGTTTTAAAAATTGTCTAGTTAAAACATTACTTCATGGATTTTGAAAAAAATTTTTTTCTTTTTTCTTTTTTTTTGTGACAGAGACAGAGAGAGGGACCAATAGGGACAGGCAGGCAGAGAGGAAGGAAGAGAAATGAGAAGCATCAATTCTTTGTTGCAACACCTTAGTTGTTTATTGATTGCTTTCTCATATGTGCCTTGACTGGGGGGCTTCAGCTGATTGAGTGACATCTTGTTCAAGCTAGTGACCTTGGGATCAAACTGGTGAGCCTTAATCAAACCAAATGATCCTGCGCTCAAGCTAGTGACAACGGGGTTTTAAACCTGGGTCCCCTGGATCCCAGTCCGATGCTCTATCCATTGCACCACTGGTTGGTCAGGCAATCTTGTAAAATTAAAAAAATAATTCAGGACAAATTTTAATTAAATATGATATTCAATATCTCTGAAGATAGATATCCTTATATATTTTCATGGGATGGGGCCCGGTACCTCTAAGATGCTAGAACTGGTGAATATTCTGTTACTGTTTGGTGTGAGAGTTAGGGCAGACTTTATGTACCTCCAATGTCTCTCCTACAGAGTTCATTGGCCTAGAATAGTCACTGGACCACTAATATGACACCAATGCATCTGGAAAGTCATAGGAGGAACTCAGAAGCAAAGTTTTAGGGCTAGAAGAAAACCAGGAGTCTTCTCACTGATACAATTGTCCTTGGCCCATGGTGATTGCACTTTTACTTGAAAACATACAATGACAAGAAACTAGTATCTCAAAACATGGGATGTTCTATTCCTGGCCAGTGTTCAGTAGATAATAATTATCTTTTTTTAAAATTTATTTTATTTTTATTTTATTCATTTTAGAGAGAAGACACAGAGTGAGAGAGAGAGAGAGAGAAAGAGAGAAAGGAGGGAGGAGCTGGAAGCATCAACTCCCATATGTGCCTTGACCAGACCAGTGCAGGGTTTTGAACTGGCGACCTCAGTGTTCCCAGGTCGACGCTTTATCCACTGCGCCACCACAGGTCAGGCGATAATGATTATCTTTTAAATGTTGATGCTAAATATCATTTATTTCAGCTCATTTATATCTTTCTCTCATTTTGCTTCTTTTCCTCTTTCACTCTTTCTTCCCTCCATGCCCTCCTTCTCTCCTTCCTTTTTTTCTGTTCAGTAAGTTACAGAAACTCTAGCATAAGCATGGCATATTAAATTCAAAACACAAAGATACACATTTGGGTCAGTCTGCTGAAGATTTAAAACGTTGGTATAATGACTATATTCAAGGCAGTTGATGGTTAGTTTATACAATATTGTGATCAAGGGGGGAGAATAAGTAGGTTGATATGCCAGATAAGAAAAAGTAGCTATTTTTAAAGGAAAGCCATTTAATACAGTAAGAAGGCTAAAAATCAATCAACACTAACAATAAAAAATTAAAACACTAGTGCAAACAATAGAAATTGTCTAAAATTATCTCCCTAGGATCCAAAGTATGTGAGCGTGCATGTGAGCACAAGTGTGCATGTTTGTGCTCGGACACAGGTGCCTATATTGGAAAGAAGTTTAGCATTGAAACCACACTAGGTCGGCAAAGGTCATGGAGACATTAACTCACACTCCTAGACTTCTATTCTCCTATGCAAATACTCCAGAACTCTAATTGGATCAGTGACCACAAATGCTCTAAAGTGCTCTGCAAGTGTTAATTGTAGTAGATAATGGCGAGAAACTAATTGCTGACTTTTCAAAGTTAGAAGAGCTGCATCTGAAGGTTAAAGGATGCTGCAAAGTTTGTGTTTTCACCACAGCCTCTTTCATGGCCACATTGGTTTGGGATTTTGTCCACAATGTAGTAGCAAGAAACATAGGTTCAGCATGGAGAAACAGCACAAAATTATCATCCTATATATATGCGTAAGTACATTTTTATGAGCGGAAAGAAAAGTGAATAAAAATAAATATAGATAGGTTAGTATTGGTTAACTCAGGGAGATGAAACTGGAGAATGATGGGGAGAATGATTATATTTTTCTATATACATTGTGTTTTTATTACTGTATCCAGGTGTTTTGCTCTTATAATTTTAAAATTTGGTAAATTTATTAAGTCAAAGTTTAAAAAAATTTGCAGTCATTTTTAAAGTTTTATTTATCAGAGAAAGGCAAAATCATCACCAAATTTGAAGACTGTGATGGGGTAGTCATTTTTAATTTTTTTTTTATTATTTCATAAAATTAAAAAGAAATTAAAGATAAAACAAATATTCCTGGCTAGTTGGCTCAGTGGTAGTGCATCTGCCGATCATGTGAAAGTCCTGGGTTCATTACCCGGTCCAGGTACACAGGAGAATTGACCATCTGCTTTTCCATTCCTCCCCCTCCCCTTTTCTTGCTTTCTCTCTCTTCTACACCTGCAGCCATGGCTTGATTGATTCAAGCACGTCAGCCGTTGGTGCTGAGGATGGTTCCCTGAAGCCTTTGTCTCAGGTGCTAAAAATAACTTCATTGGAAGCATGACCCCAAATGGGCAGAGCATCAGCCTCAGATGGGGTTACCAGGTGGATCTTGGTCAGAGTGCACATGGGAGTCTGTCTCTGTGTCTCCCCTAATCTCTCTTAAAAAACAATTAAGCAAATAAAGATGACATAAAATCACTTTATGAAAAACCACATTCATCTCTTTTTATTTTAATTTTTATATTTTTGTATTATTCTGAAGTGAGAAGCAGGGAGACAGAGACAGATTCCCACATGCACTGGTCTGGGATCCACCCATCATGCCCACTAAGGGGAGATGTTCTGCCATCTGGGGCATTGCCCCGTTGCATCTGGAGCCATTCTAACACCTGAGGTGGAGGCCAGAAAGCCATCCTCAGAGCCTGGGCCAACTTTGTTCCAGTGGAGCTCTTGCTACAGGAGAGGAAGAGAGAGAGAGTGAGAGAAAGGAGAGGGGAAGGGTGGGGAAACAGATAAGTGCTTCTACTGTATGCCCTTGCCAGGAATCAAACCTGGTTCTTCCACACGCTGGGCCAATGCTCTACTCTTTTTATTTTTGATTAATAAAATTTGATCATACATTGATATCACTTGCAACTTCTACTTTTTGTTAACTGATGTGGACTGAAGGTAGATTCCAGTAGTAAGACAAGTAATACATAATCACTTCTCTAAAAAAATTATTTGAAAAATGCTTCATGAAATTAGAAGAAGAAATTAAATTATTCTCAATGTATCTTTTCAAGTCATATTACATGTCAGTTACCTGTCCAGAGGAATTTTCTCTTTCATAGGCTGTGGTAAGACCCAGATGGTTAAGAGAACTTCAAAAAATTCCTGATTATCAGTAAAATAGTGCTAGTTATCAACCTGGTTAGTCACCACTTCAAACAAAGTTTGGCCATCTGTTAAAACTTTCTAGCCTGAAAGCATTCAGATGATTAGGTCTTTGTGTTGGCAGTCACTGCAAGTGAAAAGCCCTTGAAATCCATTGAAGAAAATGATAGGTGTCAGAAATCATGAGGACGTCCAGATATTTCTAACTTTCAGGTTTTAAGTCTAAGTTGGTTCTTTTGTTTTAGTGAGTGATTTGGTGCATCGGTGAATTTTACTTAGGTAGCTGAGTGATTTGTAGTAAGAAGGGTGAAGACTTTGAAGAATAATTTTATCTTTATTGTAGGAACAACAAGAACAACAACAAAAAAGAGAAAATCTTCCTATTTTGTATGTAAGGTCAGATTGCATTCCTTCAGACGTTATAAATAACAGACATTTTATTTATCTATGCAAAGCATGGCTATTACAGGGACAAGCAATAGAAACAGTCATTGTGTAGAATTGTGTTGTTAGGAAAGAAATACAATCAGATCATTGAATGATTGTTTTTTGGGGAGAAGTGCTGGGATATAGATATGGCTTAGTTATCCAGAATTTTCTGATATCAAAATGATAATTGTTTTAACTAAAAGTGACACTATTCTAAATTCTTGGAGGCATTTAGTAGAAGATTATAATGCTTATTCAATTAAATTTTTCAAAAAAGAAAAAGAAATACATGGAGTATTGACCAATTCTCTGCATTTTACCAAACACTGTGTGATAAGACAAGGATGATCACTCCATGAGCACCATCAGATCGACAGGTAAAGGTTAAAGTCCAACCATAATAGGTTGTCATTAACAGATTCTTTATTATATTTCATTTTCTTAGTTATCATCCAGTGTAGTGAATTGAAGTCATTGCCAAAAGCAAGGGTGGACCTCCTTGATCTGCTGTCTTTTCTTCTTTCATTGTTTTGTGTTTCCTCATTCTAAACTTCAAGAGGCTATGCCCATGTATATTATTACCAATAGCACCTTAGAATAATTTCTCTACAAAATATTATAGTGAAATTGCTTCTTGACTGCAAATCTTTAGACAAGTATAGGCTTTTGTTTCAGCTTTTAGGAGCAATGCAATGACCCATTTTGAGTATCAGGAGAGTCACTGCTCTTTCTTTTTTTCCTCCCTGAAAAATAATTTTGGGTTCATATATACTGCTCACAAAAATGAATGGATATTTCAAAATGAATATAAAACGATAAAAAAAGAAGCATTTGGTTTTTTTTCATTAAACAAGAAAAATAGAAAAGCAAATGACAAGTCAAAGAAAGTTGTTCAATTATGCAAATGAGATGCAAAACCAACTTTATTTCATTGATGAAAATGCACTATACAAAAGGCTGAAAGTACTGAAGTATCTGCATGTTCCCTGGTCCCCTAATTTTTGTGAGCAGTATATTTTGAGTCCACTTGCCTTAATATACTATATTAAAGTTAAAAACTTCATCTCATTTGAGAAAATTTCCCATGTTATTAGGAATTTTCTTCTTACTCCTTCCAGTGTCTAAGGAAAAGGCTTATTAATGGTTTCTTTTTAATTCTGCAAGGAAAAAAGCTGTAATCTACAAATGCATATTTTACAAATACATTATTAAATCAAATTCAAGAACACCGTATTCCTTGACTGAAACTATGGAACTTATCACAACACATTTCTCCTAAAAATATCTAATGACTATGCTAATATCATTAATACATCTGTATGCAAGCAAGCCTCAGTTCATATTTTAATGATCTGGCTTTGCACGTTTGCATATAATGGTTTATCAAGGCCATGCTGGAATCTTATCTTAGTCAATAATAATGGCATGGCTTATGTTTTATAGCAAATTAAGGCTAAACAAACTTAATATGAAAGTTATTCCTATTGAAATCCAACCAACTGCAAAGAATAAGAGGTTATGATACATAAGGAAAAGAAATGATCCACACTTAATTAAAGATTCTTTTTCAAATTTACTTTTGGTTTATTTTAGGAAAAGACATTTTTCTTGATTAGGAAGCTTTCTTCACATGACTGGTCATTGTTTCTCTTTTAAAAATTAAAAAAGAAAACCAAATGCACAATGGTCACTGCTTTTAATTGGAAGAAAGACTTTAGAACAGATGAGAATCAAAATTTGTTCTTGTCTTGGACACCAGTCACCAAGTTAAGAAAAATTAGTAGACTCTTAATAACACAATTAAAGTCACCAGTATAACAGCATGTATGTTGTAGCAGGTGGAATTTATAACAAGTTATGTTCCTCATCATAACATAGAAACCATGACTCCTAAAATATCTTATCCTCATGAAACCTACAGAATCTCTGGGGAGAGATGATAATTTTTCCCAATGATCTCTGAAGAAACTAAAAAATTCAAACGTAATCTTTCTTGCTAATTTTGCCTTGTGAAATTAGTTTTTTCTTTAAATATAAATGACTCACTGAATTGACATGTAAGGACAGTGGCAAATTTACTTACTATTTTCTCCTTGTGGTAAGCAATCAACACTACATCTTAATCAAGGAAGAGTTTCACAATTGCAATTTAAATGTATATGAGGTAAGAATGCACTGACCTGTCATTTTCCACCATTGTATATATATAATTTAAATGTAACAATTCTATACACAACTACTTTTCAGGTGGTGTTTTTGATATTATTGCTGTGTTTGTTGGGTTAAGAACTAGAATGAAGGAGACCACATGGTTGTGTCAACTACAGCGGTAGTTGTGACTCTGAGTCAAGTTAATAAAGAGTTTTAGAGAGAAAGCCAGCCCCTATCAGCTCTCTTATATAATATGTGTTAGTTCAGATCCACCCTATATCTATATCTTTAGGTATAGACCAAAGACAGACCGTCTATATATGTTTGCACAGATGAAGACATGTATGGCCAGAGAACACCTGTCAAGTCCCTCAAGTTTGAATGGTCTTTCTCTGCTCCCCTTCCCTCCATTTACTATTTTTTTCCTTTCTGTCATTTACCTCTGAGTTTTAGGCACCCAGAGCTTTTCTGTTTTATAAGTACCCAATCCTGGTAAAAATTACTGCTATAGATAGAATGTTTATGTCCCCTCAAAATTCATAGGGTGAAACTTCATAGGCAGTATGATGGTATTTGGAAATGAAGCCTTGAGGAGGGGATTAGGTCACAGGACAGAACTCTCATAGCATCAGAGACATTATAAAAGAGACCTCGGGGAGCTTCCTGACCCCTTCAGCCATGTTTGGACACACACAAAAAAAGATGATCATCTATGAACCAAGAAAGAGTTCTACCAAATGCCAAATCTGCTGGTACCTTGACCTTGGACTTCTCAGCCTCCAGAAATTTGAGAAATGCATTGCTTTTGTTTATAAGTCACTCAGTGTATTTTATTTTATTTTTTAATTTTAGCAGCCTGAACAGACAAAGACGTCGCTTCTACCATTAGCCGTATACTGAGGATGATTTCATCCAAAGTCAGGAGGGTTCCAACCTCTGTATACACTTTACCTCTCTTAATGGTGTTAAGTTTGAAGTCAGGGTTCAGTATTGTTCACCTTTGTATTTTTCCAGTGCTCAGCACATTTCTGTTGCTATAGACCCATCCCAAATGCCTATTACGTGCTCCACACTGTGGAATGAATGTGTGCATAAGGAGCACACCTTCAGTTAAGCATGTTAATGACTTGTAAATAATATTTAATGCAAGGCAGTAAGAAGACTATAATAGGGGCATAAGAGATCACTAGTCTTTGGTGTTTGGGGGCTGGGACCCTGTTTGCAGGAAAAGAATCAATATCTCTATCTTTTATGGATTGAATATTGGAGTGTATGATGGTGCTGCTGATATAGATAATTACTTAATTTTTATATAATCTCAGGGAAACCAGACAAGCTTGAAAATAGCCTTCTCCCGAAAGTGGCCAAATGATGGGAGAATACAAAACTAACAAATCTTAATTTGGTTATTTAAAATAATGCTAATTATTCACATATGTGATGAATTGCTTATCATTTATGCTTAAACCCATGTCATAAGTGTTTGCCAGATTTAAGTCTGTTTGAGTAAAACAATAAAATCAGTCATCTGGTTTCATGGTTTGGAAATCCTTCAGCGTAGTGGTCTGCTTCTAAACCATGAAAAGCAACAACTGCAGGAAATGTCCTTGATGCCGATATAGCAGGAACAAGGCAGACTCAACTTTTCACTTGCTCAGCGCTAACAGTGATCACTAAGGATACCTCTTCTTCTTGAAAATAATTTGCCTCTTGTCTGAAATATCAAGAACCCATGTGCAGTTTTCTTCATGTGAGGTTGATTAGGTGTGTTGGTGAAATTCTAAACAAAAATATGGAATTGGTGTTAGGTTGACCAATGTCCTGGTCAGTTAACTTCTCTTAGTTCCATATCACATTTAAAGCACAAATACTGGCAAAGTCCATCAGTATCTGATTTACTGGTCATGAGTAAACCCAGGTAATATAAAACTACATAAACCTATCCATTATTTTAATTCAGCCACATGCCTAAAGAACATGAATTAAGAGTAAAATCTTCCTACTTCCCTGGAGCCCGCTGTAGACTCAAATAAGCGCCTATCCTATAACAGCAGAAAAAATTTGATAGATGTGTTTATCGAGGCCTGTTTGCACAGCTGTTCTCGGCAAAAATAACCTGTTTTTAATAACATGTTCAAATTATTCTTTACTGTTTTTGACAGTAGCCTATCCAGTTTTTATAAAACAGCCATTGTGTGTCAGAGATGAACAACCATTCCAGAATCAGCAGTAAGAATGCATGGAAGTGAATTCCATTTCTATGCATATCTGGTCCAGTAAATATATCTCCTCTTGTCACATGGCTGCAGCTGTTTATTTCTCCTTCACGACAAAGTCCCAGAAAACGGAATATTTATTTTTTTCTTTCTTCTGTGTAAGTTCTGTTAAAGAGCTATTTCTCGCTGCCTTTTTGGCAGAAAGTGTTCTTGGGATGTGAGTTTGCTGTACTTGCATGTGTGGCCCAGAGACATCATGCAGTCTCAGCTGGATAGGTAGGTCCATTAGAAAGGGAAATCGCTAACATATCATGTTTTATGATGAGGTTGCCAGATTGTTGTCGCCCTGTCTACACCTTCTCATTGTTCTGCTCCAGGGGCTCTCTAGGGTGCATGGGAAAGATAAATGAGGTGTTAAGGGGAACAATAATTTTGTACAAGGTGAAAGGATAAAAAGAAAGCGGAAAACATTCCTGCTTAGCCACAGGATCAGTCATATTAATTAGTCCGCGTATGACATGACGCCACAAGTGGAAATGAAATTTATGAAAGGAGAACCATAAAATGGATACACCTCATAGATAAATATCACTTGAATGCCACACTTCACAGCCTTTTCACATTGTATAAAATTACTTCATTATTCATGACCTTATTAAAACAAGTTAGAGATGCACTTGGATGCAAATTCTAAATACTTAATCTCAGCGCACTCTGTGTACTTAAAAATTTCACGAGAGATTCATTTCTACCATTTCAGATTTAGACATTTGCCTTACAGTGACAAATTATGAAAGAAAATAGTTTTCTATGGTTCATTTGGTTAAATACCTATGACTCAAGTCTAGTCCACTGTAATGTGAAGAGACAATGAAATGCATAATCTAAAAAGCACGAACCACAATTGCCTCTAAATATATCCTTAAACGTTTTCTACACGTCATCTTCTAAACGTTTGGCTTAGAATACTAATAAAATTTGTATTTATAAGTATATTCCAGCTGATGGCCAGTATAGCCAGACCAGCCATGAAAAGAGATATGTGTTAGTTTGGATCTACATTGAGTACTGCATACACTTTATAGCTAATCTATAAGAAATGACATAATATTAAAAGAACCCCCCTTTGTTAAAATATTACAAAAACATGAACTAAATATAATTTTAATTTTGTATTTTTCTAAAGTTAGAAGTGGGGAGGCAGTCAAACAGACTCCTGCATGTACCTGACGGGGATCTACCAAGCATGCCCATCAGGGGGCCATGCTCTGCCCACCTGGGGCATTGCTCTATTATGGTTGGAGCTATTCTAGTGCCTGAGGCAGAGGCCATGGAGCCATCCTCAGCGGCCCGGCCAGCCACTGCTCTGATGGAGCCTTGGCTGCCGGAGAGGAAAAGAAAGATAAAGAGGAAGGAGACGGAAGGGTGGAAAAGGAGATGAACGCTTCTCCTGTGTGCCCTGACCTGGAATCGAACCTGGGACTTCCACACACCAGGCTGACGCTCTACCACTGATCCAACCAGCCAGGGTCTAAATATAATTTTAAACGAATGGAAAGCCAGGAAAGTTTGTGGTTTGAGTATGTGCAATCAAAGCATAACACCTCTTCTTTGATCTTGCTCTACATGATTATTAGATTGATTAAAAATATATAGACATAGATATAATCTTTATTATGATTGTAGGCAAATGATAGTGCTTATGTTTTAGTCTTTTTATAACTAAAGTGTTGATAATTATTCACACCAGAGAGGCAATGTTTGCTCCTCCCTTTCTTGCTTCCAAATCTCTGTTAATTTTCTTTTAATATTGGGGTTTAAAAAACATAAAATTTACCATCTTAATTATATAGTTCAGTAGTATTCTTTTAATTAGTGTTTAAAGGTGCTTTAGTAAGTGTCAGTGAGAAAGCTAGTATATTAAAAACAATTTAGAACCTAGTATTAAATTAACTTTGCTTATTAACAATTTTCTAAGAATAATGGAGCACACGAGTTGACTGAAAACTTCAAAGTCCCTTTAAGAAATGCATTTTTGCTATTAAAACATTCCCTTTAAAATATTGTATGTAAACAATTTTTCAACAGATTAGAATTACATTTCTTTAAAATGTGCCTATATCAGCACTGTGTCCCTTGTATGATGAAAGGAGCAATCACTACAGTGTAATAATTATCTCTTCTTCCTAAGGAGTAATTAGGAATGCAACCCTGAATAACTAATGGTGTGTAAATTACTGCTGGTGTCCCAAGGATCCAGTAGCTCACACATTCTTCTTTTTCAAAAGGTTTTTTTCTTTGATCATGATGCCTCATTTATGCCATCAAATATAGGATTCAAAAAAATATATATATATAGGATTCACCCCTTCTTTTACAGCTGACACTGCTTGTTTGGAGTAAAGTAACGGAAATTTATGATATCTGGGGAAAAAAAGTAATTTAAAGAATTTAAAAAAATATTCTCCCTCTAAAAAAATGTAAACTCTCCCCTACATAAACATAAAAATGAATTAATATATATAACTCTTGTGAATTTACATAAATACTTTCCACCATGACTATTATCATAAATATATTATAATTAGGCAGGAATTTTGTGTTTTAGGTATTTTTAAATTTATTTAATGTATTCTAGAATAAATAATATATACACATATTATGTTCAAAGAATATAATGATAAATAAATATTTCTATTTTTCCTTGTCATGTAACCACCGTGACTATTTCTAGTGTATCTTTGCCGGTATAGTTATTCATATTCAAGGTGACATGGCTGCTTGTGTATATATCCATATCCATAGGTACAACTACATTAATATCCATATATTTCTACACAGATGACTTTATGCTGTATGCACAATTGTGCACTTTGCTGTATTGCTTGACATTATATGAGTACACATTTTACTCTTGTCTATTTTTAATCATTGCATAGTATTCCAGTGTATGTAACTGTTGAATATACATTACATACAATATCTGAGATTCATTTAATAATTCAGTAGCCTAGTGCCTTACTGTGCTGAACACTTATGTTCTTTTTAATCTTTTGTTACTATAATCACTACAATAGGTATTTTTATACAAATGTTACTTCACAAAAGGCCAATGTATCTGCAGGATGCATTCCTGAAATTAGTATTGTTGAGTCAAAGGTTCTGTGAATTATAAATTATGATAGATGTTTTCAAATCACTCTCCACATAAATTATAACATTTAGCATGCCAAACAGTAACTATTATATGTCTCTATTACTTTTCACTTTCACAAACAGAATGTTTTATCTTAAAAGTACTGTATCTTTAGTCAAGTGCCTGCTTAATTAATTATGATTATGATGTTATATATCTGTAAAATATATTGCCTTTCTCATTAAAAATATCAACTGCCCTGCATTCTTGGAGTTGTATTAGAATTTGAAGAAACAATTAAGAACAGTTTTCTATTAAATCTGGCTGAAGAACCACATTAGAGATTTCAACTCTCTCTGACTTCTCTGGAATATAACAATACAACCATATGGAAAAGGGCATTAAAATAATTGCTAATTTAAACATTTGTTGAGCACTAACTATAAGAAACACTGTTAAAAGAACTCAGAATTGGACATGGTCTAAATACACTTAAGCCACAAATTAATGCAGAGTAGAGAGAACATATATAAAAATACACCTATTAACTAATGCTTGTTAACTTTCCCTAAACAAAGTTAATGATTGCCTTTTCAATAGTTCTCTATTTATACAGGGTAAGATAAAAGTAGGTTTATAGTTGTTTGCATGAAAATAATACAATAATTAATGAATAATACAAGAATAAACTGTTTCACGTACCTACGAGTATAAACTTACTTTTGCTCACTCTGTATTGCCCCCCTTCTCACTGTGTACTGTTTTTCTCTATTGACCACTCAGAAACCCTTCTGGACTGTGCAACCTTGAGATCAGGCCTTGAGTTCTTGTGAATCCTCAACTTTACCATAAGAAGTACTACCCAGTAAGGGTGTAACTATTGCTTGCTTTATGAATACATGCATGCTGAGAAACATCTCTTTTTAAACTCACAATAATTCTCTAATGTAAATAATATAATTGCCTTAGATGAGCTCATTGACTTCTGTAATAAACACTCATTCTAGGAAGCTTAGTTGCAAAGGCAGGATTTATGTCTTAAGATTTTCTGAGCCTGACCAGGCGGTAGCACATTGGATAGAGAATCGGACTGAGACACAGAGAACCCAGGTCTAAAACCCCAAGGTCGCCAGCTTGAGTGCGGGCTTATCTGGTTTGAGCAAGGCTCACCAGCTTGAGTCTAAGGTCGCTGGCTTGAGCAGGGGGTCACTCGGTTTGCTTCAGCCCCCCCGTCAAGGCACATATGAGAAAGCAATCAATGAACAACTAAGGAGACTAAGGAGCTGCAAGAAAGAATTGATGCTTTTCATCTCTCTTCTTTTCCTGTCTGTCTGTCCCTATCTGTCCCTCTCTGTCTTTCTCTGTCTCTGTCACACACACACACAAAAAGAGTTTCTGACACCAAACTCAAGCTTTGTATAAAAGTGCAGATACTACTTGGTAGGGGACAAATGAACTAATGAAGACATCTCTCAGGCCCTGTTTCAATCACTGAGTGGCCCTTTTTTCAAGTTCTGCAAAGTCACTGAGATTTGGTCTTAAATCTCTCCCTTACTGAGCTATTCCACTGTCCCTGGGGGTTTCTTCTCCATGAAAAATGAGTATAGAGAAGGTGAGTTTCTTTTGCCATTTCTGTTCTTGCTGTTACCCAAAATACAACTTCTATATACTAAGTGTTTTCTTGCTAATCACTAAGAGAAAGAAGATGGTATAAAAATTACAAGATGAGAAAATTACAAAGGTTCATGTAAATCTTAAATGTTGTTTTTCTTTTGTGGTATATCTCTGTTTCCTCTGCTCTCCAAACTCAGCCTATGTCTAGCTCCCCCCTCCAAAAGAGAGCTGAAATTATAATTGAAATGGACAATGGTTTTGAAGTGGTGAGCCTTCCAAACACCAAACTTATAAAACCACATAAGGTTCATCTCCATTTGCCCCAAACATAATCCAGTTACCATTATTTTCAAAAATATCCTCAGGTTCTCAAGATCCAATCTCCCAGACCACGCAAATAAAAGTAGGTTTCTGATTAGTTATCTGCATTATCACAGTCTCTACATTGTGAGTTAATAAGGAGTCTATCTCTCCACTAAAAAAAAATTTTTTAATCACTGAGGATTATGAGTAGCTGATTCAAGAATCATGGAGCTAGATGAACTCAACCAGAATATCAGAGTTAGAAGAACTCTTGAATAATTTCTACAAACCAAGAAATTTTGCAAAATATTTATGAGTCCAAAATTCTTTCATTACTCTTATTATAATTTGCATTCAATATATGAAACCTTAAGTGGAGTTCTGACTCTCCATTTGTCTTTCTTTAATTTTTATGCACTCATAAACATGAGACCTAATTGAATCTAAACATAATGTTGATTAATTTCCTTTCTTTCTTACTGAAATATCTTTTCCTTTTGGAGAAAAGGTAGTTTTCTGTTCTGTCACTCTCTCTGTTCTTTCTCTTCTCTCTCTCCTCCTCTTCTTTTTCCTTTTCTTCTTCCTCTTCCTTCTTCCCTTTCTCCTTTTTCTTTCCTCTCTGTCTTTCCTCCTCTCTGTGTCTCCTTTGTTCTCCAACTATTTATTTACTTAAAATAGGCATTCATTGTCCTACTTATCTTAAAAATTTTTCTTCTCTGTAATTAATTTCATTCTTGAGTATCTATTTATTACAAAAAATGCCATATGATTTACAAAATCCTACCAGTTCTAACCTGCAATTAATAATAAATTTCTTCGATAATAACATAGATTTATATTTTGAAACAATCACAAGCCTACATATGCATGAGAGAGTCCTTCAACATTTGTAAGCTCATTTTCCTCAACATTTAAATGAGGGGTTAGGATTAGTTTAACTTGAAGCTCTTTTTGTCCTTTGTCAATGAGTCTGTTGACACTGGATTTGCTTTTACAATATGTATATTTTAATTTGCTAAGATAAAACTCTATTGTGATTAATTGGTTTATTAATTTTTAGTTACATTAATATAACCTAATTAATTTCTCAACAATTAAAATACAATTTATAGTGATTTTGTAGTATTACTAAGAGATGAAGTTAAATTATAAAAACACAGTAGTGACTTGTAAGAAATGCTTTTCCAGTTGAAACCCATGGAGTTTTGTTTTGGAGCTGCTATAATGGACTGTATGTACAAAGTTCATGAGAGTTTAATCCTTCCAGGTTTCAGGTCTTCTAATCTACATGGATTTCTGTTATTTTAAAAGCCTTAGGAAAATATCAAAATTCAAATTCAAAACCAGCCAAAATTTATTAATGTATACCGGAGGCACAAGCTAACACAGTGGCCCAGGTCCTCTCCTCTTGCATTGGGCAACCTTTCCATTTTCACACGGTCTCAGGTCCTCTCCACTATGCCCACCATGCTGCTGGGACTTGTCTGCCCCTCTCAGGATCCCATCTTCTTCTCCATTGTGCAATGACTGTGCTCTTGCTTTGCCCCCTTGTCTGTCTGATCACATGCTTCTTCTCTATTTGGATGTGTTTCTATGAGCATACTATACATTCCTTCATCTTATTCTTCTCCCCCACCCCACTTGCTGCTCTGCATTTAGTGTTCACTTCTATCTCCCCATAATTAAACTCCCATTTCTCTTCATCTTTTAAGTTTCTCTCCTGTGTTCTTTTCTTTTTATCTGTACTACCCAAACTTATTTATCCCAATCTGTGCTTATTACCTTGCCTTATTCATTCTTTTAATTCTAAATATTTATTGGGATTCTGCTACGAGCCATCAGGCTTTTATGTCTCTCTTCATGGGTACAAAATACTAGAGAAAAAAACCAGTATGGCAGAAGAAACAAAAGAGATTTTTAAATTATATCCTTTGTTAGAAGTATAAAATTATTCATTCACTTATTCTTTCAGTAAAAAATAAAAAATGACTAACAGCCATTGTTAATAATACAACCGAATATTAAACAAACATGGACATGACTGCATAAGTAAGGCAAAATTCTTGTTATAACTTATATATACATAAAAGAACCATATTCATATTTATGTGCATTCCTAGTTTTCCCATATATCATATACATGAGAATAAAAAATATATGTTTTGGTCAATGTTGCCACTAAATTTATTAAAAGATATGAGTATATTTCCATGTTAAGTGAGCATATAACTATAAACACCATATAGTATACACACACAGAGGTGAGTGTTAAAACTAATGAAAACTTACAGGGAAATTTATCTGTAAAAGTACATTACCAATATTATACTGAACAGCAATTAGACATGAAAAGAAACCCATTCCTGTAAATAAAAATAATTAGCACTTTTTTACCACATGCACATCTGTCGACAAATTCTTGCCTTATTAACTTGACTAGGAACAAAAAGAGCCTTAGTTTCAGTATGGTAATAAACTAAGTAATTGCTTTCCTAACAAAACATAAATGTGTTTGTGAAAAGAGAAGTAAAAAGGAGAAGACTCGAGGAGGGTAGGTTGCACAGAAAACACTTTTTTTTCAGCAATAAAATAAGAACAATGGCTGTGATCCATGGATCACTGTGGAATGGTAGTACAGACAATGATTGTCTGTGATGATATATCCTCCACCTTCCAAAAGCCACAGCGGCTGTGATTTTACTCTTTGAGGGTACTGTCCTCAAACCTTCAGCTTGACACAGAATGCTGTTTCAGGGCAGTGAGAGATAGATATCAGGCATTCCAGGGCTAGCAGAGTGACGGCAAACACTAAGCTCTGAAGATTGCTATGATGTTAACTTAAGGCAAATTATAATTACAGACTTCAAATTCAGATAGAGTGGTACCTTGAAACACAAGCACTTTAAATCATGAGCATATGAGAGATGAGCCGTCACTTGCAGGATTATTTTGCTTTAAGTCACAAGCAGATATTTGAATCACGAGTCTTGTACAAATGAGTTTGTAAAATTTGTGTTTTTCGATTTTGCTCACTCTTACTGTTAAAAATAATGCTAGGCAGCCATGTGTGTGCTTGCCCTCAGAGCAGGGCAGTTGATTTCAAATTGCAGATTACCTTCCTGCTTGGGAAGGGCCATTGTTATGCTAATGTTGGCTGGAGGAGAGGTTTTGGCACCAGAAAAGTTTAAAAAAGGAGAGAAGAATAAGGAGAAAGAGAAGAAGCAATGATGGCAGAGTGAGAGCAGAGAGGATGCAGAGTGCTGAAAGAGGAGCCAAGATGGCAGAGAAAGAGAGAGAAACCAAGATTGCAGGGTGCTGAAGGAGAAGCCAGTTTGTACATAGAGGAGAAGGGAGAAGGTGTGCAGATAGGGAATCAGAGGTGGCTGAGACTGTTGGGGGCCTTTGATTCTAGGAAAAACTGAAGAAGATTCTCCTGGTTGTGGAATCGGATAATGTGTCATTGGCTTTGGGAACCCTGTGTGTATTTGCTTGTCAGCCACTACAAGTCTTGAGTAAAGGAATGGCCACTATTTTTTGGCTCCACTGTTTCTTTTTTTTTTAAGTTTTTTTTATTAATTTTAATGGGGTGACATTAATAAATCAGGGTACATATGTTCAAAGAAAACATCTCCAGGTTATCTTATCGGCTCCACTGTTTCTTTACCCTCTGCCTGAATCTAATGGGAACCAGCATGTGTATGGCCACAGCAGCCACGACTACTGGCCATATATGTGGCATAATTTGCGGCAGGATTTGGATCAGATTGATATGGAGCTGCAATCAACCTTGAGGGGTAGGGTAGAGGACTGGTTGTTGTTATGGTTCCCCATGGCTGTCCTTTTGGGGACTATGGGCTGGCTGATTTTTACAATGCTGCGGAGGAAACTGGGAGCTTGGTGCAAGAGGCTGCCTAAGGCCTGCAAACCAAGGAATAGAAGGAGTTGGAAGGAGGAGCAAATGCTGGGGATGCAGGCCCACTGGGTTTGCAAGTTACACCTGGAAATTGAGCAGTCTCTGGAGAAGGAATTACAGGTTCATGAGTTGCAGTTTGCTCTGGAAGTTGTGGAGGGCCGGCAGCCACAGAAGACTAAGCTGGAGCTGTTTCTGTGTAGTGCCTCTGAGTTGGTGGGAGCAGGTGTTTCCAGCTTCTCTTCTGAGGATGAGGAGATTGGGGCTGAAGTTGCCACCCAAAAACTCCAGAAGGTAAAAACCCAGCAGCAAAGAGTAATCATAGCAAACCCTACTAAGCCCCTGGTAGGTTTGCTATGATTATGAGACATAGGGGTGGATGGCAGTATGCTCTCTGGAACAGAAGTGGAAATGTTGGCAGCCATTGCCACGTGTTCCCCCTTGGGACAGAATTTTAAGAGCTGCCAGGACAGCAGGGATGAGGAGGGAGGCCTGAGGCCCCATGTGTGTGAATTGACTCTTGGACTGCGATCAGATGGGGCACCAGCTCCTTGTTGGATAGACATGTGGTTTTTGGACAATATGAGAGACACTGATGGAGGGGGAAGCAGGTCTGGCTGAAATTTTATGACTAATGCCGTTGCTGTAATTTTGTATGGGTGTGATATGCCTAATTCTTTGCATAGGAATGCCTGTGGTGTGAATTGCAAAGTGAGTAAAAGGGGTGGAATGTTGGGCAAATGAGTTTGTAGAATTTGTGTTCTTGAGTTTGTTCACTTTTATTGTTAAAAATGGTGCTGAGCAGCTGTCTTTGAAATTGCTAATTACCTTCCTGATTGGGAAGGGTCATTGTTATGCCAGCATCTTCACCTGACCTTGAAGGTAAATACACTTCATAAACCAGTTTATGTCTTTACATTCTCTCTTATTATGTATATCTATATGTATTTGTTATTTATAAAGTACATTTTTTTATTTAAAAGCATATAAAACAAAAAATTTGTGAGGCTTTTGGGGCTAGAAGTAATTAATTGCATTCCCATTAATTTAAATCGGGAAATTCGATTTGACACACAAGCAAACTGAGTCACAAGCTCAGCCATGAAACAAATTAAACTCATGTGTCGAGGTACCACTGTATAGTCCATCAATGGGGAGAGTCATTATGTATAGAGTCACTGTTTATAAGAGTAGTGCTAACAACAGAAAAAAACCTCAAGTCATACTGGAAGTCAAGTTCAATACCTAGTAGTATAGAGATTAAGACTTCATGATGCTTCAGATGAAATAAATACTCTCAGCTTAACATAATTTTCAGTGAACACTTTATCATTTAGGCCATTTCTTAAAACTCTGTGTATCAGAGAAAAAGACCTGAAAGTTTAAAGAAAAAAAATGGCTCTTTGAGTTTTCTTTCTGTAAGATCAAATACACTTTTAGAACTAAACTTAAGAGGAAAGGTTAAAAAACCAAAGTGAGCCTTTATTTTTGTTAATGGAAAATGCACTTTTCTTATGATTTACAGTCATTCAATACTGAATCTCTTTGCTGAGACGAAAACAACGTTCTTTTTTTTTCGCACAGGGAGGATACCTGTAAACGGCCTTGAGTTTTGTTCAAAACAGCTTCTGCACTTAGAAACTGAGCTCTCTAGGTTCCTTCTCCCCCACAAAATGGAAGCTGTGTGGTGATTTATATATCTTGGAGTGGGGAAGGTCTTTCACTACATGTAAGTAGGGGAAGAAATCGGAAAGAAGGTTGATGAGAAATCTGACTGCATATAAAACAATTGTAAACAAGAGATTTGACACAAATCACAATAAATAAAACTGAAGGACAGATATTTCATATTTAGTGTCATAATTGACAAAATCTCCAATAGAGAGATTATTTTTAAGAAAGATGTCTTTGGTCATGATTGCATCTCAGAGTGAAACAAGTCTGAGCAATTGGTTAAAGGGGGAAAGGAGCTATTGTGGAAGAAGAGTAACGAGTCAGGAGTCAGGCCATGGAGATCAAAGATGCTGAGCTCATAGTGTGGCTGTTGTGTGATGAATGCTTTTCAAGTTTCTTTTCATTGTTCACCTAGAAAGAGAGAATCACTGTACTGGGCTGTAATAAATGTACTACATATGGTTTCAGGAAAATCTTAGGTCAGATTACCATAAAGAAAGGTTAGGACTGCAAAATAATTCCAGCAGATCTGCTAAAATTCCTAGCGCCATATTTTCATCTCTCTGAGGTGAAACGATTTTCTAGTCCAGATCTTCATAAAAATCTACAAGACTACATAGAGATCCTGCTGGTGGGTGCTAACAACACAAGTCTGCTTTCTCACCTCCCATCCTTCCTATAGGAGAGGAAAAATGGAACATGCTACGTGTCTACTATACAAATAAACATTAAGATATCTGGCCATTGAAAATGAAACCCTACTTTAATATGCCTTTTATTGCAGGACCAGCGTATAAGAAAACTTTTATAGCAGTGGGCACAGGGCTACAGTTCTGTTCAATCTCTTCAGTCAGTTAGAAAGTCTGAAATTACTTACTTGTACCTGTTTTACTAAACCATTTCCTGAGTCACTTAACAGCATATAACAAACTCCCTTCTCAAAGTATATCACTGCAGGAGGAAGAGAGAGATTCAGGGAAGACATAGGACATACACAATGTCTACAGAGAGGCAGAACAACTTCGTAGGAGAAAAACAAACTAGCAACCTTTTCCTTTTCTCTGCCTTTTCAGATAATGTTAACAACTGGTCATACCAATGTGACCAAAATAAGTCTGATTCTAGCTTAGACATTTAGACAAGACCAAATCTCAGCCAGCAAACACAACTATTAGCGTTTAGAAGAATTATTGACAAAAGTTATTTTCAGTTTAGGATGTATTAGGAGAAGGGATATATATTAGACCAGTGATGGGCAATTATTTTACCTTAGTGTGTCAAAATTCACCAAAAAAATGAGCGTAACTCGGGTGGTGTGTCACTTCGAGAAAAATACCTAACCAGAAGTCCCAGAACTAGACACTCTGGGCTGGAGTTGTGTTGTTTTGGTGTACAGACCTCCGGCACAGAGTGTCTACACTACAGCAAATGTTTTATCCTCGGCTACTGCACCTGGCCATGCAGGAGCCCAGGATGAAACGTCTTTCTCAGCATGTGGCCCCATGTCATCAAAAAGGCAACGTGTGTCAGTGCTGTCACGTGTGTCATAGGTTCGCCATCACGGTATTAACACACAAAAGGTTTCTGTAGAAGGCCTTGATTTTAAGAAAAAGTGTTCTAAATTAACTTCCAAATATAGGACCTGGCTTCTGACAGAAATGAGCATTTTTCAGTAAACAGAACTTATAGCCGTCATAAAATTAAGTGATTTGCTGTGATATGCACATCCCTCTCATTGCGGAAAGACAAACATTTTCTGCCCATAAGAGACATTTAGTTTAGTTGAGACAAATCTGGATGCTGTCATCTTGACCAGAAATAAAATCTTTGCTAATAATTTATTTGCTTTAATATATTTTATACTAACATAAAGTATTATAGAAATTAAATATGGCCATTTCTGGTAATGTGTTCTTTTCTAGAAGCTTGGAAATGGATTTTTAAATCATTTATATTAACAGTTTTCTTGGTAAAGTTAACGGTTATATCATTTATAGTATCTACCTTTCTAGAATGGTCAGATTTTGTTTGGTAATAAACCTTTAATATCTAGGCCTCAGAAATGAACAAAATTCTAGTATCTGACTAATACTATTCCAGTAGTGCTAAAACAGAATGTTCCTGATACAGATAACTTTCTCACACTCTGTATAGTCATCTGATATTCTCATCATACTCTCCTTACATATACTATTCTGAAATTCTGTCCTAACCTTTAACTATTACCCTACGTTGTCAAACAGGGCTTGTTGTACCCTTATGGATTTTTCATTCTGTTTCTTAAGAACTAGGACATAAGTTAATTAATATTTGAATATATGTCACTTTGAAAACATATATATGTTCATCAAAGTTCACTTTGAGATGACTTTTAATGGGATAGTATCAGGAAATAAACCTAGATGACATATGTTTTTCCTAATACTATGCCCTGAAAATAGCTAATAATAATAATAACATATAAAAATAATAAGGTTATACAATAAAATATTTTATTTTAAATACTTCTTGCATTGATATCATTAAAAATGAATATACCATGGACACATTCTCTATTTCTGAAAGGAGGTAGTAATTATTTTTGTTTCACTCACAATTAATGCATGTAAAGCATTCTTGCACAATTAATTATTTTGTAGTGTGCTGTGCATATAATATAAAATAAGTATATTTAAAATCAGCCATTTATTTTCCTAAGGACCCTCATAGATATATTTAAAATGAAACACTATATAGTTTAAGATATAGCTATCTATTACTTTGATCAAATCATGCACACCTGTGGCAACAGAGATTGCTTTTACAGTTGAGTATTATATACTTCTAAGTTGATAATTTTGAGAAAAATATGGAAACATATACCGTATAATGAAGTTAACAAATTAAAATTAAAATATTTCTTATTCTATGTTGAGGTATAGAAATTGCAACCTATGTACAGAGCCCACTTTTACATTTTATTCTTATTTTAATAATGTCACTCACAAGATTAAAATTAATATTCTCAGTTCTTTACTTAGGGACAAAAAATATTGGTATGTGTAATAACAAACTGGCTTTAGAAGGTCATGCCTTATTTGGTGAAAGATTTCAATATATGCTGCTTCAATTTTGTCATTCATTTAATTAGTGAACTTTTCCCCCACACCTACTATGGGCAGAACTTGGTCCCATTGCACCTGGAACGATTTTGTGACATATCTTATGCAATGACATGCTCTGGAACCTGAAGAGCACCATATATTAGATGTTATTGTTGTAGAGTAGAAAAATATATTAAAAACTTTCTGACACTTACTGTGGAAAAAAGCATGTAATTCTGGTATCAAAATATATAATTAAATTCTTAGTTGTTTTGTCTTACAGATGTGTAAACTTGGCAAATCCGTTAACCTCTAGGAAATACAGTTGTTTCATCTACATTGACTACTTCGTAGAGAGATAGTTAGATTTAAATAGATAATGCATGTGAAAATGTTTTTTAAATTTTGCAGTAGTTTCTAAAGGTTCACTGTTATAATAAATTATTATTCCTGCTTAAAGAGGTAGACTGTCTAACAGAAGAAAAATTTAATCCCTTAAACTGCACTGACACATCTTTATTTCTCTTTAAAATATTTCACAAAAGCCATGTAGTGTATTTCATATCATTAAACATTTATATAAGGGAGTGTTTTATAAAATTAAAAAATTGTATATACAAAATATTATAAATTATGTTACATAATAAAATTTTTATACAATAAAGTTTATGTTTTAAATATATAGAAAGACAGTTCTGGATACAGAATTCTCTTTGAGAACAAAACCAATATCTTTGATCCTGGGATATATTTGTGATATAATAGGGAAAAGATAAAAAAAAAAAAGGGTAAGAGCAGCTTTCATAAGAATATAGAGAAAATAAAGTACTTTAGAAAGACGCTTTCACAGCAATTCTCCAGAAGTATTTTAATTAGATTCTGAAAATAATATTTTTGTTATATAATCTTAAACTAAGCATCAAACCCCAGCACCCATGATGACAAGGAAGTTCTAAGAGCTCATTTTACAGGAGTGACAATGGCTGGTTTTCAGGACATGTGTTAGCAGGTAGGTATGACAGTGAGTGTTATTCTTTTCTTTCATTTTCATTATCTTTTATCTTTATGCTTTATAACACAGAACACTGGATATGCTTTCCAGAATATTTTTTATACTAATTAGATTTTTAAGTATGAAGTGTTCTGAGAAAATAAAAAGAAAAATTCTCAGAAAAGTTTGAAAAGGATCCTCACATTAAAACGAGTATCTAGTTCAGTGATATAACAATGACATGAATAGTGTCTTATTACATTTCATGGGTATTAAGCAATGACACTTTGAAGTTTTATCCATCAGCCCATTGCATCTGAGGGGGCATTTCTCCTGGGGTGACCATGCAGAAGTCCAATTAAAGCCAGCAAGACTCAGGTGCCCAGAGGAAAAGAGAGGCAGATATTGGGAGACATTGTCTATTATCCATGTGATTTGCACAAGGTCATAGATTGTTTTGGTCTCTAAAAGCATGCCAGTGGAGGTAAAGCTTGGATGGAAAGTTTGTCTGCCTGTCTCTAGGGAATCTGGAGAGCGTGGGGCATTTCGGAGCAGCCAAAGAGACAATCTCATTTCATTCTCCCCTGTGTTCTCCTCGGGTTCAGTATTACAGGATTAACTGGGGGCTGCCAAGAGACAGCCCTGGAATGAGCTGATGCCAAATCTACAGAGTGGAGGTAATTGGATCTGCTGGGTTAACGAAGCAGCTGGCCCACAGGACACCCTGAGGACTTCAATCAGATTCCATTGTAACTCTCTGGGTAATTGCCTGATGCCGGTTGTAGAAAATATCATTCCTCCACTACCGCATTCCCTTGTCTTCACTCCACAGTCTTCCTAGGAGATGTGTAGCCCATGTAGCAAAAAATGAAAATCATATCATCAACCTGGTCCCCAGTTGATCTCTCCAATATCTGGATGATATATGTCAGAACAAGGAGCCAAAGGAAAGGTTTACACCGTGAGCTATTAATAACAAAATTTCCCAAAACAACTAGCATAGAACTTTTCCTCTTAGGACACATTTCTGAAGAATTTGCCTTAGAACTTAAGCTTGTTCTCCATGGAAATATACATTTATATAAATATAAATCATTAAAAAATGTGGAGCTTTGATAAATAAGATTTACAATTCCTCTTATGTTTATGAGGCATTTTTATTCAACACAACTATTTAATGAAACAGTCCAAGAAGCCTATAGACATTTACCTTTCTTCTTAATATATATATTAAGCCTAAATATAACATTCACATTAACATCAAACACACGTAAAGTATGAAATTGCTGAAGAGGAATGATGACATTTTTTAGTAGTTCAATGGTGGTGCCAACATTTCATTTAGGGTATTTATATGTGTCACCTAAAAAGGACAATATATTTCAGTGAAGGCTCAATATATCACAGGACTTTTCATCACCTTACTTCGCAGGGTAGGCTAAAACCACAGAGGGAAAGAAGAAATATTGCTGAATAATCAATCTTTGAAAGCATTCAATGTTATTAAAAAAGCTACATTTAAACTATCCATAAGTCTAAAATATGAATGTGTCGGAAGTGGTGTGATGCATATGTGTGGCTGAGAGTTATATGCAACGTCTACCTTTCTTTCTGTTTTTCAGTATTCAGATTGTTAGGTAAAATGTACATGTAATAATATAAAATGGGATATTAGTGATCCTAAGGCTTCGACAGGGACCTCAGTCCTTGGGGTAGTTAAACCTCTTTGTGGGAAGCATTTGTTCCCAGAGACGGCACTTGTTAGTTCATGCAGAATAAGTCCCCTCATAGCCCAAACGCATAATCAAACGAGGCAGACAAAATTGTCAGTTTTAAGGATAGATGAGGTGGATTAGAAAGATTCATTACTCTTATCTGCTACTGAAGATTGGAATAAAATTTGCTTATATTTCCTGTACCTTGAGTTGGCTCGGACCTTGTCTAATAATTCAGCACGATAGGCAAGTATTGACATGAATCTATAAAGAAACCACTCTGCTCATGGTATTTTAAATGACCGGCAGCATTGGGCAGAATGGGGTGGGGAATTCAGATTTTTTTCCCTTGGAGAAGATTTGCACCAATCCCTGTTAGAACTGGAAGTATCATATTTTAAAGTGAAAGGCCAGACACTGGAATTGTGCCTTTTGTATCTTTTGTAAGGAATCATCTATTTACTCCAAAAGACCAACTTAACCCTTCGTTCTTAAGCTTTGCTGTCTGGTACTTAGTATGTATTTTGTGGAAAGAAGTAGTTCCCTAAGATCCCACTGTAAAAGAAGGCTTCCTGAATCTGCTGCCTTTGAGATTATTCTTTTCCATTTCCTCTGTTAAAAAAAAAAAAAAAAAAAAAGATAAATTGTTTGATCTTTTACTGCCAAGTAGGAGATCTCTTCCCAAAATAAACACCATCAAAGCTATTGGGGTAGCTCTCTCTCCAGGCCTCAGTTAGTAATACCAAGGCTTCTGTGCATATGCATGCTAGCATCTGGAGTGCTCTCAGGTATAAATGAGGCACCAAAGGGAAAGTGTTCTATTAAATTCATTCTGGGGAAATGAGCTTAAAAACACTGTCAGTAGAGGATCACTAAAGAGAAATTGGGCAAAGCGGCAATTTCTATATTTTTATGTTTGCTTTTATAAGTCACTCTCCACACATACACACACACACTCACACACACACACACACACACACACACACACTCACACACACTGTCAGCCCCCTCTCCCAAAAGTAGGTATGACTTGAAATAATCTACACATCTTTAACACTCTTAAGGGTCTCTTTCATTTCTATACAAGACTAAAACATGTAGGAGTCACCTGCTGGGTGCAAGTACTCTTTTGATTTCCAGAGAGAACTTTCTATTTTGAAGTAGAGGGAGGTATGTAAGCATCCTCAGTATGAGCACACTGTTTACAAATGGAGCCTATTATTCTCAAAATCTTAGGGAGGAAATTATTTGTCATCACACTAAAATCTATACACATATCATCTTTACTCCTTTCCTAAGGGGTAATATAATTCCATCCAAAGGATTCTTTTAGGACCTAGAGAATAAGCCTGAAAATTGGTAAAGTGAATATCTGCTCAATAGGTAGAAAATCAAAATCCTTCCCTGAGTGTCAGAAAAATGTCTTTTTGCAAATTAGTTTTCTCCTGCATCTATAATGGAACTGGTCCTATCCCTAGAGGTGCATGTAGGGGTTATCTCAAAGTTATGATACAAATGCATTAGTCCCTCAGTTGGCTTTTTGTTCTGTGTGTCCTGCAGATACACTACCTGGAAGTTCACAGTGTTAACCACGGACAGTCCACATTGGAGAGGTGTTATAAACCTTCATACCCTTTTTCAAACTTAAACAGTAAAATGGAAAAGATGAAAACAGCACTTGAGCATGAAAAAAAGGTATTTTTCCAGTCCGGGTCTAAGGAATACTAAGGGAAGACCTTCATCCTAAATTTACCTATCAGAACTTTGGCTCTGACCTTGACTTTTATTTTTATTTTTACTTTTTTACAGAGACAGAGTCAGAGAGAGGGATAGATAGAGACAGACAGGAACGGAGAGAGATGAGAAGCATCAATCATCAGCTTTTTGTTGAGACACCTTAGTTGTTCATTGATTGCTTTCTCACATGTGCCTTGACCGCAGGCCTTTAGCAGACTGAGCAACCCCTTGCTGGAGCCAGTGACCTTGGGTCCAAGCTGGCGAGCTTTTGCTCAAACCATATGAGCCCTCGCTCAAGCTGGCGACCGACCTCAGAGTCTCAAACCTGGGTCCTCTGCATCACAGTCCATGCTCTCTCCACCTGCGCCACCACCTGGTCAGGCTGACCTTGACTTTACTCCAGTCACTTTATTTCTTCTCTACCACTGAAGGCAATATAATCTAACATTTCAATTTTAATGTATTTTTTCCTGGTTTCTCTTTACTGTTTCCCATGGCACTGGTGTTTGTGTTCTTGGAGAATGGTTATCCCTCGTGCCTGTTTTTTATACCTTCTTTTTGCTTTGAAACAGTTTTCCCACTGGTCATCTTTTTCAAACTCTCGGCAAAAGCCATCCAGGAACACATCTCTTTATATTAGATCCTAGAACTCTGGGATTGTTATCATAACGGAGGATCAAGCACTTCAATCATCCCAACCCTGACTCAGTAGAAATGCACCATAAATGGGTTCCTTTTTCACCTACACAGCGATAAACTCAAGTTAAACTACTTGTCCACATACAAAATAGGCACTGTATTTGCTAGAGAAATTGTGGCTTTAGGCTAAAGCTTTTATGAGAAATGGACAGGGTCACACTGAGCTGTGAGTGGCGTCAAAGGCATTGTTAAGTGTCAGCAAAGTGGCAGAAGACATTAAGACCAAAATCAAGAAATATCAGACAGACCCTTTTGACAGCCCAACCAGAACCAAGTCAAGATCAGAGCCAAAATCAATACCAGAACCAAGAACTATTGGCAGAGTTACCTTAAACTCCAACACTAAGAGAAGGCAACAATTGCTAATGGGGGGTGATGTTTCCATGTGTGAATAGTACCAGGGTGTATATAAATCCCCTGGACTCATTCCCTGGGTGTTGGTCTGGGACAACCTCTGGGCAGATGACATATTTCCTGGGAATATCTGGACTGGCTGCACACCATCCGTCCTCGGTCCCCCATCCTTCTCCCAAGGAAGTGAATGTGAACCTGGGTACCTCCCACCCTGGGATCCTTAATAATGGCCTCACTAATAATAAATACTTGTTGGAAATTGAAAAATAAAAGGAAAGAAATGAGCAAGAAAAGAAGCCTTTTCTGGGTTCATATAGTATTGTGATTTAACAATGAATCAAACTGAGTTATCCCTCAGTCTAGACTATGTATTCTTCCAGGATAGACCCCATGTCTTACTTCCAACACAGAGAATAAAGCCAAGTGCTGACACAGGGCAGGTCCTCAATGAATGCTGTTGAGTGACGTTCTGTGGTGGGTTTGGAGTCTGGATGAACTATCTTCTCTCTTCAGTGGGTTTCCATAATGGAGTTACAAAAGTGAAATTTGTAAGTGCCAGTTTTCTTTCTCATAGTTTTGCAAGTCCCTGACTGTAGTGGGTTGTCAGTTGGCCCAAAAAATCATAGGCACACTGTCAAAAAGTTGAGAAGTGGTGTTATTACCTGACGGATGGTAGAGGAGTAATCTGCCTATGAAATAACCTGCAAAATGCTTCCTCCTCCATGTATTTTGTTGTTGTTGTTGTATTTTTCTGAAGTGAGAAGTGGAAAGACAGAGAGACAGACTCCTGCATGCGCCTGATTGGGATCCACGCGGCATGCCCAGTAGGGGGTGATGCTCTGCCCATCTGGGGTGTCACTCCATTGCAACTGGAGCTATTCTAGCACCTGAGGCAGAGGCCACAGAGCCATCCTCAGCACTCAGGCCAACTTTGCTCCAGTGGAGCCTTGGCTGCAGGAGGGGAAGAGAAGGATAGAGACAAAGGAGAGAGGAAAGGGTGAAGAAGCAGATGGGTGCTTTTTCTGTGTGCCCTGACCAGGAATTGAACTCGGGACTTTCTCACACCAGCCAATGCTCTACCACTGAGCAAACTGGCCAGGATCCATGTGTATTTTTAACCTAAATGATGTTCTTAGTAGTTTACTTCACAGATTCTCACAAACAACTCTTCTATAAATGCCTTCATGTCGTCAAGACATTTTGCTGAGACTCATTTAGTTTTATTATTATGCAGGTAAAGCTTCAAATATGTGGGAACTCAGTCTCTTCAGAGTAAAAAAGAAGTGCAGCTTCATTTGGTAAAAAGCAGAATATTGGCAAAGCGAGTAAAAACTCTAGTTAATCACAAATTTTAACCACTATCTAGTTGCCATGAGCCTGCTGTGGTAATTGCTTCATTACTTAATTATGCAAAAAATAACAGCATTCACAGCAAACATAGCCAATGAAGCATTATTAAAATACAAAGAAACATGCTCTAGACTCTCTCATGCAAGCATAAATATTTCATTATAAAGAAGAGTGCTTATTACATAATAGCAAAAAGGATTTTGCAGCTAGTTTGAGTTCTTCTTTTAACTAAACTTCAATAATGCCCTTATGCACCATGACTTCTGCTATTTGTGGTTAGATCTTGGACCTTGCCCTGATTCCCACCCCACAAGCCAAGATTTTTTTAGGGCATTGTTATAGATCTCTTCTCTAACAGATCATTTATGACCACTAAGTATTTGTTAAATAAAAGAAAAAAATGAATAAGTGAATAAATCAGCAAATAAATAACTCACCAATCAAGAGAACAATTAGAGAATTAGAAGTGAGGCTCAAGGACTACTTTACTCAGACTTAAAATAGTAGTTCCTATAATGAAGCAGATATGTTTAGGAGCTTAGCAGAAGTGTTATGGTCCAGGGATTGGTTTTTAAGTAAATATACCTATTTATTGGTGAGTAAATGAATAGTGCCATTTGAAGTCTTCCTATTCTATTGTTTTAAGTAATCTTTGAAATTCTTTAAGTATTGTTCTTGGAGAGTACAAAACTCATCTGAGAAATTATTTCATTATTTTTCTTTTTTTCCCCTCAAGCTCAAAAACAAGATTTCACCCATGCAATTATCTTCACCATGTGTAGCTCTTAAATTTGGATGGTTTAAAAACGTCAAAGGTATACATAAAGGCAAATATTTGTCATTGCTGAAAACAATTCAAATAAAGTTTTTGTTACCATGAATATAATTTTTACAAAAAAATCTTTGGGTATCTTAAAAGTTCAGGCATCCATGGAATAACTATTGGTGCTCCAGGTGTATTCTCTGAAGAAGGCAACAAACCATCGTCTGATTACATTATCTCTGTTTTATTTAAAATCTTTTACAGTTTAGCAAACAGTCTCACCCCTTCCCTTATATCTACCAATATTTATGTAGTTCTTAATTTTTTTTTTCAGTATACTCAAGGGTCTCAGGATAAAGACAAGAAAATAAGGTACTCTTCCTGTTCTCAAACTTTATATGAAACACAAATATACTAGACAAATTAGAGTAGAAACCAAAGTGAATGTTTAGTTCTCTGAGCGGGTTTCAAGATAAAATATATTGATTTCTGTCCTAGTCAACTGAATGATTAATATTATTTTATTTATTCATTTCTCTGTTACATCTAACAGTTCACTTTCGACCATCCATGTATTTCTGTATGGCCTACTCTAAACTCTAGAATTACAACTGTGAACAAGACAGACAAACCTACAAAAAAAAAAAACAAAACAAAACACAAAACAACTTACATGTCATGAGTATTTTCAGAAGGAAATAAAAAGGTATTAGATTAGATTTTTACTAGCAGATGGGTTTAACCTAGTTCAAGGGGTTGAAAAAGCCTCCCTAAAAATATGTCAACCAGTAGATTTTGAGGATCAATAGAAATCATTCAAGTGAAAAAGAAGTAAGAAAATTCCAAAAAAAGGAATCAGCACGATGTGGTTAAGACACGACGAGAGCCTGACAAGGCGGTGGCGCAGTGGATAGAGCGTTGGACTGGATGCAGAAGACCCAGGTTTGAGACCCCGAGGTCGCCAGCTTGAGCGCGGGCCCATCTGGCTTGAGCAAAAGCTCATCAGCTTGGACCCAAGGTCACTGGCTCCAGCAAGAGGTCGCTCGGTCTGCTGAAGGCCCACGGTCAAGGCACATGTGAGAAAGCAATCAATGAACAACTAAGGTGTTGCAACGGCAACAAAAAACTAATGATTGATGCTTCTCACCTCTCTCCATTCCATTCCTGTCTGTCTGTCCCTATCTATCCCTCTCTCTGACTCTCTGTCTCTGTAAAAAAAAAAAAAAAAAAAAGACATAAGGAGAGGTGGTATGGGGTAGTTCTGCAGCCATTCCAAAATTGTTGACATCTGGACCTTATATGAGGAGTAACTTGATGTGTAGATGGACTGAGAGGCATGGGGGATGGTGGTCAGGCAGAGTCATAGCTTTGATTATTACTCTAAAGTCAGTGGGAAACTGTTATAGGGTTTTAGACATGGAGAGGAGTTGGTTACTTTTGTCATTTTAAAATTTTACATTGGCAGCATAGTAGAGAACAGAGTGGAGGTAGGCAAGAAAAACATGAGGGCTCTCTTAGGAGTTACTGCAAGTTTCAAGTCAGAAATGATGGAGGAATTAGTTATGGTGGGAAATGGATGGCTTTCAGAGCTAACTGGGTACATTTAATAGACTTTGTGATGGACAAGATATGACAAGTAAATTAAGGGTGGTCACAACTATAAAACTCAGGGTTCTAGACTGTGTATAGAGTACTTGGTTGTACCAATTCCTGTGATGCGAAACTCAGGGTTATAGACTGCATATAGAGTACTTGGTTGTACCAATTCCTGTGATGCAAACCATGGTGAATGGATCAGTTTGATGTTGGTCTTATTAAATATAAAATGTTTTTGAGACATTTTAGTAGAGAAGGCAGGAAGCGGTCTCTGAAATTGACAAATAATACTATCCAATTCTTGGATATAATTTTGTGTTTTTACAGCAGGTTTTCTCACTTAAAACTCTAAAGAAAATTCTGATGTAAGAAGAAATTATAATAAGTATTATTATTCACTTAATATTCATGACTGCTGAATATCCCATTTTTATGAACAAAGCATCCAAGCCTGAAAGAGTTGAAAATATTTTTAACCCTAGTTTAGAATTTGTAGTTCTAAGTTTTATAATTTACCCACTAGATCAACATTACAGTGTCTAAAATGAAAAAAATTCTACAAATGTAAAGGATCATTGTGATATTAGATAGTATTTGGGGGAAGTTACATTTGCTTCATAACCATATAGTTCATGCATTTAATAAAATGTTTTCTTTATACTCAAATAGTTTCAAAATAGTTGTCAGATGTTCAGATTTGAAAGTCTTCATATACTGCCCAATTTAAAACCGTGTATTCTCTAAACAATATAATGTCAACATAAGTTGTGACTTATAAATTTAGTTACCCATAATGCAGAACTTGCCATTTTGTAAGAAGAGATTACTAAGACTTATCACTTGTATACCATGTGGTGAATTCAGAGTAGCAAAATGATTGAGAACATGGGTTATGAAATTAAATTCTTTTAATTCCCATCTTGTGCCCATAACTTGCAAATAATTTTTTGATAAAGCACCTAAACTTTCTTAACTCCAGTTTCCTTATCTGTAAAATAAGAACTAATAATACTCATGAGTTTTTCAAAGAGAATTAAATAAGCCCCCAAAACATAAGCTTACTTAAATCTGGCTTTTATTAATAGATGATGGGCCAACATTGTCTAGAAAACAACATGACTTTTTCTTCGAAATGTTTGTTCTTTCTTGACCTGCATTAAATGCTACCAATAGACCTGATTTCTCTATATAAATCCACTGTAGATTCAGGTTGTGCCTCAATTTCCTGGTCCTTGATTGAAAAGAGATTTTCTCTGCATCAATGAATAACTTCCCCAAATAAAACAACTTTTTTGGACCTACCTGCCAATTTGTTCAAATGGAAACTTTATAACTAGTAGCATTGTTCTTGTTTTAAATAGCTCTACTCAAAAAGCAACCAATAATAAGGGCAACAGTGAAGAAATTGGCAATTAATTTAAAAGAGAGACAGACATCCTAATCCTACCTTCACTCAATTTCTTTTTTCTCTGAGAAGGAGAAAAGACTTTTCTTTCAATACTTGAAATGGCAAAAAGTGGATGTTTAAGTTGAATGATTTACAATGGATAAGCTTGTCGGTAACTGTTTTGTTAGCAACAATATTATTTTTCTCCTAGCTTGGTGAACAGTGTAGCAATTGGAGATTGAGTGAGAGAAAGCGAGTTCTCATTAGTCATGGGATGTTCTGGATGTGTTGACTCTAGGCAGCTAATCGGATAGCTGTTGACATGTGTGACATGGAGTCCCTCTAAGTTCAAAGGCTACCTCTAAGGGTAACAAAGCAAGATATTAACCCCAGGTCTTCCCTGTGTGATCTGTTGTAAGCTACCTAACCTCTCCATTCCTATTTCCTCATCTGTGAGATGGTAAATAACACCTCTTGATGTTGTAAGATTTAGTGGGTTAATTTACATAGCCTGTATGTTTTATAAAGGGTAATGAATAAATCAGGCTTACTATTATCTAATACAATCAAATGAATAAAAATAAAATGAACATGGGAACTTTTGGTCAAACATAATCTTTTTCTCATCTTATAATGAAAAGCAAAGACCTCCCTTTAGTGGTAGCAAAAAATACATTCAGAATGCTCCTCAATCTTTGAATAATTACAGAGAGACATTTTCTTATTCTGTACATTGCGTACTTCACCTCTTTAACAAAAAAGTATGGCTGTAATTTACAGGTTGTTGTCTCTGGCTTTAAAAATTCATTTCTTTCAACTACTTTCAATTTCTGAGAAGCAAGGCATACATATGAATGCAAGCAGATTATTTCCTAGAATATGCCCTTGTTTCTCACTGCTTAGCGTGTGTGCATATATATTGCCGAAATTATATCCTAATGATAGAAAATTGCAGAATTAGGAGATATTCCATACCATTTCTTTTTAGAAATAGAAAATTGGAAGACTAATAGCAAATGCTGCATTATGAATATAATTTATGGGAATTGGGCTCCTTTAATCATATAGAAATCATGTTATGTCTAAGAGAGGTTATAAAAATATATAGACATCTACTTATCCTCTAAGAAAAATTGAGGTCTTAGAGTACTGACAGGAAGCTGAAATTGAGCAGGGAGGCCTCACATCATAGATTGAGACAGTGTCCTAATGATTTCATTTTGTGAGGCCACAACATACAGGGTACATGAATAAAATAGAGACAATGCTTACCACATGACGTAGCTGCCATTTTAATCTTTCTCTGTTATTCCTAGTAAGAATTTTAAAAAACAGAATTTGTACATCTTTATAATGAAAAGTTTAAAATCCCATTTCTGGGTTAACATGAAAATAATGAACTCTTCGTACTTGATGTTTTTATTAAAATTGATAAATGAATTGTGCATATAAAATTCTTTTCCATATTTTCTATTCATAGATATAAAAGCCAGTTTAGACAACGCAATATGTAAACCAAGCAATAGTCATTCTTTTTATTATATCACCCAGAATTTTAACTTCAGAAAATAGTTAAATGTGCTGTTTTAGAAAGCACTGTGTCAAATAGGCTATGCAATTTTATTTCTTGCAAAAGCAAAAATTTAATGGTGATTATTCTGTGTATCCTCCTAAAAAGTAAAGAATACTCATAGAAAAACTTAAATTTTTAATGTGGTCTTTCACATTTGCATTATTTTAAACCTTTGCAAAGTAATGAGTTTCAGTAACTTCAGATACTAGTTCTGATTTTAAAAACTGCAGGGCCTCAAGTGGAATTGTTGTGACTAGATGAATGCTGGGTGACTTCATATAGTAGATTCATGTTTTTAATTCTAGACAAATCCAGTAGCATCTCAGAAAAAAAAAAAAGAGTTAGGAAAATAATGACTCAATAGATAAATATTGTAGAATACTACTTAAACTTGAAAAAGCAGTATTTTATGATATCTTACATTTGATTTAGTGCCATCTGAAAAAAAAAGGATTAAAATATTACCTTGATAAAATTTTCAGTTGTTTCTCAAGATAATAGGTGTTTTTTTCTTTTTCTATAAACAGCTTTGGAAGCAATTGATAGAAATCCATCTAGTTTCTCTTAAAACGCAGATCCTTAAAGTGGATGTGATTGCAAAAGCCAAGATTTTCTATTTTACGGGTTTAGTTAGCAGGCACATGCACCTAATTTTAATTTTTTCCATAACATATTGTTCTACTCTGCTTATGGAAAGAATAATTTTCCTATTAACACAACAGCAAATGAAAATGCAAAACTCTAACTTAGATATTTTAAAATTTATGTGATTTATCTTAGAAAGCCATATTGGGAACAGCATATGTGACTCAACTGCTTTTGAAACCCCACAGTTCTCATTCATCCAGTGGTCAGGGAATTTCCTAATGATATAAGCAATAAAAAGACATTTTAGTAGTATTATGTGGATATTGTTAGTGACTATGTTTTATCAATTGCTCCTTTATGAAAATATTTATAACAAGTTGTTGTGAAATTAAAAGATCTAAGCTTTTGGTATAACAGTTTATCTACTATTCAGTCTGAAGACATAGACTTGGTTGAATCATATCTAGATGTTTCCATAGAGCAATGAAAATTGATATTTCTATAGAGCAATTGTTGTTTAAAAGACTGTTTGCATACTAAAGAAATGCAACAGCAACTTTGATTCTTTAACTCACTGTCTATGCACTAAGATTCTGTCCTAGACATCTTTTTTAAGATACTATAGTGCCTTGATCATTCCAAAATGTTAATGAATTTTTACAGGCCAAAGAGCAACTGCCTCAGTGTCCTGGGTTTAACGATGCATGGGTCTACCACATCATTACGAGGGTGACTTGTTAATTGATTATCTACACGTGGATCAATGTTAACCATGGCAAAACCCTTGGTTTATTGTCTTTTCAGAATTTTCCCTTAATGAGTGCAATGCCAAGATTGTATGCTCATCTTATCTTTCTTAAATGTCAGTGCTGGGACTTCTTTCCTTTGTTGTACTCACTCCGAGTCCTTTAATGATCATATCCATACTGATTCCTCCCAAATGTATAAAACTCCAGTCTCAACTTCTCCCCTAATCTCCAACAGCTTATTTAACATTGCTCCATAGCATCTCAAAATTCATATATTCAAAGCCAAACTTAATTTCTAACCACATGTTCCAACCCCTCACCAATATTCTAGTCGTTCAGACTAGAAACTTTAAAATCATCCTTATTTCTCCTTTCTCCTACATGACACAGTCCATCCAACAGGATCCAAATATATCCCGAATCTTGTCCAGTCTGACCATATCAACTACCCACCTGAGGTAAGACCACAGAGTGCTCACCTGTGCTATTACAACAGCCTTCTAACCTAATTGCAGCTGCCATGTTGACCCTTTTACACTTCGTTTATCATTCAGCAGGCAGAAAAACGAACTAAGACCTAAGTCTGATTAGTTAAATTCCACCTCACTCAAAGTCAAATAGAAAGTTCTACTCAAAGATTCATGACAACATCATTTGCTTTGCGTCCTCCCTCTCAAATTTGCTTTGTGTCCTCCCTCTCAACTTTGATTCATCTTGTTCTTTCTTACCCTAGACCCATAATGGCGAACCTATGATACGCGGGTCGGCACTGACACACGTAGCCATTTTCGATGACACGTGGCCGCATGTGGCTGCATACCAGAGAAGTATGGGGCCGCATGCTAAGAAGGACGTTTCATACTCGGCTCCTGCATGGCCAGGTGCAGTAGCCAAGGATAAAACATTTGCTGTAGTGTAGACACTCTTTGCCAGAGGTCTGTGGGCCAAAACAACAGAACTCCGGCACATAGCATCTAGTTCTGCAACTTTCAATTAGGTCGTTTTTCTCAAAGCGACACACCACCCAAGTTATGCTCAGTTTTTTGGCACATTTTGACACACCAAGCTCAAAAGATTGCCCATCACTACCCTAGACCAATTGCCGGAGCCTTCTTTCTGATACTCATCAACCAGGCTGAGCCGTTTCTTGCCTCAGGACACTGAATTTATTTCTACCTTTTTGAAGATTCTTATTGCAAATAAGTGCATGGGGCTTTCTTTTTGCTTATTTCCACCATTCCTGATTGACACCTTATCAGACAGCTTGTCCATGAGCACCTGAATCATTCACTCTCTTACCCAGCCCATCTTTCTTAATAGCTTTATTACATTTTTTTTTATCACATATTTACTATCTTCAACTTCTGACTAGAATATGAGTCTTTGAGTTCTGGGAATTTGTTTTTTAACTGTAATTTCATCAGCACATAAGTACAGAGCCTGGTACAAAGGAGAAACACAGTAAGAATTTATTGAATTAATTCAGAAAGGCTGCATGAAATAATGGTGTAAAGAACATGGTAAGTAAGGATTTAATTACGGAAGTTTCCAAGGATGCTATCCATTTATGTAGTGGCTAGAACCGGGCAGCTGGGCTTAAAAATTATCCTTCTTATATAACCACTAAAATTCCTAGGCACTTAAGGGAAATACTTTTTTGCTTTTAGGGACATTGTTAATTGTGATTTTTATTAATGTATTCTTTTTCTTTATAAGTGAAAGGAAGAGAGATAGTGAGACAGACTCTCACATGTGCCCTGACCAAGATCTACCCTGCAACCTCGTGTAGGGCCAATGCTTAGGTACCAAGCTATTTTTAGTACCCGAGGCTGACACACTAAGACCAACCGAGCTATCCTTAGTGCCCAGGGCCACTGCTGGAACCAATTGAGCCACTGGCTGCAGGAGGGGAAGAGAGAGAGAAGGTGGGATGGAGGAGGAGAGGAGCAGGTGGTTGCTTCTCCTGTGTGCCCTGACTGGTAATTGAACCTGGGAAGTCCATATGCTGGGCTGATGCTCTATCCCCTGAGTCACTGGCCAAGACCTAATATATTCTTATTTATGACAGATATATGCCAAGGGAAGTGGCATTCTTAGTCTTGTCAGTTATAGATCTGAAGGTATATCTCATCTCAAATCTTGACTTACTCACCTGGACATTAAAGAAATAAAATAATCTCGAAGGAGATTTCCTCTGAGAACAGTCACATTTGGGTGGCAGTATCATAGCCAACATTGCTTCAGTGTCTGATGTACATATTCCGTTGGTCCTTGCACTGTGGAATGTCTACACTGGCTTTCCCACTGTGTCTGAGGCAGAGACTATAAGAGTTCCTGAGCTGCACCTCTAAGATGACTCAAAGGTGTTCAGAAATAGCATGTATATATTTTTTTCCAATTTGTTTGATTTTTATACCTTTAACATTATTGTAATAGTTCTCAACTCATAAAAGCAGACAGTTAAAATCATTCTCTTGATTATTTGGGGTCTTTGTTTACTTTTTAATAATGCACTGGTGTTTTATAATCTGGTTTTTCTCCTTTCCATATCCTGGTGCACGTGCCACCATTAGTCAGTTCCTCTTAGATTGATGCATATTTATAACTGTTTGTATATTTCCTCAGAGCCAATGAGCACGGGAACCAGCATATACATTTCTTATATCAAACTTTCTCACTTCACAATTTTTTTTTTAATTTTTCAACTTCCTATTTATTGTAGGTTAATTGAAGCCTTAACTTTGAATTCCTTAAGGTCTTCCCAGCAGAGGCTCTGGAAATAACAATTATTATGTTTGTGCAAATAAATAAATGGTTTCCTCACTGATTATAATACATTAATAGATGGGTTTATATTATTTAAATGTATTCTAAATGCATTTGCACAGTGACTATATACAATTCTATAAGCATGAAAATTTTTGATTAAGCAATTTGGGCTGTTTTCATATTCTTTCCACCTTAAATTGTGGTATAGATCAAAACATATCACTTCAATAGATACAAAACTCATTGAGAGGCTTATAAATTTGACTGCTAGAAGGACATTGATAAGTGAATCAAAATAAGAAATTTTAGAGCTGAAATAAAACCTAATGGATAACATTTAATAGCAATTTTCCTCTTCAAAATAAGCTTTTATTTGAAAAATTGACATAAACCAACATTTTAAATCATACTGCAAACTTTTAAATCACATACTTTTCTGCTACAATAAATAAACATTTCTCATATATTCATTTTTAAATAATCATATTAAAAATTGGATGTTATTATATGTTCATTTGCCTTTTGCTTCAACTAGGTGGAACTGACTTTCTTCTCTGTGTTCCCAGGACAAGTACTCTTCTGGACACATTACAGATATTTCATAAGGGTTTGTGGAAACAGTGAATTCAATTTCCACTTTCGCCTAGGTTCCTGCTATATAAAGTGCTCACTTGAAGCTATATTGGAGTATAATAGCTTTTTGCCACATGATGAAAATTGTACTGTACACAAACGGGAGTCGATGTTGACCAATTCTGGGTAAAATATTAGACAAACTCAAGGAAACTGAGACTGTGTAGTACAAATCACTGGAAGGGAATTTAGGGCTCACAAAAAAGCAAGCATGAGGTTTTCTTTAGGGTTCCTTTTTATAAGCAATATATGTCTTTAGTGCACTGCACTTTTCAAACTTACGTAGTATGAGCTTTATTTCATCTTCCAAGCAACATTATGAGTTGCATGGGGCAGAGAATATAAATTCCCTTTTAAAATAGAAAGAAAATAATGATTTGCCTGATGCCACACAGCAAATTAGCTTTCTTATCTCAAATACAATTACATCTGAATGTGCAGGTTAGGCTATTGTTATATTTATTTTCAAATAAATTCCAGTATTACAGAAGACATTGGTGCTATTAATTATGGACTGATTTAGAGATAAGTTATTTCTTTTGTTATTATTGGTGGATTAAATAATGTCAACTGATAAAGGCATTTCTACAACAGCTATGTGTACTATGAAAAACTCATTAACTTTGGGAATTACCTTATATTAATTCAGGTTAGTATCACTATGATTACTCTTTAACTCAGGGGTTGGGAACCTATGATTTTTATCGCGAGCCAGATGTGGTTCTTTTGATGGCTGCATCTGGCTCATAGACAAATCTTTAATAAAAAAAATAATGTTAAAAATATAAAACATTCTCATGTATCACAATCCATTCATTTCCTACTGCTCATGTTCATGGTTGTGGGTGGCTGGAGCCAATCACAACTGTCCTCCCGGACAACACCAAATTTTTATTAGATAATGCGTAAAGTATATGGGTCATTGTATGGCTCTCATGAAATTACATTTTAAAATATGTGGTGTTCATGGATCTCTCAGCCAAAAATGTTCCCGACCCCTGCTTTAACTTATACTTCATTAAAATACATAAACTAATGCACACGATAACTGGCATTTACTTCTTTGAATCCTTGTAACATCTCAAAAGGATTATATAATATTTGCAAAAAATAGGGCATGTGTATTTTTATGTATTCTCCACTATAGTGCTTAATGGTAAAATAGGTTGTCAATAAATTTTTTATTATATCTAAAACAGTAACTTAATCTCCTTAGAGACTGGTTTTCTATGTAGAAACAAAATGGATCAGGCAGGTTTACACACTATTTTTATGAAGCAATAAAAAAGAAAATGCAAGAAAAATAAATGATTCAATAATCATGCAGACCATACATTGTTAACAGTGATATTAAGTTTAAAATAAATGCTATAAGAAGAAAAACATTATTAGGCATTTAAAAATAAGTTCTTGTTTTCGAGTGCAAATTTCCCAAAATTTGGAGTGTACCACTCACTGCCTTTTCGTAGGTCCTTGCTTATGAGATTTCACACAGGTAGTTCAAAACTTCTCTATTTCAATTTGCAAAATTAGGGCAAAATATTGAGAATTTATCATGATTAATGATAGTAAACTATAAAATTGAAATCAGCAATGAATCCAAAAATTTTCAAACTTCTTGTATTTGTACTTTTTTTTTAGTATATAGTCATGAGTCCCTCAATTTCCCCATAAGAAAATTATTCTCATAATTTTTTTGGCCAGATTTCACAGTATGAAAAGCTTAGATATGCTTCTGAATATGACTATTTTAAAAATATCTTAAAATTTCTATATTGAGTTTTTCACAAATATAATCATTTTCCCTCATATAAAGAATAAATTAATAGACACAACTCGGAACTTTCTACTTAAATTAAGTGCATTACTTTATCTCAGATTAGAAAAGGGAAGAACACAGAATCATTTGAAATATTGATATTGGATATGAAATACTGCAATGTAAGTATGAAAGCTATAATAAAATTCTAAAATATAGTTTTATTTTACATGTGAAGTCAAGTTAAAATTATGTGATAGTAGATACTACTTTTGCAAAGCTTCAAGATATCCAGAGATGTAAGAACTGGAATGAAGACTGCCCACAAAGTCTTTAATGAGGTCATTACAATTTTCTGTTTATAGGGATTGCCTTGCTTTGCTATTTTACTATGTTTTTAATTTTCTGCCAATTACTTACTATGCTTCATTGGTCCTAAGTGATCAGTGGTTCTTAACCTGGGTTCTATCGAACCCTAGGGATTTGATTCGATGAGTCGGTCTCAGGGGTTCGGAGAAGCCTCTGCCGCGGAGGCCAGAATAAAGTAATACCCTAATTAGTTGTGAGTTCATGCACTTTGTTGGTTTTGTTCTTTGAGCAAGGTGATGTTCATGCATGGCTCATTTTGTGCACCAGTAATAAAACATATACCTATGTCTTGAATTTGGAAAAAAAATCATATTTTATTTATCACTAAAGAAGGGTTCGGTGAATGCGCATATGAAACTGGTGGGTTCAGTACCTCAAAGAAGGTTAAGAACCACTGTAAGTGATGCAATGCACTAAATCACTTGATCTTAGACATCACTTGTGAGGGCTACTCTTCGGTTAGTTTTATGGCAGTCATATACTATAGTTAGATGTTAATACCATCCAATATGGTACAAGTCTCATTCTATTTCCCGCGTGGAATTGAATCACCTAAAAGGCCAAACTGCAATTTGATGCTTTGAGGTGTATATTGGTGAGTAATTTTCTCAGCTGTGAAGTTTATAAATTTGATCAAAATGTGTTGATTCTTTTATAAGATATTACAAAAGCTGCTTTTCAAAAATATGACTATTTGTTCCTTTTATCATTAAATATAGTAAAAAATGCCATATTTTAGTTTTGGATTTTAATTTTTTTGAGAGATATCTGATTGGCTTACTTCCCTATAAATATTAATAATTTTGTGTATACCTGTTTAATTGTAATATTATGGAATGAGAGAAAATAATGACAATGTGTGCTAAATATGACTATCCCCCCAAAATGCAATAAATTATTTTTGTCGTTTTTCTTTCTGGTGGTAAAGTTGCTTAAGATGCTCAAATTCAGGAAAGTTGTGCCATAATTAATGTGTTCTGTTAGTAGAAGAATCCATGAAACAAATTTATCTTGAGAGCAAATTGTACTACTGTCTGCTTGTTTTCAGGTTTAATTATAATGTGATTTAATATAAAGGGAATAATATGTAAGGGTGTCTTATATTAGATGTCAATTTAGGTCCTGGATGCTTAACTGAATATATATTTAGAAGCTAAAGCTATGAGCTTATTGAAAATTCCATCTTCCATTTTTTCTTCACCATCAATCATTTACACACCATCACCCAATATGACTATCCTAAAAACATAGTAATCACTTCATGAACTTCTTAAAACTCTACATTGGTTTTTTAATTGTTAAACAAACAATTGTATCAATCAATATTTTTCAACTTATTTTTAACTTAGTTAAATTTTATGCTTTGGGCTTAAGGGATATACCAATCCTTGAATATTCCTGTGCTTTGCTCCGTCTACAATTTAGCTTATGCTTTTCTACAAGTTTAGAATTGACCGCCCTCCACTCTAACCACTCACATTTGTAATTCTTGAGGACCTGGATAAATTCTCACCTACTCTGTGAAGTTTTCTGTAGATCCTTCCTCTGAACATCTTTAAAAATGATTGATTTTTGTAATTAATTTGGCAATGTAAATCATGTATTTTGTGTTATCTTCTTAATCAAGAAATATTATTGAATATCTTCCATATGCAAGGCAGAGTGTAAGTGCTACAGGTAATTAAAGTGTGGTCATAGGACCAGAAGCATTATATCTGATATTATATGTTAAATTACTTTCGCAGGCCGTGGGCGGTTGGCTTAGCGGTAGAGCATCGTCCCAGCCTGTGGAAGTCCCAGGTTCGACTCCTGGCCAGAGCACACAGGAAAAGTTTCTCCACCATTTCCCCTCTCCTTTCTCTCTATCTCTCTCTTCCCCTCCTGCAGCCAAGGCTCCAAGACTCCATGGGAGCAAAGTTGGCCCTGGCATTGGATGGCTCCATGGCCTCCGCCTCAGGTGCTAGAATGGCTCTGGTTGCATCAGAGCAATGGCCCAGATGGGCAGAGCATCTGGTGGGCATGCTGGGTGGATCCTGGTCGGGGGCATGCAGGAGTCTGTCTGCCGCCCCCTGCTTCTCACTTCAGAAAAAATAATTACTTTTGAAGCTGTTCTGTATTTTAGAAACACATTTAATATTCAGGAGTTTATCATTATATAATGATTTTAATTATAATACTAAAATAAAAGAAAATGTATTTCTCAGTGAAAAGAAAAACACAGACTCTCAGAGCCCAGCCTAAACCTTCTGAGCCAGATTAATCTTCACAGTAACAAGACCCTTAGGTGATTAAAGAAAAAGCGCCACTGCTCTGAAGAAAACAAACTTGAGAAAATCATGATAATTGACCTTATACAGTTCCTACTATCAGATCAATTAATCTTGAAGGCAGAGTGAAAGTTAGGGTTATGAGAGAAGTGCAAAGTTTCTAGCAGGGAGACGTTAAGGACAGAAAAGATAAAAACCAAATACAGTTATAACCATTATTGCCATGAAGAACCACTAATAAAAATACTTATTTGAGGATTCTAGTGAATGTACTTGGTCCAATACAGCTTTTTTTTTTGTATGTTTTCAGAAATGAGCAGTGGGGAGAGGCACACAGGCTTCTGCATGCGCCAGGCAGGGGTCCATCTGGCATGCCCACCAGGGGGCAATGCCCATTGGCCCCCTGGGGTGTTGCTCTGCTGCAATCGGAGCCATTCTAGCACCTGAGGTGGAGGCCATGGAGCCATCCTCAGCGCCAGGGCCAACTTTGCTCCCATGGAGTCTTGGAGCCTTGGCTGCAGGAGGGGAAGAGAGAGAGAGAGAGAGGAGAGGGGGAAGGTTGGAAACAGATGGGCACTTCTCCCGCGTGCTCTGGCGGGGAATCGAACCCGAGACTTCCACACGCGATTTCCACATGCTGGGCTGATATTCTAGTGCTGAGCGAACCGACCAGGGCCCAATGCTAGGCTTTAATAGGACCCACTTCACTTCTCCATAGTGATCATGTTATGGAGCTATTATTATCCATATTTCACGTATTAAAAAAAAAGTTTCAAAAGATGATATATTAGCCAAATATTTGTCCTGGTCAAAATTTAAATCCATGTTCATTTTCTCTTTTTTTTTTCTTCAATTTTTGACACTCTTTTGCCTAAACTTATGATTTATATTATTACTCATCTATTACTTATACATCAAATATGTGATATTTTTTTCAAACTGGATTGCAAAGATTTTTAAGTCTTCAACTTTATGCTTTTTTAACTGTCCTATATACTAATTGAACGTCCTAAATAAATATTCCACTGATATCTGAAAATGAACATTTCTTCAAAAATGATCTACTTCTGTCAAATTATTGAAGAAAATAGGTCCAGGGAATTTATTCCACATGTAAATTAACAAGAACAAACACTTGACACTGAGAATTATTTTATATTCCAGACAGTGTGTTAAGTACTTTCTTTATCCCTTTCATTTTACCCTAACAATGGTTAAATAAATTAGGTTGCATTCTTATCAATTTCTCTAAAGAAAAAAAAGTTGACAGCTGTAAAATAATTTGTCCAAAATTATATCAATTTAGTCACTATAGTTATTAAATAGTTTTTAAGTAGGCTAGAACAAAATTTTTGATGGGTAGATTTTTATAGAATAAAGTGTAAATAATTTAATACCCAGTCAAATTAAAATGTTAAAGGAAAAAAATCCAAATGTTACACAAACACACTTACACACAAAGTAGAAATGCATAGATGTTTGCTACAAACACTTTAGAAAACAATGTAGCATTATTTTTTGAAGTTGAATAGTCATATAAACTATGATTCAACAAATTCACCTGTAGGTATGTCCCTAGCGAAATTACATTTATGCATGAGAATATGTACTTAATGTGCATAGCAGTACTTGTCATAATAAAAAAAATCATTAAAAATATCTCAAATTTCCACCAAAAACATGGAAAAATTAACTGAGGTACATTCCCACAATGAAATGTTCATAGAAGGATAAATGAATAAAATCTATCTACATGCATTCACAAAGAATTTGATACATACAGTTGAGAGGCAATAATAAATCCAAGAAGAGTAATAAATTATAACATTTTAAGTATCCCACTAATAGTTATGTACCATTTTCTATATGATATACTAAATAAATGGGATGGTAAAAAATCCTGTAAATGCGAATATATTATTAGTTTTTATCTGTTTCTAAACTTTGATGTTGATGTCTTAAAAATAAAACCATTCTTCTAAAAAAAGTTTTACATGTTTATTACATTAAAATGAACTCAGACAAATCAGTTCCTGGTTGTTTAAAATAAAATATAACATGGTAATCAACTATTTGCTTAAGTTCAATATTACTTCTTTTGGAAAAGATTGCATTTTCTTTTGCTTATACTCTAGTATAGTATATATAATGTATTATAAAAGACTTTCTCTCGTAATTTAGTCTGGTTATACTGAATTGATTAAAAAACAGTCTTTGAGAAAAAGGCTAGTTTCATTCTATAAAATAAAAAGAAAAAGGTAGACTCCTTGCATTTATTTTTTATCATTGAATGCCATTCTTCACAGAGGTATCAAAGGTAGCTGGAGTCTTTCAGAAATAATCAACAAAGGAGGAAGAAACTTCATTTAAGTACTTCTAGACTTTGCACCTTCAGCAGTCAATGGCAATTGTAAAGGGAGCCAGTGAAATCTACACTTTGTTTTCTTGTTTTTCTTCTTGCGTTTAGCCATGCAAATTTTCTATTTTCTTTTTACTCAATCAGATGGTTATTTTTATTACCAACCGTCTACATGTTTTGAATTATTTGTACTTGCAAGAACAAAGTTTTCCAAGTTTATATTTTATTAGGAAAAGAACCCCTAACATTTAATATTAACATTATTTAAAAAAGAAATAACATTTTTTAAATAAACTAGCTCTTCATTGAAATAAATATTTTAATGAAAAGCTCTCTTCACTGTCCATATTGATTATTTTCACTCCCATGGTAACTTAAATATTTAACATAGAATTCAGAGTATTTTGATCTGTATTTGGGAGCCTCTAGATTAAGACTCCAGTCACATGCCAGGTCTCCAGAGGCACTGTCAAAATTGTCACCACATACTGTAGGGTATTTAATGGAGGACAAATGAAAGGATAAGCAGTGACAAGATACCTTAGGCATATGTTAAAAACACTTTTTAAAATTTTACCCAAGATGAGTCTGAGTTTACTCAGCATCCTGACCTTTGCATATTAGGGTTTTTATTGGCCCAAGATCACCCAATTTATTTGGATTGAGAAATTATAAATTGGCATATTGATTTTCCTTTTTATTCCAATAAGTAAAGTAGCCTAAATCTTAAAATCATGAGTTTTTACAAATTTGGACAATAAATGGATAAAATTCACTTAGTTTTCCTAAGAAATTTAAAGTCTTTTGTACTAGGGCACTTCAAGCAAAAAGAAAAACCTGGTAGGAATTTTGATCTTCTGTATTAAAAGCACAGATGATTTTGTCATGTTTTGTTTTCCTGGATTTAGTTTTGTTCCTTCATTTCAAAGTTCATAGACAAAATATATAAACTGAACACCTATTATTAAGACATTTGTGGTCCTTTTCCTTAACTCCCACTCTGAACTCTAGATTATATTCTTTCGTGAAGTAAACATTATGGATTGTAAATGAGTGAAAATGATGGAGTGGTTTTCTTTAAGAGTAAGAGAGTTTTTCTGCAGTTAGAATTCTGCCAGCTTTTCATATGAGAAAATGAATGACAGCATTTAAATGAAACATTCATGAATGTCAATTTTTAAATATTATTTTAATGGGATTATTTACTTTTCATAATTAACAGACCTATTTCTGTTTAGAAAATTATTCTCTAGAATCTCATTTGAAGTAATATATAATAATTATTTTGTAATTAGAAAACTTTCATCTTAGGACATTAGAAGAAGTACCCTCATATTGCCTAAATATTAACTTTATAAATAAAGCCACCACTTGAATACTTATTTGCAAAACAAATCGTTTTCAGCCTCCTCTTTCCCACATATCTGCATGTAATATATAGGGCAGATATGAACCTTGCTTTTGTATTTCTGTTTCACAAATTTATAATTTGATATTTAGTTTCCGAAAAATCTCAATAAAGCCAAGAATAGTCATGACAATGAGAAAAATAAAATTAAGACTTCCTGGCTGTGGGTTAATGCTTTTTAAGGAACCAGATTTTGTGACTATATCCTGGTTGTTTAGCTTCTGTTGCCATTGTTACAAATTCTATTTCATGCCTGTAAATTTTATTTTCTACGTTTGCATGCACAGAATACTATTTATTATACCAGGGATTGTTTTTCCAACTTCTTAAATACATGCATGAATAGCTAGCTACTTCATTTCCACTATTCACATAGTATATCTAAAATAATACATCTTGAATGTTTATGTTTTGAAGCTTATTGATGTTTACATGAAACATTCATATATCTCTAGTCAATAGGCCAAGTGATGTTAGAAGAAAAAGTTTAGCTGTTTTTTAATTTCCTATTATGATAATCATTTTATTTTTTAGTCATACAACATCCAGGATAAGAGAAAGTAAATAAATAATGATTTTCAACTTCTGGGAGTCCTTTGGGGAAACCACTCAAAATTTCTAAAGTGAGAACAGAGGACATCAGAAAGAAATACTTTGCTTATATGTTAAAGTGAGACATCTAGTCTGAAATATAGCTAAATGTTGCACCCAATAAACTGAAACTGAAAAGGCCTTTCCTAGTTCAGTGTAAATCAACCACTAATGTGATTATTAGATAAAATACATGCTTGGTGGGAGACAATACAAGCTTGCATTTTTTTTCTGAAATGAATATATGTCATTTTCTTGTGAAACAATGACCGTCTTAAAAATATTAAACATTGTATTAATAATTGATAAACTTTTATAATAAAAATGTATTTTAATTTGAGACCATAAGGTTAATACCACTGTAATTCAGTTTAGACTCAATGAGAAACTACTTTTTAAGAGGCACTATTTTAGAAAAAAGACGAGTATATTAATAATATCCGAGACAGAGAGTTTAGATGATGCCTATATCATCCGCTGACTTTAGGCTATCAAGAACACAAGCTTTGGTATCTAAAATTCAATTAGAGAATGATATAAATATAGGTATGAAATTATGTTTCATAGAAGAGTCACTTCACTGTCACTTTGATTCTGGTTCTAAGGTAAGAATGTAGATAAATTAGCTAAAAGCAGTTTTATTTAAAAAATTTGAAACTCATATCAATGCAGCTTCAACACAGAGCATCATGCTGTAGCAGAAAGTGTGGCATAGAATCAGTACTTTGGACATTATTCTAAAGAATACAATTCCTAACAGCATTTTGCTATAACTGTTTTAATGTATAACATGCCCAGGTCATAGCTGAAAGGCAGTATAACAATAAAACTGGAACATAAGTCATCCAAATGGCATGCCTGGAATTTAGACGCACACAACACGTCTTCTGAACATGACATTTATGTTGCTGGTAGGGTTAATATGAAATGATTAATGTAATCACCTGAGTTAGTTCATTTATTTTTTAAAATTATTAACACTATGGTTAGTTGCTTGTGCAAATGGCGCCATTGTGCTCAAGTGTTTGGAAAATCAAGCAGATAAGGTGGAACCGAAACAGAAAAGGTTAAGAATCAAGGAAACTGGATGGAACGAAGAACAGGAAGGGCTAAGAAGATGGTTAGACCTTTGGGTATGAAGAACGGTCAAGTGTGATTCGTCTTGTGAAATGCAAATTACAGTTTAACCACACACACACACACCCCAAAATAAACTTTCACTAAATGTTTGCCTTTATTTACCTTAATTAAATGAGATGCAAGATGTACTTATTTTCTATTTTATTCCATTTTCTATCATTAAAAATATTACTGATTCCTACAAAGTAAGTAGATTTCACTTCACTAACGAGTCCTGATGTGTAGCTGGGGAAAAAAGTCTTTAATTTTAATGAATGGTTTCTAATATGGAGTACATGGGTATGTTTAAAGAGCTTATTAAATTCATGAAATTACTTGAGGAGATAGTCCATTTACATCAGATTATCACATAGATTTATGACATCCCTTCAAGATAATAAAAGATAAAATATATAGAATTGTTTACAATTAGACCAGCACATAGTACACATGCATTATATTAATACATTTATATGCATTGCTTCATTTAATCCTTACAACAATGCTATTTTAGATTGGTACAAATTGCAACCCAATATTTTAGTTGTGGAAATTAATTCTCAGTGGGAGAAAATAATTTTTCCTTAGATTAATTAATTAGTAAATGGCAAATAAGATTTTTGTTAGGCAGTTTGACTTCAGACCATTTTTTTAAGCGCATGAAATCCAGTAAAGTTAACTTCCTTCCTTCCTTCCTTCCTTCCTTCCTTCCTTCCTTCCTTCCTTCCTTCCTTCCTCCCTCCCTCCCTTTCTTCCTTCCTTTCTTCCTTCCAGAAATTATTCATGACCTGCTCTATGCCAAACACTGAGAACATAAGAGCAACTAAGACTGCTTGAATAAAGAGAGGTCAAGTCTGAGGGACATCTCAAAACCACAGTTAGAGTCAACAAAACAGAAACAAACATAAGTTGAACATGACCTAAGGCAACTTCTTTAGATTCTGTAAGTATTTTGTAAGTTTCATGATAAAGCAAAATAAAGAAACACACAAACAAAAAACAATATTAATTTTTTCAGATTCAAATTATGCAATCTAAGACTCTGGCACACCTTGTATATCCTTATATTCTTAATATTAGATGGGTACACCTCACTTTGGGTCACTCTGGTGGCTCCTTGGTTAGGAGTAAGATGTATTCCTTTGTATGTTTACGTGTTAACCCTAGGGTTAAAGTTACAGTAATAAGATTAATTGCTGGTTGTTGTAACCCATCCAGAAATTTGCATAGTCACTGGTAGTGTCTTGTTTGGGCAAAACAGGCTCAGGTGTTACAAACCTGCAATTCTTTACCAAAGCTAATTTTGAAAAAGGTCAAATTCTCCAGGTCTGTGTGTAATTCCTGGAATTCGCAATGTGTTTGTCAGCTTCTCTGATAATATGTATAATGAAGATTCAGAACTAGAGCAAAGCAGAACCAAGTTGCTCATTACAATGGACAACAGAATTCAACCTAATAGCTAAGTGCTTACTTTCTTCATTTCACATAAACTGAACTAGAAACATCTTTGCAATAAGTGGGGAGGTCTAACACTGGTTATAGTTGTTAGAAACATATGGAATGTAGGGGAAGACTCTCAGCAAATGATTCCAGTTTGGATTAAATGTTGAAATGCTTGCAATAATTTTAAAGTGTTAAGGTTTTAAGAAAATGTCAAACAATCTGTAGAAATCAAGAGTCAGTATTGAAAACTATAACTAGTTTTAATTATTCTTTATGAACTGCTTTTTTATCCAGTTATGAACCATATGGAAAAATATGTCTACTTGATTTATAGTCTCTTTATCATGTTTGTGTAATTTTGATTCTCAATTTATATACCATACTTTGATAATTATTAATTTGGTTGTTTCTGAAAATTAATTAATCTTAAAGAAGAAAACATCATCATTTAAAATTATCCTCTAAGCGGAAATGCAAATTAAAACCACAATGAGATATCACCTCACACTTGTCAGAGTGGCTATCATCAATATATCCACAAATGACAGGTGCTGGCGAGGATGTGGAGAAAACACAACCCTCGTGCACTGTTGGTGGGAATGCAGGTTGGTGCACCCACAGTGTAAATCACTATTATTGATTTTCCTCAAAAACTTAAAAATAAAACTGCCTTTCAACCCAGCAATACCACTTCTAAAAATATATTATAAGGATCCCGAGACACTAATTTGAAAGAATATACGCACTCCTATGTTCATTGCAGCATTATTTATAATAGCCAAGAGCTGAAAATAACCCGAGTGCCCTTCAATAGATGAGTGGATTAAAAAATCTATGGCACATTTACAAAATGGCACACTAATTGGCTGTAGAGAAAGGAGGAAACTTTACCTTTTGCAACAACATAGATAGACCTGGAAAGTATTATACTAAGTGAAATAAGCCTGTCAAAAAAAGACAAATAGCATACGATTTTATGTATATGTGGATTCTAATGAACACAATAAACTAACACATAAAATAGAAACAGACTCATAAACACAGAGAACAGACCGACAGTTGTCAGTGGGGTAGAAGGTTGAGGAGTTGAATGAAAAAGGTGAAAGAATTATGCAAAAAACAAAAAAAAAGGACATAGCCAGAAGGAAAGGGGGTGGGGAAGGTGGAAGAGAGTAAAGGGGGCATAAATCGTGGCCCAAGGAGACTGAACTGTGGGTGGTGAACACATGATGCGGTACACAGACGATGTGTTGTATTGCTATACACTTTAAACCAGTATGGTTTATTAACCAATGTCACCCTAATAAATTCAATTAAAATATTCTATAAGCTCTGAAGGGCAATTCTATAGCAAGCTTCCAAAAACATTGTCAACAAAGCTAGCATTTTCTGAGAAAATATTTAGCTTCCAAAAGAGGTTGCTTTAAATGGAAAGCACTTATTTAGATGTGTAAGTTTTTATAATGGTGATAAATTTTTTGCTATAAAATTTCTGACATCACATGGTCAATCAGTGAGCAATAACCAAAGAAAAGAAAAATACCTTTACATTCATTGTGATAATATTCTTAATATTTCCATATTGTTCATTTTAGTATAGTTTATTATGACTTTAAAAATAGTATCATTTTGGCCTGACCTGTGGTGGCGCAGTGGATAAAGCATCGACCTGGGAACACTGAGGTCGCCAGTTCAAAACCCTGCACTGGTCTGGTCAAGGCACATATGGGAGTTGATGCTTCCAGCTCCTCCCCCCTTTCTCTCTTTCTCTCTCTCTCTCTCTCACTCTGTGTCTCCTCTCTAAAATGAATAAAATAAAAATAAAATAAATTTAAAAATAGTATCATTTTGGCTGGATAGCTCGGTTGGCTAGAGCATTGTTGTTCTGAAGTGCAGAGGTTGCTGGTTCGATCTCTGGTCAGGGCACATACTAGAACAGATCAATGTTTTTGTCTCTCTCTTCTCTTTCTCTCCTGACCTCGCTCTCTAAAATCAATAAAATAAATAATTAGTTTTTGTCCATGCTTTCAAAAATGGTAAGACTTTCTCCTTTTTATGGTTGCATAGTATTCTGTGGTATAAATGTACCACAGCTTTTTTATCCACTCATCTATTGATGGGCACTTGGGATATTTCCAGCTATTGGCTATTGTAAATAATGCTGTAATGAACATAGGGATGCATATATCCTTTTGAATTAATGTTTTTGGATTCTTAGGATATATTCCCAGAAGTAGAATCACTAGGTCAAAAAGCAGTTCATTTTTAATTTTTGAGGTAACTCCATGCTGTTTACATTATGCTAAGTGAAAAACAGAAAAACAAGTATAATATGATTTCACTTGTATGTAGAATCTAATGAACAAACAAGCAATATAGAGACAGACTCATACATAGAGAACAGGCTGACAGCTGTGGGGAGAAGTGTTGGATGAGGGGGGTATGGAGGTATTGAACAAAAAAGAACAAAAAGAAAAAGAGATAAACTCCTGGCTCCATAAACCATTCTTTATACAATAACAAAGTTATCCTCCTAACAGGTAAATCTGAGTATGGGGCTCCTTGTAACAACTATGTCAACTGCAGTTTATTTCACTTAGAATTAAATCTAAAGTCTTTGCCATGCCCCGTGTGGCCTTGAATGGTTTTTTCCTCCTTGTTTTTCTCTCCAAAATCCTGTGAGCTCTAACTGCACTGGTCCTTTCTGTTCTCTTAATAAGCAAAACCTTTTTGTATCTATTTGAAATGTGTTCTCATTGATTGTGTTGAGATTCCCACTTTTCATGTTAACAAAAACATCAGCTGCTTAAAGGGTCCATTCCTCATCATCTTATTTAAAGTATATTCCCTTAAGTTACTCTCTACTCTGTTTTTCTTCCCAACATTTATTAGATTTTCTTTTTGTTTGTCCCTCAATCCTAGAAAGTGAACTTTATAAGAGCAAGAGTTATATCAGCCTGTTTTATCATCATATAACCAAAACACAGAATTTGGCACATGTTAAATACTAAAACAGTGGTGAATAAATATAGATTTTTTACATATATTATAGTGAAGGCGAAACACACTCTTATTCTATGCTGTTGCTACCTCTCTACTCTTTCCTTGTCACCAGGTTCATCTTAATTAAACCAACTACAGCACATTGTCATTTTGTTTGCTCCAAACTATGTAGGTTATCCTAACCTGTAGAACGAAGTCAGAGGTACTTAGATGACAGTGACATTCAAGACCATTTAAAATTACCCAGGATCCTCTCTGTTATGCTATACCTCTTCGACAATAATGCGCCTCATGTTCCAGCCATACTTGCCTCCCAAATGGACTTGTGACCCAATATCACATTCCCAGGTATCTCTCACCTTTGCGACTGAAATTGAGCTTCTCCTCATTTCAGTGCAAAACTCAACCTACCTGATTGAGAACAAAAAGTCCAAAAAGTAATAACTCACTAAACTTTCTAGTCAATTTATTTCCAGTCATTTTAACACATCATTCAGTCACTTCAAAGCAAAGGACTGAAGCTTGAGCAGGAGAGACGGCTCCTTTAGAGATGCTGCCCATTGAGTTTGGTGAAGTTTCTGATCCTGCCACAAAATTATAACACTTGGAAACCCAAGCCCTGGAGAAGCAATCATTTGCTGCATGTCCTCTGTCCTATTTTCTAGTACAATGCCAGGGCAGTTAGAAGGGTGATTTATATAGAGCTAAATTCTAGTAACCACAGGCCAGATTTATAGGAGTGATGCCTAAGGAAACAGCAAGAAGCAGCATGATGAAAATCATGGCTATTGGGAAGAAACTGCAGCAGTTTAACATCTTGTCTCTCTGAGATGAGGTTTCCCCTTGTCGGTGAAGATGCACCCAGGAAAGCTGCAGATGTCAGCTCCCGGAGGACAATGGGCTTTCAAAGAGTCAGTGTTTCTTGCTATTTATTTGTCTCTAAAAGGAGTAATACACTGGACTTCTTTACTAATATTATCCTCCCAGGTGAGGTTGTTGGCAAACACGTTCTACCTAAGAGTACCTTATAATTAGACCATTTGACCTTCAGAATCTGAGTCATGTTTAGTGGGGTTTGCAAACTATCTATTTGTCCTTGGGGCTGGGTTCCAATGGGAACTCTCAATGGCAATGCCACTTTCCCCAGTGATTCTGTGAAGTCCTTCTGCTTACAAATTTCTAAAACAAAAGAAAGGAATGACATATTCATGAGGCATTATGGTATAGTTGGAAGAATAGAAATTAGAGTCAGGGTTAGAAGGCCTCACATGGTTTCCACAGCTATATAGGTGTGTGAATTTGATTTTAAAAACATGACTCAAGTTTCAAAGCCTTTGTTTCTTTTCTGTGTCAGAAGGCTCATCTAGATGACCTTACATGTTTCTGCTTACTTTGAATTCCTTGAATTTATGATGCATGCATTTAAATTGTTAATGTAAAAAAAAAAGTAAAAACAATCATGGTGTAACACGGTCAGCCTAATAACTAATTAAACTTTTCTACTATGTTTTCTCCTAGGCAGATAAAAAGCTCCTCTTGAAAAATTTTTTGAAGCCTCTTGTTTTATTTTAAAAATTATGCAAATGTGTTTTATGCCATAAGGTATCCTTGTTCATTTCAACACAAAATTATGAATATAATTACTTTACATTAAGAAAAATATCAACACATAAACATTTGTACCATACTTATCCTGTGATATTGACTATCTCCTGGCACACATCAGGGTAGTAATGAGGTTTCAATCCAATGCTCATCACATTTTAATTGGGTTTAGCTGCAAAACATAAAAATATAAATGGAAAGGAAGATGCGGGCGTGGAAAGATGATGTTGGGAGGGGGAATCTGGAAGATTATTAACAAAGGTATTGAATGAAGTAGCAGAGTTCTGCCATGGCAAATAAAACTCGACTTGGTGAATTTTTAATTATCTAGACTTTATCCCTGATGAAAGGGTACTGAGATTCAGATTAAGCAAACTTCAGAGTGATCCTTCATTGGAGCACTTTGTGTAAACTGTTGAAGGCAATGAGCTTTGAGTATAATCTTTTAAAATTATTCCAACAAAGGTTAAATGCTTTATTAGATACTTGCTTATCTAGAAGACATTTTATATACAAAAATTTTAGAGTTTAACAATAATAAAAGTATAAGTTTCATTATGTACTAGGATATAATAGGTAGAATTTAACCTTGGTTAGTGTCTTTGCCAGGAAGTAAAAGCAGCCTTTTAGGAATTTTAACAAGAAAATACAGAGGACTATAATTTTACTTCTAAAAGTGACAAAGGACCTCATAAGGAAAGTGAAGGACAGCCCTCAGCCAGAATTTCTCCCCTATATCAGGGATAAATTACACCATGATATAATTCAAGGACCAATTCAAGGCATAAAAATTTGTTCATTCTAGAGGAAAAAAGGAAAAAAAATGCTGAGTCAAAACTGTCTTTAATTTGTAAATGGTTGCAATTTTCTTTCTTGAGGTTTTAGTTATCTATCTGCAGGCAGAGAGTTAGAACAAGTGACCATTTCTGTGAATTTCAGTAGTATACCATTTTTCTAAGTCACTGTATATTAGCTGGTAAATGTTCCCTAAACCCTGGTCATCAAAAAAAAAAAAAAAAAAAAGAATTGAAAATAAGCTAAACATCCAGTTTTCTACTGTACAAACTACTGAATACCTCTCCCAACTTCTTCTTCTTCTTTTTTTTTTTTTAACAGGGACAGAGAGAAAGTCAGAGAGAGGGATAGATAGGGACAGACAGACAGGATTGGAGAATGATGAGAAGAATCAATCATCAGTTTTTCGTTGCCATTGCAACACCATAGTTGTTCATTGATTGCTTTCTCACAAGTGCCTTGACCGCAGGCCTTCAGCAGACCGAACCACCCCTTGCTGGAGCCAGCGACCTTGGGTCCAAGCTGGCGAGCTTTTGCTCAAGCCAGATGGGCCCCGCTCAAGCTGGCGAGCTTAGGGTTTCGAACCTGTGTCTTCCGCATCCCAGTCCAACGCTCTATCCACTGCGCCACCACTTGGTCTGGCTCTCCCAACTTCTATTGCTATTCTTCATGCTTTTCTTAGGTTCATATGCATCCTTTTCTGTAATGAGCAGTTTATTTTTATTTTTTTACAGGGACAGAGAGGGATATATAGGGACAGACAGACAGGAATGAAGAGAGATGAGAAGCATCAATCATTAGTTTTCATTGCTGTTGCGACACCATAGTTGTTCATTGATTGCTTTCTCACATGTGCCTTGACCGCGGGCTTTCAGAAGACTGAGCCATCCCTTGCTGGAACCAGCGACCTTGGGTCCAAGCTGGCGAGCTTTTGCTCAAGCCAGATGGGCCCCGTGCTCAAGCTGCTAACCTCGGGGTCTTGAAATTGGGTCTTCTGCATCCCAGTCTGACACACTATCCATTGTGCCACCGCCTGGTCAGGAATGAGCAGTTTATTTAAAATGTATTTTATTTTATAATTTATAATTTATTTATTTTTAAATTTTATTAAAAATTTTTAAGTTCATTGTGTTGACATGGTTTCAAGTGTCCCACTCAATGTAATACCCTCTACCTCCTGCATAGTGCCCTCTATGACATATGCAGAGTCTCTTTCCATTCCCATTTCATCCCTTCTGCCACCCCACCTCCATCTTTTTCTTTCCTTGGTGATTTGATACCTTGTTATCTGTATCTATGTGGTGTGTATATATACTTTGGCTAATCCCTTCACCTTCTTTGATCCTGTCCTCTTATTCTCTTCACTCTGAGAGCAGTACATCTGCTCCTTGTGACGCTGCCTCTGTTTCTATTTTGTTCCTCTGTTTATTGTGTTCATTAGTTTCCACATAAAAGTGAAATAATATGGTATTTGTCTTTCTCTGCCTGGCTTACTTCACTTAGCATAATAATCTCCAGGTCAATCCATGGCATCGAAAAAGGTAAGATTTCTTCTTTTTTATGGCTGCATAGTATTCCACTGTGTAAATATACCATAGCTTTTTTATCCACTTGTCCACTGATGGACACCTAGGCTGTTTCCAGATCTTGGCTTATTTTATAATTTAAATTTATAAAATAATTTGGAAAACAACATTTAGGAATAACCTGCAACCCTCTCCCAATCAATCAATACAAATTCAATTATTTAAATATCTTTCATCAAATGCCTAATAAAGTAACTGAATGAGACCCATGGAACTCTAACACTCAGACTTTATCAAATTTATTGTAGATTAAAAATTTATAAGGGTTAGTAACCAGAGATCCTTAAGCATACACTAAGAAGGGGCTCATTCTTTTAGGAGCTAACCTCTACAAATGGAATGCATATATTTCTTAAGACTTATGGTTTGCCAGTGAATTATAGAAGCCTGGAACTTACTGTGTGCACCAATAAATTGTCTGAGTATTCTATACAACATTATAAAAGGGATAAACATTAATTGTTTTAAAAATAATGCGAAAAAGTTTTGAAAACAAATATGCATGTCTCACATGAAATGCAATATAATAAACATGGTTGTTTAATCTTTGAACATATATTTTCATAATTTATTTTGCACATTAGCAGCACACCTTAAGTGTTATTTTCTTCACTGCTGAATGATTCTTAATTACTTTATTTAATGGGAAACACTACTTTACACAAAATGAGTGTTGTGAGGAGACATAGTTATGGAACCAAAGTACAACATTAGCTCTTTCTTTCATGAAGTATAAGTTTAAGTGTTTGGGCCTAGGGGATTTGAAACACAAATCATGGTGGGTTTTTTCAGCTATAGTTGCTTGTTCAAATTCAGCCCAAGTTGTTTATAAACACTTCATATACAAATTCAGAGACAAATTAGCAATTGTGTAATAGCCCTCTATTTACTCGTTAGTAGTAAGTGATTTACAAAAGCCACATCCTGGGTGGAGAGAGTTATTGGCTTAATATTCTCTGGGGGTGGGCTGGGAAAGCAGCAAGGATGGAGTCTGCAACCATCCTGATGAGGCACATTTCAGAGTTTGGAGCGTTAGATTGGTTGTGCCAACATGCTCTTTTTCTGGTAAGAAAACACTCAGAGCTGTGATTGCAGAGGGCTATCCATGGAGCCTAAGTTTTCTTTAAAATATATTCTTATTTATTGACTTCTTTTAGAGAGAAAAGAAAGAGGGGGGAAAACATTCATTTGTTGTTCCACTTAGTTGTGCATGTATTGGTCACTTCCTGTATGTGCCTTGACTGGGGATCAAACCTATAATCTTGGTGTATTGGGATGATGCTCTAACCACTGAGTTTCCCAGCCAGGGCCCAAAGATTTCTTCCTCTGAAACATTCTTTTCTTTCTAACCTCTGTTAGTGCTTTTCCTCAAGGAAGCATCGGCAAGGGCCCTGTGATGACTCCAGCGTTCTGTAACCTTTGATGAAATTTTAAATATCATTAGAAGGAAGACTTGAAAAGTCATTTTGTCAGGGGACTCACACTGCAACAAACTCTGTTTCCCTTTACTGTGGACAACAGAATATGACATCTTTTTATATTGGTATCTCCCAGGTTTTCCTATCTGTATCCTTATCCATCTGTTCCTTTTAAATCTCAACTATTCAATCATGACCCTTTGGACACAGATTAGAGTTTTAAGAACAATCCTTCCTACCGCCCCTCTTGTCTTGTTCAACTCCAACTCTAACCAAATAAATGTAACAAAATCCACTCATATCCTTTCAACAAAAGTTCAATTCTTGTAACTCACCTCCCCCCCTCCCCCCCAAATATAGGGTAGCAAATCACAAATCTTCTATGGCTGGGTCAGAGGATAGCTACAGACTGCTGAAAACTATCACGAAAGGTCATATTTGATTATTTCAACTTTCTTTAAGATTCTTCTTCTTAAAGTTTTTATAACAAAACTGTGCAACTGCACATTTTAGAAAAACACAAAAAGTACTATGACAGATGATGTGTACAATTGTTAACCACGATCTGCAAACTATTTGGAGTTTATTAAATGACAAAACACATGGAGCATAGAGGGAGCTTGAGATGAGTCATCAGGACAGTCCTATCTGTCACCAACTTTCATTTAATGGTTCAATACTTTAAGAGAGTTGCTGTGGACTGTAGGATACGGTGTTTAGTAAGCAATTATCCCTTAATAATAGAAGTAGAACTTAGATCATTTGGGATTTCTTTGGGATTGCAAGATGGGCGTTTTTGGAACTAATGTGAGAATGGCTTTTGAAAGATGTGAGATTGAAATTGTTCTAAAATGGCAGAGTGGGTGAAGAAAATAAAAGCACAGACTGGCTCCTAGTCCTGAAAATACATGTTTATTGACATCACCAAGCAATAAGAACAAGGTGAATGGATAAGAAGCATGCTGTGAATATCCCCCTTTAGTGGGAACATATGCATTTTTTTTAACAAGAGTGAATACCACTTCTTTAAAAATGATATAATTGTGGGATGACTATATAAAGCTTGGAAAGTCATTAGTGTCCTTATAAACAATAACACCTAGTCCATCTATTCTGTTTGTGTTTTGGGGCAAGTGGTTTGATTTCTATGGGCCTGACCTTTCATACAGTGTGCAGACCAGTGATAGAGGCATCTCTTGAAACCTTGGAAACTTAGAATCTTAGCCCCAGTCCAGAGTAGAATCGGAGTGCACTGTGTTGAGGTTCTCTGTGATTTGTGTGCATATGAGTGGTAGAAATTGAGTCCAGGAAATTCTTTATTTCTCCTTCACTTTGGGAGAGAGGTAGTTAAAACCAGCTTCTCTGCCTAAAACATCCAGTCCCACTGCGAGATTTCTCATTATTAAAAAGGGATCCAGTTTTCTTCTAAGATGCTTATGGTTTCACGGCTTACATTTAAGTCTTTTATCCATTTTGAGTTTGTTTTTGTGAATGGTGTAAGTTGATGGTCTAGTTTCATTTTTTTTGCAGGTAGATGTCCAATTTTCCCAACACCATTTGTTAAAGAGGCTGTCTTTACTCCATTGTATGCTATTTCCTCCTTTGTCAAATATCAGTTGTCCATAAAGCTGTGGGTTTATTTCTGGGTTCTCTGTTCTGTTCCATTGATCTATGTGCCTGTTCTTATGCCAGCTATCCCACTTATAGGAATATACCCTAAGAACACCATAGCACTGTTCAAAAAGAAGAAATGCACCCCCATGTTCATGGCAGCTTTGTTCCAAATAGTAAAGATCTGGAAACAGCCCAAGTGTCCGTCAGAGGACGAGTGGATTAAAAAGCTATGGTACATATATACTATGGAATACTACTCAGCCATAATACATGATGACATCGGATCATTTATAACAAAATGGATGGACCTTGATAACATTATATGAAGTGAAATAACTATAACAGAAAAAATCTGAGAACAGCATGATTTCATACATAGGTGGGACATAAAAGTGAGACTATGAGACATGGACAAGAGAGTGGTGGTTACGGGGTGGGGGGGGAGGGAGGAGAGGGTCAGAGAGGGGTGGGGCACAAAGAAAACCAGATAGAAGGTGACAGAGGACAATTTAACTTTGGGTGATGGGTATGCAACATAATTGAATGATAAGATAACCTGGAGATGTTTTCTTTGAACATATGTACCCTGATTTATTAATGTCACCTCATTAAAATTAATTTAAAAAAAGGAAGGATCCAGTTTCTTATGCTTAAGATGTTCCAAAGATGGTTCGGAACTCTTCAGAGATCCCAAGAAATGCAGGTGGTTTACCTAAAAGCTGCCATAGACACTTGTCAAGCCAACCTTCATCATCCTTTCTTTAGCTTCAGGGCAACAAGGTCAGATATTTCCTGCAGTGTGGTCACACGTGCCATTGAGCCATTGTAAGGAGAAAATATGATAATTCACCTGAAAGCACTCAGCACATAGTAGGCACTCAGACAGACTCGTAGTGGGATAATTACTATGTTAGTTTCAAACTATTGCAAAACAGCAGTTTACGTTTAAAAACACAGTATTTCTGTGTATTTGTGAAGGACGTGGACTTAAAAGTTCAAGATGGATGATTTTAACTTTGTTTTTTATTTGTGGTTAAAGGGTACATGAGTGAGGGGGCTTTAAATAGCCCCATGCTGGTTCAAAGCTCATCTATGACTATACTAAAATTTGAAAATAATTTTTGCAAGAGACCCTGAATTTTCATTTTGAAAATTACGTAGCTGGATCTGTGTGGAAGAGCTTTAGTGATGAGCAGGGCCCACTTCTCAAACTCCAGCCAGGCATCATGTCCTGTAGTTCCCTTTACTGAAAACACTTTATATGGAAGCATTTTTCAGAAATTGACTTCGCACTGTAAATCCTGCATTGTTTCCAAGTTTTCCAAATCTACAAAACTCAAACACTAAAGTGTTTTTGCAGTTGTAGAAAAGAATGGCTAATATCAAAATACACATATAATATGCATTATTCTTTCCCAGAGTTGTGTGACCGCATCTGTGGATCAGTTTCTGGCGAAGTGTCAGGTGCTATGCCTAGCAATATTTAGCAAATTCCCATGGCTACTCCAAAATAGTGTGAACGGTTATGTGGGGGTGACAGAGCGCTGGGCAGGCCTCTTACTCTCATCAGTGTAATGAAAAATGTTGGCTAGCAATTTCAGTCAATCTCTGCTCTAAGATATCACAGGGGAAATGGAAGCTTTTTTATTATAAGATCTTAGTCTCTCTCAACTTAATGGGCTATGAACATGATCAAAGTCCTCAAGAGAGTGATTCAGTAGCTGTTGTAGTATTGCAGTTTATCTGTGCAAGGAAAAATATCCAGAATATTATGAACTGCTTTGTACCAGCAGCGTGGTATTTTAAAAAATAACCAGCCGAAAATCAAGGTCATTTCCCACCTTAAGTAGGAAAAGAAATAGCACAAAGAGCCTGATTTTCTCTGTCTGACAGACGAGTGAGTGGTAGGTACAAACCCAACTCCTTTAAGGGCACACAATTGATCTAACCAGCTATTTTTTTAAAAAAATAAAGGTTATTTAATCATGAAAGCCAGTGTGGCCTTTGGAAGTGTGACAGACTGACTGTGGCTACCTCCGTCACTAGTCCAAACTGTGAGGAAAATTTTCAACTTTAGGTGTTTTGATAAATGGGTGGCCATATTTAGCTTTAACCATCAGAGATGACTAGTCTTCCTGATGCTGTGGTTGAGTGAATAAGATACTGAAAATCTTGTAACTATCTAAGGCTGAGAGGGAATAATAGGAGATTGAGGGGAGCCAAAACAACTGAAGTAAAATAACAGAAGACTATGACAGTGAAACTGAAGTTGAAGTTCAGCACTGGACTTCTGGAAACAAAAGATGAGAGACATGTTAACCCACTGTGCTGGAATCAGAGGTATTATAAATTAGACTAGAAAAACCAGAAGAAAGTGCCTTAACCAAGGACTCTGTGAATAGAAAATATAGCTACACCATTAAAACCCTTTCTATATTTTTACAAATGGATCAAATAAATACCTGGATAATTTATCTCAGCTCAGATTCTTCTTGCTTGGGACTTTCTGCTGGGTTAATACAATGTAATATAAGGTAGTTGGTTGTAAGAACCTTGGAAAAACACGTGTATCTAAAATATGCTGTAAATTATTCAGGAGGCTGGACCTCCATCCCTTCTTCATCCTGCATTCTAGGGTAGTGTGTATTTCAATTTATAATTTTCCACCTTTTTACACTGCTACCTCTTATCTTGATGTTTGATTCAATTTGATCACAGTATACACTTCAGTTAGATTTCTCAAATATTTAAGACATATAAAGATTATTTTTTCTGAATTATAGGTCTTATAGTCATGTAATCTTCAACAATTCTATGCTTCCTCTAGAAACACACACACACACACACACACACACACACACACACACACACGTTCTTTATACTGGCATTAAAGATACTACTTGGTCTAGGCTTAATCTTTTTAACCTTATCTGTTGCTACTCTTTTCAGTCAAATAGACCTACTTCTCTGTTCCTGGTAGGTCTTCTATTATCTTAATGTTGATGTCACCATTCCTACTTTATTCTTGTCTAAAATGTGCTTCCTCCACTGAACAGGTTCCAATTCTACTCACACCATGGTCAAAACAGCCATCACAGCCTCTGTGTACCCTTTTTACTTACTCTCCAAGGACACAGCACTATTCCTTCACCTTTTTTTAAAATCCCATTATTGGTATCCCCCCTTTTTGGAATTTATCATGTTTACTTATGTATTAGTTACACACATTTTATTTATCACATTGGGAATAATATGCATTGATTAATTTTGTGTCCACTAAAAAGTCTATCACAGTGCCTTTAGCATAGAAATAACTGAATAAGCATTTGAAGGAATAAATGTTATGGATAAATATTCACCCGGGGTAAACAGAGAAACAGAGATAAATAATAAAAAAAAAAGTAGATAGAACCGAAATATAAATTTGAGAATCTGCTGTTTTCTTACCTTACAAATGTTTTTGAACAAACTATTCAGAAATATTTAATACCATCCTTACGACTGCGTTAATGAAGGGATGTCATTTGGAACAGCACACTTGGACCTTTGAAAACCTCACCTCCATGAAAGCAAAGACAACAGTGACAGAAATGGTCAAAGTATACTTTTTCAGAGTCTGGAAATGAACAAGAGGCTTCTAACAACCTGGAGGTCCTTTAATACGAAATCTATAAAAAAAGTGAGTGTTGTCATGTTGTATCTCTCCCTGCTCCTATTCTGTCCTCACAACTCCACTGGGGTATTTAAGATCAACAGCCCTGTCACCACAGAGAAAGCCTGACTGGGAGGCAGGACTGGTTTAACACATGACAGTCAATCATTGTAATACGCAATATCAATGAATAAGGAAGAAGAGCATGTAATATATTTATTTTTTCTTTTATTTTTTCTTACAGGGACAGAGAGAGAGTCAGCGAGAGGGCTAGATAGAAAAAGACAGACAGGAATGGAGAGAGATGAGAAGCATAAATTATCAGTATTTCGTTGCAACACCTTAGTTGTTCATTGATTGCTTTCTCATATGTGCCTTGACTGTGGGCCTTTAGCAGACTGAGCAACCCCTTCCTTGAGCCAGCAACCTTGGGTCCAAGCTGGCGAGCTTTTGCTCAAGCCAGATGGGCCCGCGCTCAAGCTGGCAAGCTCGGGGTTTTGAACCTGGGTCCTCCGCATCTCAGTCCAATCCTCCATCCACTGCACCACCGCCTGGTCAGGCGAACATGTGATATCTTAATGGATGCAAAAAATTTGATGAAACCCAGCACTCTTTAATCATAAAAACACCTATCAAACTAGGAATAAAAGGAAATTTGCTCAACCTAATTAAGGAAATTTATGAAAAACATTGTCCTTAATGGTGAAATACTGAAAGCTACTCAGATCAAGAAAAGGATATTTTACTACAGTTTAAAATCCGGAAAATTAGGGGAAAAAAGAAACATAAGTTATCTAGATTGGAAAGGAAGAAGTAAATATTTACAGATGACATAACCCTGTATAAAGAAAATCCCAAGGAATACGTACACACACACACACACACACACACACACACACACTATTAGAACCAATAAACAATATTAGACCAAGTAAACAAACTTCATATGATTGCAGGAAACAATATAAATATGCAAAAATCAGTTGTATGTCTACATACTGGCAACAAAAGAAAAACAAAACAAAACAAAATCCATTTATCATAGCCTCAAAAAGAATTAAATACTTAGGAATAAGTTTAACAAAAGAAGTGCAAGGCTTATACACTAACTCTAAAGCATCACAGAGAAATTAAACAGCAAAGTGAATGGAAAGTTATTCTAGATTGTTGAAATGGCAATATTCTCCAAATTAATCTACAGATTTAGCACAATTACTCTCCAAATCCCAGCTGGCTGAATTGCAGAAATTGACAAACTGTTGTAAAATTCATATGGAAATTCAAGGAACCTAGGATAGTCAAAACAATCTTGAAAATTAAGAACAAAGTTATAGGACTCAGACTTCCTGAATTACAACTTTGCTTTAGATCTACCATAATAAAGACAGTGAGTTACTGACGTACAGATAGACATATGTAGAACGATGGAATAGAATTATGATTCCAGAAATAAAACCTCATATTTATAGTCAATTAATTTCCACATGACAATTATACCAGACTAGAATGATCTTTTAATTGAGCAGTGGGACATCTGAACATCAATATATACAAGAAGAATAAAGTTGAATCCCTCTTTATACTGTATACAAAAATTCACTCAGTGTGGATCAAAATTTAAATGAATTAAAATATTTAAATTCACAGAAAAAAATTTAGGTGTGATAATGTTCATGACCTTAGATAAAGTAATGGTTTCTTAGATACAATACCAAAAGAATAGGCAGCAACAACAACAAAAATGAATTTCAACTAAATTAAACATATTTTGGTTTCAAAGAACACAAAGAAGAGAAAAAACAGGTCATGAAATAGAAGGATATATTTGTAAATTATTTACTGGCTGAAAGCCTTGTATCTAGAATAGGTAAAGAAGCCTTACAGTGCAACAATATAAACACAAATAACTCAAAAATGGGCAAAGGATTAAAGTAGACATTTTTCAAAGAAAGGTAAACTAATGACCAATAGTTACGTGGACAAATGCTCAACATCATTAACCAAAGAGAAATGAAAATCAATACTTCTTTACACCTAGTAGGTAGGTGTGGACTTGTGGACCTGGCATCCTTAGACATAGGGAGAAGAAATGTAAAATGTTGTAGGCAGTTGAAAAAACTATTTGTCAGTCTCTCAAAATGTTTAACATTGAATTACCATATGACATGTCTGTTTCACTCCTAATTCTATCTCCAAGAAAACTGAAAAGATATGTTTATGTAAAACCTTTACCCAAGTTTTAATAGCAGAACTAATAACAAAGGCCACAAAGTGGAAGCAAGCCAAATGTTTGTCAATTGATGAATAGATAAATAAAATGTTATCTCTCTATATAATGGGATATTATTGGCCTTAAAACTGAATGATGTGCTAATCAATTTATGCTATAACATGGGCGAACCTTGAAAACATTATGCTTGGTGAAAGATGCTAAAGACAAAAGACACATATGGTATGACTCCATGTACATGAAATGTACAAAAGAGGCTAAATCAAAGAGATAGAAAGTAAGTAATACAGTGTGTCCGTAAAGTCATGGTACACTTTTGACCATGACTTTATGGACAGGAAAGCAACAAAAGATGATAGAAATGGGAAATCTGAACCAAATAAAAGGAAAACCCTCCCAGTTTCTGTAGAATGATGTTGCAGCAAGTGCTCATGTGCAGATGATGACGTAACACCGTGTATACAGTGGAGCAGCCCATGGCCATGCCAGTCGAGATGTGGATGGTACAGAGGAAAGTTCAGTATGTTCTGTGGCTCGCTAAATTAGAATCCATGACCAAAGTGCAATGTGAATATCGACGCATTTATAATGAAGCGCCACCACATAGGAATAACATTACTTGGTGGGATAAGCAGTTGAAGGAAACCAACAGTTTTGTGGAGAAACCCCGTTCTAGTAGGCCATCAGTCAGTGACGAGTCTGTAGAGGCTATATGGGATAGCTACCTAAGGAGCCCTAAAAAAATCTGTGCATGTGTGTGCTCGACAATTACACCTAAGCAAGACTACAGTTCACAAAGTGTTAAAGAAACGTCTCTGTTTTATGGGGTACAAATTGTGGCTGTTGCATGCTATCAAACTGGCGGATTGACCCACATGATGCGTGTTTTCTACAGATATGCTTCATGAGATCGACAATGATGCAAGATTTTTGCAGAAGATTGTTTAGCGATGAGGCGACCTTCCATATCTGCGGACATGTTCATCGTCATAACGTCCAAATATCGGCTGCTGAACATCCTCATGCCTACATTGAGTACAAATGTAACACCCCTAAAGTGAATGTGTGGTGTGGCGTAATGCATGATAAGGTGATAGGCCCATTTTTTTTTCGCGGAGCAGTCTGTGACGGCAAACACCTATCCTGACATGTTGGAATTGTATGCAGTGCCACAACTTCCAGAAGGTGTCATCTTTCAACAGGACAATGCTCCTCAACACTATGCCACCATTGTTTGTGAGTTCTGGATAGAACATTCCCCCGGCGGTGGATAGGCAGCGGTACTGTCAAGCCATGGCCACGATCCCCGGATCTGAAGCCCTTAGACTTTTACTTTTGGGGTTATGTGAAGTAACATGTGTACATTGAACATATCAATTACATTAATCACTTAAAACAGAGAATCACAGATGTTATTCACTCTGTTACACCAGACGTCCTTACCCGTGTGTGACAAGAACTTCACTACTGTTTGGATGTGTGTAGGGCAACAACTGGAGCCCACATCAAACTGCACTCAATTGGTATGAAACTGGGAGAGTTTTCCTTTTATTTGGTGCAGATTTCACATTTCTATCATCTTTTGTTGCTTTCCTATGACCGGTCAAAAGTGCACCATGACTTTACGGACACACTGTAGTTGCCAGAGCGCTGGTGAGAGGAGAGTGTGGTACACTACTGTGGACCCCTATGTACTGATATAGAAAGATCTCAAAGATATTTTTCCAAATAATTATAATCTTAAAATTTTAGAACAATAAAATTTTCATTATTGTAATTTTAAAACTGCTTGCAGTTTAGGAAAGAAGCAAATTTCAAATGCATAAGGTAGGAATAATCAGCAAGATAATTTTCTTATGTGATAAATAGGTGTTAATATTCTATCTACATCAAAGGTATGCTAAAATGATTAAGAAGTTACATTTATGAATGTTTTCTTTTTTTATAATTGTTAGATGAAGGAGGATCCACTATAAAAATGTATTTTCTTGTTATACTATGCACTTACTACAATACTGAAAAATAGTCAGCTGCTTTCCACAAAGATTAATAAAAATATAAATTATATAAATAAAAATAATTCAACTTCTGCATCTTTGAGATAAGAGACTGCAAGGGGCCCTTGTTTCTATTTTAATTGCCTAGTGAAACACTGAATTTAAACGGGGTTCTCTAAAAGAGAAGAGACTCCACTTAGTTTAAAAGTGCTAATATTAAGGAAAGAAAAGGTAATGTATTCTTACAAAGACTGGCTTAACAAGAAGAGCAGTAGAGAATTACAGTACTTACTCACAGAGTAATAGTACTTACAGAATGCTTACAGAGTAATAGTCATCTTTTGCATTTTAGAATTTTTTAAATGTCAGGCCTTTCATTCCTCTTTTAAATTATATTTAATTACATTATCTTATTAGGTGTCACTTAAGGAAATACTCCAATAGCTAATTAGATAAGAAAATTGAGGTTTAATAAGATCCAGGGCATACAGGCAACAAATGGTAAGACTGGGTCCTGAAATTAGGTATAATTATTAAGCCCTTATATTGTTATAACAACTTTTCACAAAATTTTCAAAAATCTTTAAATCTTAAGAGTCCATGTAGGACAAAGGTTATGACTTATACTGCATTTCTTAGTGTACGGAACAGAATTTTCAAAGTTACTTTTGCCAGTAGAGGGAAAAATCACTACGGTGAGCATCTAGCAGATCAAGTCTTCATGTGACTGGTGTACTACCGAATGAGAATTAGTGGTAGGTCTAGAGCAGTGGTTCTTAACTTGGGTTCTATCTAACCCTAGGGGTTCGATGAGTTGGTCTCGGGTTCGGAGAAGCCTTTGCCGAGGAGGCTAGAATAAAGTAATACCGTAATTTGTTGTAAGTTCATGCACTTTTTTGGTTTTGTTCTTTGAGCAAGGTGATGTTCATGCATGGCTCATTTTGTTCACCGGTAAAAAAACATATACCTATGTCTTGAATTTGGAAAAAAAATCATATTTTATTTATCACTAAAGAAGGATTTGGTGAATGCGCATATGAAACTAGTGGGTTTGGTACCTCAAAAAAGGTCAAGGTCTCTGACACACTTCAGTCTCTTTTCTTTTAGTGAGAGAGGGGGAGAGAGAGGAACAGACAGGGACAGACAGGGGTTTAGATGAGAATTATCAACTCATAGTTGTAGCACCTGAGTTGTTCATCTATTGCTTTCTCCTATGTGCCTTGACTGGGGGGCTTCAACTGAGCCAGTGACCCCTTGTTCAAGCCAGTGACCTTGGGCTTCAGGCCAGCAACTGTGTGGTCATGTCTATAATCCAATAGTGAAGCCGGTGACCTTGCGCTCAAGCTGGATGAGTCCGCATTCAAACCAGCAACTTTGGGGTTTTGAACCATGGTCCTCAGCTTCTCAGGCTGATACTCTATTCACTACACCACTGTTTGGTCAGGCCAGTCTCCTTGGGACAGTGGAGAACTTGTGCTATATAAGAAGCACCCACCCTATATTCCATCTGGGTGGAGAATCCATTAAAAGTGCTCCCACATTTAGTATTATACTTAAACTTCATAGAAACCCATTAAGTAGTAATCCAGATTCCATTATGATTTAATTTTATAAATGAAGAGATGGAGAGTCAGAGAATTTACGTAACTTTTAGTAGGTCACATGTCAATAAGTGGAAAAACTCAAGCAGGTCTTTAAATTCCTTAAGTAGTGTTCTTTCTATTATACCTGCCTCCACATGCAAACTTCATACATTTTTTTCCAGGAACATTTTTTTCCTTTAATAAAATATTTCGGTGCAGGTTAACAACAATGAAATCCTTCACACAATCCATATTGAGTTCCTTCTCTTCTTTCTCTCAGGAACAGAAAAGAACATTTCAGTAGATTTTTAAGGGTAATATTTGCTCTCACAAACTACCTCTGAATTGGAGTCTTTTATTTTTACCTGCTATACTTTATTTCAAGAATTCCTTTAAAATGTTTCCATAGAAACCAGTGGAGAAGGAAATGGTGAGCTACGTAACATTTGCAGCGGATGTCTTTCTGAATTTTGGACATTCATTCCTAAAAAGATTGGATATGGTTTTTTTCTTTTTTTCTTTTTTTTTTTTTTGAGGCAGGATATATTCCTAAAGTAGAGTCTCTTTTTGTGGCTCCTGAATGTTTTGGGTTATAAACTTATACTCTGTAATGTTAAAGAAATATTCCAAAGTCTGTGAAATAGTCAAGTTTAATTAGTGTTGCTTTAAGAGGGTGTGCCCTCAGCTCTTTTACCTGCCAAAGCTCTCTGTGTTAAGCATCTCCACAGCCTTAATGCTGAGTTTGGGTCGTGGAATACTGGAAACCACATCGCTCTGTCCAGGCAGAGTGGATAGGTGATTGCAGCCAGAGTGAGATGACAAAGAAGAAAAGAAACAAGAAAATTGCACTTTAAAGTTCCGTGCTGTACTTGTAGGAAAAAAAAAGTGACAGATTAATCCCACCTTTGGAAATTCTGCCCTGTTTAGATGATCACTGAGCTCCAAAATATTTCTTTAACAACTCTTTTAACCACCCATGAATTCTCTCAAGTGAGGAAATGTGATCAATGTAGATGCTGAAATTTTCTCTTACTGCGGTTTACATGACTTTATTATTTACATCTGTACCACAAAAGGCTCAGAGTGGAGGTTATGGTTCTGTCAGTAAGTAAGGGCTCTGCAGCTTTTGTTCAGGGTATAGGGAAGACCAATAACTAACGCTGTCTGTAGTTTCATGTCCTAAATCATGTGCTCTTATCTACACCGGACAGGTTTATATTTGAAGAGTTCCCTTACCCACCTCTTCAAGCTGATCAAATTGCAAAACTCACTGAATGGAATTCTATATTAGCCTCACACGTGAGCAGGCAAACCAATAAATTAGCTAAGTGAAAAGAGATTATGTATTCTAAGGGTTACTTCCTATACTTCGTTGTTGATGAGAAATTTTAATTTTTTCAGTAACGGACTATAGCAGGGACTTTTTTTGTGTGAGGAAAGGCTGTTTTACAGTACCAAAAGACTGTTGTAGTATACAGTTATTGAATCCAGTGATTAGCATAATATGCCATATGCTATACAACATAATGTAAAGATAGATTTCTTTAGCTGTCAGCTGCATTTTTTACAGAAAAGTATATGTTAAGCAGCATGACCCAATCTCAATTCTCTGATCACAAATTAGTACTTGTTACATGAGCTTCTGCAACCACTGCTCTACATGGTAGAGTCAACTGTGTCTGAGAAGCCACTTTACCTAGCACTAAAACACCTGTGCTTATGCCTTCCTATGAATGTCCTTCCTACGGGATTCAGTTCAAATGTCATTTTCTTTAAACAGACTTCGCTAGGAAGAATTAATTGGTCATTGGTCCTCTGTGTCTCTTTCACATTTTTTAAGTTTCACATCTGCAGTATTAGACATTCTATTCACTCAATAAAATAGCATATAAACACAAAGAAGGTAGACACTGTGATTCACTTATCTGTATTCTCAGCACCTAGCATAAGGACCTAAAGAGAAAAATCAAACTGATTCAAGTGCTTATTAAATATTACAGTACTAAAAGCATATATCTGACTTTTCAGATAAAAGGTAAATTTTAATGAAAATATAAAAAACAAAAATTTAAATAAAATTGGACTAAAATTAAGGAATTCTATATAACATAATAGTTACATTTTTCAGTAAAAATGATATATGACATTGATACAGTTGTTCAATCACCAAAAAATTATTGAAATAACATGCAATCCCTGTTAAGATATTTTCCCATTTCTGCATTTTATAATAAATTTTAAAAACTACATGAAGTTATTTAGAACTAAGAACAAAGAAAATTTACAATCAATTTCCCCAAATCTCTACTAAATAATGCAAATGATGCCTTATTATAAGCAACTATGCTCATCTGATAATTATACAAATTATTGCTTGTTCCTCTATTTTTATCTTTTTCTTTTTATTAGTATTGTTGTTTTTTTGTTTGTTTGTTTGTTTGTTTTTTAAAAAACTTCTTTTTTTATTTTATTTTATTCATTTTAGAGAGGAGACATTGAGAGAGAGAGAGAGAGAGAGAGAGAGAGAGGGAGAGAGAAAGAGATAAAGGGGGGAGGAGCTGGAAGCATCAACTCCCATATGTGCCTTGACCAGACCAGTGCAGGGTTTTGAACTGGCGACCTCAGTGTTCCCAGGTAGATGCTTTATCCACTGCGCCACCACAAGTCAGGCAGTATTGTTGTTTTTTTAAAAATAATTTTAATGGGGTGACATTAATGAATCAGGGTACATTGTTCAAAGAAAACATCTCCAGGTTATCGTGTCGTTCAATTATGTTGCATACCCATCACCCAAAGTCAAATAGTCCTCTGTCACCTTTATCTGGTTTTCTTTGTGCCCCTCCCTGGACCCTCTCCCTCCCTCTCCTCCCTCCCCCAAACCCATAACCACCACACTCTTGTCCATGTCTTATAGTCTCGTTATTATGTCGCACCTATGTATGAAATAATGCAGTTCTCAGATTTTTTCTATTTTACTTATTTCACTCCGTATAATGTTATCAAGGTCCATCCATTTTGTTGTAAATGATCCGATGTCATCATTTCTTATGGCTGAGTAGTATTCCATAGTATATATGTAAAAAGATTTTTAATCCAATCGTCCTCTGACAGATACTTGGGCTGTTTCCAGATCTTTGCTATTGTGAATAATGCTGCCACATAAATGGGGGCGCATTTCTTCTTTTCAAACAGTGCTATGGGGTTCTTAGGGTATATTCTTAAAAGTGAGATACCTGGGTCAAACGGCAGTTTGATTTTTAATTTTTTGAGGAATCTTCACACTGTTTTCCCCAGTGGCTGCACCAGTCTGCATTCCCATCAGCAGTGCAGGAGGGTTTCCTTTTCTCCACATCCTTTCCAGCACTTATTCTGTGTTGTTTTGCTGATAAGTGACATTCTGACTGGTGTGAGTGAATTTCTCATTGTGGTTTTAATCTACATTTCCCTAATAATTAGTGATGAGCATTTTTTCATATGCCTATTGGCCATCTGTATGTCCTCTTTGAAGAAGTGTTTATTCATTTCTTTAGCCCATGTTTTGATTGGATTGTTTGTCTTCCTGGTGTTGAGTTTTATAAGTTCTTTATAAATTTTGGTTATTAACCCCTTATCAGACGTGCTGTCGAATATGTTCTCCCATCGTGTGGTTTGTCTTTCTATTCTGTTCTTATTGCCTTTAGCTGTGCAAAAACTTTTTAGTTTGATATAGTCCCATTTGTTTATCTTGCCTTTTATTTCATTTGCCCGTGGAAATAAATCGGCAAATATATTGCTGCTACAGAAGTCGGAGAGTTTACTGCCTATGTTTACTTCTAAGATGCTTATGGTTTCATGGCTTACATTTAAGTCTTTTATCCATTTTGAGTTTGTTTTTGTGAATAGTGTAAGTTGATGGTCTAGTTTCATTTTTTTGCAGGTAAATGTCCAACTTTCCCAACATCATTTTTTAAAGAGGCTGTCTTTACTCCATTGTATGTTCTTTTCTCCTTTGTCAAATATCAGTTGTCCTAAAAGGTGTGGATTTATTTCTGGGTTCTCTGTTCTGTTCTATTGATCTATGTGCCTGTTTTTATGCCAGTACCAGGCTGTCTTGAGTACAGTGGCCTTGTAGTATACCTTGATATCCGGAAGAGTGATACCTCCTGCTTTATATTTTCTTTTTAAGATTGCTGAGGCTATTTGTGTTCTTTTTTGGTTCCATATAAAGTTTTGGAATATGTGTTCTATATCTTTAAAGTATGTCATTGGTATTTTAATTGGTATTGCATTGAATTCATAAATTGCTTTGGGTAATATAGACATTTAATGATGCTTATCTTCCTAATCATGAGCACAGTATATGCTTCCACTTGTTTGTATCTTTATTGATTTCTTTTATCAATGTTTTATAATTTTCCGAGTACAAGTCCTTAACCTCCTTGGTTAAATTTACTCCTAGGAACTTTATTTTTTTGGTTGCAATAGTGAAGAAGATTGTTTCCTTAATTTCTTTTGCTGACAGTCATTGTTGGTATATAAAAATGCCTCTGATTTCTGTGTATTAATTTTATATCCTGCCACCTTGCTGAATTTATTTATCAGGTCCAGTAAGTTTTTGTCCGAGACTTTAGGGTTTTCTATATACAATACCATGTCATCTGCAAATAATGACAGTTTTACTTCTTCTTTTCCAATTTGGGTGCCTTTTATTTCTTCTTCTTGTCTGATTGCTGTAGCTAGGACTTCCAGAACTATGTTGAATAAGAGTGGTGAAAGGGGGCACCCCTGCCTGGTTCCTGATCTTAAGGGGATTGCTTTTAAATTTTGCCCATTTAGTATGATGTTTGCTATGGGTTTGTCATATATGGCCTTTATCATGTTAAGGAATGTTCCCTGTACTCCCACTTTACTGAGAGTTTTGATCATGAATGGGTGCTGGCTTTTATCAAATGCTTTTTCTGCATCTATTGAAATTATCATGTGATTTATGTCCTTCCTTTTGTTTATGTGATGAATCACATTGATTGATTTGTGAATATTGAACCAGCCTTGCCTCTCCAGAATAAATCCCATTTGGTCATGGTGTATGATTTTTTTCATATATTGCTGGATCCGGTTGGCTAATATTTTGTTGATAATTTTAGCATATAAATTCATCAGGGATATTGGCCTATAATTTTCTTTCTTTATGTTGTCTTTGCCTGGTTTCGGGATCAGAATTATGCTCGCCTCATAAAAGGAGTTTGGAAGTATTCCTTCCTCTTGAATTGTTTGAAATATCTTGAGGAGGATAGGAGTTAGTTCTTCTTTGAATTTTTGGTAGAATTCACTTGTGAAGCCATCAGGCCCAGGACTTTTCTTTGTTGGGAGTATTTTGATAACTGTTTCGATCTCCTTTGTTGTAATTGGTCTGTTTAGGTGTTCTGATTCTTCCAGATTGATTTTTGGAAGATTATATGATTCAAGAAATTTGTCCATTTTACCTAGGTTGTCTAATTTTTTGCATAGAGTTCTTCATAGTATTTTCTTACAATACTTTGTTTTTCTGTTGTGTCAGTTGTTATTTCTCCACTCTCATATTTATTTTTATTTATTTAAGTCTTCTCTCTTTTTTTCTTGGTGAGTCTAGTTAAAGATTCATTTATCTTGTTTATCTTTTCAAAGAACCAGTTCCTGGTTTCATTGATCCTCTGTATTGTTTCCTTAGCCTCTATATCATTTATTTCCACTCTGATCTTTATTATTTCCTTCCTTCTACTACTCCTGGGCTTTATTTGCTGTTGTTTTTTCTAGTTCTTTTAGATTCAGAGTCAAGTTGCTTATTTGAGCTTTTCCTAGCTTCTTGTGATATGCCTGTAGTGCTATAAACTTCCCTCACAGTACTGCTTTTGCTGTGTTCCATAAATTTTGAGTTGATATATGCTCATTATCATTAGTTTCTAGAAACTTTTTTATTTCTTCTTTGATCTCATTGTTAATCCATTCATTATTTAATAACATGCTATTAAGTTTCAAGTGTTTGAGTATTTTTCAGTTTTTCTTTTGTGGTTCATTCTAGTTTCATACCATTGTGATCAGAGAAAATGCTTGATATGATTTCAATCTTTTTAAATTTGTTGAGACCTCTTTTGTGTCCTAACATGTGGTCTATTCTAGAGAATGTTCTATGAGTGCTTGAAAAGAATGTATATTCTACTGCTTTAGGGTGAAAAGTTCTGAAGATATCTATTAAATCGAATTGATCTAGTGTATCCTTTAAGTCTGCTTTTTCTTTATTAATTTTTTTTTCTTGAGGATCTATCCAGTGATGTTAGTGGGGTATTGAAATCCCCTACCATTATAGTATTGCTATTAATCTCGCCCTTTATATCCATCAAATTCTGCTTTATGTATGTTTGAGCTCCTATGTTTGGTGCGTAGATATTTATAATGGTTATATCTTCCTGTTGAATTGTTCCCTTTATCATTATGTAGTATCCTTCTTTATCTCTTAATACAGCCTTTGTTTTAAAGTCCATTTAGTCAGATATAAGTATTGCTACCCCGGCTTTTTTCATTTCCATTTTCATGAAATATTTTTTCCCATCTTTTACCTTCAGTCTATTTGCATCTTTTGTTTTAAGGTGTGTCTCTTGTAGACAGCATATGTATGGGTTCTGTTTTTTCATCCATGCAGCTACCCTATGTTTTTTGATTGGATCATTTAATCCAGTTACATTTAAGGTTATTATTGATATGTAGTTGTTTATTGCCATTTTATTCTTTAACGCTGTATTTTTCTTTTGCTATATTCTTTTCTCCCTTTGAATTGTTAACAACGGGCCCTTAGTATCTCTTGCAGAATTGGTTTGGTTTTAATGAATTCCTTGAAGTTTTTATTTTTGTCTGGGAAGCTCTTTATTTCTTCTTCTATCTTAAACTTTAGCATTGCTGGATAGAGCAGTCTGGGTTGTAGATTCTTGTTCTGCATTACTTTGAATATATCTTGCCATTCCCTTCGGGCCTCAAGTGTTTCAGTTGAGAAGTCGGATGTCATATCTATGGGGGCTCCTTTGTAGGTGATAGCCTTTTTTCTCTAGCAGCTTTTAAAATTTTCTTTTTATCCCTTAGCTTTGTTATTTTAACTATGATGTGTCTTGGTGTAGATTTCTTTGGGTTTCTTTTAATGGAGTTCTCTGTGCTTCTTGAACGTGTGGATTGTTTCCCAGCCTTAATTTAGGGAAGTTTTCAGCTATAATTTGATTGAACAAAGTTTCTATCCCTTGTTCTTTCTCTTCATCTTTGGGTACCTGTATGATATGGATACTCTGTCCATAGAATTTAGATTTCAGTAGAACTTATTCTAATGAGCTATATTTGAATACTTTACACATACAATAAATCTTGAGGAGGTAATGGGTGTATATTTAAATTTAGTATTATAATTTTGAGATTGAAAGAGTATAACTAAATTATTAAAAATAATATTTAAGTAATGTCTTTAGGAAATAACAAGATTAAGAAGCCTTTTAAGTATCTGTTTTAAGTCTAATTTTATCTTATAAATGTGCAGTGTGTAAACTTCCAGGAAAAAGGTCTGTCCTCTAACATGAAGCTTTCGTCTTGTGATTATCCAAAATGAACTCTTACAACGTTTTTAAGTGTATAAATACAGTCTCAATAGACTAAAGAAGAAAAATAAAAACCTTATGATTATCTTAATATATATATAGGAAAATAAATTGACAAAATTCACATGCACTCATAATAACAACTCTCCTCTCACAATGTAAGAATAGGAGGTAATTTCCTTATTTTAGTCAGGTTCATCTACTGAAAACCTTGAGATAACATCATGCTTAATTTTGAAAGGCTAAATGCTTTTCCATTATAATCAGAACCAAGCAAGTGTGTATGCTCCTACCATTCCTATTTATTATTTCACAAACCAATGCAATGAGGCAAGAAAAATATATAAGCATGTAGATCAAATATAAAAATAATTGACTCTGGTCACAATATGATTGCCTACATAATGTCAATGAATCTACACAAATGCTATTAGAACTGACACATAAGTTTAGTAAGATGGAAAGATGAAAAATTAATATAGAAATATAAAATTTACTTATGTAGATTAGCAATTGGATATTTAAAAATATTATTATTTAAAGTAGCACCAAACGCATGAAATATGTAAGTGTAAATCTAGCAAAATGTGTAAGATTGGTATACTAATTATTGTAACACAATGATGAAAGAAATTAAAAATGACCTAAATAAATGGAGAAATATTCTGAGGAATACCCAATATTGTTAAAATGTTAATTTTCCCCAATACTTGTCTAGAGATTCAGAGTAGTCCCAGTAAAAATATCAACAGATTCTTTTTGTAGAAATGAATAAGTTCATTTAAAATTTATTTGGATATGCAAATAATCCAGAATTTCCAAAAATAAATTTGAAGAAGAGGAGCAAATTTAGAGGACTCATTGTCTGCTTTTGAGATCTAATATAAAGCTACAGTTATCAAGATATTGTCGTTTTGGCAAAAAAGAGATACGTATATCAATGTAACCAAAGAAAAGTTTAGAAATAGACACAGACATATATAGTCTATTGGTTTTCCATAAAAATATATAGGCAGCTTTATGGAAAAATATAACTTTAGAACAAATGGTGCTAGAATAAGTGGACATTAACATTTTAAAAAATAATCATAAAAACATATCTAACTTCATATACAAAAATTAACTAAGTAAAATGAGTGAGTTAGAGACTTAGATGTAAAACAATAAAACTTGTAAAATATAGAAACAAATTTTATAATATTCACTTCATGCATATTTCATAAATATAAAACTAAAAGCATGACCATTAATGGAATAAAAGCTTATCTAAATTGATGTCTATAAGAATTAAAAATCATGACACTTTGGAAGACTGTTAAGAAAATGAAAATGTGCCTGACCAGGCAGTGGCACAGTGGATAGAATGTTGGCCTGGGACTCAGAAGACCCAGGTTTGAAATTCTGAGGTCACTAGTTGACACATGGGCTCATCCAGCTTGCGCACGAGCTCACCAGCTTGAGCATGGGCTCGCTGGCTTGAGCATGGAATCATAGACATGATCCCATGGTCTCTGGCTTGAGTGCAAAGGCCTCTGGCTTGAAACCAAAGGTCGCTGGCTTGAGCTTAATGTCACTGACTTGAGCAAGGCATCACTGGCTCAGCTGTAGCCCTCCATCAAGGCACACACAAGAAAGTAGTCAATGAACAACTAAGGTGATACAATGAAGAATTGATGCTTCTCATATCTCTTCATTCTTGTCTATCTGTTTCTATCTGTCCTTCTCTCTGTCTCACTGTCTTTAGAAAAAAGAAAATAAAACACAAGTAACAGCCTGGGAGAAAATATTTGCAGGAAAATATATTATAAAGGAATATATTCAGCATATACAAAGAACCATCAATTTTCAGTATAAAAATACACAACTCAATAAAAAAAACAAGCAAAAGGTCTCAATAACTATTTGACTAAAGTGAAAAGAAATTAAAATAAAATCATGACAATATCAACTGCTGAGAAACATTATAACAACTGTAACTAACACTCATCTGTGGCTTTTGAGCATGCCACATATAAATATAGAAAACCCTTTGGAGAACCTGTTGGTCAGTTTCTTTGCTTGAACAGACCACTGTGAAATGGCACAGCAATCCCACATAAAGGACTACTGAAAACATTCCGCCCTGTATGAGATGATAATGTAACAATGAAGCTGCCAAATAAGAGCATAAACTCATTGAGCAGTATGATATTTACTTATTCAAAAATAAGAGTAACTAACTACCTTTTGGGGCTGGAGCTAAGATTCCCACAAATGTTACTGATTTTTTTTTTTCCAGAAAAATCAATAAAATTAAACTTTAGCTCATAAAGGACAAATCTACTTAGTTCAGTAAACTAACTTACTTTAGACAGTTTCTGGAAAAAAATGTAAATAAATAGTGCCTTTCCTGCAGAACTATTAGGTGCCAATGGTTTGCAGTAGGTGCACTCTCTCTGGAGGAAAATTCACATGTTTTTCAGGGGAGGCTAAATACTTCTGTAGAGGCAGTTTTTAGTGTCTGCAAACAAATCTTTCATACCAAGCCCAGAATGTTTTCCTGACTTAAAGAAGCATGCCCTCGGGACAGGGGCGGATGCTTCCGCACTAAAGTCACAAGTGCTGGTGATTGCACACAAGCCGTCCTCGAAGGAAACAAGGCAACTTGTGGACAAAACGAGACCGATGGGGCTTCAACTCATAAACCATTAAAACCTTTACAGTTCTCAAATAACCTTCTTTATCATGAAAATTTAAAGCAAAGAGAATAGTTAGGTTTGGGAATACTTTCCCAGTACCTTTAGGATGGAAATTTTTATTTATTTATGTATCAAATTTGAAGGGGTGACACTAATTAATTGGATCATATAGGTTTTAGGTGTACATCTCTATGATATGTAAACTGTACATTTTATTGTGTGCCCATTACCCAAAGTCAAACCACCTTTCATCAACATATATTTGACCTTTTTAACCTCTACCACCTCCTCCTCCCTTTCCTCTGATGCCCACCATACTATTATCTATGTCTATGAGTTGCAGTTTTACATGCCACATAGGAGTGAAGTGATATGAAAATGTTTTAGGTTGTCTCAGTTTCCTAAAGAATGGTTCCCAGGTCTTTGTCCATCATATTGTAATGAGACTTGCAGAGTAAGGTCCAGGAAGTGCTGTTCACCTCGTGGGTAGAAGACTCACTCTAAGTGGTGACAGCGTTTCATTAAGGGAAACTTAACAACATATGCATCCTTTCATACTTGATCATTCAACTTTCCTGCCTAGTCTTATTCCTGGGTGTTAACTGATTAGAAATCATATTGCATCTAGGAAATCTTTTATTTAAACACGTCAAAAGTTAAACTTATTTCTTCTCCCCACAAATCTCTTTTGATTCTATATTTTATATTGTTGTTGAGGATATACCATTCTGATCTTTGTTTGGACTATAATCCTTGATCTTTGACTCTTCCTTATCTCTTATCAACACCCTTTTCTTCCTCCCCCACATCAAATCAGGGGTCAAGTGCTCTCATTTTCCCTCTTCAGTATCTCTTCTCTAATTTCTTTTCAATTCCACTTCCACCATGCTAGGTCAGGCCCTTCTCATCTTTCATGTGGATTATTTTAGGAGCCTGACTGATCTCCCTTATTCCAGTCTCGCCTTCACTTTCTAACCTGGGAAGAAATACAGAATAGTAATTAAGTGTAGGAGTGCCAGAAATAGACTACCTGAGCTTGAACTTGAGTCTTGGATAAGTTACTTAGTGTCTCTAAGTCTCAGTTTCCTGCGTTTCCTGTCAGGTTGACATAGAAGTCTTCGTACAGTCAATTGAATCCCAAAATGACAGGTACAGCCTTCATTTTGGGATTCAATTTGCCACACAAAATTCTAGACATGTGTTAAATATTATTATTTACCCTCCTTCTTTCCTTCCTTATCATAATATTTTAGTGCCTTCTACATGCTGGTTGCTTTATCTTTTTAGGAAACTATCATGTCATCTTAAGGAAAACTCAATTATTTTAAAGTTCAGTTCTTTTTACACTCTGTCCTTTCAAAAAATGGGATAAAAATATAATTGAGATAGTTTTGACTTAACTATGTCTAAGACACAATATATTCTTCAAGGTGTTGTGAATGACACAACGATTTGTTTAAGAGGAATTTTTTAAGAGTACCGATTTTCATTATAAATTTTAGTGAAGACTGAAGTAAGACTATTGTGCTTTGGATGCAGGTGACTTAGATAACACCTTCCCTACAGGTGTGCTGTGGACTTCTGTCACTCAACCTCCAGCTTGTTGTTTAAGTGTTTAAAGACTTCTTTAACTGTCTTTGTATGTTTGGTGCAATAAAGTAGATGTTTAATCACATGAAGAAGAGGGGTGTGGTGTAAACTGAGATTTGCAAGTGCTGATCTGTGTACCGGGGTTGTACTTTCTTTACTTTCTGCCTAGGAATTAATTCAACAACTATTTTTGTACCCTTGCAATATCCTTTTTTCTGGAATACTTTTTTAAAATGCAGATTTCATGAGACTTACTAGCAGAGTTTTATATTATTTTGGTTGAAGGGGAGATCCTCAAGTTTATTTTTAAAAGGGTTTACTAGATGATCCTGATGTTCAATGGGGCCCCTGCAGAACATACACTTATATAATAGAGTCCCAACAGCTCTGCCCCGTTGAATTATCTGGTTGTGAGAAGGAGTTTCCCATGACTCACAGAGGAGAGTGCCAAGACTGGCAGTTTGGTGGAGGCTGTCACCTGTGTGGGAAGCTATCCAGAGGCAGTAGCTAATAGTGGTCAATGGAGCATTCAAGTAGAGAAAATGTACTGTTCTGCAAGACTATAGGCAAAACACTTTATTTCCTTATAATGAAGTGGGCAAGGGATCTAAGAATCAACATTAGGTTTCTATGGTGTCACATTTGTACTTTGGGAGTGGGTAATAGTCTGGTTTACTTACTTATATCAGGTCATATATATGTATATTAATCAGTGTCTTTTTATTTTGGGATTCAATAAATCTGTTGCTATACAACATTATTAATAAGGCTTGTGGTAACAAGATCTCTTGCTGTCAAAATTATTTGGATAAGTTTTTCTTACCTAGATATTGACAAGAATATTTGTGGCTAAGAAGTAGCTTTCTTATCACAGTCACCTGGCCTGGTTTGAATAACAGTGGAAAGTAACAGGGAGTTTATATTTGAAAGGATTCTGTGACATTCTCTTCCAATATATAGAAAGACAATGCCTCTGAACCTCATCTGGTAGAACAATTTACTTAGCTCCTTGCTTGCACATTTTAAAGTTAATTCTGTTTGGGGAATCAATCAGGCAGTTTTTCTACCCCAAATCAAGTATTCTTTAGGAACAACGAAGAGATAAATTAGTCTGTGATTGGATCTGCTGTCACGTACTGCTTATTTGGGCTCCAATGCCAGCTCTGGGAAGGAATATTTAATGGGGAAGGAGCTCTGATCTCATTCCATCTTACTGCTTAGCTAAACCAAACAAAGTTTTCACAGATTAAATGTGAAACAATATTATATTTGTCCTTGCAGAATCAAACTTTTTTTCTGGGGTATAAGATGACCATATTTCATAAACTTGGTAGCAAAACCTGTTTGCTTGTTGTAGTTGATGTTTCTCAGTGTATTTGACTATAGATAACTCTCTATTCTCTCAGGATATATGAGTATCAAGAATGTTCGTGAGGATCATGTTCTAATACCACTAGACATTCCATTCTCTTTTTAAAGTTTATAACTATCTCCAGAAAATACATTTATAAGAAATGAATACTGGGAGTGGGGAGAAGGGAATAAAGAGGGACAAATATATGATTATAGAAAGCGATTTGACTTTGGGTGATGGGTACACAACATAATCAACAGTTCAAATGTTATAGAAATGTTTACTGGAAACTATGTGCTCTTAATGATCAATATCCCACCTTTAAATGTAGTTTTTTAAATAAAATTAAAAATAGAAGAGAAATATATACTATTAAAATTTGGAGTGCCACTACCAGCATCTGAGGACTGCATCTTAATTTTCTTCAAACCAAATGAGGCTGTTTTGGTTAAACTCAGATATGCTAATATTTTTTAGCCTTTCAATTTGTGGATTGTTTCCAACTAGATGAAATGTGTAATGCAGACAGTGTGAACCAAGGCAGTGGAGACCATACTGAATCCAGAGGCTGCCAACACATCTTTTTGACTTTACAGAAAACTTTGTTTACTTTTTGTAAAGTTGTGCATGTAATTAAAACTATAATCAAGCATTCCACTCCATTTGCTTCTTTGCATAAGAAGGGGACGTGTTGCAGGATCACACTGTGTCAGAATTGTGTGTACAGCCAGATTGTGATTTGGAGACTGAACACACCCAACAACACAAGCATGTTAGCAGATGCCTTATTAAAGCCCTTCCATGGCATCCACTGCCTTCAACAAAAATTGGATGACTAGGATACTTTGAACAGCACTTTTTACATTAAAACTTTTTCATTAAATTTTAATCAGTGCCTCAAATCTCATTTAATGGTTTTTTATAAAATTGTGTCAGCTACCAGCTGCTATTATATAAAACCACTTACACTTAATGTATATACTTTAGAGTAATAAGAAAGTTTCATTTTGTAATGCCTATTAACTTTCAGAACAAGGCAAAGAAATTACATGATAATGACAAATGCTAAAATTTATTAAACTTCACACACAGTGGCAAATACTGAGTGGAGGGTTTTACTAGCATTATCTCATTTATTTCTCCCACAGCCTGTGAGAAGACTGAGGAACAGGTGGGATCAGAAACTTGCCCCATATCATATAACTAATAAATGGTGAATGCCAACCAAATAACAGTGAGTACATTTATGTTGCTTGAGAGCTCTTAAAGCGCAGGTTAAAAGTATAAGGTTGAGCCCAGTGATAATTCTGTATTAAGAAAGGCATTTGGGTAAATACTTCTTCAAATTATGGTTTGTGCCAATACTTGTATTTCTATAGTGAGTGTTTTTCCCAGCACTTTCCACTGTGTTATTATATATATTTTATCATAATCGTCTGACGTGTATAGGTATAGTGTGTTGTCTTCTATTCATGATGAGGATAAACTTCTGTCTGAAGCTGCAGAGCCTGGAATCCAATCTAAGTCGCCGAGGGGCAATTTCTATTGAACCTGTCTCCCTTAGCAGGCCAGTTCGTTCTTTTACCACCTATGATATTCAGTGGGCAACAACTCAGAATAAAGCAAGCTATGAAAGATTATACTTTAATATTGTTTTATGATTTTTACCTAAAATTCCCAAATATCTCACAAGTGTTCACTAAATTTTTAAAGAAGTGTTTAATTTGTAATCATAGCTATGTGGGTGGAAAGCTGAGGCATCACTTTACTGAAAGACATTGAACGTGGGTGATGGTGTATACCATGAAAAAGCCTATTCCTTTTCCACTTTTTCAAAGAAAATGTGTGAGTAATCCACACGATGCAGTATGATGCTAGGAAAGTAATCAATCCTTAATAAATTTAACATGGATATGTGAATTGCAGTATAGATTTTTCTGAAAGCCCAACAAAAACATATTTACCTGTTTTTAAGATAAACACAGACAACTTTCCAGAACATTTCACGACACCAAGGCATAAGTAAAATTTACCTTATCAAGTCCTCATAATAAGCTTTGTAAAAGGTTATTGTAAAAGTTATTCCAGACAATGATCTATATAAGAAATGTCACTTCAACCAGGTGACAATAACATAATGCCAACATTTAATTCAGTAAAAAACTCTGAAAGATCACTATAGTTTTCATATATGATTTCCTGAAGGCCTGGATTAATCTAAGGGTAAAATTAGAATATACAAAAGATCTCACAGAAATGTAGCTTTGAGGCTATAATATCCTTTTAAAAATCAGATGACAGCTGTGGTGGAAACTTCTCCCTCTAAAATCACAGACACAAAATTATAGCTGTAATATATTTAATTTAAAACTTTGATGTAGAACTGAACATCTAGACACATTCTTTAGTCCCAGAAGCCCATTCCTCACATCCAGAATCCCTTTAATAAATGCATGGAGAGTGTTAATGTCCCATTAATATTTGCCACAACCAGGCTTTGATAAGGGATAATATGAAGGATTTGAAGGTTAGGACTTCCAACATGAATCTGTGCTTTATTTGGTGGCTGATAAATCTGCAAAGTAAGTGAAGTTAAGAGCCTTTATGAAAATTAAAGAGCACAACAACATAGGAACTTGAGAAGCCTTTCTGACTAGAAGTGTATGAAATGGCAAAAATAGTAATGAGTTAACACAGGTTTCCACTCAGTTCTATGAAGTTAGTACTATCATTATCTTCATTTACATACAAAGCAGTGGAGGAACAATGAAGGTAAGTGACTTGCTCAAGGTCTGACTCCAAACATGACACCTAAATGAATCGCATTCTTTTAGAAAGATTTTAGTTCTCCAGTTAAAAAAAAAATGTGGCACTTGTTTTCCCTGTAAATGAAAATATTAAAAAAAATTTGAACTCATAAAAGGCAAAATTTTGTATTAACATAGACGTTAAAATAGAAAAGTAACAATCATAAAAGTTATTTCTTTGCAAGCTGCTTGTTGAGGATTTTAGACTCATTGAGCTGGAAAGCTCTTTAGTAGTGACAGTCTCCTTGTCAATGCTTTCATCTGTAGTCTATGGCTGTCAGATGTTATTGTCTTTCAGTTTTAAAAAATTCTACAGCCTTATCTTCCTAAAGAGTCTACAAAATTATTCAATATATTTATGTATATTACATTATATATTAAATGTATATTTGGTGAGATTGGCAATAATTAAATTTTAAAGTCTAATGTCTATTTATTCTTGTGCTCTGCCTAGTCATCATTCACATCAGCTAATTATTTCACACAATGAATTTATCATCTTAGTACACAGTTAGTTTAGTACACAATTATAGCCTATTATCTATTATTTATGTTAACTTGAATTCTAACCCTACTAAGGTGACCACATGTCCCGCTTTTGGCGGGACAGTCCCGATTTTTAACTATTTGTCCTGTGTCCTGCGGCGTTTTAAAAAAGTCTTGATTTAAAAAAATATATTACAATACTATTTTTGCATTCTATGAAAAAAATTTTTCTCCATATAGACCAAATTTTTAATCAAGAACCCCCCCCCTCCATCAATGGTGTCCTGCTTTACCAGTTTTAAAATCTAGTCACCTAACCTTAGACAGAAGATTATCTAGCTTTGCATGACTGAGTTCAGCTATGTGAAAATAAGTGTTGCCCATACACGTGAGCTGGCTCCTCATTTTAGGGTTAACTTAAGATCTGTCAACTTTGACCTGTGACTTCAGAAGGGTGCTTCTGGGCAGGCTTCTGAAAATATGTTTTCTGAAGATTTTGTTATTGTGTTTCTTAATGACGCTACACACATTATTTTGGTTTTTCAAAATTAGTGCAAGAGATAATGCCCTGAAACCCCAAGGCATTACTATATGAAGCGTTCTTGAAAAAAGTACTACCAGACAGGCAGATGAATAATTACATTTCAAACCTAAAGAAATGAGATAAGGAAAATTTAAAAATATACTTTAGGCAATGGGATAAAATAAACTCAACCCTCTCTCTGTTCCTGACTCTTTTGCCATCCATACCCATTTAAAGCTCTTATTGTAATTGAGGAGTGAATGCAGTTTTCTTCACAGGCTGGTGCTCCCTCAGCCCACAGATGTCAGCTACTGGTGGGAGTGAATGCAGCTGGGAAACAGCATCCAGTTCCGGCCTCCTCAGGAAATCGTGGGTGAATGTTGCTCTGTTCTGCCTTTTATAAGCAGCTTCCTATTAAATTCTTTTTCAAGATGATGGATCCAAAGTAAATGGTCTTTAAGGTTCTCATCCTAGATTCTATTCTTAGGGACCTGTTGAGGAAAAACATGCTTATCACAGTTTCCACAAGGGCCCAGGGTTGAAGCTTGAGACATCTGAGAACTAAACAAACCCCTGAGTGCTTTTACTCATAAGTATAGCATTCAGTCTCTTTGCCATGTTGTGTTTCGTCTGGACCACTTCTGTTTTAACACAGTGGTTGAGATCAGAAATCCTGTTTGTAATTTTTAAAAAATATTATTTATCCATTTTGGAGATGAGAGAGAGAGAATGGGGGAAGGGACAAGAAGCATCAACTCCCATATGTGCCTTGACCAGGGAAGCTCAAGGTTTTGCACTGGCGACCTCAGCATTCCAGATTGACACTTTATCCACTGTGTCCCCACAGGTCAGGCAATGTTTGTATTGGAGAATTATCTTCCTCTATTATTATTCTTTACTACAGTAAAACTCAATGACCACTGGATATGCCCTCACTTTACTTGGGTAAAAGTCTCACCAAATTTAATTTGAATTTTTATTGTTTAGGGACCATAGAATCATGTGCTACAAATTATAACTTTATAAACATTCAGCTGAGGAGAAGGAAATGTGTGGAAAATAAAACAGATAAGTTTTGTTATTTACTGGAAAAAGAAAGACCTTTATGACTTTATAATTTAGTACTAAGAAATGAACATGAACACAAACATATATTTTTAAATTATATGCCAAATAACCATGGCTTCTAGACACAGGTTTCAGACTTTAGGGGATCTTAGAGTCTACCACAAAATCTCTAACAGGTGTCTGTAGATCAGCATTTGTGCATACTAATGAATTATTTTGTCTATTATTTGAAACAATAAGACAATAAAGTGACAATAATAAATGCAATAGCATCCAGTAGGAGCATAATGGACCACTTGCATTATTATGAAGAAGGTATAATGCTTCATGAAAATGGGACCTTTTGAAGATAAGAGCTTTTATAAAAGTGAAAATAATTGTTTTGAATCATTATATGGAGAGAACATGGTGACTGATGTACAAAAGATGGTGAAAGAGAAAGGTTATCTCATCTCTGATCCACTTAATTTTTTTCCTCTAAAACATAGATTTATCTGTTAGAAAATGAATTCACCTAGAAAAAGAAATCCTGTAAGTCATTAAGATATGCATTCTCCTGTCACTGATAACCACACAAATAAACTACTGTTACCTATCATGAAATACATCAAGAAGAATAGTATATTGCTGCCTGGAGGCTAAAATTTTGAAAAATTATATCTTTCAAGATGTTAGTATGCTGGTTACTACTTGTCTAGAAATAAAATTTGGGAAAGATTTTTATTTCTAGTTTTCCCATTTTGAACCTCTCACCCAATATATTTCTCGGCTAGTTTTGGTGCATCTAAAAAATATATTCATGGTCTGAATTAGAAGTCTTAGAAGCTTTTGAAAAATGTACCATACTCATTACTAGTGTTTTACAAAATGTTTGGCTAAAATTGCAAAACAAGATATCAGCACCCTGTTTACCTTTGTAGAAAATGTTGAAGTGACAGAGCATCAGCCTGGCATGTGGATGTCCTGGGTTTGACTCCTGGTCAGCGCACACAGGAGAAGTGAATATGTGCTTCTCCATCCCTCTTCCTCTCCTCTTTCTCTCTCTCCCTCTTCCACAGCCATGACTCAATTTATTCAAGCAAGCTGGCCCCAGGCACTGAGGATGAATCTTTGGAACCTCTCCTCAGGTGCTAAATATAGCTCTGTTTCAGAGTAGCATCCACATATGAGCAGAGCATCACTACGCAGCAGGGGGCTTGCTAGATGGGTCCCTGTCGGGGCATATGTGGGAGTCTGTCTCTCTATCTCCCCTTCTCACACTTATAAGAAATGTTTACAGCACCCAGACATCTATAAATACAAATGTTGAATTTAAAGAGCTAAAATAGTAGATGTATTAAAATATAGATATTTAGAAGTGTCCCCTTTCCTCCTTAAAAAAATAAACAAAAGCCCCCAAAATCCATGTTTGGATTTGAAGTAGAAATTTAGGTTAATTTAGTAATAATGTATAGTATTGAAACTACTCCAAAATCAAAGAAACTGTCTATATTTAGGTACTATGAGGATTTTTTAGGAAATTGTGCTTGCTTCTTTAATGAAAACAAAGTGTTATTTCACCAGGAAAAAGATCTTAAAGAGACTTGAAAAATAAGGGTAGTCCTAGTCTAAATGAAACCATTCAAGCAAGGTTATGAATGGGCTGTTGGCAGAGATTTATAACATCTACTTAAAATGCTACCCTGGTAGGAAATGAGAAGAAAAAGAAAAAAGAAAAGTCCTCAGAAAGTCAGGAAACTATTGAGAAAGCTATGACAATCTTAAAAATAAAACACTGCAAATCACTAATAATATATCTTTGGTTATTTGACAGTTTACAAAATATGCAACATTTGTACTGACTTATACAGTATAGAATATCAGAAATAATTGCTTAAAAGTCTTAGAACATTTGTGCCTGACAATTTCTGATACAGGTTCAATTCATAGTAATATTTATAACACCACCATATCTTACAAGTTTAATTGTAAATAAAGAATTTGTGAGTATTAAGTATAAATAAAGATCTCTTTTGTCCTTTGATAAGAAATAAAGACAAAAATAACAATAATGATGAGAATTTTAGTATTTAAATAGAGAAAATAAACATAAAAAGAATAAATGAGGGTCAACATCACTACTTTAACTTTAGAATATGTGTGATTTTCACAGAATGAAGGTACAATGTCATTATTTTATAATTACTTGGCTTTTGTGCATGCATATACATTGTATATGTCTATAACCACTGAATATTTTATATGGTATGATACCTAAAATACTTAGGAATCTGATCATATAACACTGTATTTGGAGAAAAACACACAGACATCAAGGAGAGTAGCCTTTAGCACTTTTCTTGAAAAAGAATCATGAGACTGAACTCAGGATTTATAGATTGAACTGGACTGAGTCATATGACTGTTAAAGGATCAATTTTAAAAAGCTGCCAATTCAGCCCAGTGAAACTTGGGGAACTTTCTCATTAACATGGACTAAATGAATAGTCAGTGATGGCTCATAGACACCAGGAAAGATCATCTACTTTACTAGAAATGAACATTGAAGGCATTCAGATTCATTACCATGGCTATCAAACATCACTTTGAGGACAGGTCCCTGGTTCAGATAGCTGAGCACAGTACTGTTTCTCTGATTGCATTTGTTCTTCTACCATGACCCCACTTATTGGCACCTGCTCTGCTGCCTGGAATTCATTATTTGCCCACTTACAAAAATGGCATCTGACCTCTGCTTGCCTCCCACTGTCCTTTCTCCCCTCGGTGCCTAGTGTATGTGATCTATTACCTCCTTAACATCAGGTGCAAACTAATCCTCTTCTTGTCTACTTGAATTTCAAACCCTGGCTTTGTCTACAATGTCCTGGCACAATATATTTCTTTGCATCCTCTTTTCTCTTTATTCTGTCTGCCAAGAGAGCAAAATCACAAACTTCCCTTTTCCATCTATTTTAGAAATTTCAAATTGGACCACATGAAATTCCTTTGTCAACTGTGAGGACTTTCCTTATTCTCACATGTTGTCCCCTTTCTCTGCTTATGTTCTTTCATCCATGTTTCCTTGGAAGGGACAGTTGTGGCTTCACCGAGGTAAAGTTTATACATACTACTCTACTATTTCTCAGCATGTTTTTTGTTGTATTTCCCAATACTTCATGTGCAAGTATTAATAAAGTCAGTATTGTATGTGGTCATTCCCAAGAAGAGAAGGATGTGTTTTTCAGGAACTCCAGAGAGAGAGAGAGAGAAAGAGAGAGAGAGAGAGAGAGAGAGAGAGAGAGAGAAAGAGAGAGAGAGGGAGACAGAGAGAGAGAAAGAGAGAGAGAGGGAGAGAGAGAGACTGTGTGTGTGTGTGTGTGTGTGTGTGTGTGTGTGTGTGTATATATATATATATATGATGCCAGGATTAATCCCAATCTTCTCTTATTTGCTGCCATCCAAAAGAGGCAAAAGAGGGTCCACTCTCTTCATGGTTAGAAAAAGGCACTGTTTTTATTTTAAGATTTCATTTTTTTAAAATATATTATTTATTCATTTTAGAGATGAGAGAGAGAGAGAGAGAGAGAGAGAGAAGGGAGGAGGAACAGGAAGCATCAACTCCCATAAGAAGGCACTGGTTTCATTCATACAAATACAACGAAAAATCTTGTCATTCTATGTATGGTTCCCTTCCTTTTCTACCACTGAGTGTTTTTTTTCCTTTCACTTCATTGCTGATGATGAGAATTAAGATACTCTTTTCTTTAACAAGCCAGATATAATTACACATTTTCATATTTTTTTTTCTTTTAGCTAATAGTTTATATTTTACCCAAAGTGTGTGCGTGTGTGTATATGTGTGAGTGTATGTGTTCATGCACATTCTGCAGAATGTCATGTGAGGAGACATAAAGAAAGTTGGCCCACATGTTTAGAGCTCCCAGTATGGATTAGGACTACTGAGTCACACTGTTTTGTGAGAGTAAGGGGTGGGGCAGCATTTAGGTGAGTCTTTCTGATGGGAGAGTGTTCTGCAGGCAGTGAATTCCTAAATGCCACCAGCTCCTTTATATTGCCCCCAGTGATTTTGTTTAAAGAACTACCGTGTCCATTTTCTTTCACTGATAGTTTATAATGGCACTGAACACAAGTCCATTTTAGCTGAGGGAATGCTATGCTACTTACGGTTAATAGAGTCAGTTTGCAAAATTACATGAGCCACTTAAGTGAAAACAGCAAGGAGTACCAGCAAGAAAAATTTAAAATGTGCTGAAGAATCACCCAAGTGATCAGAAAAAGTTATAACTAAACACAATCAATAAAAATACCCAGGTCTAAGGTCTAAGGAGTCTTGGGAAATGGATCTGCAGGATAGGCTAAGCTGTTGATCCAAAAAAGTGGCATATGTCTGTGATGTGATTCCAGAGTAATACATGCCCCGAAGAGGACAGAAGCTTATTCATATTATTGAAACGTACTCCATATGTCTGCCAAGTACGCATTCCAGATATTTACGGAAGTTTTGCGAGAATTTCTAAAGAGAATGAAAATTGATATGATTAACACATTCTGAAATTCTGCTGAAAGTGCTAGCTACTTTTCCTTTTACTGAGATGAGTGTGATGAACCGCATGACCTCCCTGATATCCGGTGGTTGACGTCTCCCCAACTGAATTCTTTAGACATTAGGCTGGATGGCTGAGTCAGCTTTTCTGTGGTTCTTTTTTTGTCCTCAAAGCTTAATATCTTTCTTAAATTCAGAAATCTTTCTTGTTTTCAGAAAATTGTTTTTATTTGAATATATATATATATATATATATATATATATATATATATATGAAAGAGAGTGAGAGAGAATGGGCTAATGTTTTCCCCAAAAAATTCATGTTAAAATTATAATCTGTAGGTGGGATATAAAAGTGAGACTATGAGACATGGACAGGAGAGTGGTGGTTACGGGGTGGGGGAGGGAGGAGAGGGTGGGTGGAACAGGGAAAACCAGATAGAAAGTGACAGAGGACAATTTGTCTTTGGGTGATGGGTATGCAACATAATTGAATGGTAAGGTAACCTGGAGATGTTTTCGTTGTACATATGTACCCTGATTTATTGGTGTCACCCTATTAAAAATTATTAAAAAAAAGATTCTACATATGAGTGAAATAAAAAAATATTCTAATCTACAGTACTTTCGAATATGACTAAAATAACTTGAGAAGGATAGGAGTTAGTTCTTTGAATATAACTGTTTCATCCCATTTGTTGTAATTGGTCTGTTTAGGTTTTCTAATTCTTCCAGATTGATTTATGAAAGGTTATATGTTTCAAGGAATTCATCCATTTCACCTAGGTTGCTTAATTTTTTGGCCTACAGTTCTTTATAGTATTTTCTTACAAACCTTTTTTATTTCTACATTGTCAATTGTTACTTCTTTACTCTCATTTCTAATTTTATTTATTTGAGTCCTCTCATTTTTGTGTGTGTGTGAATCTGGTTAAAGGTTCATCGATCTTGTTTATCTTTTCAAAGAACCAGTTCTTGGTTTCTTTAGCCTCTATGTCATTTAGTTACGCTCTGATCTTTATTATTTCCTTCCTTCTACTTCCTCTAGGCTTTACTTGCTTTTCTTTTTCTAGTTCTTTTAGTTGCAGGGTTAAGTTGTTTATTTGAGCTTATACTAGCTTCTTAAGGTATGCCTATACTGCTATGAACTTCCCTTTCAGCACTGCTTTAGTTGTGTCCCATAAATTATGAGTTGTTATATGCTCATTTTCATTTGTTTCAAGGAAATTTTTTATTTTTTCCTTGATCTCATTGTTAACCCATTTGTTATTTAATAACATGCTATTTAGTCTCCAAGTGTTGAATGTTTTTCAGTTTTTCTATTGTAGTTGATTTCTAGTTTCATGCCATTGTGATTCGAGAAGATGCTTGATATGAATTCAATCTTCTTAAATTTATTGAGACTCGTTTTATGCCCTAACATGTGGTTTATCCAAGAGAATATACCATGAGCATTTGAAAAGAATGTGTATTCTGCTGCTTTAGGGTGAAAGGATCTAAAGAGATCTATTAAATCCAATTTATCTAGTGTGTCCCTTAAGTCTGCTGTTTCTTTATTAATTTTCTTTCTTGAAGATCTATCCAGTGCTGTTAGTGGGGTATTAAAATTTCCTACTACAGTGTGTCTGTAAAATCATCGTGCACTTTTGACCAGTCACCATGCAAAAGTGTACCATGACTTTATGGACACACTGTATTATAGTATTGCTACTGATCTTGCCCTTTATGTCCATCAAAGTCTGCTTTATATATTTAGGTGCTCCTATATTAGGTGCATAGATATTTATAATGGTTATCTCTTCCTGTTAGATTGGTCCCTTTATTATGTAGTGACCTTTTTTATCCCTTACTATAGTCTTTGTTTTAATGTCTATCTTGTCAGATATAAGTATTGCTACCCCGGCTTTCTTTTTTTCATTTCTACTTGCATAAAATGTTTTTTTCCATCCTTTTACTTTTAGTCTATGTGTATCTTTTGTTTTGAGGTGGGTCTCTTGTAGACAGCATATGTATGAGTCCTGTTTTCTTATCCATGTATCTACCTTATTTCTTTAGGTTGGAGCATTTAGTCCATTTGCATTTAAGATAATTATTGATATGTAGTTGTTTATTGCCATTTTATCCTTTAAATCTACATTCTTTTTTTAATAGAATTTTTTACCTCTTTTTTCTCTTTATAGGAGGCCTCTTAACATTTTTTGCAGCATTAGTTTGGTTGTAATGAATTCCTTTAGTTTTTGTTTTTTTTGTATGGGAAGCTTTTTAGTTCTCCTTCAGTTTTAAACAATAGCCTTGCTGGATAAGTCTTGGTGTAGGTTCTTGTTCTGTATTTGAATATTTATTGCCATTCTCTTCTAGCCTCGAGTGTATCTGTTGAAAAGTCAAATGTCATCCTTATAGGGGCTCCTTTGTAGGTAATAACTGCTTTTCTCTTACAGCTTTTAGTATTCTTTTCTATCTCTTAGTTTTGGTATTTTTGTGTGGATCTCTTTGGGTTCTTTTTTAATGGGGTTCTCTGTGCTTCTTGAACCTGTGTGACTCCTGTATTAATTTAAGGAAATTTTCATCTGATTTCTTCAATTAGGATCTCTATCTCTTGTTCTTTCTCTTCTCCTTAAGGAACCTTTATTATGCAGATATTGTTTCTCTTCATGTTGTCACAGAGCTCTCTTAGAGTTTCCTCAAACTTTCTGATCCTCTTTTCTTTTTGCTGTTTTGCTTCTGTGCTTTTGTTTATCTTGTCCTCTAAGTGGCTAATTCGATTCTCTGCTTCATCCAGCCTGCTTTTAATTCCTTCTAGTATAGTCTTCATTTCTGATATTGTGTTTGTCATTTCTGTCTGGTTCTGCTTCATGATTTCAGTGTCCTTTTTGATGCTTACAATTTCTTTATTTAGGTGCTGATTAAGTCCATCCATTGTAGCTTTGAGATCCTTAAGCATCCTAATAATCATTATTTTAAACTCTGCATCTGGTCATCTGATTACTTCTATTTCATCCTGTTCTTTTTCTGGAGATTCTTCTTGTTAATTCATATGTCTCACATTCCACATTCCTCTGCCTTCCCATTATTTCAGTGTGTGGTTTGCAAGCTTGTTCGAGTTGTGGTCTTTTTAACTAGTAGAGCCACTTTAAAATATTGATTTGCCTGCTGTTTGCTTAATTCAGCACAGAGCTTGTTTACTTCTCAAACTATTTCAAAAATTTCAAAAAGAGGGAAGACTTCTAAGCTCCTTTTATAAGGCAACCATAATTCTGATTCCAAAACCAGGCAAAGAAAATACAAAGAAAGAAAACTATAGGCCAATATCCCTGATGAATTTAGATGCTAAAATTCTCAACAAAATATTAGCCAACTGGATCCAGCAATACATGAAAAAAAATCATACATCATGATCAAGTGGAATTTATTCTGGGTAGGCAAGGCTGGTACAATATTTGCAAAACAATCAATGTGATTCATCACATAAGCAAAAGAAAAAAGAAAAACCACATGATAATTTCAATAGATGCAGAAAAGGCATTTGATAATATCTAGCACCCATTTATGATCAGAGCTCTCTGCAAAGTGGTAATTCAGGGAACATACTTCAACATGATAAAGGCCAACTATGACAAACCCACAACCAACATCATATTTAATGGGCAAAAGTTAAAAGCACTCCCCTTAAAATCAGGAACAAGGCCAGTGTGCCCCCTTTCACCATTCTTATTCAACATAGTTCTGGAAGTCCTAACCACATCAATCAGACAACAAGAAGAAATAAAAGACATCCAATTTGGAAAAAAAGAAGTAAAACTATCATTATTTGCTGATGATATGGTACATAGAAAACCCTGAAGTCTCAGTCAAAAAACTACTGGACCTGATAAATAAATTTAGCAAATTGGCAGGATATAGAATTTATATTTAGAAATCAGAGGCATTTTTATACACCAACAATGAACTGTGTGAAGGAAAATTAAGAAAACAATCCCCTTCACTATTGCAATGACAAGAAAATAAAGTACCTAGGAGTAAATTTAACCAAGGAGGTTAAAGACTTGTACTCAAAAAATTATAAAACATTGTTAAAAGAAATCAAGAAAGATACAGACAAGTAGAAACATATACCATATTCATGGATAAAAAAATAAACATCATTAAAATGTCTATATTACCCAAAGCAATTTATAAATTCAGTGCATTTCCTATTAAAATACCAATGGCATACTTCAAAGATAAAGAACAAATATTCCAAAATTTCATATAGAACAAAAAAGAACAGGAATAGCCTCAGCAGTCTTGAAAAAGAAGAATAAAGTGGGTGGTATCACACTTTCGGATATCAAGTTTTACCACAAGGGCATTGTACTCAAAACAGCTTGGCACTGGCATAAGAACAGGCATATAAAGCAATAGAACAGAACAGAGAATCTAGAAATAAATCTGCACCTTTATGGACAATTGATATTTGACAAAGGAGTTTAGAGCATACAATGGAGTAAAGACAGTCTCTTTAACAAATGATGTTGGAAAAATTGTACAGCTACCTCCAAGAAAATAAAACTAGACCACCAACTTACATCATTTACAAAAATAAACTCAAAATGGATAAAAAACTTACATATAAGTTGTGAAATTATAAGCATCTTTGAAGAAAACATAGGTAGTAAGCTCTCTGACATCACTAGCAGCAATATATTTGCTGATTTATCTTCACAGGCAAGTAAAATAAAGGACAAGATAAACAAATGGGACTATATCAAACTAAAAAGCTTTTGCACAGCTAAATACAATATGAACAAAATAAAAAGACAAATCACAAAATGGGAGAACATATTTGACAATACTTCTAATAAGGGGTTAATAACTAAAATGTATAAAGAACTTGTAAAACTCAACAACAGGAAGATAAACAATCCAATAAAAAAAGTGGGCAAAAGAAATGAATAGACACTTCTTCAAAGAGGACATACAGATGACCAATAGGCAGATGAAAACATGTTCTACATCACTAATCATCAGAGAAATGCAAATTAAAACCACAATGAGATATCACCTCACACTAGTCAGAATGGCACTCATTAACAAAACAACACATAATAAGTGCTGGAGAGGATATGGAGAAAAAGGAATCCTCCTGCATTCCTGGTGGAAATGCAGACTGGTGCAGCCACTGTGGAAAACATTATGGGGATTCCTCAAAAAATTAAAAATGGAACTGCCTTTTGACCCAGCCATCCAACTTTTAGGAATATATCTTAAGAACAGCACATCAATAATTCAAGAAGAAATGCACCCCCATGTTTATGGCAGCATTGTTTTAAATAACCAAGATCTGGAAAAAGCCCAAGTGTCATCAGTGGACAAGTGGATTAATAAGCTGTGGTACATATACACAATGGAATGCTATGGAGCATTGAAAAAAAAAGAAAATCTTATCTTTTGCAACAACATGGATGGACCTGGAAACTATTATGTGAAATGAAATAACCCAGGGAAAGAAAGGTAAATATCATATGACTTCACTTATTTGAGGAATCCAATGAACAATATGAACTGAAGAACAAAATAGAGACAGAGGAGGGATCAAAGGGACCAGAGGGAAAGCGGACAGAGGGAAAAGGGATGAGAGGATGGGATCAGAGAAGGGAAAGAGATTGGTAAAATTATATATACATAACACAGCATTGTAGAGTGGGATATGAGGATTTTGAGGGGAACATGGAAGAGGTAGTATGCATTCGGGGGGACACTAGAATCTATGTAAACACAGTAAATTTAAAAAGAAAAGAAAAGAATATGGCTGTTTGAAGTTAGGGTCTTTAAAGAGGTAATAAGTTAAAATAAAATAAGTGAGGTCATTTTGATGGCCTTAATCCGAAATAATGTCCTTGTAAGAAGAAAAAATTTCTACACAGGGGGGTTCAGAGGAAAGACCACGTGAATATGCAGGGGGAAGATGGTCACCTACAAGCCAAGAAGAGAATCTTTACAAGAAAGGGATGCTGCCAATACCTTAATCTCAAATCACTAGTCTCAAGGACAGTGAGAAAGTAAACTGCTGGTGTGGAAGGCACTTGTGCTGGGCAACTAGAGCAGTATTGAAAGAGATCAGCAGGAGAGAATGAGAAGGACAAACAACAGGTGGTTACAGACTGATCTAGACAGAAGTGCGCACTGCAGAACGGCTTACTATTTTAAAAAGATAAAAAGGATCTCAGTCCCAATATTCTTATAAAGAATAGATTAAAATGCAATAATGATTTTTCATTTTAACATTGGAAGGTTTTAAGTGATCATTTTCATACTATAAAAATAGCTAAATGACAAACCTAGAAAGATAGAAGAGAATAATAAAAGTATAGCTGGAAGGTCATTTTGCTTTTTTTCTTTTGATTGATGCAAGTTTTTTTTAATTTGTAATTTATTATGTATATGCCAATTGTGAAATACGTCTTTTCTGGAACACACATTATTTCCACTGTTCTGTTAAGCGACATCCTCATGACTGAAGGGATAAGAATGAAGACCTACTTTCTTGCCTTTCAGTCTAAGTTACACTAAGTTAACTATGTCTTCCTGGACCTTTAAAAAAACTTAATATTTTTAAGAAAATAATTTTATTTGTCTTTATTAAAAAAATCATCTTGCAAATCAATGAAACACCAACTTAAAATTCAACTCTATTATATTACCACAAAAACGCTAATCAAGCACACAGCTCTTATCACTTAGGGTTGCCCCACGAGCCAACTGGCTCCCAGTAATTGCTCTGTAATTAGTTTCTACCTTCAACAGGCGAATAACAAGGTATACCACCCAAGACATTAAGTTTATTAAATTTACATCTGTTCTTCTTATAAAATAAAAACTACCCCAGAATGAAATTAAATGAAAACTATTTCCTCCAAAATGAATACTTTCATAAATATTTTTCCCCAAAGATACACAGTGCATATATTTCTTTTAACAATTAAATTTAACAGGATGATATTTGTCAATCAGAGTACATAGATTTAGAGAAAACATCTCCACATCAATTGGACAGTCGATTATGTTGTATACTCATCACCCAAAGTCAAATCATCTTCTGTCACCTTATATTTTGTTTCTCTTTAAGCCCCTCCTAACTCTCTACCTTTCCCTTCCCCCTGGTAACCACTGCACCCCTGTGGATTTCCATGAGTCTCAATTTTGTGTCCCACCTATGTATGGTATTATACAGTTTTTAGCTTTCTCTGATTTACTTATTTCACTCAGTATAATGTTATCAAGATCCATCCATGTTGTCATAAATGATCCTATGTCATCATTTCTTATGGGTGAGTAGTATTCTATGTATATATGTACCATATCTTCTTTATCCAATCCTCTATTGAAGGGCATTTTGGCTGTTTCCATATCTTGGCCACCATGAGCAATGCTGCCAAAACAGGTAATAATAACAAGTGTTGGAGAGGCTGTGGAGAAAAAGGAACCCTCATTCACTGCTGTGGGAATGTAAATTAGTGCAACCATTACAGAAGAAAGTATGGTGTTTCCTCAGAAAATTAATAGAACTACCATATGACCTAGCAATCTCTCTACTGGTTATATATGCACAAAACTTGGAAGTATGGGTATGTAAAGACACATGCAGCCCCAGTGCATATATTTCTATTTACATTTCAAGTTAAATAAAGAGCTTTCATTTTAATCATAACAAACCAGAAATTAGCTATAGAAATAGTACAATATAAAACTGGGCAATTTTCTTCTGTTCTAAGTATTCTAGAGCCAAAGCAAAGTAAAACATGGAGAGTATGGTGGAGGGGACCTAGACAAGTGTCATGCCAGCAAATAGGGAAAGTCCTCGGTGGCCTAACACTGATCACCTGGCTCTCTCTTTGATTCTGAGAAGCGTATGGTTGAAGACTGAGTCTTAGATACCCTAATGTTCCCTGAACTTTACATCTCTGCCCATGGATAGCATTTTATATAAATATCCCACTGTCTCCATACTTTTACTCACACACAGTAAGAATTTGTACTATTTCCATCAGAGTTTATGTATTGATAGAGCATGGCCATTCTCAGTAGAGCAAGACCAACAACAATAGAGTGAATAAGAGGGGGTGAGATGAGATAGAAAACAAGTGGACATCTCTTTCTCTGTTTCCCCCTTCTCTTCCCTCCTTCTTTTTGTCGCTTTTATTTGTCGTGCTCCAGCAGAACCCCAAAGGGATAATTATTTAGACAGTCTTGCGTTGTTTACAAACACCTGCCGCTGTTCCAACTGTCTAATGATTTGTTTTGTTTTTGCTTCTTGAACATATTTATAGTTTACCTTTCCTCAGAACTTGTGTTCTATTAATAAGACAATCATGGCTGTCCTTTACATTATAAGAAGACATTTTTATGTCTTACAAAATACTTAAATATTTTATGTTCTTTATTTTGCAATATGCAGTCAGAACCTGAAAAATACCTTTTATAACTTCATTGTACGGGCTTTTTTTTTTTAAGACACAATGATCAACCCATAAAGGTAGTAAGCTCCCCAGTTCTAGAAGCACTCAAAGAAAAGACAAATGATCTTATATAAGGACAGGGGAGCCGGGATTCCTAAATCTGGTAGAAAACTGGACTAAATAAATTGTATTTCAACTTTCAGAATTTATATATGACACCTATTTCCAAAATTATTTACAGTAAAATCTATACTACAAGTCTGCTAAAATGGAATTTGAAACTAAAACTTCTGAGAACTCAATATTACATGATCTCTAATGTAAAGCATTACTAGAAAAGGTAACAATCAGGGACACTCACAAGGTGGAGTTTTCGAAGCTTACTCTGCAGTTCTGAACAAATTTGCTAAGTGTGACCAGTGTTCATAGTCTGTAGTTTTGAGAGCCAGTTTAATGTTTCTCTTTTTAATAGCAAGTTGAAGTTTGTTTCTCATTTGCCTATATACACTGTCTAGAAAATACTTAGTTTCTGAGTCTGTCAGAGTTTATGTTACAGGCAGTTCCACACACTACTACATAAAAGTGTATGAATTGAATTAAAGAGCTTTGGACAGAAAGACCTTATCCAACCCTGCCCTAAAATATCTTAACTTTTGCTAAAGAATGAAATATATACCCTGCTGGAGGTCAAATTAGATTATAAAAGTGGAATAAAATAGAACAATAAGGAGCAGAAATAGCAACAATTCATTCCCTCTGTGGGGAGAGAGGCAATCCTCCGCCTACAGTTTTTCGTCACAGAAGAAAAATGCGGCTTGCAGCTTCAGTAATCTGATCAAATGGAGAGTCGGCAAGATACACTAGCAAGAGGCTCTTTCCCTGCAATCTAAACTGATTAGATTTTAACAATTTATCAAAGTGTTACAGAAAAAGAAAAGCCCTTGATCCTTTTAATATTTAAGGATGATATAGATCCTCATCTTTAAACTTCTCTCTACACCTTTCTCACTGACTTTTTCAGAAGGTTGGTCCATGACCTCCTCTGACCCCAGCACCACAGCGATGATCCTTCCTGCTCATTGAGCCTCGGGATCCAAACTCCTGTTCGACCTGATTTTTTTTTTTTTTTTAAGTCTGACTCATCTCCTATTAGCTCCTCTTTATTTATTTATTTTTATGATTTCTAGCAAATCTAAACTTTCCAATGAAGGTGAGGTTTTTTGACATCGTGTTTACCCTCCTCATTCTAACACTCTTCAGGTTAACCTCCATCCTCATCCTGTGCTGATATCCTTTTAAAGACACAAATGATCGTCTGTTCATTAAGTTCATGTGAGTTTATGTGTGTTCAGCTTCACTTTTCTGCTGTACTTTCTGTTATTAAACCTTCCCTGCTTCTCCCACGCCTTAGATCCCTCCCACTGCAAGGTCTTGAGTCTCCTTCTAAGCCCTCTGACTCCTCCGCTTGGTTCACTATTACTTTCCTATCCACCCACCCCATAAAGTGCGCTGTCCCCCACACGGTGTGAACTTTGCCCTCATTCTTTTTCTTTGCAACTTCATCCTCAGAGAGTTTATCCATTCCCAAACTCCTAAGAATTAAAGTCGTTGTACCGGAAAATCCTTAACAATATAAATACATATAATTAAATAAGTAATTTCCTCCTGAATACATCTCTTTATCTTTTGGTCAATTGTTGTCTTATCTTTGGCCCTAATCGTACCCCAGCCACTGTTTTATTCTATCTTTCATTTTCTTTACTTCCCCCCCTCCCCAGGCTTATTTTTAACTGTTATGTAATCCAAGAAACTTTCAAAATGGCCTCCTGCAGTGCCCTCAGCTTTTACTCTACTCTCTCATTTCCTGTCAGTCTCACGGCTTCCTCGCTCTGGACCTGTGCCCATATCTTCTTTCCCAACTGCACTGCAAACTTGTGGAAAGAAGAAAGTATATTATATATTTGTATTATAACCCATGGACCTTGCAGAGGGTCTTCCTCATGGTTCATATGGAATACTTATTTGTAATCATTATGATCACTAATAAGCACTCAGTCATTTTTAAGAGCGCAAAGAATTCAGTGCACCCTTCCCTCCTCTACTCAGATGCCTATTCTGACCAACACGCCCACCGCAGGGCATGGTCCATGGTCATCACCATTTTTACTGATTCTTCTTGACAATTAGTTTTCTTTATTCCGGAGGTTGGTATTCAAAAATAGAATTTTTGATGCTTTTATATCATTTATGTTTATTTAAAAAAAATAAAGGTTTAACATAAGGTAAGTGCTAAATACATACAACTGTATGATGAAACATTATGCAGTAATTAAAATATTATATTTTAAATTGTATGATGCTGAAAGATATTTTGACATAATATTAAAGAAGAAAGAAATCCTCAAAATATCGATTCATCCTATTTCTTTTCTTTATCCAAATCTACCACCATGAATATTATTACTGATAACTCTATGGCTCCTTAGTTCTCATTTCAAACTATTTTATTAGATTACTTATATGTTGACACTGTCCCAAGCTGCTGAACTGTGACACACTGTCACCCCATGTCCTGCTGAGAGAGGCAGTGTATCACCTGAGGAATGCGTAAAGCAGACAGTGCTGACAGAAACCACACTCCTCTGCACTCTTTTTCAAATAGTGATCATAGAAATGTATCACCTTTGCAGTCTCCTTCTAGTCCAACACCACAACCTACACACCTAGACATTGAACACTTTCATATTAACGTAGAAAAATCTTTTTGAACAGATGGCCTTTAAACATTGTTTATGCAAGGTACTGTACTGTATTTTAATTTACTTAAAAGCAGGAATTGTTTCATGGGAAAAGCCAAGCGATACCTCCATCCTTAGCTTCTGTCTAATCCTATAGATTAAGGATCAAAAATCATTCTTTTCATTTGACCAATCGAGCATAGAGAACTATAAGGCTCATAAAGCACCACCAATGAGATTTAGTCAGGAAAGAAAGGTGGAGACGGTTAGCATTTCTTCTCACTGTTATTCTTCTGCACCATTCCCTGGTTTCAACACTCTATTCAGATTCCAAGAGTAGAGATTAAGAGTGAAATAACAGAGGAAAAAAAAAAAAAAGAGGAAAACCACTCTATGTAAAATATGAAACCAGCAAATCCACACAACTGTTTTTGAAATACAAATATCTGACTTTGAGGGAGACTGGCTTGTGAAACATATTGCGGGCAAACACTGGTTTATTTTTAATAGTTTAAGTGGTTTTATTTAGCCAGATGTTTAGGAGATGTATATTACAAAAGATGGTTCATTGAAAAAGAGTTATGTAGCTTTTAAAGAGAAGACAGATGTTGAACATGGAAAGGAACCCGAAAGAGAGGTTTTCTTGCCATGAGGCTTTATGTAAAATACAAACTTAAACCTAAATTGTTTCCTACCCATTTTGCTAAGAGAGAGTGAGAGAGATATGAAAAGCTCTCTATCCTCAGTCCAGAAATTGTTCCCAACAAGATTGAGGCTGCTGTACTTTTTGCCTTTTTTTTTTCTCCCTTACCTACTTCCTCCTCTCCTCCCTCCCCCTCTCACCCTTCCCTATCCCTCTCTTTCATAAAACCATATTGAATGATAGCTTCATGCAAGGCACAAAGCTTACAAAACTGTGTTCAAATAGAGCCAAGATGCCCTCCGTATTTCTTTTTCTGATTTCAGTTTTAATTCATTGATTAAACCTAATAGTGTTCTTTTTCAAACGCCTTTTCTCTCTCTTATTCATATTTCATCTCCTTTCTTTAATTCAAAGCTGTAAATATAGGTAGATTTATTGATCACAAATAAAGAGAAACATATAGCAATACTAAGCTAAGAAAAGGTGTTTGGGACACAGCACCCATATATCAACCATATCATAAGTACCTGCATGTGAGGGGCGACACAGAAGAACTTACAAGCTCTATTTCAGTGAAACTGTTAGGTGGGGTGCAGGTGTGGGTGCTGGAGACATGGGAAAGGCTATAGTCACAGGGGTGGAAAGGAGGCAGAGAAATGAGCAGTATGGTGATGTCAGAATCCACGAAGTGGCTACAGTACTATTTGTAACACAGAGGCACTCCTATTTTTCAAAACTTTTCAACAATTCTAACACAGACATATTTAAGAAATACCAACTGTTCATACCACTTTGGGTATTAGCCAGGAAAAGAAAACTTACACTTAGTTTCAAGAACCGGAAGACTGGTGGTGTTATATTTGTGAAGAAAATACTGCCTTGTAATTGGAATTTTAAGATATCTGAAGATGAAAATAACACTGTGAAGAAACTATAAAAGAAATAAAATCATAACAAATAAAGGATTGGCCAGATCCCTAACTGAGAAACATCTTTAGTTATAACGGTGATATGTAATTGTATACAAGATACCTAGGAGGATATCATGAAATTTAGTATAAGTTTAACCATTTTTGAAAGAGCGAAGAGAATAAAAGCAAGGATCACAGGAAGATTACCTAAAATAGAATCATTATAGGGAACACTAAATATCACTAGAATTCAATCTCTAATTTCGAAACATCTAATTTTCTAATATTAGGTTGCTATTCTGAAATTATGTTCTCAAAACAAATTATTTACAAAATGTTTAGTAGGAGGAACATCAATTAAAAGGGGTATTTACACAAAGAGGGAGACTGACACTTCTCTAAATGTCCTTCATGTATTACCTGACAGAGATGGTGTTGGACTGTTTCAGTTACCTTATTTCAACCATCATTAGCATTTGTCAAATAAAAATCAATCCTCATTGGAACGGTCCCCTGTCTCCACTGCAGCTCAATCAACCTGTCACTCTTGTGGTCTTGTGCAGACTGAGGTCCAATTACAAATCAACCTCTCTGTACTCTATCTTAGAATATCAATTTATAAGCAGGAGTTTACAAAATCACCTTAAAGTGATATTATACTGTGATTTAATATAAAGGTAATGTAAGCTAAAAGTGTTTATTTTTGTGATCTCAAACTAGATTTTCTTCAATAATATCTGCTGGGTATATACTTGGCAAACACAGAAATTTTCCCTTATGACAATATTTTGCATTTATTGATGCAAAGTCAGTATTTTTTTTTTTAGGTGAGAGGCGGGGAGATAGTGAGGTAGACTCCCACATGTGCCCCAACAGGGATCAATCCAGCAACCCCTGTCTGGGGCAGATGCTGAAGTACCAAGCTATTTTTATCACCTGAGGCTGATATGCCCCAATGGAGTCAGCATCTGGGGCCAACACTGGAACCAATCAAGCCATTGGCTGCAGAAGGGGAAGAGGGAGAGAAGGAGGAGACGGAGGGTGGGAGAAGTAGATGGTTGCTTTTCCTATGTGCTCTGACCAGGAATTGAATTCGGGACATCCACATGTCGGGCTGACAGTCTATCCACTGAACCAATAGGCTAGGGCCAGACTTTATTTTATTTTAAATGTTGACTATATTTCTTTCTGGTGATGTAAGAGCATTGGTGAGGAGATAGGAGGGAGCAGACACACTTTTAAACAAACAGGAAACTAAGGGCTTCTTTAGACCAGAGTTCTTAATTTTGTTTGGTACTAATAATAACATGCCCCAAAGTGAAATAAGCAATTAGGAATATTGAGTTTTATTTATGAATAAGGGGATACAATCAGGAAATAATTAAATAATTATTTTGGAGACAACAATTAGCAATTATATTATTAGGAATCCAGTCCTGGGGGTTTATTTTGCTTTTCTTATCATTAACTGAGGACCTAGATTAAACAAGGAATCAAGTTTGGAATTAGAGCAACCACTTCTTTGTATACATTCTTTAGTAAATCCGTGATTAAGGAAGAGGCCACCTGGACCATACAAGGTGGTCACCTCCGAAATACCTTTCTGTAGAAGGAATGTGCACAGCATGAATAACTATAAAAAGAATGTACTATTTAATACTAACTTCCTCCTGGATGAACTTGAAGTAAAAACTATGCCCAACGTCAACATTTTAATTTTTATCTAATCCCACTTGCTTACTTTCTGCATGCTGGTGTTACTGGTGAGAAACAGAGTGGAAGACTCATTCACTCACATGCCCATCATTGAACATTTACCTAGGAAGTGCCAGGAAACAAGCATTTAACAAAACAGACACCCTTTTCCTTTATGGACTAGATAAAAAATTTTACAATACCAAATAATTCATAATGATCATCATCTTCACTACAACAAACACTTATATAGCACTTACTAAATTAACCTGTTTTATCCTCATAACAACCCTGAGAGGTAGTTGCTTTTATTACCTCAGTTTTATTGATGGGGCATTGAAAATACAGAGAGCTTTAATAACTTGCTGAAGGCAACAAGACAAAGCCTGGGAGAGACTCTAAATCTTGGTGTTGTAATTGTGACTGTCAATTGTACATTAAAGCAGTATTTCCACAATGGAACATTTGCCACACAGCTTCAGTAACTCTTTTGGAAGTCCTGCAGTTTGATTTTAATAAAAACCTTTGCTCTCAAGTAAGATACAAATGCATTTTGAAAGGAATTGAAATACCTTAATTTCTCATCCATTTATAGTCATTTTAATGAGTTGGAGTTCAGTAAGACTTCTTTTCTGATTAGTTTATTATCCTAATAATGGGAACGCACATTTTGCAAAGGATAAAGAAGATGCTGAACATTCTCATTAAAAACTCAGTAGTTTGAAGAGTCAAATGATTTTTTCATTCATCACAAAATACTTAAGGAGCTTTAGGCCTGAAATTTTTACTTTGAATATACAGCAGTCCTCATGCAACCTCACTGAATTTTCTACAACATTAATCTTCAGAGTTAGAAAGGGTTTATTTGGTGCCTGCATCAGAGACATTAAATTTAGTTCCCCCACTTATGTTGAGTAAAAGCTTATGTAAATACATGGTCCTGGATATCGTTGCAATGCTTTAAATTGGAAAATGATGTATGTCAACCATTTTCCTTGTTGGCCTATTACCAACAATCTACATAAAGAAGTGCTAATCCTTTATGGGTGTGTTGGTTAAACTCAGGAGCACTCCATGCATCATTGATTCAATGTATCTGTAACCGGAAAAATGAGAGAAATTAGTACTTACCTGGTTTGATGCCCAAACTGTGATCTGATCTACAAATATCTAATTTCATTCCCTAAGCTTTAGTTTTCTTTACTGGCATAATGCACTCACAAGGTCAGAGTGCGAGGTCTAAAATCTGCAACCAGCGTTGCAGACAGAAACATACGACTTAATGGAAACGTTATACTGCATCATTATCATGTCAGGAAGCAATTACAAGTGATGCTCTATACTGGGAGGAGAAAAGCATTTACTCATTTTAGATATCTGTGTTTCTCTGAGAATATTTGCATAGGAGCCCAAGCAATGGCAGACCTTATGGGATGCCCTCACCTTGGTCGCTGAAATTTCATAAGTTCTCTATTGTATTTCCCTTTGAAATCAGACCTGTACCTCCACTTTGTAGTTATACTTGAAGGAAAACCAACGTTTAAATGTTATGTTGTGGGAAATTTCTTTTCAGATCCTGGGCTATTTTATGATAGCAGGCACATGGATTTCAAAAACAATGAATATACCTAGGCAGTCCTTTGTATCAAGTGGAAGGAATGATATAACAAATCGGAACTGAATACCACTTCTATTGAAGTTTTGGGTTGCTAGGGAATTATGTGAACTACATACAATTATACAGGGCTGGACAAAAGTGGGTGTACAGTTGTGAGCATGCAAAACACAGCGCTTACTCTTGTTTTATTATTTATTAATCATTGTATTATTTTCCATATGAACAACTATAAACTTACTTTCCCTTTCCCTGTATATGGCTGTTCACAGATTGATGAACATAGTATGATTACATCTATTATAGAGTTTTTATAAAGGAGGACATTCATATTTGGGGCAAAAGCATAGCAACCACTGTGACTGCTGAAAGATACTAAAACAGTCAGTTCCAGTGGTCTTTTGAACAGAGATAAGCTCAACAGGAGCAAGACATGGCAATTCATTTATATGATTTTTTTTCTCCTTCAGTAAAATAATAGATGTTTTGATGAAAAATAATTTCCTATTTCTAAAAATACCAAACAAAGATGTTTATATGCAAACAGAATGTTTGGAGTTTTTCATTGCACTCATTAGTAAAAAATAATATATATTTTAAATGAGCTAGCAATTTAGCCCATTGCTAGAGGTTGAGTATAAATGCAAATAGATTTACATTTATTTGTATAAAGTACTCTATGAAAATCATGTGTGCAAAAGATGAATAATTTAAACAAGAAGAAGCAACATCTTAACAAAATATAAAAAAAAGAAATATAAGAATGATATATGGAAACCACTATATACGTTCTGTACCGTTATGATGACACAAAATTTATAACAATATAGAAGCCCTGGTCAGTTTGCTCAGTAGATCAAGTGTTTGCCCAGTGTGCAGACATCCCGAGTTTAATCCCCAGTCAGGGCACACAAGGGAAACAACCACCTGCTTCTCTTACTCTCCCTCTTCTCTCCATCTACCCCTCCCATAGCCAGTGGCTTGGTTGATCTGAGCACTGGCCTCAGGTACTGAGGATAGCTTGACTGATTAGAGCGTTGGCCCCAGACAGGAGTTGCAGAGTTGGATCCCAGTTAAGGTGCATGCGGGAATCTGCCTCTCTATCTCCCCTCTTCTCACTTAAAAAAAATAAAAAGAACAACAAAGCAATGTCTCTTTTCCCAATTAATTTTTCCTCTTCCCCCTAATTCATGCATTGCTCTGCTATTTCAGAGAGCAGAGTAGAGAATACAAATGACAAAGTGGCACCTTCCACATATACATGTCAGTAAAAGAAAAACAAATGAGAAGTTCCTGAAGCTTTTCAGTACTGGAAGTTTCCAGGGACACTTTCTATACAGGACAATCGTCAGTTATCCCCTTTAGACAGGTGTTATGGTCTGCAAGCCTTCAACAATATGTCCCTTAAGTTTGTTTTAATGAATAGAATGGTTTGCACACTCAAGAACAAAAGAATAATTGTGTAATCCCTGTATTAGATCACTGGAAAAGTGACTGATTATTCTTACCTTGATGAAATTTCTGAAAGTTAAAATAGTTATAAGCAATTCAGTCTTTGGAACAGAAGCAGAGACTTGCAAATTCTTTCTCAGATATTCTGCAAGATTACACAGTTTTATTCTCTATCACTCAAAGAAGGAACAGTTTAGGAAGAGAATTCCAAGTCACTTTTTTTTCTGACTTAACAGACATACATTTCATTTGAAAATCATGGAATCTCAGGAAGCCTCAGTCTTGGCCAGAGAATAATCTGTGAGTTCACACCCATGCAGTATGATTATTACAAACAGAATTTCCTAACCAACTGTGTTAGGATTTTGGATCCTAAACAAGTTTTTCACAGAAAAGCTGTCAATGCAACTATAGTATAAACTAATAATTTAGCCATTGACTGACTATCCAGTATGGCCTCAGCATGACTCCCTCCACTGGAGATGCAACCTTTGGGGCAGTCATAGTCCTAGAATTATTGTTTTCACTAAGTCCTAGTCCCTATCTCTTTTGTGATATATAAACTGTAAGTAATTCATAAGGTATATAATGCAATGATGGGGTTGAAAAGATCCCATATTTTCTCCTTAAATTTATATTAGCAACTATTGTCAGATTTAAAAAAATGAGTTTCTTGTTTTCCTTTAAGACATTTTTAACACTTTTTAAAAAAAGTATTGATTGATTTTAGAGAGAGAAGAAGGGAGAGAGAGAGACAGAAGAATCAATCTATTCCTGTATGTGCCCTGACCGGGGATCGAACCCAGAGCCTTTGTGTATGAGGATGACATGCTAACCAACCAACCTATCTGGCCAGGAAAAAAAATGAGTTCTTGTAAATTAAAATTATTTAACATGCATGTGAATGTCATAGCCTTCAATCTGGAAAGCACTGTAAAGAGTAGTTGGTACAGTCTCCTTGTCACAGATATGGACCTTGTAGTCCATAGCCAAATGGTGCCTTCCCCAAGGCCACAGAGGGAGTGGCAAAGATTGTCCTCATGTCCAATTTAGGACTTTCCATTCTACATTAAAAATATAATGCCATTAATAAGTGAATAGTCACAAGAAAACAATATTATATTTGTCTATTCCGTGGGTACTTAGTCATAACAGATAGAGTCTTACTTAAAATGTAAGAGAATTACATTATTTATATCATTGAAACTTCAATTGAGTATGAGTGAGTACAAGATTTGAAAATAAAAACTGTACCTCTATTACAAGAATTTAAGTCTCTGGCCGGTTGGATTGATAGGGCTTCAACCTGGCATAAGTATGTCCTGGGTTCGATTCCCAGTCAGGTCACACAAGAGAAGTGACCATCTGATTTTCTCCCCCTTCCTCTTCTCTCTTTCTCTTCTCCTCTCACAGCTAGAGGCTCAGTTGGTTCAAATATGTCAGTCTGAGAAGCTAAAAATAGCTCAGTTAATTTCAGCAGCAGCCCCAGATGCGAGTTGCTGGGTGGATCCCATTTGGGGTGCATGTGGAAATCTGTCTCACTATCTCCTCTCCTCTCACTTAAAAATAAATTACTCTACATAAATAAGTATGTTTGGCACTACATTAAGTATAATTTTAAAATACATTATTTTTTGTAAGAAAATAAAATAAAGATGGGCACATATTTTAGAGTGGATTCTAAAGGGTGAACTGATAAAAATCTATATCAAAATTATTTGAGGTTCTCATTAAAATGCAAATTTCTCAGCCTTTCACCAGAACACTGAATCAGAATTTCTAGCAGTGGGAACATTAATTATATATTTTAGTGTAAATCTTAGGTAATAATTAGGCACAGAAAAATTGAGAATCAGATGTTCAACGCTTATACAACTACATAAGGATTATTAGAGTTTCTTGACAGTTCTCATGTTTTATAAAACCTCCTAGGTTAAAACATCCATCTCACAAGAAATTTCATGGAGAAAACCCCAAAGAGTTAAATTAATTCTGATTTTTTTGAGGTTAAGTCTAATATATTACACACTATCTGTTAAGAACTGTATTGCTGATGTATATGTTTTTATATCCTTGTTGAGTAACATCTTTATTACTCAAAGAGCTCTAATTTATTGAAGCAAACTCTTAGTAAACAGTCATTACTTCATGGGCTACTATTGTGGTTGTCTCCCAGGAATCCTTTGACTGATGGGCTGTCATAATGTGGATGGGAGAGCCCAGATCTGCAATGTGGAAGTCTGCACAAGAAGAAAATAGTGCACTATCTCAAGATGCTTGTAAAATAGCTGCATTCATGGCACCAATTTTATAAAGACCCATTAACAAGAACAAAAAATCACAATACAGCATGCATTATATATTTGCCCTTTATTATTGATGGGCACTAGCTTAATTATCCCTTCTGATATTTTAAGTAATAATGTACATTTATAGATGAGAAAACAGAAACTTGCAAAGAGAAAGTTATTTGTCCAAATATTTTTGAATATTACATATATATATATATATATATATATGTATATATATGTGTGTGGACGTATATATACACATACATACATATATGATGTCTTTTCTCACTCATTTATTCATTTGTTTATTCTGTTAAAAATAAAGAAGACATACTCTTTATTCCTAAGTAGCTTCAAGTAGAAACATAGATGAATAAGCAGTCAACTTCAACAGTTTTATGAATACCCTGGGGTAAGTAGTGGGTGCAATGGGAACACATAAGAGAGTCCTAGCTCAGTTTTGGGGCATTTTGAGGGGATTCCTGAAGAAGGAGACACTTTTGTGGACAAATTAACAAATAGGAGTCAGTTAGGTAAAGAAGTGGGACAGATGGAATTAAAGTATGACAGGTAGAGGAAACACTGTTTGCAAAGGCTTGGACATAAGAATTGCCTAGAGAATTTGAAGCTGCAGGAGGTTCAGTTTGGCCTGAATGTTGGCATGGAGGAAAATGTGAGTCAGATTGTTAAAGCTCTTGTTCAACATGTTGAGCTATTCAGACTTTGATCTGTTAGTAATTGCTAGACACTGAAAATATTTACATTTTAGAATAACCCTATGTGTGTGCAAAATAAATTGGGAAATAATAGAACTGAAAGCAGTGTGAGCAGTTTGAAGGCTTAAAAAATGATAACTCAAATTCAAGCGGGGTGATGGAGCTCCAGATAATAGGTAGGCTTAGCATGCAGGAAGGGGGGAAGTGGAAGGGCTCAGTGACTGATGTGAGTGATGGGGAAGTAGAGTACAGAATCGTATCTCTGTAAGCCAGGCACCTGGGGAAACAGCGGTGTCATCTGAGACAGAAATACAGAAGGAACTCTTTGCTTCTAAGAGAAGAGGTCTTTACTACTGTAGTACTTTCTTCTAAGTGAATTGAGAACTTATGGCATGATGGCATGAATATTCTTCCTAATAGTGAAAAGGGGGGAGGTTTAATTATGTTCCTAAGAGTAATCTGGCTGTAACTTGTTACAGCATTCTATACCCAGCTCCTGATTGAACTCATGGAACTAGACAGACAGTCCTCTGATTTCTCTCATTATCACGATATGTATGTCCTGACAGCATTTTCAGCTTTTAAGAGACAGCATTTTCATACAAAGAAGAATGGTGTAACATACTCTTTGATTACTAGGGAAAATCGTAATATTCAGCTTATTCTAGCAGATGTGCCAGGATTCTGTTTTAGAAGAAACACTGGTAACATTAGAACCTCTAATTATGATACAATAAATGGCTTGATTGGGGTTTAAGATAAACCAAAAATATAAAAACCTTCTATTGCTTGGTATTTAAATTCAAATTTGTTTTGTTGCAGATAGGCTGAAGGTTTTTCCTGAACACAATTATAGTTTTCTAATACTTTTTTCACAAAGATACTTTATCTTGTGGAATCTACTAATGGCCTATAGTATCTTTCATTATCTTCTAGTATTTGACATTAGCTTATTTCAGCAAATTATTTTCTTACTGAATTTATTAGGGTGACACTAGTTAACACAATTATAGACATTTCAAGTGCCCAATTCTACACCACATTCCCATACACTGTATTGTATTCACACTTCCCCAAATCAAGTCTTCGTCCACCACCATGCATTCCCCCTAAGTCCTCCTCCACCATTCCCCTTCTTAGAAATCACTATACTATTGTCCATGTCCATAAGTTTTTTTGTGGGTCCTTTTTTTGCTCTATTCATCCACGTCCCACACTATCCCCCCTCCCCTGATAGCTATCAAATCATTTATTGATTGTGTCCATATTTGTTCATTACTGACCTTTGGAGCCAAGTGCAGTACCTAGTGTTACATACATTTACTAAAATGCATTTTAGTTTTTATTTTATGGAATTAATCTTAAAGTTTGAAAATAATTTCTAAATGTCTCAAATGATGCCAGAAATTATTCTTTAAGAGACTATTCCTTGGCCCTGGCCAGTTGTTTCAGTGGTAGAGTGTTAGCCCAGTGTGTAGAAGTCCTGAGTTTGATTCCTGGTCAAGGCACACAGTAGAGGCTACCATCGGCTACTCTACCCCTCCCCCTCTCCTTTCTCTCTATTTCTCTCTTCTCCTCCCGGAGCCATAGCTCAAATGGTTTGAACAAGTTGTCCCTGGGTGCTGAGGATGGCTCCATGGCCTGCCTTAGGTGCTAAAATAACTCAGTTGCTGAGCAACAGAGCAGTGCCCCAATGGGTAGAGCACCCCCCAGTAGAGGGCTTGCCAGGTGGGTCCCAGGTGGGGCACACGCAGAGTTTGTCTCTTTGCCTCCCCGCTTCTCACTTAGTTAAAAAAATAAAAAAGAGACTTCTTAAAAAATAAAATTAAAAAAATATATAAAACAGTTAATAAAAGAGATTATATTATTTTTGAATGCATTTAAGAGCCTGTGATTTTAAAGTGGGAGATCAAATTAAGTCTTTTTTATGTAAAAAACAGGATGTGATATCCAGGAAAACTCCTTTTTGCTTCTCCTAACCTGGACTATTGCTCCACTTCACAATGAAGTTTCTTCCATGAGGAATCCATCTCATCACTAATTTCTGAACAGCCCATATTCATGGTTCAACATACTACACAATGGCTTTGGACTCCATCATTAGAATAATCTCCTTGTTATCCATTCTAGCAGACATTTTTAGTCCTTCAACTCTGACTTTGAAGCTGACACTGTGGAACATGCTGTTGTCCTTACTGATGTTCCCATTTCTTATTCCTTTCTTTTTTTTTTCATCTCAATAAATTTTTTGGTTTATTTTCCACAATATTTCCCTGAATATGGGTGTTTATACTTCAGAAAAACCTCACTTACCGATCAGTGTACTCTATGAACAAATTTGGCCACACCTGTGTTTTCAGCTGCTCCTTTTGTGCTGGTAACTCCCAAAGAGATGTCTGCTGCCCTGACCATTGTAGAGGAATGCTTGACTCTATGACTGATCCCTAAATCTGTACAAATAAAGAAATGGACTATCTTTCTCCCTCCTTTAAAAACCTTTTTGTACTTATTCACACCCAATTTACTTTAGAAATACTTCTATCTGCTTAGCTACTCAAGTTATCAAACTATTTTATAAAAGCTAGATAGCTTTGTGTTTAAGAATGTATAATCTATGAATGAGCTGCCTGGGTTCATATCCCAGCTCTGAGGCTTTGGGAAAAAAGTGCAGGTTTTTCTGGGTGTCAGTTTCCTCATCTGTTACATAAAGACGAGAACAGTTACACTTTATAGTGTTGGTTTGAGGCGTAGTGTTTATAAATACTTAGAAAAATACCTGATATGGTATGCGTATGTTGTTAATTTTTACCTCTGCACCTTCTCTTACATACCACGAATCTACCAATTTTATTAGTTGAGTTTCCTACTCACCTCTCCTTTTGTCCATCTTCACTTTTACTGCCATCCTCAAGAATGAGGACATAGTGGCATTTACCTTTTTATTTGCAGTGCCTGATGCATAGTAGGTTCTCAGTAACTGATAAGTAATAACTAAGCTATGTATCGATATTGCAGTCTGGCTCTAACCCAGTGGTTCTTAACCTTTTTTGAGGTACCGAACCCACCAGTTTCATATGCCCATTCACCGAACCGTTCTTTAGTGATAAATAAAATATGATTTTTTTTTCCAAATTTAAGACATAGGTATATGTTTTTTTACTGGTGCACAAAATGAGCCGTGCATGAACATCACCTTGCTCAAAGAACAAAACCAACAAAGTGCATGAACTCACAACAAATTACAGTATTACTTTATTCTGGCCTCCGCGGAACAGGCTTCTCCGAACCCCTGAGACAGACTCATTGAACCCCTAGGATTCGATAGAACCCAGGTTAAGAACCACTGCTCTAACCATTGCCTTTAAAACTCTTGGCATTAGTGGGATATTTGTATATTCTCTTAAGGTCAGGTTTGGAAAGATTGATCATTTAGACCCAAACATATTGATGTGATATGAATCAGTCTTGCTGCTAGAACATGACAGTGTTAATGGCTGCCTTGCAGGGGAATCAACATTTAGTGGGACAATTGAACATGCACTTTCTGCTATTTTTGCAACATTGGCTTCTCTGAGTCCTCTTTCCTTCTCTAATCTAAAATTAGTAAATTGGACTAGAATTATTTCAGTGATCCTTTAACATTTATGATTTCAACAGATTTGAGCAATTATTCAGCACTTAATATATGAGACATTGGGAGAAACACATTATGTAGCAAATTTCAGGCAGGTGGGTATTTAGCTAATGACCTTGGTTGCAAGCCTGTTGCCTAGTTCAATGCGACAGGCTGGTAGATAGCATTTTCTAAAATATATCTTTTTGAATTTAAGTCTGCAAGGTTTCCCCTGTCTTAGCACTCATTTGCATTTCTTTTAAACACCAAACCTCAAAAAAGTACAAAAGTTTTAGCTTAAGCTGCTTACCATATTAAAATTTTGACCTTCAGCCCAGAAAGGGCTCAATAGAAAATGAATCCCCATCATTTAAGATGATATTGGCTTTTACAAATTACTAGTTCCGATATTTTATTGTCATGTTTCCCTTGATTACTTGATTGAAGGTTTTTAAAAAGGCATAATATTTTAAATCAAATTTCATTCATCATCCTACTTCAAGTAGCAAGTCTTTTAAATGTAGCCTTTTAAAACTACTGAAGACCTAAAATTTCGTCTGCTGATTAATTTATGGCAAGCTTTTTGTGTAATAAAAATGAACTGCAAAAATGATTTCTGGAACCTGGGGAAAAAAGATTTTCCTATGGAAACCAGCAGTGTTTATATCAATGTTGAATTATTTATGAGCCAGCCATATTAATGCTAAATTTTAATAGAGAATGACACAATAATTTTGGCCCACATGTACTGTTTGCTTCACATTATTTTGTAAAAGACAGTCCCATTGTGATTTCAGTAGAGACATAGGAAAGTCATTCCAGTTTCATCACAATCCATAGAAAGTTGTTTTGAATACAACATCAAAATTTTAATTTTGTACTTGTGTTGTCCTTCATCTGAAAACTTTCTGCTCCAAAGGACTGTGGGTACCTCCTCATATGTCCTTAGGAGGTCAGAGATAGTATTTATTAAGGCCTTGATGAATCTATTGATAGATATCATTAGAAATTTAATACATGAACTCATATTTTGATGTGGAAGATTAATATCTCCTGAATGTCATAATTATTCAAAGGCAAATGCTACTCTAGGTGAACACATATGTACGGCACTATGTGCGTCATAGACTGGATGGTATGGCATGAGCCAGAGCACATGCTCCCTCACAGTCATAACTGTTTAAGAGAATCTCAGTTTCAAATATGTTGTTCCACTTTCTCCTGTATATACTTTTCTTTTGTTCCATCAGACCATTTCCTTGTTTCTCTTTTTCATTTAGAAAATATAGCAATAGCTAGAAACAAAGATAATAAAATGGTAGCCTCTAGAGTAAATTAAACCTTTAAGAGTGATGGCTAATATTTAGTCCTGAGTTTTTGGCCTTCCACTTTCTACCTATATGATCTTGAAGAGATTCATTAATTAGCCTAAGCCTTTCTGTTCTCATCTGTAAAATGGGAGAATTCCATGACTCCTCAGGACTACCGCTGGTCAGGTGGGACTGTTTGTCAGATCAAGGGTGAGATGCTGTGTGTACAATGCCAGAAGTAGAGAAATTGCTCAGCTAATATTCGTTATTATCATCAGGAGTAGTAATATGGTTATCAGCATAAAACTGGATTTAAAATACATAAATTTGCTAATGGCAGCATTATGACTATGACTTTCTCAAGGAATGTATTTCATATCATGTGTTCACAAAAGGTGACAACTTCTGAGGGATGAATTAATGCAGATTTTTTTAATAAAAAATCAGTATTTAGGCCTATATGTCAGAATGCAAGAAAAAAGTGTTTACTCTGTGAACTCTGGCTTTATCACCTATCAATCATTTATCAATTCAGATAATTTATATACCAAAGGGTCTTGGCCTGATGTTTTGGACTACCCACCTCCTTTTGTACTTTTATGGCCTTCTGGATTTAATGATTTCCTAGGTTTTGTATTTGCTTCTCACAAAGGGAGTAGATATTTTGAAAGAACAGACATAAAAAATAGGAATTTAAGGCCCAAACTATCCTGCAAATAAAGAGCAAATGCATCAGCTCATCACTTGAAAAGCTCAGGGAACAGCTGACTCAATCTGTTTCACCATGGGATGTAGACCATTATTTTCAATGAAAGAATCATTCAAGTGAAGATATTATAAGAAACAGAGTGGCTAATTAATTGTTCACATATATCATACAGATCCCATTTGTTCTTCCTAGAATCCCAAGTTATGCATGGATAGATAAAATTAATTTAATTTTGAACTGAAAATAAGGTACGAATGCCACCCCATTTCTGGGGGTACACAGTAAGGCTAAGGATATGTCTGTCTTTGTGTAGGAGGAATAGGTTTTTAGAGCTGCTGATGTCACCAAGCATGCTATAATTTGAGGGTGTGATGGTTGTCTTTCTCTGACTGTCTTAACTTTTTGTGATTCATCAGGGCCATTTATATTCCTTCTCTTGCACAGTTTTCTAGTTATTTTTATTATTTAAACTTGGAATAAAATCTTATCTTGTAAGAATCAGATCATAGTGTTTTAGAGTATGTATATGCTTTTGGTAAGTTCCATACTATATGCAAACATAATCAAACATGCCATGAAAAATTGTCTATATAATAATTTGCTAAAGGCCTTTACAATATTTGTAGAGCTATGAAAATGTATTAATAATAAAGATTTCAGGAGAAAGCATTAGTAAAAACTTAAAAGGTCTATATTGTTAATTTTCTCAACCATGTTGCAAAATGTCATCTAATTATGATAATTGTGAATATTCAAATTTTATATTTCTTTAGTAGTTTAATGCTTAAAAAGCACAAAAAAGAATTATTCTTTTTTAATTGCTCATTACTTCTTAGGTGCCTTGACATCCATCACCTAAACTAAGATTAGGCATGTATTAGGATTATATAATTGCTGACATGAAATTTAATGCAAATGATTTTTTACAGATATCTTATTAAATGTTAATAATCTATTATTTGAAGTTAAGAAACAATGGAAAACCAAATTCTGAACTTCTTACAGAGCTGAGGCTATAGGTGAACAGACATGCAAATCAATTAAAAATATAGATGCATTTTAATAGGAAAGCTGTAATTAAGTTATAAGTACATTAAGTAGGTTCTTAGTTAACAGCAAAAAATGTCCAAGAAAAGCACAAAAATGCAGGTGTCGAGGGTTTAGGGAGCACTCAGATGATGGATTTGTACTAGGAGAGGGAAGTTGAAGGGATCTTTTAAGTGGATCAACAGCATGGTTAAAGTCATAGAAGAGAATCTGGGATATGTCTTATGGAAATTATTTTATACTATTATTTTATAAATGGTTTTAAAGATATTGCTACATAATTATTTCTAAAAAGTGACACAAAATATTCTGATGAGTATTTCTCACCGATAGGAGTATGTACATAGAAAATAAAATAACACTAGTGGCCAGCCTGTGAGATTCAGAAATAAAAGCCTGGATTACAAATCTCAAGAACTGGAAACGTTATTAGATTAACACAGTGTTGATTTTACAATCTGTACAGTAGCACTTGTAAAATGTCAGTGAATAGAACTGCAAAAGCTACAACTGGGATTAAGGTAACAGACGGCACTCCACCCAAGGTAACCGCTGTATGCAACGTTAATATGTCACCCATTCCTTAGAGAGATTTATATTTCATGTCTATTATACAGGTAAATCTGTTTTATTAATATTATGAGTCTGGTTTGTTTGCCTGCACGTATTTTTATTTCGTGTAATGCTATTTCTCTATGCATGTGTGCAATAAATCCTCTCTTCCAAATCAGTGCTTCAGTAGCAAGCCCTCATTCTGCATCCCAATAAAGTGAAATGTCATAGTGAATAAAACACTATAGCTACATATCCAATGAGATCCTAAAAAAAAACCTGCCAGAACAAGCTTTAAAATAGTGATAAAAAAATGAGCAAGTTCCTGGCTAGTGATGTGTCTGTTCCAAAGGAGAGCCTTAGATGTTGAACACTAGTCTACACAGCCAGACCTCCCTGTCTCCGTGAGCAGACATCCCCTGTGCTCCTGAAGCAGAGGATCTTCACTGGGTTTTGCTCATAGCACCTTTCCAATGATACATATAGGGTAGGTGGGCGCCCTGAATTGATATGAACTTGGACACTTCCTGTATGTGCACACTGGGGCAATCAGGCCAGTACTTGATTTAAATTAAAACTATATATATATATTAATTTATTGATTTTAGATAGAACAAGGGAGAGACAGAAACAGACAGAATTATTGATCTGTTTCTGTGTGTGCCTTGACCATAGTTTGAACTCGCAACCTTCATGTGTCAGGACGATGCTCTAACCAACTGAGCTATCCGGCCAGGGCAAGCTAGCACTTGATTTAAAGATGATTCTTTGTGAACAAGACTCCTTGTCTGGCTCATCAGGAGAAATGAATCATTTCAGTGTTCTTTATATGCTTCTCTTCACAGGCTTGAGAGAACAAAAAATAGTGTTAAGGGCTTTTTTTGTTGTTGTTGCTATTTTTCCTTTAGCATCAATCTCCTTGAAACCATATACATACAAGATGAAGATACAAAAGAGTTTATATAGACAGTACTCCATTGAACTCATCGATTCAAATTTGTCTTTGATTCTCAAGAACTGTTGAAGTGACAGTAATTTTTAATACTGTTCTTCTCAGTTTTAAAATCTCCTTTGTTTAAAAACAAAAAATTATGACTCATTATTACAAGCAACATAGTATGTTTAATGCATTTTAAGCTGTCATCTTTTAATAATTTATTTCTCTCTTTTCTTTTGTACACTTGAAACCTATATAATCTTATTAATCAATGCATTTCTTTCCCTAGTGAAAAATGTCTCTGAGTTTTGTTTATGGGTATACGATTTAACAACAATTTACAAGACCACTGTCAGCAAATTCTCTAACATATAGAGCGACTGAATTGGAAACTTAATCTGATTAAATGTTCTCTGAAATAACTCATTATTTTCACATTGGATTTACATTGTCTACCAATTTAAATAAGTTTTTACATTTCTTTTGAACCACACAAGGCATCCTTTACACCTAGATTTTAATCTCTAAAGTTCTGTGAAACTAAATCCTAAACCCACAGTTGGACTTTGTAGAGTTCACTGTCTTGAATTTGAAAGAAGTTGACCTGACAGATTTCATTTTCATGGAGTAGAAGACTTTGCCAATCATTTTTACTTTCTGCTAAGAAAACACAGGGCAGAAAAGAAATATTTGATATGTCCACAGTCATTCCTCTGTAATGCCAGTGACTGAGGCCAGGCAGGTTCACACTGAATTCGGGCAGACAGTAGAGAAACTGTGGAATCAGAAAACATTGGGCCAATCCCGTTTAATAGAGTCTCGCAACGGCAGACAAGCAATCAGGTAGAGGAAACCGCTTCTCATTACAGCAGGTGAATGAACAGCAAGACGGCTCTTCAGAGTGGTGGGCAGGCAATCTGCAATCCGCCATGAGGGAAAGCACTCATAGCCTTATATAGGCTATGCACAAGTGGCCATGCCACGTGCTCATGCACTAATCATGCAAAATGCAAGTGAGCAAGCCTAACACAGCTGTTTGCCCAACACCCTCAAACTGAAATTGATGGTTAATATCCCAAGTTATTCACTATTATCACTTCCTCCAACCAAAATTCTCCCCTAGTTTACAGTTTGCAAAAATCAATAGAAGAGTAGGAGATGGCATCATGAACCACTAGGGATAAGGAGTCCAGGAATGTATGGCTTCAGTGTCCTTTTGCGGGCCTCAGAAGGTCAAGGACCTGCAGCTCTGTTGGTGAGTTCACAGCAATGCTGTTCCCTGGCACACACTGAAATTATATTTGGAGTGTAATGAAAGTAGCTAACATAGCATATAGCTAAACGTGGGATCAATAAGGACTTTATAGATTTGCAATGTTTTATTGAATGTGTAAATGGATAGATGGATGAGGGGCGATTCGGAGAGACTGAGAAAGCCAGGAAGCTGAAAAAAGAAAAGAAAAGGAAGGGGGAGCCTTTGATGTAAGGAGCAGCAGCTAGCTAGGTTCGCTCTGTGGCTATCTAACTGCAAAGATCCAGGAGCTTCTGCACAGGGTCCCAAGGTGGGAAGAACCAGCCTTTTCTGGAAATACTAGAAATGTAAGTTCTTGGCATCTCTTCAAAATTACCAAGTTAAAACTTCTGGGGTAGATGCCAGCAGTGTAAGGCTCCTAGGTGATTCCGATGCCAGGTTATGTTTGAGAGCTGTGACTCAGATAGGAGAGGTGACGTGAAACTGGCCAGGAGCAGCAGGAAGGGCACACTGTATTTACTCTAAAACATCTAATTGAGTTAATTCTATGAACTGCTATGTGAGTGACGGCCTCTTGGGTCCTAAGCGCCTTTTTATATCTAGTGTGTACTTGTGGCCAAGTCCAATCTTTGAATCCATTTCCAACTCAGCAGGAAAGTAGGCTAACCCTGCTGGGAGTAATAACAGAGCCCTAGTAATTCCCATGTGCAGCCCATTAACTGTGAAGGCCCATGAGGGTGTGAGCTGCTTATCAAGGCCAAAAACACAGGATGAGATGATCCCATAAGATCTCAACCTTTTCCCAAGCAATCTGCATACTAAACTTTTCCTGGAGGGAGAGAAAGAAAATGAGCATTGGCCAGAATGGGCAACTCCCACCAGGATCGAAGCCCCATGACGCATGTGTAAACAACTGCTGGCTTAGTCTTCTCTCCTGTACTTAATTGAAGCCCATCTCTTTAAAACCTCACTGCAGTCAATAAATATTATGAGAAGCATATTCCTTAGTCAAAGTGATCTAATCCCCGTGCTAACAGGACGGCCTGAAATCATCCCCAACTCACGGTCTGTCTCTCTGTTTAGAAACAGACTGAGATGACAATTTATTAGCCTCATCAGCAGCTATGACAGCAGAAACAACATATTGCATTCCCAGGGTACAGATTGTATTGGAATAGGTGTGGGAGCCACAGAGTCAAGGGAACCATGACCTAGTTGTTAAAATAAAATAGTGCTTTAAAGAAATTACAGGGAAAAAGCTAAGGTGTTCAAAGAAGTAAATGGCAGGTATATTCTAAATGTGTGGGTTTTCGAAATCTCTTATAATGAGTTATTCCTTCCTACTCAGTAAACATACTGCCCACTCTTTTTATGCAATAGAAACTAGCTTCTGTGGATTCTTTTAGGGCAGAGTCATTGAATTTTTTGTTTTTACTTTTGAATATAAATGATATTATTATATTTTAAATTAAGTTTATTGGGATGACAGTGGTTAGTAACAGTACATAAGTTTCAAGTGTACAATTCCATTATACATCATCTGTATACCGATTCATGTGTTCACCACACATTTTCATACACTAGGATCTTATATTGTTCACATATAAAGGATTATAAGAAAACCTCCTTTCTAAGAATTTGCATCTCTTTATAGGAAACTTTTATTATCTTTCTGCATGGATATTTATTGCAGCCTATTTTTTTAGAGTTTATTTCCCATTGGTGTGCTGTATCCTGTGTCAAACAATGCTGCTAGAATCCATTAAGAAATGGAAGAGAAGTGCATTATAGCCAGTAGTAAGATTCTGACTGGTTGTCTAATATCCTCAGGAAGTGATGTAGCTGCACTACTTGCGGGTAAGATTTTTGTGACATTTATCTTCAGTTCTTTAACACCTGAGCACAACAGGTGCCTGGCCCATTATAAGCACTCAGTGGCTATTATATGAATAAAGGACTGGATACCTAGATTACAGGCTGTGGCTATCACATACTGCTCCATTTTTGGAGTAGACGTAGTTTGATAGGAAGACGAGTAAGAGTGCCTTTAAAAAGTCTGGGCCTCTCATGGTTTAGCTAATAAGGAATCATGTGGGTTTTACAATAGTATTCTGTGGCAATTTTTTAAAGTATGAAAGCCAGCTTACAATGTAGCTAATGGGACAGTATGTCTACTGTGCACGGAGAAACATTGGTGAGTTCCAGCTCATGAAAAACCCCAACTTACAGGTACCACATTAGCATAAAATAAAAATGCAATTTCCTATTTTCTTCACATCTCTTATGTGATTCCACTTCATATCTCTAATACCGAGGACAGTACCTGACTCAATAATGATCATAAGTGAATAAATATATATAAATAAATCAAGTAAATTTGGGAGATATGTAGCCATAGGTTGAGTTTTTCATCACTAGAGGTTCTTCTTTTAATAGATAAAAATATTTTGTGATTATATAGTAATTTATTTAATAGAATTTTAAAATATGCTTACAGATTGTGAAAATAATTTTTTCTTAAATTGTTTACATATTTCCAAGTAACTATTCGGTTCCCTTTCTTTCCTGGATTCTCTCTTTTGAAATAGTATAAAGAGGATCTGCAAGTTTATTAAAAATCTTGAATGAACAGAGAAAGAAATTTATGAGCTTTTATTGTACTTGAACGCTGACTGGCATCTTTTCAATTTTCAGCTCTCTACAATAAATAATTCTAAATTCTTTGTTCTTTTTTAACTTCTCTCTCCCTCCTTTTTTTGTGGGTTTCTAACTCCTCAGAGCTGGTTCACTGCTGATCATAACACACCAATTAATCTTTTTAAAATGAGGTGTTTCTATTTGAGAAGTGTTGTTTCCAGGTTGCTTTTCCAACTCCATTCATGTGTTTGACTGGGAAAGTCCATATAAAAGTAACTTAATAATTTGCCTCTTTCCTCAGAACCTGTCCTCTTTCAAACCAATAGGAAGATTCCAGAAACTACTGCTCACAAAAATTAGGGGATCAGGGAACATGCAGATACTCTAGTACCTTAAGCCTTTTGTATAGTGCATTTTCACCAATGAAATAAAAGTTGCTTTTGCATCTCATTTGCATAATCCAACTACTTTCTTTGACTTGTCATTTGCTTTTCTGATGTTCTTGTTTAATAAAAGAAATCAAATGCTTCTCTTTTTTATTGCTTCATATTCATTTTGAAATATCCCCTATTTTTTTGTGAGCAGTATATACAGGGGCAAATAGTTCTTCCTCGAGAGGCAGTAATTATGAAGGCATGTTTTATCATGACATGGATCCCTGGGGACCCTGAAGAGCACCGTGAAGACAAACAGGGTGAGCTTCCTGTGCTTGACTATCAACTGCTTGGTTGCAAAACCATTTCCTGTTTCTTATCATAAAATGTTAAGTACAGTCTGCAGCTACAGCAACCCACAATGGGATCTGATGTATTAAATATGATTAATTCTGTACTTTTAGCTTGACCACATTTTGTTGAGCTCCCTGTGTTAAGCAACATATGAAATGGAGTGTCAGGGCGATTTTCACCATCTGATTCTGATCACCGGGCTAAGAGATGATAATCTCTGATCCACCCTGAGATATCGTTTACTCTGGAGCTACCTCAGATTTTTTCCGTTTGTAACATGGGAATAATCTATCTACTGCATGCCTCACTACATCATCTTGCTCTGGGCAGATCTTAACTTTAAAAAAAGAAGAGAAAATTAACTCTGGTTTTACTCTTCCCCCTCAAAAGGCAAGAGAACCAGCAGAAGCAGTGAGAGCTAGTTAGGGGGTGAGAAAATGGGTGCTGGACAAATCTGAACTCCCTCTGCAGAGGCAGCTTCTAGCTATGTGTGAGATTGTGCACTCGGGGGAGGTTGCTAAATTGCCCGTGCTCTGATCTATTCCTCCCAACTCTCCTTTATTGTCTGTATGTCCTTTATTATGATCATATTTGATATGGCAATCTCTACCTTGTTTTGCCAATATTATAGAAATAAAAAAGAAAAAAAACAAGATCGACAGGATAAGAATGATGTGACACTTATGAGAGCTGAGGTGGAGAAAAAAATTCTCTCTAAAAGAAAGCATTTCCCTATAAAGCACCCTGAGACGATGATATTTTCACTCCTTCACGGAGTACTTGTTCAGGCATCTCCCATTAATGATAATGGGAGCTAATCGGTGAGAGAATAAACACCTTATAACACATTACATTTAAAACTCAGCATGAACCGAAAAACAGCTATTTTACTCTGTTAGCAGGATGGATGCTTTTAGAGTAAAGAGAAAACCTGCTGTTGTATTCCCAATTCCTGTAGGTATAAAGGAAAGAAATTATTTTAAATGGTATTTGCATCTGTAACCCATGACAGTGCTCCAGCTATAATTTGCAGCAACACGTCAGTTAAGTAATAACAGATACACTACAACAGTGTTAATCAACACACAGACACCGCGTGTGCAGAGACGGCAGCCTCAGCGGGAGTGTGCTATTATGCTGAGAGAAACTGACTCTTCTCCATCTCTATGCTCTCTCATACTTTTTCTTCCCATTTCACTTGGCTACCTGCTGCATCCTCAAATGAAAATGGCTACTTTCTATAAATCATGACTGATCTACGGAACAGAGAGGGATGTTTAATAAATTGAATATCAGGCTAGAAGTTCCCTTTAAAATGGCATACTTTTTAATTTCCAACATTGCTCAATTATAATGTAGTTTGAATGTGCCTTTCTTTCAGAATCTCTGTGTCTACAGCTAATGCACTGTTTCTGAGCTCACTTCAAAAGGGTCAGCCCTTGTTTCTCTGCCTTTTGACGTCTTAATGGATGTGGGGTCAGTCTTTCCTGAGATACCAACCTTGTTAAAATTCAATTCCTGCAACTGAGTGCTTCTCTTGAATCCAAAGTCTAGTACAAGGATGACATCTAAGTGCTACAACCAAACAGACATGTTCATTGAAACAAAATGTTGCCATAGGGTCCATGAGCTAGACTTCTGTCAATCCTGTGAGGTGTGTCCATCCCTCATTCCCTTGTCCCGAGTCTGCACCTCCTATGTCAACCTTTCTGGTCTGGCCCTCTTTACAGTCGTCATCAGCAATCTGTTGCCAAGGAATCTGCCCAGATAGCGATGCCTCTTTCCTCCCTAACTCATTAAATCATAACTTTTAAATCAACTCCCCTTCATCAGCTCTGGGACAATGAGCCTCATACTTCTTGAGGGCAAGTGACAAGAGCCCCATTTTTTTATTAACCAAACTCAGTCAAATAAATTCAATAAAAATAAAGAAGATGAGCCCTCTTTTCCTTTTTTCTTTTTCTTTTCCTTCTTTTTTTTTAAGTGTGAGGAGGGGAGATAGATTCCTGCATGCCCTTCGGCCAGGGTCCACCAGCAACCCTCGTTTATAGCTTTATCCTTAGTGCCCAGGGCCGATGCTCAAAACAATTGAGCCACTGGGAAAGAAAGGAGAGAGGGAGAGGAGAGAAGCAGATGGTTGCTTCTCATGTGTGCTCTGACCAGAGATTGAACCCGGGACTTCTGCACACTGGGTTAATGCTCTATCCACTGTGCCTATTGGCCAGGGCCACCTTTATTTATTTTTAATTTATTTATTTAACAACTATTTAATGAGCACATAAAGCTAAGGCAATGCTGTGGAACCGTCCTTCCCCACTAAGAGCTTTATGGAGGCAAAACCTCCTACGTTTGATCTGGAAGAAATCAGTCTCTTCAGAACCATTTGCTAGCCAGGGGAAAGGCAGGCTGGGAGAGAAGCCAGGCTGGAGGAAGAAGAACTTTTAGGTTCCCCTAACGCCCTCCACATAGAAACCAATAACACCATTTTCTACTGAAGAAGAATTCTGCTCACCTCTCCAGCAGCAGAAGAATAAAGAGAAGGACATGGCTTCAGCAGTGCTTATAATGTGTTCATCTAGTCAGAAGTAAGATGATTAACTCCCTCACTCCATTTCTTTCCCTTTACCTAGCACTGGCTGGGTCAGTTTCATTCTGGCATAAAAGAAGGAAGACTATAAAGAAAATCACAAAAAGGCAGACTTCCACAGAAGTGACAGCTTGACTATTTTGAATACGTCTCCAGACTCCTCCTGTGGTTCTAAAGTGTGTCTTGATCACCAGGTAAACACGTGCTCTGTTGGAAACCCTACCGGCCACTTTTGTGCAATTCTCTAAAGCACCCAGTTGCTGGATAGAGAAACATTGCTTCTTTATAGAACTGAGGAGACTGACAAACACCTAAAAGGTCATAGATTTGGAAGAGCTGCTTCAATGTAAAAATGTGGAAACTGAGTATGCAAGAGTTTAAGTGTCTTGGTTACTGTCATACAACTTGTTTGTGACAGAATCTCAGGCCAGAGATTTGTCTGAAATACTACTTTCATTTCTCTCCATTCTGAAAAGGGCCATATCTACAAATCTCTAAGACACATAAAGGGGAGCAAAGCTGACTACCTCACATTCTTAACATATTAGCCTAAGTCTCAAGTCAGTATTAATGTAGCATCAATCATGTGATGACATTCTAGACTACCAACAATATAAAGAACATTCAGGAAGCACCTGTTCATTTCTTTACATGTAAAATTAATCACAGAGAAACAGCAACATCCTTAGTTACATTGAGTCATTTTAAGTAAAGTGCTTTTTAAGATGAGTGAATAATTTATCCATACCTTCATGCTGATTTTGAAACTCTTATCATCCCTTCATGTACCGTACCCTTTAATAGCAACAACAAGAGAGAAAAGCAAAGACAACCAAGAGTTCTGATAGCTTCTATGGAACAGCGACAAGAAGATCCCCAAGTCTCTGCTGATTATGTTGACAGAACAAAAAGGGAAGGTAAAGATTCCTCTGCAGTAAGAACTAAAAAGTAAATAAATAAATAAATAAATAAATAAATAAATAAATAAATAAAATGGAGGTTCCGGGACAACATGACCCAAATTCGTAGAAAGTGAAATGGGAGGCAGAATTTGTTCAGATAACAGAGCAGAATGGAGAATTATTTCAGTCATTGCGTTCTTATTGAAGTTCATAATGCAATTAATGCAAGGCCAGGGATTTTGGCAAAGTATATTCAAGGTTGGCTAAATTTGATTAATTCACAATTGTCCTCTATTTAATTTAACAGAGTGAAGACTTAAATATGAGTGACTACCGATCACACAGAGGGATTTCTTGTAACTCCATGTACAGTATATACTATAGTTTCAATTAATTGTTTTGCTTCTAATGCCAGTGCTTATAGTCTATAGTCACTAAAGCACATTGGCTATAACTGTTGTCACTTCTGATTTTGATAACAGTATCTAAACTTCATAAGTGAGAAAAAAATAAAACAATTTAGTACCGGAATATTTCTGATTCTTTCCCTTTACCTTTCACTGCTGACTTAATAAATAGTGTAATGTAAAGAGTAAAACTTTGCAGAATCAGGAAAAAGGAAGTTTTGCTCATGTAATTTACCTAATGAAAATCTTTCTTTAGGTATTTATCCCCAATTTTGTTATTTATGTAACACCTATAAAACATAATTTAGTACTCAAATGTTCAAATAATTGTATATGAGCTGGGACTCTCCAATCTTTTCCAGATCTGGCTTACATTCACTGAGAATCGATCAGGAAGATGGATGTTTGGCTTGTTCGCTGGGACTGTCTCATTCTCAGTGCCTGACTACTGCAGCGGTGGGCATGTGAAATGCAGATATAGATGGGTGGGACTTAGAAGTAATTTCTGCACATAGCGATGGCACGAATCAAGTTATTTCTGTAAGACATTGGTTTTTTTCAGAGACATCCCTAGGATTAGAATCTAAATATGTAGTTTCCACCTATGGCAATATTTATTTGGATATACATGGGAGGAAAAGAGGGGTGGAGTTTATAAAAATACTAAAAAATTTCTAAAGTCATTTTCAGAACAGGAAGGTACTGCTTAGTACTGAATATTCTCGAAGGCCTTATCTAAGTAGGAGTTATCTCCATCTTTTTATATTCGGATTTGCTCTTATTTCCAAGGTGACAGTGAATTCTCAGCAGACTTAGACCCAGCAGTTCTATTCATCTCTTATCACTTGAATTCCCAAGAAAACCAGGTGATTTTAAACTCCAACTTTGTTTAATAAATTAGATTTTCAGTCACTGAGGATTTAGAAATGAACGAACATCATAGAGAATGAGTTAGGGGAACACACGTAGTTATTATCAAGGACAAAAATGCAGGAGAGCTAAATGTGTCCTGAGAATTTGATCTTGGCATTGTTGAACTGATGCTGCAGGTAGAACCATAATTCACAGCTGTTTTTTGTTGTTTTTTTTCTAAAGGAAAAACCAGTTGCAAAGCCAAGCTTAAGAGATCACTGCTAACTTGAAGTTGATTTTAATTTTCTATGAAAATACTACATATCGACTATTAACTTGTGAATGGTTATATGTCTTAAAATCTTTTCTTAAATAAATTTCAATTTGGAATAAAACAAATAAGATGTTTTAATAATGATATTGCTTTTTATAATTCCATTGGTGGAAAAGATATTAAAACATGCATCTACATTAAATGACATCCTTGCTCACAAATGTGTACAAAGTTGAGTCTGTTACACAGTGGAATCCAAGCATGAACCATTGTTAGAATTTCTGCTAATCCTCTCAACTGTAAATTTCTTTTCTAACTACTGCTCAGAACCCAATATAATTTGCCTTCACATAGAATATTATGTTTTTAGAAATTTATGTTTCACAACATGCCCCTACTTTAATAAAAACTTACTTTGTGAAGGTAGATAGTTCAGAGAGGAATAAACATTTTTATACAATTTATAATGTTTTTACTTCTCAAAACCACAATTTAAATTGGCCATGTAGTAGAAATAATCACTAATATTTGCTTTCTCAGGAATCATGTGGTCAATTCCTTGTTCATTCTCTGTATATTTCACAGATAAGTTGGTTAGTGTGGTGGTCTATCTCAACCATACTAACCAAAAAGCTCATGCAAGGTAAAACTTTTTTAGGAGATCATAACTGTGTAAAATACAGGTTCATATCAGAAATGGATGAGTCAGTTGTGTTCAATAATATCTATTATTCAGAAGGCAGACTGGCTAAGAAAAACTTTTAGGTTTCTTTGATAATCAGATGTTTATTTAGATGGCAATGCAACCTTGGCTTAAAAAAGGAAAAGAAAAGAGACAGACTTTGTTTTTTAAATAAAAAAGGATTAAAAATAAAGGTTGTCCTATATACAAGGAAACAATCTTTGGTTTTTAAAGCTCATAGATTTAGATAAGATTTCTACCTCAATAAGGCAGTGTTACTAAGTGGAGCAAACATAAAAATTTCCAGTTGAAACCACTTGTTTGAATTCTCGTAAAATGGTAGTGTTTTAACTACTTAAGCAGCTAAGCAAGCCACTTTACCTATCAAACCTCATTTTTTAAATCTGTGAAATGGAAATGTGGCCAAGAATTCTAGAATACAAAGATTTGCGTGTCCTCCTTCATCTCTTATCTCTTAGAGCAGATAGTTGCTAGTCCTTTGTTGACTTGTAAAATGACACATAATAAGAGGACAGCTGGAGAAGACAAAGAAAGATTCTCTGTACTGAAAAAAAGAGGCAGTCCGGGAAAGTATGAAACTACACTGAGAAGGAGACAGGAGAAGTGGACAGAGAGTGGAATGGATAGAACAGAACAGGCCAGAGGAACTGATGTTGGGAGAACAAAGAAAGAGGTTGGGAGTTTGGGAGAAAATACTGTTTAAAATTTTTTAGAAGAATTTATTTAACACATGCAATGGGACCACCTGTGCCCTGCAAGAAAACGTTAATGGATATTTATAATATGTTTCAATACTTTAAGAGACTAGCATGAGTGTTGTGTGTGCAAGAAAAAAAGAGGAAAAATATCAAAATTTTCTTTGCCAAAAGCAAGTTGGGTCAAATGACTTGGTTAACAAGGATAATTCCTGTCTTGTGGGACAGTTATAATAGTTAGAATTATTTATTACATTGCCTGACACATGGCAAGTGAGCAAAAAATAGTAGCCATTTGCTGCATTCTAATGCAATTAGTTGTTAACAGCAGCCATGATTTTAATATTGGCTGTGTTTCCCAAGCCATGTGCTCAGGCTTCCAAATTGTGTCAGATGCTGATTAGTTTACTGCAATGGAAGACTTGACTTGGGGTCATCAACACACAATACAAAATACAGATGATGTATTATAGAATTGCACACATAAAACTTATAAAATTTTATTAATCAATGTCACCCCAATAAATTCAATTATAAAATGAAACAAAACAAAAACCAAATTGAATCAGATGCTATCAATAGATTGCTGACAAAGTTAAAAATATCTCTACTATTATTTAGGCACAAAAGTACCCACTGGCTTTTGTAGGTATCAGAAATGGACAGGAAACATTTCATTAACAACAATAAAAGAGAAACACGTTAAAGGGAACTGAATATATGATGGAGGCATGAATAAGGTATTTCAGTTAGGACTGTATGAGCATCAAGTCTCGTTCATTTAATGCTGTCTCTATGTTAGCAGTTGGGACACTTATCATGGTAATTTCATTATCTTTCTCACAGTGATGCAGAATCAATACATTAGAAATTGTGTGCTACTGGAGAGGAATAAAATGAGTCAATTAAAAAAAAACTGCCTTATGCTAATTGTACAACATGATAATTAGCCAAGTAAACAGTGTCAAGTGTTGTGACTGTTTTTCCCAAATTCAGTTGTAAAACTGATTTTAAAACATTTAAAAGGTGTTGATATTTGAAAATGAAATAATTTGATTTTCACAGAGTAACATCAGAGAAATGGAGGCTTGAGAGATACTCCTCATCTAACCTCTTAAAATTTCAACAAATTCTATAACTATATGCAGAGAAAAACAAAACAAATGAACCTGAAATATATACACCCCAGATAGACAAAGGTATGATTGCACAAGAAGGCGGGCCAAAGCACAGAAGAAGAAAAAAATACCAGAGGACTAAGTTTTTCTCCTTCCTCGCGGACCTATGGGAGGGAGTCACTGTTTGCACAGGCTTTGTCTCAGACCAGGAGGAGCTGGAATAGTTGGGAGAAGAGGAGAGTCTTAGGGGAAGGAGCTGAGATAGGGGCAACGACCAAGAACGGGGAGCTGGGCTTTTTCCCCGTATCTGCTGCACCTGTGATTGCAGGGCCAGGTGATTACAGGCACGGGGCACACAAAAGGACAGTGGCATGCTCCCAAGAACTGCAGGAAAATAGCTCGAGGAGATCAGCCCGCAGGTCACTGTGGCACTCTTGACCTGCCTACCCAACTAGCACAATTTAGCGCTGTGGCACCAGACACACTTGATCTGCGATCTGGGATCTGCATGCCACTGGCTCTGGAGGTTGGGCACCAGCTTGCTGGAGGGAGTTTAACATGTGTTGGCAGGAAGCCCCTGATCTGCAATTTCTGCCACAACTGCTTCCAAAGCATGGGGACACCAGCTTGTGGCACGCAGCCCCTGCCCTGCCCAATGCTGTGCTTGGAGTAATCAGAGGAGGGACAGGACTGTGTTGCCCCAGCCTCCCAGTTCCTCACTGATTCCCTTGCTGTGAGAATAGCGGTGGCAGTGAACTCCCCTCCACTAGGTCTTGTGACAGGCGGGGGCACCCAGATACTAGATCCTGGCTCTACTAGGATCTGGGGGAGAGGCCCTGGAGGAGTCCTGGTTGGCTTACCAACATGAAGACTCTGCCTGCATCATTACAAAGGTGACAGTTAAGCCTTAGCAGAACACCCAAGAATCTCACAGAGGCAAATCTTGTAGTGCAGCACCCTCTGCCAGAAAAAGAAATAATTATCCCTTATTGAGGTTATTAACAATACCACCCACAAATGCCATCAAGAAAAAAGAAATTAAATATTTAATTTCAAAACAGAGACATAGCTCAGATAGATGACTAAAAATTTCCAGGAAAAAAAAGAACTCAATTACAATGGAAACCTTGGAGCTTAATGACAGAGAATTCAAAATTGAAGCTCTAAAAATACTCAATAAGATACAAGAAAACACTGAAAGATAATTTAGTGAACTCAAAAACAACTTAATGAACAAAAAAGAGTACTTCACCAAAGAAATTGAAACTATAAAAAAAGAACCAAACAGAGACGAAAAGCTCAATACATGAACTGAAAAATTATGTAACAAGCCTAGCCAATAGAACAAGCCAGATAAAGGAGAGAATCAGTGACATTGAAGACAGACAACTAGAGATAGTACAGAAAGAAGAAGAGAGAGACTCATGAATTAAAAAAATGAGAAAGCCCTACAAGAATTGTCTGACACCATCAAGAAGAACAATATAAGAATAATGGGTATATTAGAAGAGGAAGAGAGGGAAAGGGGGATGGAGAACATATTGAAACAAATAATCAATGAGAACTTCCCAAAACTGTGAAAAGAGTTAGTCTGGAATCCAAGAAGCAAACGGAACGCCATGTTACCTCAACCCAAACAGACGTACTCCAAGGCACATTGTAATAAAATTATCACAAATCAATGACAAAGAAAGAGTCCTCAAGGCAGCTAGGGAGAAGAAGGATATAACATATAAAGGAAGGTCTATTAGGTTATCATCAGGTTTCTCAGCAGAAACTCTACAAGCCAGAAGAGAGTGGAACCCAACATTTAATGTACTAAAAGAGAAGAACTACCAACCAAGAATACTATATCCATCAAAGCTATTCTTCAAATATGAAGGGGAAATGAAAACATTTAAAGACATATAGAAGGTGAGGGAATTTATCACCACAAAACCCTCATTGTAGGAAATACTAAAAGGGGTTATCCAACCAGATACAAAGAACAAAACAAGACAAAATTACAAGTAAAAAACTTTAACAAAACCACAATAAAAACAAGAATAATCTGTGACAACAATAACATAAAAGGGGAGAGGATAAAGATCAGCAGTAATAAAGGAGGATGGAGTGCAGAAGCACTCATAAGACTCTAATAAACATGATAATTTTTCTTCTAAAGACCTAATGGTATCGACTCCTGAAAATGCCACTACCAAACACATAGCTTAAAAAAAGAAGAAAGAGAAGAGAGAAGTATGGAATACCACCAACAAAAACATGACAGAAAAACAAAAAATAAGAACCAATTTTTAAGTATATATCCCAAGAACACCATATCACTGACTCAAAAAAAGAAATGCACCCCCATGTTTAAGGCAGTATTGTTCACAATATCAAAGATCTGGAAACAACCCAAGTGTCTGTCAGTGGAAGAGTGGATTAAAAAACTGTGGTACATATATACAATGGGATACTATGGGGCCATGAAAAAGAAGGAAATATTACCTTTTGCAACAACATGAATGGACCTGGAAACTATTATGCTAAGTGAAATAAACCAGGCACAGAAAGAAAAATATCATATGATCTCACTCATTTGAGGAATCCAAGGAATAATGTGAACTGAGGAACGGAATTAAACCTGAAGGGAAGGGGGGAGGGAGCTCTTGGGAGTGGTCCAAAGGAGATGTGAGGGGAATATGCAGGAGGAGAGGATTAATTTGGGGAGACACTAGAATCTATGTAAACACACATACACTAACAAAAATAACGAAACAAGACACAAAGTTATCATAAAGCAGTATATAAAATGGCAATAGGAGATCCACAAGTGTCAATAATTACAATAAAGGTAAATAGATTGAACTCACCAATAAAGAGGCACAGAGTAGCAGATTGGATCAAGATGCAAAACCCAACAGTATGCTGCCTTCAAGAGACACATCTAAGCTACAAGGATAGAAATAGATTCAAAGTGAAAGGTTGGAAAACAATTCTCCAAGCAAATAATACCCAACGAATAGAAGGAGTAGGTATATTCATATCTGACAATGCTGGCTACAGGACAGCAAAGGTAACCAGAGACAAGTATGGACATTTCATAATAAGAAATGGTAAACTGTATCAAGAAGACATAACACTCCTTAATATATATGCATCAAACAAAGGGACACCAAAATGCATAAGACAACTACTAACTGATCTAAAAGTGCAAACCAAAAAAAATATCATACTTGAAGACCTCAATACACCACTGATGGCTTTAGATCATTCATCCAAACAGAAAATTAATAAAGAAATAGCAGCCTTAAATGAAACACTAGAACAAATGGACATAATAGACATCTACAGGACATTTCATCCCAAAACGTCAGAGTATACATTTATCTCCAGTGTACATGGAACATTCTCAAGAATAGACCATATGCTGGACAGCAAATCTAACACCAACAAATTCAGAAAGATTGAAATTATACCAAGCATATTCTCTGACCATAAAGCTTTGAAACTAGAATTCAACAGCAAAAAAGAAGTAAACACACCCACAAAAATGAGGAAATTAAACAACAGACTTCTAAAAAATGAATGGGTCAAAGAAGAAATAAAAGCAGAGATCAAAAGATACATACAGACAAACAAAAATGACAATACGACATATTAGAATCTCTGGGATGCAGCAAAAGCAGTTATAAGTGGGAAGTTCATATCATTACATGTTAATATGAAAAAGCAAGAGAGATCCCAAGTAAACAACCTAACATCACATCTTAAGGAGTTAGAAAAAGAAGAGCAAAGGAAACTAAAACCAGCAGAAAAAAAAAGGGAATAAAAAAATTAGAGCAGAAATAAATGAAATAGAGAACAGAAAAACTATAGGAAAAATTAATACAACTAAGAGCTGGTTCTTTGAAAAGATCAATAAATTTGACAAACTCCTGGCAAGATTTACTAAGGAAAAAAGAGAAAAGACTCATAAACAAACTCCAAGATGAAAGAGGAGAAATTACCACAGATATCATAGATATACAAAGGATTACTGCAAAATAATATGAAAAATCATATGCCACCAAATTCAACAATCTAGAAGAAATGGATAAACTCCTAAAAAACAGTATAATATCCCTAGACTGAACCATGAAGAAGTAGAAAGCCTAAGTAGACTAATAAGCAGGGAGGAAATAGAAAAGCCTATCAAAAACCTCTACAAAAATACAAGTCCAGGGCCAGATTTATATACTAGTGAATTCTACCAAACATTCAAAGAAGAATTGGTTCCTATTCTTCTCGAAGGCTTCCAAAAAATTAAAGAAGAAGCAATACTTCCAAACATATTTTATGAGGCCAACATATCCCTGATACCAAAACCACGAAAGGACAACACAAAAAGAGAAAACTACAGACCAATATCTCTAATGAATACAGATGCAGAAATCCTAAACAAAATATTAGCAAATCAAATACAACAACACATCAAAAAAATAATTCATCATGATCAAGTGGGATTCATCCCAGAAACACAAGTATGGTTCAACATATGTAAAATAATTAACGTAATCCACCGTATCAACAAAGCATAGAAAAAATACCATATGATCCTATCAATAGATGCAGAAAAGGCATTCGATAAAATACAACATCATTTTATGTATAAAACACTCAACAAAATGAATATAGAAGGAAAATACCTCAACATAATAAAGGTCATTTACAACAAACCATCACCTAACATAATACTAAATGGTAAAAACTAAAAATATTCCTCTAAAATCAGGAACAAGACAACGCTGCCCCCTCTCTGCATTCCTATTCAACATAGTGCTGGAAGTTCTAGCAAGAGCAATCAGACAAGAGAAAGAAATAAAAGACATTCATGTTGGGGAAAAAAAAGTAAAGGTTTCACCTTTTGCGGATGACACGATCCTGTATATAGAAAACCCCAAAGACTCCACAGAAAAGCTATTAGAAACAAGAAACCAATACAATAAAGTCACAGGATAAAAAATTAATATACAGAAGTCTATTGCTTTCTCTTTTTTAAATTATTTTTATTTATTCATTTTAGAGAAGAGAGACAGACAGACAGAGAGAGAGAGAGAGAGAGAGAGAGAGAGAGAAGGGTGGGAGGAGAAACAGGAAGCATGAACTCCTATATATGCCTTGACCAGGCAAGCCCAGGGTTTTGAACCAGTGACTTCAGCATTCCAGGTCGACGCTTTATCCACTGTGCCACTAAAAGCCAGGCCGTCTATTGCTTTCTTATATGCCAACAATAAAACCTCAGAAAAAAGAACTCAAAAAAAATAATCCCTTTAACAGTAGCAACAAAAAATAAAATAAAATAAAATACCTAGGAATAAACATAGCAAAGGACATAAAGGATCTATATAATGAAAAGTACAAAGCTGTATTAAAGGAAATTGAAAAAGACACAATGAAATGAAAAAATATTCCTTGTTCATTCATAGGAAGAATAAATATAGTTAAAACGACCATATTACCCAAAGCGATATACAAATTTAATGCAATTCCCATCAAAATTCCAATGTTATTTTTTTTAAAAAAGGAATAAAAAATCATCAGGTTTATATGGAACTATAAAGAAACCTCGAATATACCAAGTAATACTAAAGAAAAAAAATGAAGCTGGAAGCATTACAATACCTGACTTCAAACTAAACTACAGAGCCACAATAATCAAATAGAACAGAATAGAGAGCCCAGACATAAAACCACATATACATGGTCAAATCATCTTTGATAAAGGAGCCAAAAACACACAATGGAGAAAAGAAAGCCTCTTCAATAAATGGTGCTGGGAAAATTGGAAAGCCACATGCAAAAGAATGAAACTTGACTACAGTTTATCTCCTTGCACAAAAATTAATTCAAAAGGAATCAAAAACCTAATTATAAGACATGAAACAATAAGTTACATAGAAAGAAACATAGGTACTAAACTCATGGACCTTAGCAATAGAGAACATTTTATGAATTTGACTCCAAAAGCAAGGGAAGTAAAGGCAAAGATTAATGAGTGGGACTACATCAGACTAAGAAGCTTCTGCACAGCAAAAGAAACTGTCAACAAAACAAATAGGCAGCCAACTAAATGGGAGATGATATTTTCAAACAGCAGCTCAAATAAGAGGTTAATATACAAAATATAAAAAGAACTCACAAAACTTAGCAACAAACAATCCAATAAAAAAATGGGAAGAGGACATGAACAGACACTTCTCTCAGGAAGAAATACGAATGGCCAACAGATACATGAAAAAATGCTCATCATCACTAGATATTTGATAAGTGCACATCAAAACTACATAGAGATACCATCTCACACCTGTTAGATTAGCTATTTTCAACAAAACAGGTAATAACAAGTATTGGAGAGGCTGTGGAGAAAAAGTAACCCTCATTCAATGTTGGTGGGAATGTAAAGTAGTACAATCATTATGGAAGAAAGTATGATGGTTCATCAAAATATTAAGAATAGAACTACCATATGACCCAGCAATCCCTCTACTGGGTATATACCCCCAAAACTTAAAAACATGGGTACAAAAAGACACATGTACCCCCATGTTTATCGCAGCATTGTTCACAGTGGTCAAGACATGGAAACAACCAAAAAAGCCCTTCAGTAGAAGAATGGATAAAGAAGAAGTGGTACATATATACTACGGAATACTACTCAGCCATAAGAAATGATGACATAGGATCATTTACAACAACATGGATGGACCTTGATAACATTATACTGAGTGAAATAAGTAAATCAGAGAAAGCTAAAAACTGTATGATTCCATACATAGGTGGGACACAAAATTGAGACTCATGGACATAGACAGGGGTGAAGTGGTTACCAGGGGGAAGGGAAAGTTGGAGGGGGAGAAAAATGGGGGGAAGGGGAGAGGCTTAAAGAGAAACAAAATATAGGGTGACAGAAGATGATTTGACTTTGGGTGATGGGTATACAACATAATCGACTGTCCAAGTGATGTGGAGATGTTTTCTCTAAATCTATGTACTCTGGTAGATCAATATCACCCCATTAAACTTAATTGTCTGAAAATAATAATAATAATAATAATAATAATAATAATAATAAATAAAAACTAAAGAAATAATTTGCCCGACGTATGGTAAGTGCATCCTGCAATGAATTTGAATCTAATTTCATATTCTGATATTGTTTGATGATGGACACTATCTTTGATGTTTTCATTGCCTTTCCAACTGGAGAGATGACTATGGAGGGTGTGAAATTTCAGGTTCTATTTCTAGTTCAATTAAATCACCAAATTGGAGTAAGCAAATATTTACCCATGTTCCCAATACCAAAGCATTTACAAATATTTAATAAAATAGGGCAGAGAAACATCTTATTAAGCCAATAAATAATTAAAATGGTATGTGTTTAAGGTAAATATTCAGAACATTATAAAGAAAGATGCTGACAACGACTCAATATAACATTAATTATAAAATACTTTCCAGTGAATTTTGCTCGATGCCTGTGAATTTATTACCATTATACACATATTGTTATAATTTTGAATATAAAGACACAGTATGGTCCATTTCTTTTTCCACCTGATAAAAGCATTATCACAGTATGATGATGCAAACTGTTGAGACCAAGATCCTTCTTCTGTTCTCTGATCATCTGGTGTTTACAGGTTTGTGGCCAAAGGCAGCTGGAAAATAAGTGAACTGTGTGGCCTGTTGTGGTCACCACCAGCTGAAAGGCCTTATGTGCTTAGGGCATGCAAGCCTCATGCATGAGCTCAGAAATTCATCCTCCAGGCTAAGGATACTGGAACTTGGACTTCTAAGCTGCCCAGCCTTTTAATATTTCATGGGGTCCCATTACTACTACTTTTAATGTGAGTTGATAATACATTCCACATCCTGGTCTACATGGGAAGAGAGTACTACCTTCTCCATCATCTGAATAAATGCACTCAATCAGAATACCTCTCCTTTAAAAAGTTTACCCAGGGTAGTTTTGATGATCAACCAGGTCAGGGACAATAAACCTGTTTTATAGCAGCGTTACTTGAAGGAGCTACAGATCTACCTTTTCACTCATTTAAGCTGAGACAAGGTCAGCAATTGAGAGTATAGCTTTCAAAATTTAATAGCAATTTGACGAGTACTTTTACAACTTTTGAATCTAATAATAGTTGCACTTTATACATCTGTTTATTTTGTTAGTAATTTTTTTCACTATATTTTTAAAAAGTATGGCTGGGGAACTGAAATAGAACACAGACTGATGTAGAGAGAGGATAAATAAGTATATGTTCTAAGTCCTACCATCTTGAATTTTTGTTAATATAAAAATAAAATAATTTCCAATGACTTAAGGAGAGGTAAAAAAAAGATATAATAAAGTCAACTTGAAATTAGCAAGTCAATAAGTTAACCATTTTGATTTTGCCAAGTTTTTTCAGCTACACGGACAGAGACTAACCAGTTCAGTTATGGATCAAGGTGAGGCATTATCATTTCATTTTTAGTGAAACAGAGTCAACTCACTCAAGAAAATCACTCAAGAATGTCAACCTATTATTTTGCTGAACATAATTATTCTTTTGACTGACTTAGCTATTACAGTGGTTTAACAGTTGCCTGTGTAGACACAACTGTAATCCTAGGGGACAGCTTTCTTTATTACAACTTTCACTGAGGTTGATTTGTATTAAGTACGTGAATTTGAGCATTACTCTCTATATAAATATTATTTAATACCTTGCACATCATCCAAATGTCTGAGGTTCTAATTAAGAAAAATGTAAGGTCATTCTTGAATTTTTACATGTTTTAAAAACAGTGAGAGCTGGTATGACAAGAAGTTACTATATGCAGGTCTTCCCAAACCAAGTAAGTAATTTACCCTTATCTGCCTAGTTTCCTTCTTTGAAGACTGAAAATTTTTGTAGTAAGTGAACTCTATCTTTCATTCCAACTCCAAAATAAAATTTATTAAAAATAAACATAAGCTCATATAAATACTGCACAAAACATTTATTAAACAAGAGTTTGAAGATAGTATACCAATAGTTATTTTTTTCAAAGTAACTAGAAACTGTAACAAAACAGTAGAGAGAAAAAAATAATATTAAACCATTTATAACTAAAAGCGTACAGATCAGCTGAAGTGAACCTGTGTCATTGATCTATGCATGTTAGAGGAGAAAAGCACACAGAATATGTTCATGCTATTTGTGGAAGGAAATAATGCGGAAGGAAGTCATGCTTTGGCTACAGCAGAATGAAAATGTCCAAAGGATATAGAACAGCCTGTAATTCTCCAGAAGATTACTATAATAGTAAGGTTTTACTGGGACTCATCTACTTTCCCTCTTATTTATTGAGACATGTATTTCAACTGTATTTGTAGCAGCCGCAACTCTCTAAAATGAAAGACTTTACATAAAACACAATATTGCTGGAGTGATAGGATAACTTTCTGGAATACTTACTTCTTTAAATAGCACATTTTTCATTTACAGAATATTACATATAATAGATTAAAAATATTTATCATTTACTTGATATGTTATGTGAGGGATTTCCTATAAACAGTAAATCTTATTTTATTGTGGACACTATAAAAGACATTCTAAAATTTAAATAAGCTTTTTATTTTAGAATAGATTTAGATTTACAGAGGAGTTACAAAGATAGTAAAGACAGTTTCTATATACCCTACACTCATTTTTAATTACTGTTAACAATTTAGGTTATATAGCACATTGTCACAATTAAGAAAATCAACATTTGTGCATTGCTGTTAACTAAAGCATACTTTATTCAGCTTTAATTTTTACGTAATGTCTATTTTATGATCCAGGATCCACCCAGGATACCACATTACGCTTAGTTGTCATGCATCCTTAGTCTCTTCTAGATAGATAAAGTTTCTCAGATTTTCTTTGTTTAGATGACCTTCACAATTTTGAAGAATATTAATTGTGTATTTGATAAAGTGCCCCTTAATTTGGTGTTTTCTGCTGCTATTTTTTTTAGAGTGAGACTGAAGTTAGAGTTTTTAGGAGGGAAGACCACAGAGGTAAAATGCCATTCTTATCACATCATATAATGGTACATGCTGCCAATGGAACTTACATTGATGACATTGCCTTTGATCACAGGGCTGAAGTACTGTTAGTCAAATGAAAATTATTCCTTGATCCTTCCATACTCTGTGTTTAGGAAACAATTTACCAAACATCTACACTCAAAGGGTGAGAGGTAAACTTCACTTCCTTAAATGGATAGTGTCTAAATAAATTATTTGGACATCTATGTATAAGAAATTCATAGAACAGACATTTCTAACATCTATTTTCTAGACTGTTATGTCACATTGTCAAATAAAACAAAGATTTTCTTAAAAATCTGTAAACTATAAATGACCCAGTGCAACAAAAAGTTGAAAATTTTTTCTTACCCTTACCATTCTATTTTTATAAGTGGAATAATTGTCAATTTTTCTTTAAATGGTCACTTTCAAAAGGAGACCATTACTTATTATGCACTAGTTGTTATTTAATCAGGGTCATATTATGTAATTGATATTCAAGATGCTAACTCCCCTTATGTACAGTGGCTAAAATAATACAAAGAGAGGGTTATGGAGACATTTATATGCCAAGATGGAGAAGAGGGACCACAGAAGATCTATACAAGAAATGAGGGAAGGATGTAGATCCTGTTATCCAACTAACGTGACCTATGTTACTTTTCCATACAACCAGCGTATTTCACATTTATCTGAAATTAAACACACTTGTATCTTGATTTAATAGAAATTATTTTCAAATGTTAGCAATGAATTTTTCTTAGTTTAATATGTGACATTATTATTATGAGCAATACCAAAGTCTATTAAAAAGTCTGTGAGTAAAGCTCTGAAGTAGGTACAGGGTATTTACTGTTTCTTTAATCATATTTCTTAGAGATAATTACTGAAACACAAACTATGCCAGAAATCTCTTGCCAAGTCTAGATGAATCATTCAGAAAATGATACAAGAATCTATAAAGAGGACAATCTCAGAAGGTTATGATGGTCTCAAAGCCTTCATGGAGGAAAAAGTGTAAGCTAGACTATCAGGGATCACAAGTTTGGCTAAAGGTGAGAAGGAACACAGTACCTACAGGTACAAAGGTAGTCTTCTGTGTTTGGAACAGCATTCACATAATAAGGAGGTCAGTAAACTTATGAAGAGTTTGAAAGTCTTTGAAATCAAAGAATTTGTAAATGGGTTGAGACTACAGTTTTAAAGATAGGCAGTGATTTATTTAAATCAGTGTTATTCGCTTGGAGACCAGTGAAAACAGGAGAATTATTTTGGAAACTGCTGAGGCAGAAACCACCCTGAGGATAAGCAAATTCGACCAAGATCATTGGGTTTATAGTCTTCACACAACATCAGTGTGGTTAACTCTTTCACAGACTAATATAAAATTTCTGGTGGACCAGTCTGAAAACAGGAGGTTGAAAAAACACAGATAAATGATGTATTGATATTAACTTTTGCTAATCTTAAAATAAAAAAAACACTTACAAAGAAATAATAATAATATCGCTTCTCGGCCTTTTGGCTAAGATCAAGTGAAGAAATAATAATAATACAGAGATGTAAAAGAGAGAGAGAGAGAGACTGTGTGTGTGTGTTTTGCACTCACATATGCATCTATTCTTAATATATAATCATATCTACATAGTAGCTTATTCTATGTCTTCATTTTATATTGCCCTATGAGAATTTTTCGGTCATTACTATTCATAATAATTTTAGAATTATTTTGCCTGAGCTATGACTCATGTAAAAAGCATTTATATTGTTTTTAATTGGGTATTTTATTGCATTCTAGTATCATAACTGGCATATTTCAGTGTACTTTATGACCTTTTTATTTAAGCTACTGGGTACTTTCACTTTTTGTTGTCAATACTTAACCTGACATTCTCAAATTGTGCATGTCACAACTGACTTTGGGAGACATGGTTGGTTTTTTATTAGAAGAACAGGCTTTCAAAACCAAGATAGCATGACAATTTTAATGTGATATCATCAGTTTATTAGGATGTTAAAAATAATATATTGCTTACATTGAAATGATTTTTAGTTGTCTATATTTTAAACTAAAACTTTCTGAAATATGAGCTTATTTGCTTGATTTTTCTGAAAGATAAAATAGATGTTATCTTTCAGTTTGAAAGAAATAATGCATTGAAAGCACAGAAAAATTATCAGAATATAACTGACATTGATACAGTCACTATACAGATTTAGAAGAATCTACTTTTTAAATCAAAGCATTTTCTTTGAATAGTTTCTGGTTTAAAATTAAATTAAAAATATGTAAATCCCAACATCATACACCAAGAGTTCTATTTAGTTTGTACATTGGACTGACAAGCAGAACTCAGAGAATTCGAAGCCTAAGACCTGGGAGTCTGTGCAGTATTTCAAGCCCTGAGACCAGATAAGACTGGAGAGAATGAATGGAGATTAAAGAAATATGTGCAACATCAAATAACTTCAGAAACCCAGCATTTCTTGGGAAACAAAGGAAGAACCAAGAAATACAATGCAAAGAGGAGCCAGTCAAATAGGACAATAAGAAGAAAAGTGCCAATTGTGTCATGTAAACAAAGCCTGCAGTCTTGTGTAAAGGTGGTGATAATTAACTGTGTCAGAAGGAACTCACAAATAAAATGGAGCCTGAGAACTGAAGAAACAACTGGAAGAAACAACATTGATGTTTCTTGGGACACAGGAGAGGGAGCTTTCAGAAGAGCATGCTTGAAAGGCTGGTTGTAAAAATATCACGAAGGTAATAGAAAATATATATCCTGATGAGTTTTTCTAAAAAATGTAGCAATTGGAGAGGAATATTTCATCAAGATTTTTTTTTTCTACAGTGAGGTTATTCCAGAAAGCTTGCATGCTGATAAGAATGATCAATCTGTACAGGAGAAAGCTGGAATTGATTACAAGAACAAGAACTTTGCGCGCATGCGGAGGGGCGGATGTCGTTTCAGTGGCTGGATCTCAGCAGTGTCAAGCACAATTCCGCCATTGAATAAAAGTAGAGAGAATCGTACAGGTAAAGAGGAAGGCAGGATGGAAAATTAGATAGTTATCAACTGATTGCGGTATTTTTTTTTTTTTAAGGAGAGATATAAAAATCAAGGTAAATAGCTAAGAGAGTCAGAACAGGTGGAGAGACATAGAGGTTTGAGGAGAGAAGGTATCAAATAGGTATTTCAGAGTGTGGGAATGTGAACTGACATAGAAATACAGTAAGAATTCTTGAGGTTGCTGAGCTGTTAGTTTGCTGCCATACATCAAACATCAGAGTGTACAACTGTTGGTTTTATCCAACCGTGTTCAGCAGGTCAGATATAGGTTGGTAGGTAGAGCTAGAAAATATATATATATATATATATATATATATATATATATATATATATATATATATATATATATATATATATGTGTGTGTGTATATATTACTTGCAGGTGGGACTAGATAATACTTAAAATTGGGCTAATAGAGGAATTGAGGAGGAGAGGTCGTGGTCAGACAGTATAATATTTGGAATTGAGATTTTAGAAATATTGCCTATAATAATTAGTAGTCTAGGGAGGCCCTGGGAATAGGTGTATAAGATGAGATGGAAGACACAATCATTAGAAGACATGACCATAGAGGACCTTCATAGTCTCACCAGTAGGTTTAAGTTTTCAGTCAACAATGTCTTTGGGAGTAAAAGACAATGTTACTCAGCTACTACAGAGAAGGCTGTTGGATGCAGTCATTGGAAACCATGCTTTGAATAATGTTTCAGAAGAGAAAGGAATTGGTTTTTAAGAGAAGCTGAAGTAATTGATCAAGTATGACATGTGGATGCAGTCCTGGTCAGTTCTTTAGGGACCGTGGGTGAACAGCCTCCATCTTGAGCTTGTCTCCATTCTGATAGTGGTGAGTACAGTAGTGTTGGCTGTGCTGGAAGCTGTGTGAACTGTGTGCAATCCAAGCAGACAAGCAGATAATTTAAACTGACTTCCAACTTGACTTAAACCATTGAAAGCCTCCGCACAAAAAAATAGCTGCACTTATTAAAAAAGACTATAACCTAATCCTGTTGGTAGGATGTCTCCTCTCATATTTGGGGGTCAGCAGTCTATTTACTTAGGAATGGTACTTATGCTGCTAGTTGAATTTGCGCTTTGGGATTTTACTGACATAGTTGAAATTTAGCCAAGCTAATAGAGCATTTCAAATGCAACTGGAATGGAGGCAGCTGGAGGGCTGCCATGAAAAGCTTTCTTCTATAAGGGAGGAACAGGGTGAAGGTGAAATGTACCAAGTGCATCTGAAATCCTGGCATCTTTTACATTCCAATAATTCAGATGGTTTTATTGCTGAATAAGCCGCTAGGAGAACATCTTTCTCATTCAAACTCAAACTTAGACACATCTCATCCCGAACCTTAATATGACTGGCATTTTGGAAACCTAAGGGGGGCAGTCAAGAAAAGAGACATGCATCCATGCGCTCATAGATAGAGTCATGGCACATATTCGCTGTGAACGACCCTCTCTACCCTTCCTGGTTCTGGAAGCTACTAACAGCAAAACAAGGATAATATTAAGTAGAAAATTTGTCCAAATATTGCTTTAAAGAGACATCAACTGCATTGAATCCAGTTTTAGTTGTTGGTAGAAAAGAATTTTAGGAAGTAATTAGTTACATGGGTGTATAAACCTGTTAGTCAATTTCAAGCTTTCCCAAATCCTATAGATTTACTTTCCCATTTGCCTCATAAGTCATTACGTTGATGTTAAGGAACAGTGAAGCTGAGAACCATAGTCCAATTGGAAGAGGGAGTACCATTATGTATTACTAGAAAAGAGTTGACTTCATTATGGAGTTGAAAGTGTTGTAATACTGTAGCCAAGGCTGCAAAGAAAAGTGTAATTATTTGCATGAACTTTTAAAAAATATCTCTTTTGGGTCTCATTTACTTATTGTGGGTTATCTCTATAAGGCTAGCCAATATTTGTCCCATGTTATAGAAGGTGCTGGCTAATCTGAGTATATTAAGATGGAGAGATAAAGTATAAGGAGGAGGAAGAGGAAGAAAAGAGAAAATTGAGTCAATCAATTTAGTTTACTTTCAGATGACATATAATACCTTATATGACCAAGATTTAACATTTTGCTAAAATGGTATATATGATTAGATTGATTAAAGAACCTTAAACTAGAATAGCACATTGCAAACTAACCTGCTAAAATGCCAATTTTTTTTTATAATGAATCACTGTAAAACCTCTTCTACATGTGTAACAAATTCTCTTTTCCCATCTAACTTCTAAATTATTCCCCACAGCTAGGAAACACTGAAAATTCACTTTTATATTGCAATTGAAAGTCTAAAGTCTATGACTGCTGTCATTTTAAAGGAAGCTTTCCTGATCCAATTTAAAGAGCAGTGTTTATATAAACTACTGTGAAAACCATTCCTCCTTCCCTGAGGGTCTAAGAGTACTGAAACAATGTTTGTCTCTGTAGCAGAAAAGTAATAAAATCACAGGGAAAATGTAAGTCTATCTGAATTGTTGTAATACCTTATTGTGTAGTACTACAATAGCAAAAACCACAGCTACATTTAAAAAAATGTGTTATTGTATCACTTTCCACAATTAGGTCACAGTGGCTCTTTGTGATAAAACGGATGGAATAAATATCACAGCTCTACAAGTTATCTGCTCTTTACTGTCCATTACTTACCCTATTTCACAGAAATAAACATACATTCATCCATTTACTCATACAATAAATATTTTCTTGTATTTCTCTGAGTGTGGCTTATAATACTGTATAAAGATGAATTAGTCACTGTCCTGACTTGATCTTGAATTAACCAAGGATCCAGCATGGAAGAAAACATACACACATACAATTATAGAACAATGCAGAGTGCAATAACTGAACTGCTACAGTAGAAGTTAAGTAAAGAACCATGGGAACACAGAGAATTAAGTAAATTTTACCAGGGGAAAGATCAATGAATGCTTTGGGGCAGGTGGTTCTGTAAGCTGTGTCCTGACATATGCATTGAGCCTTTAAAGTTTTTTATAGCTTATATTGATTACAAAGGCAATACAAGCTACTAAAGATGCCTGATTGAATATTTTTCCTCTCAAAATTTCTCAAGTATTAGAAGAAAAATAAAAATAATTCTATAGATGATTGGTATGGTCTATCATTAATGCATTAATCAATGTCTTCTTAATTTCTATTAGAATGATGAGCATATGCCTTCAACAAACAGACCGATAGGGGTTTCTAGAAGACATCACACAGGTGGGAACAAACGGAGTACCAAGTCCATCAGAGTTATAGAATCTGCACTTCCACAAAGGGGAAATGAATGACTCCCAACATTATTGAGTTCCCTTCAAGAAATATCAATAACTGGAGTTCACAGACTGGAAGAGGGTGGTGGTGGTGAATTACCATAAAAAAGGGCTTTGTTTAAATTAGTATTTAAAATAAATAATAAACCAAGCTAATACACCAAAATGTTTGATTATTTAAAAATGTAAAAATAAAAAATATAATTTATAAATATACCAAGGAATTATAGAGAAATTAGAAATAATCTTTGATAAAAAATAATAAAATCACTCACCAAAAACAGTTGTTAAATAAATGATGGTATATACATTCTATACAATAAAATAAAAATTTTATCAGAATGTGGTATATATTATTAAGTAAAAAATACATAAGATTAGTATGTATAATATGATCCTAGATATGTAGGCTATATATGTGGTAGCATAGAATATGCAGATATTGTCTCAATGTATGTATATATTAACATACATTTCTAGAATACATAATACACTATAAATAGCAATGGCCTGAAAGTTAATAAAATTGCAGAGCGGGTAGAAGGAGGGAAGAAACAAAGGGAAAAATAAAACTTGTGTTTTTGCTTTGTTTAAAAAGGGCATGGACAGCCTGATTAGGCGGTGGCGCAGTGGATAGAGCATCGGACTGGGATGCGGAGGACCCAGGTTCGAGACCCTGAGCTCGCCAGCTTGAGCGCGGACCCATCTAGCTTGAGCGAAGGCTCGCCAGCTTGGACCCAAGGTCGCTGGCTCCAGCAAGGGGTGGCTCAGTCTGCTGAAGGCCCGCGGTCAAGGCATGTGTGAGAAAGCAACCAATGAACAACTAAGGTGTCGCAACGGACACGAAAAACTAATGATTGATGCTTCTCACCTCTTTCCGTTCCTGTCTGTCTATACCTATCTATCCCTCTCTCTGACTTTCTCTGTCCCTGGAAAAAAACTTTTCTAAAAAAGGGCATGGACAGTTTTATTTAGTTATGGCAATTAAAATACATAGTTATTTAGAAAAGTTGAAAAGATGCATCAGTGTTTAAAGTGACAATAGAAATAAATCATCCACATTCCTACATCATAATGAAGAATAGGATCTTCTTAGGTTAAAGACATGAAACATACTTTTGGCCCAGAAAATGTTGAGGATTTAAGGGAAACAGTTTCCCAAGTTCCCCTTTATTCATGCATTTCTTATCAGTGATGTATTAAATTCACATGTCACTTGGTGCAAAGTTTTCTCAGCCAAGTTCCGTATTTAGGACTAATGCATGCCTAGTAATCTCATTAGAGACGTGTCCTGAAAGTGAGGAGTCCTCAGGTGTCTGGTAGTTTTAGGGGTGCCCTTGAGCTGATAACAACTATCATGCAAGAAGTTATAAAAATATGACCCTTGAAATGTTTTATTGATTTCCAGGAATGAGGCCCCTAATGACTACTATACGTTGCTTGCAACATGTTTTATAGATGTTTTTATTGAAGTTGATTTAATTTCCCTCAGTTCACGTGTTCTCACTAATTGAATCATTTCTCTCAGTTCCCAGAAGGCTATAAAATAGAGAATTTATGATATACTGTGTAACAATATACATTAGGGTAAATATATTGGTGACTCCTCAGCCAGGACATTGTGCACATCTGATAAAGTGCCATCATAATCACTCAATGAATCTGATCTCTTTCATTACATTATCATGAGCTGTATTACAAATGTTAAGTTAAAATGATCCATTCTTGTTGTATTGAATCAAAGTAAAATATTTTATGTACTTTCAGGTATAAGGAAGGCACATTACCTCTTCTAAAAGTTGATTCTTGATGATTACTTGGGGGTTCAGTTTATTGTCCTTCTGACAAAGATAAAAATATCAATATAAATTGAAAGACTAAAAATCAAAAACTAAAAACAAAAGTTCCCTATATTAAAAAAAAATGTGTGTCCAACATGAATATCATGGCACTTAAAAATGAGTGGAACAATTATAAATTTAGATAAACATTGTTCTATAATGAATAACTATCAAAACTTGATATTTAAGGATTAAAACTCACCCCCCCCATAATAGTTCAATTTCTGAGCCAGTTATTTTATTGGTTTATTCAACAAATGGTATTCAAAAAAATAAAAACAAATCAATGAAATATTAGGCTCTTTTTTTAAGTTTCCCAAGCTAATTCATTCTTTTTTCTTTGATGTTGAATGGGGTACTGAACACTATATTTGAAGTCTTTTGTTAGGTACAACCAGAACAAAAGAAGATAAGACACTTTCTTAAGAATTTTATTGTAAGGTAAAGTTTACATCCTTACATTTTTACTTTCAAGTAAAATCTCCCTTCTGTATATGAGGAGACAACCTCAGGAGAGTTGAATGAAATTATTTTTCCCCAATGCCCATACAAATTTCAAAGCTCGGGTTCATCCAAAACCTTTAAATTAAGCTCCATTTCTCCTTCTCCAATACTTTGCCATTTCTCTGAAATGTACAATAAATATTGATTAGTTGAATTTTGAATTGAACCAGGATCAGAAAGTAACACCTGGTGAATTGTACATAAAAATTCATAAAAGAGAATGGAAAATCACACTCCTACCAGAGTGGCAAGAAGCATGACCTGGTAAGAATGTATTGGGTCAAGATAAAAAGCAACAACTTCTGTTCTCCTGTGAGGAAGATGCGAGAGACTGAGGGAAATCCCAGGATTATACAGGGGATAGCAATTGTTAAGGGAGGAAAAATAAAGAGTAAGCAAGCATGCTTGGCCAGATTGAGTATGAGAATAAGCAGTAAACACAATGAAGTTACAGCGAAGCTATTTACTCTGTAAAGTAGAAACTTTTCTAAAGGAAAGTTCAGACAGGATTGTGTGCACAGAAAGAAATAGAAGAATTCTCACTGTGGACTTGACAGGTAGTAGGGGTCAACTGGTCATTTATGATAGATTTTCGTCTTCCACTCATTATTTAGCATATGATTACTGTATGAATAAATGCCATTACAGAAGCACATGGTGTTTGCTTTCAATAGTGAGCAAAAATTGCATAATGGTAATGCTGGGATACTATATGAAGGGTATAAAGAAGATTATGGGTGAATTTAGCCTGCACGTGTCCACCTGAGAAAGAATAGGATTTCCTGCCAGATGCCTCTTGCATCCTCAGAAATTAAGCAGGGGTTTGGAATTTATATCACTTACACCAACTTCTCTTATGCTGATTTAAGTCACATCATTCTGAATACCAGTTAGTGTCCAGAAATAAAAGTCAGAGCCTTCCAGAAAGGAAGATAACACATCCAACACGAATTAAAATTCTGGAGATCCAGAGGAGGTAAGAGTCACGCCTTGGTATATTTTATGACTTGAGCTCAGAATGTAAAAATCTCAGTTTTCAATCTGGAGCTCTAAACTTTAATACTTTTCCCCCCAATCACAGTTTATAGGTATAATTTCAAAGTTTTTTCCAAGTGGTTGACAACTTGAATTTGTACAGAATATATAGCAAACAAACATTTAGGAGATGAATTATAGGTATTATAGGTATGAATTATAGGTATCCCAGACCCTGGGGATTTATTTTGTCCTATCCAAAACTAGCAGTGATACCAATAGTAACTAACATAAGCGAGAAGCAGTTTAGCCTAAAACATAATTTAGATACATTACAATAATACCTCACTAATTCAGAATGACTAATGAAGTAATCAGAAATAAGTAAAAATTGTTAAGTGTTTTGGAAGAAATACAAGTTCTACGTCACACTATAGCATAAAGTCTGCAGAGACAGGTATAGTGTACACTAACTTTGTTATACTAACCCTAAATTTAGCCCCAGGAAGGTGGGAATCTATAAAAAGTGGGAAAATACAAATCTTATCCCTGAAGATAATTCAGTATCCTAAATTAGCTAACCCAAGCAATTTGTCAGCAAGAAAGCATTTCTTGTATTTGAAGTTTCAAAGAACATGCATTAGCATATTGGCTAGTTCTAATATTATCAGAATAATTAAGAACAAAACTAAAATTGTCATAATAAATGAATAATGTACATCTGAGATGAAATATCCATGACTGTTATATTTGTGCACATACTTAGTAATTTGAAAAACTCAGCAAGTGTCTCCCTGTCATTAGTAGGAATGAACAAAGCTCTACCGTAATAGCATTTAAGATGGTAATTACTGAAAATGAAGTTACATTTCTAAACAAATGAAGGCTATTTTCATATTTAGTAGTGCCTGAAGACTATGTGCCAAATCAGTGCATTTAAGAATATATTTTAAAAGCTAGCATGGACTCAAGCAAAAACTTTTAAAAGCTATGTACTGGTTATAGATTTAATTTTCCAGCCAGACTTTGTTCCTACTTCTCAGCTCCCACTACCTTATTATTCTTAGTACATTTCGTTAGCTCTCTTTGACTTAAGGCTTCTTAGGACATTAGTTTACTCTTTAATTTATTTTTTCAGTGAGAGAGACAGAAAGAGGGGCAGACAGGGACAGACAGATAGGAAAGAAAGAGACGAGAAGTATCAACTCAGAACTGTGGCATCTTAGTTGTTCATTGATTGTTTTCTCTGATGTCCCTTCACTGGAGGGCTCATCCAAGCCAGTAACCCCTTGCTCAAGCCAGCAACCTTGGGCTTCAAGCCAGTGATCTTTGGGCTAAAGCCAGCAACCATGGGGTTATGTCTATAATTCCATGCTCAAGCCAGTGACCCCACACTCAAGCTGGTGAGCTCGTGCTCAAGCGGGTGACCTCAGGGTTTTGAGCCTGGGTCCTCTGCGTCCCAGGCCAACTCTCTATCCACTGCACCATTGCCTGGTCAGGCTCAAACTTTTGAAATTAATAAAAGAAGAAAACTGAAAAAATATTTCTACTGCTCATTGAGACATTTCAAAGTGTTTCATTAGTATACTATGCTTATGATTATTTGTATGTAAAAATCATGTCAGCTTTAACAAACGCTACGTAAATCATCAGTTTCTTATACATATAAAGAGACACAAACACACACAGAGTAGGACATCCTCAAACTTTAGTTACTTAATAAATGATCATTTGTTCTGAGAAGTCTGTAAGTCGATTTCATTATTAAAATGTTGTCTCCATGGGTTTTTGCACAACACACTTTCATGGCAGAAAACCAAACCCTCTTAGAATAAAGTGGTAATATTAAAAACATGGCTCTCAGCCCTGGCTGGGTAACTCAGTGGTTTAGAGAGTTGTCTTGATACACCAAGCTTGTAGATTCATTCCCTGGTCAGGGCACACATATGATTCAACCAAGAATGCATAGATAAATGGGACAAGAAATTGCTGTTTGTCTCTCTCTCTCTATCACCCTTCCTTTCTCTCTGATAATCAATAAAATAATAAAAATAAAAAATACAGCATAAAACAAAAAAAAAACATAGCTTTCAATAACTGGAGATAGTACCTAAACATGGAAAGTAGAAATGGTACAGTCACAATACTACTGTATTTACAACACCTGAAATGTGCTGATCTGAATTTAAAGGACAGGTAGTGACCATCTACAAGTATTCATTGCTTATCTTTGAAAAATTATTAAACATTGTTGGTTAGTTAAAACGTAAAAGCCAAGGAACTTTCAATTTTTTAATTTATTTTTTTAAAATTTTATTCATTTTAGAGAGGAGACACAGAGTGAGAGAGAGAGAGAGAGAGAGAGAGAGAGAGACAAAGAGAGAAAGGGGGAGGAGCTGGAAGCATCAACTCTCATATGTGCCTTGACCAGACCAGTGCAGGGTTTTGAACTGGCGACCTCAGTGTCCCCAGGTTGACGCTTTATCCACTGCACCACCACAGGTCAGGCTAAGAACTTTCACTTTTGAGATACAAAATTTAGAGCCAGGTTTGATGCCATGTCATTTTATTTTTTAGATGCATGTTCACACCAGAATGTAATTTTGCGGACTAGTTTGGATTTTAATTATTATTATTTTTTTTAATTTTACTGAACATAACAACTAATTATGTACCTACAATAAGCTAAAAACTCTTCAGGGAAGGGGAATAAAGAGGATCAGAGCCTGTACACAGCTCTGTGGGGCTAGTGGTCCGGTAGAGCAGATGGCGTTTATAGAAATACACTAAGAAGCATGGTCAATAGGGGAACCTCACTTAGCTCTGAGAGCCAGAGGAAGGATTACAGAGACCAGCCACTCCAGTGAAGTCTCCTGCAGGGGGAGAAGCAAAAGAGAGCATCTCACCTCAGGGGCGCTGCAAATAAGTTAACGTGGCTACAGCTCAGGGTAGGCAGGAGAACGTCATGGAGAGTGTCTGGGAACTGAGGTGATAGTCAATCACAAGGTGTCCTGTGTCAGTGCAGTGACCACACAGGCCCACTTGTCCAGGACTGTCTTGCTTATTTTCACAGAAATAAGTAGTAACAGTGTCTCTTTTCACTTACAAAGGTGAGATAATACAAGGGGAAGAGATCAAACATGTACACAATTGTTGTTATAGAAGATGGGAAGCAGTGTGTTTCAAAGAATGATGGAAGTTCTGAGCAAGCCATTTCTTCTTCCTGGATGAATTAAGGAAGAGCTGCCATCTGAGACGACCTTGAAGGAGAGCTAGGGTCTGGATCTAGATTCTTCTTGCACTCAATGGTCCAGATGGCTCAAATTTACATATGGGGATAGCTTAATAATCTGCTTGTTCCTATTATATATGCTAAAAAAAATGTCTGACATTAGAAAACACAAAATGAATTGGTACATTTAAAGATTTAAGAGCTAAAAATGAAGGTTTAAGGAGACTCGAAACTACAGTTTATACCACTGTATTCTTGATTAGATAGTCAGATTTATGAAATCCATAGATACTCAAATCACTTTCTGTTTTAAGACTGAGACATTGCCCTGGCCAGAGAGCTTGGTTGGTTGGAGCATCCTCCCGATATGCAAAGGTATTCAGTTTGATTCCTCAGTCAGGGCACATACAGGAACAAATCAATGTTTGCGTGTCTCTGTTTCTCTCTTCTTTCCTCTCTCTCTCAAATCAATAAAAAGAAAAACAAACAAACAAATTTAGACATCTACAGAAGATGTAAATTAGCAGGAGAAATAAATTAGTGTAAATGACTAGGTTTATGATCCTACTAACCTAACTGATGAAGAAGGAATAAATAGAGGACAGCAAATCTTCTGAACTGTATATCTGTTATAAGATTTGCTAGTGGTCTTGTCATCCCCAAGGCAATCAGGGGTTGTCCCTAACAATTAAGTAGTCCCTACCAATAAATTATTTTTCCATAATTCAGTCTGATACAGTCATTTGAGAAAATGTTCCAAAGTTATCTGATGGCTTGTATCACCATAACTCTAAACCTTGGCAGGTTAGGGTAGGGGTTATGTGGCTTCCCTCAGCTTTGCATGTAACTTTATTTTTAAGTCTACTTATGCACATAGCCTGCATTAAAAAGATATTTTTTGGCATTGCAGAATTTGATGGATTAGAAACTTTTACCCTCCTCATCTGTATATTTGAACTAGACAGGCTCTGTGTTTTCTAGGTCTGGTTGCTTTAATTAGGACACAATCCAGTGAATAATACTATGAATTAAGAATAAGAATTTAAAAAGATAGGTATGTCTCAGTAATGAAAGCGAAAAGCATTACTGAAAATTGGCAGGACACAAAAACTTCCTTTATTATTTAGTGTTTCTGTAAAACAAAACAAGCACTTCACAGAGATTTGCTTTATTACCATGAAGCCAGCACTAACACCACCAGATTTGAGAGACACAGAACCTAAGACTTGCCGTGATGTGATCTGACTGATGTCGTAAAGCAGCTCTATCCAATTGGGGACTTAGAACATCAAGAATCTGAATATTCAGGACTTTTATTTACCCTTTCTGGTCTATCAGAGATGATTTGTACTATAACATGCTGAATAATCATCTTTTCTAGGATTTGTAGCAGTTTCTGAAGGTGAATGATGCACATAGCAATCATAAGAGCACACGAGGGAGACTTATTTCTAAAAGCAAGTAAATGGTGCAAAGGGAAGTCTTGGTTACCCCACCGTCTCCTTCCAAAGACCATTTTTAGATTTATAATCTCATTGATCCTTCTGTATCTTTATCTTGGAGTAACTAATGCAATTCCCTTAGCCAAAGCCCGGTGAGGTTAAGTGATTTACTCATGGCCCTATCCCAAGTCCTTGACTCAGTCTGTCTTTATGCATTCTGTCCTGATACTGTGCCCTGTGTCCAGATGAGTAGATTCACAGGGAGTTTCGCATGGTGCACATTTGAGACCTTTTCTAAAAAGGCCAAATAAAAGTGAACACAGAGAACCACAGCAGAGAATAATTTCACTTCCTAACAACAGCTGGAGGAGAAGAAGGGCAAACAGAGCTGCAGAAGAAAGTGATTAATAAGAGTGGCAAGGCACAGATAGGTCGCTTCCATTCCTTGACTACTGTAAATAACTGAACACAAGAGTGGATGCGTCTTTTCCAACTAGCAACAGGAGTGGCAGGGAATGCCATCATTGGAAGCCCAGAACTAATGTTGAAAAAATGGAATTTGAGATTAGAAAAAGGGAATTGCACCTCTGTGAAATGCAATTCCATAGCATCATAATTGTACTTTTTCATAGTAGAATAGAGGTGGTTGGTGCCCTGAGAAATCACTGGATGCAGTACTGGCCTTTAGACAACTAAGTAGCTGGTAATATAGGAGAGGGGAGGTCAAGACTCTCATTTATTTTTACCTTGGCCCTTTCTTCCAATTTAGCTAATAGATTACTCTGAGATGTACCACTACAACACTACAAGTGCACTTCAGGAATGCCTGTGTGTCTCTGTATAGATGGGTGCAAACTACACACACACATGCACGCGTGCATACACACATATAGATGACAGATTTATTTATAAAGTTCTTTTAATGTTCTAACAACTTTCATATCTTCTTTTTCATTTCAATCTTGAATAGACTTTTTTTTTAACAGGGATAGAAAGAGAGTCAGAGGGAGGGATAGATAGGGACAGACAGACAGGAATGGAGAGAGGTGAGAAGCATCAATCATTAGTTTTTTATTGCCGTCGCGACACCATAGTTGTTCATTGATTGCTCTCTCACATGTGCCTTGACCACAGGCCTTCAGCAGACCGAGCCACCCCTTGCTGAAGCCAGTGACCTTGAGTCAAAGCTGGCGAGCTTTTTGCTCAAGCCAGATGGGCCGGCGCTCAAGCTGGCGAGCTCTGGGTCTCAAACCTGGATCTTCTGCATCCCAATTTGACACTCTATCCACTGCGCCACCGCCTGGTCAGGCTTGAATAGACTTTTGAGATTAGTGAGGCATTATATTATTGTGCTCATTTTAGAGATTAAGAAATAGATGCCTGAAATGTTAACTGAATAGTTTTAAAAGTTCAATTATACATATTTCTTTGCTAAATGTGACTCAATACCTATATTTATTTTCAATATTTAATTGACAATAATACATTAGAATTTTGAAAATTCAGAGTATAAATATGCTTTATAAATTTTAGTCTGCTTATGTTTTTAAAGGAAATCTGATGCAAGTAAAAAGAGGCATGCTGAATTGATTTAGTAATAATATCCCTGATTTTGTGATTCAGAGTTACAAGTGAAAACAGAACATTTGAAATATAAGCCTAGAAATTATTATTTTTTTTTAGATTAGCCACGTTATATTGTATTCTGTGAGTAAAGCTGTTAGGTCTCATGCTTTTTAGATACTGAAAATTGTACATTTTAGGTTGAACTTAGTTTACATTAGAATATATTTATTTTATACTCACCACATTTATAACATTCTTAAAGTTAAGATGAGAAGACTGGAGGATTTACTTTCATGTGCATCAATGTGATTTTACAGAGCTTAACTGGTAGAAAAATAGTCATGCAATAACCCTCTCTCTAAAGTGCCATTGATACACTACATTTCCCAGTCAGCCAACCTTGGCCCTGTGATTGGTTTTTATCAATGAACTATTCATAGGTTATTTACTATTAAGTGAGTCTTCTACATTTTCTGCTTTCTCCTTAGGTACCCAAACGTAGAACAGGATGGTGGAACTACAAGATGGGACCTGGGTTTCTAAATCACTACATGGAAGAAAGCCACCCACCTTGACACATTAGGGCCAATTAACTTTGATAATATTCATTCATTAAAATATAGGGATTATTTGTAATAGTATGTAGTGTTACCTTAACTAATATACACATTCAAACTCTCACTTTCTCTTTTCTTTGCTTGTTTTTAAAAAGTTGTCCTGAATTCTATGTTTCTATCTTTTTCATCATTTACTAGAAAAATATTGCCAAAAAATTAAACATCACTGGTTTAGCTGATTATTTGACTAATAAGATATTTTTAGTTTCATGTCTGTCACATAATGTAGTTGCTATCACATTTCTCCATTCAGGTCTATCCGTCTTTATTATGTATCTTTGCTCATTTTTGGTAGCATCCTTGAGTGCATACACTGTGTGCTTTATAAAATTGCTTTTTCTTTTCATTTATTTCACTGATTCATATATAATCCCTCGAAAATTCTCAAGGTCAAGAATTCTTTTCATCTCTCCATCCTATTCAGAAATGTCGGCCTGGTATGCTGAAGACCCAGGTTCAAAACCCAAGGTCGCTGGCTTGAGCGTGGAGTCATCTGGCTTGAGTGTGGGATCATAGACATGACCCCATGGTTGCTGGTTTGAGCGCAGAGTCATCCGACTTGAGTGAGACATGACCCCATGGTCGCTAGCTTGAGCCCAAAGGGTCACATGCTCAGCTGGAGAGACTCTCACCCACCCTGTCAAGGTACACATGAGAAAGCAATCAATGAGCAAAAGGTGCTGCAGCTATGAGTTGATGCTTCTCCCTTCTTGTCTGTCTGTCCCTGTCTGACTGTCTCTCTCTCTCTAAAAAAAATAATAAACAAAACGGCAATATTTTCACCATGCAAATATTAAGATTTTAAATAATTATGATAATTTGTAATTTATATTCATGGCTTACCTGACAAAATCACTATATGTCTTAACATTAACTTTGATTGCATAAATATTCATTAACTTCAATCCTATAAGAATTTTAGAAAACCTGGACTTGGTGCTCAGTGAATAAAGTTTTGACCTTGCCCACCGAGATCATGTATTTGATCCCCGGTCAGAATAGATTTTATTTTTTCCTAAGGTTTTATTTTGTCTGATGTCTTTGTTAATAAAATAACACTTTCAAATAAAAGAGAGTTGGGAAAAATTTGTGCATTAGTTTTCTGTTGTTGCCATAACAAATTACTACAGATGTAGCAGCTTTAAACAACATAAGTTCCATATCTTAACTTCTGTAGGTCAAAAGTCCAAGCAGGATCTGTTGGTCTCTCTTACTCCTGGTTTCACAAAGCTGAAATCTACGTGTTGGCCAACATGCTAATGTGGAATTAGAAAGTACATTTAGATCAGATTATTGACAGATAGTAGTAGTTCAGTCCTTTGTTATAAGGCTGTAGGTCTCCTCTGTCAGCCAAAAGTCCTCTCAGCTCCTTACATCCACCTGCATTCCTGTCACCTTGACCCTCTCTTTTCAAATTAGCATGTCCAGCCTTCCTGCTTTTCAAGTTACTCAGACTCTCTCCTGTGTAGCATCTCGTCTTACAGTCAGAAACAATTCTGTTTTTAAAATCTCATGGGATTAAATTGGACCTACCTGGATAATTCAAAATAATATCCCTAATCTTAAAATATCAGCAAATCCTCTTGGTCATCTAAAGAAAAACACCCACAGATTCCAGGGATTAGAGCATGGACATCTTTGGGAGCCATTATCCAGCTGATGGCAAAGTGCCGTCATACTGAAACACATTCTTACAATTCTTTAATCTTCTTTATTAATTTAGCTCAGATTCCACATTCTTACCTATATAACAAATATAATAACATTTAATTCACTCTAACAATATTTTTCCACTTTATATGTACATGTTTATAAGTAAATGAATATAATTTGTACATATAACTTCATTCTTGAACTGTTCCTAGTAGATGATTAAGTGTATGGTGAGTTTTAGAAAAAATCTATTGAACTCAAATGTAGTTAAAAACTGTGATAATTTCCCAAATGATTCAAATGTAAAAAGTGTAAGAACTTGTTAATGTAACATTTTTCCTTTGCTTGATACCTAAGCTATTTGCTTCACTTGGTTTTCAAGTTACTTTATTTTTAAGTAGTGAACATTTACCTCAATGTCTGTACTGAAAGTTTTAAAAATGTTTTTATAATGAAAATTATTGTAACGTGACACTAGGCTGTCAGTCAGATTCTTTTTTCTAAGGAAAAATCCTCCGATGGAGAGGAGAATATAAATTTGCCTTAGAAAAATGTTACAGCAGAATAATAAATTTGGATTATGAGATAACACACATAAAGGGTCTGGAATAAGGACGTGTAAGTGCAATTTCCGGTCCAATATTTAAGTCCTAGGATCTGATGTTCCTCTTTTGTAGAGACAGGGCCATAGCTACCAATTTAACAAGCAGATGACTGTACTCTCTCTCTCACCAGGCAGAGCCCATAGGACGTGCTACTAATAAATGGCTGAACATAACATTCCTAAAGAAAAATGCATATGCAATGCAAGGAGTAAAATGCATGCTTAAATCTTTTATAAAGACCTATAGCTCATTCTAATGAAAAATTTAAAAAAGAAATGTGTAATTTGACCAGCATATTGAGGTTTCAGTTAAGAAGTATGGTACTAAAAACTGGTTATGAAACAAAAGAGGATTTATATTTATGTGCACTCCTGAAATGAATATCTTATAAGTTATTAATGTAATAAAGACATAAAAAATGGTTAAATGTGACAATAGCACTATATTCATAATACCCCCTTTATTAAAATTATGTTATAAGAACATGGCACCCTAATTTAAAAAAATCTGTGTAATCAATTGCAGAGATGAATATTGGTCTTTTTATTTTGTACATTGCGAAGTTCATATAAAATAAATAATTTGTCTATGGTCACATAGTAAAAGAAGATATTATATTTTAATCCAAACCCTGTGCTTTGTTACTATTCAATTACACAGCTTCTTTAGAAGTCTGATATTAATAATGATTTTGCCGATACTTCACTGCTTACTGATATTAATTATAATGTGAACTTCAGCAATGGATAGTTTTGTGAAAAACAGTCACAGAAATGGTTACATAAGATGCCATTCTGACTCAACAGCTATACTAAGAATAACTTTTTTTTTATTTTCTTCAAAAAGGATATTGAATGCATGATTAACAAACTCAGACTCTCGTCAGTTTTAACTATGATTGTGCCTCATGCAGTACAGATCAATTCACAAAAAGTCATTACTTGTAAAATTGTGTGCAAATTCAATTTTGATAAATGAAATTGCTTTTAAAATATGCAGTAGGGTTGCTTTAATAAGAGCAATTGTGTGATCAATAATTTCTAAAGTGAATAAGCAATATCTAGATTACCTTTGCTTTGTAAAGCCTCACCTGCCATATATAAATTATTTCACTAGAACAAATGGTTTCCTTTGGAGCGAATGAAAATTTGACAAGTTATAATGTTATTTTACACTTCTCAGAATGACCTAAGAGCCTCTAGAGTTTTATGTAGAATTTTATCCCATACTTTTTTAGGGCCTTCCAAATTTTGTTAGAGATAGACCTTATTGTAAAGCCATTCTATCCATTAAAAGTCTTCCTGAAGTACTGAAGTATAACAGCTAAAGGCCCACACATGTGTCTATGTATGTGTACTTAGTATATGTAGTTATATATTTGTGGGTCAACAGCAGAGTTTCCATCTTTTGTAATATTAAATACAAACTATGCTGATGGAGTTCAGCCAACTTACCCTCATGAACTCAATGTATTGTACTTGGAGAGTCAGACTGTATATCCATAGGCATGTGCCCGTAAATCATTTCTGGGTGTGAGCAGAATAAATATTTTCATCTTCTTTAATTTATTAGTTTCAGGTACAAAACACAGTGATTAGGAAGTTATATACCTTATGAAGTGGTCACTTGGATGACTCTAGTGTCCATCTGAGATCCTGCACAGTTATTACAATATTATCGACTATATTCTCTATGCTTTACATTCCTTTGACTATTTTTATAACTGGCAATCAGCCTTCTAGTTTTTATTTTTATTTTTTAATTTTTTACAGAGACAGAAAGAGACATACAGAAAGAGACAGACAGAAAGAGACGGACAGAAAGGGAGAGAGATAAGAAGCATCAATTCTTCATTGTGGCACCTTAATTGTTCATTGATTGCTCTCTCACATGTGCCTTGACTGGGAGGCTACAGCAGAGCGAGTGACCCCTTGCACAAGCCAGTGACTTGGGGCCCAAGCTGGTGAGCCTTGCTCAAACCAGATGAGCTCATGCTCAAGCCGGCAACCTCGGGGTTTCAAACCTGGGTCCTCCTAGTCTGACACTGTATCCACTGCACCGCTGCCAGGTCAGTCAAATCGGCACTTCTTAATTTTGAACCTCAGTTTTTTGCTCAGCTTTCTAACGCCCTAGGCCACAAAGCCTCTTTTCTGCCCTCACTTCCCCTTAGGACAGTACAGACAGAGGGGTAAGGCTAAACAAGAAGCAACAAATCCATTCAGAAATTGAAGCCATATTTGCATAATCATACAGACTACTACAAGATTAATTTTCAAAAGGATACTCTCTTGGGTGTATTTGTTTGGATACATTTATTATTATAAGCATACTCAATAAAATCCTAGAAAAGTTCATTGCAGTGTCAAGTAAAAGAAAAACTAATTTTCTAATAATCTCCTTTTATACTAAAATATTCAGCACTTATAATTGAAAAGGAAAAACCTTTGATTTTGAGGAATTCATATATTCATTTATTCAACAATAGTAATTAAAATTTGGAAGATAAAAATATAAATCCTATTCAGATATTATTCTCAAGGATCTTAAAGACTGATAGGAAATAAGGTAATACAGAACATGTCATTAAAAGGAAGAAAAGGTGAAGTATATGAAAGAGCTATAATTAAAATGCAAGGTTCTGGTTATTAAGTTTTCTCTTAGTATCAAACCCACCCTTCTGAACTGTTCCATGATGCTGGAGCCAGCTTCTCCTTTGCCAGCTGGCTGTCTGTTTGTTTGTTGTAATCCAGAGAGAAGAGGGTTGAAAACCAGAAGACTGTTTTGCTTCCTGTCTCTATCAATATTGCCCCAGCCATGGACTCTTCACCTTCCCAGCACCACTTAGTTCTGTATTCCATTTTCCTTTCAGTACCTGAAGCAGGTAGAAGCCTAGCCTGCCCGGGCGCCTCATTCTCAGAATCCCATGCCCTAATTCTATGGGGAGAACTCCTCTGAATTCCTGAAGCCCCCCACTCCAGCAGCAGAACATCCTTTCCTAAAGGTGTAGGTTTCAGTCCCACGGGGATCTGCTGTGAATTTCCAGGCTCTCAAGACCCCAGCCTCTCCCTGCTGTTCTCTTGGCTCCAGTAATACAATATCTTTTCTTCAATTACTGTCTTTTGATCACTGGAGAGTTCCCCTCACCTTCTTGCCCTCCAACACTTGCTTAAAAAATTGTTAATTAAATTACCTCAGGTAAAACTACTGGTGTGGATTGCTTTTTTGAGTGCATCACGATTGATGCAGCAATAAAAGCTCAGAGAAAGGAACATCCACTTGTAGATGCGGAGATCAGAGAACACCTCACAGAATGCCTGCATTTTCACTGTGCCATGAATGGTAACTTTGATGTGAGGTGAAATTGAAGGTCAGGAAATAGAAGAGGAAGTGGCAGAGGCAGGGAGGGGGTGGGGAGAGAGTATAAGCAGGGAAATGAGCAGGTCAGCTCCGCTGGAGGGAGGGTTGGTGAACAGGCAGGGCAAGAACTACTCACAACAATTTCTCCTTTTCGGTGTGCAAAAACACAAAATTTATGTTGGAGGCTTCTTCATTTTATGAAATAATATAACCACAGATAATACATTCAAAAATTAGAACAAAATATAAATTCACTTTAAATAGGAGGGAACTTCCTGACTTAATTAACTCATTTACATGGTACACAATTACTATGTAATTTGTTGTAGTCAAAAAATATTTTATAATAAGTAAAAAGACGCCTAAACCTTTACATGATGGGTACGGAAATGTCTTATTTAAATATACTTTATAAATATTTATATTAGATAGGAAGATAAATTAAAATGACCTAAATGTAAGTTTGATTTAATCCATAAGAACAGGTAGTAGTCTCCAGGGTGTATGTAGTGTGACATGTATTTGTAGGTTGCTCATAACCGGGGCATTTGCAATATATATATTGTCTTCGAAAAAAACAAACCATGGTTTCTGCTTCACGACAGATTTCATGTTTTTTTTTGACAGTTTTTTTTATTCTTCATATTTTGACAGTAACAAAGCATTCTTTGCCTCTGGGCTTTTGATGTAGACTGGTTAAAATCTGAGCAGGTCATTGGTCATGGGCAAACCTTCAATCCTATTGTTTATTATTTATTGTGAAAATCAGATTTAATTTGTATTATTTATATTTAAAATATATTTTCCAGGAAACTCTGAGGACACTACAAATAAAAAAACAATCATTATATAGGTTGGCAAGTCCTTCCAGCACATGTCCCTCTGACCTCAAGGAAAGCAACATATGAGCTTCCAAGGGCAGAGTTGGGGCATTACTAGTAATGAGGTCGCATTTAAATGCTCATTAGTGGGTTTAAGTTGTTAGTATGTGAGTCCCTGTGTTTGGACAGAGTAGTGGCATGGTTTACATAAAATTTTACTCAAAATTCTTGAAGTATACAGTAGTTTTATTTTATGAGGACTTCGGATGGATATTTTAAATCACATTATTATTTTCTTAAAATAAAAATTTCACATTAAATGTAAATTTTATCTTAATGACACATTTTCTTCTATACTTATATGCAAACAGATAAACAAACAATTGGCAATTAGAAAGAAATAACATCCAAGTGTTACAACTATTTAAAATAGAATGAGAATTCTTCTGATCTTTAGTCATCTACTTAATTTGTAGTCATCACCAAAGCAACTGGTGAATTCTATTAACTTAATGAAACTGGATGGTCTCTTCAGGGAAATAAATCAGTCTAATAATTTTTTTTTAAAACAGAGTACCTGAGACTATAAATATGTTACATTCTTTAACTTTATATAAATACAAACTAAATCAGTATCATATGTGGCAAAAATGGAATAGGTAAATGAATCAAGATAATGAAAGACATTGTGTGTATGTGTGAAGAAAAATAGTAATATAATGTCACTATTGAATGCCTTTATTGATTGGCCTCAGAGTCTTGTGTGGTTGAAAACTTCTGAATGTGAATTTCTCAAAACGTGTGTCAGAATGTATGTGCACATTCATTAGAATTTTGTGAAACACTCAGGATAATAGATTAAGATGTAAAAATTGAGTCTCACTAAAAAATTGCTTCATTCATCCACTTTAAGGGAACTTTAAAGATATCAAAAAACTGTAATTCTTGGTTTAAACAGTCTCTGTTTTTCTGCCTTTTCAAAAAAGAGAAAAAAGAAACTCTTATTAATTTGTTACAATAGATCTTAAAATGCATGTATCATCTACAAATGTCCTCATCAACATTCAGAAAGGATTACCTAAATGAACCTGTCTACATATTGCCCCTTATAATGAGCCCCCATAACACTAATGACTTATTAGTGCCATGGACAATGAATGATTAATTAGTTGATTCTAAAGCAAATTGTTAAGAGAATAATTGTTACCTTTTCCTAATTTCTGCAGGTTAGAAGTTAATGTGATGCTTTACATTCAATAACATTTTTTGTTTATAACAGATTTCAAAGAGTGATTTGAAAAAACTGACCATAATGTATTACTTTAATATTTAATTAAGCTTTAATATCTAATATTTATTAGACAACTATATATATTCATTCACAAATATTTCTTGCTTACTAGTTTATCAGTTCCTTATTTTAATCTATACCTTTCATTAATATCATTGCCAATCTACAGTGTAGGTAAAAATTTTGAGCTTGCATTGTGTTTATTGAATAGCATTTCTTCTTCTTTACTTTTCTGAAGGTTGGTGAGTGTTCTGCTTTGAAATGTGAACTGAACCATAGGAGTGTTGATCTTCCTAAACAAAATCAACTCTCCATTATTCAATGTCAATGAAGGAAGTATCAGTATGAATAAATAATACTAATTGATAATTCACACATCTGGTTTAGGGCAAAGGTAATTTATCTCAGGTGGCTCTAATCATCTGTATAAAAAGGACAGATAACTGGAGAAGTTTCAATTGTGCCAGGTTTGGGAAGTGGCGGGGAAGTAGAACTTTCATCATATAATACAAATGGGGTGTCTGGGATCATATTGTTAGGGACATAAACACACTCAATGATGAACAGTTTTATATTAGCCTGACATTTTTATATAACACTCATTTCATATCATCTATGTATTATGTACTTACTGAAATTTGCAAGATGGTTGTTGCTCTTTTTCCCGCTTTACAACCTCAAAAAGGTCCAAAAAATTCACACATAGTCCCATCACTAAAAAATAACACCATCAAAATTTAAAGCCGGAGGTCTCTCTGTGCATAAAATGAGATAGTAATAATTTACTATATTCAAATCATGTAGAAATCATTCTTGGGATATATAAATTACCAAGCAAAAAAAAAAAAGAAATATCATTAGTAAGGAAATCCCACTATACACTGCATAAGTTATGTAACACATTTTAGATTTATTCATTCATTCATTCATTCATTCATTCATTCATCACTATCTATTGAACATTCTAATAGAGCTAAGTGCTGGAGATAACCAGCAAACAAGATCTCAAGATCACATACTTGCGGAAATGTACAATAATTTTAGATCATGATGAGTCTTTTGGGGATAAATGAAGCATAGTAACTAGGGTTTGTGTACACAGGTGAAGAAAGATTTGGGGGAAAGAAAGTCTCTTTGATAAAGTAAATTTTTGAGAAGAAATATGAATAAAGTAAGAATGAGCCATAGAGTTCTCCAAGTGAAAAAAATTTCCAGAGAAAGAAACTATGGTATAATGTTTTCAGTGAATGTCCTTGACATGTTCAAGAAATAGTAAAGACACTAGTCGGTAAGGAATGCTCTAGGAAGTCAGTAACTAGAAAGAAGTCTGAGGGTGTGTGTGTGTGTGCGCGCGTGTGTGATGGGGGTGAGTGTTGAATCATGTGAGGTCTTATTGAGCATTTTAGAATTTGAGATTTTCTCTGAAAATGGGAAGCTATTTTAAAGACGTGCTTGGAGGAGTGATTTAGGTTTTCAAAGACTTGCTGACTGCTTGGTGCAGAATTGATAGGGGAGATAGAGGCTGAAGTAGAGGAATCTTGTTAGAAACTTATAATTTGTGAAAGGTCTGCCCAGCCTCTTAAAATATTCCAGAAATCAATATATTCAAAGCTACAGTTGTCAAATAATTTTGAATGTTGAAGAATTTAGAGCTCATTAAGTAGAGAATTTTTGAAAAATATGAAGGGTTGTTAAAAGATATGGTGTCAAATAGTCCACTCACCATAAGCAGTCTTTGGAAACTGGCATCTAATTAAATGATATATATTTATCAGTGAATACTTTGAGGTGCATTAAGAACTTTTAGCTAAGATGAGGATTGAATTTAGATCTTTCAAAATCTCCAAAAATGTATTTCTGGATATTTTCATGTACTGACAAGATTCCGTGAGGCAGTGTTTAATGAGAATTTGAAACCAGGCTACCTGGGTTCAAAATTTAGTTCCAATACTCAAAAGTTGGTAATCTTGAGCAAGTGAATTGAAAGTTCTGGCCTTGGGTTTCTTTTCTCTAAAATTAATAATAGTGCCCACCACGACATGTTTGTTAAATATGAACTTTAACAAGCTCAGAGCACTTAAAAGATCACCTGATTTAATGTGTGCACAGTACTTAGAAGATCACCTGATTTAACATATGTGGAGTACTTACAAGATCACCTGATTTAACATGTGCAGAGTACTCAGGAATTTTCATGGATATCTCTGAAGCTTAAAATCCTGCTTTGCGCCTCATATGCCACCATCAACTTACGTCACTGACATGGGAATTTTTTACGTTAGGAAACATTCGAGACCTCTTAGCCTGAATATTAGTGCTAGTGATGCCAGTACTAGGGGATTTTTGTCATGTAGGAAAACATAAACATTGAACTTCAAATACCAAAGCCCAAAAGTGATAGGGAAAGGAACTGGCTTCCCACAGGTTTGTATGATGAGATAGTCCAATGTAGGAGACAGCATATTTTCATCATAAAAGCTACTCCACGGCTCTTGCTATCTGTCAAGTGTTTGGCAAGAAGCGAGAACCAAAACATATCCCATATGATGTGAAAACATTGAGCACTAGGTATTGTATACCTTACTGAAATAACGGTGGGAATTATTTTCTTAATTAGGGGTTAAATCTACTCTAAGTTCATGACCATATTGGCAAATATTTTTTCAACTGTGTTGTTTTATGTCACATTGGAATCAACAACAAAACTAATGCCATTTGCAGAAACTTAGTAACATGTTAAAACACACTTGCTATTCCATGCACAAATATAATAAATATCAGTAGACAACAAAAACAAGTCATTCAACTCCTCCAGTGTGTCTCTAAGGAGCTAAAATATTTGATATTTGTGACGTTTGTAAGTTGAAGTGACAATTCCAACCTTAGATAAGAGATTATTTTTGAATACCTATCTCTACGAACATAATATTTTGATGTATATTTTAAAGTGCACTTTTCACTTTAGATCTGTTTTCAGTTTACAAAACTATTGCAGAGTATAAAGAGTTTCCTTACACCCTAAGCTCAATTTGCCATTATTAACATCCAACATCAATGTGGAACATTTGTTAAAATAAATAAAGTATCTAACTAAAGCCTATATCTTCTCTAGATTTCCTTAGTTTTTACCTAATATATCTTTCTGTTCCAGTATCCTATTTAGAATACAGCATTATATTTAGTGATCATTTTCTTTAGACTGCAATTGACTGTTGACTGTGATAATTTCTATAATACTTTCATATTATAAATATAGTTAAAAGATGAAAAATATTTTTTATTAATTTTAATGGGGTGACATTAATAAATCAGGGTACATATGTTCAAAGAAAACATCTCCAGGTTATCTTGTCATTCAATTATGTTGCATACCCATCACCCAAAGTCAAATTGTCCTCTGTCACCTTCTATCTGGTTTTCTTTGTGCCACTCCCCTCTCCCCTCTCCCTCCCTCTCCTCCCTCCCCCCACCCCACAACCACAACACTCTTGTCCATGTCTCATAGTCTCGTTTTTATGTCCCACCTATGTATGAAATCATGCAGTTCTCAGTAGTTTTCTGTTTTACTTATTTCACTCTGTATAATATTATCGAGGTCCATCCATTTTGTTGTAAATGATCCGATGTCATCATTTCTTATGGCTGAGTAGTATTCCATAGTATATATGTACCAAAGCTAAAAGATGAAAATTTTAAGAAATACATTCTTTACACTGCTTTAAAAACTTGTTGGCAGAAACATATTTTTCATGTTTTGACAGGTTGTATAACATTCATATTTACATTTTTTTTTCTAATATTTTGTCAGTATTCAGTGTTTTATCAAATATTTTTTCAGCAGTAGTCTCTGAAAACAGTGGGGCTGGGGGGCAGAACACAGCCTGTTCATTCCTTTCTTTAAAATGGATTATTGAAAAAAACCGTTAACTTACATTCAGAGAGGGTGCATTAGGAAGAGGGTCAAAGTGGATTCCTATATTTTGCTTGATGATAATATTGGTACATGCCACAACATTGACTGAAAAGATAAAATAATTCCTGTGGCAGATAGGCTTTCTATAGTTAGAAATAATGATTTTGCATATTGCTGGGACCAATTGTTAAAATAATTTACAGAATTTAGAAAATAATTAAAATTAGCACTGTGAAAATTGAGACATTTGTGGTTTTTCAGTTTAATTTGTACTTTGATCTCCATTAATTAATTAATTGATTGATTTTTCTTCTTTCCCAAGTGAGAAAAGAGAAGATAGAGAAGCAGATTCCCACATGTGCCCAGACGGAGATCCATCCAGCAACCTCCATCTGGGGCCGATGCTCTGCCCATCTTGGGCCATGCTTGCAACTGAGGTATTTTAGTGCCTAAGTGGAGGCTCCACAAAGCCATCCTCAGCGTCCAGGGTAGATTCACTGGAACCAATTGATCCATGGCTGCTGGAGGTGGGAGAAAGATAGAAAGAGAGAAGGGGGAGAGGAAAGGGTGGAGAAACAGATGGTCACTTCTCCTTTGTGCCCTGACTAGGTATCAAACCTGGGATATCCACATGCCATGCCAAGTCTCTACCACTGAGCCGACTTACTAGGGCCTCCTTTTATTTATATGTAAATTTATTTTTAATTTATTTTTATTAAAGTATAAGAACATTTCACATTGTGTTAGTTTCAGGTACACAGCCTAATGATTTAATATTTGTACGATCACTACCATAAGTCTAATTAACATCTGTCACTTTGGCTTCCTTATAGACCATTAATGAAAGACCATTAGAAGAAAATTGCTAGGGCAACCATTTCGGAAGATATATTTTAATTTTTAGCATATCACTTTTCTTTCTTTCCACCTCACTGTGAGTAAGTAGCATGTTGAAGCCAGAGGGCAGAATGAATGGGAGAATTATACACACAGCTACCTCCTTAAAACATCTTTGTCTAACAACCTTCTTTAAGTATGAAAACCTGTAAAATCTGGGTTTATTTTTGAATGATATAAAAATAGGTTACTATTTAGAAATTTAAATAATATTAAGTACTTACTTCTTTTTTAAATTGAATTTTATTAGGGTTAAACTTCTTAATATAATTACATAGGTTTCCAAAGTCCAATTCTACAACAAATCCCTGTATACCATATTGTGTGTTCACTCCCTTCCCAAGTTACGTCTTTGTCCATCACCATCTATCCCTCCTTGAAAAATCTCATATCCTCAGATAATAGAAATATACTATAATTGATTCTTAGAAAACAGCTTTCTAATAAAATGTAAAACTGTGTATAGCAGCAAAGAACATAATATTTAAAATAAAAAGTGCCATCTCTTTTGCCCAACCAGGCGGTGGCACAGTGGATAGAGTATTGGACTGGGATGCGGAGGACCCAGGTTTAAGACCCCGAGGCTGCCAGCTTGAGCACGGGCCCATCTGGTTTGAGCAAAGCTCACCAGCTTGGACCCAAGGTCACTGGCTCCAGCAAGGGGTGGCTTGGTCTGTTGAAGGCCCACGGTCAAGGCACATGTGAGAAAGCAATCAATGAACAACTAAGGTGTTGCGATGGCAATGAAAAACTAATGACTGATGCTTCTTACCTCTCTCCCGCTCTTGTCTGTCTATCCCTCTCTCTGACTGTCTCTCTCTGTCCTTGTAAAAAAAAAAAATCTTGCAAATGTGCTTTTGTTTACATGATGACTAGCAGGCAAACAAATCTCTGAATTTCATGAAAATGATCAAAGTAACAATATAGACTTAATACTGCTTATATGATAATAAAAATAAACTTATCATTAAATCAGGAAAATATAGTTTAAAAATAAACTTTCAAATATCTGACCTCTACCTCCCAATGAGCTTCTGTTTATGAAATGTTGCTCTAAAAATCAGCTTAAACATATTGTATAATAAACTTCTATGTTATGTTAAAAATGCTGCTTTATATGTTTTTTGAGTTTAATTTGTTTGAAATACAAATAAAGAAATCTAAAAAAATACAGGCCCTTATGGAAGATAAGAATATATTTCTAGTGAAGGGTGTTGAGGGCGTGGAAAAATGAGTAAAGGGGTCAAGAGGTACAAACTTCCAGTTATAAAATGAAACATGGAGATATAATGTATAAAAAGTAAGTAATAAGGGCCTAATGTACAACCTGATGACTATGGCTACACTGCTGCGTGATATGCAGGGAAGTTGTTGGGAAAATAGATTCTAAGAGTTTTCATAACAAAGAGACTTTTTTTTTTTATGAAGTGATGGAGGTTAACTAAGCCTACTGTGGCAATCATATCACAATATATGTAAATTAAACCATCATGCTTAAACAATAATGTATTTCAGTTATTTCTTAATAAACTTAAAAAAATAAAAGAATGTATTTCTTTTCACCAGAAAGTCCACGATTAAGAGATTTAGGCTTATAAGAGCCCCATGAGATAATGAATCCAGACTCATTCCGTCTTGATATTTCATAAGGCATAGGTCCTCCTGCTAAAAGGTCACTTCATATTTCAAGAAAACTGACTGCTGAAATGTTAGTTATCAGATACACATTCCCACCAACAGATAGGAGAAAGAATAATGGACATACCCCTAACCATAAGGGAAATTTCTCATAAATTGCACACTTATGACTTTTGCTTACATCCCATTGGCCAGAACTTTATCTCCTGATCATAGCTGATGGGAGGAAAATGGACAGAAGTTGCTGCTACTCAATGTGGTCATGTGCCCAGCTGAAATTAATGCGGTATTAGTAATACAGAAGGAGAGGAGAGATATTGAGTATAGCAGAGGTTTCTGCTACATATGTTAGTATAGAAAACTCAACAGATATTGCTTGTTCTCCATAAATTTGGTAACTATAAATCCTATGCATAAAATAATATAGATGTAACATCTCCATCCTGTTATCCTTGTCAAGTCCTTGCTCTAGAAGACCAACTCAGAAAAACTGTTTTTGTAAAATGTTTAATATAATTTATTAAAAGATCATGAATAATATCCATGATCATATATGTTTTTCCTAAATTATGTCAGATAACCAGTTGGAATAAATATTTAACTGAATCCATTAATTCATTATTATAAGACAATGTATATATAATATGTGATGTGTATATCAATATTTTGATATAGCTTCTGGATTTAGTTAGAAATTTTATCCTTAGTTTATTTTTGTTTGGGGGTTTCCTCAGAAAATGGGTAAGTAAAATTATGATTATTATTATTCCAACGATAACTAACCTCATGAAAATAATGTAAATAAAAAGGAAAAGGACTTAATTGCAAATTCTATTGTGAAAAATTTGTCTACAGTTGTTTATCTAGGACTAAGGAATCTCTCAATTCTAAAAATTATTACCTTTGAGTATTTGTATCTGTTATCCTCAATCTAGATTCTATATTTGAGGCTTGGATTCTAATAAAGAATTAGGGAATTGTTTTATTTCTTTTACTCCATTAAAATCATTTTACAGTTTAAAATATTTTCTAGATTACTAAATGAACCAGTACATTTGGTTTCCATGTGTTTCATAGGCTAAAATAGAAATAAATTTTTGTACACTTGAGTCATTGTATAAAATACGGTCTCTAAAAACCTTTTTTATTATCTTTCACTAAGTTTATGTATAATATTTGCTCTATGCTCTTTTAAAATCTCTTTGGCAAGAGATAGAGCAGAAATGCACATACCCATGAAAGTATCTAATCTGTATGCAATCTATGGCCATAGGACAAAGACAAGCTAATTGGTCCATAAGTGGAATCTATGATCTTGGCATCATTTAGTATGCTGCTCTAATCCAATTAACCAGCCACTGCCCTTGTCTATATGCTGCTGAAGGGCATGAATCATAAATTTTTGTGTATCCAGCATCTAGCACATTTCTTGGCATGTGAATAGAGCTCAATATTTATTAAATAAAACTATAATGCCATACTATTCATTAGAAAACAATATCTTGTATTTTTATATATTTCATATATCTAGAGTTTAGAAAATGAACTATGTTAAAGAAGAGGATTTTTTTTAAAAAAATAGGCAAATCACCATGTTTCTTTCAGAGGATTTCAAATCAACAATCAGTTTAAATTGTTGAAAACCAATATAATATAGAAATGATTTTTAAAATTCTTATATTAGTATTTAATGAGTACAAAAAATTTTAAGTTATTTAGTTTTCTTGATAATATTATTTATTTTAATGTCAAATGTGCTTTTTTTTTCATAGAAGGTCTAAGGAAGAGGTGTGATAAGGACAAGTAGCATCCAGACACTGGATGGTGGATAAAATTAGGGAGTAAGAAGGTGCATGCTTATGAACTGCTCTCCATCAGTGTTTGTTCCTCATTTATCTGCTGTGTTGACTCGGAGTCCAGAAGTCTTTATTACCATGCTGGCTACCTATATAGCCTTCTAATATCTCTCTGGGTGGAGGTGGGGCCAGAAAGGTCCTGAAGCTTAGAGAAACCCAAGAGGAAAATATTTCATTAAATTATATTTTTGACTGGCTAATAAATTTTCTTTTAGAAAAAATTATTTTTGTTGTTTTATTAAAAATATTCAGTCTCTTATATTTTCTCAAGTTTTACTATATATGAATATTGCTTGGGCATAACACTAAAATAAAAATGAACTGAGGTTTTCAGAGTTGTATTTGCAGTGGAATGTTTTACTTCAGCAAGCTCAAGTCCTGTTTCTCTGTTTTGTTTTGTTTTGCTCTCTGTCCTGAAATTTGTTTTTGAAGATCTCTAAGATAGATGTCAAGGAGGAGAACAAGAGAAAAGATATGTGTTTCATTTCAAAAGTGTGCATAGTGTTTTTAACTTCAGCCAGTTCGTGCTAGTCTTTGACACATTTTTACTGAGTTTCATAAGCAAAACAATAATGATAGTAAAAAAAAAGATTAATGTTTTTACTCAATGGTGTCTAGCAGAGCAATTGTTTTATGCTCTGTGGAAATAAATTTATGGCTTTAATACTGCCTGAGCATTGTTATTATTTTATTAAAATGGGTAATATCTTCTCCTGAACTGAAGAAAATATTAAGCTGAATTTGGGCCTTTTAGTTGTAAAAAGCTAAAGTGCTCAATATTTCATAAAGGGACAATACTTCTTAGTATGTTACCCAATATCATGATGCTAAAAATATTTACCTATCTAGTTATCTGTTAAAAAAGAGTACATCAATATTCATGAGTGAGCCAGGGTTATACCAGCAGAAGCAGCATCTATCAACGTCTTATCATAGGTACAAGCAATGCATCCATGTACAAAAATGATATCTAGAAATTAGGCCTTTGGCTGAACTCAGGTCTTAGTTATACTTTGCAGAGGTTTCCATAATTTATAGAACCACCACCTGATCCTTAATTCAAACATGTATACCAATATTTTTCTAATTTTAGTGACAATTGTACCACATGATCTTTGGTATGGCAGGCTGCCTAGAAACTGTTTCAGTAAATTACACACCAAAATTATCTATTTTTGGATTGTCTCCAGAACAAAGACTATGATGTATAATTAAAACCAACTAACAATTAACTGCCATCAAATATAACGTGAGGGACAAGTGTTGTAAATTTAGTTATTTATAAGAAGAAGCAACATAGACTTTTTTTTCAATGCATAATAAAAATAGACCCATATTTGTGAGGTTATAATATTAAGTTTTATATAAAATAATAATGAAACAATAGAAAGACAACGTGTTCCCCATTTCATTGTGTTGAAGTAATTTTATTAGTACAATAATGAACTAAGAACTCAAAATTGTTCTATTTATTGCATGTTTTGAACTGAATAATTATTTTAAGAGACATAGTAATATTATTTTGGCATCATAATTACTTATGTAACTGTGAGGGTGTTGAATGTGCCAAAATTATGTTTTTATGCACTATTATATATTTGTGCATACCAAAAAGAATTACTTAATTACTGTGATGTAGCTTTTATGCTTAACACCCACTTAAGAATCAGACTTTGAAGTTCTGAAATAACAAGTTTCTTTTATTATTTATTTTTATATAACCTGAGTAAAGACAGAGAGATATGGATATCTAATTATGACTGTTTTTAAAAAGATGGAAGAAAGTAGCAAAAGATTTTTTTTTTAAGACTTTCTATATACAAAGGCAGTGGTGAATTTGCTGGGCAGCTAATGAAACTTCAGGGTTCCTCACTTGCAAGGGTCTTGTCCAAGGTTCTGAACTTAATTTCATATGAATTACTTTGTATTCTGTTTCTATTGTATAATGTTGCTTCTTCTGCAACGACCCCCAAACTGTTTAAGACTACAGGCTTTATACAAAGTGAATGCTTTATCAGTTGAGTTTGGAACTCCAAGATGAGGGAAAACTAAATATAGAGAATCCTGAGGAATGCAGAGAGGTGAAGGAAAAGGGGGAAGAAAGGTGGTGAAATGGAAGAACATATGAGAAGGTAGGTGTAAGAGATATCAGCAAGTTGTAAATCTCTGTGTGGAAAAGGCTTTGTCTTAGTCCCTGAAAAGAGTAGAGCTAAGTACCAGAGCTTTCTTGGTCACAGTTTCCAACTCTATCTTTCACTTTAGAAATAAATTTGTCATTTCAGATTAAAACCTAAACTTTGACATATTAGCAAGAATTGTTACTTTTTTCCTGGATATGCCATTAAATTTTTTTATTTCATAAATAAAATATGAATTAGAGAATGATTACTCAATATGCATTTAACATATGAACCTCCTCCTCTCTCTTCCTTTTAATTTGATCCATTTTAAGATGCTTGCAAAACAATTGCTAAGTGCTTGAAGTGCAGTAAGTTACATATACTTTAACAAAATGTTAAAATGGGTTTCAGGCTAGACCTTAAGGTCTTCTCATCTTCCTACCTGGCAAAATTTTTATACAAATAAATAAAACACTGAAAAACCAGTTCTGCCTCCCCAACTCAAGCATGCATATTGTTAGGAAAGCAGATATGAAATGTAAGGGTGGCAGACTGAGCAAGCGGTGGAGCAGTGGAGTGGGATGCAGAGGACCCAGATTTGAAACCCATAGGTCTCTGGCTTGAGTGCAGGCTCATCTGGTTTGAGCACAGCTCATCAGCTTGAGCCCAAGGTCAATGGTTTGAGCAAGGGGTCACTTGGTCTGCTGCAACCTGCTGGTCAAGGCACATATGAGAAAGCAATCAATGAACGATTAAGGTGCACAACAAAGAATTGATGTTTCTCATCTCTCTACCTTCCTGTCTGTCTTTTCCTATCTGTCCCTCTCTCTGTCTCTGTTACAAAAAATAAAAAGAAAAAAAAAAAGAAATGTGAGGTTGGATGAGCAGATTTTCTGAGGACAGTTGTGCCTTCCTGTTTCCACCAGGGAGCAGAGAGGGTTGCACCCACCAAATGCCAGGGGAGACAGCACCTAATGGGACCACTTTGAAAAATGTTATATATTCCCCAGTAGTTGGGCAAGAGAAGGAATTAGACTTCAACATTTACCCAAGAAAGCTAAGAAGTTCACTGACTGCTGGGTGCTGGACAGCAGGACAGTGGCTGCTGTGTTGAGATTAGCTGCAATCTTACTTTTTTTTTTTTCTTCAGGAGTAAGAACAAGTCTTGTATAAACACTCAACTGACCAAAGCTGGAAGTGGATTAGTGTATTCCTAATTGCTGTTGAAGCAGTAAGAAACCAGTTAAAACAAAGAAGCTTTAATCTAGACAGAGGAAATTTTAGAGGACAGACCCGTTAAGTAACCCATGAGATGGCTTAAATGTCTGTCAGGCTCAGGGTGGCAGAGCCATGGTACAGTCAAGAGTTCTCCAACCTCTGCCTCCCTTGCCTCTCACCATCCCTCTGCAACTTTCCTGAGATCCAAAATCCTAGTTCACAACATGGAGAAAGAGTGAGAGAAAGCTTAGCATAGAGGAAAGAGATAAAAAAAAAAGGCAGTATCCTAAATTCTCTAAGCCAGTAGTCAGCCTTTAAGTGTGCCCTCAAGTGGAAGGTAAAAAAATTTACCCTGAACTCAGAGTTTTATTGTTATATAGAACAGAATGTTAAGTGGGACTGAGCTTGCTATTGAAACAAGGTAGCAGTTATGGGCTGTGTACATTTTCAACCCTTGGCTGCAGAACTTCCCTCACTGAGTAAATTGTGAAGGGGCAGTTGAGACAGAAATAAAGAGCTTTTTGATCACATGATATTTTCCAGGATTAGTCGAAACATTGTTTACAAACACTACAGTTTTCACAGATTATTTTTCTGCAAGTATGCTTCTGTTTAATCAAACATTTTAAAAGTATTTTTTCCTGAACTTTAACTTTGTCAAACTATTTTTTCCAGTCACTGAAGTGAATACTTTACTACAAATTTTAAAACTGAAGACTTTTAAAGATCTGAGCTACCCAGCGAGATACAGAAAGTCACAGAAGAAAACGGAAATACAGTGTGACTGTGTGACCGGTCAAAAGTGCACTATGACTTTACAGACACACTGTATATGATCTCATGGAACAAGTATTGGAATTTCATCAACAAGGAAGAATTGTCAGCCTAAGCCCGGTGAGTTTCTTTTGTTTGTGTGTCTATGTATATCTGCAGCTCCCAGACTAGAAATGTATCAAAGAATGTATTGCATTTAGAAGCTAAATAATTAAAGTAGGGTTTTATTTTAAATATATCCTTCACTTTTTCAAATAATTCTAAGGGTTTTCTTTTTTTAAAATTATAAGGCGAGGCTTTGAAAGAGCAGAGGACATTTATTTAAGTGCCACTTGTTTCTACTGGACTGGAAAATGTTTAATTTTTAGATGGGGAAAGGAAGAAATATGATATGATAATTAAGTGCATCGCTCAAGAACCTGAATCACAATTCATTTTTCCCCCACCGTGCAGTTATTCTCTCTTACAGTGGACGAAACCTTAAGGGACCTGTCATATAAATATTTCTAAAGATCAGTCAATACCTGCAGCATTGCCATCCATCACTGCTGAACAAGTCCTGTTTTACACAGTAATCACATAAATCGAGTTACAAGAGATTATAATTCTTTAAAACACACCTCTTGGTCCTTGGCAAGGTCATTACTGTGCTGTAATGTCTGTTCCCCAAGATGACATATGCTGAAGTACAAAGCCTGGTGCAATGAAAACACAAAGAACATGGACTAACAGATCCTGGAATAACTAATCTGACTATAAAAAATGCTCAAGACGTCGCTTTAACATTTAAGCTCATTTACATCTTGATGAATTCCTACGAATCCTTGTTAATTTAGCATTGCATTTTTTCTTCACACAAAAAGAGAAAATTCTAGCCAGAAGTCAAATACAAGATTTAGCCATTATTGTGGTATGGTAGAATAAAATGTGAACCAACTTGTATGATTTATTCACATGTTCTGGCATTGTAAGAATAATAACCACTGTAATGATACTTAAACATATATTCATTATAACTACAGATGTATCTGCTTTAGAAAAGCAAAATTTACTTATGACATGAGACAAAATTTCAAGTTATGTAACTCAAACTGCTATTGTTTGGAAAGTTGCATAACTTAGAGTTTTGGTTTTATTTTGCTGCTGTTATTGTTTGCTGGTGTCTTTGTTTTATTTGGTTTCTTTTTTATCTTGAATTACCCCAGGATATTTAAAGTTTTTTCCTCTTAACATCTTGTACATAAAGTGTTTCTCTGGAAGAATTTCAAGGCTGCAAGAACCTGGGAACTTGTAAAACTGGAAATTGTGATGCAGCTCATCAATTTTACAAGAATGCTTCAATAGAGAGGGCTTAGCATCAAGTACAATGGTCCTAGGAAACACAGTGTGCTTTATTACCTGATAGAGGGAATTAGTCAAATAGCTGTGGAAATGCAAAGTGCTTGTGGGACCAGAGCACTGACTTAGTTTAAGATGATTAGTGAAGATACTGTGTTAAATAGAGGCGGTACCTAGATCAGCCCTTCCTCGCTAGCTGGTGAGCCACAGAATAATCAATCAATTCCCATCTCTAGACTGTGGACTGTACTGTGAATCCAAACGAAACCACTTTAATTTACACCAAAATTTGCCAAAACTGCAGTTTAGAGATCATCTCTGAAAGCAGTATCTAATTTAGTAAAATAATTATAAAGGGAACACTCAGAGCGAAACAACTCCTTAAAACTAAAACAGCCTATGTAAAAAAAGTAATTTAAATAATGCCAACAGAATCCAGTGTAGGTGTGTTACTTCCTTTTGTATCCAGAGTTACTGCAGTGTTGGAGCATTTATTATGTACTGGGTACCCTGGGCTACTTGGGGCTGTAGAGCTACCAAATTAATCAGCTAGTGAGTGATTCAATGCTCAAAAAATGACTCACCTATTAGGAGTGATAACAAAGTCAGAGCACTATAACAAAATAAGCATGTGCTGTATGACGGATCAGATAAGCACATGTGGAGGGCAGAAAGGTCGGCATGCTGCCAGGTGGGAGCAGCATGAAATATTTCCATGATAGCATGTAAGCTGGGTCTTGAAACTAAGCAGGTTTTGCTTTAAGAGAAAAAATGTTTGATGAAGACAGGACATGAGCAAATGGGATTGGAGCAAATTGAACAAGGACATTCTCTCTATAGAAATCATATGATTAAAAGTTACACACTGCTTATAAGAATTTCTGAGATGAAAATTATTACTTGAAAACCATCTTAAATTTTTGAAAAATAAGGCTGTACTTCTATTAATGTACTTTGTCCAGATTCCCAAGTACAGCATACCAAATCAAAAATAAAATGTCTTTTTGCTATTGGTGATGAAAACAAGAAAATGAGATTTCCTCTTTTATTTTGAAACTTTAAGTACAAAGTAAAATTATTAGAATAATACAAATTATTTATTATTTGTTTTTTAAAATTGAGTTAGGATTTATTTACAATAAAATACAGGAATATGCTTTGAACACTCATTAGTTACCATAAGTCTGTTGGAACTGGCTTTGTAAAATTTCCCTTATCAGACAATCCATTTAAATACAGCTCAGCATATAATAAGGTTTCTCCCTTTGCTTCTGCTGAATATTTAGCAGTATAGAAGCTTGTCAGGTTAGGCAATTAGAATATAATTTATGATACAAACCTCATGCGGGCGAACTGCTTCTTGCCCATAATTTTGAATGCAAGTCAAATCACAGATTTCTTTTGCTAGTCCCAAATAATTTTTTTTCTATGATCTCAATGGGATACTAATAGTTTTACTTATTTCTTCAGATAGCCGAGCTTGGAAACGGTCCCTAGTACAGTTCATTTGGCTTCTTTAAAAGTGATCTAAAAACATAAAAACTGTATACACTGGTCAGCCTAAGTCCATGGACAGAATGTTTACTTCTGGTGGGTAGACACTAGCAGGCTTGGGTTACCACAGGGCTCATCAATAATCAATCTCTCTCTCTCTCTCTCTCTCTCTCTCTCTCTCTCTCTCTCTCTATATATATATATATATATATATATATATATATATATATATATATATATATATATATATATAATTGGGTTGATTAAATGCTCTTCTAACAGCTCTTGAGACCTACTGTGCCTTATAATGTGCTTATTCTATGAAAGTGGCATCTGATACTTTCAAAATATTAGTAAATGAATATCTATCTCTTTGGAGGGATATTAAACAAGGACTAGTATGACAAATTGAAAAAAATTAAGACCTTTGCTTTCTCTACTCTTATTTCATTAACTTATTTCTCTAAATACCTTCTTTTTAATCTGCACTGTTTTGTGACAGAGGCTGTTAGGTGTCCTCTAATATCCATTATACTCTTTTTCCATGACAGTAAACCCTCTGAATTTTACCTGAGTATACATATTTATTTGAAGGGAATTACTTTCCCAAATTCCTCTGTATTAAGTTAAATTATGTCATTAATTCAGGACGATAAAATGCTCTTAGAATGTCTTGTGCTTCCAGGTTTCTGGGATTGTTCCTTAAAATAAAGGTTGTGCTTCAACCTTTGCCACTTGTTCATTGTTCACTGACCCTGAGTGTGATGGCTGGAGCTACATTTACCATCTTGGAACATGAGAATGGTGGCTCTAACCTTGATGTCTGGAAGGTGCCTACATCCCTGAGGACTTGGTGGAGCAGAGCTTCTTAACATGATAAAAATATAAATCTCACTCGTTTAGAAACCTATAAACATATTTCCAACTTAAATAAACATGTGAACCATTCTTATGCAACAGAACTTGTTAACACTTAGCTTTTTAAGCATTCTGAAAATGTAACTCTTTCAGAAAGTCTTTCAAGACTGAACAATAGTGCCTGACCAGTCGGTGGTGCAGTGGATAGCGCACCGGACTGGGATGCAGGGGACCCAGGTTCAAGACCCGAGCTTGCCAGCTTGAGCGCGGGCCCATCTGGCTTGAGCAAAAGCTCGCCAGCTTGGACCCAAGGTTGCTGGCTTGAGCAAGTGGTTACTTGGTCTGCTGAAGGCCTGTGGTCAAGGCACATATGAGAAAGCAATCAGTGAACTTAGGTGTTGCAATGATTGATGCTTCTCATCTCTCTCTGTTACTGTCTATCTGTCCCTATCTATCCCCCCCTCTGTCCCTGTAAAAAAAAAAAAGACTGAACAATAGTATGTATGTGGCTTTATGAATAAATTTTTCACTTGTAGCCATATTGACCCTCTAACAGGGGCAAGATTATCTTAAAATACACATCACATAAAAAGTGAGTTTGGGTGCTTGCTGGCAATTAAAAATAATGCAATTGAAGAGCTCTCTATAGATTATTGCCAGTTGGCTCAATGGATGGAACTTTGTGCCTGGCTCACTGAGATCATGAGTTCAATCCTCAGTCATGGCACGTATGTGAAGCAATTAATGAGTACACAACTAAATGGAACAACTAAGTAGAACAAGAAGTTGATGCTTTTCTCTCTCTCCTCCTCCCTTCCCCTCTCTCTCAAATCTATAGAAAAATGGAACAAAAAGAGCTCTTAATAGAACTGAACGCTCTTTATGTGCTTTTGTTATCTTTAAATATTTGCAGTAGCCTTTATTTTCACTTCATATTTCAGTCTAGTTAACAAAGAGAATGATTAATCAGTATTTTCACAACTACACATAACATTTAGTAGAGAAAGGATATTATAGTCTGAGATATATGACAGTTCTTGTAAATTACCCTTACCTTAAAAAGACAAACCCAAATGCCATCATCATCATCATTAAACCAGATTAATATCTTTTCATCAGGTTGGGTAATGAATTTTATTCAGCTCAACAAGTGATTGCACTAAGAAGTACAAAGAACGCATACAAATTACGTGTGATTCCAGCTCTTGGGAAGGTTAACATCTTATAAGGAAAGAAGAAGTAATTATAACACAAACCAGAGTACAATAGCTGCACAAAGTACAACAGAGATCTGTAGAAGAGAATGGTCACAGCCAGTGAGCAGAGATGAGGAAAAGTTCCAAGAAGCAGGTGGCAGTAACACCTTGTGCAATAGTGAGTCAGTTTAGAATATGTGGCCTCTTCTGACCTCAACATGGACCAAGAGGGACACAAACAGTGTAGAGAGAGAGGTTAGAATCTATCAATGAAGTCTGAGATTCAAGATGCAAATTCTACAGCATCAGGGTCTATCAGGGCAACTTGTTCAGGGAGAATGATACAGGTTTACAGGAAAGCTTTTGCTGAAGGAGATCGTGAGCCAGAGGATGCCTTGATCTCTAATTATACCACTGCTTCTAATGGCCATTTGTCTTGCCTTCTTTATTTCTGCACCTTTGAAAATGACTCCTCTTACTTATATTAGTTCTGCAGCTAACTGCCCATATGGACCTTTTCAGTATTTAACTCTGCCTCTTTCTGGTTAATTTAACCTCCTTCTAGTTTTTTTTTTTTTTTTTTTTTTTTGGCTGTGTCCCTTGTGTCCCTGGTATGCTGTCTGTTAAACAACAGTATTGCAGGTGGATATACTACCTTGTCAAAGCCTATAAAATTCTTACCATTCCTGCTGCCTTAAATAAAAAAAAAATTACTGTTTTGAGACCTTGTTTTTTGCAAACTTAGTAGACACCATCCCTAATGTGGATGGAGCAGAACATAGGTCAAATATTTTGGGTTGTGGTCTTCACCCTTCTTTTTGGTAATGTACCTCTTAATCTTGACCTTGGCCAGAATAAGTAAATGGAGCTTCTATAAATAATTTTAATTTATGAAGTTCAGGAAAAGTGAATTTTAACTGAAGTCTACCCAAGAAATATCTAAAATTGTAACTGCCTTCATTTTCTTTTCCTTCCTGGGGATAGGGGAAGTTTAATGGCACTAAAATGCATTAGGTTTATCTGCCATATGCTAATGAACAATCTGCATAGTTCTGTGTCAGTGACATCACTGCCCCAACTTTCCTGATTGAAAGGGACACAGTGATCTGTGCAAACTGGATTGATACGCTTATTTCTTATCTCACAGTAATAAACTATCAATAGGTCTCATTTCTGCACTAAATCATATTGAATTGGACTTAAAATAATTTTTTTTTGTCATTCTATTCTATTGTAAACCATCCAAGAATGGGCTGCTAATATCTTAGGTTTTTTTTTTTCTTTTAATGGAACGTTAATCTCATTAATTTTCAAAACAGCACTGTGCGTGTAACAGTCCACATGATCCAGTTTGTTAGAGTAGGCTTAAATGTTAGCTTTTGTGAAAGATAAACACAAAGGGTTTCCAGGTTAGTGTTCTAGGAAGAAAAATAAATAAAAATAACGTGTTTCAAAGATGTGATTATATTTCTAAAGCATCTATTTATTTTAGCTTTATTATTACCAATGCACATGATTCCTGGGAAGTAGAGAGAAGCTGATTTGAAATAAGTACCTGTGGCCACATAGCATCAATTCTATACTCCATGGCTATTTCTGTCCTCCGGTGATCAACTAGCAGCTGGAAGTAAAATGGACAACACACTTTCTATAGTTACAATTATGGGTCAAACTTCAATAAGCTTGTTTTAATGGTTCCATTGGATCCTACTTGATATACTGATTTGCATATCTTTTGACTATTTTCAAACACGTTATCCACTCTAACGTGCAGTGATATAGTCATTTCCTATAAAGATGCATTAGTCTAGAGCACTGTAAAATAGCATGGCATGCCATGCACACAGATTTCTGTTGAATTTAAAGTGCATTAGCATATACCCTCAACTATATTTTAGTAGATTAAAATATCATTTGGATTCCACAGCAGGGCTATTAAAGAGGGAATGAGAATATTTTTAGAATTGTCTGAATGGACTTTTTTTTCTGGTAACATTGATATTTTTTAAAAGTAAATGAAAACTGTCTATAAGACATGAAACACTGTCCTATACAGACTGATCCCTTATCTAATTTTCTTTATCTGTTATGTTAGTCTGATCTAAATATAGCTTTTTATGGTGATTCCTCTCTTTTCTACAACTGAGACTCTTCTGGGAATATTGTTTTTTTAGAGGCATTTTCATGTAACCTATATTGTTTAAACCCTTTTCTTAAAAACATGTAATGCATGCTAAACTACCTAGCACAACGACAAAATGCACACCTAAAAACTCATCAGTTAATGTAGTATCTGCACATCACTGTTTTCTGAAGCCACTTGCTGTTCCTCCTGAATGCCATCTTCATCTTCCCCACTGACAAAACAGCTATGCGGAGCTTTGTTTTTCAAATAATGTACTGCTTTAAAATATAGTTTTTACCCCATATATATGTTTCTCTTCACAGCATATGCTTCACTTTTGCTGATTTTTAAGCTTCCTAGAATAATACTGTACTATATGTAGTCAAATGGCACCCTTTGCTTGTTTATATTTTTACTATTTTCTAATTCATTAATGTTGAATATTCTAATGGATAATTATGTTATGATTTATTTCTCATGTGAATATTTGAAATGTTTCCAGTTCAATGTTATTGTGGACTGTGCTCTTATGAGAACTCTGGGTCATACTTCCTGATCCAAAAGTATTTGTGTCAATTTCTATTCCCATGTGCTACGTATGAGTTTGAATTGTTTCATATCTAATCAACACTAGCCTCATTAAAATTATGAATTTTTGCAAATACAGTAGGTGTCAAATACTATCTTATTATGGCTTTAATTTGTATCTTCTTATTACTGATAATATATATTCAGTTTTTTAGAGGTTTCTGCTGTTTTTGTGTGAACAGAAATGCCTATTGATGTTCTTTGTCAATTTTTTTAATGTGGTTATTTGCTTTTATTCTTTTTTTTATTTTTGACAGAGACAGAGAGAGAGTCAGAGAGAAGGACAGATAGGGACAGACATACAGGAAGGGAGAGAGATGAGAAGCATTAGTTCTTAGTTGGGGCACCTTAGTTGTTCTTTGACTGCTTTCTCATATGTGCCTTGACTGGCTTACAGCAGACCGAGTGACACCTTGCTCAAGCCAGTGACCTTGGGCTCAAACTGGTGAGCCTTGCTCAAACCACGAGTCTGCGCTCAAGCGTGCAACCTCAGAGTTTTGAATCTGGGTCCTCTGCATCCCAGTCCGATGCTCTATCTACTGCGCCACTGCCTGGTCAGGCTGCTTTCATCTTTAGTATTTGCAAGATTTCTTAATGAAATTATCTATTGTTTCTTCAAATGTATGTCTCCATCTTACTAAATTTTAAAATCCTTGAAGGGACAGCACCTTCTTTTATTGTTATATTCTCAATGATCAGCACTGTGATTCAATTATATAGTTTTCTTTTTTGCAGATGGTAGCATGATTCTTTGGTTAAGTTTCTTTTTGAATCATTAAAAAAATAAAAAAAATATTAATCATTTTTTCTGTAAGATGCTTTTGTAATGATAGAATAGGAAAAGGTTGTGAGAAGGAATCAGAGTTTTAGAACATATATATATATATATAATGTGCATGTGCATATGGTTTAGTAGAAATATTACATCAAATTTTAATGTTGTTTATGCTAGCTTGCCTATAATAAAGTGACTTCTAGAAATACACTTCACCTAAGACTTTCTTTCTAAATCACACATTATATTATAATCTAGTGTTACTACAGAACCTATACAATTTTCTTAATTCATGTGTGTTGTACTTTCTACTAGATTATCATTTCATTAGATTAAATAAAGATGAGACTTGAACTCTTCTAAAATCTAGAGAAATAAATTACTTCCTGTTTGATTGATGGCCATGAAATAATATAGCCAGGAAAATACTGATGTCTGGAATCAACTTATGTAAGGCATAAAAAATACTTTTTTTTTCATTTGAAAATGTGAAATTGTAACTGCTACTTTACACAGCACTCTTAATGAGAAAGTAGATTAACCATGATTTATTTTAAATATCCAAAGGCTTAAATTAAGAAACCTCTTAGCATTATAGATATTTTATTCAAACATAAACTATAATTGCTAGGCTGGAATTTTTTGTATTAATTATATAATAGCACTTTTCACATATATCGGCAGAAGTGTTTTCAAACATTTTTAAAATGCTTCTAAAATTTCAAATACATGAAATGAAAATTAAAATGAAGAGATGGCAGAACTCTGAGGCTTTGTTTAAAAATAATAAGTTATTGTGCTTATTGCATTTAAAGTAAATCCATACATATCTTGCTAAGATTTGGTATTATTCCTATGCTTATAACACTTGACAACACGACTATTTGTTGTGAATTTCTGCACAGAACTACCTCTGTTATGTACCGGAAACCCAGACTACCCACATGCCTTGGAAGAGTCTTTTTATCATAGTTCCATGAAACATGAAGAAAAGTTCTCTTTAATTGTGAGTGATAGGCTACTAACTTATCATAACCAAGTATGTTATCTATTTAAAAGGTAAGAAAATCTTTCTTTATGACACTAGAATGTCTGGAATAATACATCTGTACTGTTGCTGTAGAAATGACACATTAGTGGCTTGCCCATAGTGGACACCCAGTAACTACTTGTCACTTTATTATTAGGTACACTTACCTTTTAGGGAATATAGTTTTACCCTCAAAAAGAAATTTTCTTGCTCCTCTGTGGTACCGGCAACCTAATGAACTTAACACTTGATATGTGATGCGTGTTCTTAAATATGATTCAGAATCTAATTGTGATAAACATGTGATATAATTCTCTGATTACTTTGAGTGTTCAGAAGTACTTCATTACTTTTATGTCAGAAACATAAGAGGCAGATGTTCGCATTCATGTGATTGCCCAGTAAAATTTCTTCAGCTGTTAAGTCTTTAGCATTCACTAAGCCCTTTGTTTTGTTTGGTAGGTGTGGCCTGTTGGGTACTACTTCGTCCAATCATTCTCTCAACTGTAGCATCACTCCAGCAATGAGATGACAGATTTATTTGCTCTAGGAAGAATTTTTTGCCTGATAGGATGAGTAATGTTAAACATGGAGAGAAATATTATTTCCTAAGCTACTTGGATTTTTCCTTTTTTGGTTGGGGGGAAACAATACTTTCATTCAGTCACTCCAAATCTTACTGTGGCCATTTGACATGTTTGCACTTTGCAATCTCCTGGGCAGTGCTTACAGTACACACTAAAGCCACACAGATAAGGCTTAAAATCACTCTACACCTGAGACTTGATGATGTGACACTGCTGCTTAAGTTGTGGGCTGCATACTGAGCGTCTCCACTATCTATATGCCATGAACCCCTATGGCACTTTTTGAAATATATGGATTCTTTTTTATAAAAGGGTTATATGAGGCATAAAAAACATACAGGATTAAAACAAAACCAGTAATACTGAAGTTCAGGAATAAATGTATTAAAAATTAAAATCATAAAGTGTTTTGTTATCAACAGGTATTATAAAATGATATCTAGGATTGGGTCTAATAACTACCTAGATCAAAAAATAATAATGAGTTTAACACTATGCAACTATGATAATATGATATAATACAGTGACTTGGCAGTGTGGTGATACTACTGTGTTTGTAGCTTATATTCATAACTGAGATAAATTCTGAACTCTAAAGATTTTTGGGAAAATAAAATTGTAATTGTGTTTCCACCCAAATTTACAGACACTAGAGTATTACTGAAATCTCTGATTCTTGTGAATGTTATGCTCATGGCCATACTGCCCTCTGTCCAGGGTAGACATGACATAAAACACTGTGGTGATCCTTCCAGGGTTCAGGCTTTCAGGTCACCCTGACAAAATCAAGGTTTTAAGCATAGATTAATGAGGGTGGGTTTTTTTTTACAGTGACCAGGTGACTTGTCTGGTTCTCCATGTTTTTTCTGCACATCTGGCTGGCTCACTCAGGATAGAATTCTAGGCTGAGTCACCTTCTAACAAATTTTCTGACATTCTGAGTATTTATTGCCAAAAGTATCCTAGAACATACATAACAGAAATTTAAGTAACCTTTACTAATTTCTTAAATGTATAGGATCCACAGTATTTGCTATTTTAAATTTTATATACTCCTTCTATGTCCTTTTGGGATGAGACATGAGACCAACTCTTTCTTTAACACTAAAAAAACACAATTTCAAGATTAACATTACTTCTAATAAGGGTGTGATTGGGTAAATAATAACAACTGGTAAGAAAGCGTTCTCATCTCAATTGGAGTAACCATAAATGCAATGTGGAAAAATAACTTTACAGAATATGCCCCTGTCAGAAGATGAGCAATTCTTCAGGGAGAGAGGGAAAAGATTTTAATGAATGTAGAATTTTGGTTAATTTTATTTATTTAGAGCATACTATGATGACTATTTTATTTCAGTTGGAGGTTTGAAGCTTAACTTGCATAATTGCATTAATTGTATAATGTTTATCTTTCAGAAAAAAAATCACTAATCAAATAATAACAATAGTATTATACTACAGTTATTAATCTTTAAATTGTATACTGTATGTGTATAATACATAACTTAAATTAACATATATATTATTTATACCTATATCTTACTCACTCATCTATCAATTGAAGAGAACTAACTTATAATAGAGCTTTAATAATAGCAGAATGATCTATAAATACATAGGTAATTTGTATTATGTATGAATGAATTTATATCTATCCTAAATATTTCAGATATGATATAATAGTTACATAAACATAAACTATTCTAGATGAAAATATAGAATTACTTAGGCTTATATGTAAAATATATAATATTAATATATATGCAGTAAGAAAAATTCATTTCCAACAAAGTGGTAATTTTAATCAGGATATTTGTTAACATTTAACTCTAATTGTTAATTTAGCCTAATGATCTAACTTTCCAATAGTAGGGAAAAATTAGACAGATTATTTCAAGTAAGTAATTAAATATGTACTAATTTTTTAAAAGACTGGGAAATATACTTTGGATTTAATTAGCATGCTAGATACTTAAAATAAGTCATAATATTATGTTGGTTTCCTCATGGATATTAATTCTATTTAAAGGACTATAAGGTTTTTAAAGTGTGCTTATGTTTTGAAAATATAGATAAATGATTCTAAAAGACAATTCATAAAAGAGGACACAAAATTAGTAGATAAACAAAATAAATAAGAAGAATGATGGCAACAATTTTATATCAACAAATATTTCATTTTAGTTCTAAATATTGTAAACTTTTACAAATATGTAAATAATAAAATATATTTTTTAAATTTTTATTAAATTTATTGGGTTTCAACTGTACAACTCAACAAGACATCATCTGCACACTCCATCATGTTCCCCTCACCCCAAGCCATCTCTTTCTGTCCCCAGTTCCTTCCCATTGCCCATCTCCACTTACTTCTCTTTACCTCTGGCTATCACCACACTATTGTCTGTGTGTATTATGTATTTGTGTTTTTTAGTTAATCCTTACCTTTTTTCATCCAGACCCCCTACTACCCTTCCTTCTGACACATGTCAGTCAGTTCCACGTGTCCATGCCTCTGTTCGTTAGTTTGTTTATTTCATTAGATTCCAAATCTGAGTGAAATTGTATAGTACTTATCTTTTTCTGACTGGCTTTTTTCACTTAGCATAATAATCTCCAGGTCCATCCATGGTATTACAAAGAATAAGAGACTCGCCCCCATTTACTTGATTTTTTTTACAGCTGAATAGTGTTTCATTCTGTAAATGTACCACAGCTTTTTTATCCACTAATCTATTGATGGGCACACAGACATCTGTAAATTCTTGGTTATAATATTTCAGTTCACTAGACTTCAGTTGATTACTCAGGTGGATTGCTCTACAATTTAACTTTAATACTCATTTGGGGTCTGAAGCAAGTGAATGTAGCTTTCACTTACTCTGCAGCCAATTTAGAATCTCTAAAATATAGTCTTTATATATGAAAGTGAAGGTACTTGTACTATATTTTTGGCACCCTTTTTAAAATTGAACATCTTTCACATGGGTTTCTCCATAATAAATAAGTAATTTTATAGCTATTTTTAACTTGTTATGTAAAATTTCCATATCAACCATATCTGGTTTAAAATTATCTAAAAGAATTCTTAGCTGAAAGAAGTCTGGGCAGTTGAGGTGGGGTGTTGTTCAGTATTTCATTACCTTGCCCTTCCAAAACATCTGACAGAGAGAGACGGTGATGATGTCCAAACACAGGGTCCTTCCACATGATTCCATAGAAGGGAGGAGTTTTGGAGACCCTAGACCAGTGGTTCTCAAACTCTTTGAAGTCAGGGCACATTTAAAATCTTACAAATAATTGTAGGTGCACTATATATAAATTTCTGAAAATATGTTATAATAATTAAGTCAAATATTATTTATTTATTTATTTTTTTTTTTTACAGGGACAGAGAGAGAGAGGGATAGACAGGGACAGAGAGACAGGAACGGAAAGAGGTGAGAAGCATCAATCATTAGTTTTTCATTGCCGTCGCAATACCTTCGTTGTTCATTGATTGCTTTCTCACATGTGCCTTGACCGCAGGCCTCCAGCAGACCCAGCTACCCCTTGCTGAAGCCAGCGACCTTGGTTTCAAGCTGATGAGCTTTCGCTCAAGTCAGATGGGCCCACGCTCAAGCTGGCGAGCTCAAGGTGTTGAACCTGGGTCCTCCGCATCCCAGTCCGACGTTCTATCTACTGCACCAACACCTGGTCAGGCTAATTAAGTCAAATATTAAAGAAAAAAACTAAAGTCCAAGCATGCTTTTATGGTAATTAAATAAAATAAATATATTGTTGCTACAGATGTCGGAGAGTTTGCTGCCTATGTTTTCTTCTAAGATGCTTATAGTTTCACGGCTTACATTTAAGTCTTTATCCATTTTGAGTTTGTTTTTGTGAATGGTGAAAGTTGATGGTCTAGTTTCATTTTTTTGCAGGTAGATGTCCAATTTTCTCAACACCATTTATTAAAGAGGCTGTCTTTACTCCATTGTATGTTCTTTCCTCTTTTGTCAAATATCAGTTGTCCATAAAGATATGGGTTTATTTCTGGGTTCTCTCCATGGGCAAATGAAATAAAAGGCAAGATAACCAAATGGGACTATATCAAACTAAAAAGTTTTTGCACAGCTAGAGACAATAAGAGCAGAATAAAAAGACAAACCACACAATGGGAGAACATATTCGACAATACGTCTGATACGGGGTTAATAACCAAAATTTATAAAGAACTTATAAAACTCAACACCAGGAAGACAAACAATCCAATCAAAAAATGGGCAAATGAAATGGATAGAAATTTCTCTAGAGAGGACATACAGATGGCCGATAGGCATATGAAAAAATGCTCAACATCACTAATCATTAGAGAAATGCAAATTAAAACCACAATGAGATATCACCTCACACCAGTCAGAATGGCGCTCATCAGGAAAACAACACAGAATAAGTGCTGGCGAGGATGTGGAGAAAAGAGAACCTTTCTGCACTGCTGGTGGGAATGCAGACTGGTGCAGCCACTGTGGAAAACAGTGTGGAGATTCCTCAAAAAATTGAAAATCGAACTACTTTTTGACCCAGCTATCCCACTTTTAGGAATATACCGTAAGAATACTATAGCACTGTTCGAAAAGAAGAAATGGGCCCCAATTTCGTGGCAGCATTGTTCACAATAGCGAAGATCTGGAAACAGCCCAAGTGTCCATCATAGGACGAGTGGATTAAAAAGCTATGGTACATATATACTATGAAATACTACTCAGCCATAAAAATATGACATCAGATCACTTACAACAAAATGGATGGACCTCGATAACATTATATGAAGTGAAATAAGTAAAACAGAAAAAAAATGAGAACAGCATGATTTCATACATAGGTGGGACATAAAAGTGAGACTATGAGACATGGACAAGAGTGTGGTGGTTACGGGGTGGCGGGAGAGAAGAGAGGGTGGGAGACGGGGGAGGGGAGGGGCACAAAGAAACCCAGATAGAAGGTGACAGAGGACAATTTAACTTTGGGTGATGGGTATGCAACATAATTGAATGATAAGATAACCTGGAGATGTTTTCTTTGAACATATGTACCCTGATTTATTAATGTCACCCCATTAAAATTAATAAAATTAAATAAAAAAAATAAATATGACCAAATTAAATTGTATGTTATATTTTTTGAGTTATGCTTTTTAGAATTCACAAAAAAGTGGTTAAAAATAAAAAAAATGACAAAAGGTTATCTTTCTGTATATATAGATACATTTTTAGTAAGATTTAGTAAATTTGGCAGGTCCTGGCATGAATGTGTTAAGAGAAACATGTGTTTATGAGAAACATGACCCTGATATGTCCTAGTGATTTCTTCAATGTTTGGGCATACATTTAAAAGGCAAACTCTCATTTTCTTGTCAATACATTGAAGAATTCCTCTTTTTTTACTCTTAATTGTGTTGAGAGCAGAAAACCCCCACCATACATATCATCTTAACTTTACACAAAACAAAGGATAGAAGAAACTTGCCTCCAGTCTTTCTGGGGAACATGGGGGGTAATGTAAACAATCCAGCACCACAGTTTAACAGCTCTTTGCAACCTAATCAGGAAGTGAGGTGGGGAGTTGGGCAGACTGTCAGCTTACAGCCTATTCCCCACACCTCTGTACCCGCAAAATCTAAATTCTAAAAATCTTGTTGATTTTTTGGTCCCTAACAGGCACATATTTCTCTGGAATACCATACAGCACACCTGGAAATCTTCTAGGGCACACACTTTGAGAACCACTGCCTTAGACAGCCATCACAGTTGGATTTCTTGTCTAGGTTTTGTGAAACTGAGTGACATTGGAGACAGCTGATGACATGCAATTTCTCTCTTTTTGTTATTCTACTTCATATCTTCCACATCCTTCATTTTTTCTGATATTTCAGTTTTCTAAATAGTTGTTCATCTTTACCTATCTTGGACTTCAGGGCTTAGTGATTTAACTCGGTCTTTGATATCCAAATCAATAACATTAAGGGTAACTTTCTTTTTTCTCCTTTACTTAATGAACACTTCTTTTTTTTTTATTAAGAGCTACATGACTATTTGGCCAAACCTGTTGAAATCTAATTTATAGAATGCACATGCCAGGTGTTGGTGGGAGCCAGACTGAATCATGGCAGTGTTTGTGGACTGTGCTTTTCACAATGGCTTCCAGGAGTTCAGCATATTGATTTTACAATTTATGGCTTTCAAAGCTATTTGCAGCCTTGATTCTTCTCATAGTTCCAATTCGCTTATGTCAGTCAAGAATACTGAAATTGTCCCACAGCAGTGTGTTTCCTTTGTAGCTCTGATTTTTTAATAGCACATTCATTTAAATTTGTATTGAAAGTGAGCATTGATTTTCCTTTTTAATGTCTGGCATTTATCAAGGTCTAGTCCTATGTATTTTGGGCTTATTATGTATATATGTTTAAAAGGACAGCCTAGGTATGGTATTAGTAGTTTATTTCTTCTCCTTGCACTGTCTCAATCACTATAACTGATTGATAATATGGTGAGTTATCCAAACTAAGGAGAAAAAAAAAAAGAAAGAAAAGAAGAAGACGGCAGTAACTAAGTGAGCCAGACACAGAAAGAAGCCTGACATTTCTCACTGGTCAGCATGGAAATGTTTACACTTTCTTCCCCCCCCCCCCCTTTTTGATGTTCTACCTGCATCTGAGTCCATGAATCTACACGCTTTTTAATTCAACTTTTGTGATAAGGAAACCTCTGAATCTTACCTGTACCCTGGTTGACTGGCTAACACTTCCCTACCTGAACTTTCAATCTGCCTGACCTACCCTTCTACCGTCCAAGGAATTTGGTACCTGTCATTCCTGAGTGTGTCTAGAGATCTGCAGCATTAGTCACCTTCTGTCCTCTTGACTTCTGTCCTCTGCGGGGTCAGGTTGCATGATTTTCCAGTCTTCTAAGTCAACTACCACTCCTCTGTTCCATCTTGGGCTATAAAATTTCTTTGAAATTTCTCTTTGATCATTTCTCCTCCCATTCTCTTTGACATTCCAAGGTTTAGGCCTTTAGAATAGAGTAGACCTAAACATGTAACTATACTTATACTAAACATATCTGGTGCTAACCTGCAAAAGCTTTGTCCCCAGAAATATCTATATCTCAGAGCTTGTGTTTCTAGAATGCAAATATTAAAAGACAGCTTGTCAAAACTTATTATGTTATGTATACATCAAATATACATTAACTCTTGAATTAATAATTCTAATCATTTGGATCTGTTTATTTTTTCATTTATACATTTTAAAATATTTACTTAACACATTATATATGTTAGGTGCTGGTAATACAGAAGTGAAAACCAGCAAGGTCTCTCCCACAATGTAACTTACTTTTAAGAAAAAAAAATAGAAAACTGAAAATCAAAGAAACATTATGTGTGATGGTAACAAACATTAGAAAAAATGACTACTATTTTAGAAAGTATGTCAAGGCACCTTTGTTGATGAGGTGCTAATTGTTTTATATGTATATATATATATATATATATATATATATATATATATATATATATTCCTTGTTTGATTAAAAAATAAAAGCTCTAGTGTCTTCCGCATATATAGTGCATGTTTTTTGTTCTTGCGGTCTTCTGTGAAACACCTGGAGATAACTAATTACATCAAGAACTACTGTTCTCCTCCATTGTATTTTGTGAAAAGCTATGCTCATATGTCATTGTTTAGGTACCTGGGCAGGAACAATATTTCCATTCCTACAATTTGACAATTCATGTTGCCATTGAGTCAATTCCTTCTTGCCATTATTTGGGGAAACAATGGGAATTTTCTTACTCTGATAATTAACTCTGGGCATTTTAAAATTTGGTATTTAGAGAAGTTTTATACATTGAAGAAACAATGTTCTGAATAAAATTTCAGTAATTTTATCATTAATATGATACTAAACACTGTAGTTATTGTAACAAAATGTCAATGGTTGAAATTGCTACATTAAGTGAAATATTATGTTGTAGTTTATCCCCAATTAAAGATAAAAACATCAACATTAAAAGTATTCACAATGTTGATTAAAATACTTCTAAAACTTATTTTAATTTGATTATATATGTGTGTGTGTGAGTGTGTGTGTGTGAATATGCAAATCATATAAGCCTGTATCTTAGACTATAATTTATTTTATGATGAAAATAAAAAAAATCAACTATAGATTTCTCACTTTGGTAGCTTTGTTTTAAAGCAGAAAAAACTTGAAAAGCCTTTAAAATAAAATGAGGGGTTACATAAATGGTAAATTCTATCTCTTAATTGGAGGTTCTGCAAGAGATATATATATTTTTAAATTTAACATAATTAAAAAAACTTAGAAAATAATGAAAGCACTTAGAGAGGAAAATGTATTAAAAGGTATAATAAGTAAATTTATCTGGTAACATGGAAAAGGACCATTTCAATCTTAAAAAAATGTTGAAATGTTTTTCGATATATTAGAATTTTGTTGTTTTTTGAAGATGAATAATTCTCCTCCAATATCATAAAATTGATTCCAAATTCTGCATGAAAGCAGGTGTAAAGCCTTCATAGAATTGTGGAAAATAACCCCATAGTGGGTGGCATCAAGGGATGAGAGACACTTGTTCATCTCCCTGAAATCTTAAGATAGCTACAAGCCTTTTCTGAATCTAGAAATGGAAAAGGAGTAAATGATAACACTTAGAAGGAGACATATCTGTAATAGTCAATAGCATGTCCGCTATCTGCACCTGCCTTTCCCACATTTCCTATCTCTAAAGCTGTACGCTTTCCCATTTCCAAAGTTCACCTCTCTCACTGTTTACTGAGGTTTCCTGTGTTTTCTGAGACCTTGCTCTTCATAAATCTCTCTTTTGTCTTTTTTTCATCTTCACATTCTTTTTTTTTATTAGGTTGTTTTCTTCATTTACCATATATTCAAATTACTCATTGCTAAAATAAATTAAAAAGAAGCATAGCTAAACAATAACAACAGAATAATCTCTGGATTCTTCCCTCTCAGGGACCTGCTTATATCCATTCTTCCCTCTCTTGTCAAACTTAGAAACAATATTCTATACTTGATGTGTCTGATTTTTTATCTTGTATATATTTATGAATCCAACACAACCAACTTTCATTTTACTAAATGACTGAAATTGCTTTCTTCAAGGTTACCAGTAACTTTTTAATTTCCAGTTTCTGAATACCTGCTCTATGGACTGTGTCTATAACACTTGGATACAATTTCTTTCTTCCACTGTTTCTACCCTTGGTTACTCTGGCACTGCTTGCTCCTGACTTCCCTCCTCTTAGTAGGATAAAGCATCTCTGTTATGCTACATTCCCTATTTCTTTCCTTCTCTGAATAGAGATGGTTTTAAGACTCCTTCACCAATACTGTTTTTCAGTTTCTTATGTCTGTTTTCAGATAACCTCAAATATTTCTACTGTTTTATTTATTATTTTCAAGCAAATAACAAACTGATCACATGTCTAGTTCTGACCTTTTAATTACTGGAGGATCCAGATTCATATTCCTGTTGCCTTTTGAATATTTCCTCTTGTTTGTCATCTGACATCTTAAACTCAACATGCATAAATTCTAAATCATCATGTTTTGTTTTCTTGTATTTCTCTCAACATTCCCTTGTTGAAAGCCACACACCTTTCAAGTTATGGTACAAACACTACATTTTTCTTAAAGTGTCTGATAGTGTCCGTAGAAAGGCTAATTAAATTTTTTTAATTCAATCTTTAAGTTAAAGGTTTTATGTCAAAAAGCTCTGTGGCTTGGTCATTAAGAACCTATGCATTCAAGTCAGACAGTCTGGGTTTGAATTTCAGGTATTCCTCTTTGTAATGTTGTGAACTTTCTTAATCATACCATGCCTTGTTTTTATTACTTAATAAAGAAAAATAAAAGAACGTATTTTATTTTATTTTAAAATTTTCCATTAGCTTGAGAGAGAGAGAGAGAAGCATGAACTTGTTTCACTTAGTTGTTCCATTTAGTTGTGTACTTATTGATTGCTTCTTCTACATGCCTTGATTAGGGGTCAATCCTGCAACTTTTAGTAGTTCAGGTTAATGCTCTATCCACTGATCCATCTGGCAAATTCCAGAACCTATTTTACAGGATCATGAGTATTAAGTGAGACAGTTAATTACAAGCAATCTCTCTCTGTTCATATGCTCAATATATGTTAGCAATGATTAATATTAAAATAAAATAAAATTCTTAAGAGTCATAGTGCATGATTCCAAATGCCAATTTGAGCTGATCATATTGTCTACCTTTAGAGTAGCAGTAACAAAAAATAAAGAGAAAGGCACCCTTTTACTCTTTAAAAAGACTTCCTGGAAGTTGCCTAACTTGTTTTCAAAATATAACTGCAAGGAAGTCTGTGAAATGTGCCCTTTAGTTGGGTGCAAGGCCACTATGAATAAGGTCAGGAGAAAGAATAATGGGTTTTCTAGGAGACAATTAAGATTTCCTGATCCAAAAACTATGGTAGCTTCAGGTTTAGCAAGATTAACCAATTAGACTTAATTATATCAGCTGTATAGTATAACTAACACAATTAATCTGCCTAGTATTACTTCTAGGAGAAAACATTTATAAGTAAGTTTTTACATAAATTTACAAAATATGATGAGAGTTTAATTTCAAGGTTTCCTAGATTTATATTTAGAACTAATTTGAGTAGTGTTTGGACTGTAATTTCTAAAGCTATATAGAATAGGAAATGTATGTAATGGTTGAAAACAAATCAATTTGGCTTTTGAAAGTGACAAAATTTTTTTGGCTTACAGATTTCTAGATTTATAGACACAATATTTTAGAAATATATAAAGTGTCACAAAAAGTTTATTTCAATGACCAACTAGAATTCAGATATATTTTCCTCATATGATCCTAAAGTTTTGTAAAGTTAGTACAGAGGTAAAAAATTAAATATAATTTTAAGTATGACAAATGCCTCTATCTGATCAACTTATAAATAGTAATGGTAATTTAAAACATATATTTTTTAACAAAAACATTATTAGAAAAATATTTAAACATAAATATATGGAAAGAAAAATGAAACAAATCCTCATAAAATCATTAAATTCAATAGTTGTTTTGATTTTGCCCATTTGTTTTAACTACTCTCTCTCCAATTTCTTTGAAGTACAAGTATTTTAAAACAAATACTTATATTATGTCATTTTACCCCCTCAAAAATATTTAAAAAATAGTATTTAATCATTTATTGATAATGTGTATCTATCTGTATCTCCTAGATGTTTGGCAATATGTGTCAAAATTTCTCAAATGATTTCTTCATCATAAAGGAAGAACACTTTGCATTTATAAATGTTTTGTAATCTCTATTATGCAGCTTTTTCTATGTTTCAGTTATTCACAGATTTTAGTGTTAAAATGCCTTCTTTCCGTTTGATAGAAGAAAAAATTTAGCACATGAACAGATCTAATTGCAGTCAATATTCAGTTTACTCATCTAATTGCCACACAAAAGCTGAGCTATATGATCAAAGAATTGTCTATTGTTAGACAATGTAATCTTATCAGTTTAAAATAGCCTTTTTTACAAAAAAAATTCTTGCTAATTCACAGAAGTTTATGCTTTAGATAAATATCAGTTTTCATCATCATCCATCTCCACTTTGGAATAGTGGTTTATAAACCCCTTCTATATCCAAATACCATAGTCTGATTCTTTCTCCTTTTAGAGGGGTATTTATACAAATCAGAGAAAAAAAGGTTCTGAGAATGACTAGAATAAACACTTTAGAAATCTCTGAAAATACACCACAATATATTTTAAAAATATTTCTTGAAATTTCTTTCTCATTAAAGTAATAATAATACATATTCTGAAATTCACTACAGGTTTGTTTCAAGGAGTAAAAACATCCTTTGTAGTTAAATATATTTCTGTTAGTTTTTTTTTCTTTTTAAAAATTTTATTTAAAAGATTAAATTTAAAGGGGTGACATTGAGTATATAGGTTTCAGGTAAACATTTCTATAGCATTTGAACTGTTGATTATGTTGTGTACCCATCACCCAAAGTCAAATCATTTTTCATCACCGTATATTTGTCCCTCTTTACTCCCTTCTCTCTACCTCCTCCCCCTCTTCTCCCTTCCCCTGATAACCACTTCACTTCCATCTATGTCCATAAGTCTAAATTTTATAGCTAAGAACTATATGATTTCACACACAGGTGGAATATAAAACTGAGACTTTTAGTTCTTTTATATTCTGTATGTTCATACTTCTTTCTTGCCTTTCCAGTTTACAAACTTATTAAAAGTACAGAGTATTTCAAAATCCTGCTAAATATTGTTTACACTACTTTATATTTCTGCATTCATAAAACAAAAATTGGACGTTTGATGATATTCCTCTTATTAAAATATTAGGGCAATTTCATTAAAAGAGAAAGATGAAATTTTATAAACACCCACTATAATTTTCACCTTAACTTTACTATCACAGACATTTATGTGGTCAATATTCTAAGCTGATACATATATTATTGAAATTTGAGTAAAAATAAAAATGCTACTAAATCTGAAATTAAAATTGAAATATTTTATCTTTGAGTAGGTTCTATATTGGAAATGAAAACAAATAGGAATCTGTTACAATTTTTTTCTAATAGACAAACACCTATACAGCTGTATTTTAAAAAGATGTATTTTATGCTACTTGGAAAAAATGCTATGAGATTTTGCTTTTCTTTTGTTTCTTGTTGATGAAATTTTATGCACGAAGCATCATAACACATCTGCAACACTACAACCTTGAATTTTAAGTTGATATTGCCGGTAGTCAAGTGTGAGCCATGAATTTCAATACATTTGTTTCAATTGCTCCCTACAGCAAGATGCAGAAAATACTTATTTCCCTGGTTAGTATCAAATTCAAATGGATTTTATCATTTGAACCAAGGAGAAGACTCAAAGGTACGATCCTTCCTATAAAAATGCATAATGAGAGGAAAATATTAATGGTTTAATGCATTATTAAATTAAAGAAGATCAAGTTTCCTTCTATTTTACTTGGATATAATTATAAAATCTTCAGGATGGTTATTTTCTCTGCTTGTCTAAGGAAGAGATACAGATCTGATCTTTCTACTCTGATAGAAAACATTATGGCCAGAGGAAAGTACAAGAAATTGTTACAGAGTCAGGCATATTAATTGTTAGTAGGGATTGTTTTCTAACTTAGTTTTATTCTTCCAGCTATAATTATATTATTCAAAAAGTTTATGCAAATCTTCACCCAGACCATCTGAGATTTTTAAAATAAAATCAAGTTCTTTATTTTTCAAACTGATCAGGAGAAGAAATCTTTTTTTCATGATTTCTTATCTAAGTTGGGGTTAAATCACTTCCCACTTTTTCCATGGACCTCGGGAATAAAAACAAATAGTAGCAGGACCTGGTTTCAGTCACTTCCGTACAGTCTAGTGAAAACATTATTTTATTGACAAGTTTTCCTATAGGAAAATCAGTAGAAATTATTATTGATATTAGTAGGGTAGCTACTATGACTAAGTAATAATGTATGGGTGAGGTAAGATCAATTTCATTGTGTTACATACGTGAGAATGTATGGGTGGTACAAGCACAATTTAAAAGTGTCATATACGGTATGACAATGCTCTTTCATATTTGGAGTATGCTTTACCCAACGCAAAGGTTTTAGGATATGTTCCTCATTTAGGCTACTCTTAGGAACAATGTTAAAAGTTAGCAGAGAGAGTATAAATATAATTGAGTTTATAAAGACTATGTCTTATTTACTTTTGTTCCAAATTGTTGATAAATTAATGTGTAATAAGTGATGAATTAATGCTTATTATAATTGTTGTTATAATTTTGTTAGCATTCATAGAAAAATGATAGACTCTACTCTGAGCATTTCATAGTGAATGGCTATTGTCAGAGATAAACTGAGAGGTCTGAGACCAGAATTTAAAAAAAAAGGGGGAGGAACTCATTAGTTCTGACTTTAATTTGTGTGTCTTATAATAATTATAGATTCTCATGCTGTGCTTTCCTTACAAGTACAGAGCCTAAACAGGGGACGTCAGCTGTTGCTGAATGAGTCAGCTGGCCCCAAATTACTCTAGTTTTCTATAATCTCAATAACTGAATCACCAATCTGTCCAACATGCTCAACTGTAGCATCTTACCTAGACCAACTGTCTTAGTAGATAGTTCTGTGCAATTGTCCTTCTCTTCTGCCCCTTTAAAATTAAAGTGTAGTGCTTCACTGCTTCGAATGCTTCTATAACCCATCTAGGACATAGTAAGATAGGATATACAAAGTAAGTTATATAGCTTATAGGAAGGTAGTAGTAGGTAGTGTAAGAGCTTCTAAAGAAACTCAAGCAATTGTGTTGCTCTCCTCTTACATGTCTGCATCTTAACTTTCTTAAGCTGATGCTAGGACAAAGGGAGAGAAATGCTGGTGTTATACAGCAAACTAACCACTTCTCACAAGTGTCCTGCAGTGATGGCAACCTAGTTTACCATTATAGATATGAGATAAGGCCAGCCATGTTTGTTGGCATTTGAAAAAAATTAAGGGTTATGCAAAAGCTTAGAATCTACTGTGATTTCCCAAAGCAGCACCTATTCTTATGGCTTGGATACTTCTTTCTTTTTCTCTTCATGATCCTTATTTCCTATTTCTGTTTTATTTGGTCATGTTGTCCATAAACATAAGTCAGCATAAATCTCTTTTGAAAAGAAAGAGAGCATAATGAACACATGGTTTGAAAGGAAGAAGAATGAAATTAGTTAGGTTATATGTAAAAGCACGATTTTCTACCTACCCCCCTCTTCCCACATAGACACATAGGCATACACACCATATAGCATGAAAACAACAATTTAATATGAATAAAGCCAGGTCAACTTTAAAGTATTAACTGACTTAGAAGTTTCCTGATATGAATAGAATTAAATGGGCTGGTTAACTCCACAATGTCTAATTTGTTTATTTGATTAAATAATAAGTATTCAATAATTGACTTTTATTTGAAAGTATCTTTCTAGGCCAATACTTGTTATAAACACCAGAATTGCAGTAGTAAAAAAAGAGAGAGAGAAATGGATTTCTGCTTTAAGCATTTAGATTCTAGTGAAAGCTAAAAATACCTTGCTCTGCACCAAACACTGTTTAAATAGTTTATGTGTTTAAAGCCTCACAACATCTCCATCGGACAGAAACTATTAACACTGATGAGAAAACTGAGGTATGGAAAGGTTAAGTGACTTTCTTGTGATCATGCAACTAGGGTAGGGTGGTGCTAGGGTTTGAATGGGGTTAATTTATCTCCAGGTTCTATGCACTCAGCCACTTACATAGCTGGGTGCTCATGGAAGCTTAAAAATGTCAACATTTGTGCCTGACCAGGCTGTGGCACAGTGGATAGAGTGTCAGACTGGGATGCGGAAGACCCAGGTTTGAGACCCCGAGGTCGCCAGCTTGAGTGCAAGCCCATCCAGCTTGAGCAAAAGCTCACCAGCTTGGACCCAAAGTTGCTGGCTCCAGCAAGGGGTTGCTCGGTCTGCTGAAGACCCGAGGTCAAGGCACATGTGAGAAAAGCAATCAATGAACAACTATGGTGTCACAATAAAATACTGATGATTGATGCTTCTCACCTCTCTCTGTTCCTGTCTGTCCCTATCTATCCCTTTCTCTGACTCTCTCTCTCTGTCTCTGTAAAAAAGAAAAAAAAAACGTAAAAAAATGTTAACATTTGTAAAGCAACTGTTTTCTAAAAACGAATGCATATTCTATCCTCCCATAACCCATAACCATTTTCCGGCAATTGTCAGTTATTTATTTGAGGCGCTGGGATTTGATTCAGTGGGAAGTTTACCATATTTTGGCTCTTCTGTCTTTAATTTTAAGCAGATTTAAACAAATTTGTCAGATTTGTCCTAAGATTAACATTCAGTAGTTTTCTATTGCCACAGCATTGCATGATGCATATATGAGCACATTAAATGTTCTATTTCTTACTGCAGTGCTATATGACCACATGGTGACTGTAAATATGAGGCCGGAAGAGGAGAGGAAGAACACTCATTCCATGTGTTCTAGTTCGTGCTCTACTATGACCTATTACTTCACACTGGGACCATCACTTAAACTCTGTGACCTCAGTTTCTGCCTCTGAAACAGAACTCCTAACAAGCCTCTTCAGCAGCAGCAGGACCGGTATGAAAAGGTCCACACTTTGCTTTCCCATGTAACCATGGTTTTCTCCTCCCCTAGTGACAGCATTGCCCTCCAAATTATTTTAAGGACAGGGATAGAGCTTTTAGCTTACTGTGTAGCAAGTATTATGGATATCATTATCAAGAGCCTTATTCAAAGGAGGAGGAAATGGAATGATAAAGAGAATCCCCCCCACCCCAGTGCATAGTCATCACTCAACAAATGTTAGTTACCTTTCTTTCTCCTTTCCCCTGTAACATACACTTTAGAATATGTTCCTATATATTTATGTGCAACTTTAAGGATGTAATTAAAGAAAATAGAAATGTATTTTGCTTCTTAAAAGCATAATACTTAAAAAGTTTTAATCCCTTATTTTTCTCTTTGCTTTCCTGAACATGACATGTTTCTGAATAACAATGTCTGATAGGAACGACCGTTTCTTATATAGCAATAATTGTCATAGAGTAAAATGTACAATGCTCAGTTTTGCTATCTAAAATAAGGTCCTTAAAGGTCAAAAGTGAAGACGTTGAAGGGAGCATGTGACTGAAGTCATACTTGGCAGAGACAAGAGTGAGACTACGTAGAGAAGCAAGTGGCCTTGACACCGTCTACCTTTCTTCCCTGGAGACACCAGATGATTGCGGGCATTGGGATGGGGAGGCAGTTATCAGATGTCAGGGATCTGAGGAAACAGCAGGGCTGGGATACTCTTGTTTCTGTTCTTCAGTAAGGACTCTGAAAGGCAGCCACTAACCAGTGACCCCACATGCACTTGGCAGAGCAGAACGGCTGGCCCTTGGAGACCTGTATTTCCATTCGACATCCATAACACCCAGCCACAAGCTATGGCTAGGGAACTTGGGGAGGGCATCATAAAAAAGAGTGGGGATGGGTGACTTTGAAGAAAGGCCTGTGCATCGCTCAAGCTAGGGGCGAGAGGAAAATGCAGAAAGGCCACAAGGAAGTGACAACTGAGATGAGTGAATCACAGGCAATCTGCACCTTTGGGCCACACTTACAGAGAGATCAATCAAGAATGACAACTGGACAAGCAGCAAATGGTTGGATAAGAACCTCTCCTGAAGTCCCTAGGACCTTAAGACTCCTCCCAGGGCCCTGCATCTTCCCTCTCTGGACATGATCACAAAGCCACTTCTGTCCAAGTATACCCAGTGAGGAACTGAACAAGCAAAGCAAGGTGATGGGGAACTGCTAAGAGACTGAGCACTTTTATCCATGAAAAGTGGATATTCCTTCACACTGTTACAACCACTGAATCCCAAACCCCTTTTGATTGAAATAAAGTTTTGTGGGTTTTTTTTTTTTCTTGCAAGCCAGTGCATAGAGGACACTTAGGGAAGACCAGGTTAACTATAGACATGATGAGGAAATTATATTACCTCTAGGCGTGAGTTGGTGCTTGAGTGATACTTGCACTCATGATATGGGAACAGCGGGACAGCGGGAGTTGGAGCAAAAAGAAGTGTTGGGTGAGCTGATCAGAGAAGGCCGTTTGGAGGAGATGTCTCTGAGCAGCCTTCTGAACAGCTAGAAGGTGCTAGCTAATGGTCATGGGGAGAGTCAGTCAGAGAAAGTGCAGAGCCCCTGAGCCATGAAGGTGGACCTAGATGCCTCCCTATACTGATGCAACAAGAATCGCTATCACCAGACACATTATTCCCTATTAGAGTGACCATGAGTGACAACTGTAAGTCTTTTAAATGAAGCCTATCCCACTGCTCCTCTGGTCACACTCCGTCAACCACCGGCAGATCCCAAGCTCCACGCTTACCTCTCACATGAACATTGGAGCCTTGGTTTCCACCATCTCTGAGGTCTGCTGAGCTTGGCGTGATCTCCACTGCCTACATTTTCATGGATGAACTAAATTTTGGGTTTGGTTCTGAGTCCCTGTTTATTAACCGTTCATAATTCTTTGTCATCTCTTACCATCTTTGTCTAGTTACTTGAGCTTCATACCAATTCCCGGCCTCATGGCCAGAGTTATTCCTGAATGTCTTCCTGTCTATCTTCACAGACTCGCAGTCATGCCAGTTTCGGATTTCCTGTTGTGCACAGCATTCTTTAGTCTCAAGGGTCAAGTTCACTGATGTTGTTTTGTCTGTTCCCAAAGCTTGAACTCTTCATAGGACCCAAGGTTTCCTCCATAAAGTTGAAAAACAAACCAACCACAACTAGACAACTTATGTATGTGTGAAGAATGTATGTGTATTCCAAGACTCACAAAAATCTATGAAAAAAATTATATTAATATCTGTTTCACAAGAATCCGAGGCTTGATAAAGTAAGTGGCCTATAATCACAAGCCAACGACAAGGATCATCAGCTTTAGTTATTATTCTAAAGCACAGGAACTTTCTACTATTGCATGTGGACTTTTGCTCCAGGTATTCTCACCTGGCATTTTTCTCGGCCTGCTGTTCACTTATTCCTGAGTTCACACTTGCTTTTAGCGGGACTGCCAACCCCTAGCTAGCTGGTAACAATATAATCTCAGGTAAATTACATCAACTTCCTAAATCTTGCTTTCCTTATTTCTAAAATGAGTAAATAATAATAATAATATAGTGAGGGTCAACTGAGATAATACTTGACAAACAATATGTTTACTCCTATCGCCTAGTTGTCAATTATTGACCATATGCGCCTTGAGGATTTCACCATGCATGACCCTTACCCTACATTTTACTTTACTAAATGTTACCATATTGTTACAACTCACTCTAACACTGTTCATAACTCAAAAAGTGCTGCAAAAATATTTGATGTTCGCTCTGATATTTTGTAATGGGGACAGAATTCCAAATCCTGTCCAATTGGGTTAATTTCAAAGAAATAAAGTTATCTTGCCATTATCAGTCTCCCCATGACAGAGACCCTGAAGACAGTGATTGTGAGGGGATAGTAAACTAAAGTCTTAGAAGACTAAAGACTTTGACAATGAGTGATGTGGGCAGATAATGACAGTAAAGAGCTCAAATTTTTGGACACTCGTCACTAGAATGCTACTTAAGTCAAAAAGGATATAGCTTGCAGTATCAAATGTGATTCTAGGTCTGGGTGTATTTTCTATTTAGAGATCATTGGGAGGTCATTCTTTAAATAATCTTTTCCTCCAATTACACGTTTGGAGTAGTCTATAATTTCAGTCAAGGTAAACATAAATTGAAATTATTTGTACAATTGCCACAATGGCTTATCTTTGTTTGGATGATATATAATATGAAAAGATTACTATCTTCAATTTGGTACATGTAGGCAATAAAGATAATGACTTCATAGTTGATGCTCAAAAAGAAGTTCTAATAAAGAAGAAATGTGGTCTTTCCTATCATAATAAAACATAACGGCTCACTCAAAAATGTCCTTATTACATGTTATAAAATAATTAAATTTGATTCGCCTGTAATTTTCTGTGACAGCTGATTACATGGAATTTCCATCAGCATATTAACCAAGTCCAGTGTCCTCCAAATCTATTAATTAATAGTTCACTTATAATTTGTAATTATTTTAAAAACATGTTATTATGGTTTTAGATCTAAGACATAAAACATTTGAATCTGCATAGGAGAGAGGTTGATGTTAGCTCACGTGGACACAGAGAGACACAGGCAGGCACAGACAACACACTATGTTAAAGTGCTGTATAGTGCAAGGACAATAAAGTGAGAGCTTTCAGGGCTTAATGCCCCAGACTGATAAACATCACTTGTCAAAAAATATCTGACAGTGCACAACTAATTTTTCCAAGTAAAAACATGGTATTCCTTTGTTTTGAGGTCATAATCGCTGGTAGGGGCAGTGGCAAGATAGCGCTAATCAAGGTTCGAACGTTATTAATTTGTTATAGCATAAGTCTGTTTAGGAAGAGAGGCCTTATGTGTACTAACTTTATACATAAGTTTGGAAAAAATATTAATCTCATTATTAAGGAAAACAATTTTATATATGTCACTCTAGGAATCTATGTTCAATACTAAGTTAGAAAATAAAATAAAATTGCACTACCATTAGAGATAAAATAAAATTGTACTACCCCCCACCATTAGAGATAAGTTATTAACCATAATCTCAAATCTCGGAGGAACGCTCAACCAATATTCCTAACCAGCATAATGAACCAACATGCCAAGTGTGACATTTTTACACTACTAAAGGACTTGAAAGTTCAGGGTTTCTATTTTTCTTTCTTTATGAACCAGAAAATAGATTTTTAGCCTCTGATTTAAGTAATACTGACACTAGGATCATGCAGTTTGTTTGGTAATTTTCAATTTAGCAAACTCATATCTGTATTATAATGATTTCCATCAGAAAAGCACTCTCCATTGCTCTAACAGAGAAGCGGGAAGGAACTTGAGCTGATCTGTATTTCACCCCAGCGCATGGCCACATTTCAGGGCTGCTAATTTGGTCTTTGACTCTGTCATATTTCGTTCAACCTTTCCAGGGAAATATCCACTGAGCCTGGCAAACACAAAAGACAGAAATGGAACTGGGACCTGAGCTCCCAATGCTCTGCTCCTGAAATAGAGCCCTGCCTAATGATGATTTCTCTAACAATATTAGTGTCGTTAGACTCTCTCTCATCCTTTTGTTGAAGTTATCTGGCACCGGAGAGCAAAGAATGAACACACAAGACGTATTTATTGCTAAAAAGCTATGCATCTACTACAGACATTTAAAATTCCAAAATGAAAGTATATGTAGCACTTCACTGTGAACGGAATTTAAATATGCCACTCATGGATGAAATCATGAATTCTATTTTACTTTCAAATACACATCTTTATAAAATTATATGCAGCTAATAACTAAACCTATTCCATTACAGAGGTATGACAGAGATGGAGTGCGGAGCTTCACAAATGAGGGGATCCAATCCATCTATGTTTTGTGAATTACTCATGCTTGACATTTGGGAAATTCATATCAATAAAATGCACAATGGATCAAAATTTAGTGCGTTTTCAATTTAATTTTCAAATATGGGGACATGAGAATAAGAGGCACTGTGTGTATGTGTGTGTGTGTGTGTGTGTGTGTCTATACACGTCATATCCCTAAAGGTCTTTCCAGAACCTACTATTATCATTTGGGAGTCATGTTTCCTAAGTAAGTTCTAATACGGAAACAAGTAAGAAATGGGACTTCATGGTCAGCAGTTCCCTGTTTTCGGTCGGGGATCAATGAAGGAAAAGCTTGAGGCTCAGCCTCTATCTTATTATCCTATGCAATCTCATTATGACAGGTTTCTAGGAAATCAATCTGTCGGCTGTTTACTGCACATTTCTCAGATAGATCTGGATGAGATTCAGCCCTGAAGTTCAACTCTCATTCCATAGAAAATAGCAACAGCAGAGCCAATTCAATGTTAAAGAATACATAAATATGTAAATAAAATCATCGCTCATATATAGGCTCGTTGTCACTCTGGCCTTTTAAATATCCATAAAAGAATATGATTTGCTAAAAATATCCTGTAGAAAATTAAGTTTCTAAATCACATTCACTTAAATATTTTCCCCAAAAAGGAATATTACAAATATAAATTTGGGGGTTAGCATGCACATTATCAGTAGAAAAAAACCATTACTACAATTCTGTCTGGGGGATGCCACTGATTCATATCATGGCCAAGGTAATGACATTAAGAAGGACACTTCTTATGGCAGTGTTCAGACAACTCCATTCTCATTTCCCTTTCTGCTTTACCGAAAATTATATTACAGCAGAGGGACTCCATTGGTTATTTACTCTAAAGCAGCAAATAAAGTACTAATTCTCTTTCTCTTATTCATCTATCTGTGAAATGAGAATGTAAGAGAGAATTAAGTATTTAGTTAATAGTTGCAAGGGATTCAAATGGGAAAACAAAGAGAATACTCCTAACAGACGAATGCTGTTTTCTGCACTTACATGGAATTAAAATTACTTGCATCCCAGTCACTAAACCAGCTGCACGCATTCTCCCAGAGACTAGAATTACAGATCACTTTTAAAAAAAAAAAAACCAGGAGCCTGAAGCCCCCAAAGCTTACCTCAATGAATGCAAGTTTGTATATATATGCATTAAGGTCATCTATCAACACTAATGTTAACGGTGAACTTCGTAAGTGGCCATTAAAAATTCTCAGTAAGGCCTGATTTTTCATTGCGAAAATCCTACAAAAGTACCTTTATAAATTTATGTTCCAGATGGTGGTACCATCTGGGAGCTCACTTCTATTGTTTAATGATTTCTAGCTATATTTACATGGATTAGGCATCAACACCCACTTTTGTCTCTAGTCGTTTCCTTTGCTGAGTTCATGCTCAGTAGGGTGTGCTGTGTATAGCTTATTATGAAACTGACCTCACATGACAAATAGATGTAAACAGACTGTAAATTTCGTATGGCTAATTATGGAATGCAGAGCAATCCAGCGACCTCTATTGTCCGTATTCAGACAAGGGCTCAGAAGCATGCGTGGGTCTGAGCAGCATGGGTCTGTCATTCGGCTCCCCTGAGAATGTAGACTTGCCAGATGGTTCTAAACGAACTTTATTTTCTTGAGAGGATGCATTTAAAGAATACCTGATGGCCTCCAAACACCCCTGAAATTAAACTGCTAGACTTTATAGTTTGATAAAAACGAGAAGAAAATGGAGCAAGCAGCAACTAAGTATTGCCCCTGACCCTTCTCTTAGGGTCGCTGATCCTGTTCTCATTCCGTCATGGGAATAAAGGAGCTGACTGATAGGCTGGTCACTTTTATCCACATATTATGACCTAGGTTGGACATATCTCCAGACAGAATGTCTACCAGATGCCATCCTTCTTCCTCAATCCCAAGTATCTAGCTCACATCCTTTTCATCATATTGTCACACTTTTTCATGGACTGTAAAGCATTAGGCTCAATAACAGTCCCCCAAAGATGTGCACATCCTATTCTTTGAAATGTCTTAATATGTTATGTTACATGGAAAAAAAAGAGTTTGTAATATGATAAAGTTAAAGATCTTGAGATGGGAAGTTTACCTTAAATTATTCATGGGAGCTCACTGAAATCACAAAGTTCCTTATTTTCTTTCTTTTTCTTTTTTTGGTGAGAGGAAGGGAGATAGTGAGACAGACAGCCACATGCACCTCAATTGGGATTCACCTGGCAACCCCATCTGGAGCTGATACTTGAATACTGAGCTATTTTTTGTGCCTGAGGTTGATGTGCTCCAACAAAGCTATCCTCAGCACCTGGGGCCAGTGCTTGAACCAATCAAGCCACTGGATGAGGAAGAGGAAGAGGGAGAGAAGGGGGAGAGGCAGATGGTAGCTTCTCCTGTGTGGCATGACCATGAATCAAATCCAGAACATCCATATACTGGGCTGATGCGCTATTCACTGGGTCACCATCCAGGGCCTGAAAAGGTCCTTCTAAGAAGGAGTCCAAGTCCTAAAAGTAGAAGGGATAATGGAAGGCAGCAGTTGGAATGATGTGAAGATATACAAGGGACCATAAGCTCAGGGAAGCAGGTAGACTCTAGAAGCTGGGAAAGACATGGGAGCAAATTCTCACCTAGAGCTTCTAGAAGAATCACAGCATAACCAGGTTCCTTGATTTTAGCCCCTTAAGAGTCATTTTAAACTTCTGGCCACTGGAACTGTTAGGAATTAAAATTGTGCTGTTGTAAGCACTAAGTCTGGGGTAATTTCTTATAGTAGCAGTAGGAAACTGCTGCACATACTCTCAGTGTCTGTGGGCTCAAGCACTGTGTTCATGGACATTTGAATTATTTTACTCTAGGAATAATGTACAGAGAGGGACAATTTGATACAGAGAGAGAGAGTGAGTAAAGGGAGCTTTGCTGGAGTGATGATCCTGAGAAGGTGAGAATGGCTGAAATCTAGGACACAAGCAGGCTGATTGTCATCAGCTAGGAGCAGACACAACTGGCTTCGTGGTGCAAACTCTCATGAGAAGAATAGCATAGGCTATGATATTGTTGGCTGAAGGTCTCTTAATTTTCCTCCAAACCCCATGAACAGTATTACTCAACATCTTTCCTAGGTTTATTTTCTTTCATCTTCAAATATATATTTATTCCCAATGATGCCATTAACACTGTTTCTCCTTCTCCATCATGTCTCTAAATATTTGATAATATTCACATCTAATTGAACTTATCTTTAGTGACTGCTAGATTAAAATGAACACCTTCTGGAGCAGTAGTTCTCATCTGGGGATGATTTTTGCCTCTGGAAGGATCTGGCAATCTTTGGAGACATTCTGGCTATCACAACTTACAGGGGGTGAAAGAGGTATGCTTCTGAAATCCAGTGGGTTAGAGCTCAGGGTTGGCTGCAGAATATCTTCCAATGCACAGAAAAGTTCTGATAGCAAACAATTATTCATTCCCAAATATCAATAGTGCCACCATTGGCTATTGAGAAACCCTGTTCTAGGGGACATGTCACTCTTTAATGTTATAGCACTCATTTTTCTCTTAGCCAAGGTTCTTGAAAGAGTAGGCTTCACCCATATTTTCTTTTTTTCTCATTTCTATCTTACTATAGCAAGCTCATTTGAATTCTTATATGCTTTCTGCTCTCTTTCAGGATGAGTCTTTGAAACTCATGACATTAAATATTAACAATACATAAATGATGCTCACATCTTCATTTTAGCCAATTCTACCTCCATGCCTCAGACAATCAGGTCTAAATGACTGCTAGACACCTCCACTTGTTTGTTCAAACTCTACACTCTGAACATACACACAATGAGCTCACACATTATCACTGGACCTTACTCTTACTCTGGCATTGATCACTTCCTTCCCTCTAAAGTCTTGGATATTTTGTTTTTCTCTTTGTGGTCTACTCATTGAAAACACCTACAAATAAGGAAAAAATGCCTATTCTTTTTTTTTTTTTTCAGGTGAGAGAAGGGGAGCTAGAGAGACAGACTCTCCTGCATGTATCCCAATGAGTATCCACCTGACAACCTCCGTTTGGGGTAGATGCTTGGATCAACCAAGTGAAGGGCCAACACTTGAACCAACTGAACTACTGGCTGCAGAAGGGGAAGATAGCCTGACCAGGTGGTCTTCCCCTTCAGCCAAAAAAAAAAAAATCCAAGTAGCTTAGGAAATAATATTTCTCTCCATGTTTAATATTACTCATCCCATCTGGTAAAAATTCTTCCTAGAGCAAATAAATCTTTCATCTCATTGCTGGAGTGATGCTACAGTTCAGAGAATGATTGTACAAAGTAGTCCCCAACAGGCCACACCTACAAAACAAAACAAAGGGCTTAGTGAATGCTAAAGACTTAACAGCTTAAGAAATTTTACTGAGCGTTCACATGAATGCGAACATCTGCCTCCTATGTTTCTGACATAAAAGTAATGAAGTACTTCTGAACACTCAAAATAATCAGAAAATTTGTATCACGTGTTTATCACAATTAGATTCTGAATCATATTTAAGAACATGTATCATGCCTGACTAGGAGGTGGCACAGTGGATGGAGCATTGGACTAGGATGCGGAGGACCCAGGTTCAAGACCCAGAGGCTGCCAGCTTGAGCGTGGGCTCATCTGGTTTGAGCAAAGCTCATCAGCTTGGACCCAAGGTCGCTGCCTCAAGCAAGGGGTTACTCGGTCTGCTGAAGGCCAGCGGTCAAGGCACATATGAGAAAGCAATCAACGAACAGCTAAGGTGCCGCGATGAAAAACTGATGATTGATGCTTCTCATCTCTCTTTGTTCCTGTCTGTTTGTCCCCATCTCTCTCTCTCTCTGACTCTCTCTCTGTCCCTGTAAATAAAAAAAGAAAGAAGGGGAAGACATAGAAAAAGGGGAGAGAAGCAAATGGTCACTCCTCTTCTGTACCCTGACCAGGGATCAAATCTGGGACATCCACATGCTAGGTTGATGCTGTATCCACTTAGCTAACTAGCCAGGGCCATATTCTTTAAAATCATTTCAAGGTTCTTCATAAAAACTCTGTGCATTTGACTCACTAGAGCTGAATCAGATGCTTTTCTCGGTGCTCATTCCTTCTGGTCCTATAGCATCCTCCTCAGATAAATTAATTACACAATTTGCCATATGGTATTTATTATCTTTTAGTTACCTAGAATTTAAAACCTATGAAACTGTAGAGAATTTCCCCATAAGAATCCAAGAGGAATATCACTAGCTTATTTTGATATTACAACTCTGGACTTTCCCAGTTTCCTTCTGAATATGAACTAAGCTTTGTATACCATTGTGTACTAAGGGTTCAGCCTTAGCTCTGTAAAAGAGACTTCCCTAAGTGTAGTGTGTAGAATTCTAGAAAGGCCCCCATGATCCTTGCCCCATGGTGTTACTCCTGTAATTTTGTTACCTTATGTAGCAATAGAGATTTTTATAAGTAGGCTTAATGTAATTATATGAGCCCTTAAAAAACAATGAGTTTTCTATGGCTGGTAGCAGAAAAAAAAGTCTAAGGCATTTGAAGCATGAGGGCTTCAAGGGCCATTGCTGACCTTGAAGATGGAGGGGACCCATTGAAAAAGAAGGCAGGTGGTCTCTAGGATTACACAATGTCCCCCAGCTAGCAAGAAAACCAGGACCTCACACCTGTAGCCACAGCAAACTGGATTCTACCAACAACCCCAATGAGCTAGGAATAAGAACCTTCCCCACAGCCTTCAGGTGAGAGCTGAACTTAGCCTATATCTTTACAACCTAGAGTATAAAATTCAGTCAAACTTATTCAGACTTCTGAAACACAGGACTGTGGATAATAAATTGCTGAGGTATTTTCGGTCATAATGTGTACCGGACGTAATTCTTCCTCCTCACCCGAAGTGTTTAGCTTACATTTTCTCATCAGAGTGTCACAGTTTCCTTCTACCATAAAATGGTAGTCTTCATTACAAGCCCTCAAAAACGTCCACATCCTCCATGGCAAAAGAAAGTCCCTCCTCAACCTCAGCGAACAAATCATGCCTTTTCTATACTACATTCCAAACAGCTATTCTGATTTCTATGTGTATCTGCTTCCCCAGCCAATAGCTTGTAAGGCCCCTAAAACTAAGCATTGTGTATTATTCACATTATAGCTAAGGAATAAACAAATGAGAAAAAAAAAAGTTCATGCGACACATAATCAGTCATACCATTGATCTGGATCTATGAAAATGAACCTGGCTATAACCTTGACCAGTCAAATCAAGCTATCCAACTACCTGGCAAGAATGGACTCAGCCAGAAGCAGGACACCTGGCAAACCAGTTAAATGTGGCAAATAGTCTAACATACAGGGAGGGGAAAACGAAGCAGTTCTGTGATATGTTGTGGGGTGGTCTGGCAAATGCTCTTCTTGAAAGAAAAAGGCTCATGTGCAAGAAAAAGAAGTAAGCAATGCAAGAAACTATCCTGTGCATTCAGACAGGGTGTTCTACAACAAAACATACACCTCAATTATTATCCTTCAACAACAGACTGGCACTGTTTTCTGTGTGCAAAGACGTCACTTGTGTGGTAAAAGGTACAACCCATGACCAGCAGGTATTTTTGTTTGTTTGTTTTTTGTTTTTCAGGACAAAATACAGTATAATCAGCGATGTCACCTTCAATTTTGGTAAACCAAGATATAAGTGGTAAATATATGGCAATCAAAGATGCTTATATTATTGTTTTTGTAAATCAAATACTCTAAATGCTAGTAAACTCGACATATACTGCTCATAAAAATTAGTGTATTTTTCAAAATGAATATGAAGCAATAAAATATCCTCTAATTTTTGTGAGCAGTATATAATTTTCAACCCAAGAGCAAAGAGAGAAGCTGACAGCTGAAAGATTCTGTTAACTATATAGAATAGCCACTTTCGAGAATGTGTCCCTCATTTAGACTAGGTCAGATCAAAATGTGAAAGACCCAGATAGAGTGACCTAAATATAGAGGAGAATTGTGCTTAAAACAGTGTGTAACTTGTAACATTTTGCAATACAAAGTAATTTGCAAAATAAAAATAAAAACTTAACGCTCACTTACATGCTTATGTATCTAACTTTATAGGTAACAAATGTGAAAAATAAAATTTAAAATGACTTTAGAAAGCACTTTATGTTAAGAATAGTACTAGTTCCATTTAGTTCGAGAGATTCAATTATTATGTTCTTCCAGATTACATTATTAAAATTGAAAAGACATGTATCCTTTGTCTCGGTGGATACATGTGCCAAAGTTTAAAATTAAGTCATGATTTAATTATCTCAGCCTGTATGGGAGAAAAATTACATTAAAAGGTAGATACCAGAATGAACCAGCGAGTTGTATTCTACCTTCCCCAGTCTCCACAGGACTTTACAAGAGAACAACAGTTCATGTCATCATAAACTTTGAGATTTTGTAATCTGTTTCTAGTAGCAACTTTGCCCATTTTAGCTTGACTTGCAGATTGATGGTAAGAAGGTAAGTATGGGTAAGTAGATAATGCAAAACAGGATTAAAGCAGAGCAACATACCCTAGTTTCTAGAACAACCAGTGTTCTCAGATTTTTGTTTTTATATTCAGTATTTGTACACTTCATTGAAAAGACCAAATCAGTTACAGTGTTACAATGCTGTTTATGGTTCTTATTTGAATGGTCCATTTTTTCATTTCTTGTGCCTTTGTAGTTTTTATATTCTTGTTTTCTTTTTCATAGTAAGAGGCTGCACACTGTATGATCAAATAGGGTTTTTTTATTCTTTATTGCAGGATAAAGTAATAAAGTAGATGATTATTTCAACCAAAAAGAGAGAGGGTTCAGAGCAAAGAATATATACTATTCTACTTTCTATAATGGTATATTTCCCAAGGCATTTCAGAAAGTTATATGCTGATAAGTATTATTCTATTAAAAGAGCATTGTTAGAAATAGTAATATTTCTTCCTGGTCAGATACCCACTATAGCTATGATGCTCACTGTCTGCTCTTTCAAGTGCTGAGTTATCCTCACGTTATCCCAACAAGTCAAAGCTGAATGGATTTCAGAATGTAGGATTTATATAAAAGAGTAGAATGGAAAGATTTGTGTTGGACTTTCTTCCTTTAAACAGATGATACACTGTATTAATCTTCTCAGATTTCAAAACTTGTTTATAGGATTTCAGTACAGCTATCAAATTGCAAATATTCATTGAAGGCCTTAAGACCAGTGAATACAAAAATAAAACAAAGACAAATAAAGCAAAACAAAGAAAAAACACCTTCTTTATTCCTGGGATCTTTTTGGACAGTACATTTTTAAGTGTGATAAGGAAAAAACATTAGTGAAATTATTTGTAGAGAGAGTAATCCATACTAAAATCTGTTAGCATCTTCTAACATATATTACAGTATTTTGAGAATAATTTCATCTTATAATTTTACTTCTTATGTCTTTTTGTTTTTTTTTTTTTAAGTGAGAGGAGACTCCCATATATGTCCCAACCAGGATCTATCCAGTAAATCCTGTCTGTTGCATTTGCTCAAATCAACCTACCTATCCTTAGCGCCTGGGGCTGACGCTGGGACCAATGGAGCCACTGGCTACGGGAGAGGGAGAGAGAGAGAAGAGGGAAAGGGAGGGGAAGAGAAACAAATGGTTATTTCTCATGTGTGTCCTGACTGGGAATTAAATTTGTGATGTCTACATGCCAGGTTGATGCTCTATCCACTGAGCAAACGGGCCAGTGTCATAATTTCACTTTTGATATTTCTAATATCCTAAGTGACTTACTCTTCATTCATATTGACAAAGATAATTGTCTTTTTGGTCACTTTTAAAGATGAATGCATGCAAGAATCCAAATGTTTTGAGATTACTATATATTTTTTGAATTGGCCAACTATCCCCACTGATTTGTTAGATCAGCAATGAAAAATTACAAGTGCAGGAATTGGAACATCATGATCTTAGGTGACAAAAGCAAAATCCAATGAGGGAAAAAATACGTTTTTATTTTTAACAGAAATAGCATTCCTTATTGTAAAAATAACAATTTCTAGTAATCTACAGACCTATTTAGTCTTCTTTGAAAAAGCATCCTATACCTCTTAGTAAACTCTTGGCAGTTATTAGGAGTATCTGTCAATTATATAATTTCAAACAGCAGCTCCAATATTTAGCAACCTCCCCAAATATTTAAAACCATACCCATTGTGAAAATAATAATATGAATCAAAATGAAAACAGAGGCAAGTAGATTTGAATGGTTGCACTGATGTAAGAATCTGTGCCTTCAAACTGAAACAGAAAAGGGGGCAAAATATCTAAAATATCAGTTGTATCCGGCTGCTTGAAGACATAGCAATGGTGGAGGAAGTATGTGTGTGTCTGTTTTTAAATCTGAGAAAAAAATGTAATTATAATTTGCTCTTCAATGCTAGTGAAATGTGCCTTCTCCTGTGGATATTTTCCACAAATATTATAAAAGCAGGGTGACCTGCTGGCAGTTGACAAGGCACCAAGTCTAATTAGCTGGTATTCTGTCAATAGGGACAAATCATTTTAGGAGCTGGGGGCTACAATAGAAAGTTCTTGAAGCTCAAGTGCCTGAGGAAGAAGGTGCTAATGACCCCAGAACCACAACCAAGGATGCCTTCAGATAGTGCATGTTTTCTGTAAATTTTGGCATCTGGGAATACAGAAGGCTCTGGGTAACAATGGGATAAAATTCACACATTAATATAAAACATATGAGTTACATTTAAAAAAAAAACTTATGTAGACTCAAATAAAGGCAAAGCAGTTATCCCAGAAAAGAAAAGAAATTATAAAATTCTAAATTATTTTCAAATTAATTTTTAAATTGGTTTACACTTAATAAAAACTATTCCTCTGATAAACTTTGTCGGTTAAATATTTTCTTACACAAAGATCAATTTCGCTCAACTGTAATTAGAAGTATTTTGTTCTGTTTTGTGGGCATATCACAGTTCAATTTCATATTATTTTTGTATTTTTTATGCTATTATTAAGATTATTACTTTATTTCTTTTAACTCCATTGTTAGTGTAAAGTCTTTTGTTTTTAGGTGTAGGTTTTATCTCAGTCATGGTTTTCAACAGTCTTGTAATTTTTTTTTCCTTTTTTCTAAATTTCTTTTTATTTTATTCATTTTAGAGAGGAGACACAGAGTGAGAGAGAGAGAAAGAGAGAAAGGGGGAGGTGCTGGAAGCATCAACTCCCATATGTGCCTTGACCAGACCAGTGCAGGGTTTTGAACTGGCGACCTCAGTGTTCCCAGGTCGACGCTTTATCCACTGCGCCACCACAGGTCAGGCCAGTCTTGTAATTTTTGAAGAGAATTAAAAGTCACACATTAGATTGAACAATAAAGCATGAAATAGAAACAAGAGATACATTTTCTCTTATTTTTTCCCAAGTAGCATATCAAACCGGAAATAAAACGGGATGCCTTAACCATCTGGGAAGGTATTATTTTTTTCTAATAGTCTATAAGGAAAAGTACTATGGTCTTGGTTAAATCTGTAAAGAAGGGTATCAAACTTCTGAAATCTTGTTCCCTTCTTTGTGCTCCTTTTTGTTTGGTTTGAAAGAACATGGTCAGTGGCAGGCAGAAACTTCCAGTTAGGGTGATAGCCTTCTGCTTTCTCTTTAGCTTGTAAGATACAATCAGCATCAGTATGTAAATTTCCTGATGACTCCTGCAGTTTTTAGTTGTTTTGTAACTTATCTCCCTACAGGTGTTCCAAATAAAAAGTTGTTTCTACAATTTACATTCTAGACTCTAATTTCAAACATTCAAACCAGCAATTTTTCAACTGGTGTGCCTCAAGACTTTTTAAAACATGCAATACCTGACTATTTAGTCAGGGGTATTGACCTCTTTTCTTAAGATAGTCAAAAAACAACAACAACAACAAACAATAGCCAACACAACTGTAGCCATATGGTGTGAATGAATCAAATGATACCCATTTATTTTTAGTCTGATCAGGAAAAACTATAATATAGTTTTTGGTATACCACAGAGTTTTAGTAATTAGTTTATGTGTGGCATGAGATGAAAAGGGTTGCAAAACACCAGTGAAAATAATAAAACGTTCTGGGTGACCAAACAAATTCTATGAAGTTTTTTAGTGAACTTAAGGATTCCTTTTGGGGCTGAGAATGAGCCTGGAATGAGGAGAGCAGGGACATGATGCCTAAAGAGATATTTGCAGTTGGGATGAAGAAAAGTAGAAAAAAAAAACCAAAAACATTTTTGGAGTCAGAGTGATAAAACTTTAGATGTAAGGTCCTCACTAAACAGCTGACATTGGGCACATTGCCTATTTTTGCCCAGCTTCAGTTTTCTAAACAGTAATATTAGATAATAATTTAGAGCTCTAATAATGTTGTTTGAATACAATTACATTACAGCTTTGAAAGAGTGTCTGGCCTATAGTGCTCATTTAATAAAATTCGCTAAGGGGAGGTTTACAAAGTCCGCACAGAGGAAATAATGTATTCTGAGCTATAGAGGAAGTTGGTGGCCTAGGACACACTCAGGAAAAGCATTTCCTTATTCCTTCTCCACAAGTTTGAACAAGGGAAACATGCCCTTCTAATTGGAAGCCTTTATGTTTCTGCCTGGGTTAAATTCTATGATGAGACAAACGTCACTAGCAGAAAGGAGCAAAGGGAAGAACACATTGGAAAGAACAAGGAGCAGATGCAGCCTATTTATTAATTACATTATTTCCTTGCACTTTTAATTTAATTTTATTTATTTTATTTTATTTTAGAGACAGACAGACAGGAAAGGAGAGAGATAAGAAGCATCAATTCTTCATTGTGGCACCATAATTCTTCAGTGATTGTTCTCTCATACAAACCTTGACCTGGGGGCTCTAGCCAAACCAGTGATACCTTGGCTCAAGCTAGAGACCTTGGGATCAAGCCAACAACCTTGGGATTCAAGCCAGCGACCATGGAGTCATGGCTATGATCTCATGCTCAAGCCAACAACCCTGCACTCAAGCCAACAACCCTGTGTTCAAGCCGGCTGACCATGTGCTCAAGCTGGTCACCTCGGTGTTTTGAACCTTGGTCCTCAGCATCTCAGGTTAATGCTCTATCCCCTGTGCTACCACATGGTCAGGCTCCTTGTTCTTTCTTTTGAAAGATCCTCCTGTTTGAAGGATAAGAGGATTTTGTGTACATGGGCATGTATTTGGGGGAGAAGGAGGATGCCTCGACTGTGGGTTCACAGAGTGAGAATAAAAACATGATGTTCACATAATAGATTTTGAAATTAAACTATAAGGAAATTTTTTTACAAGGACAGAGAGAGAGAGTCAGAGAGAGGGATAGATAGGGACAGACAGACAGAAACGAAGAGAGGTGAGAAGCATCAATCATTAGTTTTTTGTTGCCGTTGCGACACCACAGTTGTTCATTGATTGCTTTCTCACATGTGCCTTGAGTACTTAGCAGACCGAGCAACTCCTTGCTGGAGCCAGCGACCTTGGGTCCAAGCTGGCGAGCTTTTGTTCAAACCAGACGGACCCGCGCTCAAGCTGGAGACCTCGGGGTCTCGAACTTGGGTTTTCTGCATCCCAGTCTGATGCTCTATCCTGGTCAGGCAAGGAAAATAAATTCTGATGCACAAAGAGAACAACTAAGGCAGGAAAAAAATCTCTATGTATGTTTGTTTACCCTTCAGTTGAGATTTCTACTTGATCATTTATTTGATCAAAGTGTGTTGGGTTTTTACTGTGTTTGGGGCACGGCAAAAAAGTGCTACCCAGATAGAGAACAATTTTTGCTCATTGGAGCTCATGTTCTAGGGAAGGAAGGATACCAACAATACATAAAACAAATAAACAAATGATATGAAACAGTGGACAGTGATAACTGTTATGGAAACATGTAAAGCAAGGAAGTGGGGAAGAGGTGCCATGCTGGAGGTACAAGCAGCCCCTGAAATTTTAAATAGGGTTTTCAGAGAATGGCTCACTAATGAGGTATAATTCTGTAAAGACTAAAGCAGGTGGGAAAATGTGCTATGCAAACTATTTCAGGACAAGCATTCTAGGCAGAAGGAACAGGAAACAAAGGTCAGGCACCTTGGATAAGACCAGACTTCTTATGCTGTCAGTACGACCAGGATACAAATATGATCAGGTGCAGGAGATGAGGGAGGAAGTGGCCAGAACAGTGATGTTGAAGGTGAAAGACCAATATTTGTAGAGCTTCAGAGCCATTCTAAGAACTTGGGCTTTCATTCTGAGAAAGATTGGGTTCCACTAGAGGGTTCAAAGGGACATGCTCTGATTTTCATTTTAACTGGTTCATACTGGCTGCTTTGTTTTGCAAAAATAGTTGGAGCTAGGAAATACTACTATCACTGCTAGTAAAATTAAGAATACTATTCTGGATACAAACTAAAGGAAGAGTCAAGAGGATTTGCTTGATGATCAGATATAAGGTGTAAAAGAGAACAGTCAAAGACAAAAATTCAAGGATTTTCTATACAGAAAGAACATTTAATTTACTAACTGGACAGCTCTAAATAATTCTGGTACATATTTTCATCCTTTCAGCCTGGGGTGTATGTTTCATGTTCCCATATCTCCTATTACATTAGACTCAAATTTTCCATTGAGCTATCAACCTAACTAGACTCTGTTCCTCTTGAAAACAAGAAATGCGAATTACTCATTTTCATTTTCTCAGGACCTTACTGTGTGGTTATAGTGTATGTAGAGGCATAAACACTTTTAATCACTTTGGCCATCTAGCATCTGAATCTGTTTGTAGGTTTTGGGGATTGTCTCATCTAATGAGTCTTGGTTGTTCATTGATTGCTTTCTCATATGTGCCTTGACTGGGAGGCTACTGTAGATCGAGTGACCCTGTGCTCAAGCTGGATGAGCTTGCCCTCAAGCCAGTTACCTCGGGGTTTTGAACCTGGTTCCTCTGCTTCCCAGGCCAAGGCTCTATCCACTGCACCACGGCCTGGTTAGGCTAAAGCACAAACTTTTTAAAATAAAATTTTAATGAGATAGAATGCTTTGGCATCTTCTCTCCTTGATAAAATTTTATAAAGTTTTCAATAACACATTCTAAAAAGTAAAAGACTAGACTATATCAATTCTTACTGTGCTGCTTTACACGTGTTAATAGCATAGCTATAATTTCAAATTTGTAGCTAATGCAGTAACCAGTTTTATAGTAATAAAATTGAGTTTATTTATTATAATATTCATAGAGAGAAGGTAAATGAGGAATAACAGAAATAAACAGTTGAATTTCTCTAGGTACTATATTGATATAAATATATTAATATTGTAAGAACCCAAAGATGAGCTCAAATGAATTAAAGTTTGAAGTGCTAAATCAATACAAAATAATTAATACCAATGCAAGAATAGATTTTGAAAATTATTCAGGTTATTATAGATCATCCAGAGAAGCTAGGTAAATTGCCCCATGTCAAGTATGTAGTCATTACTTACAGAAGAATATCCTTTCATTAGACCCAGTCATTTTAAAACAGAAAACATCATATTACTCATATAAATTTTTGTTAAAAAGAAATTTTATAGCTAAAGCCATGCATGTAAATTAGACAAAATAGAGTTGAATGAGATATTGAGACACCTGACAACCTTCTCTATGAGGGGCATGGTTTGAAGCTTCTCCACTCAGTCACCTCTTTGAGTACTAATATGCAATAACAGAGAAAGAGCATTGTCTATAGGTGTGCAGCTCCACACTAAGTGCTTTCAGATACTGTCTTTCATTCACTCTCTCCATTAAGCCCATGCAATGAATATTATTAATGTCATTTTACAAATGAAGAAATCAAAGAGTAAAGCTGTTAATTAATTTGTACAAGCAACCCAAGAGACAGAGCCAGAACTTGAACTCAGGCTGGCTATTTATACCAAAGTCTATGCCCTATATGCCCTAAATCACTAAACTCAAGAGTCTTTCAATTTAAAAATATTATGCAGTTTAGTAGACTCTGTTGGCCTGTTCAAATTCACAGTTTACTCCCCTCTTAGTCTGCAAACTGAGCTCTTAAACAGAAAGAAAATGATCATATTAAAAAGTATTTTATCAATAAAAATATAAAAATAGAATTATTGTAGTTATTTTATGTTTTGCCATCTAATACTACAAATAGTCTTATAAATAAAACTTTATCCATACATAAGCCCCCAAATTTAAGATGCTAATATGCAGATAACAATATAATTTTATTGATTAAAAGAAGTCAAATGTTATATTTATGACAAGATGCAAGAGTTGAAAAAGTCTTAGAAAGTTATATTTTCATCTGGTAGGAGATTTGAACTTGCAGGTAACAACAACCAACAAAAAGTACCTAAGTTATAAAGATTCTTCTTACAGTACAAGACATGCATAAGAAAGCAGAAACTTAAAAATGTACAGACCCCGATTCATTTCTCCTGTAATTCTCTTGCCCTCCTTTTTACCTGTAAGATGTTTATCCATCTCCAAGCATTGACTCCTCATGCATCAATATCTAAAATTAGGGAAAAAATGGCCTCTTTATAAACATATCTTTCTATTTTTGTGCCAGAGTAGAAAAATTAAGACCCAAAACACATTTTTAAAAAAAATTCCATTGTCCAGAACCAAGTTATCTGACCATCTTTGCATCAGAGAGACCAGGAAAGCACTGTCACGCAATGGGCATCTGCGTGACAGAAAGGAAGTGGGTGACAGACACACATGTGGCATCTGCCAGTGGTATTATATGGTCCTTTTTAGTGTGGCCTTTGAGGACAAACTCTTTAGGTTTGAATTCTGGCTCAATCATTTCTAACCTGTGTGATCTTGAGTAATTATTCAACCTTTTGGAATTTCAATTTCCTCATCTATATAATATTTGAATAAAATAGTGTTTCTTTCAATTAAGGTAAACTATTATTTATTATAAAATATTGGGTTACAATTTATATAAGGAAACATTGCATTGTTTGATTTCCTCTGCACTAAAATGTTGAATCTCTACGTGCTTCTTCTTAATATCTTAATATCTAAAAGATACAGAAGCAACTTTTAAGAAATGCAAAATATGTTAAAATGGTCAGGAAATATTAATTCAATCTTTTAAAAATATATATATTTATTTACCTATTATTATTATTTTAGAGAGAGGCAGGGAGAGAGACAGACAGAGAGACTGGAACATCGAGTTGTTTCTGAATGTGCCCTGACTGACGATCGGACTGGCAACTTCTACACTTTGGGATAACACGGCAACCAACTGAACTATATGGCCTGGTTTATTTAATGTTTGGTATTTAGAGAGACAGAGAAAGGAAGGGAGAGAGAGAAGAAGGAAGAAAGAGAGAAAGGAGAAATGAAGCATTCATTTGCTGTTCCACTCAGTCGTGCACTCTTTGGTTGCTTCCCGTGTGTGCCCTGCCTGGGGATCAAACCTGCAACCATGTTTTGGGATAATACTCTAACCAACTAAGCTAACTCGCCAGGGGCGTATTTCAATCTTAATGGTATCTATATTTAATAACTATATTAGATTCTGCATATTTGCTCTACCACCTCCCACTCACCATAACAATAGACCATCTCTAGCTAACCTCTAAGTATAAAAAAAATTGGCACACAGTATCTATGAAATAGAAGCTAGAATCCTGCTTCCAACCTCACATGAGAATATATGTATGTTTTATATATACATTAATACACCCACATACATATGTATATATTGCATAACATACAACATGCAATATTTCAGATTCTCCTTCAGCATTCCAACAATACATTCTAACATTGGAACAAAAAGAGAATAATTCAAGTAGACCTAGAAAGCTGAACTCGGTGCATAAGGAGAAATCTTAATGTGGGTGTTGGTAGTTATTAATAATTATTGAATTCTAAGATAGCTGCAGAGTAGATGAATGCTTCACTCACTTGCTCCTGGCCCCAAAGCAAATTTGTAGCTAAATTATAGTGCAACCAACTTAATAACCAACTGAAGGCTAGCTGAGCTGAAATATTATAACCAAGGACTTATAGAAGAGCCACATAGAGACTGGTAAGAAGGGTGAAGGTGAAGAAAGGGTTGGCCTCATACCCAGGTGCAACTGTTGTGGCAGTGGAGGCTCTCAAAACAAAGCAGGGATGCCGGATCCAGGACAGCAAAGGCTGGAAGAGGTTCTCACGAAGCAGTTGTTGGTGAAAACCAGAGGAGACTGAATCATCCTGGATCACCCAGAGGCTACCTACACAGGGCCAACCTTCCCACTGTTACAGTATCAGCATGAAAGATCACTCCCTCCCACACACACCTTACTCTTTGCATGGTCACTCTGTAGTACTGTCATTCAGAGGGATCTACAGGCTGCAACCAGCAGTGACTTTTGGGATTCTCTCTCTCTCTCTCTCTCTCCCTCTCTCTCTCTCTCTCTCTCTCTCTCTTTCTCTCTCTCTCTCTCTCATAAGGATTGTGGAGAAGATACAGGCAGTGACTGGGCAGGAAGGCTTTGGAAAAAAGACCCATCTTCCCTATCTGGAGTGCATAGCTGGCACTCGTTTAACCTCCCCAACCCCTCCAACCTGGAGGGACACTGAGCTGAATTTGCTTTGTGCAGAGGAAAGTGGTGCAGAGCTGGAACTTTTTGTAATTTTGCAAGGAGAACTGCTCTTCACCACTGCAAGTGCACTAGCAGTGCCCTCCCTGCCCTGATCTGTTTGGATGTTGGGCCCACAGGGCTGAATTCCTGCAAGGAGACAAGAGTGCAAGGAGACAAAAGAGTATGGTGCAAAGCTGGGAGTTTCTGAGGTTTTGGAGGAGAACCGCTTAATTAGATGTGTGTGGGAGACTCTGGAGTTTGTGACTCTGTGGAAAGACTGAGGAGGGGGACGGCCACTAAGATTCCTGTGCTGAATTGTTCTCCAGTGTCACGGTCATCATCTTTCTTGGGTGGAGCACTATAAAAAATAACCAGTCAGAAATGAAGAATATACTGTTGAACATCAAGAAAACATTGGAAGAAATAAACATAGATGGCATGAAGCCAAGAATTAAATCAGTGATTGGGAAGACAGGGTAGAAAAATTACTCCCAATCAGCACAGCAAAAAGAAAAAAAATTTTAAATAAGGATTGTTTAATGGACCTTCAGGACAATATGGAGCACAATAACATCCATATCATATGGGTACCAGAAAGAGAAGAGAGAGAGAAGGGAATCAAGAACCTGTCTGAAAAAATGACAGAAAATTTCCCTAACTTGGTGAAGGAAAAAGACACACAAGTTCAGGAAGTACAAAGTCCCAAATAAGATGAACCTAAGGAAGCCCACACCAAGACCTTACATAATCAAAATGCTAAAGGTTAAAGACAAAGAGAAATTCTTTAAAGCACCAAGAGAAATGCAGTTAGTTACTTACAAGGGGTATTTTATTAGACTGCTAGTTGATTTAACAACAGAAACAATTCAGGCCAGAAATGATTGACATGAAATATTCAAAGTAATCAAAAGCAAGGACCTATATCCAAGACTACCTAGGAAGGCTATCATTTAAAATTGAAGAAATAAAAAGTTTATCGACAAGAAAAAGCTAAAGAAGTTTGTTACCTCAAAACCAGAAATACAGCTAGTGTTAAAGGGTCTTCTTTAAGAAAAAGAAGTAAAACAAAACAAAATAGAGGAACATAGTTAAATAAGAAAAAAAGGGTAATAAACACAGATCTATCAATAATCACTTTAAATGTAAATAGCTTAAACACGCCAACCAAAAAACATAAGGTAGCTGAATAGATCAGTATATAAGACCCATATATATGCTGTCTATAAGAAACCCACTTCAAAATGAAAGATACAAACAGACTAAAAGTAAAGAGATGGAAAAAGATATTTCAGTCAAGTGGGGATGAAAATAAAAACTGTGGTAGTAATACTTATATCTGACAAAATAGACTTTAAAGCAAATGCTATAGTAACAGGTAAAAAAGGACATAATAATAAAGGGAGCAATCCAACAACAGGATATAACCCTTGTAAACATTTATGTGCCCAAAGTAGGACTTAAATATGTAAAGCCACTCTTGATGGACATAAAGGGTAAGCTTGAAAGCAATACAGTTATAGTAGGGAATATTAACACCACATTGACATAAGTGGATAGATCTTCCAGAAAAAAAATTATTAAGGAAATAGTGGCCTTACATAACACATTAGATCAGCTGAATTTAATTGATACCTTCAGGGTATCACCCCAAAGCAGCAGAATACATATACATTCTTTTTAAGTACAAATGGAACATTTTCTAAGAGAACACGTTAGGACATAAAACAAGTCTCAATAAATGTAAGGAGATTAAAATCATATCAAGCATGTTTTTACCATAATGGTATAAAACTAAAAATCAATCATAAGAAAAGAAAAACTAAAAACACACAAACACATGGGAGGTAAACATGTTACTCAACAATGACTGGATTAGCAATGAGATCAAGAAACAAATCAAAAGGTACTTTGTAAGAAAACACAACAACCTATAATCTCTGGGACAGTGAAAGCAGTCCTAAGAGGAAAATTTACAGCATTACAGACCAACTCAAGTAAGAAGAAAAAATCTCAAATAACAGTCTAACTGTACACTTAAAGGAACTTGAAAAAGAACAACAAAACCCAAAGTGAGAAGAAAAAAAGAAAATCATAAAAACAAAACAGAAATAGACAAAATAGAGAGCAAAAGAACAATACAGAAGGTCAATGAAATTAAGAGCTGGAGGATGGTATGGGGCATAAATGGTGATGAACAAAAAAGACTTGACTTGGGGGGCGGTGGTGAACGCACAATGTAGTGTGCAGAGATGTGTTGTAGAACTGGGCACCTGAAATCTATATGATTATGTTAACTAGAGATACCCTAATAAATTCAATTGCAACTAATTATTTGTTGAGAGTCACATATACAATGTTACAAAAGAAGTATCAAATTCATCTCTGCCCATAAGATGCACATGATCTAGTTGAAGAGTCAAATTCAACATGCCGTTAAATCAATACAGTGCTAAATTCTGTTGCACCGAATCTGGTTGTGAGAGATTGGCGGTGGCAGAGATTAGGGTACACTAGAAGTACTGTATAGAAATCAGGAGGTAATGGAGCTCAAACTGTTCCTCAGCTAGAAACAAAGATCAAAGACCCGAGAGCATGGTTCAGGATGATTGTGTGCATTGCCTAAATGGAGAAAAGAAGCAGTATTTTTCTGAGAAAATTTAATGGATTAAACACACATATATACTGAGAGCCATAATATTGTTCTTCAGTAATGGCTTTTCTTATTTGTTTACTACAATTTATTTTTTAAATTTTATGTTTTTACTAAGATGTTATATAGGCATGACTAATTTGTAGCTAAATTATTATTATTTTTATTTATAAGGAATATTGCAGCTTTTGCCTTTATTTGATGGTATCAAGGATAATAAAATCAATACAATGTGTGAAGAAAGAGGTTCGACATTAATGCTCTAGTCATTCAGCCTGACATTTCTTTGTGAACTGGTCAGAGAATTAAACAGCTTCAAATTAGAGAAGAATCTTGCAACCCATGCAATGCAACATGTTACGATCATGCTTCCACTGAGGTATGTGTGGATTTTACAACGGGAGTTTCACTGATGGTAATGGGAATTGTGAAATTGCCCTTCTTAATGTGCTCTGATTCTTACCCCCTAACATTTTTATAATATTAAACTTTTCCTGGCATTTTACATTGGTTTTATAGTGTGACATTTTTGTTATGAGTTTGTTTGAATACTTGAATAACTTAATTAATTTCTTTCTTTTTTTTTTTTATAGGGACAGAGAGAGAGAGTCAGAGAGAGGAATAGATAGGGACAGACAGACAGGAATGAAGAGAGGTGAGAAGCATCATCATTAGTTTTTCGTTGCCGTCGCAACACCTTAGTTGTTCATTGATTGCTTTCTCACATGTGCCTTAACCACGGGTTTTCAGCAGACCAAGCCACTCCTTGCTGGAGCCAGCGACCTTGGGTCCAAGCTGATAAGCTTTTGCTCAAGCCAGATGGGCCCGCGCTCAAGCTGGCAAGCTCGGGGTTTCGAACCTGGGTCTTCTGCATCCCAGTCCAATGCTCTATCTACTGCACCACTGCCTGGTCAGGCTTCATTAATTTCTTTCGTTTTCATTTTAAGCTGTTCTTATATACCTATCCCCATCCTCAACTATGTTCTGATATTCTAGGTCTTGACTTCTTAAGAGTTTAAAGTAAACACTTAAATTGGAACATGTTTGTCATTTTTTCAGCACCCAGATTTTTTTTTAACAGCAAACATTTTTCAGGCCACCCCAGTGCACTCTAGTGGGCTTCTTAGGAAATAAGATAAACCAGATGTTTTGACTGTAAAGAACAACCGGTTAGGGCAGAAGGAAAGTAATGAAAATGGCAAATCGAGACAATCACTAAGTCAAAGTATTGCCTGTGTGCAAATTAGTAAGAGTTGCTTTGTAGCAAAGATAGAAGCTGCACAATCCAGGTCTAATAAGATTAGAGAACTTAGATTTCACCTCTAACTTGCTCTCTGGTGGGAGGAAGATTATAGATGTAGAAAGAGAGTTTCAATAGCACTTATGATGAGCAAGAAAGCACAATGTTAAGTGGAAATCATGCATATAAAGCAAGTAACAAGACTGCCTGGCATGTGGCAGACACTTCATGAATATGAATTGCTTTGGGAATTCAGGCAGAAGGAGAGATCGCTTTGAACTAGGGATCAAGCTAATTTCATTAGGGCATTATAAATTAGAATTTGAAGACATGAGGGAGGGATTTTCAGGCCTAGAAAGCAGCAGGATCAAGGAATCAAGGCAGAAATGATGAGTGAAGTTCAAGAACAGATCTCCAAAAAGAAAAGGCACTCTCATTTGCAGGTTTAAAAAAGGTGGAGAAATTTTTGGTTGTTACCATGATGGAGGCTGCTGTTGGCATGAACTGCTAAAGTCAATCAGGCTAATGATTATGGAATCAGTGCCACACAACAAAATACTGTCTTCTGAAAGTGCCAGAAGCACTCTAGCAGGGAAAAAACATGAGGACAGAACTCATGAAAAAAAGTACTGAGATATGAAGTTGAAAACTGGGTTGCAATATCCACACTGGATATAATATCCCATGCAGACGGGTGTCTCAATTGGTAGGCGATGGGGGTCTTGAAAAGTTTGGAATTGAGAAATGATAGGATCAGTCTTTGAAAGTATTTAGGGTAAGGAATATTAATGATTCAACCAGATGAATGTGGCATTCATTGGCAAGGTTGGGAAACCTGGAAGCAGTGACCAGTCAGGAGGAGTTTATAGGCAGGGAGAAGGAACAGGACCAGAAGATGGCAACGTCAGTTGCTCCAAGAAGAGGCTGAGACCACAGTATGTTAGTCATATTCTTTCTTTAAAAGGAAAATTCTTTTTATTTTTGAGAACATTAAGCAGCAAAACTTTCAAGTTTTTCTGAGGGTTTAGACCGGAGAAAAGGAAGAAAATCCCATCTAATCTTTCAAAGCCAGAATTTCTTCTACTCTCTCTTTGGTCTGTCAGGATCGCATTGCCCAGTGTCAGAAAAGCAATTTCAGCAGCACCCCCGCCCCCATGAGCTGTAAGAAAGAGAACGAGCTGCACGCCTGAGGCCATCACGTTCGACACTGCTCTGTTCTTCATGACTAATAGTCACTCGCACAGACACACTTTGGAAGTGACAAAGGCAGTCGCACACAGATACAGCTAATGCACACACCTGTACGTACACTCTTGTACACTTTTTCTCTCGTAGAACAAAATAAAGCAACATGGCCAATGAATGATTTTAACTAAAAATTCAAAGAGCTTAAGACTTTTTGTCCAAAGTTCATTTTAAAAATAAATAGCTGGAAATAATGGCCACACATGGCCACACTGGCCAGCTCTGACTCATGGGCACTGATGGCTGTACAGACAGATCCCTGTTGGAGTCAGTCACAAAGTACTTTTGTGTTCTATGTTCCTGTGTGACTTCTTAGATGGCCTTCTATAAATATCATTTTATGTGTGCCACATTAAACACACCCAGCCATAAATAGCTCTCCAGCATGTAAATCATGTTCAATAGGTTAATTATATGTTGCTTCAAAAGGGATTGTTATTTTCTTTCTTCATTCTGTAGACTTTTAGGGTCCCACTTATGTTTACATGTCATTTTGTATTTTGCAAAAATCTGAAAAGTTTCCACTTATTCTTTTCCTTCTCACTTAAGGAAAGGTTGTTTTGCACCAAAGGTTGCAAACTCAAATCCACAAACAGAAGACAGCAGGTAGCAGAGGAACTGTGACAAAAGGGAGAGCACACCTGACTGAAGGCATTCACATTCACTGTTCACATGGTCACCACACTAGACAACCTCAGCATAGGTGCTGGCGACCTTGGACCCACGGACTGCAGGCTCGAGATCTTAGACCATATTGCTTCCTCCCTTAAGTTCTTCAATTGTTAATAGGAGGTGAAGGGTTCCCCACAGCACAATCCATGGGGGAATCCTGTGTTGGTTATGAGTGGTCCCTGAGGCTGACCCTTCCGAACTTTCTTTTTAGACTCTAGAAAAGAATGTGGTGATGCAGTCTCTGTTTTAATAGAAAAAAAGTGTATGTTAATGCCTGTGGCATTTTTTTCCCCCAAACTGGGCCTTATTCTAGATTATTAATGGGCCTCCCTGGCTGTCAGTTAAACAAAGGGAAAAGAGAAGAGGCAGAGACCACAGAGACCTATCTTGGGTATCAGCTGGCTGCCACTTGCTGGTAGTTTGTACAAACTTACAACAATGGCCAAGATGCCAGAAAGATATTTACAGCGATGGGCTGAGTAGAGTAACCATAAATCTTGAGCACTTTCATTGTCTTCTGATAAGCTTATCCCTGAAGCACATATTCCCCCTAATTAATTTTAGTTCCATATCTAGCCATTTGTTAAACTCACTCAGAAATTAGGTGTTGTCTAACGAGGTATAGGAACATCTTCTACAGGTTAATTACATGTTACATAAAGGAGAATTTTCTATAGCCCATTTTATCTGGGTTGCCTGTTAGATACTCACTTATTTATACAAGTCATTTATTATTTTATAGACTATTATAAAGCTTATATTCATTCTTTAGATAAAGAACAAAGCCCAACCTGTCATTCTTTCTCAGTATTAAAAGGAATCTCTGACTTGAATAAATAAACTTCAAAATCAAAAAGCTATTTCCTAAAGAATAAAATAAATAGGATTGTTTCTACTTGTTACTGTATCAAATAAAGGAAATATGTATCAAAACCTATGTCTGCCACATGGTCATTTATCTCTCACAAATTCCATACTAATCTAGTTCCCCCTACAGCTTCCAGGTGTACTTTATTAACACAGGAGAACATACGTAACAGAGAATTACATAACCTGGACAATTTCACATCACTAGAAGAAAGAAAAGTCAAGATTCAAACGCAAGTTCCTCTGGTCCTAGAGAACATAGTTTAATTTCAAAATATTTGTAGAGTTTTCTACTTCCTAATAAACCATCCCCTCCCCAAGCCAGGCAATTAGTTTGATTTACCTTGTCTTCCATGAAATTGCCAGTTGTAATGTAATGTGTGGGGTTCTCATAGCACAGCAGGTCCTTGAATAACATTGTTTCTTTCAATATTGATTCTTTATTACGTTGATGAGAAAAAAAATAAATTTGCAATAGGGCCACTGTCTGTGTGGAGTTTCACATTCTGCCTATAGCTGCGTGGGTCTTCTTCAGGCACTGAGGCTTCCTCATACACCCCAAAGACATGCAAGTGGAGTGAACTAGTGAGTCTTCGTGGTCCTAGTCTCAGCCAGTATGTGAGTGTATGTGTGAGTGACCCTGTGATGGGGTGGTCCCGCCCTGGCTGGGTGCCTGCCTTGTGCCTTGAACGCCTGGGAGAAGACCCTGCACCAGCATAAGCAGATTGGAAACTAATTCCCTCCCTTGTTTTTCAAATATTTGTTAAATGTATGTATAGCTCACATTTATTTTTAAATGTTTAATATTAAAAGTGTTTTGTGCCTTTATTTAGAAGTTTGGTGATGTTTTTTTGACCAGAAATATGCTATAGGAACTTAATCTTTGTTTATATTAATTAGCCAATGGTAAACTTGGTTTTGTTATACATTTTGCTTAGTCACAGTTTCCAAGAATTTATCAATCTGGTTAAAAGAGAACTTACTGTTTTATTTTCATCAGTGTGGTACTGGAAGCTAAATCAACTGCAAGTAGGTTCTGACTACATTCAAGTGCGGGATAACTAGACATAGAAAGAACCTCTTGTGTCCTCGATATTGAAGAGATTTTTTATTTTTATTTTTTGCAAGAATAGAATAATCAGCAGTCTCTTCAGAAAAGAATAATTCTGTAAAGATAAGAACCAGGAATATATAAAAGCTTACCAAAATCATTAAGACCCTGGGAATCAGCAAATATTTATGGGCTCATTTCAGGAGGAGGAATCAGGAAGCACAATTTAGTGTGTCAGAGGTTCACATAGGGAACTGCTTAGGAGCTCTAGGTGGAATATGAATGAAAATAAATGGGATACAGGTGTTCTAAGTACACATTTGGGTCAACTATTCTTCTTTTAAAACAATTTGTTAACATCTCATCACTTGCCTTCATTCCCTCAGATAATTTCTATATAGCAATGTGAATTCAAAAACATACAAATAGCTACAGAAAACTGTGCTTTCTACCTTGATGAAAAAAATAAATTCTCATGTTTTTCAAAATTGTTCAGCACCCCTTATCTGAAAATACTAGCCACGTTTTAAATTCAGAAATGGCCCAAATTAAAAGCCAAATATTAAATTGTATTTCATTCTTGTTACTCTTCTTTCCCTAGAATATGAATATAAAATGCAGTATTTGTTTTTACCATTTCTTTAAGGAGGACTGAGATCATAAAGTCAGCTTAAGAATTTTTTTTTTCTATACTAGGTCCTGATTAACACAACCCTATACTAAAAGTAAACATGTCCCAAATGAAAGAACAGGACAGAATTCCAGAAGAAAGAACTAAAGAAAAGGAGGACAAGCAATCTATTAGATGCAAAGTTCAAAACACTGAATAGAAGGATGCTCAGTAAATTTGGAGGAAGAATAGTTAAACATAGAGAGAACTTCAATGGCATAAAAAAAAGACATGGAAACCATAGAGAATTGTCAGAGGAAGGATACACTAACTGAAATAAAGAATAATTTACAGGAAATCAACAGTAGAGTAGATGAAGTCAGGAATCAAATCATTTGGAATTGGAATATAAAGAAGCATAAAACACACAATCAGAACAGCAAAAAGAAAAGAAATCCCCCCCCCAAAAAATAAAGATATGTAAGGAACCTCTCAGACAACTCCAAGCATGCTGACATTAGTATCACCTTCAAGGAATCCAGGAATTTAATTATAATTCAGTATGGCTTATTTGAAGGTATATCAAATGAAACTCATTATCAAACACTCAGCACATCTACAGGTGTTTGAAAAATGTTTCATAATGAAGAAGGCATCAGTATAATATCCTTTGTGCCTTCTGAACCTTCAAAGATTAAATTATACTTAAAATAGTTTGCATTGTGTGTATCATCTATGCTCTTATGCCTCCTGGTTTGTGTAGAGATTCTAAGAGATAAATAAAAGCACCAATACTCCTTATTGGCCAGGTGGCTTGCAAAAGAGAACATGGAAGAGGCTACTTAGAAACTAAGTACATTCAAATATGAATTCCCTCCATAAATCTACAGTATAGGATATAACTAATGAAACAATGATGAAGGAAAATTTTTATGGTATATTTTGAAGAGAATGATTGTGGGTAACACAGGTGCATGCATAAGACAAGATCATAAATTCTGAAGAGGAGACCTTGTCAGTTCTGTTCACTGCTGTACCCAGGCACACCACCAGGGCCGACCCAGGGGAAGGGCTCAGATAATAGTTAGTATTCATGATGATGAATAAATAATTGCATTGCAGCTGAGGAATGGGAATTCAAGCATTTCTCAGAATTTTGGATTAATAAATCTACTTTTGTAGAGCGAACATACTTCTGTATTTGAAACTCAATACTCTCTTAAAACTACTATTTGAATAAATATCATAAAACACTGGGTGAATATTGTTTAACTAAAAACCAGTTTAAATCTTACTCTAAAAATAAATAAGTAAGTAAGTAAATAAATAAATAAATCTTACTCTAACCAGTGGGCTCTAGATCCTGTAAAGAAACAGTTCAATTATTTCCGTATATATAGGGCATGCATAACACATATTTGAAATATAGTGTATACCAATTTCCTTTGAAAGGTAACTCCAACTAAACTCTTTCCAAATATAATGTCTAGTTTCTTAACAAAGTAGATGCTTGACTCACTCAACCAATATTGCACATTTGGAGCAAAGAAGCATCAGGCATGGTAATTTCACTGTTAACCTTATAGAACTAAGACCCAGCCTGACCAGGCGGTGGCACAGTGGATAGAGTGTCAGACTGGGATGCGGAAGGACCCAGGTTGGAGACCCCGAGGTCGCCAGCTTAGCGCGGGCCCATTTGGCTTGAGCAAAAGCTCATCAGCTTGAACCCAAGGTCGCTGGTTCCAGCAAGGGGTTACTCAGTCTGCTGAAGGCCCGCAGTCAAGGCACATGTGAGAAAGCAATCAATGAACAACTAAGGTGTCGCAACAGCAACAGACTGATGATTGATGTTTCTCATCTCTCTCCGTTCCTGTCTGTCTGTCCCTATCTATTCCTCTCTCTGACTCCTCTCTGTCTCTGTAAAAAAAAAAAAAAAAAAAAAAAAGACCCAGCCATGCTGAACAAGATTTATATTCCTAGGACATGGTACCGACATGAAAAAGAAGGTTAATAAATACTATGAATTATATAGTATATGTATATGTTATGAAAAAGCTGTTTGAAACAATATAATGTAGTTTTTAACAATTCCAATTAATTGAAAATAAACATGAACAAGCTATAGGCCAGGCTGAATGTGCACAATAATATCTGCTTTCTAATGCCACAAGAATTGAGCACCAGTACTTGCACCCCCCCCCCCCACCACATTAAAATTACAACTAAAATACAGAACAACCGTCATTCAGAACTTCCTACAATCTGACTGAATGGAAGTCCTACAACCAAGGAATTAAAGAAGAAGCTACATAGAAACTGGTAGGAGGGGCAGAGAAATGGGACGGGCTGATCCCACACTTATGTGTGGTGGATAAAAACCAGGAGAGGTATCTTGGCTGTAGAGTTCCCCTCTGAAGAACAAGGGGTCACAGTTCTTACACTACGTTCCCTATACTGGGGTTCTAGTGCTGAGAAGAGAGGTTTCCATAACTTCTGGCTGTAAAAACCAGTAGGAATTGAGGCTTGGAGATATAGATAGAGGAAGGACTGCTGGAGTTCCAGGCAGTTCCTCCTAAAGGGCTCATGTACATACTTACTCAGACTCACTGGCTCTGAGCTCCAGCACTGGGGCAGCAGCTCAAAAGTCACCAGGGACATACAGGGGGGAAGTGAAATGTCTGGCATCAGAGTGAGAACTTGAAGGCAGCTTTCTACCAACGGAAGGGTTGGCAGAAGTAGTTACTCCTTTTTCCTCGTTTTGGCAGCTTCCTTGTGACTCTTTCTATGTACTAGGTAAAGCTGTTACATCTTCTGGGCTTGGTAGAGTTATCTAATATAGGTGTAGGGTCTGGTGGCACAACCTCCCTGATCAACCAAACTGAGCATTCCAGTTGTGTCCTCTAACTGCCATGGGCTGTGTATATACCCTCCTGTTTTAGTTGAGTCTTGACTGCTGTTGGCATATCAGTGGGAAGGATTTAACTCCCAGGCTGAACCTCTGCAAAGATTTCCTAGAACCATCAATCACCATAGAGGATCAGCTGCACAGAGGACCACCCCACAGATCAGAACTTCCTTTAGCAGGACTCTGGTGCCTGCTCAGTTTACTCCTTGTTTGTGTCATTTGTAGAGTTAGTAGGGTTGTAATCCAGTGTGATCTGAAGCTGTTCACTGGCTTCATGGGCTCTCGGACCTCCTGGGAGGAACAGATGATGATCAGCCGCTGCCTGTGTTCTGCCCAGGGCCATCTGGCATGAGCCACAAAGCTTGTGTAGATGGCTGCTACTTTTGCTGGGCTTGGATGTGCCCAGGAGATCTAAACTGTATGCCATGGCCTACTGCTACTTGTGCCAGGCCTGGGGCCACTTAGCAAGAGGTGTGGCGCATGTAGAGGCCAGATGCTGTTATTTGAGAGATTTTAGAAAATTCTAACATATGATCTAAGGGAGGTCATTTTGTGGAAAAGGCAATGTAAACTGCTTGACTAAGCTTACAAGTTTGATGGGTTAAGGACTCAGGGAATCACCAGGGTGGGACAGATAGTGTAACCAGGTTGATGGAAACTCAGATATGGCATCCACCTTTTGGCTCACATCAAAATTCCATTGGTTAGGAAGAAATTAATGAGAGGCTAAAAAGAAGAGTCTAGATGTATGTGACATCACTTAGAAGGTGTGTCTGCTTTACTGATGTCCACAGAACAAGCTCCAGTGTTGGGGAAGAACAGGGATTTCTGAGGAATAGGAGTTCTCTAAAAGCAAGATTTAACCAGGCCTGCAGGCTGGGACAGCTCAGTGTTTCCCTAAGCCTAGAGCAGTGCAGAAGAAAAAAAAATTATCCAGCAGAAAATGCACAGAGAACCGGCAGGCTTAATGTGTCCTTGGAATGAGGACGCGAAGGCGGCAGTGGCCACCTGCAAGAACCAATGAACATGGAGCACACTGAAAGGAGAGAGTCTCAGTGGGTGCCAGCTGGGATAGCTGAGGACACGGAGGGCCAGATGGCCCCCCACCTGGCATTTTGTAGACATAGTTCTGAAGGAGAGTCGGTTAAGGCTAATTGAGATTGAGTTTCTGTCACTTGGTAGAACTGGGGCCCAGAATACAAATTAAGTTTAGTGAGAGAAAAATACAAATAAAACAACTCTGTTTTTTGTGTACTGGAATACCTAAGCATAAATACTGAGATTTCTCTCTGATACAGATCTGTGAATGACATATAGGACAACTCTTATTAGTCAAGTCTTGCATTCTAATTATTGTATTTACATAATACAATAGATAAGTTATTTTATCTACCTGCAACTCTTTATTTCCTAATTGAAGTTTTGTATCATAATTATTTAACTATTACCCTTCATTCTTAAGTCATGGAATATATTAAAACCTACTATGAGAACATTTGTTTACTCTGTCCTCAGTATCTTTTCTTCTTTTTGTTTTCCTTGTACTCCTCTTGAGCTTGTCAACAATAATGATGGTTAATTTCTATTAAAAATAATATATTATTTTTTTATGTATAATAGCAACAACAGGTTATTAACCTCAAAAATATAATAAAGTTTTATGGCCTTTCCTTCTCTTACTATTTCTGTGACTCTTTAGCTTGTTTCCAGGCACTGTCATTCTCTAGTCTATACTCACATTGTAACTGATTATGGTCAATATTTTAGCTTCCACACTCTTATCTTAGATCAATTTTCTAATATTTTCATCTGACTTGACTAGGTATCACATGGCTGAAGATACTAATTTCTGTGTGTGAATTTTCCTTAATACTGTGTACAGTGCCTTAATCATAGTAAGAAAACCCATCCATTGCCCAAGTACTCGAACAAATATTAGAAGGGGAAAATGGGAAAAGGCAGAAAAGATGGGCTCCATTGAAGTTCATTGTACTTGTTCGTAATAGTTATATACGCCAGAATGAAGTTTAGGTTACTTTAGTGGTTTACAGGTCTTTTGAACTGTTATTATTTTTATTATTAGCAAAATTTAAGTTTTGATTGGTTTTAATCATAAGAATGCAAAATTTATTTTCAATTAGTTTCTTCATTTGTTGTAACCATAATTACACTGTATTTTATACTATTTCCTGTAACAAGTGGATGGCCTCCTTATTGTATATCTGGTTACTTTTAAATTTTAAGAAACGCTGGCTTTCTAAATCATGATGTAAACTAGAAGAAATGGGAGGGTCATTAGACTAAAATTTATTTGTTTATATTTTTCATATAAATTTTAATATTTGCAAGATAAATTATTCATGTTTTCCCACTACAGTGTAGATGTGAATATTTTCTCCCATGCAAATATATTACATTCTTTTAAAAAGTAAGAAGTCTGCCAGTCCTATGGGTCCTGACTAGAAGACAAGGTGTCCTCTGACATCTACTAATGGAGAGCGGTCACAGGTGGTGAACGCTATTTCAGGAGAAGAGCTACACCTCGAAAGATCTATTATTTCTCTGAGATATTTTTACACAGCAGTGAAAAGAAAATAATTAGGTCAAAGCATCCTGTTGGGACCCATGAGCTTTGACAGTCTCTGTTGGTTTTGTCCCCACAAGAGGTCACTATCCAAAGGCAAACAAACCATCAACTACAACCAGAGTAAGAACTATTGCTTGGGCTACTTCTTCTTTTAATTCAGCTGCCATTACTTTTCACTGCACTTGAATTCATGTGCTGACCACAGGAAAGATCCCCTGTCACAGGTATGGATGACGGGGGGGACTATGCAAGAAAGGAAAGAGAAACAAGAGAGAGATGGCATTTTCTAGAACCACAGCCTCTGCTAAGACTTATGAATAAAGATGCTCTGTGAGGAGAGACAGTGTGCACAGGCAGGGTCTGGAACTGGGTACTTCAAGCGGCCCTGGGTGTCTATGAGAACATGTGGCACTCAAAGGGTTGAACATTCCAGGCATTGACACCCTTGCTTCTGTTCCTTTGATAAATCCTTCACAGTACAAAAGGGGAAAAATAAGTCAAAAAGCAAAACCAATGAGAACTGATCATTTTCCCTCTGATTGAGCCCTTCTGTGGTTCTAGTTCAACTACTCCAGGAAACTGACCTCACAATTGCCCTGAAGATAAGAATTCTTAGTCTGACTTGTGTTGGCTCAGTGGATAAAGCGTCCACCTGGAATGAAGAGGTTGCTGAATGGTATTTGCCTCGTCAAGGCACATAGGAGAATCAGCTACGAGTTGATCCTTCCCTGTCCTCCCCTTTCTCCCTCTCTCTTCTCTATCTCCTCTCTCTAAAAAAAAGTCAATAAAAAAATCTTTAAACATAAAAAAGGAATTCTGAAGGAGGCTTTAGGTTTAATATAGCACACAGGTAGGGGGAGCAGAACTGTTTCATCTTTGATCTATTTTAATACAACTAGGGGACATGACACCTTCTCAGTGTGAACAATGACTCAGCGCATAGGCTGGCACACCTCTGAGAAGGGAGAGAGGAACACGTATAGTTTGAAAAGACACCAGATAATATGACCACTATCCCCTTCTCACCCTCCCCACACGCCCTGCCTGCTCTCTCTGAAAAGTCAGAGATAGAGGTGTGAGAGCCAGGAGCCTGTGAGGTTGCATGCAGCTGGGAGAGCAGTTGGGGAGAGGGGGAAGTGGTGGAAGAAACATAGGCAGGATCCAGACTGTGAAAGGCCATGGAAGTCAGACCAGGGAATTTGGCCTTGAAGTTGGTGGGGAACCATGAAGGGTTATAAGTAGAACAGAAATGATTAAATTTAGACTTAGAATAACAAGTCCGAGAGCAAGGCAGTGAGCAGATTAACAAAGAAGGGACCACAGAGGAGACGATGTAATTGCAAGCACAGTATGCCACTCCAGACAATTGTTACAGAGGCCTTGAGACACCAGGACACGTCCTGAGAGGAACTATCAGGAGGGATGATGTAATGAAAATCTCCTCATCTGAGAAGCGCTTGAAAGAATCAGTGATATTTACACTGAGGGAAAAAATACTCAAGGAATGAGTAATGATTATCTTCAAATATTTGAAGGTCTGTCATAGTGAAAATAATAATGCTTTGGATGATTCAGAAAATGCATCTAATATGAATGAGCTTACAGTTAGTGGAGTTAAATGTTGGTTCATCCTGATACCATGTATTTAGGAATGAAAACTGATCAAAAGTTATTTATGCTGCTGTTTCAAGTAGTAACCTTTCCCTCTCAAGAAGAGTATCACACCTCTCTAGATCGGTACAAAAGACTCTATTCAGTGTGTGTGTGTGTGTGCATTTGTGTGTGTTTGTATGAGCAAAAAAGACAGAGAAAGAGAGGGAGGTGGGTAAATTGAGCAATCCTTGATGTCTGTCAACAGACATATTCAAGCACAGCACCAGATAATGCCAAAGTACAAGTTCCACTTATTTATGGTAAATATGAAACTTAGGGTGATGGACGACAAAAATAATGAGAAGACTCAGGCACCCATAAGCCTGCTTCTTCCCCAAAGGCTCTGGACAATTCTCATTTCTCATCTGAGACAAGGACTAGGGCATGATCCACCGTCTGAATGCTGAAAAGGCAGAGAGGAAAGTCAAAGGAAGCTGTTGAAATGTAGGAAGGAATTTAAGAATAATGTGTAAGAGAGCTTGCAGTTGAATGATTGAGAAGTTTAGTTTCCTCAACCACATCAGCTTGGTGGAAACACGACCTAGCACAGAAACAGGGCTGGGATTAATGTGCTGCCTGTATGTCCACAAAAAGAATAATGCTACTTCAGTGAACCGTACCATCTAGAATCCGAGAATGGGACTCTGTAGCACACTCAAGGCACAGTGATGGTACTATGAATAATGATGGGAGGGTAGGAGGCAAGCCGAGATACAGAGAAAACACTGCGACAGGTGTGGTCTGAAAAGAAGATTCCCACAGTATAAGAGGGGCCCAGATGTACATGAGTGGTAGCCACACATTAAATAGGTGATGTTGGCACTGGGTCATCATGAAGGCAGAATTCCTGTGTTTGCTTCAACTGTTTTATCACTGTATGCCACATTCCTGGTCACATCAATTCTTCAAAAAATAGCTGTTGATTGAACAAATGCTGAGAAACATTGTCTCCAGAAAAAAACCATACATCAGTAGCCTTGACAATGCTCTATAGTTCTGGTGTGTGTGTGTGTGTGTGTGTGTGTGTGTGTGTGTGTGTGTGTGTGTGTAATATCCTGTGTATACATTTCAAGATCCCTTCACTAAATAGCAAAATGTTCTTTGCAAGGGGAATGGGTAGGATAAGATGCATTTCTAGTGATCTCGATGGAGGGGGTGAGCCAAGAAATTACTGTTTATTACTGTGTTTTCCACTTCATTATATGTTCAGTTTGCACCTGCTATATAAACATAAACATAGCAGAGGAGAGCACAAGAAAATGAAAAAATAATACACAAATATGCAATACAAAAAATACCCTAATTATGTCCACCTTTGAAAAAGAACAGGGAGAAAGAAATAATTCTGAAGTTTCACTATAAAATGGAATCAATTTGTTCCCCCCTTTAGTAAACTGTGCCTTGACATATACATATATATATATATATATATATATATATATATATATATATATATATACATATCAACCCACATTTATGAGAGCAGCAGATATTAACTGTGGAAATAAACTAGCAAATTGAATGTCATGCTAAAGCACAAATATAGTTAGCTCTGTCTCAAAGCTGCGGAGAAAAAAAATACCCTTCATTAATTTGCCTTTCAATTAAAGGGTAGATAAAACTTGACACACACATCTATTGTCAAGTAAGCTGGATATTTCTTTTAATTCCATTTAATTTTATGTCTCCTATTATTTTCACTCATAGCTAAGTTCATATTTCTTACACGGGGCTGATTTGTAGACTCTGCTTGTGGAGTAGATGAAGTCAAATCAATCTGCAGGAAGGCATTGTTTATTAAACAGGGAATCTATTTCAAGAGACATTTCAAGAAACTGCATAGCTCCAGATCAAATATATCTTTCTTCCTACGAATTCAGTTCTTGGATCCCAGAGCTAGGGTATGACCATTAATAGAAGTGAATGCAACAAAATATCTCACCATTTCAATTTGTTTTGATTGATTTGCATGGTAGTGTTTATATCAACATTTTCATTAGTTGCTGCATATTGTAGGTGACAAACCTTAAGGTAGCATATTCACTCTTTCCATGGAGGTCTTGTTCTGAATCAGAGTCTCTATATACTTCATCTCATGGAGTCTTCGTTCAGTTCTGTCAAGCGGTAAATATTATCTGCACTGTGCAGATGATAACCTTAGAGGCATTATTAATGTGCACAGGATCCCAAACCCAACAGTGGCAGAGCAGGGACCAGATTCTTGAAGTTCAGGTGCTGAAGCTCCTTTCCTTAGTCACTAAGCTCCCTCAACTTGATAGTCAAGCTTATATTGAAATAAGTATCAACTTTGTCATCAATATTAACACAAACTATAACATATATCAGCAATCTCAATGGTACAGTTATAGCTAGTATCTAGAGGAAATAAAGAGTAATTACCCATTCAGGGTTTTTTCTTTTTGAGAGAAGGAGAGATAGACAGACTCTTGCATGCACCCCAACCAGGATTCACCTGGAAACTTTCATTTTGGGTTGATGTTCGAATCAGCCAAGCTATCCTCAGTGCCCGGGGTCAGAACTTGAATATAACTGAGCTATCCTCAGCACCGGGGCTAATGCTCAAATCAAATGAGCCACTGGCTGGGAATGGGAAGAACAAGGAAAGGGGGAGAGAGGGGAGAAGAGAAGCAGATGGTCACTTCTTCTGTGTGCCCTAAATGGGGACCAAACCCAGGACATCTGCATGGTGGGCTGATGCTCTATCCATTGAGACAACTGGCCAAGGCTCCATTTGCTTTTCAATACTTTTATTAAGTGAGGAGAATTAGGGAAAGTGCCTTATAGTTAAGCCTAATATAAATCAAGCATGTTTGTCTAAAAATGTTAAGAGAATGTAAATATTCAAAGTGATTATATCCTCTTTCATTCAACTTGGGTTGAAATACTCAGATAGAAAATAAAGAGTAAAACTACTCTTTGACAGAAAGCCAATTTTAAAATGTCAACAATGTGTACGAGAATAGGAAGGGTTAATAAACAAGGCAAAAAAATATATCATTTTGTTATAAGAGTCAGTAAAGCGGTATGAGTGGAATGGGTTCTCCTAGAGAGAGAAATGCTTTTTGCCTGTCATTGTGGGTAAAGGAAGATATGTTAGCCCAGTTTCGATTGTACCCCATATTACATAGGGTGGATGGATTCTAGTATCCAGAGCATATGAATAAGACTCTGTAGACAGCTTTATGGTAGAAAAAATGAAACAAAACAAAGAAACCCAGACATCATTAAGAGGGAAGTATGCGTTTACTTTTGGAGTTAAGTGAAGCTTTTCGATCTGAGGGTTTGTTTTAGAAATCTCCAAAGAATTGCATCCCCCAGATCCTTGCATGAACTCTAATGTGGATGAAAAACCTTTGCGATCCTATTGAGCTGATGCTCATGTTCACCCAAGGGCACACACTGCTTCTGAAGGGATAGGTTCATGATACAGAAAGGTAAGTGAAGGAATGATCTTCTGGTCTAGGGAAGGTAGTTCATGTTACAGAAGAAGTCACGTCAGAAGTCAGACACCAAAACAACAAGATGGTGAAAATGACCAGATGACTTTAGTAAGTTCTTCTCCAGGTATAATCCGCAATAATTTTCCAGCTGTGGAGAGAAGGCCCACACTCAGCAAGCCACTGACCCCCTGCAGCAGTTCAGAATGTCAGAGGGATGATTGGTGCAGACGAGGCAGGATATATTGCCTCTCGATCAATGTGGATCATCTTTAGCAGATAGAAGACGGCAGTGAGGTATATTTAATATGAAATTCTATCTTAACTCTGGGGGTAAAAGAAATTTCCTAAGTCTTGCAAGACCCAGTGGGTCCAGGGAAAAGGGCTGTGTGAGGGCCAGAGGGCTGCCGTGGCTCTACCTTCCCAGCCGGTGAAGTATCCAAGCACCTGCGGCTATGGGCTAAGCAGCCCAAACCAGGGGACCAGATGGAAAAATAGCCTGACTCTTAGCTTTTGCTATATCTGTGAAAAAAGAGGTAAAGTCTAGAGAACTCATTGGGAAGAATGAGAACATCATGATCATCCCCCGTGGGCAGTGTCAGCATTAGGAACTGCTAACACAGCACAGAGAATCAAAGTGGAGTCATCAATGTCAGGTGCCAATGGAAAGGGCACCCCCTCCCATGTGGCCCACTATACCACATGAATTCTGGACCAGTGTAAACCCAAAGACAGCCCAAGGACAGCGGATCCTTCTCCAGTCTCGTAAGAATAACTGCATAGAAGAAGAAGGGAAAAAATAGAAAAACAGTTTTGAGTGAGATTTAAAATTTCAATTGATTGCATATTTTCTTGAGACTGTTTTTGAAACATTTGGTAAAACAACAGCAAAGCTTTTAAATAAGAAAAGTTTGAGAACTTTACATTCATTTTCTACCAACCAGCATGGTAGACTCGTGAACATAATCAGATTACTTACAGAACATAAAGAAGGTACTGCTGTTGACAAATCTGTATTAGAGTATGCAAAAGTTTCAACCATGCTACATATGTCAGGCCCAGATGAAAGGATCTACCCCCTTCATCTTTTTCCATAATTAGCATTTCATGAACTTAGTACTTTTCGTAAAGATTGTAAGGAAGGCGTACTGAACAGCCTCTGCCATTCTGCCATCCTGTGGGTGTATTCACTGAGTGTGCCAGCAGCCAGGCTTCTGAAGTGTGATGCCGCATGGTGCACAGCTCCCTGAGAAATAACCAGCTCCCACCACTTATCTGTGAGAAACAGGTGTGTTGAAGTAGCCACTACTGAGACTGTGGATGGTGGCGTTCTTTCTTGCTATCTAGGCTGTGATTAGAATAGGTTAGCAATTCAAGGCTTGGTGCCTTGATAAAGAGTGAGCAGCCTGCAATGATAGGCATTTGCAGAGCCAAAACTAAAGATGGGAATGTTGTGTAAATGGAGACCCTGGAGGAAGTGCACTTCAGGGATTCATGCCAGATTCTCATCAAATAGCGGTGAGCCCCCAACCAGGCTAAACATTAGCAATCACCAATGATCCTAGAAAAAGATGCCCAGGGTCATCATGGAGAGTCTGATTCAATAACACGGTAAAATGTCTAAAACATGTTCACATTTGCTTTTCTTACAATGCAGCATTGTGATGAACGTGTCCGGGTCTTCATTACTCAAAGTAAATACCTGAGCTTCAGCAAGGTTGCTATGTGCACAGGTCACTTGACTGGAAATGAAGTGCCCTGGTCACAGACCAGGGCTTTGTCTTCTACTTTTAGCTCCAGGTAAATTATCTAACCTTGCTGAGCCTCAGTTTCATCACCTCTGGAATAGAGGTTTTTCAGCAGTTAGAATTACCATGACAATAGTGTTGTTGCTAGTGATCAATTCACATGGAAAAGACAGTGACATTTCTGTTGTTGATGGCTAAGCATCACCTCTCAGCCATAGCTGACATTATTAACTGGCGGGTATCTGAACTGCATTCTCTATGATTAGAAAGTCTAACAATGTCAAGTGTAATCTCATAACTAAAAATGTATTTTAGTTACACCCTGGCCAGATAGCTTGGTTGGTTAGAGCATAATCCTGAAGTGAAATTGCCGGTTTGATCCCTGGTCAGGGCACATACAAGGACAGAATGATGTTCCTGTCTCTTCCTCTCTTTCTAAAATCAGTAAAATAAACTAAAAACAACTGTATTTCAGGGACATGTTCATTATTGATGTTTTATTTTTTAATTTTTAAATTATTATTTATTGATTTTTAGAGAGAGAAGAAAACAGAAACATTGATCTTTAGGAACAAGTCTGTGCCCTGCCCAGGGATTGAACCTGCAACCTTCGTATATCAGGATGATGTTCTAACCAACTGATATGTTGGTTATATATGAAACCAGGGCAATATGTTTTATTTTTAAAATTTTTTTAAATATTTTTATTTTTGATAAGATTGTCACATTATTGATAATAATTACTACAATTGCTATTGTAACAATTACAATACATTGTCATTATTAGAGCACTATCACTCCACCCTCCAATTTTTTCTGTTGTAAATTTCTGATGTTTCACTTAGCTCATGATTTCACATATGCCAAGGAAAGTAGTAAATGCTTGATTCCAATGTTAATAGTTTTCAGAGGCATATATCAGCCTGCAATCATCTTAAAGATGCTGTTCTATTCCTTTGACCTTTATAGTTTTTTAAAACTTGAATTCATTTTCCCCCCTCTTACCTCTACTCATACAATGAAAATTTATCCTGCCTCCTTAGTCATCAAGAGACAAGATGACAAGATTAAGGATTTTGTCTTACTGTCTACTTGCAGGTTGATCGGATGCTTTTTTTAGACATTTCTCCCCCTTTCTCTTTGTCTCTCTGTCTCCACTCTAGAAGGATATGCAACTCTTCTACTAGAGTTGTCCTTGACTATTAAGCATGCAATGTTTTCCGACTCATTGTCTGAAGCTGAGCCTTGAAGCACCTGGGGAGCTCTGAGGAGGCACCACCACGACCAAGCTCTTTCTTTTCCTTTCTCCTCTGATCAACACCTATTTTCATTCATTCTGCAAATAGTTCTTGAACACCTCCAACCCACCCGGGAAAGGTATATTAAGTCTCTTCTGTTGACCCACTGGCTACAGGAGGCAGTGGGTTCCTATGTATAAATTCTTTGTTTGTCTTTGTGTTCTGTAATTTAAATCTCTGAATACATGTAAAGATAAAAAAGGGTACAATTTCTACTTATAAAAATATTTGCCTGAAGTGCAGTTTTAATCATTGTTAATTATAGAGTAATTATTCTTCTTTTTAAAATTTTTATTAATTTTTCATTTATTGTGTTTATATTCAGTGTCCTACTGAATATAACTCCCTCACTCCCCACCCCTGTGTCCCTTTTTATACCCTGTTTTCCCCCCACCTCCTACATCCCTCCCCCCTTCCCTCTAGAATTTGCTGTCCTGTTATCTATATCTCTGTGTTATATATATAGTTTCACTAATCCTTTTACCTTCTTTGATCCCATCCCCTAATCACCCTTCTCTCTGACTGCTGTTCTTCTGGTCCCTATACGCCTGCCTTTCTCTACCTCTATTCTGTTCTTCAGTTCACTTATTCTTTTTTTTTTTTTTTTTTTTACAGGGACAGAGAGAGAATCAGAGTCAGAGAGAGGGATAGACAGGGACAGACAGACAGGAATAGAGAGAGATCAGAAGCATCAATCATTAGTTTTTTATTGCCATTGCAACACCTTAGTTGTTAATTGATTGCTTTCTCACTCGTGCCTTGAGCACGGGCCTTCAGCAGACCGAGCCACCCATTGCTGGAGCCAGCAACCTTGGGTCCAAGCTGGCAAGCTGTTGCTCAAGCCAGATGGGCCCACGCTCAAGTTGGCAACCTCGGGGTCTCGAACCTGGGTCTTTCGCATCCCAATCCAACACTCTATTCACTGTGCAACCGCCTGGTCAGTCCCTCAGTTCACTTTTGATCATTAGATTCCACATATATGTGATATCATATAATATTTTTCTTTCTCTTCCTGGCAAATTTCACTCAGCATAACAATCGCCAGTTCCATCTATACTGTCACAAAAGGTAAGATTTCCTTCTTTTTCACAGCCATGTAGTATTCCATTGTGCATATGTACCACTGCTTTTTAAGGCACTCATCCATTGACGGACACTTGGGCTGTTTCCAGATCTTGGCTATTGTAAACAATGCTGTAATAAACATGGGTGTGCATATCTTCTTTTAAATCAGTGATTTGATATTCTTAGGATATATTACTAAAACTGGGATAGCTGGGTTAAAAGGCAGTTCAATTTTTATTTTTTTGAGAAAACCTTATACAGTGGCTGAACCAGTCTGCATTCCCACCATCAGTGCAGGAGGGTTTCCTTTTCTCCGCATCCTCGCCAGCACTTATTATGTGTTGTTTTGTTAAAGAGTACCATTCTGACAGGTGTGAAGTGGTATCTCATTGTGGTTTTACTTTGAATTTCTCTGATGATTAGTGACATTGAACAGTTTTTCATATGCCAATTGGCCATTTGTATGTCCTCTTTGGAGGAGTGTCTATTCAGTTCTTTTCCCCATTTTTTAATTGGATTGTTTACCTTCCTGGTATTGGGTTTTAAAAGTTCTTTATAAATTTTGGTTATTAACCCCTTATCAGATGTATTGGTGAATATGTTCTCCCACTATGTTGGTTGTCTTTTTATTTTGTTAATGGTGTATTTTGCTGTGCAAAAGCTTTTTAGTTAGATATAGCCCCATTTGTTCATCCTGTCCTTTATTTCACTTGCCTGTGGAGATAAGTTAGCAAAAATATTGCTACGAGAGATATCACAGAGTTTACTGCTTATGTTTTCTTCCAAGATGTTTATGGTTTCACAACTTACATTTAAGCCTTTTATCCATTTTGAGTTTATTTTTGTGAATGGTGTAAATTGGTGGTCTAGTTTCTTTTTTTTGCAAGTACCTATTCAATTTTCCCAATACCATTTGTTAAAGAGACTATCTTTACTCCATTGTATGCTCTTACCTCCTTTGTCAAATATCAATTGACCATAAAGTTGTGGGTTTATTTCTGGGTTCTCTGTTCTGTCCTATGTCCTTGTAGTATAACTTGATATCAGTAAGTGTGATACCTCCCACTTTATTCTTCATTTTCAAGATTGGTGAGGCTATTCTTGTTTTTTTTTTTTTTTGGTTCCATATAAATTTTTGGAATGTTTGGTCTATATCTTTGAAGTATGCCATTGGTATTTTAATAGGAATTGCATTAAATTTATAGGTTGCTTTGGGTAATATAGACATTTTAATGATGTTTATTCTTCCTAACCATGAGCATGGTATATGCTCCCACTTGTTTGTATCTTCCTTGATTTCTTTTATCAATGTTTTATAATTTTCTGATTAGAAGTCCTTTACCCCCTTTGTTAAATTTACTCCTAGGTACTTTATTTATTTATTTATTTATTTATTCATTTATTTATTTATTTATTTTTGTTGCAATAGTGAAGGGGATTTTTTTCCTTAATTTCTCCTTCAAACAGTTTATTGTTGGCGTATAATAATGCCTCTGATTTCTGAATATTTATTTTATGTCCTGCCACCTTGCTGAATTCATTTATCAGGTCTTGTAGTTTTTTGACTGAGACTTCAGGATTTTCTATATTCAGTATCATCTATGTACAGTCATCAGCTAACAAGGATAGTTTTACTTCTTCTTTTCTAATTTGGATGCCTTTTATTTCTTCTTGTCTGATTGGCGTGGCTAGGACTTCCAGACCTATGTTGAATAAGAGTGGTAAAAGGGGGCACCCCTGCCTTGTTCTTGATCTTAAAGGGAGTGCTTTTAACTTTTGCCCATTGAGTATGATGTTACCCGTGGCTTTGACATAGATGGCCTTCATCATGTTGAGGTATGTTCCCTGTATTCCCACTTTGCTGAGAGTTTTCATCATAAATAGGTGTTAGAGCCATTATTCTATGCCAGGCTCTAAGTAAAGGCTCTATCTGGATTAATAATATAGAGTTATCATAATAACACTAATGTAGGTCTCTTTTGTTATATTTTTTAGAAAATACTCAAATATACAGAGAATAGAAAATCTCTTAAGGTCAAACTATAAGAACCTGGGAAGCCAACTCTCAAACTCAGAAAACTGAACTTTTAACTAACCATTTTGCAAAACTAATGTCTCTTTAGTTTTTGATTCTTTGGCTAGGGTCCAGTGAGTTGGTTCAGAATACGAGGTGGGGACTAGAGAGCTTGGATTGGTGGTATTTTTCTACATATTTTTAAGGCAGTGAGAACCAATGGCAGTGAAGTTTATTCAAGCCAGTCATCTTTGTTTTCCTAATCTGTTTTCAAAAGCTTAATGATTAGTAGAATTAATTCTCATATTTCTACCTATAGGTTGTGACCATCAGCTTTTGATGGTGTTTGGGGTTTTAATTTTTTTCTGTGTTCTTACAGGAGAGGACATATTGGGCTGTTAACCTGACAGATTTTACTGTATATATAAAAGTACACACACACACATATCACATGTATGAACATACACATACTTATTGTGTGTATATATTTGGAGCTGCTTTACAAGAGGCCTCATATTAGATCCTGCTCTTTAGTCATCTGGATTAAATGGAAATCCCTTTGTATGCACAAATGCCTGTAACATGTTGCCAGAACAAATGGGTTTCGTCTGTATTCTAAATACATGTTCTAAATATACTGAAGTTTTATAGAAATCACTTCTAGATAAACAGCTTCCTTTTCTTTGACCAATCATTTTAATGTTGTTTGCAAAGAAATGCAGAAGCCCAGGAAAATTCCCAGAAGTCTCTCCAGTGATTAACAGTTATGGGACTCCGTGAAGCTGTAGGAGAGGCAGAGGCGGGGAATGGAGTTACCCATCCTTTGTAGTAGACCTTTTATTTTAGGACAGACAATTATGCAGGTTCAAAAATGACTTGGGGCTGATATCTATGTAGGAAGTACAATATGTTTCAAGTTGACAACAGGAACAGTAATTCTTCAGAAGAAAATGTAATGCAGGGATTCACTCTCTCAATTATATGTTTGTTAAAGAGCAGAGGGACTCAGTAATCAGTGATTCTCAAGCCCAGCTGAATATAAATAACCTAGAACTAACAAAACATACCCATGCCAGAGCCCAATCCCAGATGAATTTCATTATAATCTCTTCACTTGTCCTATCCAGGGTGATTCTAATAAGCAGGTTGGGTTGAAACCCACTGGTGTATTGAAGATTAAGCTTAGTTCAGAGTAAATTTTGGTTGCTAAACTTAATCTATTATTTTTTATTTTATTTTGTTTGTTTGTTTGTTTGTTTGTTTTGTGGCAGAGACAGGGAGAGTCAGAGAGAGGGACAGATAGGAACAGACAGACAGGAAGGGAGAGAGACGAGAAACATCAATTCTTCGTTGCAGCTCCTTAGTTGTTCATTGATTGATTTCTCATATGTCCCTTGAACGGGGGCAACAGTAGACCAAGTGATCCCTTGCTTGAGCCAGCAACCTTGGGCTCAAGCTGGTGAGCCTTGCTCAAGCCAGATGAGCCTGTGCTCAAGCTGGTGAACTTGGAGTCTTGAACCTGGGTCCTCCACATCCCAGCCTGACGCCCTATCCACTGCACCACCACCAGGTCAGGCTCTATTATTTTTTATTTTAAATGAGAGAGAGAGAAAGAGAAAGAAGAGATAGAGATAGGGTGGATGAAAGATGAGAAGCATCAATTCATAGTTGCGGCACATTTAGTTGTTCATTGATTGTTTTCTCATATGTGCTTTGATGGGGTTGGGGGCTTCAGCCAAGCCAGTGACATCTTGCTCAAGCCAGCGACCTTTGGGTTCCAGCCAGTGAGGATAAAGTCATGTCTATAATCCCACACTTAAGCTGGCGACCCCACACTGAAGCTGGTAAGCCTGTGCTCAAGCCAGGTGAGACCACACTGGACCTCGGGTTTTGACCCTGAGCCCTCAGTGTCCCAAGCCAACACTTTATACACTGCGCCACAGCCTAGTCAGACAGTCTATTCTTGAGCAAGTGTTTCTTTTTCTTTTTTTTTATCACAAGATCATTTATCCTTAATATTTTTTGCTTATCAGGTTTGGAAAATAATAAAATGTGCTATAAATCTTACCAAACACTCCAGTTTGTGAAATCAAGGTAATTAATGTGAGTCCCTTTCTTCATTATTACAATGAGGACATAACCTTCTGAAAGGCGTCCTTGTTTATATCTAGATAAATGCTTGCTGAGATCTTGGCATTAAGATGATAAAGTTAAACTTCTACTCTCTCTTAATAGGATTTAGAAGGAAACGAAGAGATTAATATCACAACTGAGGTAGAAAATAGAAATGACCTTTGCGTTAAAGGAAGGACAATCTAAAAAAGTCGTTAAATCTTAAAACAAGTAAAATACTTCAAAATCCAACTGAAATCTTTCCTTAGATCAGCTTTTACCAAGTTGCTATTTAGTGCTTTCTTTTAAGTGAATATTTTATAATATTTCTGAAACTTACAAAGGGGCATTAAACGAAGTCTGGAATACCCAATATTAAATCCACACAGCAGGGTCTAGTTGCCGTTTCAAAGAAATTAAGTTTATATCCACCATAAGCCAGATCTTTTTCTCTCTTTGAACTTTGAATTCTGTGTTGTGCTGTTCCCACCGGCACTGTAAATTAAAGGATAAAATGGTGACTTTCCACTCTGCTTCCCATAATGATGTATTCTTAGCTGAGCTTAGGTGAGAAATTTGAATGTTTCAGAAAACCAGATTGCTTTCTCTCCTGCCTCCAGGACTAACTGGCATAACACAGGCTCATATATCATTCCCAAAAAATTTATACTTGCTTACAGTATTAGATTTTGTTTTAGCCTTTTATTTCTTCTCAACAGATTTTTCACAGCCACAATACTAGAGGCTGTTTCTGAAAACTGCTAATTTTTAAAAATAGACCAGTCAACCAAATTAGCAGGATGACTGAGGGAGAACTTTATTAAGGAGTGAACAGCCGTAAGGTCTCAATAAATCTTTCCAGTCATCTGAAAAAAATGAGAAGCTTGGAGGGATAAGGGGGATGGGGCATGGTTAGCTCAGATTTATTCTAACAACTAAGCAAAGCGAATGTATGATTTTGGATAAGTCCCTTTGAAATTTCATTTCCATAGACTAAACTTTTTCTTGCCTGAGGGGCTCAATCACTTTCTGTGATAACATGAATTTAGAAACTATGTGTCCTATTGGGGGGGTATATATTTTAAAATACTCATCTGGTTCACCCCAGTGTTTTTCTCACCAGTAAGCTTTCTCATTACCTGCATTACATATACCGCATTATAGAAGAAAACCTTTTCCCTGTTAGTCTGAACCCCTCCAGTTCAGGATATATGTCTTTGTTTTTTGCCTGGCATATATGCTAAGTACTTGAAAAACAATCAAAATAGAGGCTGTATTTTTTCTTGAAAGTATAATTTTACTTATTATTATTTTTTTAATGTGAATGCCTTCTCTAATAAATGATGAGATTTTTGAGAGCGTGGATTGGGCCTGATATGTAGTAGGTACTCACTAAAGGTTAGTTGAACGGACTGTTTCTCATAAAATTGTATCATTGTTCCAATTCATACTTAGTAGTTAAACAAGCATTTATGAAAAAGCAGTTACAAGTTACTTTGAAAGTCAAATGCAAGACACTAATCTTATCTGGAGTGTCAAGGTAAATTTCTATGAAAAAGAGACATTTGAACCAAGATCAGAAAAATGGGTAGACATGGGTGGTGGCAAGGGAGCTATGTATAAGAGGATGGCAGACAGGGAGGTAGTGTACTTGAAATAAAAGCACAAGTATGTGCAAAGGCCCTGAGGAAGATAGGGCACTGGCACATAAAAAGAATTAACAAAAGCCAGTGTTTCTGGATTACAAAGTAGAATAGAATGGTCTTAAGCAAATAATAATAATAATAATTGCCTTTATTTACCTTTCAAATCCTTTCTAGCTGTAGAAAAAAAAAAAGCGCTAAGAGGAGATATGGGAAAGTAAGATAGGATATTAATGAAGCAGTCAAGGTAAGAGAAGTTGGTGGCTTGTACGTGTGTGTTAATGGTGATATTGAGAAATGGTATGACTCAAACACATTTGGAGGCTAAACCAATGCAGCTCACTAATGGATTGGGTAAAGGGTAAAAGGGAGGAAGAAGTTCAGAATAATTCCAAGTGTCTGCTTTTGTACAGTGGTGAATGGTGTCCCTTCCATTGAGAAATGCAATATAAAAGAAGGCAGGAGTACAATATTGGGGAATTTTGAACATATTGATTTTGATGTGTTTCTGAACATCCAAGTGGTGATATCAATAAGACAACCGATATACTCCTCAAGGAGCAGGAGAGGACTAAACTGCAAACATAATCGGTCATTGACATAAATGAATGATTTTGAACTGAAGCTACATACTGGATTAATTGTCCTGGAATTGAACATAGAATGAAAAGAAAAAGTGAGACCTCCAACTGATCCTACAAGATACCAGGATTAAACAAAAAACATAAAAGAAAATGGGTAAACAAAGGACATTGAGAAGGTGAATGCAGAGAGGCAAGAGGAAAAGAAATAAAATGTGCTGGTAGGAAAACAACAAGTGTTCCAAAAAGGAAGGTGTGGTCAGCTAAGCAGAAGCCCCAATATGTCTGATTTAATTCAGTAACGTGCTAGGATGAGGAGTGAATGGCGCAGGTGCAGGAGAGGTACTCCAGTAAAGCTCTGAGAAAGTTGCAATCAAAAAGCTTCTTTCCGTTGACTTCTCTGTCTCCCATAACCTATGATAAACCAGTGAAGATGAACAAATAGACACTAATTATGGTGGCACTAGTTTGATATACATTGTTCTTGGATCTAACTGAGCCCAGCTGGGAAATGCAAGCCAGATAAACTAAATAGATGAGTTCTCAGGAGTTTGATGATTTTCATGCTTAGGAGGTCAGAGCGAGTGAGGCAAGGGAATTTGGGCGTTGATGTGGCTTACTGACATGTCCATATACTTTAAGCTGATGATTAAGAAGGAAAATGAAGACAACAGCTAATGAAGAAAGAGAGGCCCAAGAAAGTCTTATGTACATGCCAGATGTCATGAAGGGATGGAAGAATGACCATATGGCAGAACCTCAACAATCAAGCTGATGGATGAGAAAAGGCCCGTGATAGTGACATCAAGAAAATGGAGGTGATAGTAAAGTGAAAAATAATAATATGAGTGGTATTTCAACAATCAAGGTTTTACTCCCAAAGTAGGATGCTTAAATTAGTGGAGGAAATATGGTTTTGGGGAGAAATAGAGCAGTGACTGTAAGACTGATTGCTTGAAATGTAGCACAAAAGTTTATAGATAGCCTGACCAGGCGGTGGCGCAGCGGATAGAGCGTCGGATTGGGATGCGGAAGACCCAGGTTCGAGACCCCGAGCTCGCCAACTTGAGCATGGGCCCATCTGGCTTGAGCAAAACCTCGCCAGCTTAGACCCAACGTCGCTGGCTCCAGCAAGGGGGTTGCTCGGTCTGCTGAAGGCCCGCAGTCAAGGGACATGTGAGAAAGCAATTAATGAACAATTAAGGTGTTGCGACGGCAACGAAAAACTAATGATTGATGCTTCTCATCTCTCTCCATTCCTGTCTGTCTGTCCCTGTCTATTCCTCTCTCTGACTCTCTCTCTGTCCCTGTAAAAATAAAAAAAAAGTTTATAGATGATGAAGAAGTCAAAATGAGATATGCAGGTCTAGTAACAAGGGTATCATTAGGGTCATAATATCAGCACGCACCAACAATATTGGTAGGAATTGGTTTGCAAAAGAAACCTTAAATAAGTACACTTAATAGACCTTAATTAAATGACCCACAATGGAAATATAGTCAAATGGGAGGTAATGGTAATTGAAAAATTGTTAATTATCCTGTGACCATTGGCTGGAAATTTTTGGAATATCCCAAATAGCTTTTGATCTAAGTGAAAGTAGAGTAATCCACTTAAATTATTTAAAAATATAATATCTTAAGTTTTCTGCCTCTGGAATCTTATTCTTTACATAAATTAGCTATTAGAGTGGATCTTTGTTATTAAAGTGTGGCACAAATACAACATTCTCAATATAAAATAAAAAAGTATCAACAATGATAAAGAACAAAGTTTTCCAAATAGAGATTTTTGTTCTGCATTGTCTATTTCTTCTCCAGGAGAGTATTATAGCTTCATAATCAGATTTAGCACAAGAGGAAAAAATTGAACTTCAGTCTAATAGATTAATTTAATGTACATGTCCTTAAAAAAATGCCTTAGAAGATATCTCAAACATAATAAATCAGTTTAAGGAATAAAACAGAGTACACTATATACAAATGCCAAAAAAAATAAAAAAATCTTTGAAACATTGATTTATCTTAGTCTTCAACAGGTTAAAAATAAAACAAAAAACCCTTGCTAGCCAATGTTAATCACCTAAGTTTTTATTTAAAATATTCTGATACAAAGTGACAAAGTGTCAACTAACAGGCAATAACATGAATTTCTCTTTTCTTATCAACTTGAAGAACTTGTTTTGGTACAATATTGCTTAATTTCAAGAAATATATAAGAAGAGATTAAATTGTTACTAAAACATAAATTAGATGTATTTTATTAAATAGTTTGAGATTATTTTTTTCCAGATATATGTATGTGTGTGTATATACATATATTTTGGATAATTGAACAATTATTGATATTATATGTCAAGCAAATGTCAAAAATGAACCACATATTTTCTTAATAATAAATAAGGTACACATAACTGGACAAATTGACCCTGAAGGAATTATGTTTTACTTAGTAGTTGATAACTCTCCAATTATTAGTTATTTTCCTGGTGAAAAAATAATTTATCTAAATGAAATATTAATATGTGATATTACAGATTGCTTTTAATCATAGACCTCAGTAATGCTTGAATAATTTATTCTGCTCAAAAAGTACTTTATAATGTCATTGAATTGTCCATAGATTTTTTTAGTGGATTTTCATTAATTATCATTATCATTACAGCAATTTTGTGAACATTGAATCTTCCTTTAAATATACTCCTTAAATACATGTTCTTCAGAATTGCAGTATTAAGAAGATGATGCTAGTAGCCACAATATCTACTCTACCCATGTCATATTAAATGTCTACTGCGGGCACTCTTCATGCTTTTTCATTGGTTAGGATTTCAACAGAATTAACACAAAGCAGGGAATTCCTGTTTAACTTGAACACAGAACACATGATGGTGTAAAAGAGACCAGGAGTGGTGCACTGAATATACTATATGTAATTTTTTTAAAAGGAGTAAGAATAGAGGAAAGAACCAAGGTGAATCCAAATGTAAAAAGTAGAGCCTTGGTTTCTGACAGGAAATATTATTTTTATGTTCTGATGGGGTAAGTTAATAAGACTGCTCCAACTGCTGGTGACAGGCAGTGGGTTGCAGACACTCCAGTCCCTGCATAGATTAGCCCAAAAGCTTGAGAGTGCCTCTCTCAGCATCCCTGCACCTGTGTCTCCCTCACTCTGGTGGTACACTAATTGTTTGACACGAAATATCACAGGTTGTTTTAGGTGCTTTACCTATCTCACTTAGACATCCTAATTATATCATTAGGGAGCTATGTTTTGTAAGATACTTCAAATAAAGAAAAAGAGACTCAGATAACTTAAATATCTCATCTGAAACTCCTACCCAAGAACGGGGTCATGCTAAAAACCCAACTCAGACCTAACTCCATGTCCTCATTTGACCATGTCACTCCCCCTCCCAATGGCTTGCTGTCTTCGAAATTGGAGTAAGTCATGTACATTGCCTTGGTCTTGATTAATATATGTAGTAATCAGACTCAGACACACACACACATGCATACACAGAGCATATGTATGTGCTCTTATTATGGTTTGCCAGTTTTTCTCCCTCTTGTATACATGTCAAGTAGTTCTGACATAACATTGTCTCTTTTTTTTCCCTAAAACTTTTTTTTTAATTTTAATTTTATTTTATTCATTTTAGAGAGGAGACACAGAGAGAGAGAGAGAGAGAGAGAGAGAGAGAGAGAGAGAGAGAGAAAGGGGGGAGGAGCTGGAAGCATCAACTCCCATATGTGCCTTGACCAGACCAGTGCAGGGTTTTGAACTGGCGACCTCAGGGTTCCCAGGTCGACACTTTATCCACTGCGCCACCACAGGTCAGGCCTCCCTAAAACTTTTTCTTTCGTGTTTTTGTGCTCAGGTCATGTGATTTAAAGAATCCATATACTGTACATAAAAGGCATTGTGTTTGGTGGACAGTTGTTTTCAAATATGCTCTGGGGAAGTACCTAAGAAAACAAATTTGTGGAATTATATCAAGAAGGAGAAAGTAATTTGTGTCTATCCTGCTCCCCCAGTGAATAAGAAACCAAAGTTTGTATGTGTGTGTGTGTGTCTATATGTGAGTAGGTAGGAAGTCACTGTTCACAATAATCTCATGAAGAAATGAGGTAGTCCAATTTTGAGTTGGACAGTAATAGGACAGACAACAATTCTAATATAGCATTTCATTTGGATAATGCTCGTCTTAATCCCTTTTTGTTGTATAATTTTCATTTTCTCAGATTATGTCTTTGATGATCCTATATCTGGTCTATGCAAGTTTTCTCATCATTTCCCATGTCTTTACATTAGTGTTATGACATGCAGTGACTTGCAAGCCTTTCACCTCTAGAACAAATCTCTCTTGTGGCTTTCCTCTGTATGTACCAGTGAGACCTCAAACTCAAAACCACTATGCCTTGATCTTACTATTTGTCTTCCTGCACTATTTATACCCTTTGCCCCATTTTGTAATTGTCGTGGTCCATAAATTGATTAGTGAGATTGCTTTCACAAAGTCTCTGGAGCTACAAATACAACTTTCATTCTCAACTTCCTCTTCTTCATATCCCTTTATTATCATGAGTTTAGAATTATAGCCCTTGAATATTTCTGAGCTAAACTATTTTTCATCCATATCTGCTGTTACTGCCTTTGTTCATGTCCTCCTTTTTAAAAATGATTAATTATAAGAGCCTCATGACTTGTCACCAGCATGACCTTTCAAAATTATATATCTGAATATAATAATCTTCCTATAAACTTTTCTTGATTCTCCATAACCTACACAATTAAGAACCTCCAAATCAAGTAAAAACTCTTCAGAATGATATTTCAGCCTCCTCTTTCACTTCTTAGTTCCTCATATATAGTACCCTCCAATCATATAAAATTATTTATAATTTCTAGAATACATGATGTTTCACATACCCATGCTTATTTCTGAAATGCCTTAGTTCCAGCTCCTATGTTCCTGGTTTACCCTTCAATCATGAACTTCTATTCCTCCTCCTAAAGGTACCTTGGATGCTATTGCTCTGGTATGCTTTTATATTTATACAGTGCTCATTATGCACCAAGAACTATTAAAATGCTTTATGTGCATTATCATTTTATCCTCATAGTAACTATCTGAAGTTGGGATTATTTTCTCCATTTACAAATGAAAATATTGAACCAATGAAAGGGCAAATACTTCTTCCAAGTACAAAGCTGCTTAGTAATGGAACCAGAATTCCAACCCTAAAGGGTTCAATCCAAAGTCTATATGCATGAACACTACAGTATGCCTCTCTCCCTTTGCATTGTCTTATTATTGCATTCAATGAGTGATGTTACACTTTTGTTTTTGTTTTATGATTATACGTTAAGCTCTTCAAACATAATGTCCACTTGTAACTTATCTTTACAGTTTACTACCTATTATAGTATAGGCACACAGGAAAGTTGAATAATCTTTGAATTAATCAAACATTTTTGACTTCCTATTCAACTATGATCAACACTGGTGTTTCCTAGATTTTGCCCCATGCACCTCTATGCTGGGAGTGCTCCATAAAAAATAATCTCACAGTCAAACGTATTGGAGGATTCAGTTGCCTTATACCTCTTCTTGCAGGTTTACAATACACATTAATGCATTTATTAAGGGCTCTATGAAGAACTCGTATAAGGAGACGTGTTTTCATTTTTAGATCAATAATTTCCCAAAATATACCAAACTTCTAAATAACATTCTTGTCTTTTTATCACCCCAAAGAGTAGTAGTATCACATCTTGTAGAACTTTTGGAAATTTCAAAGACTGTGCTCTAGTAAATACTGATTTAAATGATAAAGTCAACATCACTTGGCCAGACATTCAAAAGCCATTATATCCTGATTCTAAGCTAATTTTTTAATATTTCTACTCTGTACAGATACCCTTCATATATCCATACTGATTCTTATTAAAAAAATCATTTTACTTTCTTATCTCACTGCCTTGGCTCTGGGCACTTCTGGAGAACAGAAATACTTTCTGGTTCTGCCTCTACCCTTCAAAACTTGGCTCAATTCCTACCTCTGGATTAATGTGTCACTTCCTTCCTTAGTGAAATCTTTCTCTATAAACTCTTCAGCAATTATTGCCTAAGTCATTAATTTTGCTATTATTCATGTACAACTTTGTCACATATTTCTATTGTTGGCTAGAAAGGTTATTTAAATTTTTAGTGTGCATATGTTTTGCTTTTCAAAAAATGTCTTTCAACTCTTTGACCTGCACCTGACTCCTCTCCCCACTCACCAAATGCAGATAATACAGCTGGCAAACCATCAAGACTCATCTTTTGTTACTGCTTCAAAACCAGCAGAAGAGATTTGTTGAAATTGTAAGCTTTTATATTGATGCACTAAAGGAGAATTTCAAATGATGGGAAATTACATATTTTACATTGTACAAACTAGGCTGATTTTGAGATTCCTAGAAGCAATAATGCACATTTTAAAGATATCACTTTGAATTTTATTTGAAATAATTACTCTTTGACAGTTAAATAAAAAAAAACCTGTATACATGAAGTGAAAGCAAATTAGATCCATTTTGATTAAGTACTGATGCACCATAGTTACTTCACCATATATATATATATATATATATATATATATATATATATATATATATATATATACACACACACACACACACACACACACACACACTTCTATGGTTCCATTGGGGAAAAGAAAATTACATAAAATTATTTTGTCTGTGATGAGAATTGAATTCTAAAGTAGCACCTTTCTACCTCCTCCACAAGACAAATGTACCTACCAGAAGGCACATAAATGATAAATGAATGCTACAAACAAATGCATTTTCCTTCATTTTTATCACTAACCAATACCTACCATTCCATGACAGGAGCCAATAAACACTCAATGCAATTTATAGTCTCACTAACATATGGTATTTCTCCAGGAGCTTTCCTGATGGCTAACCCACTACCTTAAAATGAATTGAATACTCCTACCTCCATCCTACTTTTAATATCTGTCATAATTCTGCCTTTAGAAAGACAAGTTAGTCATCTGGTGACAAGGTGTTCAGTAACTACCTGACAAATCAGATGGGTTTTTAAAAAATATCTGTTCTCTTAATTTGATTTTGAGGTGACATTTATTGTTATGAATCTGACAGATATAACCTTATAGTGATGTACATGTGAGTGATATGTTTTAGTGCTTATTTACTCATTTTTACTTGAAATATTTATATATATATATACATGGAAATGTGTTATTTATTTAATCTCACATAAAAAGGGTGCTGTATTTTTGGCAAGTCATCAGAATAAGATGCCATCTTTCAGTAAGATGTATTTTCCATCATTCTTGCATGATTTTAAGTCTTGGTTGTATCAGTATCAATTTGCACCACTCAGTGCCCCTGTACCTGCCCAACCATCAGTCACTCTTGAGGAAATGTCAACAGAAGGCATTAGGGACTCACAGGGATTCACCACACTAGATATCAGCAGTGACAGGCTTTGTAAAGTTGGCTTGAAGGAGCACATGGTAAATGTTAACTTTAAAATTGAAAATAACAAGTGATATACTGGACATACTTTAACACCTCTTTATTATTTGCTTTGGCCTTTAAAATACTACAGCTATTTTATTTTAATAAAAGTGAATCATCTGCTTTCTCAAGGCTACTTATGGAATTTAGATGGAGGTATTTATTTTCTTCAAGATTATATTTATTGATTTTAGAGAGAGGATAGAAAGAAAGAAAGAAAGAAGGGTGGTGGTGGGGGGGAGCAAGAAACACTTGCTTCTCCTATGTGCCTTGACCAGGCAAGCCCAGGGCTTTGAACCGGCAACCTCAGCATTCCAGGTCAACATTTTATCCATATCACCACCACAGGTCAGAGTAGATAGAGGTATTTAAATAAAAAATTCAGCAGTTTCTCTCTATCAATTTGTTAATTGAAAATAAACAGCATTGCGGTTTTGTTAAATTCCTTTCTAATGGGTTTCCTATACAGTCAAATATGAATCCACTTGCATATAATTATAATATTATCACACCTTTACATTAACAGAGTGAAGTTCCTGATTTTATCTGCAGTGCCTATCACTATACCTGAAATTTGTTATTTGCTCCATAAATATTTGGGAAAGAGAAGGAAGGGAGAGAGGAAGGAAAGGAGCAAGAAGGCAATACAAAAGAAGAATTCCTAAGTCTCCAAAAAAAAATTGCTAATCAAAAAGGATCATAAAAAAAAAAAGGATCATAGAACTCATTCCCATATAACACATCAGCAGTTCTCAAACTTTTGAAGTCAGGGCACATTTAAAATACTACAAATAATTGTAAATGCACTATATACAAATTTCTGAGAAATATGTTATAATAATTAAGTCAAATATTAAAAAAGTAATAAAGTCCAAGCATGATTTTATGGTAATTAAATGATATAAATACAACAAAATTAAATTTATTCTGACATTAAAAAACATTTTTATGTTACATTTTTGAGTTATGCTTTTTAGAATTTGTAAAAAAGAGGGCTTAAAAAATAAAAGAGTGACAAAATAGTTATCTTTCTATATATAGGGATACATTTTTAGTAAGATTTAGTAAATTCAGCAGGTCCCAGTGCGGACGTGTTGTTTTTTCATTCTTGTGTTTATGAGAAACATGAGCCTGATGTGACATAGTGATTTCTTCAATGTTTGGGCATATATATGAAAGGCAAACTCTCATTTCCTCATCAATACATTGAAGAATTCCTCTCTTTTTACTCTTCTGTTGAGGGTAGAAAATCCTAATTCACATAAATAGGATGTTGAAAATTGTAGCAAAATGTTCAGAGCTTTTTCAGATATTGCCACATATTCTTCTTTTATAGAATTCTAAAAGGCTTCAAGAGACAATTCTTTATGTTTAATCATTAATCCAAAACCCCCACCATACATATCATCTTAACTTTACACCAAACAAAGGGTAGAAGACACTTGCCTCCAGTCTTTCCAGGGAACATGGGGGGTAGTGTAAACAATCCAGCAGCAGAGCTAACAGCCTTTTGCAACCTAATCAGGCAAGTGAAGTGGGAGGTTGGACAGACTGTCAGCTTACAGTCAATTCCCTACACTTGTGTCCCCCAAAAATCTAAACTCCAAAACCTCTGTTTGTTTTTTGGTCCCCAACAGGCACATATTTCTCTGAAATACCATAAGGCACACCTGAAAATGTTTTAGGGCACACCAGTGTGCCCTGGCGCACACTTTGAGAACCACTGTATCACATCAGTAATGAATCCAAGAAAGGTTAAGGGTAAGAGTTGTTACTGGTAGAACTGAGTTTAGAACCCAAGCCTGAACCACGGGCTCCCATCCCTACAGGATGTTCCATCCCGAAGTTGGAGACAAGGAACAAGCACTTCTGTCCATTCAATACATTAACAAACTTTTTTCCTTTCTTTGTCCACCAAGTTTATGAATATGTCTCATTTTCCTTGCTTTACATTATTTTCTCATCTTTGATAAATATTTAGAAAATTTAACTAGCTATAAGCAATTTTTTAAAATTAAGACATGGGGGTATTATGAGATGTCACAAATGTAGAGCTATCAGTGTTTGGTGTATTCTTCCAGCAATACTGTAACGGTTAGAAAAATGAGATGCACTAATGAGAGGGTCTGCTGCCATGTAGCGGCTTCAAATTCTCCTCAGGGTTCATTACTGTGCCCTGTGAATCACGTCATTTTTAGTAAATTCATGAGTGACTCATTCCTGGCTGACAGGTAAGTGAAGATATTGCTACTTTACCCTTTAAACTCTGTCAGTGAACTTGTCAGAAAATAAAAAAGGGCATCCTTATTAGGAGACAATAAAGGTCCACACTTTTCATTTTTGTTTTAGTATTTTAAAATTTCCTGTATGCTTTCTGTGAAAATATTACTTTATAAGCATGATCTGAACAAGCTTTATTTTTTGCTTTAGTTTCAATAATGTATAAAAAAACCTTAGAGATGCTTTTAAAAGATCTTGATATTTTATTTGTGCATATGCAGAAGAGAAATTAAATTTCTATTTTCCTATTTGTGTTTGGAGTAAAAACTGCTTCGATAATGTCTCTGATAAATAAAGTTTGCAATATGAGTGTTGATACATAATTAAATAATGTGTCTTTTTCCCAAAGATGATATGTTCTTATTTTACATTGCTTTCATAAAATTATAATTCATATAGATTTGTTTTCAATTGTAAATCTTACACTTTAAAAAAATGGAGAACTGTGTTTTGTGTGGGCAAATGGGTAATTTGAGCAACTTTCTGAAGCAATCTGTGGCTGTCATCTCTTAGAGCATCTTCATACTTGGCAGAAAGAAGTGTTTTCCACACACCCATGGCTACAGATTCTCTCTTTGAGAAACTTGGAATTGGAATTAAGATATTATAGTTTATTTAGGGTTATCTTTGGAGGAGACAGCTTATAAAATTTTGGGAGCTTTTATGTGGCTATCTGGTCATGTAGCTAGTGCATGAGAGAAAGCCAATCAGCAGAAAGATTTTCCTGACCAGATAGTGGTGCAATGGATAGAGTGTTGGTCTGGAACTCAGAGGACCCAAGTTTGAAATCCCAATGCTGCCACCTTGAGCGTGGGCTCATCTGGCTTGAGTGTGGGCTTTCCAGCTTGAGCGCAGGGTTGCTGGCTTAAGTGTGGGATCTTAGACATGACCCCATGGTCACTGTTTTGAGCCTGAAGGTCACTGACTTGAAGCCCAAGGTTGCTGGCTTGAGCAAGGGGTCACTGGCTTGGCTGGCATCCCCCAGTCAAGGCACATGTGAGAAAGCAATCAATGAAGAACTAAGGTAGTGCAAATAAGAATTGAAGCTTCTCTTCTCTCTCGCTCATGTCTGTCTCTTACTTTAAAAATAAAAAATGAAATAATAAGAAAGAAACCCTCATGAAAATGTGGAGAAGACATATGTAAAGAAAAGATGCACACCATTTCCTGAGGTCCAGACTTCTTTCCAATATCCACATGTAAACCCAAGGCCATTCTGCATGCTTTGATTTTCTAAGACAATTTATATTTAATCAAAGTGGCCCTTTTTTTTGTCTTGTATGGATTTGCATTGCTTTTCTACATAAGCTTTCTTAAGTTCATTTCTGTTATTTGTAAATAAGGTCTTATTGGATATGTACATTTCAGTGGTTATTGTGGGCTATAGTGATATCTGTGTATATGTGTGCAAATAACAATGTGTATTAATTAAATTATTTTTTAAAAATAAATTTACTGTTCAAAATGAGGCTTTAATAGAACAGGACAAACCACAGATGAACAGGACAAGAAAACTACCCATCACGGTGTATCCATCAGGGAAGATATCTCAGAAGTCAATGGATAGAATCTAGGAGAGTAGACTATTTAATCACAGAGACCCTAGTCATGATGACTGAAATCTAGGGAAAATACAGTGTTTAAAGATGTGTCTTTTGGCAGGACCTGTAAAGACAGAACCCAGCTACTAAAAGTAGACTATAAATGGAGTCTTAGCTGAAGAAAGAAAGTTAAGTGCTCAAGTCCATAACCAGTGGTTCTTTGGCAGAGGTGATTTTGCTCCCCTGGGAACATTTGCAATACTGGGAAACCTTATTGGCTGTTACACCGGAGTAGGGGTTTGTTAGTGACACCTGGTGAAGAGAGGCAATGGGTACTTCTAAACATCCTGAGCAGCAAGGTACAATCCCCTACAACAAAGAATTAGCAGGCTCAAATGTCAATATTGCTAAGGTTAACATGCCCTGTTTAACCAGTAAATAAGCTCACAGTGGAGTCATTAGATGCATCATAGTGAATCTCCAAACTCCAACTTTAGAGTCTTAAATTTAACTCCCATCTATGGAGTTAAATTAATGTAAGGTAACACATATAGGTTGCGGGATGAGCTTATTCTTGATTGAGTCATGGTCCACTTCCCAACTGACAAGTTAGTCACTTTAGGTATTTTTATGGACTATTTTCCTTAGCAAATGTATAGCCTGCATATGCGGTATGCAACATAACTGAACCTCAGGAACTCAGGACTTGTCAGTACCATGGTTCTTGAAGGCTTTAAGCAATGCCATCATGACACCATGAGCCAAAATACTGAATAGGCCTGTGTTTTGATTCAATAGAGCTGAATCACAGAAATGATTCACCTACCCTGTGTCTCATTAGGCTCAGCAAGCGCAGCTGTTTATATTGTCCAAGTATTCTGAATGACGCAAAGTTCCAGAGAAACACCATTCCACACATTCATCCAATGTGGGAATTTGGCAATATTGTTCCATTGACTCCCTATGAAACATCGTAAGAATGCTCCTACTTGACTCCACTAAGCATTGCTTTAGTCTACGATTGCTGTAGTACTGGGAATATACGACATTGCTGGAGGTCAGAAATCTGACATGTGTCTTATGGAGCTGTCCTCCTTCCCAGAGCTTTAGGGGTGAGACACTGTGTTCTTTCATTTTCCAGTTTCTAGATGCTTGTCTTATTCATTGGGCAACGACCCACTTCTGTCATCAAAACCAGCAGTGACCAATGAGCTTTTCTCAGTGTCTGAGTTCTCTGCCTTTCTCTTCGTTATGTAAAAAGCCTTGGTCCAACAGGTACAGAGAGTCTCCTGATCTAAGGTCAGTCCTTGGCCATGTGACCTAATATATTCATCAATTCTGAAGATTAGGATGTTGCCATCTTTGGGGGGACAATTATTTTTTTTACCATACTCATTAGAAAGCCATTTCACAAATAAGTAGATAAGGCTTATAAAACTGTATTAGTCACAAAACTGAGTTTGGGCATTTGAAAGGGGGTAATTACATTAGACATTTAAACAAAGATAGTAAGTACAACCTTGAAGCTTTAGAAGGGTATGATGAATCTTGTAGAAAATTCATTTCTTAATGCAACCCACCTCCTGGAATCTTCACAAAACAAATGAAATTATAATTAGAAATAAAAAAAATTCAGAAAAACATTACCTTATTAAATAGCTGTTAATTTTGTTGTTACTATAAGATTAAGTATGTGATTTCTAATTTTATTAATCTTTCAAGATGTCACAAAATTCCTCCCTGCATACCAGCTCTCCATTGTTAAAAGTGCCATTTTCTATCAAAAACTACAGAAGGTAAAAGTAATCTTCCTTTCTATACTGGGAAAAAAATCAAAGCCAAGCAAGTAGGGGAGTGGGAGAACATTGCAATGCTGTTTTTGGGTCCCCAAACTATAGCCGGCCCTCAGGCTGTATGCGGCCCTTTAAGGCCATTTATCCGGTCCCTGCCGCACTTCCAGAAGGGGCACCTCTTTCATTGGTGGTCAGTGAGAGGAGCACAGGATGATTCCACACCCATAGTTCCCATTGAAATACTGGTCAGTTTGTTGATTTAAATTTACTTGTTCTTTATTTTAAATATTGTATTTGTTCCCATTTTTTTTTTTACTTTAAAATAAGATATGTGTAGTGTGCATAAGAATTTGTTAATAGTTTTCTTTTTTTAGTTCAGCCCTCCAACGGTCTGAGGGACAGTAAACTGGCCCCCTGTGTAAAAAGTTTGGGGACCCCTACTATAGGTGATCATTCATACTGACGATGAGATAATATTTCAGAAATACGGACAAACTCACTACCACTGATAGTAATAATAAAGTGGATAGTTTTCTATATCTTAAACTTATGCCCAGGAAAAAGTATGCTTTAGTCTTTGATCCACGTATTAATTTAGTAGAGATTTATTAAAAATGGGACAGAAAATCACCTAACTGCTTTACATATTTTTAGGAGAAAAAGTAAAAATAACATAAAAGTAGATCGATAATGCATTTTTTTCCAGGAAGCCAAAGGATTTCCATCATATTCATTCTATATTGATGACTTCATTTGGAGACTATCACAGACCCTGATGCATACAATGATGCTTCTAAATAGATAAAAACAGATTCTGCTTATTCTTTATAATAAGTAAGGATATAAGCAATATATTTAGAAATGCTTACATCCTAAAACAATAAAACAATAATTAGGACTAAAATGAACACTTTAAGCACTTTAAAAGGTTTTTGTTTACCCACAATACCTAATTTATTCTAAAAACAAACATTGGAAAACGAGATATCTCAGGTACAAAAAGTTCTTAAATTTAAATAATAGTTTAAAGATATAGGAGATGTTACATGGTATCAATAATTGTTAATTGAATGGTATAACAATAAGGGGTATAAGATGTGTGCTATTGAAAATAAATGCCATATAACTTAGCTATCTTTTTATTTATATCTGCATCTACACCTATACCTATGTCTAAAACTACATTCACACCAATGCCTACATCTACATCTACCCTGACCTGGCCAAATGCATTTCGAGATCCTGGAAGGCTGAGAACACATCTATATCACCTACATCCCATACAATAGGCACTGGAGCTCAGTAAGCATACTGTGGATTGTTCACTGCATTCTGTGCAGTACTGAATATAAACATTATCATAACATGACTAAATGACAAAGAAGTCCAACTCAAATTTTTCAAATTCCAAATCCATTGTCATCTAAGTTGGGTACAGACTATATTTCAAGTTATGCCTCCTAAATTTCCATGCCACACTGGTCCCAGTTAGCATCCATAGCCCAGAAGAGCGAGTAGTGGTTCCGTAACTCCAAAATAATATTATAAGGTTTCACAAAGTTACTTTAGTAAGGTTATAACCTCACCCACTGCAAGCTCATTAGTATGAAAAATTAAAATATATAGATTACATAGGTAAACTAACACAAAAAGATAACCCGTCTAATTTTTTTTTTTAAGTTGCAGGTACATTTTAAGTCCACAGGAGCATTAAAAAATGTGCTGGAGTTATTTATCAAAGTTTCCCCTTTTAAGTAACAAAATAAATCATTTAGATGGTAATAAAAACCTCCCCTCTCAGTTATAGTACCATGTGACTAATAGCCTTAAAATAGCAACCAACTTTGCAATAACCAAAGAAACTACTGCAGCAATAATTCACATAATAAAACTAATTTGACATTGCCTTTTCCAGTTTCTCTCCAATCTTAAGATAAAATCCACCCTACCCCATTTCAATGGACAGAACAAGATTTTTTTTTTTAATCTCAGTTCATAGAAGATACACATGTATGGTTTCCAGAGCTGGACTATGATAGGTGGCAACGGTCATCACACTATGCTTGCTGTTTCTTTCTTTCTCTGGTCAGCGTCCGTTTTATGGAAGAAGGATGCGCAGGGGAAGCTTCCTTAATTGAGTTCCTTTCATCTGAAAATTTCAAAAGCTTTGCTGATGGCTATTATTTACAGTCGCTGAATAAATGGGAGCAGGGAGCCAATGGGAGGCAGTAACCATTCTATAAATAAATTACAAAGCTGTAGAATCTTGTTAAAACAAATCAGGAGGTAAAATGTCTTAGGTATCCTACTCCATTCTGAACCCATCCTCCATTTTTCTTCTCTTCTTTGCAACCTTTTTCATACATCCTGAGATGAGCAATGACCTTGCTCACTTGTTGAGACACCCAGAGTCTTTGGACCCTAATTTCTTTTCAACATGTAGGCCAGCTGACATGCTACCTATGGGGTGAGTCCGGTGTGTATGACATATGACATATAATTTGAATGGGCTTTGGGGTATAAATTGTGCAGAGATTTAAAAACAAGTCTTTATACTGAAAATTGATGGAACAGGGAAGAGAGGAAATTACTATGATGGTTAGAGGGTTAGAATTTCTAAAAAGCATGTCTATGATGAAGTGATTTTGGACAGAAACTACTAAGAGACAGAAAAGAGAAGCTGAGAGCAAGAGGCAGAAACATATGGCTAACAATGGGGAGGGAATATAGCTCCTTAAAGATACAATAATTTTTTTTTCACTAATAAAATATCTGTGAGGCTTTTCAAAGTCATGGCTCCCACATCTGACCTGATTTAGGTGAATCTTCTGAATCACTCGAGGATCATACATAAATTGATTCCCACAGTGTGTTCCCTGGAGACACTGATTTATTAAATCTGTTTTAGAGTCCAAGAATCTGTGTAATATTTTTAACCAATTCTGTGGTGAATCAGAAGGTAGAAATGCTGTAGAAGATCAAACCCTCTACCATGGCTGGTACCTAAAAAGCATATATAGCTAGGAGCAGCACATTCTCTGCTAGCTTAATCTACCAACATTGAGAGTGAAATTTAAAATAAGAACTGAGTAAGGATAGTTCTGTCAAGGCATCAAAAGTGACACTCAGAATGTTTGCAGGGGTCAATATACCGGCACAGTCTGCACCTTAAGATTCAGTTCTGTTATCTTGCCTAGATTTTGCTCCTGCTTTTTTCTTGGCTTGATCCGTTCAATAATGACCCCAATGCAGTCCAACTAGAAGACAGACGTTATCTGGAACTGTAGGTTTTCCTATAATCTGTGCACATTGCCAAGTTGGCCCTTAGTTTTACCTTCTATTCATACTGGCCTCACAAATCTAACAGGCACAGAGCGGGAGAAAGTTCCAGCCAAGTTTATCACCAGTGTGTCCCCGAGTTGGCATAGGCTTCTCCCATTGTATAGTCAGTGCCCAATGATTGTGCTGAATTTTACCTGAATCAAGGTTTCTTTTATCACAGTAATGATATTCTATCAATGTTTTTAGAGTGATATTTGCTCCTGAAACAGAAAGAGTGGTGTCCTCATAAGATGCACATTCCCAGGCTGCATAACCTACTGAATTAAAATCTATGTGTCCATAAGTTAGAAGTCTACATCTTAAAACTAAATTCTGAAGGTAATTTCCATGTATCTTCAAGCCTGAAAAATCTTTGGAATAAGCAGTGATTGGTTAATTAACAGAATAATTATTTACTTCATTAATTGATACCATAAATAATAACTGAATGCCTTTCATGTGCAGGTGCTTCATAGATTCCAGGAATACAAGATGGTTTGTAAAGAGTGTATTGCATTGCAGGGAGAAGACAGACAAGTCAATAGATGATTGAAATTGAGCATGATAGCTGCTGTGATAAATAAAGGGTTTATTTATAAAGGGTGGCTCCATTCAGTTCTGGTGATTCTGTGGAGTCATTGATTGACAGCCATCTCTGCGATAACACTGGTTGCCTTATTGGACAGTCAGTCATTTGCTGTTTACTTTGTATACTAGAAAAATCCTAAAATGTTTCTTCTAAATTTTCCCATGAGACTCAGTGTTCCTTATTAGGTATATATGGCATAATTGTTCATACAGAAAATTGTTCTGTTTCAATGTACCTTTAAAAAACAATGAAAACAAAGAGCCATGGTAAGACAACTAAAATACTTTGACTTTTGTTTTTGCTACTGCTCGGTGAGGTGCTATATAATGTTTTGAGATAATAAAGTAGAGTTGTTGCATTTCTTAGACAAATCCTTATTGAAATTCTAATTTATATATTTAGCTAGGAATAAATTGCTTTTTTGTAAAACATATGTGAAATTATGTGAAAAATAACATTATAAAAACCAAATCTTTCAACTCTCTATACATTATTTGTTGCTAAGGTTTTCCAGATGTTTGAGTTATATGAGATTTTTGCAAATATGGACTATTTAAACATAATATTTATAATACTATATAAAGATTTTTAAAGTGTTGCTATTTATCACATAAATGAAATCTTATATTATTTATTTATATTTTAAAATTTATTTTATTTTTATTTTATTCATTTTAGAGAGGAGACACAGAGTGAGAGAGAGAGAGAGAGAAAGAGAGAAAGGGGGGAGGAGCTGGAAGCATCAACTCCCATATGTGCCTTGACCAGATCAGTGCAGGGTTTTGAACTGGCGACCTCAGTGTTCCCAGGTCGACACTTTATCCACTGCGCCACCACAGGTCAGGCTATAATTATTTTTTTTAAGAGAAAAAGTAAAACCCAAGTTTTTCTGGTGCAGAGCCCATGGTCATTCACTCAATACTATACTGTTTTTTTCAAATGTAATGTAAGCTCCATGAATACGCTCTACAACTTAGAGAGTCCACTATGTTGTCAGGAAGACAACATGGTATAATGAAAGAAATGATAGTTACCCTTGAACCAAATAAGCTATTAAAATATCAAATATTATTTTAAATAATAGATTAAATGTAAAATATTAAAAATATATTTCTTCTACTATTTAGTAGGTAAAGTAGCCAAAACTAAAGGGAATATGAAATGAATAAAACCCTTATATACAATAAGCTGGATGAGACAGTGACAAACTGACCATACTAAATTTAAGTTAAAGTAAGGTATATATCAAGAGGAAGTCCAAATAAAGAGTCATAAGAGGAAGAGATTGACTTCAGATGGAGGGATGAATAATGGCTTCACAGAGGGGGGCACTGAGGGAAACATTGGAACCACCTTTTATTAAGGGTCATGAACAACAACATTCAGTATTTCTATCAGTTACCGAGTGCCTTCTATTGAATAGCAGCTCTGGTCAATGTTTGGTGTATTTCATATTTCCGTTTGAGCTAGATGTTCCTCTCTGCATTTTATAAGTGAAAACATTGCAGGTAAGAGAGGTTAAACCATTTTTCCAGGGCACACAGAGCCAGGATGCCAAGCTGGTTCACTCACACTTGTGCCTATGCATTTTGTCATACCACCCTCTACCCTGCCCTAAAGACTAGGCCAAATACAGACAACCTGTGAAAATAGAAAAATATTAGGATAATCAGTGGTCTTGGACTATTTGGTGTAAAAATCTATTTAAAGAATCTCATGAAAAGCATGGCATTGCTCTCTAGAAAATTGCCCATAAACATACCAGCTTGGGAGGTTCTAGTTTATCCATGAATCTAGGATACAATAGATGAAGAGCACAGATCCTATCTCTCTTAATTACTGTTTCAATTCCCAACCTCAGGTCCCCAGGATGCCTATAACTCAGGACAAGGGACCCAGCAGGGGATGGGACACAGGAAGTAAGCTGGGGAAGGCGCTCATTTTGCAAAAAGGTTTCTTTGCAACCTTGAGCCTTCACTCCCTTCCCTCTCCTTCAATCAGCATGTCCCATGGGCACCATAATCAAGCTTCTTTATCTTCACTGCCACCACCACTAAGACACGGACTTTATAATGTGGCCACTTCCAGAAGTTTCTTCATTGTTTTCTTGCCACCATTATTTTCCACTCTGATCCATACTTTAAAGTGCCTTAAGAATATTTATCTTTCATAAACAATGAGCCACCCCCTTATTTAAACACCTCCTTTGCTCACTTTTTATACTCTTTGTTGAACGTCTTAGCAAAGTATGAGCCACCCAACTTCCTACAAGCTGGGCCTGAGCCATACTTATTTTTCATTAAAACAAAACAAAAGAAACATCCACTAACGAATGTATACAAATGCATTGTATACATTTGCATTTGTTTCTTTTCCTTATTTTTTCCTTTACTTTTTAATAAACTACTATTCATTCTTCTAGAGCTAGCTCAGATATTATCTCCTGACTTCCCACTTGTTCCCTTGACCAACCCTTTGCTTGGGCATCTCTTGCAGCCACATTTCACAGAAGTGGATCTGTTGTGTGCAAGCATGCTTTACAGAGGTGCCAGGCCAGAGTCACTGCTCTTTGACCCTGGTGTCATAGCCATCCAGCTTAGTTTCTGCAATACAGTAGGTGTGCAGGAAATAATTATTTTCTAAAGTGAATGAATGAATGCATGATCTTAGTAGTTCCATATTATTTCCAGAATAGTTCTCAATGTTTATTTTCATTTTAGTTTCTTTTTAAAAATTTTACTAGTGTTTATTTTCAGTGGTCACTTTCTACCAGGTAATGTAATTGTTTTTCTGTTAAAGAAAATATACTTATATTATATATGATATAGGATATTAATATATATATATATACACACACACACACACACACACACACACACACACACACACACACACATATACATCTTCCTGGTATTGGTATGCATTCAGAAAAAAGACAAACTTTACAACCAGCTGGTTGAGATATAATAACTTAAAACATATTTGGTAGGCAAAAAAGCAAAATGTGTACACACACACACACAAACACACACACACACACACACACACATATATATATCTCAAAATGATTCAAAGCTGTTTAAACTCTTAGAAGCAGCAATAAGCATTTTAGAAATTTGTGTATGGTAAATAGTTTTATCTAACTATTAACTTTGTGTTTACTATAATTAGAATTACTCCAATATTTTTAAAATAGGTAAAAACATGCTATCTGAAATTTCTACCTAGCATAATAATATAAAACAATATTTAATTGTATGGGGAAATATTAATTACATTTTAAGTGAATAATGAGTTACAAAATGTACAGACATTAGGAATGACAGACATGACTAATACATACATTGTAAAAGCCCAAGAATAAATTTGAAAGAAGATAATATTGGAAAAGAAATGATAAAAATAAGAAGAAAGAAAATCTTAAGAATTTAAAATATGCTAAATATTTTTAAATGATAAGGGTTGGCTATCATTCATATATTTGATAATAAAACCAATTTATGATTTTGTGAAGCAAATTTTGTGTTGCAGGGACTTACAGAGGCAAAGCCACTAATATTTCTAGTACACGAAAAGCTTTTAGAAATCAGGTCATGCTTCACATTTTCCCTGAATTCAAATGAATAATTCAATAAAAGGGAAAAAAAAATGAAGTGTAAAAGAACAATTTTATTCCCTCCTATACGTCATATTTTAAGGTCAAAATATACCTAATGCTTTATAAATGGAGGCACTATGGGCGAAGATTTAAGAATCATTACAAGCGTAATAAGACTGGGAAGATGTAAAAGTGGCCCCTATGCTTGCCGAAATATATTTCAAAAATATATTTCTTTACATTTTTCAAAGTAAATCACATCTTCTAATAGAAGACATTTCTTTAAATGAACATATGTTAAAGATTTATTTTACTCACTAGTCACTGAGGAGACCAGACAGATGTTATAACATATTCAAAAAAGAAACCCATCAGGAATTTTGAAATAAATGTGCAAATGGAAGTCAACGTTGTTTTTTTCAAGGTTTGGGGGAAATTGGTTCTTATTTTTGCAAACACTGGGATAGATTTGTGTGTGTGTGTGTGTGTGTGTGTGTGTGTGTGTGTGTATGTGTAAAACTTGAATGAAAATATGTCTTATGTTCTATAAAATGACTATAAATGTATGATAAATGTTGATTTTATGAGAGGCCCATAGCTAGGTTTAAATTATTAATTTAAATATAATAATACCATTTTATTCATTTTTTTCTTTCATTCCTTTCATTCAATAACCTCTGAATAAGGGCCTCACGTGTATCAGTGAGGTACCTTTACTGCCTTCGTGGATCTTGAACCTTAGCTGGTAAGCAGTGCCTAAGACAACACACACATCTATTTGCAAGATATTATGTACTGAAATTGGTGCTTATTTTATCCTTAATCTCCAAATTAAAAGCATTTTAAAATGATCAAACCTATATGTCTTTTATATACATATTTTTTTATATTTCTATTTTTCTACTAACCACTTTGCTTTTTACTCAGTTCGTTTTTATCAAATAAATATCAATCAAAGCAGAAGCAATAGCTATAGGGTACTTTAACTTACTGAAATCCATTAAGAATAAAAATTACCAGGATGTTATAATTAAATGACTCCATCTAACAGAAATACTAAAACTACAATGGGAATTTATACATTTAATTGTCATTCATTAAACTTTTGGCCCAAGTCTTCAAGTAAACAGAGCAACAAAAGTTGTAATTTAGGTATTAATTAACACACATTAAAGAAACCGAGGAGCACCGTTAGATTTAGCAAAATGTAGACTTCATTTAACATACAATTATAAGTAGAGAGCTTTAGTGTTTACAACTTCAATGTTCATAATACAAGAGAAAAAAATTATATATTTTATCATTTCTAACTTTTTACCTTATATTTTTATTTATTTATTTTAATTTATTTTTCTTTCTTTCAAGTGAAAGGAGTGGAGATAGAGAGACAGACTCCCACATGTACCCCTATCAGGTTCTACCCGGCAACCCTCATCTGGGACTTATACTCTGTCCATCTGAGGGCATGATTGTAACCAAGGCATTTTTAGCACCTGAGCAGAGGCTTCATGGAACCATCGACAGCACCAGGGCTGATGTGCTTGAACCAATCAAGACATGGGAGGTGAAGGTGGGGAGAAGAAGGGTAGAGAAAGAGATGGTCACTTCTGTGTGTCCTGACTGGGAATCAAACCTGGTATGTCCAAATGCCAGGCTGATGCTCTACCGTTGAGCCAACAGGCCAGGGCCTATCTTGTATTTTGTAGTTGTGGTCAAAGACCTTAAATTTATATCAATGGGAAGAGGGAAAGAAATACCAACTTCTTATCAGATAAGCAAAGAATCAGTTTAAAATATGTAGTCATAACTACCAGAGACTTTAATAATATCTTTAGATATGTTTTGTACTTTATTAAAATGACATTTCTACTTTGATGAATGAGTTTAATGAGAAGACTTCAAAGTGAACTTGAATTTTGCTAATATTAACAGTTAAAATGGGCACTCTTCTATTAGCGATCAATCTTTCTCATTGTAGTGCAGAATTAAGGTGATACTTCATTATTGATTCTATGGGGAATGAAATGTGTATATAGATATCAGACCTTCATTCCTTGGGACATGAAAATAAACTAGAAAAAAAATCAGATAAGCAATATAGAAACAACTCAGGAAGATTTACTCAAAGAACATTGGTAATATTTAAATGGGGGTAGGCTTTGCAAAACCTAAAAGGACATGTTAAATATTGATGAAATAAGACAATAAAGTGATTTAGCAAGACATTCCGTAAAATAACAATGAAGCCCACAAGTGTCTGGTCTGTTGTATAATGTGGTCATGATGTCCTGTGGCATGTCAGACATGAAGTTGGAGGGTTCTTGCTTTTGCCAGTGAGTGCTCTGATGAACTATGACTCACACTTGTTAAACACAAAGAAATTATTTAGGGTGGTATACTAGACACTTACTTGCACACACACACACATAAGCTAAATTAAACTCGGGAGTACTGAGCACTGCTCTGTTAATTAACTGAGTTGGCTCTAAGTCACACTGTTTTCGGTTGTTAGCCAAAACTCACAAGTAATAATCAATCTGCCCTGTTAAAAATACAAATCCAGTTAAAAATATAAATCCAGGTCAGTTGAAATCACACAGAATAGAGTCATATTATTAATGTTAAAATATAACTATTACACCCAGTCCAAAAGAGTAAATCATCTGGAGTTGTTCCAGGCTAAGTCAGCAGGGTACCATGATCATTTAGCATAAAATATGCTTCTTGACCCAGAGGATATAAATCAGGAAACTATTAGCTGAGCCATACCAGTTGATTCTGTAAAGCTCTACACAGTCTCACATAATGTCCTTAACAATTGGGAGGAAAACCAATTGATCTTATGATTAACTTTTACCAACAGAGAACGTACATTGGGGTCAAAGAGTGAATACTGGGTTGAATAATGACCAACTTACAGTAGTTATCTACTTCGATCAAAGTCAACATGTAATTGCCAGCACGTGGCCAGATCAGACTGTGGATTTGTACCTATTAATTTGACTTTCTTTGGAAGTTCAGCTATTGAAATTTTATAATTTCTTTACTTTAATATATGGCTGAACTTCTGGGATTTGCTCTGTTGGAAGTTCTAAGTGAATAAAAGGTTGCCCCAAGTAAACTAGGCAGATTACTTACACAGAGAGAAAAAATGTGCTTCTATATCATTGGAAAAATTACTTAAGTATCACTCTACGCCAATGTTAATGTTTCTACCATTAAAATAAAAAAAATCAATACCATCTACCATATAACAATTTTTTTGAGTTTGAAATTAAATATCAGAAGAGTTACTAAAAAGTGTTCCAAATATGTTTAATATGTATGATATAAGACTATAACTAAAGAATGTAGGCCCTGGCTGGTTGGCTCAGTGGTAGAGCATCAGCCCAGCATGTAGATGTCCCAGGTTTGATTCCTGGTCAGGGCACACAGGAGAAGTGTCCATCTGCTTCTCCACTCTTCCCCTCTCACTTTTTTCTCTCTTTTCCCCTCCTGCAGTCATGACTAAATTAGAGTGAGTTGGCCCCGGAAACTGAGGATGGCTCCATGGCCTCCACCTAAGGTGGTAAAAAGAGGTTGGCTGCTAAGCAATGAAATAATGCCTCAGGTGGGCAGATCATCACCCCCTAGTGGGCTTGCCACCTAGTTGGGGCGCATGTGGAAGTCTGTCTTTGCTTCCCCTCCTCTCACTGAATAAACAACAAAAACAACAACAACATGTAAACTAATCTTTGGGAGTTTACTATACCATGAAGATATTTTAAAGATACAAGCAGTGCAATACTTTTGGAGAAATAATATTACTCACCTCCACAGATATATCAAACTAGAATTCAGGAATCAATTTCTGCATAGCTAAACATTTGGCATGCAAAGGCTTGGAGAGTTTTCATAGTAAGAGAGTTTCAATAACGGGATTTAAAGTCACATCGTTAATAGAATGGCACAGAGCAGCATGTTTCCTAAAACCAAATAGCCAAAGAAAAATGTATCTGCTTCCAGCAAAGTTAGAAGAAATTTCTTTTCTTCTCACATAGCCTCAGGCAGGTAAAAGCAACATTAATTTTAAAACATAAATGAACATGCATTTGATTTAGATGGTGACTTTACAGCAGAAGATCGAACAGATGGTCACTACATGTCCCTTCCATTTTTGATTCTTTCTCTTAATGTAAATCCATTATAGCATATGCTTAATCTTATTTACATCCTAAGAATACAATATAGTACCTGCCTATATTATTTATCACTTTTTTCTCTATGTAGTCATATATGCTTTTTTTTTTTGAAAGTTTAAAACATTGCTTTTCTTCCCAATATATTTGTATTTTTCTGTCTATGGTGATAAGAGTATTTTATCTCTTTGGATTACTAGACAGAAGAGATTTGCAGGAAATTTCTCAAAATAAATTTCAAAAGTTAAAAATATAAAGTAATGGGCCTTCTTCATCATGTTACCTGATGGTTTTATCTGGAGATGTTTCAACGAGACACAGAGTGAAAGATCACATGGAACAATTCAGAAGTAAGCTAAGCATCTGAAACAAAATAATCAGCAGGAAATTCCTAAATCTTAAATTGTACATATATCTCTAATCAAATTTTATCTATGGTATTTATATAAATTGGTTTACCAAGAATACACTGATATATAATAAAGAGTAACAAAAGTACATGCAGCATTGCATACATTATAAAAACAACTTTTGAACAGTATGTATGTGCATTTTACTTCCTAAAGATAAAAGAGAAGTGAATGCATTCTTAGAAGATACTAAGAAATTCTTCTTTCAAAAAGGTCTCTGTGATTAAGAGTTGAAGGAAAAATATTTTCAATGATTTTTTTAGTGCTATATAATAGAAAGAATTAATGTTTAATGGTGCTCTCTCTGAGCCTGTATTGTGCTAGGCATAGAATATATTGGTATCTGATTTATTACTGCCAACAAGTATAATAGTTATATACTACTCTCTATATATTTAATATATGTTGAATAAAACTCACACAAATGAACTATTTTGCAAGGTCACATAGTCAGTGCCAAACTCAAGTCCATTAATTAAAAACATCTGAGTATTTTGGTCAGTCCAGAAGAACAAAAGAGAAATTGAGACTATGAAACTATACCTTATTAATTTTCATTTTTCATACTGAGTGTCAAACATGCCCACTGCAGTATTTGGAGAAACAAATGAAAGCAATATACTATGAAAATAAACATGTTATTTACATAATAAATTATATATTTTAAAAATATATATTTTTACCTCTGAACTCTATCTAGCATGAGGAAGTCTGGTAAATAGCTTAGGAGTAATGCCATATCCCTAAGTGCTATGATATTGGTATTTGTCAATTTTAGCATCCTAAATACAGTAGTTATGTTAAATGAAGACAATGAGCTCTGTGCCTATGAACTAACAGCTTGCAACACAAATAATTCAGGAGCAAGAATGATGCTTATACAATTCTAGTGGAACAATTTCAAACAGTAAAAGAATCACTTCTCTAAGGAAACTATTGTGGAAGTGAATAACATATTTACATAAAACGGCAAAGAGGACAAGTTAGTAAATAGAAAAACAAACTTATTAATAACATTCAAATAATACATCTGGAAACTAACTATTCATAGGTCTGGATTTGAGTGAATATTAAGGTTTTTATTCCTAGAAGAGAATAACCACTTAAAGATTTATTTTTTTCAACTATTGTATTTGTTGTAACCAGTTTTTGAATATTTGGTATATTGGATATAGAATATCTGTCCATTTGGATGAATATGGAAGAAAGCTTACCCACATAAATTTTAAATTTGAATTATCCAAAGAATATATCCAGAAATCCTGAATTATCCAAAGAATATATCCAAAAAAATAACAAAAATATACTTATTTCTTGATAAAGAATGAAGAACATTAAAAGTCTGAATTATCTCTGGGATATGTTATTTAATAGTGCATCTTAAATGTAAATACATAATATTTGAGGGAAACTATGTAGCATAGGGATTACATTGAATCCCATACAATCCCACTTTGGAAGAATTGTGTGAATTTACCTCAATTCCCCGAGCTCTTGAAGATTCAGTATACTTATCTGGAAAATGGGAATAAAGTTTGTATCTATCTCACAGAACAACTGAGAGGATTAAATTATATAAAATATCCAAGTGCTGAGCACATATCACATACCATACCACCTGCACTTGGTAAATTCTCTTAATAGAAATCAACCTCATGATCTGAAACATCAGCACAAATGTATCCTTATAAACAGAGAGTATGTCTTTTTTTTTTTTCCTTCGAAGTTAGAAGCAGGAGGCAGACAGACTCCGCATGGGTAGGACCGGGATCCACCTGCATGCCTACTAGGGGGTGATGATGCTCTGCCATTCAAGTGCCAGTGGCAGAGGCTATGGAGCCATTTTCAGCACCTGGGTCAACTTTGCTCCAGTGGAGCCTTGGCTGTGGGAGGGGAAGAGAGACAGAGAGGAAAGAGAGGGGAAAGAACAGAGAAGCAGATGGGCGCTTCCCTGTGTTCCCTGACTGGGAATAGAACCTGGAACCTCCACATGCCAGGCCTACATTCGACTGCTGAGCTAACTGATCAGGGCCGGGAGTATGTCATTTTTAATTTCTGATTGTGCCTTATGTATTTTCATATTTCCATTAGTAACTAGTGCAACGTCTTCTATCAATGAAACCAAGTTTAGAAAGTAAAAAAAAAAGTATTTGGTTAGAGAAATTACTCAACTTCTGTTTGATTTTTCTTCATTTGTGAAAAATTCTAATAGGAAATATAATTTTCATCCATTTATCCAATAAGGACCTCATATGAGAATATAAAAAGTTCAAGTAACCTCTTTCTAATAGTTGACCAAGGGAATTTCTCGTGGTTCCACTTCTTGAATGAAACTTGGGAAATGCCCAGGGCTCTATTTAAAGGCTTTACTAGGGCTCTATATAAATGATTCAACAACCAGTATAGGCTTGAGTTGTTTCTATATTGCATAAATATATTTAAAGATAAATCTACGTTAAATACTCCCTATGTGTTTGTTATAAACCTAAAATAATAAAAATACCACAATTTAAATACAACAAAACTACAAAACCAGTAAAAATAAGATTGACATTCTGAATTAAATTAACAAGTTAAATTAATATGAAGTATTGTAAAATGAAATAATGTTTAGCAACTTGAAATGTAAGTAATTACACAATAATGGACCTCCCGTATTCAGCAAGCTCATCCTATTGAACATGCAATGTAAAGGTCATTCTTCCATCGCTTTCCCTATTGGATAATGTAAAATCTTATTTTTGCTGTATTGATTAAAGTCGTTTGGGTTCTGTTTAATAAAAATGCATTGTTTATGTATTGTCTACTTCTATTCTTTTCTCAATAGCCATACACAGTTAAACAGAACAACAGGGTACCAAAATGTTTGTACATACAAATTCTAAAACATGAAGTAAATTTAACAGGATACACAGATTTATGTATATGTGCAACAAGAGGTTGATTTTCATTAATTTTCTATGATCAGCAAAAAGATATCACTTTTTCCAAAACAGAACACACATATCTCTGAGAATACAGCCATGGGGGCCCATGTGAGTAGCTTGATTCTAATTCGTTTGAACTGGTTTCTATGGCAGAACTCTCACTGGGGTGCGATTCTTGCTCTCATTTAATTCCCATGGGTTTAAATCTTTCTAAATATCCTTTTATTTCAAAACTTCCTTACGTACTTGGACTATAAATCTGGTTCCCTTTTGCTTCCTCCATAAAACTACAAACAGATTCCCCATACCCTTGCTACATCTCTCCTGTACTGCAGCCTGGCTTGCGGAGAGAGGATTTGTGCACACGTTCATTCTCTCTGTAGTACTAACTGGTCATCTACTTTGTACAGTAACCCATGTTGGCACTGCAAAGGAGACCATTAATTATGATATGTGGGTACTGTTGGGCCAGATCTCTCCTACTAAACTCTCATTTGCACAAGCAGGTACATTTTATTAATTACAGAGAACTCCATACAATTGAATTTAAAAATTGGCTTTATGATTGTCTAATCACTATGCTGCATAGCTTCAAGTACGGTAATATAAGATAATATTGAATATAAACTATAACCAAAAAAAAATTAAATTAAAAAGTAGGCTTTCATCCAGTTATATAAAAATACTTTCCTAGGGGAAGGAGTTAATTTCTACATCACTAAAACATTTATTACATCACCAATATTTTAAACTAGCTATCAGATAGTTTAAGTTTTCATTTTCTCCCAGAAATAATTAGTAAACACTCAGACTATAATAAAACTTCAATAAAAACATTAAATATATTAATACTTTAAAAATATAAACACATTTATAATAATCTCTTATGGAAAACAGGCAACAGCCAGTCCACACCTACATATCAGATTTTTAGCTTAAAATTTTTTTATTTTCTTGATTTTAATTTATTGTGTTTACATAGATTCTAGTGTCGCCCCAAATGCATATCCTAGCCTAAAATTCTTGTATAATTTCTTAGAATATATAAATATAGAGTGATGACTGATAGTCATTTATAACAATGACCAAGAAACCATTATATTTTCATTAATGGTAACAATATTTGTAAAAATAATGATCTATTATCACCTGCATCCTACTGAGAATGGATAGGGCACAGATTCAGAAGAAGTTTATTTTTGAACCATAAAATAAAAACAATTAGAAGTTTCATTGCTTACTGAGAAAGTAAATCCTCAACTGGTAGAAAAAAAGAAAGAAAGAAAGACAAAAAGTTAACAGACCATATCCATTTAGTCCAAACTTCTGGTGATCAAGGTTTCCCTGATGTTCACAAAAGGACATTTTGAAGAATTATTGTCCTAATCAATTTATAAATTACAATTTGGATTTCATGCTGCTTTCTTAATAGCTTCTGTAATGAGAAGGGTTTAACAAAGTGAAATAACATGTGCTTAGAATTTCCTGCAAAAGTCACTGTTTGGTTTATGCAATGACATCTAGGCAAAAATGTAAGTCACTCACATGTGAAAGTAATTAAAAAATAAATACTCTTCATTAAAATATTTATTAGAAAGAAAATAATTATAATTTTTGCCATTTTTAGCTATTATTACAGGTTATCATTTTTACTTCCTTCAGTAGACAAAATAGAGTTACATAAACTAACTTTTACCAATGTATTTTGACAACTTGGAAAAATCTCATAAATAACATGCCATTTTTAATGAATGTCACATATATACTCATTTAGTATGTCATTAAATTATTGGTATAGATAATATTTAGTGAGCCTGCTACATGGCAGACCCTGTTATAGCTGCTGGAAAATTTAGCAGTAATTAAAACATACTAAAGGACCCTATACTCAAGGAGCTTATATTCTCTTGGGGGAAGAGAGGACAAATACATTAACAAAAATATACAGTATGTTAGACAGAGGTAAGTGCCTAGAAGAAAAATAAAGCAAGTGGTGATGAGCATGGTAATTTAAATAGAAGACCTCAATGAAAAAATTACATTAAAAAACTGAAGTTGGTGAGAAACAAAACATCCTTAATTGTTATCCTACTTCGATTTAAGATACTTATTAAAATAATGTTTTGCAGATAATAATTCTTCAATATTTTCTCCACCATTCCCTTCAAGGAAATGTCTGGAAAGTAGCTTTAATACAAAGAATGTTAAGACAATAAAGAGGTATACAGAATGATAAAATGTTTCGTATATTGGAATTTGTTAAACTGTCTGTTTTTTATCAATAAAATATGAGGATAAATGATTTTTATTTCTTAGGTTAAAGAAAATAAGAATGGTTGATAGGACTTATATACAGTGCTGCCTGCTGGCTCTGTGGAGGGAGAGCTCAGAAAAGGAGAAAGGACCTCTGCCAGCATTTCTGTCTGGGAGAAAGCTGTCCCTCCAGCACTCAACCTGATGCCAGACCATTCATTTCCTCCCTATAAGTCCCTGGTGCTTTTCATGCTGCTGCCCAGTGCTGGAGCTCAAAATGAATTTGAGATTGAGAGTTTTGAGGGAACAGGAAGTTGGTGAGATGGAGTCTTTTCATCATTGTCTGTGGCTGACATGTAAATGACATTGAATAGCAAATTAAAAACAGTGTGACAGGTTGAGAAAGAGACTGCCAATGATAGGCCTCTCCTGCGTGGGAGAACCTTCCTGCTTCATAAACAAGCAGTTTGGGAAAAGCCCATTTCCAGTAGGCATGTTAACTGTGATTCTTCAGTTAGAGAACGCATTCAATTCCAGAAATATTGCTACCATCAATAAATTTATTTTAACTGGGGGGAGGGGGGACAAAAAAGGAATGTAAGTTTTTTAAAGATTTCTGAATTTCTAAATATAGAAGAAAGGGATGTCTTAATTCTAACTCTTGACTTTGTAGGAAGTATTGTTAACTAATAGTCAAAGAAAAATTGGAATTGTATTTAGTCTTTGTATTCAGAGCCTTTGCATAAGCCTGGTCAGAGCAATCTCCTGTGGGCTTCAATCAGTCCTGAAATTCTTATTGACTTCCAAGGTAACCCTGTGCTCTGGAAAGCCATCGAAAGGAGAGAGGTAAGGAGGAGGCAAACAGCCAACGAGAAAGTTTTTGTTAAGAGAAACTCTTAACCTTGTGATGCATCAGTTACCCCAGATCATATAACAGTTCTCATCCACAGATATAAGTATGACTTCTATTCTTCAGCAACACTTCCATATTCTGAAATATTCTGGTGTCTTGTTTAAAGCTGAAATCTGAGTGCTATGACTCCTGAGGTAAACAAGGTGCAAATGCTCCTGACATTGTGTGTCCTCCCATCAAACATACATTTGAATGGCTGTGTCACCTGATGGACTCCCGAAGCTTGACAGAAAAGGTGAACCTTGCACTGAATTCTTGGGATCAATACAAAGAAGTGTGAAACTAAAAATAATGTGTGCTTGGCCTTGGAATACAAAAGGCTGATGGAGTCAGTATCATCAGATGGCCACTGTACTCATTTCCAGTGGAGACTGAAAATAACTGGGCTGAAATGAAAATAGCTCAACATGGACACTGGAAACCAGAGCAGAAGGCGACTGAGCTATAATTGTAAAGAAAGGAGAAACATGAAAATGCTCGTATGTGACAGATGAAAGTATGTATATCAAGAACATTTTTCTTTCCTCAAAACCCTTACTGTTGTCTTTGGCTAGAAATGGTTCACAGTTCAGTTATTTCTAGAATCTTAATGAAAACAGCATATCCTTTAGGGCTGTGTTTGAATTTGCTGCATAAGTTATTGCCTTGGATGACTGTTTTTTACTGACTTAAGAATTTGGAAGAATTGAATCATCTTTTTTCTATGCCAAATTAAAAGTTAAATTTGCTGCTTTTCAGTGTTCATCTATTTGCTAATCCTCCTTATGTTGGGGATAAATATAATTGGTGATGACTTGAATGTTTAAAAGTTGGAAAACTCATTTCACCAACAGTCACTAATTACATCCTTGAAACTTTTTAAAGATGTATATTATATTCTTTTATTTTTTTATTTTTTGCCAGGCACTGAGCTAGGCATGTATTCAGAAACACATAGGGGATTCCTACATTGAAAAAATTCATTGTTACAATATAACAGGACCCCAAGGATTAAATGAAGTTCTGTGTAATTGGCTTTGTTCACACAAAGAAAAGAGTGACAGAGGTGTGGAAAACTGCCAGTTTTCCCTACACACTCATTCTTTCTTCGGTCTAAAAGATGGAGTTGGGGCTAGGCTTAAGGCCCCTTGCTTAAGATTCATTGCTAGCCTCTTTTTGCAGTTAGGTATGGCCATGTGAGTACGTTCTAACCAGCTGACTGAATGTGAGTGGTGGCGATATGAGTCAGATCTAAATTTTGTTCTTGAAATGGATGGGAGTGTTATTTTCAAACAAAGGTTCACTTAGCCTGTTACTTACCTCCTGTCTAATATATATTTTAAGTATGAAAATCAAAGTTCTAAAAAGATTATGTATGATTGTGTAAAAGAGATTTAGATCAAACTCATCCAGGGGATATAGATTATAAATGTATGATGTTTTAGTTGTGTGTAGTATGCTACGCAATAATAACAGTAGGGCCACAAACATTTATTTTAAAATTATAGAACATATTATTCAGAGAGAGGAGTTCTGAATGTAGGCTGACAAGATGTGTCACGGATGAAGGGAGAGAGAGGAATTTGTACTGATGGTCTTAGAAGTAACTAGTACTGTAAAACTGTTTAAATAGTAACTTTGTTGACAGGGTTTTGGTTTCTGTTTGTCTTCTCTTCTTGTTTAAATTTATTTAAAAATGTTATAACAAAAAAGACACTATGAAAACAGTATACATAAATTTTGTTACATTTCACCACATATAATTTAATCAGGTTGGTAATGTTGGTAGATATAGTCTCACTAATATAGCCATACTTGCGTCCAAACAAGCATATGACAAAGATGATCTGAAGCATAAGATAAAGAATGAAGTGTACATTGCCTTAATAATTATTATTTAATTTGCCAGAGACTGTCCTATATTTTAAGATTTTGCATTCTAATTTTTTTTCTAAGTTGAGATATACAGGAATAATAGGATAACATCTGTAAGCTTGTGTGCATGTGTACACACGCATATATTTGCTTATGTATACAGCACACTGTAGTACACACATCAACACATCAAATGTGGGGGCAAATGTTGCTTGTCTATTTTTGTCCAGTCACCGCTTTACTAAAGTCTTGTCACTCGTTATACCATCATGTACCACCAGGTGGGCGATTTTGACTAAACTTTAGAACATATTATTGCTACACTTGATGAGTCACGATGTGGTTTCTCATACTTTTAACAACCTCTGCTAGTTTAAATAATTTGTATTTGCTAATCAAAAAAGAAAAGGTTAGTTTTCATATCATTCACAGATAGTGCTTATTCTCCTTAATCAAGTAAAACTTTAAATAAAAGGATGACCATAATATGCTGAAAAGACAAAAAGACCATGAAGAATAAGTGTAAGCAATAAAGCAGTTTTTGCAGCATGGATTCTTTTGGCTGCTACAGAAATGGACAAGACAGAAAGAAAATCTGGCCAGAAAACAAAGGGGGGAAGGAAAGAACAAGAAGTAGTACATTAAATAATGCATTAAGAATCCAAGGGGAAATAATTATTTTTGAAAGAAGAATTCTATTCTATCATTTAAAATTAATTCCAGAACAATTTTACAACATCTAAGCCTTTGAACTCACTTATAAGTATTTTCTTCAAGAGAAACAGTACCGTCACATGTATGCCTTAGAACAGGGGTCCCCAAACTTTTTACACAGGGGACCAGTTCACTGTCTCTCAGACCGTTGGAGGGCCGCCATATACAGTACTCCATACACTGACCACCAATGAAAGAGGTCTCCCTTCTGGAAGTGCAGCGGGGGCCAGATAAATGGCCTCAGGTGGCCGCAATTTGGCCCGCGGGCCATAGTTTGGGGACCTCTGCCTTAGAATCTTACAGGTCACAGGTCAGAATCACAAACTTAGATGTGACTAGTAGTCTAAAAGGTAATGTCACTTAAGACGGTGGGAATGATGTGACCAGCAAACACATCTAGTGAGTAACACTGAATGCTAATTTTCAAATTTTGAATAGGAGAAAAGAACAAAGATTATGGGTAACATACATAGTTTATCAAAATAAAAATACGTTTTTTAGCAAACACTCCCGAAGTCAATAGAATTCAATTGACTGTTATATGCTAAAGCTACTTTTTAGCTATATGAAAATTAAGAGAAAAATACACACTTGGAAATACACCAAATTAATCTTTGCATTTCAATGCTGATCATTAACTCAGCAGCAAAATATGAAATACTAATAGGGATTACATAGCAGATGTCCCATTCCAAAGTGTAATTTTAGCAACATGTGGTAGTAGGGCTTTTCTTGTGTGTGAAAGAGATGGAGAAAGAGAAACAGAGATAGAATCAGATAGGGAAAGACAGACAGGAAAGGAGAGAGATAGATGTGAAGTGTCAATTCTTTGTTGCAGCACCTTAGTTGTTCATTGATTGCTTTCTTATATGTGCCTTGATGGGGAGGGTACAGCAGAGCTAGTGACCTTTTGCTCAAGTCAGTGACCTTGGACTTCAAGCCAGAAACCTTTGGGCTCAAGCCAGAGAGCATGGGGTTTTGAACCTGGGTCCTCTGTGTCCCAGTCCAATGCACTATCCCTGTGCCACCTCTTGGTCAGGCTGTGGTAGTAGGACTTTTAAAAAATATCAAAAATATCACCAAGTCATTGTATTTGTATGTGAATTCTAATAATAAATATTATTAGTTCATTTGGGATATAAAATGTATTATAATTATTCTAAGATGAACCGAGCATTTTCCTATGCTTGCAATCTCTCAGTAGCTTAATGAATTTCCTGCATTCTCTTCTTGGCATGGAAATGTTCTTTTTTTTTTTTTTTTTTCTCTTAAATGCCTAGATAGTATTTGACTTATTAAGATCTTGGTTCATACTCAGTTTATAGGCAATGAGAAGAGTATGTGGATGAAATAGAAGAAAATTGTTTAGAGAAAATTGTTTATTTTTATATTCTAAAGGCATTTTCTTACTTTCTTAAGTTAAAAAAAAACCCCAAACAACCTTTTTCTTGCACTGGTAATGCTTCCTAATCAGCCATATATTTTTTGAAACTCTTAACAGAAAAATAAAAATGTGCTTTGCATGACAAAGTTGATTGGATTCTACACAAAACTATAAAGTCAAGTAAATAAAAATCTTAAAAAACTACTGACTATGCTACATTTATCTCTGTAAAATATACAAATTATGCATTTGACTCTTTAATTTTATCATTGTTTGGATAGTTTTCTCTTAAAACCAATGAGAAAGTACTAGTTATATCCTTTATCTCTTTCTTAAAATTGAATGCCATAGCCATATTTAAATATAAATTGTGTTTATATACTTTAAAATATTCTCTAATAGAGATGATATTTTAATCTATTTAAGCCTTATAACTGTACATCACTGAAATCATTTACACATAATTTTGGCATAATTTGTTTCTTCTCTATTTTTACCTACATTTTGGGCTATTATTTGGTAGTTATCTCCAAGAAAAATCTAATCATTCCCAGCTTTATCTATAATTTAAAACAGTATATCTAGTATTCTACTATATTCCATTAATGTACTATTTATTTTTCCATATAGCAATAAAGAAAACTTTCTTTAACCTCTCCTATTATTCCTAATTAAAAATAATTTGGCATAATGTAACCACAAATAAATCTTCCATGTCTATCATATTATTGTCAATAAAACTCAAAATCACTTGCCTTAAACAAAAAACAATTCCAATATATAATTATATTTTGTGGATTTTATTATATGTAATATTTTGTTAACTAAATTTTTAAAGAATGTTGAGATTTTTCTGTATCTTTAATTTTTTTGTCATACCTTTAAATCTTTGGTGTTTGTGACACATTAAAAATCATTCTGTAGATAAAACATAATTTATTTATTTGATTTATTGTTGCTAAGTTGTCAGTGCTGAGGTAAATATCTCTAAAACAATTTTTAATAACATATAAATATGTATACTTAATGTCTGCAAACATGATTGTATATATAAGGCTGAATGCTGTCTCAGTTTTGGTTTAAAGAAAGGAGTTAGAGCTATATTTCTTTGTCAGTTTTCTCTATATTGTAACCATGATTTGTCCCTAAAGTATCAATGCTTAAACAACTGGATATTTTCCTGAAAAAAATAATTAATGTGATATTATCAATAAATTTGTAGCTCTACAATTTGCTCATAGCAAAAGAACAGAAAGAAATAAAATTTATTAAAGTTTATCCACCAAATGATGTGTTAGATGGGAAAACCTATTAAGTAACTCCTTCAATCCCTATGTATTATTTTTGCTTTTTTATTTATTCTTTTTCATTTCCCAAAGTCTTACTATGAAGGAATTTATGCTGTATCAGTGCCACTGCACGTCTCAGGTTGCCAGGTTCTAATTCATTACGAGCAGACTCCCTGACCAAAGGGCCCTGATAACATTAGAACAGATACGGGGCTTTATCAAGAGGAAGAGGGAGGACAACATGAATGGGCAGAGACAGTGCCATCCTACAACACACAAGCAATCACAGATACTTAGTCTTTATTTGTTCTTTTTTCTGGTGTTATCAATAGTACTTTGGTAAAGCAGTCCTGGCAAGTTTTTATAATATTACCATTTAAATATTTATGACGAGCAATGTTCTTTTCTTTGTGCAGTAGGCATTTCTGATAGTTGTCTACATTTCGAACTGGTATTTTGATGCTTGTCATACTTTTATTTTCTTATAAATTCATACTTTCACATATTAGATTATTTATTTATGGCAGTTATTGTATAAGTAAGATTTCCTTCAGGAAAAAAAAAAGATGTATGTCAGGATAGTGTACATTATGCTGTGACAACAAACTCCTTAGCTCAGTGTCATACCATAATATCACAATTACTACCTATGAGAAATTGCCATGTCATTAACATAAGGAATGTTTAGTGTTTGCAGTACTCCAGGGAAGCTACTGTACACATGACCTCAGTGTTCCAAGTCAAGCCAGTTGTGTACCTCTGCTCCCTAATCTGGAATGTTGCGCTTTGCCCAGCAGGAGGGGGAGAAAGACACTTTATAGCCCCTGCCCAGACATCACAAACATTTCCCCAAATCACATTTTATTGGGCAGAACGTATTTTTTCTAACAAAAGCATTTGGAACGTCTACTTTCCTCTTTACTTAACAAAGAGAAATAAGAAACAAACTGTTTAGAAAGATTTCCAGGCCACAGAGAGAAGTGGGTGGTGTGTGAGGAAAATTTAAAACTAAATTTAAGCAAGGCAACTTTGAAATTCCCCTGGAAGTCACTCACAGACATTGATTTATATCTTATTTTATTGAAATAAACAACATTTAACATATCATTTTTCAAAGTAGTATAATCAACTGGCCAGGAACCTAGGTTCATGAAATGTAAGCTGAAATTGATCAGCTATGACCTTAAAGCATGACACATTTTTTAACTTTTCTGTGCTACCCTTCCATCAGCCAAATAACAGTAATAATAATAATTCTGTAATCATTACTATTTTCCTGACATATGTTATTACATATGGATGAGGGACTTCATCCATGGCTATATGCCAATAACCAAAATATTATCAGTAGAATATTCAATATCAATCACCTTACCAAGTCAGGATATTCCATGCCTCATAAATAATGCGCTATTACACTTTTGTGGGCTGTGATATATATCAGAATCATTTTATTCCATTCTTAAGAAGGAGTTAACTTTGAAGAAAAATCACATTAAATATTTCTTATATTAAACACATGTGTGGGTAGAGATGTCTCTGCTTTCAAATAACTATTAAAATTTTTTGGCCACTTATTTCAGTTTTATTGTATTTTCAGTTACAAATGAGTTCCCTTCTTATACATGCATATAAATTTGCAGATTAGATTAAGTAGAAGACATGAGCCATTTGCTATTGAGAAAAGTAATATTACAACCAAGATTTTATCATCCTCTCAGTGCCTAGAATAGTTTCAGTATAAGATCCTCTATTTTTTTAAAAAAGTCTTAGATAAAAAAGCTAACTATTCAAGGAAACTTTTTATATTTCTCACCACATTTTTGAGATGTTGGCATTTTTCAGCTATTAATTAACAATGACCTCTTAGAGTTATGTTAAAAGTAGAAATTATCTCTAAAAATTTATATAGCTACGTAATCTAGTAAAAAATATCACAGTTTTTGAACTTGCTTTGCATGTAGTTTTGTTCTAATAATATCTATTATTTTAAATATAGAACTAACAAAAGACTTTTATATAATTATTTTATTATATTGAATTCAGTTAAATTATTGTATTTGCTTAAAATCCTATGTATTATGTATCACTAGAAGGAATTCTGTGACTTATTCCTAATTCCCACAAAATATTTCATGAAAAAAATAATAAAATAAAAACCTTCCACTTAGTTGGTGTGAGTTTAATTAAAGGAGATCTGAAAACTTTGTGATTGTGAGTCTAAAGTTTATATTACAAATGTTTTTTTCAAAATTTGTACCTATTGAAAGAAAGCAATATAACAATTGGTTTTTTATGTATTTCTGCTTTTTGTACATCATCTTTTTATCCCTCAAAATGTTAATGATGGCATAAGGTAATCATGAGTTAAATTTGCAAATACTGCATGCATAAATACTTTTCAAATCATATTTTAAAATTAAAATTACATAAGTACATGTATATGCTATATAATTTTTCTTCCTTTTTAATATAAGCAGGAAACCATAAACTAATACTGTTGTTTGCTCTAAAGTAAGGTTAGGTGCTTGCTATGCTCATTTATTCACTAAGGAGTTATTTAGTACTTCCTATGCATCATTCTTTTTCCTCCAAAATTATATAGTTTAGTAAGGAAAGGATGAACATACATAAAGCTATGAAACAATAGTTTAATGGCTTTGATGGGTGGGGGTCACATTACCCGTGCAGTGAGTGCATGAACAGGGCCACCTATGCTGGCTGACTGCGTTTTGGCTGACTATGTGCCAACTGTATTATGGAGAACATACCTTCTGAGATAAAACTGAAAGAATATACAGAGATTTTCTAGGTATATGGATTACATAAGAGCATTACAGGCAGAAAGAACAGCATATGCAAAGCCATGAAAATATGGTAGACTATACTAAATTCCTAGTAAATAAGCCATTTAAAATGATAGCACAAAAAAAATATACTGGCTCCCAATCTTACAAATAAAGACTTATTAGAGCATTTAAAAGTCTAAGTTGTGTTCCTAAATATAAACTTTTGTTTAACTCTTTAAACTGTTACCTGGACACTAGATATTCTTTTTTACTGGATAGGAAATGACACATATACAAAATCAGAATCTTTATTAATTTTGTAATATCTAGAAAAACTACTAACACACTATTGACTGACTTCAGAAAATGAAATAGAATATGTGTTAGTAAACAGGTCAAAGGATGAGATACTAAAATTTTCACAATTCTACTGTGAACCCTTTCTGGCTATGAAACCTTGAGTTCACTATACTTCTAGTTGTTTTTCACTTTCTCTAGATGTGTTTTCCATGCATTAAATTAATGAATAGACTATAATATTCTGAGACAGATGTTTCCTCTACATATCATAATTTTATTTAGAAATGAAATCTAAATCTTTTATATCACTGATCCTTCTAGAAATTCTCAGAAGACAAAGTTAACTCTTTATACCCTTATAGATGTGAAGTGATCTGTCTAAATTCATACAACTGATATGACTGACCCAAAATTTGAACCCAAGTTTGCAGAGTTCAATTTCAGCACTTTCTTCTATACCACATCTAATGCTAAACAAAATAGATAATTCTAGTTGGAAAACATCTTAACTTCAGCTGGAGTGAAAACAGTAAGAGACTTTGTGTGAACAGAAGATGTACACTAAAAAGCCCATTTCTGACATGAGAGAAGACACCTGAGCGATATAGACTCTGCGAACACAATACCAGAACAGCTGAGCAAAGACAAAAACTTCAGTGAGTTCTCTAAATGCTTTAAGAGGTAATAACCATGTACAAATTAGGAGAAAATGCAGTAAGAATGAATTCTTAATGCTGTCATTTTAGCATCCAGTTGATTTAAACTTCTAGAGCTTAAAGTTTTTCATAATTCTTGTAAGGCAAATTAACTAATGAATTAAAATGAAAAGAGTCAATAGGTGCTTGTTGGAGGACAGCCAAAGCACCAAGTGACTTTCTGTTCCCATCTAGAGGAAGTGAAGGTCGAGACCAAGCATAAATGACTGAAAGCAGTTGCACGTCCAGGCAAGACCTTAAGGACGTGATGCTTGGCCCTGCTGGAGCTTTCTGCAGGTCAGGAATCAGATAGCAGATGGTGTGGTGTTATGTCTCAGAAAGGCCAAGAGCAATCTAATCAGTTTTGTAAAACTAAATAATAAAATTGGACACTGTATTCTGCTTGTTAGTTTTTCATGCATGATGTCATGTTTCTGCTTAATAAATTGGATAGCTGATCTCTCCAAGGCAACTCAATTCTGGAGAGATTGGGTCCTCCACTTGCAGTATTGTTGCTTCCCCATTCCTTTGCGGCTCCTCTTCATGAGACCCCGATTATTAACAACAAATGGCGCCTGAACAGGGGATGTGAGGAGGAAATAAAGTCTTTGAGACTGCTTTTGGTTTTCAGACCAAGGGAACCAGAGGACGGGTGGACGGGTAAGTCCCTACTCTGGAATAGTGGAGCAATGGGGAATTCCCCATCAAGTGACTACGAAGCCTATGGTTATTCACAGTTGCTTAAGAGATTGTTACATAGTTCCAAAGTCAAAGTTAAGAAAGAAACTTTAGACAAACTATGGTATTTAGTTAGAAGGCATTGCTATTGGTTTACCCCCACAGAAAAAATTTACTTAATTAATGACAGTGGAGATTAGTAATGAAGTCTCTCCAGAGTGCTCATCAGGGTGGAGAAATCATTTCTTTAAAAGGCAGGTTGATGGTAGTGGGTTATCAGAACTTATTAACTTAGTTTGCCACTCAGGTGGAATAGGTAGGGGTGGAGAGAGGTCTCAGTATGGTCAACCTGAACTGCCAGTTGCAGCAACTATAGAATTTGAGAATGGATAGGAGACTCGGGTATTAAGAAAGTTACAGCTTTTCCTGTTATGGTCTGGTTTTCTTTAATGTTTTAGCTACAATCCTCTGAATTATCCTTTTGTTTCTTTCTTATTGTTTGCCTGGAAATTTAGACAGAGAAAGAAAAAAGGGAGGGAAGTCTTTCTAATGAACAGGTAGGTCTATTTAAAGGAGGATTAGGAATATAAATCCAGTAGGAAATGTTAGTTCTGCTTATTGTTATGGACAGAACAACCAACATTGCCAGAAACAGAGTCAAGGATGTTTTTGGAGTCTTAGTCCCAATGAAAACATTTTCTGCCTCCTGGGTAAGTTTCATCAGTTGCCCCCAAGGAGGTGGTTCAGCTTTTTGAGTTGGTTATATATTATACGAAATAGCTCACATCACCTTATCCTATAATTACAAGGGTGGGCCTTTCAGATTTATGTATGTCTACCATATATATATATATATATATGTTCATGATTGGTTAGTCCTGTGTTCATCAACAGGTGGTGACTAAAATTCAGTATCATCATTCAGTTTGATATTTCAGAGGGTGAGTTCAGGTCTAAGAATTTCAATAGTATGCAAATATATATATATATGTTTTTGTATATATATATAAAGAATATACCTTATTTTCTAGTTATGTTCATGTTATAGATTACTTTATATTTATATTTTACATTTAATTATATTCATAATTTATTTTTCTATGAAAAAATAATTATTTAAAAAAATAGAAAGTAAAAATAACAATAGAAATATAGCAATTACTATTAACTGAACATATTTGAGATTTTCAATAAGTTACACTTCTAATAAGTCAACGAAAATCTGAAATTTTTTCTCTAAAGTTGCTAAAAGATTCTTGCAAAGATTTCCTTTTTGTAACTGGGTTTGGCTCACAGTTTAAGTGGGATTTCCCCTCACTTAATAGTCAGTCTCATGATAACTGAAATGCATCTAAAATTTAATGGAATTTCAAGAAGAAAGAGCAGAATACAAGTAAGTCATTGGGAATTTCTGTTTGATACATTAAAAAAATACTTTGTTGTTTGAGAGATAAGAAAGGAATGTTGAATGTGATGTATTATTTATAGTAAAATATACCACAGGCATAGTAATTAATGTGCTTGGTTGGGATTGAATGATTAAAAGCAATCTTTGTTTTAAGACAAATACATAACTTTATTTTAATAAGAAATATTTGCTATGACAACTAATTTTCCTTACAGGATTATTTTTTTCCTTAATGCCCTACATATCTTATTTTGATTACATGAATATGACTTGTTTCTCTTCGTAAGTCAGGCTAGGCTTAATTGGGGGCAAAAGGGGTTATTTTATAATGTTGAGAAATAATTTCATGTTCATTACAACACCCACACCAACAGTTCTAATTCATTTATAAACTTGAGCTTGGTCAGGAAAATTCTATGTTAACTGGCTTTTCAAATGCCAGGGAATGGTTCATTAGCTTTAAGTATAATATTAAGGTGACAATTCATGTAATAAAATGAAGAATCATATCTTTTTATCTATATAAAAATAATGCAGTCTCTGATAAATTTAGGTTTTCTGAAAGTTGAGTTATCAAGCCCTGGTATAAATTCTTATAGGATATTGAAAAGACATATCTATATTGTTACTGTACATCTCAACTGACAAAGAATGGAACTGAACAATGTGTCTTTAATCTGAAAAGACTGTATGAAATGCAATAAACACTATGCCACACAATGTTTACAGATAGGACATTTAAAAAAGAATCTAAATTTCCAACTACGTTCTGATTAAGATATCCTTAGATTATAACTTCTTAACAAGCTATTATTTTTTTAATAGTGTTTTATGAAGAAAATAAAACTACAGTGTGTCTGTGAAGTCATGGTGCACTGCTTTCCTGTGACTGGTCAAAGTGCACCATGACTTTACAGACACACTGTATTTTACTTATTTCTTTTAAAATGTATGTTCCAAGAAAAACAAACAATATCAACATAAATCATAAATGCCACAGTCTAAGAGACTTTAGAGATTTTAATTCAGAGTCTGTGGAATACTCATTAAGCAACAACATAAAAAAATAAAAAAAGAAAAGCAAAACCAGGTATTTCTTTGCACATACATATAGGTTCCTGGCATTATGTTAACTTCTGGGTATGGAGCAAGTGACATGTTTCAAAAGAGACTCGGGTTCCAATGCGGGAGATGATTGCAAGGCAGAGACAGGACAAGTTCCTTCACCGGGAAGGGCCACGGGCTGCATAAACTATGAGAGGAGCCATTATGTTGGCCTGAATAGATGAGAATTGGGAAAGCTCTTCAGAATATCATCCGACTTACAGCTTAATGGACTACTAAAATATAGTGGGTTGGGTAAAAAAGAAGACGCACACTTGAGCAAAAGAAATACAGTGTGTAACGGTACAGAAATGTCAGAGGGCAAGCTGTGTTGAGAGAAGTGCTTTAGAAACTTAAAACACATAATACAGTCTCTGAGGCTAAAACAAACAAACAAATAAACAAACAAACAAAAACACCAAAAATATCATAGGGCCTTGTGACAAGTAAGAACTTTTGTTCCCCATGAAAGGTTCTACATTCTATCTGACAAGCAATGTGTAATCTCTAAAGAAAGTCTCTCAATTAAGACCAAAGTATGTAGTAAGAAGCTTAACTTGTTGGAGATTTTGAAGATGAAATTGATATAGGGCAAAGCAGAGAGAGAACTATATGAAAGAACTGCAGTAATATAACAAAGAAGTATTTGAAAATAGTCATAGAAAATATAATTAATTAAGCTGTTAGCTCAAATTTCCCTCCTCCACCACAAAAAATATTGGGGTGTAGAAAGAAGTCAACCAAGTAGGAAGAAATGTAAAACACTCATTTAAAATGCAATGCCTTTAGCCTGCCTTATGGTGGCGCAGTGGATAAAGCATCGACCGGAAACTCTGAGGTCGCCAGTTCGAAACCCTGGGCTTGTCTGGTCAAGGCACATATGGGAATTGATGCTTCCTGCTCCTCCCCCGCTTCTCTTTCTCCCCCCTCTCTAAAATTAATAAATAATATTTAAAATAAAATAAAATAAAATGCCTTTAATTGGTCACAAATAGATACCTTTTAGTTCCATTTAAAATTTTGTTTAAACATTTGCTATTTGAATATCTACTAAGAAGCAACCATTGTAGTTAGAATGAAGAAATATAAAAGTTAAACAATTGTGTAATAATTATGTGGATAATGACAAATTTTATAATTAATCAAATGATAAGTAATATAATTCCAGGCTAAAATAGGTATGCCTCCCTTTTGGATAGATGCAATAAGTTAAAACCTATTGAAAAATGGCAATTTTAGACAGCTTTTTAAAATACTTTTAACAAAATTATGCTAGCTATAATATCAACATTTTAAAACACAAACTAGTAGCAGAATAAAATATTTCAATAGTTTATATACCTGGGTTTATTAACTAAATAGAAAATATAAAATTATAGAATACAAAATTACTATCTATATTTAATTTTCAGGTAATTTCAAATGTTTCTGAAAAAAAATTATAATAGAGATAGAAAAACTTACATCTTTTAATTTGACTGACACTGTCTCAATTCTTTAATAGTGGATAAGAAAACTTGTCAGCAAATTGCCTGTGGTATTTTTCAGAGCTCAAACTTGATCTAGAAAGGAAGAAAATATTTTACCCCAACATAATGTCATTGCCATAGGATAATCTTGAGCGGTTATTAAAAACAGCAGGCATTGGAGAAGCTCTGAAAATGGAGTTGAAGTCACACTCTACATTTATTAGGGTAATCTACATTTGTAAATGTATCTTCTTTATACCAGAAAGAGGAAAATGACTAAAAAAGCTCAAAATTCTTATTGGCAGAGTAGACAAGGACTTAAACCTGAATAACAACCATATCATTATTTACTTTGCTTAGCCTGAAAAACTCCCATAAGTGGCTCCTCCTCACTGACAACATTGTTTTTTGTTTTATTTTTCAATTACAGTTGGTATTCAATATAATTTCATATTAGCTTCAGTGTACAACATAATGGTTAGACAATTATATAATTATAAAGTGATCCTCCTGATAATTCAAGTACCCACCTGGCACCATACATAGTTATTACAATATTATTGACTATATTCTCTATCCTGAACTTTATATCCCATGACAATTTTGTAAGTACCAAGTTGCACCTTTTAATCCCTTCATGTTTTTCACTCAGACCTCCAACCTCCCTTTCCTCTGGCAACCAACCATTAGTTTATTCTCTGCATCTATGAGTCTCTTCATGTTTTTTGTTTGTTTGTTTTGTTCTTTATGTTCTATATATGATACAGATGGGAAAAACATACAATGTAGTAAAAATAGTCTATTCAATAAATGGTGATGGGCTGGGTTGCTCAGTGAATAAAGTGCTGTCCTGGATTGCCAAGGTTGTGGGTTTGATCCTTGGACAGGGCAAATATAAGAGGAAATCAATACATGTACAACTAAATGAAACTAAGTGAAACAACAAGTTGATGCTCCCCCCCCCTTCTCTTTCTCTTTCTCTCAAATCAATGGCAAAATTTATTTAAAATAAAAAATAAATGACATTGAGAAAATTGAACAGATACATGCATAAAAATTAAACAAGACCATCTTCTTATACTGTATACAAGAATAAACTCAACTGACCAGGCTGTGGAGCAGTAGATAGAGTGTCGGACTGGGATGCGGAAGACCCAGGTTCAAGACCCCAAGGTCGCCAGCTTTAGCGCAGGCTCATTTGGTTTGAAAGAAGGCTCACCAGCTTGGACCCAAGGTCACTGGCTCCAGCAAGGGGTTGCTCAATCTGCTGAAGGCCCGCGGTCAAGGCACATGTGAGAAAGCAATCGATAAACAACTAAGATGTCACAACGGCAAAAGAAACTAAAGATTGATGCTTCTCAACTCTTTCTGTTCCTGTCTGTCTGTCCCTATCTATCCCTCTCTCTGACTCTCTGTCTCTGTGGAAAAAAAAAAAAAAAGAATTGAAGAATAAACTCAAAATGAATTAAAGACTTAAATGCAAGGCTCAAAACCACAAAACTTCTAGAAGAAAACAGGTAGTAAAATCTCTGATATTTCTCTTAGCCATATTTTTTTTCTGTTATATCACGTTTAGCAAGAAAAACAAAAGAAAAAATAAACAAGTTGGACTACATCAAACTAAAAATGTTTGAATAGCATCAAAGAGACAACTTACTGAATAGAAGAAGATATTCAGCAATGATATATCAACTAAGAGATTACTTTTCAAAATTTATAGAGAACTTATACAGCTCAATATCAAAACAAAAACAAAATAAAGCCAAACAATCCAATTTATAAAATGGGCAGAGGAACCTGAACAGACACTCCTCTAAAGAGGACATAGAAACGACCCATGGACATATGAAAAGATACTTCAAGTCACTATTTATCAGAGAAATATACATTAAAACCATAATAAAATATCACCTCACATATGTCAGAGTGGTATCATGAATAAATCAACAAACAACAAATGGTGGCAGGGAAGTAGACCAAAGAAAATCCTCATGCTATGTTGATAGGAATACAGATTGGTGCAGCCATTATGGAAAACAGTATGGAGGTTCCTAATAAAACTAAAAATATATCTGCCTTGTGACCCAATGATTTCTTTTCCAAAACAACTCAATATACTAAAAATATGTCTGCCTTTATATTCAGTATAGCCTTATTCACAACAGCCAATATATGGAAATAACCAAAGTGCCAACAGACAAGTTGATAAAGAAGGTTGCTGCATATATACAATTAAATATTACTCGGCTATAAAAAGAATGAAATTTTATAATTTGTGACGACATGTATGTACCAAGAGATTATTATGCTAAGTGAAATAAATCTGACAAAAACAATATCTTCTATCTTTAGCTGGAGAAGTAGTTAAGGTGATGGCTTGGACCATTTGGGAGAGTTATTCAGTTTTTATGAATATCTCCATCTATAGAGGATAATAAAACATGTTACTAAATTTCTGGATTATTTTATTCTGTTAATCTGATTTTCATTACAGGGGAATCTCAGTCAAGAACCTAAAAGGATAGAGAAAAAATTATTTTGCTCCTTCTACAATACCCAAACAAATAATAATAAAAAAACTTATTAAAAGAATTAAGAGAAAGCCAGTTAAACAGGTTTGTTTAACATACAGACTTTAAATTTTTTTCTACTATATAATCTACCTATAGGTCTACATGTTTAAATTATGAAGGTAGTAGATATTTGAAACTTGAAGTGCTCATATATATGAGCACTTTCTTCCTGGTATGAAGATAGCTCTTGACCAAACCCTGAAACTATGGAATGTCAATCCTTAGAGTAGCTTAGATGTACCTGAAGAACAATTAAGTTCATTATCATCCCTTTCAAAAATAAAAAACAACTCAAAGCTAAATCTATTTTAAGAAGGTGATAAAGAGATTTTTATATTTGCATATAAATTGCTTCTTATAAAAGAGTTTTCTACTTTTTAAAGGGAGATGATCTATGTACCCTGGTGATTCTAGATTGCAATGTGCTCGTTAGAAATGAGAGCAGAGCCACGAGCAGATTCTGCTCTCTAAAGAGCATAAAGATCAGTTTTTTTGTACTTTTCTGCCTTCTTTATAAAAGAAAAAAGAAACAAATTAATCTTATATTAAAAATCTAGTACTAGATTAAAGGAAAGCAAAAATAAGATGAAAAACTGCCAGTATAGAAATAATCTATGTAGAAAAATCAAGTAAATTACATTCCCAATTTAATAATTAATTAGACATGGAGGAAGAAAGTATTAAAGCATCGGCAAGTACTAGGAAAATTCTGATAGGGCTCAGGCACAAGTCACTGAAAGCTATCATTTTCCAAAGAATATTCTAGTCAAGTTAAAGGATCCCCGAGGGGAAATGAAGCTAAGGTCACCAATCTGAAGTAAAACTTTATAAAGAGAATTCAATTGACAGACTTCAAACTTCAGTCCTAAAAGTCCAGGTTCATAAAGACTTGCATTTGAAAGGCTGGTGGCAGCTATTCCATTTTGGAGACTGAGCAAAGAGCTTTGAACCCAGAGTATTTGACAGTGTTAAATTTAGCGGTTCTGTTTCTCTACGGAAAAAGGACACCTCTTAAGGGAAGAAGTTTATCAGTAAAACAGAGAGCCCAATTTCTGTTCATAGCTTTGACTATTTAAGTAAAAGTTCTAAAATTATAATTTGAAAAAGGAAAAAGAAATGAGTTATTATAAAATAGGTCTACAATTTAATAAGTTGAAAATCATTTGGAACCATTTAAGTTTTCTTTTCCTAGATCAACAAGCTAAAAGGATGTTCTTATCTTAAAAAATGAAACAAAACAAAAAAGTTCACATATATATTGAAGAAAATTCTTTTGCAAAAACAAAATAAATTAAATTTAAATTTAAAAAAATTAACCTGGCCCTGGCCAGTGGCTCAGTGGATAGAGCATCATCCCCATATGCCAAGGTTTCAGGTTTGATTTTCTGGTTAGGCCATATGTGAGAATCAACCAATGAATGCATAAATAAGTAGAACAAATCAATCTCTTTCTCTCTCTCTCTCACTCGCTCCTTTCTATTCTCTCTAAAAGTTAATGAATAAATTAAAAATTTGTTTCCATTGTATAGTACAAGAGTAATGTTAAGAAACTGTTTATGAGAAAATTCAACATTTTCCATTTTCCAATAAATACGTTTAATTTATAGCCATTGTAAAAGTATAAGAGAAGTGAGAAGGTGTGTATGCAAAAAGAGTAAAGAGAATTGATTAGATTGAATCTTTAGCAAAACAAGTTCTTCAAAATATAAACAGGGTAAATTACTCTTATAAAATTATCCTAAATCTCAAGAAAATTTCTACCACACAGCTTCTACCTCATATCTAAAAACACCAATTGTTCTGAGGAGAAAAGAAACCAACAAACCAAACAAACACATAACAAAAACACATATTCTCTGGCATATGAAAGACTTCTCTTTCATTTCATGCAAGAGTGACCACCTTCCCTGAACAGCTTATTCCCCTGGAAGGTCTTCCAACCCACATTCCTACTTTATGATGAAAATTAATCTTGTTGAACCATTCATGATGATTTTATGGAATGAAGCAAAAATAGAAAATATTAAACTATTAGAATTATTGGTATACCACTTGCTTTTAGGACAATCTTGATTAAATAAAGTAACCTGGCTTCAATTTAGACGTTCATTCATCACTCACATATTCATTTTATGGATTGAGACTATTTTCTATTTGCCAAGCACTAGGTGGTACACAGAGAAAGCTTATAGTACACAGACCCTGTTTTCAAGGAGCTCACATTTTATGGGAGAAATATACAAACTGATAGCTCATATATCTTGTAATAAAAGCAGAAAAATATAATACTGAAATAATAGTTCTGTTGTTGTTGTCGTGTTACTTAGGTCCTACGAATTCTTCCCCTTCATGAGCCAAATAAAGCCAAATGAAGGTCAATTACCCACAAACATTTTAAGGTATGGTATATGACTTTCCTTCAAAAGAAATGGGTTTCATGGACTGTTATAATCCATTTCCTAAGAAAAATCTGGAGGAAAACTCCTCCCTTCCATCTCTTCACTGAGCTCCAATCTAGAAACCAGTCAACTGAAGTTATTCACAAGGATTCTCTGCCTAGGCATTGGTTTAGACCCGCTAAGCAGTATCTCAAACCAAGGAACTGTGTGTTGCTTTATTTGTAAACTAATACAGCCTTGAAAAATGTCAGCAGATTAACAGCTTCAAAGTATGTAAGCATGATTAAAATTAAGGCAGTGGCACTGTGGTAGGTTAAATTCCACTCAGAAACCCATGTCTGTCTCTATGGGGTCTGTCCCTATGTGTGTAGAACACCACTCTGTTGAACTTAGAAGTGGTTAATGACTTGCTTTGGACAGTGCAAGGTGGGAAAAGGCCATGTGTGTGTCTATAATAGACAGATTACTTAAGAGGCAGCCTATGGTTTGACATTCTCATTGCGATCATTTCTGACATAGACATGCCCCAGATAAGGGCTGCTTCATCACAGTGAGTCCCAGAATGAAGACAGAAAAAAAGTAAAACTGCAGCAGGCTTTTGAGAGATATGTAACAGCAGGGAGAAATAAACCTTTGTTGAGAGCGTGTGGTTGTTCAGACAGCATAAACATAAGACATTTCTATCTGCAGTAATATAATCACTCCCTTTCAGTACTGTCCACACTTTCCAATTTTTTTTTTTCTCATAAAGAAGCAAAAGAAAACTCATTCTAAAATAAGAGGTATTCCTTAGCTTTTCCTATTTAGGGCTTTTTCTATAAACAATCTTTGCTTCAATTTATAAACAGGTCAATATAGGGGCACACACTCTGTAATGCCCAGGTTTGAATTTAGCTCTGTCCCTTTATATCTGAATGATCTTGGGCAAGGGACTTAATTTTTGTGCTTTACATTTCTGTTCTGTAAAATGGGAATAATAATAGTTTATCCTATGAAAGGCTGTTGAATGGATTCACTGAGCACACATGAAACCGAAATAGTAGGATTCCAGTTAAGATAGTGGCATAGGTAACCATGGTACTCAGAACCCCCTACAACAATGGCAAAATTACAACTAAATTACAGAACAACTATCACTCAGAATTGCATAAAATGTAGCTTAACAGAAGTATTATAACTAAGGGATATAAAAAAAAGAAGCCACAAAGAAACTGGTAGGAGAGGTGAAAACCCAGGTGGATTGCTCCCACACACTCATGTGACCTTTAAAAATACAGATTGATGTGTTTGCTGAAGGGTTCTCCCTGAAGAGCCAGGGTTCCTAGCCCTAGACCAGGCCCCTCAGCCCAGGATTCCAGGGCAGGGAAGAGAAGTGCCCATAACATCTAGCTGTAAAAACCAGAAAGGATTGTGAGGAGACAGAGAGCTATTGGAGTTTTAGGTATTCCTTTTAAAGGGCCCACTAATAGACTTACTTGGACTCACTCGCTCTGAGCTTGGTTGCTCAGACAGAAGATCCAAAGGCACCAGGGACATAAAAAAAGGAACTGAATTGTTTGGCATCAGCTTTAGAGCTGGAGAGATAGTCTTCTCCAAGCCATAGTGCCAGCAGATGTCAATGTTCCTCCTCCAAGCCCTCCCCCCACAAGAGCTGACAGGCATCTGCCATATCTGAGTCTCTATCAACCTGGCTATTACTGCTCACCTTTCCTGGTGATTACCTAAGACCTCACCCCACGTAGCCTTTGGACCTACCCAAGCCCTTTCCAGTGGCTTTTCCACACAAATATTCTGTCTAGGCTTATGCTGTGGACTTCCTTAAAATTTCTCAAATAAGCAACATCTGACCTCAATACCTCCTCCCCTGTAACTCTTGTTAATTGGCCCAGACCCAGCACTAGTAGCAGTGGGCCTTGATTTGTAGCTTGGCCTCTCCCAGGCACCTCCAAGATCAGCAAAAGTAGTAGCCATTTACAGATTGCTTTGTAGTTCATGTTGGGTGGATCTGGGCAGGTCAGTGGCAGCCGCTGACATTGCCCTGAACATCCCAGAAAGCTCAGAGCCAGTGTACCCAGTAAAAAGCTTCAGACTAGACTGAAGCACCACTCAACACAACCAAAATACTTAAGGGGTGAACCTGATGGGTAACCAAACCCCACTGAAGTAGGTTCTGCTCCATGGGGCCATCCCCTGCACAGAAGATCTTTCAAGGTGGTCATTGCCAGTCCTCCCAGCTGGATGGCCTAAATGTAAATACCTCCAATTGATGTGCCAATAGCAATCAATGATCAACTACTGCAGCAGGATGCACAGAAGCCACATGGGGGGGGGAAGGGTACACTTGGAGTACTTAGCTCAGTAATCAGGAAGACTGCACCACTGAACCTTACAGGATACCTATTACATAAGACCACTCTACCAAGACTGGAAGATCTTGTAGCTCTACTTGATACATAGAAAAAAACCAAAACAAAACACAAGGAGGCAGACAAACTGAAGAGACAAAGAAATATGTCCCAAATAATAAAACCAGAACGACACTCCAGGAAATAAAAATAACAGAAATAATGAATGTAAGCAATCTACTAGATGCCAAGTACAAAACACTTATTATAATGAGGTTCAATGAACTTAGGAGAAGAGTAGTTGAACTTGGAGAGAACTTCAATAGAATAAAAAAGGGCATTGAAACCATAAAAAAGAACCAGTTAGAAAGGAAGAATATACTACCTGAAATGAAGGATAATGTACAGGGAATCAACAGTAGATTAGATGAAGCTAAAAATAAAATCAGCAATTTGGAATAAATGAAAGAAAAAATCATCCAATCAGAACAGCAAAAAGAAAAAAAGAACCCTAAAAGTGAAAATAGTGTAAGGAGCATCTGTGACAACTTTGAGTGTGACAACTTTCGCATCATGGGGGTGCCTAAGAGAGGAGAAAGAGCAAGAAATTGAAAGCCCACTTAAGAAAATGATGACAGAAAACTTCCCTAGCTTGGTGAAGGAAATAGACATACAAGTCCAGGAAGCTTAAAGAGTCCCAAACAGAATGAACCCAAAGAGGCCCACACCAAGACACATAATGATTAAAATACCAAGAGATAAAGACAAAGAGAGAATTTTAAAATCAGCATAAGAACAGCAGTTAGTTACAAAGGAACACCCAAAAAACTATCAGCTGATTTCTCAGCAGCAACTTTGTAGGCCAGAAAAGATTGGCAAAAAATATTTATAATGGTGAAAAGCAAGGACGTTCAACCAAGATTATTCTACCCAGCAAAGCTATCATTTAGAAGTGAAAGACACATAAAGAGCATCCCAGCCAAAAAAAAGCTAAAGGAATCATCACCACCAAAATAGTATTACAAAAAATGTTAAAGGGTCTTATTTAATAACAAGAATAAAAGGATAAATATATGAATAATAAATGGCAATAAATACATAGTTATCAAATATTACTTTAAATGGAAATAGATTAAATGCTATAATCAAAAGATATATGGTGATCAAATGGATAGCAAAACAAAACTGTTACATGTGCTGTCTACAAGAGACTCACTTCAGATTGAAAGATAAACACAGAGTGAAAGGGAATGGAAAAATATTTCATAAGTATGAAAACTGAAAATAGAAAAGCTGGGGAAGCAATACTCATACCAGACAAAACAGACTTTAAACATAGGTTATAACAAGAGGACTCAGCATTTCCACTTCAGATTATTTATCCAAAGAAATCCCAAAGAGTAAATTTAAAAGACATATACACTCCCATGTTCACTACAGCATTATTTAGAATAGCCAAGATATGGAAGCAACCTAAGTGTTTAAGACAAATGGATAGAAAATCAATCAATGTGATTCAACACATAAACAAAGAAAGGATAAAAATTACATGATAATATCAATAGATACAGAAAAAGCATCTGATAAAATCCAGCACCCATTTATGATCAAAACTCTCAGCAAAGTGGGGATACAGGGACCAGAACTCAACATGATAAAGGCCATCTATGTCAAAGCCATGGGCAACATCATACTCAATGGGCAAATATTAAAAGAAATCCCCTTAAGATCAGGAACAAGGCAGGGGTGACCCCTTTCACCACTCTTATTCAATATAGTTCTGGAAGTCCTAGCCACATCAATCAGATAAGAAGAGATTAAAGGCATCCAAATTGGAAAAGAAGAAGTAAAACTATCATTACTTGCTGATGATATGATACTGTACATAGAAAACCCTAAAGTCTCAATCAAAAAAACTACTGGACTTGATAAATGAATTCAGCAAGGTGGCAGGATATAAAATCAATATTCAGGAGTAAGTGGCATTTTTATACACTAACAATAAACTGCCTGAAATAAATATCAAGAAAACAATCTCCTTCACTATTGCAACAAAATAATAAAGTACTAGGAATAAATTTAACCAAGGAGGTTAAAGACTTGTACTAGGAAATTTATAAAAAAAAAACAAGGAATATACAAACAAGTGGAAGCATATGCTGTGTTCAGGGATAGGAAAAATAAACATCATTAAAATGTCTATATTACCTAAAGCAATCTATAAATTTAATGCAGTTCCTATTAAAATACCAATGACATACTTCAAAGATATTAAACAAATATTCCAAAAATTTATATGGAACCAAAAAAGAACATACTAACCTCAGCAATCCTGAAAAACAAAAACAAAAACAAAAAACAATAAAGTGGGGGGGTATCACACTTCCTGATATCAAGTTATACTACAAGATCATCATTCTCAAAACAGCTTGGTACTGGCATAAGAACAGGCATACAGGTCAATGGAACAGAACAGAGAACCAGATATAAACCCACAACTTTATGGACAACTGATATTTGACAAAGGAGGTAAGAGCATACAATGGAGTAAAGAGAGTCTCTTTGACAAATGGTGTTGGGAAAATTGGACAGGTACTTGCAAAAAAATGAAACTGGATCACCAACTTACACCATTCACAGAAGTAAACTCAAAATGGATAAAAGACTTAAATGTAAGTTGTGAAACCATAAACATCCTGGTAGAAAACAGAGGCAGTAAACTCACTGATATCTCTCGTAGCAATATTTTTGCTAATTTATCTCCACGGGCAAGTGAAATAAAGAACAGAATGAACAAATGGGACTATATAAAATTAAAAAGCTTTTGCACAGCAAAAGACACCATAAACAAAATAAAAAGACAACCCACACAATGGGAGAATATATTTGCCAATACGTCTGATAAGGAGTTAATTACCAATATTTATAAAGAACTTATAAAACTCAACACCTGGAAGAGAAACAATCCAATCAAAAAATGGGCAAAAGAAATTGAATAGACGCTTCTTTAATGAGGACATACAGATGACCAATAGGCAGATGAAAAAATGTTTACCATCACTAATCATTAGAGAAATGCAAATTAAAACTACAATGAGATACCACCTCATAACTGTCAGAATGGTACTCCTTAACAAAACAAGACACAATAAGTGCTGGTGAGGGTGTGGAGAAAAGAGAACTCTCCTGCACTGCTGGTGGGAATGAAGACTTATACAGCCACTGTGGAAAAGAATATGAAGATTCCTCAAAAAATTAAAAATGAAACTTCGCTTTGACCCAGCTATTCCATTTTTAGGAATATATCCTATGAATACCAAATTACTGATTCAAAAGTAGAAATGCACCCCCATGTTTACTGCAGCATTGTTTACAATAGCCAAGATATGGAAACAGCCCAAGTGTCTGCCAGTGGACGAGTGGCTTAAAAAGCAGTGGTACATATACACAATGAAATACTTACTACATGGCAGTGAGAAAGAAGAAAAACTTATCTTTAGTGACAACATAGATGGACTATCATGCTAAGTGAAATAAGCCAGGCAGAGAAAGAAAAATATCATATGACCTCACTCACTTGAAGAATCTAATGAACAATGTGAACGGAGGAATGGAACAGAGGCAGAAGGGACCAGAGGGAAAGCAGTCTGAGGGAAAGTAGAAGAGAAGATGGAATCAAAGAATGAAAAGAGATTAATAAAATTATATATACATAACACAGCATTATAGAGAACAGGACAGCAATTCTTGGAGGGAAGGAAGGAAGGTATTAGAGGCAGGGGGCATGGTGGGAGGCCGAGAGGAATAAGGAGGTTGGGGGAGATATATTCTGTGGGACACTTAAATCTATGTAAACACAAATTAATATCATAAATAAAAAATTTTAAAAAGAGACAAGGAAAATAAAAATACATATTACCCATGTTTTTAAATAAGTAAAATATATTATGTACTATTAATGTTAAATGAAAGATCGATGGATGAAGAAGTGGAGTATAAATATATATATATTGTACAATGGAGTATGATTCAGCCATAATAAAAAATGAAATCTCGTTATCTTCAACAACATAGGGAGACATAGAAGGTACTGTGGTGAATGAAATAAGTCAGACAAAGAAAGGAATGCCAGATAGTTTCACTTATACATGGATTCTAAAAAACAAAATAAATGAACAAGCGATACAGAAACAGACTCACAGAGAGAATATTTTAACAGGTGCCAGATGAGGGGACTTGGGTGCTTGGGTGAAAATGTGAAGGAATTGAAAGTACAGGTTGGTAGTTACAAAATAGTGGTGAAGATCTACAGTACAGCATAAAGAATATAGTCAATGATACTCTAATGACTATGTATGATGTCAGATGAGTACTGGATTTATTGGGGTGATCACTTTGTAAGTTATATAAATGTCTAATCATGGGATTGTACACCTGAAACTAATATAATATTGCAATGTCAACTGTAAATTAAAAATAAAAAAAGAAGCATTTGGCATACAATAATGCTTTGCATATTAATATTTTCTATGACTATTACTATTCTTATTTGCTATATCATTTACCAAGGTATCTATGGTTTCCATAGGTAATACATTTAATTTTGCATCTATATGAACTCAATTCTTTTATTTATTTATTTATTTATTTATTTTACAGGGACAGAGAGAGAGAGTCAGAGAGAGGGTTAGATAGGGACAGACAGACAGGAACAGAGAAAGATGAGAAGCATCAATCATTAGTTTTTCATTGCTGTTGCGACACCTTAGTTGTTCATTGATTGCTTTCTCACATGTGCCTTGACCGCGGGCCTTCAGCAGACCGAGCACCCCTTGCTGGAGCCAGCGACCTTGGTTCCAAGCTGGCGAGCTTTTGCTCAAGCCAGATGGACCCATGGTGACCTTGGGGTTTCGAACCTGGTTTTCAGCATCCCAGTCCGACGCTCTATCCACTATGCCACCACCTGGTAAGGTTGAACTCAATTCTTGTTCGTTAAAAGTTCCTGTTGATTCAACATTTATAATGTATCCAGAATCCAAATAAATCATATATATCATACTGTGCTCAAACTTTGCAGTAGCTTCCCATTGTTCTCAGAGTAAACAATGGGCTCCACAATAGCCAAGGATGCTCTCCATGACCTGCATAGGGCCTCACCCTCCAGCCACTCTGTTAGCTCATTTCTGCTGCTGTCCCCTTGCTCACTCTACTCCAGGCAAATTCTCTTGTGCTCCTGCTTAAACATTCCTGGGAATGGTTTGTTTTTGAGTGTTTGCTCTGGCTCCTCCCTCTGTCCGGAATGTTCTGGTGGTATGCCAGTGTGCTAACTAACTTCCTTACCTCCTTCACCTCTTTGTCCAAGTGTCACCTTATCAATAAGGCACACAGAACATCTTTATTCAAACTGCGACTCTCTTGCCCAACTGTTCCCCACATACTTAGCTTTCCAGACTCTTTTGTTCCTTGTCTGTATTTTCTTTTTTAATTTTGCCGTGGGACTTGTCACCTTTTAACAGACTATGTGATTGGCTTATAATACATATTTATTATTATCTTCTAACTGTAAAAATGTAAGCTTCATGAGGGTTGGGAAGGATTGTTTGGTTCACTGATTCCAAGTTATTAGAGTAGAGCTTGGGATATGATATACAGGTGGCAAATAAATACTGTTAACTGAGTGAACCAATACCCAACTGAGCATAATTTGAAACTCTCTTATTAATAAACATTCACTTAGTAGTTAACTATATCACAATGAAAATTAACTTCTTTTAAAAGAGATAAAGCTAACAGTAAATAAAACCCAAATGATGAGGTAGAAAGATAGAATGAGGGATTTCCTACTGATGCAAGATTCTATATTTGAGGAAAGCAAGGTCAATTACTTTAAGCAGATAAGGAAATCATGCTCTCAGAAGCTCTGAGATGTTTAGATCTATACTTTAATATTTAATTTCATATATTTCCTGAAGGAAACTGATTAATAATTGCAACCAGTGAAGCATATACTTTCAAAGATTGACCCCTGCAAGCTGTTGTTTTTTGAAGATTAAAATAGTGCCTTTTTTCTATAAAACAAATTGCTGGTGTGACATCTTTGTAACTTCACTGAGCTGAAAATAAATTGAGGCAAAATATGAAAGATAACTAATTAGCCACATGCTTTGCAGTTTTCTTTTTCTTTTGAGACAACACAAAGTGGTTTAGTGCACATTTGAATCATTTGAATTGATCTTAATAAAATATAAATTTGAAATTATTATGCTTTTCAAAATTTTTTCCATTTTAATTAATTTATTTCACCTTCTAAAACATGGTCCAGTCTCAAAGTCTCTAGCTAATATATATTTTTTCAGAAAGGAAGAACCAAGACCAGAACCAACACCAAATACCACCTCTACTGGAGCAGCCCTCAACATATTCTTGTGTGTCCAATCAGTAGCTCTAGTTTAATTTTGTAAATGAGCAGCCATAAATTAACCAAAGAAAGTATAATCTTTTAAGAACAATGAGTAACTAATATTTGATGAAGTAGAAATATTTGAGGAGAAACACAATGGTTCAGTTTCTCCTCAATGCATGTTTTTCCTTTTGTTTGAATTTATTGGTGTGACACTGCTTTGCAAACTTATCAGGTTTCAGTTGCACAGTTCGACAACACATCATTGTACACTGTATTATGTGTTCACTACCTCCCAAAGTCAAGTCCCCGTCCATCACCAAATAGACCCAATGTATTCTTTAATGTAATTCTGTCCTTCATCTTCCATAAAAAACTCTGTGTCTCCATTATCATCTTCTTGCCTTTTCAATTTTTAAATTCTTAATGTAAACCAATAATTATTTCCAAGAGATTTGACTTACAGTCAAATTGCTATAAACACATTCATATTATTAACAAAATTGAGTGATCAAGGAACACTACAAAAACAGCTGCTACTAAAAATTTAATGTATAGGGTTATATACTTTGGATAAGACAAAATTTGTAAATTTTATTAATAAAAATGGTGTCAAATATTCTTAAACTTACAATCAGAATTCCACTGGCAGAGAAAATTAACTTTTAGAAAAAAAAAGACAATTGGCCATTTCCATGTTTGCTAAAAAGCACTTTAAGTAGATCTAAAAAATGTCAGTCAAGGATACATGAATTGGTTTCTTTCAGTATAGTAGTTTGGCTTCAATATAAAAAATACTTAAACTGTCAAAAAAATAACTTGAAACACAAGGAACTTACACTAAAAATAAAACTCTCTACATTTTTTTCACCTAGCAATTAGCAATTTCACCTTTAACAAGAAAACTTATCTCTGGATATTTAAGAAGAACTTGAAGAGCAATATAATAAAATTATTAAAGGTTAAGAAAACCTCCACCTTTATGTTCTGGAAATTTCTTCCACTGAAGCTAGTGAGAGGAAAAAGCCAAAGTTGAAAGGTTTTGGATCAAATGAACCTTGACATGGCACTATAATCTGAGACCAATCAAAGTGGAAGATGAGCAGAGTGTTCAGACATTTGGATGTGACATTCCTGGTTATGGCTTGCCCGGCTGAATTAGTATCAAATAAAACAACTATCGCAGGCTTTTTTACACTCTGCCAACAAAGATCCCACAGGAACTTAAGCGTTTAGAGCAAGTATTTGTCAAGATTGATATGCAGTCCTTCCCTGGTCACCTTGATAGGATAGTGAAATTGAGAGATTTAGCTATTAACAGCTGTGTCCTCGTTGCTACTTGTTCCTTTTAAAAATGATTATGAAATTAACTGGCCACTATTTTCTGAAACTAAACAAAACTGCAAGTTGAGTCTCTAAGCTTTCTTCTGAGAATCAAACCCACAGCTATTTAGTAACTAGAATGGCACTTCTAAAATATCGCAAGGAAACTCCTTCACTTTTTAACTGAGTTTAACCATAGAAATTCTCATTGGTAGGCAGGTTTGTTTAAATCATCTAGGGGTTTTTTGTTGTTGTTGTTGTTGTTTATGATGCATGTCTTATGTAGAAGGGAAACCTACATAATTTTATTAACCAATGTCACCATAATAAATTCAAAACAAAAAGAAAAAAAAGGAAAACAATAAATTTGTTTATTTTATCCAAAACCTACTTCATTCTCTATATACCTTTTATGTTATCAATTGAATTACCTTCTAAATTCATTGATTCATGCAAATACTCTTAGATTCAATGTCCTTGAGAAGCAAATTAACTCTCAACGGCATGTCTCCAAAATCATGTACACTCACCCAAAAATTAAAATTAAATTATGCCTAAAATTCTCCACTTAGTCACTACCTCCTCAACACCTACTTTAGAACAATTATTAAAACTTCAGGATTCTAGTGATGAGACATTACAATGATGCAAATTTATAAGAAAAGAAACACCAGTCTCAAAAATATTTGTCCGCTCTATACCATAGAAGTAGCAATTCAGACACCCTCTTTCTCTTTTCAAAGAAAACAGGAGAAGAGTAGCCATTATATTCAGCCTGAACAGAATAGGAAAATGCCAGCTGCCTTGGTCCTTTTGGTTCACTTCTCTTAAAGCCACAGGTAATAAGCTTGGCAGAATGGCGGCAGGCACACCTGGGTTTGAATCTCAAATTCTGTTATTGACGTTTAACCTTAAAAATATTCCTTTAGACCCTGACCAGCTTGCTAAGTAGATAGAGCTTCATTCTGGCTTACTGATGTTGAGGTTTTGATCAGGGCACATACAAAAAGCAACCAAAAATTGCACAACTAAATGGAACTATTAAATGGAGCAACAGGTTGATGCTTTTCTCTCTGAAATCAATGGAAAAATTATAAATATATATATATATATATATATATATATATATATATATATATCCTTTTACTCCTATGAACCACAGGTTTCTCATCTGCAGCAAATATGTAATAACCACCTTGTAGATGTACTAAGTTGGTATGACAAAATTTATTATAAATACATAGCACTGTGTTTATAACACACACTCAGTAATGCTTGATTTTTATTTCCTTAAAAATTGTAATAATGCCTTGAGTTACATAACACATTTTAAATTTTTAAAGTGCTTTCATATATACTACTTCATATACTCCTTAGAAGAAAGAAAGAAAGAAAGCAAAGAGGGAGGGAGAGATGGATGAGGTTAGCAACTATTATCCCATAATTTAATTTTAACAGATGACAAAACATAGCCAAAATGTTGGTTGCTACCTAAGGTCACACGGTAATGACAAAGATTAGATTTTGGAAATAATTTGGCATGATTTGTTGTTCTTTTAACAAGTAAATAAATAAAAGTTTAGGAAACTTCAACTTAGAACCAAACTGATTTGCTTTTTTCTAGGACAGCTATCTTCTAACTGTAGTCTGCTGTCTTCTCACAAGTTGGTTCCCAGTTGGGAGCAAGGGCAGCTGCTGAGAGTACATTTATTCTGTGAAGAGCTTGGGAAAGCCTTACTTACATATCCCGGAGAAGTCCAGAACTTATCCCAAAATACCAAACCCTGCTTGCTTTCCACAGCCACATCAAGGCTGTACTACAGGCCCTAGGAATTGAAAAAGTGACTATACAAATAATCCCTCTCCCAGACTTCTTTTTACAACATGATAATAAGTTGGTAGGTGAACACAGTATTTGGAACCTCCCACTACCACATGAAAATTACAACTAAACTACAGAAAAACCATCATTTAGAATGCTGGAAATCTAGCTGACCATAAGTTTGATAGCTAAGGCTATGAAGAAGGTTCATTAAGATTGGTAGGAGGTGTGAAGACACAGACCGGCTGGTGCCATATCTTTGTGGATTTCTCCTCTATGGAGCAATGAATCCCAACCCCACAGCAGAACTCCCAGCCTGGGTTTCCAGTGTTGGTAAGAGTAGTCTCTGTAACTTCTGGCTGTAAAAACCAGTGAGAATCTTGATTGAGATGGAGGGCAACTGAAACCCCAGGCATTCCTCTTACAGTATCACACATGGACTTACTTGGATTCTCTCCCTCTGAGCTCTAGCACTGGGCTCCAGAACACACAGAGAGGAACTGAATTGTTTGGCAAAAAGACCAGCACTGGAGCGGCAGCTTTCTCATAAACAGAGTTGCTGGCAGAGGCCACTGTTCTTTTCTGAGCGCTCCCCCTACAGAGTAGAGAGGCAGGCAGGTAGTTTATCTCAGTCTCTGTCAACATGGCTTACATTATTTTCTTCACTTTGGTGATTCTCTGAGACCCCACTCACTCAACTTTCAGACTCACCTAAACCCTTTAAAGCGGATTTTTCATACAAACTGGTTGTCTTGGCTCATGCTAAGGACTTTTCTAAAATCTCTCAAGCAAGCAGCATCTGGTCTCCTACCTCTTGCTAAGTGGCCCTGGGCCTGGTACTGGTAGCAGCAAGCTTTGGTTCACAGCTTGGCCTCCCCTGGGCACCCACAAGCCCAGCACAAATAGCAGCCATCTGCAGACTGTGCTGTAGCCTATGCTGAGTGGCCCAGGCAGGGTAAAGGAAGTGGCTTCCCAGGAGGCCCCAGAACCAGCACACCTGATAGATAACCCTACTATCTCCATAAGTGACACACTCAAAGGGTGGACTTGGTGAGCACCAAAGCTCCAGTAAAGAGAGTCCTACACAATGGAGTCAGCTCATATACAACAGTAGTACCTCTACTGCAGTCACAACAAGCCCTCTTCACCTATTAACCTGGGAATCAATCTCTTTCAGTGACTTAACCAACAGCAATAAAGGCTCAACTTCCAGAAGGGCAGTGCCCACTGCAAACACAGGAGGGTACACTTGATATGCACAATTGGGGTGACAGAAAAGCTCATCAGTGGGCCCTATAAGGCACATACTACACAAGGCCAATCTACCAAGGACGGCCCAAAGCCAGCAAGTCTACCAAGTCTGGGAGATGTAGCAGCTCTACCTAATGAATAGAAACAAATATAGGGGAGGAGCCAAAATGAGGAGACAAATAAATAGATTCCAAATGAAAGAATAGGAGAAATCTCCAGAAAAAGAACTAAATAAAATGAAGGCAAGAAAACTACCAGATTGAGTTCAAAACAATAATTATAAGAATGTTCTAAGAACTTAGAACTTTAACAGTATAAGAAAAAGACATAAAAACTGCAAAAAATTAAAAAATTAAGACTACACTAACTGAATCAAATAATATATTAGAGAGAATCAAGAGTAGAATAGATGAAGCAGAGGATCAAATGAGTGATTTGGAATACAAAGAAGCAAAAAACACCCAATCAGAACAGCAAAAAGGAAAAAGGATCTAAAAAAAATGAAGATACTGTAGAGAGCTTCTGGGACAACTTCAAGTGTGGCCAACATTCACATGATGGGGATACCAGATTGAGAAATTAGAGAACAAGAAATTGAAAAGTTATTTGAAAAATAATGACAGAAAATTTACCTAACCTGGTGAAGAAAACAGATATACAACTAGAACCCAAAAAAACCTACAAAGACATAATTAAAATGACAAAGGTTAAAGACAGAGAGAAAATCTTAAAAGAAGCAAGGAAAAGCAGTTAGTTACCTACAAAGGAGCTCTCATAAGTCTCTCAGCTGATCTTTCAACAAAAACTTTGCAGGCCAGAAAGAATTGATAAGAAATAGTCAAAGTGATGAAAAACAAGGCCCTACAACCAAGATTACTCTATACAGCAAAGCTCTCACTTAGAATCAAAGGGAAGATAAAGAGCTTCCCAGCCAAGAAAAAGCTAAAGGAGTTCATCACCACCAAACCAGATTTATAAGAAATGGTAAATGGTTTTTCTTTTAAGAGGAAGAGAAACAAACAAACAAACAAGATTAATTATATCATTAATATAATGACAATAAATATATATCTATCAATAATTATTTAATTGCAATTGAATTAAATGCTAAAATCAAAATATTTTTGGTGACTGAATGGATAATAAAACATGACCTTTAGAAATGCTGTTTATCTGTCTACAAGATACTTACTTACTTCATATAGAAAGTTACCCACAGATGGAAATAAAAAGGATGGATAAAAGATACCCCATGAAAATGGAAAACAAACAAAATGTTAGGGTAGCAATACCAGACAAAATAAGCTTTAAAACAAAGTCTATAACAAGAGACAAAGAAGAACCCAGAAATGGAGTTTTTATCTAAAGTATTTTAAATGGCGTATTTATCTAAAGAAACCCAAATACTAAACAAAAAGACATATACATCCATATATTGATTGCAACATTATTTATATTAGCCAACATATGTAGTAGCCTATGTTTTTATCACTAAATGAATGGATAGAAGGAAGTAGTGCATATATGCATTAGAATATGATTCAGTCATAAAAGCAAAATGAAATCTCACCATCTGCAACAACATGGATGGACCCAGAAGAGTATTATGTTTAGTGAAATCAGTCAGACAGAGAAAGACAAATGTCATAAAATTTCACTTATAGTTGAATCTAAAAAATAAACAAAGAAGCAGAACAGGAACAGATTCATAGACACAGAGAACATTTTGAGGGTTTCCAGATGGGAGAGGGGTTAGAGGGATGCGTGAAAAAAATGAAGGGATTAAAAAGTACAAATTAGTAGTTAAAGAATAGTTATAGAGATGTAGAACACACCATAGGGAATAGAGTCACAACTATTGTAATAATTATATATGGTGTGAGATCGGTACTAGATTTATCAGGGTGTTCACTGCATAAATTATATAAATGTCTAATCACAGGGTTTAAACTTGAAAGTAATATAATACAGTGTGTCCGTAAAGTCATGGTGCACTTTTGACCAGTCAAAAGTCAAAAGTGCACCATGACTTTACGGACACACTGTATTACATGTCAACTATAATTTTAAAAAAATGGTAATAAGTGCTAAAATAAGGTTAGGATGACTAACACAGTTAGAACTTTACCCAAAATGACCTTTATACAGTAACTTTGAAATTTTAAATACAATGAAAAAAAACCAGTATCTGCTCTACTGATACACTATGCATATACCCACGTGGCCAACTGGATAACCCAATAGACCAACCCTAACATCTGTCTTCACTCCAGAATACCCCTACTGCACACTGGGAACTAAGGCTCATTAATAATTCCTTTCCTTTCCTTAGTTCCTCTATTTGTTCCATTTACATTTTCTGCCTCCAATTCCATAAAGATAAGGACTCCTGCCTTTCCCATTCCAGAGCCATATTGAGATTGATAAACTTTCTGCCCCACTGAAAGAGGATTTTAAAGGATAATATCTTAAAGACATACAGTGCTCTGTGGTGCATGGAAATACTGTGTCTCCTATTGATTGCATTGTAAATTCTCAGTAGCAGGAAGGCAAGTAACCTTAGGGATTTGGAAGTTTGGATTCAGTGCAGAAAAATTACATGAGAAAGGAATGTAAAAGTCAGTTAGATGGAGATGCACTTCACAAGTCATCATCTCACTGCTTGCCTCCCTCAAAAATTGTAAAGGAATCTAAATAAAAACTTCCTGAACTCCTAGCCTAATGTTCTTCATGCACAATGCCCTGCTTGTAAATACAACTCAAGGATTTCTTATTTTCTGTGGAATTATGTGATTCACCACAAAGCTGTTTGCTATCTAAAATCATCTCTACGCTAGTTCACAGTTGTCTAAAATCACTTATGAGGAAGAGCACAGTTCTACATTTTTTTTCCATTTAAAAGTTATTTTTAACACATATCTTATACATATGTTTCTCATACAGAAACTTTCTTTAATACTATCCATGAAGCTTCTATTTAGAACATGTGTGTCCAGTTTGAAAAATCACATTTATCTTTTCTTGTAGGTGCATTTTACATTTCCTTTTTTATACCCTTAACCATGCATGTCAAAAAGTATTAAATAATTGTACAATTGAATGCTGGTATTATGCTCATGTCTGCATTCATTCCCTACTGGCCCGCACCTCTGCCCTTAGCTTAATCAGAAGGTAGGATTGTTTAGAGCATTGACTAAACCTTTGACTGCAATAAATGCAATCACATATCTTCACCTTCTGTTGTCGCTGAGTAGAGACAGAGAAGAGGAATGGGAGCTCTAGTTGATTCACTGATCTTTGTTCTGTGTTGTGACTGGCCTTTCAATCTTCTTAGTCCCTCAGGTCCTGACCCAGTCTGAAAACTGCTGGGTCACTGCTGTCTGATACAGAGACCAGTCTGGATGATTCCACCTGGCCCTGTACTCTTGATGCTCACATCCAGAAAGTATTTAGTGGCTCAAGACACATCTCAAAGCAGGCTTTGTCAATTAGTACTCTTGAATTAGCTCCTTTTTTCCTTCCTTCCTTCCTTCCTCCCTCCCTCCCTCTCTCCCTTCCTTCTTTCCTTCCTTCCTTCCTTCCTTCCTTCCTTCCTTCCTTCCTTCCTTCCTTCCTTCCAACTTCTTAACTTCCTTCCTCTTCCCTCCCTCCCTCTTTCCATCTCTCCCTCCTTTTCTTCTTCCCTTCTTAAATCAAAATACAAAGAGATAAGTTACAGCTATAAACTTAACTTTGCTGTAATATCCCCATCCTGTTATATGTTTAAATGCCTCTTTTAATACCTTTATCTACAGTGTCAATCATGTACGTATTTCAATATATTCTTTGTGTCATTTATACCTAATCTATGTTGCTTCTTACAACCCTTGTCCTTCTCCTGGCATAGTCTCAGCTCATTCATCAGTAAGAAGTGCCTCCTAGTCTGCAGATGCTTTGCTTTAAAAGTTGACCAACTCCACTTCTCACTGCTTTTCATCTGAGAAATCAGGGTATTAAAAATGTCTCTATTTACTAAGCCAGGCTTCCTTCTGGAGAACACGGTACAGAGTTATTGATGGCACATAGAACAATGGCGAGGTCTCCCCAAGAAAATTTAGCCAAACAAAATACCAAGCCAATGTTGACTTTATGAACTAGATCATACTTTGGATGAATAAGCAATTGGGAAAGTAAAACAAGTTCCAGTGTTGGAAATATAATATCTAAGATGAATAATACATCCAACAATTATTTACTGAGTAGCTACTATGTATGAGGCACTGAGGAGGTGATACAGTTAACCAAGTGTGTTTTCCGAAAAAGTGACCCAGACAAAGGGAACATTGAGTGAAAAGCTCCCTTATGTACTCTGGAAATAAGAAAAGCAGTAAGAAGTCCAGTGAGGCTCGGCAGGGTGAGCAAGAGGAGCAGCTGGAGGAGTCATATCAATGGGGCAGAAAGAAAGGTAAGGAAATGTCACAGAAGAGTGCCAGAATGGGACAAGGCCATGTAGGACAATGTTGATAATCATAAAAACTTTATTTTATTTTACATAAAACAGGATGATATTGTGCAGCTCTGAGTACAGAAGTCACATAGGAAAACTCAGGTTTTGACAGCATAACTCTAGCCACCATAACATAGTAAGGGTTGAGCAGAGACTCTGGTCAAGAGTTTGGTGCAATGACGCAGGTGAGCCATGGCAGTGGTTTGACCTGCGTGGTAGCAAAGCGAGTGCTCTATGAATATATTTTGAACATAAAGTCATGGATTACATGTGGTGTGTGCAAGGATCTTTGAGTCAGGATAACTCTAAGATGCTTCCCCTGGAAATGGGAGGGAAGGGGTTTCCATCACCTGGGATCACTTAAGGAGAGGAGTAGTTAGAGGAGATTTTGCGGGAAAGATCAGTCTAATTTGAGGCATAATTTGAGAAATTTATCAGACACCCAAGGATGTATACCAGAGTCTACCTAAAAGACAAATCTCTTTCTTTTCCCCGTTCCTTCCTCTTTTTCCCAGTTATTCTCCTTCCTCATCTCCAATCACAATTTCCAAAGGAAAACATTCTGCTTGGACCTTCCTGGTTCTGTTCACCCTTGGTGTGACCTATAGTAGTTAGTGTTCAACAGAAAAGCATAAAACATATTGTGTAATTCCCAAAGATAAAATCTATTTTGCTGCTGAACTGATTCTGATAGGAAGCTATAATATATAGCCTGTCATAGAATTACAAACTTTTAGGAACCTTAGGCAGAATCTATAGCAACCTTTTATTTCATACTTGAGGAGGCTGAAGCCCAGGGAGGATAAATGACTTTTGAAAGGTCAGTCATCTCATTATTACAGAGATGGGGCTGGGACCTAGGATTCTGCCAGTTATCAGAGCACGTGGCCTCTCTGCTGACTTCCTGCTTCTGCTATATTCTCACATGCTGCTGCAATCCTATTCTATTTACACATTTTTATGTGAATATAATTCAATACCAGACTTCTGGCATAGGGTCACCACTTTCCTAGCATTGAAAACAAAATATTTTTCTTTCTCTAATTAAATGCCTTTTGAGACTTTCAGTTAACCTTAAAATCAGATCATGCATTGTAAAACATCAAGCAGATACATATTTGCACCAATAAGGTGGTATAGAATTTAAACCAGAGAAAATATACCTTATAACTTTTGAATACATTTAAATGAGTAGAGTGGGGCTGTATAAATACCAGGACATTACAGTAGTTCCAAAACATTATTTATAGAAAGAGTACAGGATTATCACAATTTAGAAAAAAAGGTTTTTAGTATTTTACAGCAGGTTTAATTATAATTTTATACTAGAAAATTCAAGATCAAATGAAACAAGTGATCAAGTCCCACCCAGATAGGCAATAGTGAATTCTTCAATCATATTCTTTTATAGATATATTCAATGGAAGACTTGATTTGGTTACCATTTTTAGCTGTACTTTCTATATCTTCTTCTGGAAGTCCTCACACGGCCATGATGTTTATTGGATTCACAAAAAGGCACTAGATTAATCAACAAATGTGAATCCTTCTATTAGGTTCTGACAGTATAGAAATAGCCTGGACTTCTTTAAGGTAATTAAATAGTCAGCTGCCCAATAACCTTTCAATAGAATTAGAACTTCCTTTCAACCAGTTTCTCTCATTACATTAATGATCCAAATAGGAATCAATGGAGATGATATCAAACTGGTATGTGATAGATGCACTGTGTGTAAGCTGCTTTTAAGCACTTTCTGCTTTGCAGTCTTTACTCGTGGCTTCCCCCTTTTCATGCACCATCCTTAACATGCAACTCACTCACCATGTGGTGGTGGTGCTCATTCTTCTCACCTGCTCTGAATGCCTCAAATCGCAGTTTCCAGCCTCAAATCAATGGCTTTTAAAAATTGTCTTTTTAAGTGCACGGAAGTGATTTATTGAAAATTTAATGTAGACAGATAATCTACTGAGAAATTAATTTATGTTTTATTGCTAAGCTGTATTCATTAGGAAATAAAAAGAGGGGAAATGGTTCCATCTCTAAGAATGTGGAAAAAAAATTACTCTTGAAGACCAAGCTCTGCTTAGATCAAAGAATGGGAAATTCATTTTGTGTGTGTGTGTGTGTTTTAGAGCTAGAAAAGAGAATTTATAGGCTAGAATGAGCTAAAAGCAATTCATTAAGCAGCCCTTGGAGACAAGGTTTAGCTCACGCATTGTACCACTTGGGTTACATAGTAGTTTTCAACTTGCAGGAATAAAGGCTAATGGAAGAGTCAAAACAGAGAAACCACTTTGGAATTGTGCAAGCATCACCGAATGTGTGTGTAGTCACACAGACAAGCATAGGTTCTTTTGCCACAACGAATGATCAATATTAAAAGTTCTACCATATGTGTGTCTATAGGAAAAGGGTGGGTATTTGAGCTAAACTTAATCTGAATTAAAGAAAGACATAGAATATTTATTGCCTGAATAAATGTCTGAGAAGAATTTCCCCTAATACTTACAATAATATGTTCATAAAAACAGCTAGAAGAGAGAAAAAAGGATAACATCATTTTAAGACTTTGATGAAGTAACATCCGTAGGTATAAAATCATTTCCATTGTTTAAAAGCTGTCAATTTATGTGCTCCATTCATTGTTTTCCTATATCTAAAATTTGCTTTGTTTAAATTGAAATGTATGGAATAATGGTATCATTTCTTTTAATGAAGAGAGGGTATAAAAATGGTGAATAAGCAGGGGGAAAATCAAATTTCATGCTGTCCCAAATGATATAAATCAAAAATAAAATTATTTAGAGCCACTCAGGCTATTTTCAAAGTGAATATCATATGGAGCCAAATAATATTGGCACAGAGGCACTGTCTTTGCACAGAGTTTAAGTAGATTCTGTTACCTTTTTGCAACCTTTATATCGGACAATTTTCCAAAGCTTCCAGATCAAAGCTACAAGCATAATATGATGTGCTAGGAGCAGGGCACATGCAATAAGAAAAAGGATAAGAGGAGATGGCTTTGACAAACACTAAGGATCATAATGCTTCCTATGGCTTGGGAGGGTCTCTCCTTCTCTTTTTATTTCGACAGAGACAGAGAGAGATTCAGAGAGAGGAACAAATAGGGACAGACAGAAAAGGAGAGAGATGAGAAGTATCAATTCTTCATTGTGGCACCTTAGTTGTTTATTGATTGCTTTCTCCTATGTTCTTTGACGGTGATGGTGGGGTTACAGCAGAGCAAGTCACTCCTTGCTCAAGCCAGCAACCTTGGGGTCATGTTTATGATCCCACACTCAAGCCAGTGACCTCTTGCGCAAGCTGGTGAGCCCATGCTCAAGCCGGCCACCTCAGGGTTTCAAACCTGGGTCCTCTGCTTCCCAGTTTAATGCCCTATCCACTGTGTCACAACCTGGTCAGGCTCTCCTCTTTTTAAATGTCTGATCTAGCCTGAGCAGGCGGTGGCGCAGTGGATAGAGCATTGGACTGGGATACGGAAGACCTAGGTTCGAGTCCCCAAGATCGCTAGCTTGAGCGCGGGCCCATCTGGCTTGAGCAAGGGCTCATCAGCTTGGACCCAAGGTCGCTGGTTCCAGCAAGGGGTTTCTCGGTCTACTGAAGGCCGGCGGTCAAGGCACATGTGAGACAGCAATCAATGAACAACTAAGGTGTCGTGACGGCAATGAAAAACTATTGATTGATGCTTCTCACCTTTCTTCGTTCCTGTCTGTCTTTCCCTATCTATCCCTCTCTCTGACTCTCTCTCTGTCCCTGTAAAAAAAAAATAATAAATGTCTGATCCATGCTACAGTATAGCCCTTGCTTTTGTAGTCAATGAAAGTTTACAATGTACTGTATCTATTGTATGTACAAGGCAATGTAGAAAGTAGCAAATGAAATCCTTTGCACTTAATTGTGAAGACAAGATTTACCTGCATAGAATAGCCAGAGAACTATGCAAGATAGTATATTATCGAATACTTTTCTTAATGCAGTCAAAGATTCATTGATTACAAGCCACAGGCAAGGCTCAAGCCTGTAGAAGCTGAACTTGAAGATAGCCATTACAAAACAAATTAATGAGGGGGAGGAGTTGGATAGAGCTCTTCAGGCAAGATAAATTTAGAAGCATAAGGGTAGGTTGAAAATACAGGGTCTACACAGTAGGGATAGGATTGATATTGTGCTAGTACAAAACTCAGGGTCAAAATGAAAAGTTTAAATTCAATACAACAGAAAATCATAATTGTTTACCTCATCTGCCACCAACTGACCATTTTAGCTTTGAATTCATCCAATTTAGATGTAGGTGTTAAAATTAAAAACAAAACAAAATCATAAGTCTAGATGTTGCCATGGGTGAAGATGAAGGGAGAAAGACATCTCCCATTTCAAGGACTATCCTAATGCTAACTTTGAGGAGACATCTGGAATCACACATGTTCTTATCCTGTTATACACACCTTGCTAATTCCTATATAAGTATCTAATCTTATGGTTATTTCATTTTAAGAAATATTCTGTCACCCGTGTCACATTTTTTATATTATACCATCTATCCAGTCCTAGCTTATATCTCCTTTTCTGTAGCATATGTGACACAATTACCTTCCTCTATACTACACTTAACTCTCAATATCTTAAATGCTCACAATATTTTTAAAAACTTATAATAACCAAATATGATAATTGAAAACAATTATAATTGTACCCAGTTCACGGTATTTGGCTATGAGAGCCTTATAAAACTAAAATATAGCTTGTCTTTACTGAATAGTGGTTTTTATCTATCTTATTTGACTCTGATTCTCTGGAAGGCAGGAAATCAAAGTATCTAATTTTAAAAGATTGGTTATGATGCTTGGGATATTTTATTTGTCGCTATAATATTAGATGATTAAATGTTTGCATACATAATGAGTTAATTGGAGATTCTTATAGAAGAAGGTATTCTTAGAAAGACTTAAACACCTGCTAGGATACAAGAGTGAAAAATCACTTAAGATTCTAGGTATAAAACAGGAAGAGCACAATGTGATAGATATGATTCTGACTTGGGATTCATTAAAACCTGACTTTGAATCCTGACTCATCAAACTAAACTGTAGGCTGGTTTTCAGTTTCATCATCTTTAAAATTGGATAATAATAACACTTAACTTTCAGTATCATTAGGGTTAAAAAAAGCCATTAGGTGCTGATTCTAATTTCTAGTAATGCTTAGTAAATGTTGGCTTTTTTTTTTTGACAATTTTATATAGTAAAATTAGAAAAAGAAGAAGGTAAGGGTAGAATAAACCTGAAAAGAAAAAAGAATTAGTGTATTATGAGAGGTCTGAAAGAAGCAGGTGGAGTACAAAGGATAGAAAATAAAGCACTAAGTAGGGGCAAAGCAGTCCTGAAAAACACGGATTGGTCTGGAACCTTAACACTTTCTGGCACTAACTAGCCTGGAAATAACAACAAAAGAGAAATAATGGCTTCCCATGAAGCTTCAGAATAGTCTGGAGAGTTGGCCCAAAAGGAATATATGTAGGGAATCAGAGTACCCTTAGCCACACTGGATAAAACATGTTGAGCCAAGATGGAGTAGATAGCAGGGAGGACAGAAAACTCAAGCTGTGATTCTTTTTTCTGCTGCCATACTAGGAATTCATTGACCTGACCAATATTGCAGCTTTCACAATTCCACACTTGGTTTTACCCAGTGAGCCAAACTGGGGTCCTCTACTCTTATCAACTATGCTCAAATAAGTCATGGCAACAGATTTTGATTTTATGATCATCTCAATTCTTACCTATTGCCATGATACACTACTGTAGGACCTACAGTCACTCAAAGCACTCATCTGTGACTTAGAATTCCCATTATAGGGTTATTACTAAGTATTAGATTTTATACTTATTTTTAAAAAATAGCCTAGTACTTGTTGTTATCCCTTAAGTAGCTATACTATGACCATTGTAATTATAGTTTATATGATATTAAAGGTATACCTAGGAGAAAATACATTATTTCACGACTTTGTAAAAAAAAAGTTATAATTACATAGTCACCAGGTATGGCGTCCCATCTGCTCAGGGAGCATATAACATCTCAATAGTTTTCCATGAAAACATTACTGATACAGGGTTGGCAAAAGGAATTAGGTGCCCTCTCTCAGTTCAAGGTTAACACATAAGAATCACAGAATTCATACTCCCATTGAGACTGGTTTGTCCTTTCTAGTAACTTTTCCTCACCAAAATGAGTTAATTGATATTTTAGAAGGCTCTAATACATAAGACTTTAAGTGCTTCTAACTATAAAAATTTAGAAAAAACAAAAATACAATCCTTATTCTCTAAGTACATAGGTACAAATTAATTGTAAATTTGCTCAATTGATAGGACTATTTTAATTTATAAGAAAATTTCATGGAAAATATAGAAATATTATCAAGAAGAAGTTCCTCAGAAATTATAATGATAAAAATTGAAGATGTTGTTTCTACTGCATGAATTTCCCCCCTAAAAATACTTGTATGAAAATGAGCGTCAATTAAAAAAAAACAAGCAAGGGAGTGTCAGTGTCACTTGGGAGGGAGGTAGAGGAAGGTATGAGGGAGATAAATGGTGATGGATGGAGACTTGACTTGGGGTAGTTACCACACAATACAGTGTACAGATGATGTGCTGTGGAATTGTGCATCTGATACGTATATAATTTTGCTAACCAGTTTACCACAATAAATTCAGTAAAAAAGAAAGAAAAAAGGAATAATTAAGTGTATAAAGATAATGACTTGATGGCTTCACCATTCTTTCCAAAAATATGTATCTTAATATTTGAATATATTTTTGGATACTTATCAAAGGTAAAGATTATTATAGTTTATGTAATATATATCTCACATATAAAATAATCTGAGTTTTCTTTAGAAATTTTTAAATTTATGAAAGTAAAATAAAATGTCCCTTAAGGCATATTTACCTATTCCAGGTAATAGTCTCCTTACTCACATATTCTTTTTATGTGTGCATATACATCTATGAGATGAACATCTATTTCAAAGGGCCAAACATTGTCATGTAATCCTCAGTGAATGGGAATGACTGAGCTTCACTTTTTCCTTAAAAATGAGGTTGAAGTCACTTCCAAAATAATCTCATTTGTTAATTTAAACATTTTTATATTTTTTCAAAAATCAATAAGAAATCCATTACATTCACATAAATAACATTTATCCTAAAATAGTTATATTAATAACTATATTTTCTAAAGTAAATTAAAAGAGTGGCATTTTTTATGAATTTTGCAAATCTAATGACTGGTTTAATAAGAGAGCTGGATTTTGTATTCTATCTGCTGAGATATGGTCTTTATATTTTTATTTATTAATTTTTTAGAGAGAGAAAAGGAGGAAGAGAAAGAAACATCAATTTGTTGTTCCACTTGCTTATTCATTCGTTGGTTGATTCTGAGATATGTCTATTGGCTGAAATATATAAAAACAATTCTGCCCCCCAAAGATAAATATTTGGGAAAAGGTAGTTGATGATAACAGCATTTTCAGATAGCTGTGAATATTATTCTCTGATACTACACCAAATCTTCACAAGTGACGATTTCTAAAAGAGCAGTTACAAGGTCAAATCTGGAACTATATCAATGAAATTTTCATATTCTCTTACATTGAAATCCATTGTTTTTATCATGGACTCTGAATGGATCTTTTAGCCATACATAATTTTATAACACTCTGCATTGGAGATTTGTAAAATATCAGCTTAGTTACACTCATTTTTTAAATGTTGACACATTTCATTATAACTTGCTTATACAAATCATCACATTTTCAACATTACCACCAACCTTATCAGAAAAGTCTTTAAGTATTAGGAAGCTATGAAAATCATGGTTATGGTTATGAAAGGCTCACTTCATTCACTTTTGAGGAACTGTCTGTAAAATACACATATCTGAATAACCATAGTTGGCATGCCAGTTTTTTTATTGATGGCACTGCATAAAAAAAGTGGCTATGTAAGTATTTGTTATTATATCACACAAAATAATTAAATATTAAAAATCTCACAGGGTGCGAGTCAATAAAATTAATAGATTTTTACTGCTTCCACATTCTTAAGTAAAATTGGCTTTTGTGGTGGTGATGAATATGAATATGTGGGGCTGCTGCCTTCATTTGCGCTAAGACACCTTTACACATTATTGCTTTTGCAGTATCACTGCAAATATCAATACAGTGAAAAAGGCAAATTATATCTTAGAACATTATTTAGCTGGCTTGACCCCTGTGGATTCCTTAAGAGTATTTTGGAGACCCCCCAGGTGTCTGCAGAGCACAATTTGAGCATCCTCGCAAAAGCTCAAAACCTTCTTAAGCCTAATAGATATCTTATAGGCATCTTAATTGATTATTGGTCATATTTCTTCTATTTCCCTTAGGCTGTTCTTGTTTCATTTCCTATACCAGGAATAATCATTATACAAGTCATTCAAGTTAAATCACACAATGCAGGCAACTGCCTACCAGGTGTATTTTTATCTGAACTTTAAAAAACAAATCATGTGAAGTCTACAATCCTGAACCCAATTGCCTGACCTCTGAACAAGAGCCAATAAATAAGACTATTAAATCACTGTGCCAATTTTACTACATGCTTTTACACAGGGCCTTGTTTGATGCCAATGATGCCGACAACTTTGAGAGAGCTTGTGTGATCGTAATTTAGGATTTTGTTTGCATGTGTGCGTGCGTTCCTCTGGATCTTTTTGGTGATCAAATTTAAACTGAATAAATTTGTGAAAGCATATATATGATAAAAAACATATGTTCTATACTATGAATATACATTATAAAACAAATTATGCAATATAAAATGTAAATTATAATATGAAACATAAAATAAAATTTATAGTAGATATATATAACACCTAACACATAACAATGTTTTCTAAAAATTTATGGCTTTTCTACAGTAATACACTAATTTACATACTATAGTTAATATAGATAATTCTATAAAAATTTTATAAGAAATACACTTTAATTAAAGTCATTACTCTATCAATGATTAAAAGCCATTTACATTTCAATAACTACACATCATTATCTTTACAACATATTTAATAGAAACATACCATTTTAAGGCATATTTTTCTTTGAACTCATTTTTGTGTTGCTGCAGTTTGTAAGTGATTTACAGTTTGAATACATATAGTGGACATGGGTATATACTGCATAAATCAGTATTTGTCAAAATAGACCTATGATAGAACCACAATAGGATGTGGCAAATGATTTTACTTTCAGAATATGTTAAAAAATATTCAGTTATATGCTCTTATATGAATAGAAATCTTTCCTTAAGTTGAAATGTTCTAAGTAGAGGTAGAAGTAACATGGACAAGTTAGAAGCATTCTGAAACCCAATACACTGATTAAATATTCAAAAGGTTGCTTCTATATTTGCTAGTGAAATAGTCATCACACTGAAATCATTATTATCAAATTTTCTACCTTTATTATCTATTCTTGCCGAGTTCATAAAATTTAGAAAATTAAATGCAAAATCTTTCCATTAGGTAACTGTTAAGTTGTAAATTTAAAAACAAATCAGGGACTATGAAAGCTCAGATCCTTTTAGTAACATTAACTTGTCAAACATTGATTATATATAATTTCTGAATTGCTGGTTGGTGTTTTAAATGTACACTTTAAGACACAGGAAATGTAAGGAGATTAAGGCTGTTATAAAATAAAACTTTTCATTTTATTGAGTTATGAAGGTTAAATTTTGCAATCCTAATATTGTATTAGCATGAGATTCTGTAATTTAGTAAAAGAACCTGGTTAAGAAAATGAACTATGCTCACTCAACAAAAATGATACATGTTTTCTTGAATGAAGCACTTACAGCAACTGCATTTAAAGCAACAGAAGAAAACTTTGATAATGTAGTAGTTTTTACAAATACTAATAAACTCTTTCTTAAAATATTATATACGCAAGAAAATTATATAAAATCTTCTTTAAGTAGTGTTATATCGTTATCAAAGTTCTTATCCATTATAAAATATAGACAAATTCATATACTATATAGAATATATACATATCACATATATAATAACTGTCCCATGCATTTGTAAAGAAACTAATGAAGCACTACATAGAAGAATAATAAATGACATTATTTTATTGCTCATATGATATGTGTAATGGACTACAGACTAACAGGAGTAAAAGATAGAAGAACAATGACAAATTATAAATAATAGGAAAATTAGAGCCCCAAGAGTGCCAGAATCATTGTACATTTTGAGTAGCAGTACATAAAAGTATCTAGAAAAGTATATGGGCTATAAGATCTGCTCAAAAACATCTAGTAAATAAATTAACTTGCCTGGTATTTTCAATAATATAGAAGTTCACATGTTCCTATTAATTGCTAGTGAAGTGCCCTGAAAAAAGTTTATCACCAGGACAAATCTAAGTAACCAGAAGAGTAATTATGTACTCCAGGGAAAAAAATAAGACAAAAAAAAAATGAAGTGTGTTTTAAATGATCATCCATCCGAGGATGTTATCTAAGACTAGTGGCTGCATTTCTGACCATTTTGCTTATATTTACTTCACTAAGTTAAGCAGGTGCCTTCATTCCCAAAAGACATTAAAATGCCCACATTCCCTGAGAAAGTATGTGTGTGGGTGTCTGTGTGATAGTTTAGACATGTGGTGATGGTAGAAATGGTGATGGTGTTAAGCTTGTCCCACTATTTCTGATGTCCATCTAACTAGTCACATAAAAGGCATCAAGGAAGCACAATGAGTCTTCCTCAGGTGGATGGAGAAGAACAATAGTAAATTTCTTCAGAAGATTTATGGCCAGCAGTATAAGTATCTCTTAAATAGAGCTCATGGTGAGGCGTTAACTGAGTAGAATGATACCCATTCCAGAGTAGATCAGTTAAAATTATTCTTTCAAACCTATTGCACAAATATATATGTCAACATGTTTATTTAAATATTCAACAAATATTTATTGAGTATTTGCTACATCACTATGGGCTCTTTTGGCAGGCTATGGATGTTCAAATCCTGTTCAACTGCCAGTGATGTGCTGATGAGTAAGGCATAACACCTGCCTCCTGAGGCCATTATAATAAACTACAGGAATGAAGTAGCATGGTAAAATAAGTCATATAAACTTAGAAATTTATGATCTTATTTCTAAAAAGCAGATAAATAAATAATTCTTAAATATATTTTTGCTAATGGCTACAACAGCCTCTCTTAACAGTAGGACAGGACCCTTTCCTGTTAGTCTTTCATGTCATTTGTCAGAGAGAATGCTGGACCAAGGACAATGCATTTGCCCACAGTGAGGCTGGAAGGTATGTTTCAGTCCTGTCTTGTGGAGGACAGAGCAAGCTGGCCAATCTAATCTCACTTCACACCAGAGGAACTATTTCTTAACTACATTTCAAGTACAAAGTGGTTAGTGCTAAACTTCTGACTCAGATAGAAGACCCAGCCTTTATCAAGGTACATATTATCTTCATCAAGACACATGCCCATCTTGTTTGATTCTAAATTGATAGCTTTCCCAAAATTTTTAATATCATTTAAACAACAAAATAATCGTGGCTGGCTATAGCAAAATGATCAAAATAGCTTCTGAAAGGTCTAACAGAGAAAGACTTCCAAAGGAAGTCAGTGTCCCCAAAAGCCATGTGTCTATTAGCCTTTTTAAGGAGTGGTCTTATTCAATTCTGCTGCTATAACAAAATACCATAGACTAGGTGGCTTATAAAGAAAGACATTTATTTCCCACAATTCTGAGACCAAGACACAAGAATCTTTGGAGTCTGGTCAGAGCCTGCTCTTTGGTTCAGAGATGCACCTCCACGTGGAGGAAGGGTGAACCAGTTTTCTGCTGTCAATTTCTATAAGAGCACTAATCTCGACCATGAGGAGAGGACATACCAAAGGCCCCACATTCTAATATCATCCCCTTGGGAGTTAGAATTTCAACACAGGAATTGGAGAGATGGGTGATAACAAACATTCAGTTCATAGCAGAAGGAAAACTGTGGTCTGACTCATCTATAACAATAATTTCATTCTGTTAAATGATGGTTTGGAACATTAAAAGAAATCTTTGCTATATAGGAAATGAAGAGGGCAGTAGTAGAATATTCAGTAACCCCCTATTCATCTTCATCTGGCAAATGGACCTTTTAGTGTCAAAAATGAACTTCCTTATTGAGGTTACTCAACTCATCAATATAGTTGTCACTGTATTAAGTTTGTTTATCAACTTAAGTGGAGCATGGGCATGTTAAAGAGCAGGGGGGAGAAGGAGGCTTTTTTTTAGTATACTCTAATGGTATATACACAGCCTAGAACATGTTCTGACTACTTGAGTATTTAAAGAATGGAGACCTTGTTTACGGATGTAATAACTATTTATTGGAAAAACAAAATCACCAAGTAACAGATCAAACAAGTCAACAAAAGTAAGTCAACATGTTTTAACTTAAACCCTCTTAGAAACTACTTAAAACTGTGAAAATTTGGACTTGTCTATTAGAGTAAATGTCACTCATACACCATGCATAATACAACATACAGATGATTTATTATAGAATTGAACAACTTAAACCTATATAATTTTATTAGCCAATGTCACCCCAATAAATTCTATAAACTTTAAAAAATAGCTATCAGCCATTGGAGGCCAGCAAACATATTTCATCCAATATTTCGCCTCATGTTCCTCTATTGAATTATAAGCCTTTAGAAGGAAAAAACGAAAAAACAATGTGGGAAGTACCTTGTCATTTCTTGCCTCTTTCCAAGCAGAGCACAAAATAGCACTTACTGCATACTACAAAAATGATCACTAGTATTAATGTCTGTTCATGTCTGTCAGTGGAATATTTAAAATCGATTCTCTCATACTTCCATCAACACAGTGTGGTAGAATACGTATTAGAGAGACCAAGGCACTAGTTTAGCAGGGATGGCATAAAGGAATTTAGAGAGAGTGAGAACAGAAGAAAAGACAGAAAAGCAAAATAACTAAATAAATAAATATAAAGAAACTGCTTAATTTCAACATAAGTATACAATTTTCCCCATATCTGTAAAAGTTAAAATTTTACAGTTTATTTGAATGGCCTTTTTAATTTTTATTAAATATGGCATGGAGCACCATTATCTGTCTGTTATAGAGTTATGGACTTAAAGACTATAGCTTAATTCTTGTCAAGATGAGCACTAATAACTAATACTTTAATATATAAATAGAAATAATTAGTAGTCACACTTATTTTCTTCAAAGAAAAAGTTTTCTTTCCTAGTTCATGAGTCTCAGCTATTGTGTTTCCTGTAAACTGATTCAGAATAAAACATTTTGAGATATAGAATCAAGAGAGTGAAAAGGTAACCTAAAGAATAGGGGGAGCCTGACCAGGCCATGGTGCAATGAATAAAGCGTCGGACTGGGATGTGGGAAAGACCCAGGTTCGAGACCCCAAGGTCTCCAGCTTGAGCGTGTGTTTGTCTGGATTGAGCAAAAGCTCACAAGCTTGGACCCAAGGTCGCTGGCTCCAGCAAGGGCTTGCTGAGTCCCATGAAGGCTTGTGGTCAAGGCACATATGAGAAAGCAATAAATGAACTAAGATGTCTCAACGGCAACAAAAAACTGATGATTGATGCTTCTCATCTCTCTCCATTCCTGTCTGTCTGTCCGTATCTATCTCTCTCTCCAACTCTCTCTCTCTGTCTCTTTAAAAAAAAAAAAAGAATAGGGGGAAATAGCTTGACCTGTGGTGGCGCAGTGGATAAAGCGTCGACCTGGAAACACTGAGGTCACCAGTTCAAAACCCTGCATTGTCTGGTCAAGGCACATATGGGAGTTGATGCTTCCTGCTCCTCCTCCCTTTTTCTCTTTCTCTCTCACTCTCTCCTCTCTAAAATGAATAATAAAAATAAAGAATAGGAGAAAAATATGTACAAATCATATATCTAATAAGGTGTTAACATCTAGAATATACAGAGAACTAAAACTCAACAACAAACAGCCAAATAACCTAATTAAGCAATGGGCAAAGGACTTCAATAGATCTTTCTTCAGAGAAGCCCACATGGCCAAGAAGCATATGAAAAGATGCTCTACATCACCAATTATTAGGACAGTGCAAATCAAAACCATAATGAGATCTCATTCATACCTATCAGGATGGTTACTATCAGAAAACCATAAAATAATCAGTGTTGGTGAGGATGTGGAAAAACTGAACTCTGCACTGTTGGTAGAAATGTACAGTGGTGCAGGTGCAATAGGAAACAGTATAGTGATTCCTTGAAAAATGAGAAACAGAATTACCATATGATCAGCAATTTCACTTCTAGGTATAGATCCAAAAGAATTAAAAGCGGGGTCTTGAAGAGATTTAGTGCATACATGTTCACAATAGCATTATTCACAATAGTTAAAAGGTGAAAATGTCCATCAAAAGATGAAGGTTTAAATAAATTATGGCACATACATACAACAGAACATTATTCAACCTTTTCAAGGAAGAAATATGACACACAATACAGCATGGATGAACCCATGAGGACATTATATTAAATGAAGTAAGCCAATCACAGAAAGAAAAATACTGTATGACCACACTTACAGGAGTGATGGGGGGGGGGTGACAGTCACAGAAACAGGAAGTAGAAGCGTTGCTACCCAGGTGGGGGAGGGGAAATATATATATATTTTAATGAGTATAGCATTTTAATTTGGTAGATAAAGAAAACTCTGGAGATTGGTTGCACAACAATATAAATATATTTAATAATACTGAATTGTACACTTAAAAATGGTTAAGAGGATAAATTTAATGTATGTATTTTATCAGAACTAAAAACAATACAGACTTTAGTAACAAAAAAAGATTGAGCTGTCTCAATTCTACTTCTGTGGTAGGAGAGCAGACCACAGAGTGAAAAATGCATGACCTATATGTTTCCATAGAGTCAAAGACACCAATCAAGCTCTCATTCTTCAAATTTAGTACTTTTTATCTAATCAGGACTCTTACACTTTAGACATCCAAAATATATTAAGTTCCCTAAAGGAATTTACGCACAAATATTTGTGTATATTATTGTGCACTTTTTAAGATAAGGGAAAGTTATATTTATGTCTCTTTTAATCCTTGATCTATTCAGATTTCAAGGTCAATTCAACAGTTCTTCATTTGTAAGGTCTTCTCTCTTTGTGCTGAACACTCTTCCCTTTGGGTCACCATTATATCTTGCATAAAACTCATTTATTTCATTTTCTGCCCAATTAGATGTATACTGGCTGTGAGCTCCTTAAGGGTAAGAATGCTTCAAATTCATCTATGTGTCCCAAGAATTCAGCAGAGAACCAGTCAAGAAACAAAGTCAGTATTTGTTTATAGGGTGATGTTCAAGCCATCTCTTATAAACTGCCTTATTAAATAACTGCAAATTAAGTTCCTCTTAGAAATCAAAACTATGAGAGGAGGGAAACCTACTTACTCGTTCTTTTTGCTAAATAACATATTATTCTACCAAGTAACAAACGTAATTTTGTTTTTCTCTTTTTGACTTAATTACCAAGCAGTTAAATGCCAATACTGTCCTAAATAAAAATTTACCCCTAGTGTTAGTTGCCTAGAATGAGAAACCCAATATTATTCCACCATTCCCCACCCTGTCTTATCCTGTGTCTGTGCTATTATCACATTAGATTGTTATAAACAGTCTCAAGTCTGTTTTGGAAGAAAGTGAGATATGATTAAAATATGTAAAATATGCAATATGAGGCTAAATCTAAAGGTGCTGTTTTAAAGCTGTCCTCTTTAGTTTCCTTTCTTTGTCCATAAAATGTTCCCTACATTTCAGTAGAATCCTAAACAGCTGTGCTTTCATTACTGCAATATCTGTTCTTAAACACTTTATCTTGTCTAGTTCCATTCTGGGGAGGCAGTATAATCTGTTCTTCATAATTTGTTTTCTAATTTATATCTACTGTGTGTCATTTTGTTATGTTTTTTCTTAAACTGAGGCTAAATTAAGTTATTTTCAAAGTAATAAGAAAACCTAGTCAAGACCCTTTCTCTGTTAGATATGCACACTTTAGTTATTACAATTAAGACAATAGAAAATACTATTTCCTTCATAAGAATCTTTAACTGAAGAATTTTAGGAGGGCTGTTTCTAGATGTAGCTTTTGTTTTGACTGTGATTCCCTGTAAAATTCATTTGACTACTTAAGACTAGATTATCTCAAAGTTTCATCCCAATTCTAAAAACCTTATGAATTCATCACTAATGTCTGGGATGATAGTTGAAAAGCTAAACCCTTGCATGACTAATAAACATAAATACTGATTTTTCATGCATACATACATATATTCACATAGTGCTCTCTATAGAAAGAATATCACATAAACAGAATTCTACATTCAGATTTGTATAAAATAAAATATTCAAGCATTTGAATGCAGGATTATATTTGTGTTTGCTATAAATCCCTTAATTATATTGTCAGTATTGTATTCCTTATGGTTTAAAATAACAGAGCTGCAAAAATAACTTTCAAATCACCACACAGTTGCTCATCCTGGCATCCAATACAGATCTTGGTCTGGTCCAATTAATCTATGTATGAGGATTTCGCATGCCTTATTAATTAAAGCCAATTTCCCCCTCAGACTAATTTCACTGTTGAAATATATCACAAGTTCATCTCTCTTCTCATTATTTGCTCCCAGAAAAATATATCCGACCCTTCTGTGACAAACCAAATTTCCTATGTCCTGCAAAGTGTGTTTCAATGGTCAATCTCTTCTGTGAAACACTGGCTGGCAATCTGGTGCCCAACCAGCTTAAAATAATCTATACCTTTTCTACATTTTTTAGTGCCACAAGGTTCATTCCTAAACTCACATCTAATAATGCATCAACTCTGAAATAGACTAGCCAGTTTATTCAGAAGTACAAATTTTCCTCTGTGGCATGCACATGTTTAGGCTGTTTCCAGCTCCAACCATATGACCAGTTTTGGCCAGTGGAATGTCAGCAAACATGATCAACTCTTTCTGGTCTGACCTTGAAATATTTTTAAGTCCTTCATGCAATACCCTTATCAGTACTTTCTTTCTTTCTTTCTCTTTTTATTGGCCTCATGTAGAGAATTGAACAGAACGGAAAGATTCAAGGGCAGGGGTCCCCAAACTACAGGCCCACGGGCTTCATGCAGCCCCCTGAGGCCATTTATCTGGCCCCCGCTGCACTTCCGCACTTCCGGAAGGGGCACCTCTTTCATTGGTGGTCAGTGAGAGGAGCACAGGATGCATCTGCACCCATAGATCCCATTAAAATACTGGTCAGTTTGTTGATTTAAATTTACTTGTTATTTATTTTAAATATTGTATTTCTTCCCATTTTGTTTTTTTTACTTTAAAATAAGATATGTGCAGTGTGCATAGAGATTTGTTCATAGCTTTTTTTTTATAGTCTGGCCCTCCAATGGTCTGAGGGACAGTGAACTGTGTCCCTGTGTAAAACGTTTGGGGACCCCTGTTCTAGGGGATGGCAGAGGTCCTAAGTGCTTCAATAACTATAAGGAATAAACCCTCACCTCTCACTCAATATATCACTTTATATAGCATAGGAAAAAACAAGTTTACAGTTGTGAGTACACAAAACACAGTTTATTTTTATGTTATTATTTATTACTTTCCATACTAACAACTGTAAACCTACTTTTGCCACACCTTGTATGGTATGTTTGTTTTTCTTGGATCATTTTCTAACTTCCTTTATTGCTCATGAAAACTGTGAAATATTTCAATGCTTTTAACAAATTATTTATATAATCAAGTGCATTTTTAATACCATTTATTCAACATGAACAATTTTTTAATAGAAAATTCATATTGTCTTTAAATTTGTCATATTATTCAGTTATATGAATTCCATTAATCACAAGATAATATAAATATTTCATTATTTTTATACTTATGTGCTATTCAATGATTATGCTAATTATAAATCCACAAAATTTAAAAAAAAACAAAAAAATAACACTTGCATTAATAATCACTATAAAGAGAATCATAATGCCTAGATTTTTTCTTCTGATTGTTGTTCCTAGTAGATGTTTTAATAAGTAATATAAAGCCAGAAATTGAAAAAAGAAACTCTCTGAGTCCACAAGCACATTCTCAAGTCACTGAAGTACCACATGGTGTATGAATGAGTTCATAAAACATTTATCAGTGGTAATAGAAATAGAAATTATTTACTTTCAAAGTCTCTCCACTACAGTACCCTGTAATATGCTCAATATTTGAATCTCTGCATTGAAGAAAGAAGCTAACATTAATTGAATGCTTACTCTGTGCCAGTGCTTTACAAAAATTATTGTACTTATCACTCACAATAACTCTAGAAGGTAGTTATTTTTATTCCCATTGAAGAGACAAAACACCTTCATAAGGAAGTCAACTCATAAAATGCAGAGCCAGGACTAGAACCCACACCTGCCATATTCATTCATACTTTATTCTCTCTAACACAATTGTCTCTAGCATCTCTCACCTATGCATTTTTTATGACACTTTGTGTTTGAAGTACTTTACTTCTCTATTCTAAATATAAACACACAAGTCAAAGTTATTATTATTTAATGGGTTATGACATTATGGTAGACATAATAAAAATTTAAAAACCACATAAGAGATTGCCTTTTATCAAAGAAGTCACATTAAAAAATGGCCACTTCCATTGCTATTTTTTTTATCTTTTCCTTCCCTCCTCCCTGTAAATCCTCATTGTTTGTTTTTAAGATTTTACATATTGATTTAAGAGGAGAGACAGAGAAAGGCAGGGGAAGGAGTGGGAAGCATCAACTTGTAGCTGCTTCTTATATGTGCCCTATCTGGGCAAGCCTGGGGTTTTGAATTAGCAACCTCAGCATTTCAGGTTGATGTTTTATTCCCTGACCACTACAGGTCAGGCTATAAATCCTAGTTTTTAATCTCCTGTCAGCAGATTATGTTGCTCTTTACCTTCACTGTAGCAGTCATTTAATGACCTACAATTAAATCCTCCATGTTTCTAAACTATTTTTTAGCTCCTGACTTACTCACTTATCCCAATGTGATGATTTTATTGATGATTTCAATATATACATATAGCATCCTACCTGAAATGTGGCCTTTTGATTGCTTGGTCTTCTTATCTCTAAGTAGTTTGTTTCCATGTTAACTCAGCCAATCAACAACCTGGTTATTTCTAAACTTATTCATTACCAAGTAAAGCTTATACTTCTATTATCTTTTTCATGGCTCCAGTTCTTTGACCATTAATCATTTCCTGTCTTTCCAGCTAATTTACTCTAGTGCCTCAGCTCTAACAATCATTTGATCCTTCTCGGACCATCAGTCAATTTACTACTTATATCTAAAAGTTCTTCATTCCTTTACTAGGCAAAATTACAACCCTTCTTAAATCTAACTTTCTGGTCACTGAACATCTGCATTCATGCAGCTAAATATGTATGTAGAAATGCATGACTCCGAATGCTCTGTTTAAATTCTATTTGAAAAAACTGTTGGAGGACCCCTAAGGTTGCTCGCAATGATACTGTTTCACTAGTTCATGCAATTTTCACTATCCTAGAGGACATTTTTTTTTTACAGGGACAGAGAGAGAGTCAGAGAGAGGGATAGATAGGGACAGACAGACAGGAGCGAAGAGAGGTAAGAAGTATCAATCATTAGATTTTCGTTGCTGTCGCGACACCTTAGTTCTTCATTGATTGCTTTCTCACATGTGCCTTGACTGCGGGCCTTCAGCAGACCAAGCGACCCCTTGCTGGAGCCAGCGACCTTGGGTTCAAGCAGATGAGCTTTTGCTCAAGCCAGATGGGCCATTGCTCAAGCTGTCGAGCTCGGGGTCTTGAACTTGGGTCTTTCGCAACCCAGTCCAATGCTCTATCCAGTGCGCCACCCCCTGGTCAAGCTAGAGGACTATTTTATATCTTCTTTCTACTTAATTTTCCAACCTTCCATCCTAATACTCACTACTAGTTGATGACTGTGTTCTTCTCGTCCACTTAGAATATTGAAACAACTAAAAAGAATCTCCAGAAATTCTCACAAGTTTTTGTAGATAAATGATATTTCCTCCTCCTAAAACCTTATCTTGTGCACTAAATACAATTTACTATCACGTATCTGAAAGCCACACGAGGAAATTTATTCCTCTTTTCCTGATTATTTTTTTATGATCACCATCAGGCAACAGTCTCATTTACCCCCTTTTAAATCATGAATTACCTTCAAACTGTTAAATCAACATTCACTCTTTAGCTCTTATCATACTTGTTAATATTAAGTGTGTTGCCCTGGATATATGTTGTGCCCTTGGCTTCCAAGACACCACACTCTTGGTTCTCTCCTAATAACATTGTTGTTCATCTCAATTTTCTTTCTTGGTTTTTCCTCCTCTTCCAGATCTCTTAATATTGAAGATCCCTAACTCTCAGTCCTTTAATCTCTCCTGTTCTCTGTACATCCGCTACACTGTGACTTCAGCATATAACTATTAATAACAGAAATTTGTCTGTGTCACTCAAATTTAGATTTCTTGTTAAGACATGTTATCTAAACTTTAAACTATTATATACAATTGCCCAACTCACAGATTCATTGAAATGTCAAATAGATACCTCCAAAGAGACATGTCCAAAACGAACTTCTCACTCCCTAGAAAAATAGATATCTATGCATATCTATTCAACTAAAAGTTTTTTTTTTATTTCTCATTTTAATGTATGATGTAGCCTTTCATTTGCTGAGACAAAAATATTGGCTTCATTTCAAATTTTTCCCTTCTCTCACATCCATATTTAATTTTTTGGAAATCCTGTTGTGATATCTTAAAATATATCTGGAACCCAATCACTTTTCAAAAATTCCATTGCTACCACATTGATTCTAAGCTATCATTATTACTCTCATGATTACTGTAATTAACTGGTTTTCCTTCTTCTATTTATGTGCAAACTATTTCAGCACAACAGCCGAAGTGATCTTTGTAAAACCTAAATCTGATCAAGTTTGTCTTTTGCTTCAAACCCTCTGTTGGTTCTTCTTTGCAGAGAAAAACTTAAAACGTCATAAGCACCAACAAGACGCTACTATGACCACAAGGTCAGGCTCCACTTCCTTTCATTCAGCTAGGTAACCTCCTTAGTATGTAGTGAACACATCAGAGATACTTAGGCTTTAAAGGCTTGCACAAGTATATCACATTCTTGGAATACAGTCCTCCAGATATCGGCTTGATCATTCCCATAAACTACATGAAGTGGTTTTTTTTTGTTTTCTGGGTTTTTTTGTTTTTGTTTTAGTGAGAGAGATACAGAGATGACAGAGATAGACAAGCAAGAAGGGAGAAAGATGTTCTTCATTGAAACACCTTAGTTATTCATTGATTGCTTTCTCATATGTGCCTTGACCAGGGAGTTATAGCAGAGTGAGTGACCCCTTGCTCAAGCCAGCAATCTTGGACTCAAGCCAGAGACCTTGGGCTTCAAGGCAGCGACTACGGGGTCATGTTTATGTTCCTACACTCAAGACAACAGCCCCACAGTCATGCTGGTGAGCCCACGTTCAAGCTGGATAAACCTGTGCTCAAGCTGGATGAGCCCACAGTCAAGCCAGCAACCCTGGGGTTTTGAACCTGGGTCCTTTGTATTCCAGTTTGATGCTCTATCCACTGCAACACCGCCTGGTCAGGCTAAAGTCTTTGTTCAGTAGTTACCTTCTCAAATAAGGCCAACTCAGACAATCTTATTAAAAAATGCAACCTAACCCTCCCACCCCCTTTCATCTGCTTTATGTTTTCAATATAACTTTCTGGTATTTAAAGAATTTGTGTGTCTGTATGTGTTCCCCAAATGTAATCCTAGTGCCTAGAACAGTGCAAAAACAATAAATATTTACAACAATGAATGTATAAAACAATGAAATATAAACTTGGTCAATACTACACACATAGACACACAAACACAATCACACACTGTAAAAAGAATTAGAAATTTCCCTTTTTAATTGAAATATAATGACAAGCTACAACTAAAAAATAATTAATAATTCTTTATATATATAGAACAATACACTCCCAAAATTGTGAAGAACTTTAAAGGTTATCTAACCCAATCATGTATGTAATGTTTATATTTCTTCTATAGGTTTTCCCACTTTAATTTTCCAGTCTATTCTTGAACACAGCTGTAATGGGGAATTTTTATACGGTTTGCAATGAGAAAATTGAAAATCAATGCTATTTAATGTTGTTTAAGATTACAAAGCAATTAAAAGAAAATAACAATGTTAGAATCAGAAACCAAGTTCTTGCTAACTAGAAGAGTGCCCTGTATCATACTGAACTCTGTATAGAAAACCTTTAGTTCACATGTCTACTGACTAAGCCAAATAACTACTTTAATAGTTGACAATTAAAATAATATGTATACAAAGCAAGTCGGTATAAAAACATTTACGGGGTGGGTGGAGGGAAGACAGGGTGGGAGAGGGGGGAGGGGAGGGGCACAAAGAAAACCAGATAGAAGGTGACAGAGGACAATTTAACTTTGGGTGATGGGTATGCAACATAATTGAATGATAAGGTAACCTGGAGATGTTTTCTTTGAACATATGTACCCTGATTTATTAATGTCACTCCATTAAAATTAATTAAAAAGAAGAAAGCCAGTATATGCAAAACTTGAAAAACATTCATTGAATTTATTTTCTAAGTATTGAAAAACATTTATTTTGTAAAATAAAAATAATTTATTTTTAAATTGAAATTATTTGTTAAGTCTTCTAATTATAAAGCATTTACATTGATAGAACAATATTATTAAGAACACTAAACCTAGAGAAGAAGAATTCACAAAAAGTCTGAGGTAGAGAATTCCACAGGGAACTTCAAAATATCGTATATTATAATCTAAGAAATCTACCTTTACATTAGAAAGATGAAGAAATGAATAAAAGCAAGAAAATGCCTACTTTTTATTTTTTAAAATCCCTTTTAAAAGTTTCTTTCCCAAAATAATGCAGGCAAAGACTTAAAGAAAAGTCACCATACTGTCAACAATTAGGTGAGTAGAAAGAGATGCCAAAAAGAGAGAAAGAGAGAGAGAGAGAGAGAGACTAAACACTAAGCTAAATTGTGACAGTTGTTTCATATTTTAACTATGCTTTGGACTTTAGCTCAATGTAGCACAATATGATACAAATGAATAAAAAGATAATACAATTATAAGAGACAATAAATATTCATAATTGCTATGTCTAAAGACGACACAGCAATCATAAGTAACAAACTCCTAATTTAAACTCTTCAAATTTCTAAAGCTCTTTCTAACAGAGTTCTGTGTAAACACGTTATATTTAATAAATAAAAGGAAAATTCTTATTACTGTGAGACCCTGAAATGTTAACCAGCTTGATATTTCAGATTTACCATGCTGGCATATTATTTCAAATAGACTTTATTTTGTGAAACTCAATAAAAACTTTACAGAGATGAGTGCAGTGATAGCTGGGGGAAGGGGCTCTGGGGTGATAGAAGAGGGTAAAAGGGGATAAATGGTGATGGATGAAGAATTGACTTTGGATGGTGAACACACTATATAGTGTACAGATGATGCATTATAGAATTGTGCACCTGAAACCTGTATAATTGTGCTAACCAATGTCACCTCAACAAATTCAATAAAAAAACTTCAAAATAACATAGTGGCTTAGAATCATTTTTCAGCAAGAGCAAGTTCTTGATATTATGTCAGAAAATACAAAAACTTAGTTTTCAAAACAATAAACACATCTCATTAAAGTTTTTGTAAACTAATTCTCCTTGAGTGCTTTTCCTCCATGGCCTTTCTATATTTGTGCTTCTGTTTTGCCATTATCTACATCCGTGATGGCGAACCTATGACATGCGTGTCAGCACTGACATGCGTAGCCATTTTTGATGACACACGACCGCATGCAGCCGCATTACCAGAGAATTATGGGGCTGCATGCTGAGAAGGACGTTTCATCCTTGGCTCCTGCACAGCCAGGTGCAGTAGCCGAGGATCAAACATTTGCTGTAGTGTAGACACTCTGTGCCCAAAACAACAGAACTCCAGGACAGAGCATCTAGTTCCGGGACTTCCTGTTAGGCCGTTTTTCTTAAAGTGATACACCACCTGAGTTATGCTCAGTTTTTTGGTGAATTTTGACACACCAAGCTCAAAAGATTGCCCATCACTGAACTACATACTTTATATACATGTGTTTGCTTACATGTACTTTTATATATACATACATATTGGGGGGGGGGTTCTGGAAGTTAAAGCTATGTAAATACGACTATAGAATGGAAAGGGAATTTACTGGTAATGTATTCCAAACTTATGATTTCACTGATGGAAAATAAAATGAAATTTAGAACCACCAGCTCATTAACAGACCAGGTCTCTTCTAAGAGATACTCTGACTACAGTGTTCTTTCTAGGACTCCACTCTATTTCACTGTGCAAACGAACCTCAGCAAGCCTCATTAAACAGATTCTTTATAGTATCCTAATGTTGTACATCACATTCCTACCAGTTTTTATGATCCTTGCTTGAATAAGTGATTAAAAATGACATCAACTTCAATTGCAAAAAATTACTACCTGCAGGGAAATTCATTCAGAATATCTTACATGTCTTTTCTTTTTCTTTTTAAAAAATATTGAATTCATTGGGGTGACATTGGTTAATAAAATGATATAGGTTTCAGGTATACAATTTTATAACACACCATTTTACACTGTGTTGTAAGTTCACCACACAAAGTCAAGGATCCTTTCATCGTCACTTATCCCACCCACATTATTGTCTTCTACCTCCCTCACCCCTTTCACCTGTGCTAATTACCACATTATTATATGTGTCTATGAGAATTCTGTTTTGTTCTTTTGCCTAATCATTTCACTTTTTTCTAACCCAGCTACCCAACCACCCTGTCAGTCTGTTCTCTGTATCTGTGATCTGCTGCTATTTTGTTTCTTAGCTTAATTTATTTATTAGATTCCACATATAAGTACAACCCTATGGTACTTCTCTTTCTTTGACTGACTTATTTCACTTAGCATAATACTCTCCAGGTCCATGCATGCTGTCACAAAACATAAGATTTCCTACTTTTTTACAGTCGAGTAGCATCCCATTTTCTAAATGTATCCTCGCTTTTTAATCCACTCATCTACTGATGGCTACTTGGGCTGCTTCCATATCTTGGATATTGTAAATAATGCTAGAATAAACATAGGGGTGCATATAGTTTTTCAAATTTGTTTTTAAGCTTTTATAAGATAAATTCTGCAAAAGTAGAATCATTAGCACATAAGCAGTTCTATTTTTAATTTTTGAGGTAACTCCAAACTACTTTTCATAGTGGCTGAGCCAATCTGTTTTCCCACCAACTGTGCATGAGGTTTCTCTTTTCTGCACAACTTCACTAACATTTGTTGTTTGTTGATTCATTAATGATACTCATTCTGATGATATGAGATGATATGTCATGATAGTTTTAATTTACATTTTTCTGATAATAAGTGACATTGGGCACCTTTTTATATATCTGTTTTCCATCTGTATGTTCTTTTAAAAAAATGTCTATTCAGGTCCTTTGCCCATTTTTTAACTAAATTGTATTTTTATTTTCTTATTTTTTTGGTATTGAGGTTTATAAGTTCTTTATAAATTCTAGATATTAAGCCCTATCAGATGTATCATTAGCAAATATGTACTTCCATTCAGTGGGTTGTCTTTTCATTTTGTTGATGGCTTCCTTTACTGTGCAAAACTTTTTAGTTTGATGTAGTCTCCCTTGTTTATTTTTTTCTTTTGTTTCCTTGCCTGAGGCAACATATCAGAAAAAATATTGCTATGAAAATGTCTGGCTTGTGCTTTCTTCTAAGATTTGTTTGGTTTGAAGTCTAATATTTAAGTTTTTAATCCATTTTGAGTTTACTTTTGTGAATGGTGTAAGAAAGTGGTCTAGTTTCATAATTTTCCTAACACCATTTATTAAATAAACTTCTAAACTTCCTTTACCCCACTGTACTTTTTGTCTCCATTGTCAAATACTAATTGACCATATAAGCATGGGTTGATTTAATGGGCTCTCTTTTATGTTCTACTGATTTATATGTCTGTTTTCATGACAGTACTATGCTAATTTAATTACTAGTATCTTGTATAGTTTAATATAAGGTAGCTTGATTTTCCAACATTGTCCTTTCTCAAGTTGGAGTCTATTGTGGTTCCATATACATTTTTGGAATACTTGTTCTAGTTCTGTGAAATATGTCACTGATCTTGATGGGATTTGTGCCAAATCTATAGATTACCATAGGTAATATAGACATTTCTTTGTGTGTGACAAAGACAGAGAAAGAGACAGATAGGGACAGACAGGAAGAAAGAGAGATGAAAAGCATCAATTCTTTGTTGCAGCACCATAGTTGTTTATTGATTGCTTTCTCATATGTGCCTTGACTGGGAGGCTACAGCAGACTGAGTGACCCTTTGCTCAAGCCAGCAACCTTGGGCTAAAGCTGGTGAGCCTTGCTCAAATCAGACGAGCCCATGCTCAAGCTAGTGACCTCAGGATTTCAAACCTGGATCCTCCATGTCCCAGTCTGATGCCCTATCCATAGCGCCACCACCTGGTCAGGCTGTAATATAGACATTTTAATGATGTTAATTCTTTTCATCCATAAAAATGGCATGTTCTTCCACATACTTGTATCATCTTCAATTTCTTTCATCATTGTCTTAAAATTTTCCAAGTGCAAGTTTTTTACATCCTTGGTTAAATTTATTCCTCTGTATTTTTGATTCCATCTTAATGGGATTGTTTTCTTAGTTTCGCTTTCTAATATTTCATTATGGTATATAAAATTTTAATTGATTTCTAAATATTTATTTTATATCCTTTTACATTACTGAAATCATTTATGAGTTCTAGTAGTTTTGATGAAATTTTTAGGGTTCTCTATATACAGTATCATGTCATCTGCAATTAATGACAGTTTTATATATTTCTTTTCAATATGGATGCCTTTTACTTCTTCTTCTTATATGATTGTTGTGGCTAAGACTTCTAGTACTATGTTGAATAAGAATGGTACTTCTTCCTGGTCCTGGTGCTCTGGGCTGGGGTGCCTGGCTTGGGGCTGAGACCTCATACTTCTCAGCAGAACACATGTAGCTCAGATATTCCTCTAGAATCTCCTCCCCTCCTCCCCTTAAGACTGAAACCAGTCCTTTGTATCTCCACCCTCCATGTAGTTCTTCTGTAAATCCTTGGTATAAGACTTCTCTTCCACTAGTCTTTGAGTTGTTATTAAGGTTGATTGCTCTATATTTTAATTTTAATTCCAGTTTGGTCCTAGGAGGAGGTGAGTATAACATCTACCTATTCTGCTACTATCTTGGATCTCCCTATCTTGCATGTTTTAAATTAACTATTTTCAAAGTTTAAATAAATAAAAAACTTCAGTTGAATCACTAGTTGAAGTAAAATACTACAATATTATATGGTTGTTGTTGTTTCAAAGCTAAATAATTACTATTATAGATATATGTGTCACACACTGCAGTGTGATATTATGCATAAGCATAGGGACATCTATTGTTTTTCTATTTTCCTTATATAAGTTCTACAAAGAATAAAAACAGGTCGAACCAAATGCTAACAAAAATATTTGTAATGCATAATCAATCTTCCAACTTCACAAGGGATAAAAGTTTAGGGTTGTATAGAAAACTTTGCTGGATAGAAAATAATTTCTTGGACCAATGTTTATTTGTTTTAATTTTAACATTCATAAAAATTACCTAGTAATCCTCTTAAAAGTACAGATCTGTGATCCCTCGTCAATCACAGCCCTGCTCTCACTGACTTAGAGATTTTAACAAGCTTCTTAGCAGGTACTTTGCATTGGGTGTATCTCTACACTTCAGGAAAAATTTTTTTTCCTTATGTCTGCTCTCTACCATTAGTACAACTGATTGCTTCAGACAAGTACTCAACTTGAAAACTGGAATAGCTCTAACTCCCTACATACAGAAGGGTTCTATTGGCTAGATCAACACTTAGAATTTGAATGATCTGTGTAATTATTTATCCACTTATAGCATGAATAGCATTGCTGTTAACTAACTCCTTATGCTAATAAACTACAGGAAATAGAAATATATGTATGTTTAACATATATGAGACTTGCATTCAAAGAATCATGTCTCCCTAAGAAAAGAAAATTACAGATACAAGCAAAAAACAGAATATGTCAAGGGACCTGAAAGAAACTCAATTTAACATATAAAACTGAAAAAAAAGTGGCACTTTCATGTAGGCTTACAATAAGGACAATCTAAGAGAAATTCTAGAGCAGAGGACTGGAGTAGGAAAGCAGGATGACAGAATCATAGACTTTCAGATTTGTACATGGCTATAACAATTATTCAACTCATACATCTTATCTTTAAATAAATTACATTTTCTTGGCAAGTGGTTTGATGGCTTCTAGTTGATACTTTCTGTAATAGATAAATAAAAGAAAAAAAATTTTAATGTAATTACATTTACCCCACCTAAACAATTGAGTAAAGCAAAAAATAACTAGGTTGCATTATTTTGAAATTTTACTCTAGGGTAAGTTTTTAGTTCATAGAGTATTAATAGTATTATTACTTCTTTGTTCTTCTCTAAGATTGAATAAGAATAGAAGCCAAATAGAGGAGGAAAACATAATTAAAATAAATGTAGTAATTAAACTGTGCTCTAATGTAGTACCTTTGGATAAGTTTTGCTCTTTAATGGCAACACCTGTACTCTGCTGTCAGTGAAGGAAAGGAAGAAGTAAGTTAAAGAAAATAAACAAAAACATAGACAAATTGTGATTTGCTGCTAATAATCATATCTGGATTATTTTTTGAAACCCAATATACTCTCCCAGCCTTTACCTTCACAGTTGGGGAGGGGTGTGGTTGACAGGGACTTTGCACAGGTAGGCTGTAGTCTTCAAGAAGTGATCTCCACATCTGGTGCTTGTCACATCTATCTTGGAGGATAAATTCCTGAACCATAACATTATCCTACTCTGAGGAAAAGAGTTGGGGAAAAGAGGAAAGCTAGTTTTCCTTTATTTACTGCAGCACAGATTAAAATCTTATTCCTAAAGAATTTACATATAATTAAGACACATGGTATTTTACCATGATGGGTCCTGGGAGTTATCCTGCCAACCCCAGTGACTGTTAAAATTTTTAGATAAAGTGAGATGCGTACTCTCTTGTCTTTACTGGAGGGCAAGTGGTCATAGTGGAACCTTTGCAAACCTTTATACACTAGTTTTGGGGCCTAAACTCTTATGACAAACACTAGTTAATATGTATATGGAAAGTATAGTTTTGCTAAGGGTCATCTGTTGGTTTGTTTTAGGCTCTTAGGAGGTAATTTTTATGCCTTACTTTGATTAAAATGTGAACCTTTCATGTCAGAAATAATTACCATCTCTCAAGTAAGGATATATAAGTTATTGTAGAAACATAGTGGAACTATCCTTAACAACTGAGATTGATCAGGAGAATAAGGCAAATAATTCTATAAATATATAATTAATATTATTAGAAAATTCAACATTTTAGGACAAAATAAAAATTAATGATTTATAACCACTACTAAGTGATACTAGTTCTAACATTTCTAACACATAAAATAGGTACAGTCACTCATCAAAGCAACATAGATTCAAATATTCCAAAATTTCATTTTTAATGCTTAAAAATTTTATTTGACTTAGCATGTCATTGCTATTTTACTCATTCTGATTCTCATGTAATATAGATTCAAGACTCCCGATTTCTTTTAAACTTGGTCAGGTTTTCTTATGTTCTTTTTAAAGAGCTCTCTATTGGAACAGAACACCAAATAAAAATGATTTAAAATGTTAAACAAATATATTATCTCAAGAGCTTAGCTCTTTTCTACCCTTACACTAGAGCAGACAAAATTTTTTTATTATAATTAGTTTACATAAAATAAATATGATTATATTTACATAACATTTCAAAAGCAAAAAATTTTAAATTTCTGACAAAATGTTAAGATCTAAAGTGCTAAAAGACATTTTATAGGGTATTTCAGAAGATGGCTCTCAAAGATTGCCTACAAATGCATAAATGAAGTAGAATTTTGGCAACAATAATTTTTTATTAACTCTAACAGCTAATTTTACCAAATCTAGCTCCAAAATTTGATTTTAGGTTGCATTGCTAGTGAAATACCTGGGCTGATCATAATAAACTAATTATAAAATAATCAGTTAAATTTCAAAAAGTCAAAATTTATGCAATCACTATATTGTATTCTGGAAAATCATTTCAATTATTTCTACAAATTTTGTTTTATATTTTTTACCTTTCAAACAGTGCCATTATGAAAAACGTCCTTAATGCTGTATTATAAACTATGTTTGTGGGTTTAATTAAGGTTTGGGTTGCTTATCAACAAATGGGGTTAAATTTCTAAGAATCTGTCCATGTTTCATCTATTTCTTCTAGTAATTGACAGCAACCATCTGCCAGGTGGCTGATCTGAGTATGAAAAGAAGCTAACCTTCATGGTACAGTGAAGACTCATTGGAACACTCTTACATATATTAATCTGTAGTTATAACAACCTTTGATTATTATAAATGCTTTACAATTTGAAAACAAACAGTATTTAATTTAATCCTTGTAATAAACCTACGGAGAAGTCAAGGAATGACTGATTAACCCCTTTTACAGATAACATAATCCTGATGAGCCTCAATTTTTATAACACATCAGTACAACATGATAAGCACAATAGGCTGCAATGAAATCAGAGCCTGGTCTCTGTTCTTCCAGCCCTGTGCTCTTCCAATCTGGAGACAATACTACATGAAATGCCTGGGATGAAGGTCAAGTTTTGAAGATACCAAAAAAACTGAAGGCTGTTCACAACAATGCAGGATGACTGTATTGATTTACATAATTTAAAATAGTGTGTGAAGTGAAATGATTTTGAATGTGTTAAGTAAATTGTCTTTATTATATTCTCTAAATTTCTGTTCTTCTAATTTCAAAAGACTGTCTAGTTCTCTTTTCATGTACAAAATGCTTTTAGGTGATCATTTATATAAAATTGTCAACTATTTAGGCTCTATGAACTAAAGTAGGTCAGTGGTTAATCTCAATTTCTTTCAAAAAAATAAAAGAAAATGAAAATGGGAGAAATTTTAAACAACCAAGTAACACTGAGCTTTTATAATTTGTTTCTCTTTTGTATAACGCTCTATGTGGTCTTCGAGAGCCAGTTTCTGTCCCAAGTTTTATGAAAGAGTCCTTTAAAAGAAACTCCAAACTGGGATGCCAGGGTATTAAACATTCAGTGAAGTACAGGATAGAAAGGCTTCAATAGCTATTCAGTTATACTGGAAGCACCACTTGATTAAATTTAAAAAAAAAAAAAAAAAAAAACCTAACTGCATTTGGTTTTCTTACATTTAATAAAGAACCTTCCAAGAAACGCCAGGCACATTTACCTACTTTTTCTTACTTGACATAATTAATCTCCTCAACCCTGTTTTTAAATATATCATTGATTTTAAAGCATGAATAAAATATATGTGGTGTATTGCCTTATGTTTCACATTTGGCAATGCTGAAAAATCAGCTTTGTTAGGCTGCAACAGGAGTAGATCACTGGCTTAAAGTTTAGAACATTTTAAAGATAATTCCACAGCAGTAATTATTTTTATTGTTTTTTTCATCTGGTGGAAGATAAAGATGTTTCTTTTTCTTTCTTTCTTTTGCTTTTATTAAGTGAGAGGCAGGGAGGCAGAGAGACAGCCACCTGCATACACCTGAACTGGGATTCACCCCCCAAGTCCCCTACCAGGCCATGATCTGACTATCTGGGACTGCTTCTCCATTGCTAAGCACCCAAGCTAATTTAGATCCTGAGGAGATATCATGGAGCCATCCTCAGTGCCTGGAGCCAACTTACTAGAACAGATCGAGTCATGGCTACAGAAGAGGAAGAGAGAGAGATAAAAAGAAGGGAGAGGGGTTGAGAAGCAGATGGTTGTCTCTCCTGTGTGCCATGACCTGGAATCAAACCCAGAACTTCCACACGTGAAACTGATGCTTTACCACAGAGTCAACCAGTCAGGGCCAAAGAGCTGTTTCTGATGTTAACTTTCTTACTTTACATTCTACTAATACCCCTGCAGTAGGTATTGGAGGAAATAGTAAAAACTTAAATTGACCAGGGCCTGCAGTAGAGGGGGCACTGGTATTTAAAGTGTTATAGGCAACAGAAAGGTCAGGTAAGAAGGAGATCCAGAATGCCTTCACAACATCCCTGCCCCCTAAGAGGAGGTGATAATGAGGTGAAAAGATTTAAATTAGAGCAAGAGCATGAGACAAATGAAGTTTTAAGAAGTAATGAAAAGCAAGAGGGGCTATTGCTAGAGAAAAATGGGATAAAATCAAGGTACTTTTAAATCTTAGAATATGGTACTTCAATGAGTGACCCAAACATCAGGGTGATATATTTTATTTCAATTTTTAATTAAATTTATTGGAATAATATTGGTCAATAGCATTATGGAAATTTTGAGTGTACAGTTTCATAATATGTCATCTATTTATTGTGCATGTGCTCACCACCCAAAGTTTAGTCTCTTTCTGTCAACATATATTTGATCCCCTTTACTGTCTTTGATGGGTGATTGGATAAAGAAGATGTACATATTGTCCATATTTACAGTGCAATACTACTCGGCTACAAGAAAGGATAAAATAGCGCTATTTGAGACAAAATTGATGTATCATAAGATTATTACTCATGATAAGTGAAGTAAGTCAGGGTGATTTTTGAAAGTGCTTTGAATTCTTTCACTTATTTCAGGGGAGCCAAAAGATAATTTATTATGACAGCATTTTTTTAATATTATAAATTATTATGTGTTCTTTCAGAAGATGAATTATAAGTTTAGTTTCTACTTTATAAAGATTGTTGATTTCTTCAGTTACTTGTGATGTTATGAAAGCTAAAACAAAGCAGAAAAAACATATCTGACTATTTCTGTAAATATGGTAAATGCCAGTAAAATCTACCTTTCTAATTCCTTTCTAAACTACACACATGTGTTCCTCACTCCCTTTTTCCTTATTTTGTTGTTGTTGTTGTTGTAATGCGAAAGCACTCCTGGGATTTTAGGACAAGAGCAAAATAATGTTTGAAACTATCAAGATAAAAGAATACAACCATTAAAAACAATAACTTTTTTTTGGAAAGAAAAACAAAAGGTCTTTACTTTGATCCTTTACATTATAAATTATAGCCATAAATGACAAAATTATAACATATTAAAGTAAATTAATATGTTAATTAAATTAAAAACATTAATTTGCTTAAATATTACTATCTATTTTCTATACTAAAAGTGAGGATGTTCAATAAAACATTTTATTAAAATATAAATCAGCAAAAAAATGTCATTTCCTAAAATATTCCATGTTATTATGGCTGTTAAACTCTAATATAATGTCAAAAGCTAAAATACAGGCAAATAATATTGTTTTAGAATGTTAAAGAAATTATTAAGAACAAAAAAGTCATACAGTACAATTCGGTTTTGTATTTTTTAAGCAAGAGGAGGGGAGATGGAGAGACAGACTACTTCATGCTCCTCAACTGGGATCCACCCAGCAACACCGATGTGGGGCCGATGTTTGAACCAACAGAGCCATTGCCTGTGGTAGGGGAAGAGAGAGAGAAGGGGAGAGGGATGGAGGAGATAAACAGATGGTCGCTTCTATTGTGTTCCCTAACTGGGAATCAAACTCTGGATATCCATATACCAGGCGATACTTTATTCACTGAGCGAACAGGCCAAGGCCTACACAGTGTAATAATTTTAAAAAGATTATTTTTCTGCTTAATTTTCTTTTTATTTACAGATCAGTTTGAAATCCATTAAAACCTCATTTCAATTTTGGTTAGGTTTGTATGTGGATCTGGCATAGCTAAAAACATTGATGTTTTATAATCTATTTTTTCAATCTTTTCTGAAATGTTGAAAGTATCATACTGCAGTTAGAAACAGTAGCACAAAAAGTAATGACATAGCCAAATATTTACATATATTAATTTCTTTGCACCTGTATGATTGTTCTATAATTTTCACACTCTAAAATAGAACTCATCTATTATTCTTTATTTGAGTCATGACCACAGTTTCTTATGCCTTCTATTTTTTATTATTTCAGCTGCTTTTCTGTTTAAGTTTGAATTAAAAAAGTCTACATTGAGAATGTAATGTTCACTAACACTGATTTTTAAAAAATGTGTCAGGCACTCTTCTGAGTATTTAAAATAGTGGACTCATTTTGTTCTTATGGCATCTATCTGCAGTAGGTATTTTATGATCCTCATTTTACAGAGGAAGATAATAACACATAGAAAGTTTAAGCAACTTGCCCAAAATTTACATATCTCATGAATGGGGAGATGAAGTTTCAACCAGAGCTGTTTAGTCCTAAACATTGGATCTATATACTCTTTCTATGGATCTTGTTTTATTTATAGCAAAACAAGACTCACTAAAAAATAAAAAGGACTTATCAGTGCTAAATATTAATGAAGCACTATATTCTATTTAATAATCTAAAGATGTAAAATTAATTGTAATATATGTCAATTTGAAAGTCATGAATAATTAAACAACATGAGTCCTGAACAAATTTGCAGCATAATCAGCAAGTATTTTTCACATTTTTCTAAATTCAGAAATTCACTGGACTTTAAAAAAAATTTTTAATTGGGTAGATAATAGCAGAAAGAACTTCCTTCATGGCCTACACAGTTACTGGAGTCTAGAATTGGCAGTTTCAGGATAATTTGAAAAATTTTTATCAAATTATTTTGAATTTTGGAACTGAAAAACATTTATTTTCAAAAATGTCTCGAGAAAGTATATTGTTATTTCAAAAGAGACAAAATGAACAGAAAGCAAAGTATATTCTCATTTTATTAAACAAAAATCCTCCATTTTCTACTGGGAAAAGCAAGAATTTTTTTCCTGTAAGATTCAATAAATTTTGAGTGTTCATAAAAACAGTGTCAGAATAGTCTTGGGAGATTTAACTTAAATTTTAAATAGCAAAGAAAATTCACATTAAAGTTCTGAATCAGTAAGTATGCAAGGGTATAAATACATACTAAGTTAGTTATATTTTGATTATCTTACAGTTTCTTCAGTAACTTTTTTTTTTTTTATCCCTGACAGTAAATTGCAGTAGCTGACCATTAACAGATTAAGGGGGTTCAAAATTGACTTAAGACAGGACAAATAAATAACCATCTGAAAAATTTCTAGTGAGATATTTTTATGGCATTTCCCAAATGACTTTAGTGAGGTTAAAACACAATGTAACAAAAGCTGAGGTTTACAAATATTAAATACATATTAAATGAAGTATCACCTACTAACCTGCATAATTTATATAAGAAATATATAACTAAAACACATTTGAATGAATAGTTAAATTCTTCCTACCTAAGAGAAACACTGTAGATGCTCAGGCTTCTAATATATAAACTCAGATAATTATTTTGCTATTTTAAAGCTAAGCACCAAAATGTGAAAATGAATGATAAAAAACTATATATTAGATATTTATCACATTTATTGATAATGTTTTCTGACCTTTCTCTAATGTTGATAAATTTTATGTACTACTTTTCTTCATCACTTATTCTTTCATACATGCATATATTCATTATTTAAATTAAACTATGTCCTCTTGTGGCTGGAATCCAACATATTTATCTATTATCCATAGTACAGTCCTTAAGTATGCTTTCTTTGGAAACACAATGCTGGTTAAATTCCCAGCTTTACTATTTACAGAACTAACTACATGGTTGTTGGCAAATTACAGTATCTCTGTAACCACCTGGTTTCTTACCTACAAAATGAGAATAATATATAGTATCTACTCAATAGGGTAGTTCTGAAAATTAAATGAGATAATGCACAGAGTCTAGCACAAAGTTAATATTCAGTAGGTATTGCCAAATACTGAGTAAAAGCTTAATAATGAATTGACTTCCTAAGCACTTAGCAAATCTTTTTGTAGCACCTTATGAGAGCAGTCTTCTATTCTTTGGAACTAAGCAATGGGAAGTCTATCAGGAAAGACTGCTATGTCCGAGTCCAGTTGTGAAGGCCCTGATATTACATCATGAAATACAAATAAAATACAAAGACTATAGTAAACAGAGTAATTGCAGAAAGTAACTGAGTGAAATGAAGATGTTGCCTCTTTTTTTATTATTTTAAGTGAAAGGAGGGGAGATAGAGAAACAAATTCCTTCATGTGCCCCGACTGGGATCCACTCAGCAACCGCCATCTGGGACCAATGCTCTGCCCATTTGGGGCCATGCTTGCAACAGGGCTATTTTTAGCACCTGAGGTAGAGGGTCCATAGAGCCATCCTGAGCACTCAGGGCCAACCAACTCAAATAAATCCAGCCATGGCTGCAGGAGGGGAAGAGAGAAAAAGAGAGAAAGGGAGGCGGAGGCAAAGAGAAGCAGAAGGTCACTTCTCCTGTGTGCCTTGTCTGGGAATCCAATCTGGAACTTCCACACAACAGGTCAACACTTTACCACTAATATTAAGTCTTGATATTATGTCTTGGTAAGCAATTAGTTTTTGAAATTCTTGCTAGGTATTCAGTGAGATCTGGGGCAATCCAAATCTGTAGATTTAGTGACATAGTTGCTGTGGCATGCTCTCAAACTGAACCAAAGAAGAAAGGATCCACTGGAAAGTTGATCATGTAATGTAATAAATATGTTCACAAAGTTTCATATATCAATCAATGAAAAATAAATTCCAAACATTTTTCAATGATCAGAAACAGTTTGCTTTTTTAAAGATTAAGCTTAAAACTTTTTAAAAGAAAGCACTTTCTGTAGTGAAAGTGATTGCCTCAGTACTTCTATCATACATATGAGTTTGCATATTTTCCATTCCTTCATGATTAAAGCAGAGTTGAGTATTTACAAGGAAGGCTCTAAAGGTGTCCAGCAGCATATTATGTGCTTCGTATTAGAGTGAATTATTTCCTATACTTTTATTAATTCATAAATTTCTTTAGTTGATGCAATTTGTGCTTGATTTCAGTAAACAAAACTTGGTCTACAGTCTTAAGATCCCCCTGTTTAACATTTTGGGAGAGTTACTCTTTTTACAGGAGAGAAAGATGAAATGCTAAATGTTAACTACTTGATATAGAAAATATTTTAAATAAATGCAAAGATTAAAACATTTTAAAACATTCTAAATTTAGTGATAATTAAGGTTTCTTCTTAGAGTTGTATGTTAAAACTCACATTGGAACATCGATATCTTAAAGGTTTGATGTAGCTTCTCTATAATATCACCTGTAATCTTTAAAAAGATACTCCACGCTAATATGTCACTATGGGTAACCATGTTCAAATTCACACCCTTATTTCTAGAATAAAGCCCTTCCAGAAAAGTCATAGATTATATTATCATTCTTCCTTTTGAGTCTAAACTTAAGCAATTTAGTGCACTTTGTGGATTTAATATTTTATGACAATGTGGAAGACAGATTTATTATCAAGAGTAACATGATCAAATTTGAAAAATATTCTATTTTTTTCTTTCTATAACTTAACCCAGTTGACACTAAATACATATTGGTGTATTTAGTATATTCAAACACTTACAGTGTTTGAATTTTTTATCCTAAACTCACCCTCTGAGCTAGATATTAAAGCAGCTGACTTGCTTATTATAATTCCCAGAAATACCTATTTTACAATTCAGTGCCTGACATTCATTCACTCATCAGTTTTTATTGAATGCTTATTTCTGTGTAGGCATGGTTAGTGTTGCAGTGTATAAAACAGTAATCAAGATAGATCATATCACCTGACTAGTGGTAGCACAGGGAATAGAACATCAAATCAGGGTACCAATGGCCCCGTTTGGAGACTCTGAGATAGCCGGTAAAAGTTTAGGCTCCTCAGTTTGACCGTGGGATCACTGACATGATCCCAAGGTTACCGATTATGAGCCAAAGGTCACTGACTTGAGCAAGGGCTCACTGTCTCACATTGAGTCCTCCCCATCCCCGTCAAGGCACATGTGAAAGACAATCAATTAACAACTAAAACAAAGCAACTAGAAGTTGATGCTTCTCATCTCTTCTCCTCTCTCTCTTTTTGTGTCTCTATTTCTTAGAAAAAAATGAAGAAGTATTACTTTGATGTATAATTTTATATCTCTATTCCAGTTGAATATAATTATAATTAACTACTATGTTCTTGAAAAGTTCTACTATTTCTTTGTTTAAAAGACAAAATAGAGCATACTTTCCCTACAGTGGTAGTAGGCTACTAATTATTGATTTTACTCCTGTAGTTATAAAGATGCATGGATGTTTATGCATAAACATGTGTATATTGTTGTAATTCAATGCAGCATTTAAAGAAAAAAGATTGATGTGACTATTACATGTAATCACCTTTCTTTTTGTTTTTGGTTTTTTTTTTTTTGGAATTAAGCACAATTTTGAACTTTTTTTGACCAGAAGCTTATGATCAAATATAAAATGTGTCATTTTTCTATCTTTCTGTAATAAAACATTTATTAATGAACTATACTAAAAAGGCTACATTCAATTCGTCAGAGTGTTCTAATCCAGAGCTCAAAGAAGAGAAGGTAACATCTGTGCACAGATGGATTCTGTATCAGTTTTATTCTAATTAAGGAAGTGCATGTTTAATACATGAATAGACATTCATATATTTATTCAATATAAATATTTAAATTTAAGTACAAGTAATATTTTAATAATATATCAACTTAAACTGTGACCAGAGAGGCTTTCATATTTATGCTTTTATGTGAGTCCAACCACATGTCATTTATCAAACCTGTGTCTTTAAAGAAATCAATTTGTACAATTAAGAAAAACTTTGAAACAGGAGTTCTTAATTTCACTGGTAATTGAACTACTTACTGTTCTCCTGCTTTCTCTTTGATGTCAGCTTTGCTTTCCTTCTATAAGAAATGGTCTCTTTTGACCAAAGGTCAACCCCATATCGCAACTCATATTAATGACATTACATCAATATTAACCACCAATGATTTCACTTCAAGCTGACCCTGTTATTTACTTTCAAATGGCTGATTCTATTTTTAAATGGTAACAGTTTTTCTCAAGTCATAGGAAATGTTGACAACTAAATAGCTGACCAATAGAGAAGGACCATCTTTTGTTCTTATAATGACCTAACACCCAGAGAACAGGACACAAAAATCTCCTAAATGTTAGACAAAGGAAGTGACAAAATTAAAATAAATATTTTATTCCTTAAATGGAGAAAAGGATGTTTTAAGTGTACACAAAATCTTATTTAAACTATGCAAGATGAAAATAACAGTCTCAAGACAAATTACATTATAATAACCAGAAATCATGTTGTTTGCTTTATGAACTATTTCTTTTAAAATACTCTAATCTTAACATATGACATAGGAGTCACTGATGTGTGAGAAGAAGGGCCCTGCACAAGGGAAAGAAGTTGGCCTGTGTCCAAATCTTGTCACTGACCAGATGTGTTAGTGCATGTGACTTGTTCTCAGTTTCTTCACCTACAATGGAAGAAACCTAAAACAATTGAGTGTTAATAGACTTATATTTCTAAAACCTATTAAACAAAGGTAGCTTATATTTGACATAAAAATTGTTATGAGTTAGATTATTTTATGTGCCAATAATTTCAGTTATGCTTTTTAAAAAGACTTTTCTCATTGAAATATGGATTTATTTCACCTAGAATTAGGTTTTCTTTACTTGGTAACAAAAATTAATTAATGGAAAAATAGAGATTCAAAATTGTACCATAAAACCTGGAATTGGTTCTCAGAGGAGTAATGATTCTTTGCCAAGTTATTATGTTGAAAAATTTAGAATGACTAAATAAATAATATAAGGGCATTTAATATGACCCAACTGCATTATCATTAACTTCCACTTATAATTTCTAGTTTCTTTTTCAGTAAATCATTATTTTTAGACTATTCCAGATGTTTTATGATAGCTTTTCTTCAGGATCTTATAGAAACTATATAATATATATGTCCCAAAACTTGATGGTGTGGATTAAACTACTCCATCAGTTTTCTTCTTTCTTTTTATTAAACAAATTGCCTTATTTTACCCTTCTTAATATCTCATCCCATTTTTGCATCTTCCGTCAGCTCCAAAAATATTATTAAAATGTTTCTTAAACTTATTCAATCTCACCCTGTCATTTATAGTTTTAAAAATATGTATCTCACTAAAAGCACATTTGGCATGTCCAGAATGAAAACCTAGACCTCCACAATTGTTCGTGTTGCTTGACAAATGTGTGTTCTTTGCTTTGTTTTTACTGTAAACATTAATTTTACCATCTATAGCATGCACTTCATTAATCCTGGTATGTTTTCCATTTTTAACATACGCATTTCCTTATCTGAATTCATCTTACACATTCTTTTCCTTATTACTAATAAGCTTTTGAAAGAACTGATAATAAAGAAATTTTTTTTCAAAAGCATGGTTGTTAGAATGGATATATTGACTTTTAGAGGAGAAAAATGATTCTAATCTTCCCATTCCTGCTCAGCAGGTGTTCAGCTCTTAATTCCCAATAATCAGTTTTCGTCAACACAAATAGGCACTAGCCTGTATGATATCAATATATTTTCTATAAGAGTTCTGCATCTTTCCCAGACAACCTCTATACCTCCTCACAAAATATAAACACTCAACATATATATTTTTGCATTATATACAACACGTGCACATAAACACAGCACACACATGAATAAATCAGATTTTAATAACTCTATTTAGTACTAAAATAAATATGCAATAACATGTTCCACATCTTTCTGCTTTAGTCCATCATTTCTTATATAAAAAGAATCAAATTGTGTGTCCATATTGTTCTCATGATTAAAATGATTGGAATATCTCAATGCATAACAAAAAAATTAAAAACATACAAAAACAAAACAATGAAGTTTCTTACTAAAGCACAAGAAGCCCTTCACAATCCAGATAGTTTACCTCTCTGACACAAAACTTTCTCTGTGTGCAGCTCTCCAGCCAACAGAACGAAGCGTTGCCTCCAATATATTTATCATATTAATCGTTTAATGATCATAAATCTTTGAATTGATTCTTCTCCAGTGAAGTATCAAGTATGGAAGAAGAACACATGTGTTGGTAAAACTAGAACATTAGACAGTTTTATGTAATGAAAGTGTCTAGAGAGAAAAGTCAGAAAAATGAAAGAAAAAAAGTGTTGATGTGCATATCATCTTCTAGGTTCAACACAATATACTTTCACACAGTAATCTCCATCTCTGACATATTTTTATTTAAAATGTAAACCCATGCTATCAAAACAGAATTAAACCAAATAATATTAAAAGATGAAAAAGTGACCAATAACATTTTCAATAAACAAAGCGTATTAATGTCACAAAAACTAAAACCTTAGACAAATTATGTTTAGAATAATTAATTTTCTAACATAAATGGTCCAGTGATGTACACCAAAAAACCATACATAGAAATACAAGTATGTAATAATTAAATGTTTGTCTTAATAATCATATAACTGTACATTAAACTACCATTTTCTCATTTAGTAAATCTGCACTTACCATACTGTACTGTGATTATTAGTTTACTTAGTAGTATTCCTTGCTAAATTAAAATAGTGGAAGGCTGGATTATGGTTTTTAATGGTACATTCATGTGTCCATATAACAAAATATATAGACACCTCTTGAATAAACTAACTAATAAATGCATGAATACATGAATGGAAATGACAGCAGTTTAGGCTACGAAGGTATGGAGGGCTGGGCATTCTCACACATTGCACTTTGGAGATGGACTCTGAGCACAGCTCACAGGTCCAGTGAACAATCCTTCATTTATAAGGTCTTTAATTTAGGTATCAAACTTTTTCACAGATCCTTTAGCCTTAATATACCCAACAATGACCTTCTGTTCTTCACAAACCTGCCATTCTTACATTTTTTTTGTCTTGTTCTAGCCATGAGTATATCAAACTGGTGAGAGACAGAGCAAGAGTGTTCCTCCAACACCCATTTTCTGTTTGTCAACCCATCCCTTTATCTACTTTCTAAATACATCTCTCTTTACTACATCTTCACTCCTATCTTCTTTTTTTCAAGCCATTGTGGTAAACTCTTTTAATTTGCTTTTCTGCTTCAATTTCAAGTCATTCCACTTCAATCAATTTTCCAAAGTGCAGTCACAATGTATATTCTTTATATATATATTTTACAGGGACAGTGAGAGAGAGTCAGAGAGAGGGATAGATAGGGACAGACAGACAGGAACGAAGAGAGGTGAGAAGCATCAATCATTAGTTTTTTGTTGCCGTTGCAACACCTTAGTCGTTCATTGATTGCTTTCTCACATGTGCCTTGACCGCGGGCCTTCAACAGACCGAGCAACCCCTTGCTGGAGCCAGCGACCTTGGGTCCATGCTGACGAGCTTTTGCTCAAGCCAGATGGGCCTGCGCTCAAGCTGGCAAGCTCGGGGTCTTGAACCTGGGTCTTCCGCATCCCAGTCCGATGCTCTATCCACTGTGCCACCACCTGGTCAGGCACATTGTTACTTCTTGTATTGAAATTCCTTGGTGAGTTCCTTTCTTGGACAGAAAAATGTAAAGGGCCTTTTGTAGATTAGAGAAGTACTTTAATTATTTGCTGCCTGTGTGGCTTTGCCTTGGCTAAGCTATAAGCTTCACAACACACTGAACCATGTGTGTAGGCATACCGTATTCACACACTTCTAGGTTTGGCATCTGCTCGTCTTTGCACACGTTTGTCCATCTTGAACACATGGCAGTGTCACATTCATTCTATCATACCAAGCTAAACTGACACTTCTTTGTGAATCTTTCCTTAAGTCCCCCTGCAGTATGACCCCTCCTTCCTTTATAACACTCTTATACTGTCGTGTAAGCCATTGTTACCCTTAAACTTATTATATTACAACTCCTCAGTGTTGGTGCTTATGTAGTACCTGGCACATACCTACAGTGCTGAAATTATGCCCATGGTACAAGCTGACAAAAAAGCTTGAAGTGGGCTAACTGACTCAATAAATTTCAATTTCTTTATTTCTTGTTAAAATAATAAAAAAAATGTCTTTCTTTTGTATTTGCATAGCCTAGGAGACTTTAATATTTAATGTTGTAATATTATAACTTATAAGAAAAAATAATCTATTGTTCAGATGACCAAAATATACTTTCCCTACATATTTGGTGTTCATCATGGTTCTTGGTTCATGGCTCCCAGAACCTTGGAATTTCCTAAGTCAGCGATTTTTAACCAGTGTGCAATGACACACTGCTGTGCTGCGAGAAGTTTTTTTTTTCTTTTCTTTTTAATTGTTTTCAGAGAGAAGGAGGAAGAGAGAGAAAGAAAGAGAGAGAAAATCAGTTTGTTGCTCCACTCCTCCATGCATCCACTGGTTGACTTCTCTATGGGCCCTGACCCAGGAGCTAACACGCAACCCTGGTTCATTGGAACAATGCTGCTACCCAGCCAGTGCCTGCAAGAATTTCTAAAACATGCAGTTCTTATTTCATCAGGGCACTGACCTCTTTTCCCTTAGGTTGTTAAATAAAAAATGACAACAGCAAAAACAGCATTAGTTATCAGTGTGAATAAATCAAAATTATGCCTATTTTTTATCTGATCGGCAAAAAATAATATATTTTTGGTGTGTCGCATAATTTTAGTAACTGGTTTAGGTATGCCATGAAGTAAAAGAGGTTTAAAATCACTGTTCTGTGTTGAGAGTGATAACAATGTTTTTGTTATTTTGATGAGGTGACTTTTGAAAAACACCGAAGGATGAGCCAAGTTGTGAGTGGAGCCAATAGGACTGGAGGTTGAGTTCAATCCCAGTCAGTTATTTAATCAATACTACCTTGTAATGAAGCTTCCATTAAAAAAAGGATGGGGTTTGGAGGGTTTCCCAGTTGGTGAACACATGGGCATTGGAGGAGAGTAGCAGGGCCTGGACAGGGTGTGAAAGCTCTGCCCCCGGGTCCCCATCCCATCCGTCGCCTTACACATCCCTTCCATTTGCCTGTGCCTGAGTTATACCCCTTCATAATAAACCAGTGACCTAGGAAGTGAATGTTTTTCTGAGCTCTGTCAACCCCTCTAGCAAATTCCCCTAACCCAAGGGAATGGTCATGGAAACCTCTGATTTATAGTCAGTCAGTCAGTCAGTCAGTTAGAAATACAGATACCAGAGCTTGCTATTGACATCTGACATGGGTGAAAGGGTACAGTCCTGAAGGACTGAGCCCTTCGTCTGTGTAATCTGTTGCCATCTCAGGGCAGACAGTGTCAGAGTTCAGTTAGATTGTATGTATGACACCCGGCTGGCACCTGGAGCATTGCTTGTTGAACGTGTTGGGAATCCCGCTTTCCACACACTAAAATTGGTATCAGGACCTTTTAAGTGCTAACCAACTGAAATGTGGAAGTTAAAAAAAACACACTTCATGGTTTAAAATATATTATGAAACTAATTGACATATGCATATATAGATAGAAACATGAAGTATAGTATTGATTATATGACTTCTACCACATTAAATGAAGGACAAAAGTATTTACATATAAGTCTTCATGAAATAAAGATATATTAATCTTTAGTTTACAGAAAAATTTAATATTATGACTTGACAATATAGTTATTGAAAGGATATTTTTAAATGATTCCAAGAAGACTTTGTTGTTTCAAAGGCTTAAATTAGGAAGAAGATATAAAACATGGTATATTTCAGGTAAATTAACTATAGTGTTATTTATTGTAACTCACCTTTATTTGTTTTTATTTTTAATTAATTTATTTTTTTATTTTTTCAATTAGAGTTAACTTTCAGTATTATTTTGTGTTGGTTTTGGGTATACAGCATAATGATTAGACAATCATATACTTTACAAAGAGTTCCCCCTCATGTATTATGATCTACTTTTAAAACCAGAAAATTTGCTTCTATATTCCATTCCCCTTCCGTTTTACATCCAATATTTTGAAAAGCTTATCTACCTTATGAAGAAATTTAAATGCCCAGAACCTGTGTCTGATGTTAATAAGAAAGTCTTGTAATATAAGAAATGTATAGAATAGAATAGTGAATGTAGGGTCTATGTCCTATTTTTAGCTTAGATTTTTAACAAAAGTATAATTTGATGCACTGTATTACTATTCTAGAGTCTATCATTTAAATACAAAAAATTGCTTTATACCTAGTTCCTTATTACTCCATGGTGATTTTCATGGAATGCCTGAGATTATATTTAGAGCCATGTAAGAAATATGAAAAAAGACAGGACAGTAAACTTAAGGTTCATTCAGGAAGAAAGGTATTAGAATTCTCTTATTAACTAGGTTAATGCAAGAGAATTACGGTTTACACATTATAAAACTAAATGTTCTAATGCTTCCATGTAGTAATGCCATGGAAAGAAAAGGCTGAAAAATAGTAGTGAAAGAAAAGTTTACATAATCTACTACACAGTGAGGATAGCAACAGCATAAAGTAGTCTCTAAATTATAGGTGAATAATTTAAAATACAAATAATTGACAAAATTTGAAGTCTACCATCTGTTGACAGAAGGTTAATTTTTAAAAAGTTTTCTAGACTGCCATGAGTATAGCAATAGTAATTTGTTTATTTTTAAACATTTAAGGTATTGTCTCAGAAAGCAATACAAATTTGTTGAAAGTCATCTTTTGAATCTAATAGACTCACATTGACCATGAATGTTATTTGTTTACATTGATAAAAAATGATTCCTGCTCTTCATGAGGTAAGGCTTAAAAAATTACGAAGCACTAAAGGTGTTACTTATACCATTGAAGGAAGAATTTTTTTTATCGACATTTGTGTGGTTTCCAACTTTTGGGTTTAGACCATCAGGAAGTTATTCCACGGTATTTTCAAAGCCAATGAGTGTAAGTATTGACATTAGGATGAAAAGACATGCTGTATAAACATAGGAGTTGTGTTTATGGTCTGAATAAGTTGAAAATATTATAAGACAATGAATTAATTCAACACATTGTGTGGTTACTATGAATGACCTTAATCAATAGAGAATTTTTCACTTTTTTTATGAAATAGTATGAAAAGGAATTGATGTCTCTGAAAAGATGAAGATTATGCTCTATACATAACAATAACATAAAATTTTATATTTAATCATTACCTGACCTTCCTTCTTTTGTCAGTTATATAATTTGTACAGTTACACTTTACTAACTATAGTCAACTCAACACCCACTCTGAGCTCTCAGGTTTACTCATTTTAACTGTACTTTCTCTTATGCATTTTAATTCTAGTGCTGGTGTTAATTTTAGATGCAAGAACTTAAGTCACTCGCACTTTCTAGGTCTCAAACATAAAGTAGAAAAATTGAACCAATATTTTCTCTAAAGTTCTGCCCAATCTAGCATTCCATAACTCTCTGACATCACAACCGAGACACCTACACGTACATATAAATAGGTACAAAGCAGGTGCTTAATGAATGCTTGTTTAATTAGTATGCTACAACTTTTACTATTTTATTCATCTGGGCTAACTGCAGGAAGACTGTGTTCCTTGAAGTTTTCCACAAAACTAATGGTTGGAACATCTCAAAATTCTCTTCAAATGACTGATTTGAAATTGTGGCTTTATTTTCTTCCTATAAAAATGTGGGTTTTTATAGTTTTATTGACAACAATAAGTACTCTTAATTACACAGACACAGTGGCAATAATCTCCGAAGACAATTTTATTTCTAAAGCCATGTACTATAATCTCAGCCAAAGCATAAATTCTCATAAGTCAAATTGGGGTGGGGTTTAAGGATGGAAACCAATCTGTCTTACTTTGCTAGTACTCTAAACCTATCTTTATATCGTTGGTAACTTGAGCTTGCATGTTATATTGGAACCAAATATTGCAAACGGTATTTTTAATTATAGTGAAATGTTCTCACTGAAAGATACATAATTCACACTATGCACACTTGAATGTAGATGGGAAGAAAAATTCATTCCTATAATGAAGAATAATTTAAGTAAGGACACAAACTTGCTATGTGTTAGATAGTTTGGTCATATATACATTGTGGTTTAAGTGTCTAAATATTAATAAAATATATGCAAATAATCTAATTCAGAACTAATGTATCATTTAAAGGATTTGATGCCATGTTTTGATAGCTTTATTTTTCTCAGATCATTTACTATTCATCATAAAGGAGACTGATATAAAATATTCCTAACAGTTTCTTGCAGAAGTTTGATAAATGTAATATTTATATACTATATAAACATTAAATATATAAATGATTCACAAAAATGCTTTGCAACTAGTATGTCATAATCTGAAATTTTAAAATCCTGGATATCAAGCACCATAATTCAGTACAAACAAAAGCTATATCACTTCTTTGCCAAATGAGAAGCTTTATTGGCAATTGTTTTATTTTGATAAGAACATTTAATGTGAGATTTACTTTCAACAAATTTTTAAGTGTACAAAGACAGTATTATTAACTATAGGCACTATTTTGTAAAGCAGATTTGTAAGACTTAACACAACTGAAACTTTAAATTTTAAGGTTTAGTTAGTCCTTCTTCATAGTAACTCGAATAAGCAGCCAACATGGCAACATGACTTAAAAATATCTTGTTGGCCTAGGCCAGGTGCCTCAGTGGCTAAATCTTGGTTTACCCAAGGTCTCAGGTTCAAACCCTGGTCAGAGCATGTAGGAAAAGCAACCAATGAGTGCACACCTACATGGAACAACTATGTGGAACAATAAGATGATGTTTTTCTCTCTCCTCTATTCTCACACTCTTTCTCTCTCTCCCCTTCTCTCTCAATCAGTGGAAAAGTTGTTTTAAAAAAAGAAAGAAAGAAAATACCCTGTTAAATGTAAACCTGAAATGTAATGTTTTCATTATAGCTTAATGAACTCATTGGAGGAAAAAGAAAATCCTTATATCTTCATACCAAACTTCACATGTAGAAATGGAGACTTCATACAAATGTGATGCTGAATGCTTCAGAAGTCTAGGAGATACAAGTTATTTCAAAAATGAGTTTTGATTTAAATGTAAGCTCAAGGTAGTTATGAAAAAACATTAAGGAAAATTGGAAAGATCTTGTTAAAATAATTGAGCTTACAGAAGCAATGATAATAATGTAAATCTGGAAATTGCCTCTGCATCACATAGCTAGCTAAATAATCCTAGAAATGGAATCATTTTTACTTCTCAAAGCAAAATTGGAATTTCAATATCTGCAAAGAAAAGTGATGTGGAAACTGGAAGCACCTGGAGCTCTCTGGCGAGACACGTTAAAGCACATGGAAACGATGGTTTTTTCTTTTCCATTTCTAAAACTGGAGACACTTTTAGTTTTATTCAATAATGTATTATGAGTTCGTCGACCATTGATATATTTAATTTTTTTGGAATCAAAAAATAATACTTCCAAATTTCATCCCTTTGAGCTCAACTGATTGCTGATGTTTTATGGATTTTTAAAAATACTTCTCTTCCATAGGTTGCAAGGTGTGTCTACTCCTTCCAGATGTCTGGAATTTTGATGTGTCTACAAAAACTCTGTTTTGGCAATGTTACCTAATGATTTATTCATCTTCAATTTTCAGCATTTTGCAAGAGACAATTTCCCTTAGTCTGATGCTGAACAATTGATAGAACAGCCAGGTTCACCAGCTATAATAACTGTAATAACAATGGGTGTGACACAAACATATGAGCAAGGCTGCATAATATCTGCTAGGTTCTTTGGGTTTAAGAAAGCTAATATAAACATCAAGCATTGTTCATAAGAGCTCATTGAAAAGTGCATAAGAAAAAAAGATGCAGACAGTAGTTGACGAGAAAACTTGGATAGGCTCATGTTATTAGGCAGGCATGTATCATGCATTGGAGGAGTAAAAGAATAATAGTGTTAGAGGGTTCAAGTAGGGACTAGAATTCTGGACGGTTCTAGAAAATAGTATGTTGCTATTATTTCTCATAAATGACTCCAGGGGGTGATATAAGCAGATTCTGTTTCAGATACCTCGTCTGCCCTACTTCTGATGATGAATTTGTCCGGAACTGGGTGAAGTCCACAAATTCTCCTCTGATTAGTACTTTGCAGAGGAGTCGTACTGATGTGGAGGTCTATTCATATTCTATAGCACTTTCTTATTCTTTGATTATTTAGTAGTCTAATGACTTTTCTAGTTGGCTTTCTTCATCTCATATACTATTGATTTGGCAATGCTAAATCTTGTTAATTTTCCAGGCTTTTTGAATCCACCGAATTCCTAATATATTGTTGAAAGCTTCAGAAATCCATACAGGGGTTAATATCCAAAATATATAAAGAAATCACAAAGCTCAGCAACAAACAAGCAAATAATTTAATTAAAAAATGAGAAGAAAACCTAAACAGACACTTCTCCCAAAAAGACATACAAATGGTCAACAGATATATTAAAAGAGGCTTATCTTTGCTAGCTGTTAGAGAAATGCAAATCAAAACTGCAATGAGATACCATCTCACACCTTTATTCACTGTTGGTGGAAATGTAAACTGGAACAGCCATTATGGAAAAAAGTATGGTGGTTCCTCAAAAAAATTAAGAATTAAATTATTGTATGACCTACCAATCCCTATACTGGATATTTATCCCAAAACTTGAAAATATTGGTACATAAGGACACATGCACCTCCATATTCATTGCAGCATTATTCACAGTGGCCAAAACATGGAAACAACCGAAGTGTGAGGACCGAAGAAAAAAGATGTGGTACATATATATAATGAAATACAGTTTATTCAGGCATGAGAAATGATAACATATTACCATTTATGACAACATGGATGGATCTTGAGAAACATTATACTAAGTGAAATAAGTAAATCAGTAAAAGTTAAGAACTCTATGATTTCACACATAGGTAGGATATAAAAATGAGAGTCATGGACATAGACAAAAAGGAAGAGGTTACCAGGAGGAGAGGAGTGTCAAGAGGGACAAATATATGGTGAGAGAAAGCCTATAGAATAAAATACTAGTTTTGATTGTTGAATCCATTTGTTTTCCAGCTGAGTAGTACTTCACATAGATAATAATTGTAAACTTATTGTTATACCTTCTAAATTATGTAGTGTTAATATAACCCACATTACTTATGATAACAAAACCTAAGAACTATTATTTGGATGGATATTAAGGTTTTATTCATTCATTCTTATAATCACTAAAGAAATGCAATTTTTAAGCAATCACTGATGAAATCATTTAGCCTTGAAAATTCACCTAGAAGATTTTAGTTTAAGTGTATTTGCCTAAAATATCTAATATGCAAATTATCTATTTTTAAGGAGAATATATGTATAATTTAAAATTTTATATAATAATTGACCTAGCAAAACAATTTATATAAACATGTAAAAGGAATGATAACTATTATGCTAAATATAGTTATTTCCATTGAAAATGTCATCAGAATTATATCTTATTACTGGATATTTATGTCTAGAATACTTTTTCAAGTGTTAAACATGATATATGTAAATATATACAACAAATGTACAAAGAACTAATTGTTTCAATAGAAATTAAACAACTATGAGATGCCAAAGACCCACAGTTTATTATATTCACTTTCCTTTGCTTTAAAGATCTGTGTTTACTAAAATGTACACAGTCACTGAATCTAAGTGATCTGTTTATTCCCAAGCTGAAGCTAGTCACTAAGTCTAAAAATATTACATATTAAAAACTGAAAACAAAAAACTGTTCTTATAGAAAAACCACAAGGTATCTGATGTCTCATTGTTTGACTCTCTTTACATTTTTAACAAATGTTTAGGACCATGCACTTTACAGCCTGGTAAACTAGGGGACATTATCAGAGTCAGAGTGACTGTCACATATCTCGGAACTTCAGGGATTATTTCATAAAGGTGGCACCAAAACATGCCAAATATTTTATAGAAAATAAATGCACTATTTTCTGCGTTTAGCAAAGTAAATAGTACCGAGATTTGGTGTAGCAGTAGACAGTTTTAAGTTTCATTATGCTTCTGTCTTCCACTTTGGTTCAGAAAATTTAAGTATCACAGGTTTCTGATGTTTTGGTTTTGCAGTGTCACACTAAAATTACCTGTAAAGTTTAAACTACAAGAGACCCTCAGAAGCATCTCATGCTATGTTTAAGCAGGATTTTTCACATTAAAGTATGATAATGGCTAACTCACATACTGTTTCCTGTGAATGCACCAATTTCCACAGAAAATACTGGGTCTGCTTGAACTCTGCATTTGTGAATGGGAGTCAAGCTTGTTCATATGGTCGGGGGACGGATGGAAACAGCAGCAAGCCCTAATGAAATGCAGAGCGAAGTTCAATTGTTTCAAGTTTGCATGGATCTGAAATAAATCATATGAATAGATGCTCTTTTACCTTTACCCCCTTTACAAAACCATTTACACTAGACGCAGCTTTAATCAATTGGCAGATTGATAATTTACTGCTATGTATCTTTCAATAATTGTACTTTTTGTACTTTTCATAATTTCCACCTGTCATGCATGTGTGTGTTTTGTGTGTGTGTGTTTCCTTAAAGGTCTCAAATGTAGGCTCTGGCCAAGTGGCTTCGTGAATAAAGCATCAACCCAGCACACTGGGACCATAGGTTTGATCCTGGTCAGAGCACATATGTACATGAAGCAATCAATGAGTACACAACTAAGTGAAATAACAACTTGATGCTTCCTCTCTCTCCCTCCCTTCCTCTCCCCTTTCCTTCTCTCTTCTTTCACTCTCTCTCTTTCTCAATAACAGGAAAGTATTTTTAAGTCTCAAATGTAGATATTTGGGCAAATAAAGAGCTCTATGACTTAAACATTTAATGTAGCTAATCAACAGACATAATTTCTACACAAAACTTTTTATAATATTTTACTATCTTTTCATAGTTAATGCAGATTTTTATGCTTGTATTCTATGCAGAGATTATTGTAAATCTAAAGCCAAATAACATATATCTTGATGACTAGCTATAATTATGTACTGATTTGCCTGGTAATGTATACAGGCAACAAATCTGTAATTATTCAGACATTCTTTATGCTGTCTATAGATCCATTGCTTTTCTCAGCCCTGACACATATTGGCAGGATGAATGACTAGTCCAACCTCCAATGTCTACTTCCCTGTGCATAAAATGGATTTATAATTTCTTCTTTATTGCACTGTGGAATAATCAGAATAAAATATATGAAATGACAAAGAATTACTAAGTACTAATTTGATTATGCATTTATTACTCCTAACGGTCTATAAATTATCTATTTTACCAATCAGCCTTAGCCAAGAGTTAGAGAAAGAGAAGAGGTCTCTATGATTTCTGCTCTTATTTGTTTTACCTTAAACAACCATATAACAAAAATATGTTAGGAAAACAAATAAATATGTGTCCCACATTATCCATAATCTGTTTTTACAAAAGTACTTAAAAGGTAAGATATAAATTTACTCAATTTGAATAGTTCATATTTTATCTACATTTATTTATTTATTTATACCCTATCAGTATCGTTTTGGAAGTGAGAGAAAGATCAGGATATGCCTTTTTGGATTTACACAGAAAAAAATAAAAGTGTCTGTATGGAAGCTTAAAATAAAGGTTTAAATTCCCAAGAACATTTATAATTCAACTTCCCAGACACAGATGTGTAAACTTTTGGCTTGTGTCTTACAGAATATTATCACAAGAGTCTAAAAATACTGCATGTTTTCAAAGAAGAACACTGTTCTTTAAATTTACACACACAAAAAAATCCCCTGTAGACATTTTGAGCAGAGTTTTCTAAAGAATAACAAAGCAGAAACCCTCCACCAGCAAGGACAGACCTAGAAGCAGTTTAGAAGCTGCCCAACAAGGCAGCCTATGGCATTCAACAAAAGACCCAGCTGCTCCTGCTTCCAGAGGTCTTCCTTTCTTTGCCATCTACATCTTGTACTTAACACTGAAAAGCAAAACAAGAGGGACAGAAAATGTAGTTTGAATGAAATCAACGACAGCTATGCTTCCTATATTTCATATTATTACAATGCAATTTAAAATTTCCAGTACTATTTCTTTCCAACAAGAAAACATTTTAACAACAAATGCTTTTCCTCTCAAAAAGACTTTACCTTAGTACAGAAATAGACTGTCTACTATCATTTTTTCATGATATAGATTAGATATGTGTATATATATATCTATATCTATCTATTTATGTACGCCACAGCAATATTGTAGCTGCGAGGATAATAGAATAAACAACTCATTTGTTTAAGATAATTATCCTAATCAGCAGTACAAGCTACATTTCTATCCCACAAGCATCTCTATTTACGTATGCTTCAATCCAACACTGCCAAACCAGATAAAGAATACTCCTTGTGAAATCTTTATGTGATCACAAAGAGAAAAAGAAGTGTGTGTGTGTGTGTGTGTGTGTGTGTGTGTAAGCAGACTGTTTTTGTTCCCATGGGTAAAGAGTTGGTTAGTAGAGTTCTAAATGAATCAACACACTGCCAAAAATAAATTCACTTTTTCAAATTTCTGCATTGTAAAAGCCCTCAGCATAATGTCTTTAACAACCCTGCGTTACCTTAGGTGCTTCTAGACCAGGAAACGTTGTCAGAGCTGAAACCCTGAAATTTGTAAAAAATGTTTGAAAAGATCCCATCAGATTATAAAAATATCTCTACTCTGATCTTCTTAAAATAGTTGGTGGAAGATATCCACCTATCCATTTATCTACTCATATTAATTTACTCAACCTTTTTCTGTGGTAATTATTCTATTATCAATCTCTATACATTTTTGTAGTTTTTTTTCTGTGATTCCAATTATGATAATGCTTCTTAATGCTCATCCACTCACGACTAACCTAGAACTATCAATAAATGAGGTAAACAGTAAATAACACTTGGAAAAATTAAAAGTTTAATTCTTTGAGGCCACATGTATAGAAGTTTTTTGTCATAGCCATGAATGTCAATTTTTAAATATCCTCAACCAGCGGTGGGAGTCAAATTTAACAACTGGTTCTCTGCCTTAATACCATTTTAAGTATAAAAAGGTAGCTTATTATTTCATGCATTTAATACTTAAATAAGAAAAATAAAAGAGGTATACAAAACTAGATTGTTATAAGAAAGTTTTAAAATATTAATGAAAAAATATTAAATAATAGCTGACAAAAAAAAATAAAACTGTTATTTAAGGTATTTCCACATTGCTTCTTGATTGGCATCCTCATTTGCAATTTTTATCACCTATAGATGGAATGAAGATTACTACTGGTGCTTTGAATACACTGTTGCACAGATGAATGTTAAAAAAGAGTAAAAGAAGTAAATGTGTTATTTCCACATTGGGTGGCTGCCCAGGCGCCACTTGGAGAGAACCCAGATTACAAGTGGCGTTTTAACAACCGGTTAGCCAAACTCAAAAAATTAGGTATTGGTTCTGCCAAAATGATGTAAACCAACTGAATCCCACCACTTATTGCTTCCAAATATCTTCTACACAATCACTTTCTAGCTGCATGAACTTAGCAGGTACTTTACACCTCCGTAAATTATATCATCTCAAAAATGTGAACAATGTCACTTAATATACTAACAATATAAGGAGACAATTCATTCAGGATAGTTACTGTTTTATAGTAAGTGTACAATATATATTGATCATTGCTATTGAAATTTAGACTCATTTCCTGCTGTTTTTTAAATTAAAATATTCCAATCAGTACCAACTGATTCTACAATTAATTAAAATCCTTACCATAATTATGATGGAATATTCTGGCAAATATTTATATTGTTCTCTCTGGGTTTTTTTTTCTTGCTTATAATAAAGACTTTGCAATACCATTCAAAAAATCTTTAAAATATTCATTCTCATCAACAGGCCACTCAACCCTTGGAGACCTCTATCAAGAAGTATGGATATGTCAGCAAAAATTCCCCAAAGCACAATTTTGCTAACAGGAGGATGTTGCATGTGTCTATGCTCTATTTATCAGGAACCTGAATAAAAAAGAGGAAAAAAATATACATGCTATGAAAGTGACAACAAAATGAGCCTATGGTACCCACCAATCAAACAAAATATAAAGTGCAAAATATATTGCAACTTTCTATAACATACATTCATTTTTTTAATCACATTATTCAAACAATTATAATTACTAGTAATTTTATAGGGGAATATAATGACATGGAAACAAACTCAAGTCTCTAACTGTGTCATTCTGCATCTTTTAAACCAGATATTGATGTGAGCTTTATGTATATAACAGTCGACAGGTGTCAATTGTTTATTATAAGCATTCTTTTTTCTTTTAAGGAAAAACATAATGAAAAAATAATCATTCTTTATTGTCCATATAAATAATATATGATTTGCTACTAACTGAATTCTATGAATTTACTTATTTTGATATCATAGAAGATATGGAATTTTTAAAATTTTACATTAGTGCAGATGTTATTCTTTTTCCATTTTTCTCTCTGCCCCTCTCCCTGTGCTGTAACAGAAATGTTCCAGAGAAGAGGTAACAGTTGAAATAAGATTTAAAGAAACAGTAGAAATCCTTCAAATACACAGTGTTTAAAGAGTGAAAGGCAGAACGGACAGCATGTGTAAAGGCAAATAAGTATGAGAGGATTTTGCAAAGAAATCTCATGAATGTAGACAATGGGGAGTCTTTCTTACATGCCAAATTAAATTGTTTGGACTTCTGTACATAGAGAGCTGTTATTGAAGAATTTTAAGCTAGAGAATGACAACATCAGAGATTTAATGTGAGGGGTTAGGTGAGGCTGAAATTTGGAGACCATCATCAAGAACACTATCTCATAGGGTTGTATTGGGAATTTTATGAGCTAATATACTGCTCACAAAAATTAGGTGATATTTCAAAATGAATATAAAGCTATAAAATATCCCCTAATTTTTGTGAGCAGTAATTTGTGAAGTACTTAGAACAGAGCTCGGCACAACATAAGCTCTGTAAGAATTTAATTAATTAATTAGACAAAACATACTTTGTAGTATATTGTGAGGACTCACTAAGGAAATGTTTTAATCCCTACTAACATTGTTTTTCCTCTAGGAGTGTATCCAGTTACATATAAAAAATGTCAACCTTCTATAAATACTGTTATTTTTAATGTGTGCCTCCCCTCTATTCTCTGTTGCAGCAAGTTCTCTCTCTACCAAGGTTTTCTGGTAGAATACACATGAAGAAATGTGGTTAAATATATATGAAGAAAATATACCTTTAGCAAGGGACAGGAGGAAGTAGTTGGTTAGATTCACAGAGTGAAACTCTGGGATGGAGCTTTAGCTCTACCTTAAGGACTTTAATTGATTCCCTGCCCACGTCTTCCAGAATACCAAGTACTTCCCCCTCTTGAGTCATTACAGCTTTCTGTAGTGCACATTGGCTTGTCTTCTGGTGGTGTTCCCTTGGGAAGCCTTATCTTATCCCATCTATTGAGTCATTTACCACTGTCCACATATTTCCCCTCCCTTAAAACCTATGAAACCATTTATTTGTTATTACCCCCACTCTTATTCTCCTTTTCTTTGTAGGCTTATATATTTCTAAATTCATTTGCTCGGTATAATTATGTCTCAGATAGGAGTAGAAATAAATGTGTTCAAATGAATTTATAAATGAGAAACCTTTATTTGTTTTATTTATGTAAGGAAGCTGAGTCTCAGAGAAGTTAGGTAATTTGTCATTTACACAGCTGATAAAAGAATAAAATTAATTCTAAATGTACTTGCTTCTAAAGCCATTATCTCTGACTCTACCTTCTTTGTACAAAACAAATGTGACTTCTTTATAAGGGAACCAACATGATCACATCTATGACATGTTTCTGTAATCAACCACAATTGAAAATACAACTGAATAAACAAATTATACGGACCAAAATAATTTAAAGTCATTATTTGTGATAATAAAAATTTTTTTAAAGCCTCTTCTCCTGGAAACCTTAATTCTATTATTTTATCTGGACTTGGCCTTTTGTTCATCTGTTAAAAAATAATTGTAAAATTCTTGCTAAGCCCTCAAAAGACAAGCCCAGAGAGCTCCCATGCTGATGGCTGTAAGAATAATAGTGTATCATCTCGGCATGGTCCTGCTTGGAACTATTTCAGTAAACAGGATAAAGCTGTGTTAGACTAGAGGAGCTGATGCCCTCCTACCACCTTTATAGGAGCCATACAGTGATTATAAGGAGCATGGACTTAAAACTACCCTTATAATCATCAAAGATTTTTATATCATTTGAGGCTGGTTTATAGGTAAGATGAAGGGAGAGGTTATTTTTCCCCTCTGTGGAAAACCCCTTCAGCAAGTTGTATTCCAGGCAAAAGCAGAAGATCTGGGTTTCACGTAGTCACGTTTCAGCAGCTGCAATGTTCAATTGGTAATTGTTCACATAAACAACTCAAATATATCTATTTATTTTATATGTTCTAATGGGGGAAAAAAGGCTTTTATCGTAAAATTCTAAAACCCACACTTTTTAGCTCTTGTTCACATCTCAGTGATTTTAATATCCTTCTGCTATATTATTTATGATTTCACAAAGAAAGTAGTTATTTCCTATTATCTGTTCAATAAATAAGTAGAGAAATGCAGGGTGCAAAGATGCAATTTATTAATGAAATAGCTTAGAAAATTTTCATGGTGTCTAGGCTCTGGCTTGTGCACCATCTATTAATGCTGGCTCAAATTATTAACAGTAACTCTAATTTGTACACACTGGTGTGTCCCACTCAGACGGATGAGGCATGTGTCCCAAATAGATTATGCCATATGAGTTACACATGTGGTGATGCAACATGCATCTGACATAAACACAGGTATGGTTAAATACATTTCTCAACTTGTTCAACATTTTACTATTACTGAAATGAGAATGATTGAGAATTCCCAGTTCTTGGTAATATTCTCAAAAGAGAAAGACACCTTGCTTATAGTTCTTAGCCAAATATCATGGTACTATGAATGCACTATACTCAAGCGACGATACAACTTTTGTACAAGTTATAATGACTAGGTAGGTATATCACTATTCTCAAATGTGTATACTGTTGCCACTTGGTAAATCAATAACAATAAAAATTCAAAAATGCTATCTTTTAAAAACATTCACCTTCACTGATAACTTCTCTTGTTGAAAGAATAAACGAATACCTGTAACAGGAAAATGCCAGTTACAATAATGTAAACTCCCTTATTTTCTGTGAAACATTTATTTTCCTTATAATAATTAAGCTAAAGGGAGACATGCATATTTATGTGATAACATCAGATTCTGAAAATTTTCTAGAGGTTGAAAGAAACAAATCACATAAGAGAGAAAAAGTTATAAGGATTTTAAAAGCTAACCGAGGAATAGACTGACTTTAATCAAAATCTTAGAGTGACCAAATGCTATTCAGGTCTGAATATTCTTACTCTTTAACTAATAAAAGTGCAGTTTGATTTCCCCTCAAAATAAATAGTTTATTTTTTTTCAACCTTAAGGTAGAATACTTTCTCAGATTCAAAATTTGTATGAGAGAGACTCCAGTGCAAGATTGCAGAGATATTCAATAAATACATATTTACTAATTTTGATACTAAATATTATTTATAAATAAATATTCTCTTGAATTAAAAACTCAATTGTATTAATGTAGTGAGGTAATGTTCAACCTCAAATACTTTTTAGTCAATTATAAGAAATAAGTATTTACATTTATTTAAAATGTAATTCAGTAATTGTGAAAATATATATTTCTTACCAACCATTAACATAAAATATTTTAACTAAGACTTTCATCAATGGTGGTATTTAGTATTTCTGTAGAACTTCTGTCATGGAAATGATTAGTAACAGTTTACTAACTCATTTTGAAATTCAGCTAGTGGTAAATACTTAATGACTTTGTAGAATGGCTTATATATAATAACATACTATTTTATACTCTTCAGAGAGTTCACAATTTAATTGAGATTATTGACAGACATGGTTCAATTCCCTTAATTTACTTAAAAAGTAGTTTTGAAATTGTTGTTTTGCAAAATTCTTTTCTGGGTACTGTATCTCAGATATCTAGAAATATCAGAAGTCATAAGTTATTCCATCAGGAGCCATAATGTATTTCAAGCCCAAGAATTACTGGGAACTACAATTGATGTACACTTCTGAACTTGGGGGAAGATTTGTGCTTTATATTGTGAGAGTGAGGCCTTCCCTAGTGACTAGAGTTATTACTAATTTGACAGGAAAATTTAACTTTATAATACAGGTGATTGTTTCAAATGGTGTGTATTTCTGTAATTTCAATAGTTACTACTCATATATAATTTGTGATTTAATATTTTTCATCAAATTGTATAATTTTCACTTTCTAGTCACTTTTAATTATCTATTGATTGATTGATTGATCTATTTCTTTTCTTTCTTTTACCAAGTGAGAGGAGGGTAAAAAGATACACTCCTGCATGAGTCCCAAATGGGATCCACCTGGCAAGCCCCGTCTAGGGTCAATGCTCTGCCTACCTGGGGTCATGCTTGCACCTGAGCTATTTTTAGCACCTGAGATGGAGGCTACATGGAACCATCTTCAGTGCCCAAGACCAACTCATTTGAATCAATTGAGCAATAGCTGCAGGAGGGGAAGAGAGAGAGAGAAAGAAAGAGAGAGAAAAGGGAAGGTGAAGGGTGGAGAATCAGATGGTCGATTCTCCTGTGTGCCCTGATGGGGAATCAAACCTGGGACATTCACTGAGACATTCTACCGCTGAGCCAACCCGCGGGAGCTCTAGTCACTTTTATTAATCTGGTTTACTCTAAGATAATACAATGTTCTGAAGTGTTAAACAACCAATCTAAAATGTAGTGTAAATATTCTTCATTTCTCTGCCTACTCCTATTTCTAGATTTATCTTTTCTCTTCTTTTCCTTGTTTCTAACTAACCCAGGTGATTTCTCATGCCTCACTATATTCTTTAAGTTACTGGAAACAGATGCTGTTTGGGTTAAAAGAGAGAGAAAATATGTAAAAGATGTAAAAGTCAACATGTAAAAAAGTTTGTTACACACAATAGCCCCTCCACATATACACATATAGACATAAACGTTTTATAGAGAAGTTTCTTGTGGAATTTGGCAATTATTAGTTGATAAAAAATGTGCTTCATAAAGTGAAAGATACGTTTTGCAAATACATCTGTTTCTTACAGTGGTAGGCAAAAACATAACTAATGAGCTTATCTTAAATGTTATTTATACAATAGTGTGACAAGATTTTTTTTTTGTAATATTTCAACTTGTTTTGTTTCACTCACTTCTAAACTTGGCTATTTTATCTTTAAATTTCTTAACTTAAACCTCAATCCATCAAATATAAAAATAAGGCACCAAAAAGAGCTAAAAACAATGATGAAACAAATGTTTAAAATAATAATTGTTAATAAAAATAATCATGGTTGGGTTTGAGAAAAGAGCATAGCTATCTACCAATAAACAGAGTGGAGTCTGGTCAACAGGATCTGAAAATGTTGTAAGGCAATGTCTAAATGGTATGTTATGGAAGAGGAAGCATTGAAAACAGACCATAAAGCAACATAGGTTTCCAACGCAAAGAGACAATCACCAAACTCTTGTCAGAGGATCGATGTGGACCCAGTATGTGCTAGCTGCTGTAGATATGTCATTTCAACAAATCCTCAACAACTCTACCTTAAAACATTCTGTCCACATATCAAAATTAGTACCCTTTTTAGAGATGCTAAGAATCCTGCTGAAGGTGAAAGCCAGATATGTCTGAATAGTCTCACAAACTAGATTGCCACCAGTGGCCCAATCCTTACAAAGCATTAAAATTCAAAATGTAAGCCTGCTCACAAAATCTAAATTAAGTTAGCCATAACAAGTTTATTACTAAAAGCCTATAATTCTTTTAATTGTACAGGATGCCTCCAGGGAAACCCAGGCTATACCTGTCACAGGCAGGTGAGGAATCTAGACACAGAAATCTAGAAAGAAAATATTTCGGAAGTGTGAGGATAGAGTAATGAATAACTAGATGCTGCAAAGTCACTGAGGATTTTAAGAAGGAATTTGTAGGAATTGTGTTTTGAGAAAAATGACCTCATGTTTTCTGAGTGCCAAGGAGACTGAAGTGAGAAACAGAGAAACAGGTAAGAGTTTATCACTGTGTCACCAAGATTTAAGAAAAAGAATTCCTTAGTATCTCTGGGTTGAAGGTATGCCATCTACTTCATTTCCCTTAATGTAGGTTGTCTACATTTTTCACTTTACCTCATATCTGGCCATCCCCTCATGAAATCTTTAGGGTAAGATAAAATGTCATAGCAACATAGTAAGAACCACAAGAAAAACAGAAGGTGGGAAGAATATGAATTTATGTCTGGCTTCACTTGGATGCATTTTCACGTGAATAGTTGGAATCAACAGCCTCATAATTTTCATGCTCTTGAAAAAGACACTTGTAAAATTATTTTCTTGCTACTTTTCAAAGCTCCAGTTCAGAAAATTACTACCCTTTTGATGTGAAGGCTGATGTAACTAATTATAGCTAGGAAGACACAATTCCTCCTTTATTAATAAAGAAATAGCAATCTTTCACCTAGAATATAAGGCAATGTCTGAATTTCAAGCATGAAAGATTAAATCAGTAAGCATTGAAATTCTATTATAGTCAGAGAGACAATGTTTCCAAGGGCAATGGGAATAGGAGGTTTCTGCAAGAACATTTCCACCTCCTAGCAGACTTCAGGGCAGTGGGGAGAGTCGGGCTAAAGGCAGGAGATGTGGATATAATTCCTATCAAGGCTCTTTGAATAATCAGCTGGATATGTAGGTCAAATTAGTCAACCTTTCCAGTTTAACGCAACGACTAGCTTCAACCACCAAATTGCTGTTGAGGGATGAAAGGAGAAGCAGAAAAGAAAGGATGGCAAAACAAAGAGGAATATGGAAGGAGAAAAGGAAGAAAGGATGGTGGGAAAGAGATGTGGAAGGAAGACAGTGAGATCAGCCAATGAGACCAGCCAATTTATATATTAGTGGTTCTTAACTTGAGCTGTCTATGGTGGGACATGTGACAGTATTTCTAACAAGGCAATGCCAGTGCTGCTGGTTTGGGAGACCACACTTGAGAACAGTGTTATAGGTCTTCATCCATATGGAGTCTTACGGGGGTGGGGGGTGGGGGGAAGGGACAGGTGTAATTCACTTTGTTCTTCACAAAAAAACATTATCCTTTCTATATGCTGTATTATTTTGTTTTAAAATATTGAACTCCTGTTTATGCATATGTTAGGGTCATTATTACTTCTATTTCTCCTATGATTAAATAAACTTAGTTTGTATTTTACCACATAGCAAAGGTTAAAAAAAACAAAAACAAAAACAAAGCCTGAGGAAGCAGCGCACATTTATGCTGATGGGGTAGTGACAGATGATATGGGCATTCTCACTTAATGCTATTGCGAATGTAATTTGGCATAGTTGTTTCAGAATATCTTTAGGTGCTATGTGAGAAAAGCCTTATTAACCAAACAGTTAAAGGTATCATTGCAACCACAATTAATAACAGTAATTGAGCACTTACTCAGTGACAGGCATTTGGGTAGGTGCTTTGCATGTATTATGGTATTTAATCCTCTCAACATCCCTGAGAGAAAAAAAAAAGATCTCACTGTGCTTTTCTTGATCAGAACAATGTTTTATAGCTATTCGCTTGTGCAGGTATTACTTTAAAAGATGACACAGAAGAGAGATGTACATGTGCTTTGTGTGTGTGTGTGTGTGTGTGTGTGTGTGTGTGTATTCAGAATGAGAGTAGAAAAGTATCATCTCTATTAGACCCACCTAAAGATGCCTAAGAAGACAGACACTAAACTTATTTTCTCCTGTTTGATATAAATTTCTATGAAAATAGTTCTAAATCTTGGAATGTCCAAACTGATGTTATAGTTTAAAAAAAAATTCCCCTAATTCTGCCCAAATCAAAACTCTGTACTTAGCAAACTACTGAGAAAGAATCAGAAAACTGTATTTTGAAGGTTACACTTTGTGTACTAAATATGACTTAAATTAATACATTTAGAAGAAACCACATATGCTATATAATGTCATTTCTGAGTTTTCAAGAATAGGTATTTAATAATCTTATTGTCAACTTCTTAAACACCTCATTTTAAACAAAGGAAATAATTCTGTTTAGAAACACAGTTCTCGATGTCTGTGATAAATATCACTGATTTTGTTGTTTAATAACTTATAGAGATAAAATTAATTGTGTTGATCACAATTACAGGTGAATTTGATCACAGATCTCTGGGCATAAACCTCATCATCCACTCTTTTCCGCAAACTGCAGTATCTCCTCCTTCATCATATAATTGTCTTTTCTCTCCCTACCGTAATCTAGGAAAATTGTATGGCCAAAAGACAAATTTCAAGTCCTTTTGACTTATAACATCCATTTCCCATCCTTTCTTTATAACAAGTGTCAACAAAGTAAAATATGTTAGGAATCAAACTTTGAATTGTATGACAGAGAGCACTGGTAACTGAATGTATAAGAAAGGATGAGATTGGGGGGACAGAGGTTCCAAGACTTTGGTTTGCTTGTCCTCTGTCTCTGCCTCTAAACAGCTGTGTGGCCATGTAAAGATCACTTCACCTTTACTCGTCTCATTTTTCTCATATTATAAAATGAGAGCATTAGATTAGGTAACATCTAAAGTGCACTGACACTCTCCAAATTTCTCATTCATTCCAGTAAACTGGCTGTTCTCCTGAGACAGTTACAGATGGCATTCCCGATAAAACCACAGATAAAGTTTTTACTCCAGAAATATGCTTTAAAATACAGTTTGTGCATGGGTTCTAACAAGAAGAAATGTTCTTGTTAAAAAAAGCTGTTTTTATAACACTCTTAGGTTCAAACATTTCAATCACATAAAAGACATGTTTAAGATGCTTTGTTAATAGTATGTTTAGTGCATTAATATTACTTAAAATGAATAGTATAAGCAGGAATTTACTCACTATTACAGTAATAATGCTAGATAAATTGTTAGAGAACTGGTTTAAACTTTTAAGGAATCTTTACTAGTGATATTATTGTGAAGGAATTAACTAGGTAAAAAGTTCTTTGTATTATATATTACATAGAAATGTATGAGAGACATAATGCTATCGCAACATATCAAAATGTTAACTTCTGTAGCTTGTTGCTCTAACTTCTATCAAGTAATCTAGAGCTATATTAGGAATTGAAATGCATAATTCAGAGATATTGAAATTATACAGATGATTTTAGCAAACATGATTTTGATAAAAAGAGTTATCTGGAGACCTAGTTCAGTTTTCCATGGTCCCCTATTCAAGCCTTTTGGGGTTATGCCAAATTTGGAGGCAGCACAGTTTGGTCATTTTAGTGAATTAGTTAAAGATACATTTCACTTATTTTTTTATTTGAATTTTAGCTCATATAGATGCTACCTTTATTTGCATAACTAGAGCAAATTTTTATTGATTGATTGATTTTAGAGAAAGTGAAAGGGGGAGAGAGAGTGAGCCTGAGAAACATTGATTTGTTGGTTCACTTATTTATACATTTATTGGTTGATTCTTTTATGTAACGTGACTGGGGATTGAACCCTCAATCTTAGTATATTGGGATGATGCTCTATCCAACACAGCTTCCCGACCAGGGTCAAATTTTTTAAGTTTAAAAAACTCAAATACTGTATCCAGCAATAGATACCAGAGCAATAGTAACATTTAAGAGACTGCAATATTTTATTCCCCTAAAGAAACTGCACTGCCACGGAATTAGAACCACCATGGTGGCAATTTTCATAATACTTATGTACAAAGTAAGCAATGCCAGGATTTAATAGGTTGGCAGACAGAATTCTAACATTCCATTAAAATTAAAAACAACAACAAATACCCTTTAACGCCCTTTAAAGCTTTTGGATGATAACTCATCATTCACCTGATGACTAATTCGGCTTCATGGCTTTGCTCAGGAGATAATGTTGCAGCATTTCAGGTTTGCTGCTTGGAGCATATGTTTCCATGGGATGGCCTACAAGTGAATGAGTGACTTCGACAACAAAATGTAGGAATGATTATAATACTAACAGTTGCCTCAGGGGCTGGTTGCAAGGATTAAAGTAGTTAATCTATGCAGAACACAAAACACACACAAAAAAGCATTAGATCCAGAGTTAATATTAAAGTATTTTAATTTAATATTTGTTATATGTTTTTGTTTGATTGTTATATGCAATTCATCGTGCAGAATAGAGGTATTTCTTCAGATTCTTATTTGGCTACCCTGGGGTATGATGTAACAACTCTCACAGCCCTAAGGACTCTTTTGTCTTTGTGGGCCCTTCTCCCTTAAAAAACCTAAAAAGATTTTTCTTTTTACAACTGTATAGATATAAACATGTTAATTTTACATATTAACATTTTTTAACCACAAGTTCTTTTTTTTTTTATTTTGAAAGTAATGAAACCATTTTCATGAGCCCCTATTAAGTAATGTGCACTGTAGGGACTGTATCTATTGTGCTTAATGCAAAGTTGGTCTATGATATCTGAATTTCAGTGAAGTTGGAGTACATAGAGAAGAAGAGCTGTTATTTAAGTTTCTGGATGATAATAAAGACTTTCATTGTAACCATAATTAGTTCACATTTTTAAAATTTATGACAATATTTTACAATGCATAAGTTACTATAAAAAATACCCCAAATATATAATTTCAACATATGTTCATCATTCTGGGTTTTCTTCTGAGTAGTATCTATGTTCATTATATATTTTGAACATAAACAAAAGGCTTCAGATAATACTAAAATGAAAACAATGTATACTGGTATTGTTAAATGACAATTCAATGTTCTTAGTGTATTCTCTAGGTCTTTCTGTCAGGTCAGCAATCCGAATGCAAATCCAGCACTCAAGGCTGTCTGTTATTCATTATGAAAATACCACTTAGTTCTCTCAACTATTTGTTGTAAGAAGTTTATTGTGAACTTTGAATTTTCTTTATCACCAGCCTCTTATTTTTTGGATACAACAAAATGGAATTATTAAAATTATAAACATCAACTGATATGAATTAGTTCATTCTAAATCAATCTTGCAAAGAGAATATTTTCCAAATTGTCCTTAAAGAAGAATTTGTCTTTTATCACTTATATTTGTATTAAGGCGTCACTGTTCCAACCAAAGGGATCAATTCTTTTCTCAATGCCTCTTTCTTAATGCTGACTTTGCTACCCCAGGGTATGTATCCTTGGCGACTTACATATTTTTATTTGCAGAGTTTTGATTATATTACAGATAGTTCTAATATGTGCCAAAATAATAGCCTATTTCTACAATAAGTCTGGCAAAGGCATACTAGTTCAAGATTAATCTTCAAAAGGAAATCTTAACCTTGGGACACACATACTTCATCTCTTCTTACAAAAACCCCTGGATCAGTGACCTTACAGGTATACCTGGCCTTATGCAGGCTTGTTAACAAAATTCTCACCTGGAAACTACCAAGAAATTTCTTCAAAGACACCTAGCATCAGAAATCTTTCCCTTTTCTGCTTTTTCTTCTTCTTGTCTGGAATGCAGATGTGACACATAGAGTTCAATTAATCATCATGACCACAAGATAAAAGCTGTGTGTTGAATTAGGTGGAGAACTTGAAACAAGTCTGTGTCTCTCCGATGAAAAAATAGCCAAAACTGATCTAAAATACTGACTTTATTTATTTGAGAATTAAAGAAATATTTCCCTTCTTTAAGTCGTTTATATTTCAGGTTTTCTTTTACTCATAGCTGAATCAAAGATTAAATTACATAGATGTGGTGTTTTAAATATACAAATATTATAAAAATAAAAGGTAGTGAAAACCTCAGATATTCAGGGAACATTCACATGCAAACATTTTATCCTAGGCAGACAGACAGAAACACACACACACACACACACACACACACACACACACACACACGGTTGAGAGTGTGATAGCTCTGGCAGTCTTTATCAAACTCTTAACTCAATAATTGAGACTTATTTATTTATGTTTATAAATGGCATTTGCATGACTCTTCCTTTTATGGTACAAAGTATTACTAAGGAAACAAGATGAATCAGAAGCAAACAATAACAATTAATGATATATCTTGCATTGAATAGTGAATCTGTCCTCAACACTTTCACTTACATTAGTGATTCATCAAGAGCCAGCAATCATATCAGATATAGCTGAAGAGTTACACTTTCTAATAGTAGTGCTCAATTATTATTATCTTGCCTGAGCAGGATAAAAGTGGATCTTAATTCTCTGTGTGTGTTTTTTTCCTTTTTGATAGAGAAAGAGTCAGAGAGAGGGACAGATAAGGACAGACAGAAAGAGAGAGAGATGAGAAGCATCAATTTTTTGTTGTGGCACTTTAGTTGTTCATTGATTGCTTTCTCATATGTGCCTTGACTGTGGGGCTACAGCAGACCGAGTAAACCATTGCTCAAGCCAGCGACCTTGGGTCCAAACTGGTGAGCTTTGCTCAAACAAGATGACCCCACACTCTAGTTGGAGACCTCAGGGTCTTGAACCTGGGTCCTCCACATCCCAGTCTGATGCTCTATCCACTGTAACTCTGCCTGCTCAGGCTCTGTTGTGGTTTTTTTAAGAGTAGGCTTTAAGCAAAACATTTCCTAATGTGTCCTAACAAATATTGTTTTGAATTCATTTATAGCACAAACTTAAAAAAAAAGCTTAAATCAATGTCTTTATCTTGGAAAACTTTTCGTGACTGGTACTCAGCACTTATTTTCAGAAATTATTAGCAGGACCACCAGAAACGTATAGCTGTAGAAGGAAGTGCTCCCAATTGTCTATCATCCAAATCACCCTGAATATTTCATTAAAAATCATGAACTCACCAAGCACTAAATAGCTAGACCAAGAAGTATAAGTGGCCAGAAAACTTTAGTCAGTAGGCGGGTATATTTCAAATTTCTGGTTTTTCTCAATGTTAAAACTTTTTTTGTTGTTTTCAAAACTACCACAGCACAGTGGCATATTTGGGATGTGCTAATTAAATTCTCTTTTTGGTGTTTAATCCACATTTCAATTAAATTAGCCAAAAAGTTAAACTATAATAACTAGAGATTTTTAATATGAATATTAAATAATATTAAAAATTCAATTCCTCATTTACTCTAGCCACATTGCAAGAGCTCAGTGGACACATGTGGCTACTACAGTAAATACAATAAATATATACTGCATTTCTATCATTACAGAAAGTTTTATTAGACCATGCTGAACTACATTTTCTTATAGAAACATACTTTGAAAGACTATTAGTTTAAAAATAAAAAGATAATGTTGATTACAATGATTTGTATTCAACAGAACTTATAAAATATACTAAAGTTCCCAAAGTATTGCAATTAAAAGTCAGGGTGTTGAAAATACATAAAAAAGGATAACTACTGATACAGCAGCCATAAGTAGAAATGTATAAAAGATAGAGTTTCTGAAAAATAACATTGATATAGAGAAACTCTTTTAAAATAATCTGATTTTTAAAGGGTATTATGGACATATCAATGCCAAGTCAGAGCTTTCAACTCATGACAAGATGAATGGAATCATGTCCCCTTGTCACTGGAATTGCAATTCTTGAAAACCAATAGCTTATCATATTCTTAGAAAATAACTGCTAACTGAATGCAGGTTTAATGTTTGGGTGTTCTTATTGTTCATTCTTGGCTTCTTTTATTGATGTCTCATTTTCAGGTCTGGCTCTGGTTTCTTTCACTCTAGCCAACATTTCCCAAGACTATCGCAAATATTTGACTCTTCATTTCTCTAAGTATTCAAAAACAACTTCTCTCAGTGATTATGTAGGATACAGTATTGCATTTAAAGTATTCTTCCAAATTTATGCAATGAGCACATCCCGATAATTGAAATGACTATAAAAAAATCATTCTTAAACTATTTTACTGTGGACTAAAAAGATATTTTTTTTCAAATAAACAATTAGTATTCCCATGTAATTGTACTATAGGCACATATTTAGTTCTGCTTTTGTAAAAATGAAGGATAATATGAAGCTAATTATTAGCATTAAGTCTTTTTGAAAAGAGTTACTTGAAATCAGAAATTCACATTGAAGAGATTAAATTGCAATAGAGATTGCCTCTCTTCAAGGTTCTATGCATTAAACTTAATGAGATCCAGCACGTTGAATTTTTTTGATAATTTGCAGGACAAAAGTCACAATTAGAAGTATGATATCAAACACTTCAGTTGGAAGAATATGGTGTGTATAGTACAGTTCCCCAGACTTGAAGAAATGACCTCAAATTCAACATATAGATTTCTGATACACTGAACATGAATGCCATCCTGATCCTGCCAAAAGGACACTGAATGACTATTATAACTACTTAGCATGAGGAGGAGATATGCCTATGCCAACTATTCCAATGTATGAAAATCTTTTAGATCTTTAGTACTGTAGAGTAGAAAAAGTCAAATTATTTTAGGTTATACTTGAGTATTCAATGTTTACCTCAAAAACTCTTAGGACCCCTTGCTGTGTGTCTACAACCCAAGAGTCTGTGAATCCTTCCCTGAGGAATAGTTATATCAGCTCTGAATTATTGGGAGTATCCCCATCCAAAGTGCAAGATTGTATAGGGGTTCTAAAAAGCTAGAATTCTGGCCCTGGCCGGTTGGCTCAGTGGTAGAGTGTCTGCCCTGCGTGTGGAAATCCCGGGTTCGACACCTGGTTTGACTCCTGGCCAGGGCACACAGGAGAAGCACCCATCTGTTTCTCCATGCTTCCTGAGTGCTGAGGATGGCTCCATGGTCTCCACCTCAGGTGCTAGAATGGCTCCGGTTGCAGTGGAGCAACACCCATCTCTAGCATCCCCCTTTGGTGGGCATGCCAGCTAGATCCTGGTCGGGTGCATACAGGAGTCTGTCTGTCTGTCTGTCTGCCGCCCCCCACTTCTCATTTCAAAAAATAAAAAAGAATAAGAAATCTGGAGTGAGACTGACTGCACTTGAATCATAGCTTTCCTACATTTGGACTCTAATTTTGCATTAGCCATGTTAAAAATTATGATAAAAACTGCCTTTAATCTCAAAAAGTTATTTTAATGCATAAACTAGCAAATTCATATAAAATCCTTAAGACAGTTAGTAGTACATAATAACTATTAAAGACAATGCCTAATAATTGTATTATTGCTGAAATAATGATCTACTTATTCCTTTATTTCTGTTACTCCCTCCATGTAGAGTCACCTTTCTACTCTCCATCTCCATTTCTTTGATAGCCCATACTCATTCTTAAATTCTTCATTCAAGACTCTCCCTCCCCAAAAAGCCTCCCATAAGACTCCTAGCTAGATTACATGTCCCTCCCAAAGGCTTTCACAATTCTCTGGCATAAGTTTATGACTGTCTCTTAGCACTGTAATGTAGAATAATCTTCCATGTGTATGAGTACACATGTATCTATGTGGGTGTATGTGTGTGTGAGACTACGCTATGACATATGTTTCGTTAATGTTTTTCCTTAACACATAGCAAGAACATGCCCAGAGTAGACATTCAAATATTTGCTTAATAAATTAAATAATATCAGCTTAATATTTTCTAATAGCTACTGAAACAGAACATTCTAATATTCTTGTAGCTAAAGCTGAACTAAACTGATGTTTTATTGAGTTTGCTTCCTTGGCATTGACATGAATTCTTAGTACTACATATTGAAAATCATTATCTTCAAGCCAAGATAATGTCCTTTTATAAATAGAATACTAAATTATTTTTATCAAAACCAACATAAAAGGCAGCAAAAGAATGTATTCAATGTCCAGAGTATTAGATCAAATTCAGTTAGATATAGGTCCTGACCTCCAAAAGTTTATAATATAGGAGACAGAGAGAACAAGATAAACATAGATACCTTATAAATATATTTTATGCATATGTGTGTACATATCTATGTATGTATCTAAGATATATATATATATATATATATATATATATATATATATATATATATATATATATATAGTATAGATGGCATAAATATATATGTAAATATGAAATGTAGAGAAGTTAAATATAGATTAGCAGGTCAAACTGTTTACCTAACAATCATATTTCTATGCAAATTATCACCACATTAACGATTTTTAAAATTCTTTCATTATAAGAATGGCTTTTAATCAAGTTCTAAATAATTTTCATTAACTCTGAAACCACCCTAAGATGCTTGTTATACCAATGTTTGTTCTTTCTAAATTTTAAGTTTAGATGAAAATGTCTTTGTAAATAAGTATTTTGCAATCACATATTTATATTTTATACTATAATCAGATCTGTTGAGTTTGTAAATAAGAGAAAATGCAATAAGTAAAATTACTTCCAGAAAAAATAGTTAACGATTGTTCAAAATATTGCTTGTCCATTTATCAAAGGTAAATGTACATCATTTTCAGACTTAATATATGTCTATTATTGTTGACATGACATATCAATTAGCAAGTCAGATAAGAGTCTGCCACTAACATCTTCTTATATTTAATATAAACTCTATTTCTAAAGTAGTGACACAATCAATCCTCTTTCTATAATGAATGTGTATTGTATTATCATGCATTATTTCAAATATGCTTGGATGATAAATTCAAACAGAAGATGTTAGTAAACATCCTACAGGGTTTTTTTTTTCCTTCTGCAATAAAATAAAATAAAGAAGGCTTCACGACCTACTCACCTTTACACTAAACTATTTTAGAACTGCCATGTTGAGGACTGTTTCATCTTGAATCACCTCAATTAGGAAACCTGCAAATCACAAAGCAACACATTCCTAGACTACTCTATTGCAAAAGTCTTTATAAATAATACTTCAAGAGCAGAGAATTTAGTTTCTCATTGCAGTTCCTGATACACTTTGAACCAAGCTTTTCTATAACATTTCTGCCTCTAGAAAAACAGTCTATATCACTACTACTTGACAAACAGAAATATTTTCTTTGCCTACACATCTTGGTGGATAGTATACATGTACTGGAGACAGACAAGACCAACATCAATTCTTTCTAAGTCGCATTTTGATTACTTGTGACATATGTAATGAGAAAGGATGCATATAAAGCACAGCTGAGTATAGCACCTGACCCAGGGTAATGACTCATTAAATGAGAGCTTCTGTCATGACGACAATGATCATTGCCATTCCATCCCTTGGAATAAATTTGATCAACAAGAAAGCTGCTGGAGCCTGACTCTTTTTCTCTATGCATCCCAGTTGTTTTAATAGGCATGGTATTGATGATTCTCCCAGGGACTAAAGAAAATCATCAGAAACCTGAATGAACCCCAGCTTCTGGTCAAACAGAGACAGAACTGTCGTGGGTGTTGGAACAATTCCATTAAGATTGCTAATATACTCTTTCTTTCTCTTTCCCTTCCCCTACTGAATTTTAAATGTCTGGTTGCACTGAATAAACGGTTTCCGGTACAATGATCTGGATAAACACTTCCATTGATGAGAAGGATTTCTTTATAGCTTCTTCCAGAAAAACATTATATATTTTATGTTCTGCTTCATTCTTATAATACAATTAAACAGACTCATGGAGAAGTTTGAACCATGTAGCTAGGTAACACTCAAACAATGCATTTTAATTGACTCATAGAACTAAATTTTTAAAGGATTTTTTAAATCAGGTAAAATTTCTCCTCAAGTTGTAAATAGCATAAGAAAAAAGAAGAAAGAAGGGGTTCCACAGCCATTCAAGTAAAAATACAAGACTTGTTATTTTACCATAAGATTAATGTAAGTCATTGTAGTGAGAGATACATAGTGTAGTGTCATGATAGATGATGGTCCAAATGTACTGTCTTCCAGTTAACTCAGCTTCAAAGGATTTGAGATCGAAGCAATGGGTGCGGGAAGGGATCCAGAAATCACATCATATGGCAAAGTTTGAATGACTTAAAGTTCAACCCAACAGAGAAAATCCTAAGGAAAAACATTGTGACTCTCTTAAGTTTAACTCTGGAAAAGAAGTGAAAAGAAAAAAATATTCTGTTCAGTATGTAATACATAATTTAGATAAATGGGTAATAGAGGCAGATGTACATGTCAGCTCCATTTACAAAAAAAAAAAAAAATCTTGGTAAAAACTTAAGTTGAGTTACAAAGAAATGGAGTGCCTTAAACTTTTAATTACCCAGAATAGTGAAAAATCTCATAGAAAGCCATGTGCTTGAAAGAGAGAATTTCAATTGGTAGACATTTAGACGAGGTGACCTAAAAAAAAATTTTATTTCAAAATTCTATGATTCTAAGAATAAGAAGAACTACCATTCGAAATATCTCTCTAAATGTCACTATCAATAAATGTATCACTAAATTTATATAAACACCATGGAATATGGTGGCACAAACAAAGAAGATGAAATCAAAAGGGATATAGATACCATTGCAAACGAGTGAAAATTAATGAAGACAAAGGGAGCTGAATCGCTAAGAAAATTGAAAAGTGTTATTTACATGAACTGCTCTCTTATAAAACTGTGCCCTTCAAAATATAACTAGACCATTTACAGTGAAAACTCATTTAATATATTTCAATGTAATTATCTCTGAAACAACATATTTACAATGCAAGCAAATATTATAGTATTCTTAATAGCAATAATGCATTATTTGTCAATTTATGTTGTGCATCAATTAAAGCTATAATGTATAAATGCGATTTTAAACTCTGAAAAAGAGCATACAGAGATTATGCTTTACTAACAAAAAAATGAAAAGGAAAACCACAGATATAGAAATCAGCTCACAAGTTGGCTTGCATGCATCCTAGCCATGTTTCCCTAATTACTAGCACAAGCATAAGAGGAGGGAAGGAGGCACTTACGTGAGAAAAACTATGTTCAAATACCCTTGCAATTTCATATGCTCCACGAACTGTGACTTGACTACAAGAATTGATGGGCGACTTTTGTTCTTTCCAACTCAGGCAAACAGTCGCTCATTTCAGAGCATAAAAAGTTTCTCACACATTTTATATCACACAAACACAAATATATTTTTAAACTACAACCTGGCACTGAAAAGTCAGCCAGTGAGAAGAGCCAGGATTTAAAATCCCAGCTCTGCACAGAAAGTATTCTCTCATACTCATATCTTATCTTCATAGTGCCAAGCATACTGCCTGGCACATAGGAAGAGTCCACAAATTGAGTTAAATGAAATCTGGATTCTGTATTTACTCGCTAGGTTTAGTATGACTGCGCATTTGTTTCTCTGTTTCTGGGCATCATATTTGTTTCTGTTACACAATAGTGCTCCAGTATGTTCAACTGTATGCAATGCATAATGTGCACCAATTTAACAGATTCTTACCAAATACCAATCTCAAAGTGATGGTGAGAAATAGTCATAGAGCATAATATTATAGAGTGGAAAAGTAGTATGTCATACATTGCAAATTATTGGGGGAAGCTCAAGTGTTAATACCATAAATCAAGATTCAAATGTCATCAAATTCAATCTCCAGTCCATCCTCCTGATAAAATTGTGTCTCCACTTTCATATGGGAGTGGAATTTTTATGCGCTCAGAAAGATATTTTTAATTAATTCTGTATATATTTATTGATCATTTAAGAGGGTCAAATTACATTTTAAAAAGTCAAAATACAAATACAGTATAAGTGAAGGGATCCTTAGTGTTACTTTAATTACTTTAAAATCTATTTACAGCAGAATTTATTAAGATACAAAAAGTGACAATAGATTCTAGATTTTTGTTCAGTCAACCTTCAACAGATATTTGAATGCCAAAGGAATCTACTCATGACACCCGGAATATGTTTGGCATTTTTCTGCCACTGAAACTTGCCTATGTTATGGTAAAAAAAAATTTTAAAAAGCTCTTTTCTAACTATCACCCACTATGGCTGGCATCACTAATTAGTCATGGCACCCATTACTGGTTACACTGGGCATGCATAAGAATTCTTTTCATCAGTCAAAGAAGAAACATCCAAATACGAACAGAGTTAGCATACAAGAAAAAAAAAATTATAGCCTGACCTGTGGTAGCGCAGTGGGTAAAACATTGACTTGGAATGCTGAGATCATCGATTCAAAACCCTGGGTTTGTCGGGTGAAGGTACATACAAAAAGCAACTATGAATTGATCCTTTTTGCTCTCCTCCCTCTTCTCTCTCTCTCTCTCTCTCTCTAAAAAAATCAATAAATTAAATTTTAAAATATACATATTTCCATAGCTCATATTATATGGGATAGTGAGTAATGGGCTTGCTATACAATATTCTGTGTCTAATGATTTTTCATTTGACTTGAAAATACTCTATTGTTTATGTTGATTGTCTATAAAAACCAATGACAACCTGACCAGGTGGTGGCACAGTAGATAGAGAGTTGGACTGGGACACAGAGGACTCAGGTTTGAAACCCTGAAGTGGCCAGCTTGAGCACATGCTTAGCAGCTTGAGCATGGGGTAACTGGCTTGAGCGTGGTATCATAAACATGACTCCAGGGTCACTGGCTTGAGCCCAAAGGTTGCTGGCTTAAAGCCTAAGGTCTCTGGCTTGAGCCCAAAGTCACTGGCTTGAGCTATGGGTCACTCATTCTGCTGTAGCAGATGAGAACGCAATTGATTAACAACTAAGGTGCTGCAACGAAGAACTGATACTTATCTATCTTCCTTCCTGTCTGTCTGTCCCTCTCTCGCTCTCTGTCTCTGACACACACACACACACACACACACACACACACACACACACACACACACACACAGAAACCCAATGACATTTTTTCTGGTGCCCTAAATCTAAAAACTATTATTTAAAGCTCAGAAGAGTGGCCAAAGATAGTTTTGTATATATATATGACCCAACAGCATAGAGGTGAGAGAAATAGCAGAAAAATGTATGGGGTTTCTTTCAAAGGTTAAGGAAAATGAATAAAGATTTGGAAAATTGTTTTATTAAGGAATCAATCAGCATACTAAAAAAGTGTCAAAACTCTAGAAGTTAATTTCATGTTTTTTTTTAAATACTGTATATGGGAAGCTGCCGTCTTTGTATCTGTGGGAATTTTATTTCTCTATGTAGATATCTGTGTGTCAGAGGATATACCAATGAAAGAGAAGTGTCTAGAAAGTACTGTATTGTGAGTGATACAAGTTTCTAAAATTGGTTGGATTTTAATTCTACAGTAAAAAAAAAGAAATCTTTATTTAGCAGCCATGATCAGCAAAGCAATGTTGCAGGCATTGTTACTAAACTTAAATGTAGGAGAGATTTCAACTAAAGTCTGAGATTCACTAGAGAACTTTAGTCAGCAGGCATACTGTACTGAGGCACCTTAAACACCACAGGGTATGATCGGTCCATGGATTGTTTTCCTTATTTGGTTCTAAGGGATAGTACAAATAAGCAAACAATGTAAGCTTAGAAACAAATTATCTTTTAAATGTATTTCTAGTTCTTCAATAAAACAGATTTTTCTAAATCAACTAAAATAAAGATGAACAATAATTATAGACATAATTAAAATATATGTTGCATTACCTGACCAGGTGGAGGCGCAGTGGATAGAGCGTTGGACTAAAATGCGGACAACCAAAGTTTGAAACCCTGAGGTCACCAGCTTTAGCTAGGGTCTCATCCGGCTCGAGCATGGGCTCACCAGCTTGTGCACAGGGTCGCTGGCTTAAGTGTAGAGTCATAAACATGACATCATGCTGGCTAGCTTGAGCCCAAAAGTTGCTGGCTTGAGCCCAAGGTCACTGGCTTGAGCAAGGGGTCACTCACTGCTGTGGCCCCAGGTCAAGGTGCATATGAGAAAGCAATCAGTTAACAACCAAGGTGCCGCAATGAAAAATTGATGCTTCTCGTCTCTCTCCCTCTCCCTCCCTCCCTCCCTTCCTGTCTGTCCCTATCTGTCCCTCTCTTTCTGACTTTCATTCTCTCTAGATCTCTCTCAAATATATATATATATATATATAGAGAGAGAGAGAGAGAGATAGAGAGAGAGAGAGAGAGCGAGCGCTCATGAAAATTAGGAAATATTTCAAAATGGATATGAAGCAATAAAATATTCCCTGATTTCTATGAGCAGTGTATATATCTTGCATTAAAAGTTACAAAAATTAATTTGCATCTTGGTTATTAAATCATATTTGGAAGTGGTTTGGGCAGAAAATTGCAGCATTTAAAGATTTTGTCGCCAATAATTATTTACCATGTATAATGTTGCACTTTAGCAATAACTTGGTTTTAAAGAAATTCTTCTTAACTTAGGAAAAGTAATATTCACTTTTAATTTTACCTCCCTTAAGCCTAAATGCCTGGTCTTGGCTATTGTAACTCTTTTAAATAAATTCATTTTGAATGTTTTTTAAGTGCACACCAAAGCTAAGACGAAAACCAAATGAAGTTAAAAAACTACTTTCTTTTTAATATTCCAGATTTCCATAGCAGGTCAGAACTTGGAAGCATGGTGTGTGTGTTAATTGGTGATGTTTATGTCTGGCCTAAGGTGCAAGGAACAACAGCTGCTGTTCTTGGCCAAACCACTGACGTTACTTCAGGAAGATAAGAGGACTTACTTATTTTGTGGCTCAAGGCTCAAATCTTTGATAGAAGAATAAGTTGTTTTTTTTCTTTTAAACTGGCATACCTAATCAGAGACATGAATTTTTTGTTGATTTTTCTCTGATATTCTCTAGAATTTCTTATTAAAATTCTAACATGCTTCCAATATCACTGATCATCAGAGAAATGCAAATTAAAACCACAATGAGATACCATTTCAGACCTGCCAGAATAGCTATCATCAATATATCAACAAACAACAAGAGTTGGCCAGGATATTGACAAAAGAAAACCCTTATGCACTGTTGGGGAGAATGCAGATTGGTGCAGCCACCATGGTAAACAGTATGGAGTTATCTCAAACAGTTAAAAATGGTACTGTCTATAGCCCACAGATCCCACTTCTGGGACTATATCCAAAGAAACACAAACCACTAATTCAAAAGAATATATGCACCACTGTGTTTATTGCAGTGATATTTACAACAGCTAAGAGATGGAAGCAACCCAAGTGCCTACCAATTGGCAAGTGAATGAAAAAGAGTGTTACATGTACACAACAGAATATTATTTGGCCATAAAAGGAATAAAATCTTACCATTTGCAAGAACATGGAGGGACCTAGAGGGTACGATGTTAAGTAAAATAAGTAAGGTAGAGAAAAACAAATACCATATGATTTCATTTATATGTAAAATGTAAAGGACAAAATGAACAAACAAGATAGAAACACTCATAGATACAGAGAACAGACTGATGTTTGCCAAATGAGGGGGGGGGCTTAGGTGAGAAGGGTGAAGGGACAGAGAATACAAACGTTTAGTTACAAAAGAGTCACAGGGATGTAAAGTACAGTATAGGGAATATAGTCTATAATATTGTAATAACCATGTATGGTGCCAGGTGGTACTTGAAATATTGGGAGAAACATTTTGTGAAGTATATGATTGTCTAACCACTATGCTTTCCATCTGAAACTAACAAAATAGTGTTGAATGTTAACTGTAATTAAAAAGAAAAGAAAGGACATTATTAAGTAAACTTATAAAACTGGAATAACAACAATAGTTTTAAGAAAAATATTATGTATCAATGTTCAATTACTAAAAAGTATTTGTCTTAAGGTATATAATGCAAAATCCTTAATTTTAAGTAATACTCAAGTATTTGAAGGTAAAAGCATATCATGTATGTAACTTACCCTCAGACAGTATAGAAAATGCAATATACATGTATATAAAGAGAGCAAATGAGAAAGAAAATGGGGGAAAATAATAACAGTACTTGATTTTTAATCAAGGAGTTAAGACATTCTTGCAAAAAATAAAAATAGAAAAAGAAAGAAAATATGGACATGCTTCTTAGAACATGCTCTATTGTTTAGGGTTTCAGCTTTTTATTTTGCCAAAAAAAAAAGTTTGCCTGATTTTTTAATGTTATGTCAGTGAAGTGTTCTTAATTTGGTTGTGTCTCTTCCATTTCATTACTTATTTAGCTTATTTTAATTTCTCTCTCTGGCCACTGGGAATTGAAATGTGGCAAAACAAGGCGGGTAAATGATGTGCTGTATGACAAAGTAACACTGTTTATGTCTCTGGGGGTTGCCTGATACCCAGCAGGAGTCCAACAAATGTAGACTCTCCTGCTCCCTTAAAAGGGTCAGATTGCATCCTTACACACACACTTCCCTTCTCTGTCTCCTTGCCTATGTATTCTGTTCAGGAAGAGTGGCATTACAGGGGTTCATAAGACTCGTTCCTATTTTTCTGACTTGGGATAAACCTGCATCATCTAACTGATCTAACTTTAAACCAAGATTTCAAAATGCCATGTCAGTCCTCCTGATTTTAACACTAAGGAACACTTGCATTTTCATGAGAGTATATTAATTAGCACTTTTATGATAGAATCATAACTTCTGACTATTGGTTTCCTTTTTTACAAAAGGTTGATGACCAAAAATCCCGTAACCATAGATAATAAGATAGCATCCTCCAAGGCAGGAAATGAATTGCAATTCCTGACCATATTAATTGTCTCTCAGGTTTTCATAGGACAGATCTCTTTCCCCTCAGACCTCGTGGGAAAGGGTTTGTGGCATACTTCACGTTGGATAGACTAACGGCCATGAAAAGCCAATTAAAAAGCTCAAAATCAAATCAACCATTCAGTGAATTTTTGCATGCTAATTCCCTTCTGCTCAATTACAATTTAAGAAGCCACCAATAATCTGCTTTTTATCTTTAGTCCTCCATAGTTGCAATCCCTAACATGTGTTCAGAAATTATCCTCTTTGGAAAGTAAGTCCTCTTCAGATCAACTTTCTGCTTATATAGAAGAAAATAAAATAGAAAAAGAAGAAAAACATTTACTCAAGGAAATTCTCATTTCCATAATACTTAGATTGTGTTCATATATGGTGCTGTCTTGTTTCTCATAAGCTCTTTCCTTCTTCTAAGGTTCTGATCTATGACTTAATATTTCTCATTTTCATTATGATCAGCTGGTCAGCTAAATTGTGCCTGCATTAGGAAAACTCAGCAGTGTTAGAAAATCAGTAACATGTCCTTTCTTCTTTCTCAAGTGAGAGGAGGAGAGGTAGAGAACAATTCCTGCATGTGCCCTGACTAGGATCTACCCTGAAATACCCATTTGGGGCTGCTGATCTGCCCATCTGGGGACATGATCGCAACCAAGCTACTTTTAGAGCCTGAGCAAGGTTCCATGGAGCCATCCTCAGTGCCTGGGGCTGATGTGCTTGAACCAATCAAGCCATGGCTGCAGGAGGGGGAGAGAGAGAGAAAAAAAGAGAAAGAGAAAAGGGGGAGGGGAGGGGTGGAGAAGCAGACATCATTTCTCTTGTGTGCCCTGACTGGAAGTCAAACTCAGGACATCCACACACCAGGCCAATGGTCTCCCACTCAGCCAGCTGGCCAGGGCCAAAAATCAGTAACTTTAAAAGCTCAAAATCCTAAATTTCAAAAGGAAGCAGTTGTGTCTTTTTTATTTTAGTTGCTCTCCAGAACACTTGTACATTATAATGGTTACCACCTACGAAACCTTGTTCCAAAACACTTCATAGGATAGGGCTTTTGCAATAAAAAATCAGTTTATCACTTAGATTAAAGATTATTAAATTTTTTGTCTATCTTTATATATTCATTAAGTAAGGTTAAAAACTTGCACTTTAGCTACTTTGTCTCATTATTTTAATTGGTTTGTTTTTACCTCCTTTCAAAATTCAAGGTCAGGTCAATAATATTCCAGGATGATAATAGTAGGGATTAACTCAACATCCATTCCTCGAGATTAATGGTTCTTAAAATTCGATGTGAAAAGTAAAAATGCAGTTGTCATGGTTCCCATCTCCAAATACTATTTAAATTGTTTTAGAAGAGTGCCAAGAATCTGTATTTTTAATCAATATCCCGAGTGATTCTAATTCTGGTGGTCCTCAGTCCACACTAAGAATTTGCTAACCATTGTATATGAGTTTTGGAATGAACTGGAAGTTATATATTTTAATCAAGCCATTTATATGTCCAATGAAAACATCTTTGTATGCTTACAATGTTATGTACTTTGCATTATAAAATGTATCATACTATATGACAAAAATAAAAAAATAGTTCTAAATATTTGACAAATTATTGGTTCATTACGTTGAAATACCTGCTTTACTCTTCTAAAAAACTTTCCCGGAAGTGAGATACTTTCCTCTGCTGGATAAATAGAGCTGTAAACACATTCGCTTTCCTTCTTTCCTTTAGCTGCCAGAATATTCAGAACTAATTTTATACTCCGTAGTGCTTTATTTAACCCAACTTTCATTCTCCATAATTTCTCCTTCATATTTAATACTTGGCACTTGTTTTATTTAATCTTTATGGTTCATTTGACAGTAAATTGTTTCAGATCCTCTTTCAAATGGGCAGAGTTAGTTAGTATTAATTCAGAAATAAATATTTCATTTCAAAACCAGTATGCCTGAGACATGAAATTTTTATAATTTGGTAACCCAAATATATTAATTGTTGAATTTTCAACAACAAAAATTTGACTCAAAATTCTCCTTGCTAAATAAAAAATACCTTTTGGTTTAAGATGTGTTTTCAGTTAACTCTTCAAATATTATTTTCAAATACCTTTATCTTCAACAATCATTTCCTGCCTAATTGTCTACTGAGTGACTGATGCTAGAGACCTTTTCTTTTCTTTGTATATATTTGTAGTTTATAGAGAGCCTCCTAGCCTCACTTCCTTCTCTCTCTCTCTCTCATTAAAACTGTACATGTTTAGTGTCTACAACTTGATGAGTTAAAAGGATAAGTATTCACCCATGAAAAATATCATCATCATCAAGGACATGGACATATCCATCACCACCCAAAGTTTCCCTCCTGCTCTTTTACTTCATTTTCTTTGTGTGTGTGTGTGTGTGGGGGGGGTTGTTTGTTTGTTTGTTTTACAGGGACAGAGAGTCAGAGAGAGGGATAGATAGGGACAGACAGGAATGGAGAGAGGTGAGAAGCATCAATCATTAGTTTTTCATTGCCGTTGCAACACCTTAGTTGTTCATTGATTGCTTTCTCACATATGTCCTGACCGCGGGCCTTCAGCAGACTGAGCTACCCCTTGCTGGAGCCAGTGACTTTGGGTCCAAGCTGACGAGCTTTTTGCTCAAGCCAGATGGGTCCGCGCTCAAGCTGGCGAGCTCACGGTCTCGAACCTGGGTCTTCCGCATCCCAGTCTGACGCTCTATCCACCGCCTGGTCAGGCTTACTTCATTTTCTTATGGAAGGAAAATATGTATTACATTTAATATTATTTTAATATCATATATTTAATACTATAATGACAATCCCTCATATAACACCTACATACATAGCAATGTTCTAAGAACTTCACATATTTACATCTAATTTCCATACAAGTGCTAGAAAGTAGGTATTGCTCACTTATTTTTATACATGAGGAATCTCAGGCAAACTGAATTTAGTTACTTGACCAACATCATACAGCTGTTATATATTTAGGATCTCTTTGAGTGACTCATCAGAGGATTATTGTAGCAGAAGGGTTCTAATAATAAATAACATCTGATAAAGATTTTGTATAGGAAAATATAAAGACAGAAGTCCTCAAATGTCACCAAAGGGCTTTCTTTTAACAAAAGTTCTATAGGCTGATGGGAAAAAAAACCATATGTAATATAAAAAGGTAGAAAATCAAATATAAAATGATCCTTCCTATATTCTACATAACCAGACTTCTTAAAAGTATTATCATCAATAGCTCATTTTGTGAACTCTCAGAAAAATAAAAGGAGAGGGTATTTGTATAATGACATATACACTTGTATAATACTTACCTATCTATCTGTTCTGCATTGATGTGTTTGTGTTTGTATTTTTTAAATGTATGTTTGAGTATACCTTATACACTCATGCATAATTTAGAATATTTAAAACAATAGATATAGATCCAACAACTGGGCACTGACTAATGTGGGATATAATGAGGAGACAGAAGTAAAAAAGATTTCTTAATTAACTCAAAGTTTGGCATAAATAATATGTATTAGAACATATTGCTAAAATATGCTGCTTGATGAAAAAGAAAGCCTCTCTTTAATTGTTTTTGAAATAAAATAGCCTTACTTTACATCTTCGTGATTATTAAGGTAGCTGGACATTTTACGTAAAAATAAAGTTCTCTGCAAAATCAATAAGAAATTTACTCTAGCACCATGCCAGTCCCGAATAAAGAAAGTGCTTTATTTTCATAAAGGAGGGTTTATAACCATTTTCTAAATTGCATTGTTTTTCTTCTTATTGGAATATTTACTGTTATCTTCTGACATTTTGCATTAAATCCACATAATTATTAAAGCTGAAAGCACAAATGCTATATTAAATATATATATATATATATGCTCTAAGTTAATTATGCTTTATGCTTTTTAAAACAATTGCCCTTTATTGCAAACATGAAAACTTGCAAGACTGAGAATAATATTCATTTTAGTTTCCGCAATTAAAAATTTTCTAAAATGAAAGAAATTTCTCCTAGACACTTATTCATATATCCTTTTTTGTGTGGTGTAGTGGTGTATCCTCCTCCTGAATGCCTATGAGATGTCTTGACATTACCATCATTTTTTCTAACTACAATAATATTCTAATAAGCTATACAATATGAATAAAGAATATGAATGTTTCTTGGTTGTAAATGTTTGGAAAATGTTATACATAACACTTTATTAAGTAATATAAAGTATCAGAAAACCAATTGAATATCAACTTCAATCCTCATTCTTACTTTCACAAAAACGAATAAACCTAAGCCTTATGAGGTATTTTTAGATTTCATGGTTTTTATATTATTGACTTAAATATAATTGGTCTTACATTGAAACGTATAGTTGAAGTTAATTATTTCCATATATTTAACTACAATTTCTGTAACAAGATGAAAAGAAACCAGTCTCCATTCCAAATTAACGAAGAATACTAACTCTAAAGTGTAATTGTTATTAACAACTTCATTGCATGCAAAGGACAAGAAATGTCCTTTCCCCATGATGGCCCTGGTAAATCCTAGCTTGTTCCATCAGAAATTAAGTTTCTGTACTTGCAGGATAGATGTTTTCATGGAAACAATAATAAAGTGAGATGCCACAATGAATTCCCTTACATTCGAGAACTATTTTTACAAGGTGCTCATCTGGAAAGCACTCATAATTTTTTTTTGGGGGGGGGTTAGCTTATTTTTATTTTTTGTATTTTATGCTGTTCATTCATGATTATGTTTTACTCTGCAGTAAGGTGATTTGTACCAAAGCTCTGCCTCTCCAAGTTTTCACTATACATGGGCTTCACACATGATCCCAATTTAATTTGAGTTTAAAAATACATAACCTCTGGCAATTTTCACAGATTTCAATGCATATAAAACATTTTGTTTTCTCTCAAACTCAAAAAGAATCACAAAACAGCTGAGGAGGATATCTATGAACCTAATGCAATATGAGGAAAAAATAAATGAAAAGTCTTTAAATAGAATCCAGAGCACATGTGATATTCTTGAAAACTGACATTAGAATCAACAACTGTAAATCTGCAAATCCATATCCAAAATAAATAATAATCTCTAGTCATTTCCCAAATATCTCCATCTCTATTGAGAACTACTTTTGTCTTTTCAGCTAAAATTCGTTTTTCATTTGAGGTAGTTTTATTTTTTGTCACCCAGGAATAATTTAATCAATGCATTCTTATAAAATACTCCCTTTTTCTGGAAAATCTCATGAATAACTGATATAAATCTTAAGTATAACAATGCTAACAGAAGATGAAGGTATATACTTGGTGAAAAAAAGTAATGTTAAATGGCCACTGAAAATAAAGTTTAAATGTTTCAGAGCTTGTGCTCATTTTAACACAGAAATCACATCTTGTCCCAACCATGCTGATAACTCTCTAATATCTGCCCATATGTCTTGAATGAACCCAAAAGTCTTTATTATCTACAATATCCTATACTATCTTGTCCCAACTACCTTTCAGACAGCATTTGCTACAAAGCTGGTCCCTCCCTTCACTTTTATTACAGTGGCCTTAGGTGAAGCACACCAAACCTCCTCCCACCTTGAAATCCTTGTACTTTTCTCTTTTCCCCTTAAGCTCTTCATGGGATGCTCACTGAACTCAGCTTACTCCCTTCAGTTAGCAATCAGCTTAAACATTTTCAATGGGGAAACCTGTCTGTCCCTTATTCAAAATAATACACTTCTTACACTGTTTTATTTTGCTTGTAGCAACCACCACAACCTGGACTTACATTTATGTGTTTATTCTCTCCCACCAGAATACACGGTTCCTAAGGTCAGAAAGTTGGCAGTTACATTTACTATTGTGGTCATTGATACATATAAAGTGATAAAAAAAATACTTTAAATTGAACTCTATGATTCAGATTTTGATTTATTGAAAACTATCTGTAAAACTCTGGGTTTCTAAAAGCACTATTCCTGTTACTCTTAAAAGTGGAGGAAATGAGGACGATGGAAGAATCAAGCCCACATAAAAGCAAAGAAGACAAGACCTTGCACTGTTAGAAAAATCCTTCCAGTTCTGTTTGACATTTTTTTCAACTGTCATCCTACTCTTTCAATGTTATTCTTTCCTCATTGTTAACTTCTGATAACTCACTCTCTATTCTCCCCACATGTTTTATGATTTGAATCTTCTTTACATAACAGATGTCAAAATTTCCATTGAAAACTAGATTGCACCATGCCGGATAGGTAGCTACAAGTATTTTTTCATACTTGCCTTTTAATTACTGAGAATAGGAATGTCTTCCTGAGAGAGACTACATTTATTTTATATGTTATTTATAGATAATAGTTCACTATTTTTAAATAATTTCATTTTACTCATAAATGAGTGTCCTGGATAAAGAAAAAGTGCCACCTTGTGTTTACTGGGTAAGAGAACACCTTTCTTGTCATATGGTGTCATCAAAGTATCTTTTCGACCCGTGGGCTCCTTGTCTGCTCCTATTTAGGTAGGGAGCTGAGCTTGACAAAGAAGGCAGTGTGTTCTCATGCCTATTCTCTTGCATTATAAGACATCTCCATATGCTTCCCAGAAGCACCTGCACTTTACCCAACCTTCACCAGAAAGCAAACTGATTAAGGAAAGAGGCACCAACAATCATTAATTCTAACCTTAAGAAGAATTAGTTACAGGTCAAAGATGGAGAAGTCTCATAGCCTGCCCTAGTTCAAAGAGAAAAATAAAAAAGGAAGATTGTGGTACATTCCAAGAATAAATGTTCAAATAATAAAATTCAATATTTTTAACATTGCTCAAAGTGAAAAATTCGATTAGTAGATTACTGCTCATTTTGTTGAGGTGGCTCTGCTCCTTGGCTGAGGAGCTCATCCCACACCAGAATCAGCAACACATTAATTTAGATTTTTCTACATTTTAATACTGAATGTGTAGGTAATAAGTCCCAAATGGTATAAACCCAAACCTCAAAAGCCTTTCAATCTAGTTAGAAAGACAAGAAGTAAAACCATACATTACATATAAAATAGCACTTACTAATGTCAAGAGTAACTCCAACTACACATATTGTAATCTTGGGAGCTTGAGAAGGCTTCATGGAGAAGGTCAATGTTAAAGGCTAGTTCTCAAAGGAGAAATCTAAAGGGCAAGAAGTTCTGACAGAATCTACTGAAGCAAAAAGCAGCATAACTGTGCACAGAAATGTAGATGGTGTTTTATCTTTGGGTTTCTTTTCAATATCAGACCATAGCCTACACTGTCAGATCTAGCTGCTAAAGCCAGTAGGCCAGCGGGCTCCAAACACAATGTAAGACATAATGGAGAGTGGAGACAAAGAGAGTGAATTATTATCACAGAAGGAAAAATAATGTTCCTTTTTCTGTGAATGTTCTTTTAACCATTCTCGTTCTTTCAATGAAAGAGAAGTTAAATTGAAGACTTTTAATGACCACAGGCCTAACAGTTTACCAGATGAGAACACGAGGTTGTTATATCAATTGGATACCATCATGGCAAATCTCAGTACGTGGGAATGAACGCAAAAAGAGCAGCAATACTGAGCAATGAGGAGTGAGTCACGAAGATTAGAACTAGGAGAGACATGCATATTAACAGAAGAAGGAGAAAATGTATTTCTTTTCTTATCGCTGTGGCATTAGTAATAACCCCCAGTAGTTATTATTACACATTCCTAGATAATGCCTTAAGGTCTTTGAAAAAAAGAGTAAACAAATTAAATTTTAGAAAATCCTGCTGCTATTTAATTGTGTAACTATGAGCTGTCAACAAAAAAAGTCTTGCATGTGAAAAGGAGTGCATAAATTAGAAAATAAGAATTTGAACTTCATTAACTCATTTTCAAAACTGAGTATAATTGAGAAGAAAGTTTACACAAATACAAAACACACGACATCAGAATTAAATGAAGTAATTATATAAATAAGTATAAGACCAAGTCAATCAATCTGTGATCTAAAAAGAAATTCTGAAAAGAAAAAGACATAGACCCACTGAAAAGTAGAAAATGGCTCATTCTCTAGGGAACTGTGTTGAGAAAACACTTTATTTCTTTCTGACATACCTCTCTGTCTGTCAAAAAAGTAAATGCTTATAAAAGAAATGGAGATACACGTAATTTTTAAATGTGTAAATATACACATTTTAAAAAGTATGTATGTCATGCCAAATACTGTCTCTAATTCAAATGACTAAAGCCAAACAGAGACACAATTTGGTTACATGTATTGGTAAAAGAGGAATATATACCACATTTCTCTACATTTCTTTAAAGGTTCATTTTCAACTGCCATCAATTAACATGCCCTATAAAGTACTCAATAAAAATGTGTTATAGTATTCCAAAATAAAAATCAATGTTACTCATATCAAGGCTCTTTAATGGAAAGATAAATTTTGGTACTTCCCACCTTGTGAAGATGTATTTGATTAACATGTTAGCAGTATTTATATAAGATGCTGGCCAGGGGAAAATAATTCCATCCATTTTCAGTAACAGCTGGGTAAAGTAAAAGTCTCTACATAAATGATTCTGCAGGATATACTCCCAACATTCCCCCAGGTTATGCAGTCAGAATAGTAATGAATAGCAAGAAGATATTTACAAGTTTATTCTTCCTTTAAATAATATATATTTTATAATATATATGTTATGTAGCAATCTACTTATATATTATAAAATATATAACAAGTAAACTACTAAATATACTTATTTATTATATATGATATTTATAGCATACTTGTATATGAAACACAACCCAGAGAACATATTATATACATATATATGTATATCTATATTTTATATATATATAATTTTGTTCTGATTATGCCATTTTAAAAAGAGGACTTTCCATGTTACATTGTTAGAAAAATTGGAAAGAAAATAGTTTTTCTGTTTTTTTAAATAGAAATTTACCAAACCTATTAAAATTGAGATATTATACAACAAATGTTTGGGATTCTTATAAACAAACAAATACACTAGATTTTTTTCTGAGAGCATAGATGTAATTCTACCATAAATTTTCTAAGTAATGTACACTAAATGAACATTTTGTTCTCCTAGATTTGTTTAGAAATCAGAACATGATATATGTAGTTAAATCATAAAGTTTATGCTAAACATGAACTTTACAGAAATGCCATGTAGTAACGTTCTTTCCCATATTGAACACTTTATGAAAATATCTGTGTTTTAAAATGAAAGAATTGCTAATGATCTCAGAAGTGACACTTCTCAAACTCTTACGTTTGATGTCATGAGTAATGAAACCTCTGTGTTTCACTACTCAGGTTCTAAATGATTAGTAATCATGACCAACAAGGCAGATACTGCTTAACATAAAAATCTCTGGAAAGTATGTCATGGGCCTCCAGGTACCACTTCTCCCTCACACATCATACACGTGAGGCACAATGGTAAAGTGAAGCTGGACCTTGGTACATATATTTTCATATCATTGTTTTTGATTATCAGTGGTCATTTGGAAATTTCTTAAATTTGGCAACATTTAAGAACGACTATGTAAATAAAAAAACAAGGCCTGGGTGCTACCTCCCAAAGATCATCGGGACAGAGGAGGAGCTTCAGGTGCTTTCTCCCAACACAGGTGAAAGCAGTAGAGATCACATTATGGACAGAAGGGAGGCCTGGGAATAAAACAGTAATGGGGTCTAATGCAGTTCAATGCGTATGCACAGAAAGGAAGGATACAATGGAGGAACACATACGCATGGCCACTCAATCTAAAAACTTTTTAAAAATCTGACATTCTTTCATCGAGTTTTTAAAATTGTGCTTTTGATGTTTTCTACTTTAATTAATTGGAAATGGGTAGGATTAAAATTATATTTTAAAGCAAATATTTTATTGACACATTACTTATACAATAAGCATGGTTAAGTTATAATATAATGATATATTTGCTATTTCAGGGAGCCCAAATAATGATTAGATGACTACAAAATAAAACTAAGAAAGACCCAAGCATTTCTTCAGACCAAAAAATCAAGTGAATATTATCTAAAATTATCTGAGAGGGAGATAATTCTGTCAGTTCTGAATTACAAAGCTGCTGGCTATTCCCTCTCTTGTAGATAATGTTTGTATGAGCTGAGACTTCTGATACCCACTCTTTAGAATCCCATTTTCATTTCTATTATTATTAATTGATGAATATTAACTTCATTAAAAATAATAGCCATGTAAAAGGAGCTCAGAAAGTGTAATGGGAAATTCTTGGCCATCTATTAGACACAGCTTGATACTACCTTCAACCACTGTATGTATTCTTCAAGTTCATACTTTATACTTTAGCTCATAAGTATAAAACTACAGAGTAAAGAATCAGTTCAGACAATGGCTTTTGTTAAATATTTTCTGTTCTTAAAGAAAGTTTTTGAGTCATAATGCAAGCAAAGATAAGACACAAAAAGGCAGAATTTTAAAATCTATTTTTCCAGAAAAACAAAATACATGGTAAATACATTTTGATGAGAAACTGATGGCATTTTCCTAAGAAACTTTACTATATTATAAAGCATATGCTTTATTAAATTTCCATGTATTTTTCCAATAAATGGATTGCATTTTGATTGTATCAACATTTCAACATCTTAAAAGTATTAGTACTATATTCCATAAGGATCATTAATTAGACTAATTTCCTGAAAATTAAACTTTTTTTAGTCTTTGATTATGGGGATAATAAGAGAGCTAAGTAACAAAATTTTCAACTTCAATGAAACTTAAGTCTTAAAAGTAACTTCCATTTTGCTTCCAAGTTCTGAGAAAGTGTATATTTAATACTTCTAATTCACTTACATCTACAACATGTGAATTAAGTCCATTTCACAGATTTTACTCAGGTACCATGATTCAGTTTCTTAAATCATTTCAAAGAACTAGGTGCTTATAAGCATTTTAGTATATAATCAAATGTCATTAATGGTTAACATTTCCTCATTTTCTGCTGAAAATAAAAATACATTTTAAAATAAAATAAAGTTTGGAAGTTATTTCAGGAAACAAAATTTAAACTAATACTAATGTTACATGTCTAGAATAGAACTTCTAGCTGGATGAAATTTGCATCTCTTTAACATTCATTATAATAATGCCTACATGAATTTTATAGACATTACAGAGCATGAAAATGACTTGCTGATACTTCATGAAAAACACTGACATTGACATATATTTTCTTTTGCCCTGACCAAATAGCTCAGTAGGTTAGAGCATCGCTCTGAAGCACAAAGGTTGCCAATTCAATACCTAGTCAGAGCAACAGGTCAATGTTGTTGTCTCCCTCTCTCCCTTCCTATCCCTATAACTAATAAGTAAAATTAAAAATTTTAAATTATACATATTTCTTCGTAATATTTCTTCCTTTATTTTCTCTTAACACAGTCCATTTTTTATTCATATGTACTTCTAATTTGAAGTCCTGTTGTTGATTTGCACTATTCAATTGTCCTTTACAATTTCAAATGACAAAATGACAATAATACCAAATATATATATATACCAATAATCTTATTTAATAAGAAATAAGTACCTTTATTATTCTGAATCTTCTTTAAACTTTGTAACAAAATTATCAAAAGGATAAAAGAGGAATATAAGCAAGAGAATATGGATTTTCACTAATTCATTTTTGAACATGCACCAATAGTACTTCAAAAAATATGTGAGACTATATTAAAACCATAAATGATTGTATTTTACTGCGCTACAATTTCCTACTTAACTTAGCCTAAAATTCTTCACCTATAACATGTTCAATTAGTTGGCTACATGACAACACGAGAAATTCTGTTCAACACTTTATGTCTAAAAGAATTAGCTTGATTTTAACCACATTATCCTTTAAAGAAGGCAATTAAATTAGCCAGAAAGACAAAACTGAAAATGCAACCTTGGGAATAACCTTTTTTCTTAGAGCCATTAAGGAACCCCTAGTGGACTAATGAACTATGCCAGAAAAGGAGCATAAAGCTGAAGAAAGGGTACTATGCCTACTTGGCTTGTCTAAGAACTCATCAGAAGTTCTGTCTTATTCTCTTAGATGCTCTAATATGAAAATGCTGCTACTTTTTGCACTTTGATTAACATTATTAATCATTTTATACTTTTTTCCTCAATCTAAAAAATTCTCAATTCCAGTTTAAAATTAAGAATAAGAAAACACATTAATTCAGAATATGACTCTTTGCTTGCAAAACACCATTACCCCCAAATAAAAGAATGCACCAATGACTTCTAAAAGAAGCTTAGAATGCACAAAATTCCATAACGCAACCAGCCCTTGCTGACAGTCTCACCAGATAATGCTCTATCTTCATTATGCCGTTTATTTCATAGTCATGAAACCATTGCCTGATGGGACCTGTAGTTTCTCAAAAATATGATGGATGAGAATTACTTGTTGTGAAACTGTGAACCTAGAGTCTTAAATTTGTTGCATATGTTATTCCATTGCATTTTATAAAGTTGATCAGTTTCAGCCCTGACATTGTAAAACTGCATAACTTATCAGCCACAATGAAACTGCAGGCATATGAATATGCACATATGTATTACAAAATTCTTTCTTATTGATATCTATAATCTATATTTTATAATGTAAAAAAAGAATTATAGTTCTTAAGGGGAAAATGCATGCCAAAAGTATATTTCCTATTAAAACAATTCTTCAACTATACATGCAAACTTTTCATTTGAATACACAGGAGCACTTTCTAGGCATTTTAAGAACTACAGTGCATATTCATACCTTTAATAGGGCACAACTTTTGTGTTTTTTATTCTTATTATATTTTTATGTATTCATACATATAATATTGATGATCCTCCCTTACATTCAGGCATTCTAAAATTTCTTTGTTGCATTTATCACTTTCAGGCATCAATATTCCACATCAGTAGAATTTCAATCTCTATATCGTACTCATTTCATAGGTCAAAAGAGTTCCTCTAAGTCTAAACTATTTAATAATGCTTTCCTAAACCTGCATCGAAAAGAAAAAAAAAATACTTCCTCTAATTTATTATGCAACTTTAGTGGGTCCACAATCACATCACACATACCCAACCTCCATTCCCATTTCCTTGATGGCACCTACCCTAATGTTGTCATGGTGACAATGGTATACCAGAAAGCGGCAGGGATGCTGGTGAACTTGCTTGCAGAAGACCCTTTCTCTGCGTAGAACATGACTGTAGCGAAAATGATGATAGCCATGGTGAGCGAGAAGAGCAAGAAGCCCAATTCGGATGCACAACTCTTCAGAGTGTACCCCAGGATGCGCAGGCCTTGAGAGTGGCGGGAAAACTTAAAGATCCGGAAGACACGGAAGACTCGGAGGGTGACAAAAGCCCCGCTAACATCCTCATTGTCTGTCATCACTAGCCCAATGTAATAAGGCAGGATGGCCACCACATCTATGATGCTCATCACGCTACGCACAAAGCGGTAGCGACTGGGCGCCGCAGCCAGGCGAAGCAAATACTCAACAGTGAAGATCATGACGCAGGCGGTATCCAAGCAAAAGAAGGCCACTGCATATCGCTCTCCACAGGGCAGCTCCTTAATGTGGCCTGGGCTGGACCCACATGGCACTGTTTCCACCACATTGGCGATGACTGAGACGGCAATGAAGAACCCCGTAACATAGTAGAACACCAGGGCCATGGTGCTGGTGTGGGGGTTCTCAAATGCCCTCCAGACCCTCTGTCGAGCAGTCATGGTGGGCAGCGAGTTCTCCCCTGTGTTGTCAGTATCAGCGTCGTCCTGCAGGCGCTCGGCGTTCTCTCGCCTGCGATCCTTGTACTCCTCATAGCAGCAGTCGCCAATAATTTCTGGGATAAGGCCAAAGAAGGCCAATTCTTCATCATAAGCAGAGATGCACTCATGGCGAGGATAGTGGAGCTTCCCAGTGCGGTAGAAATTCAAGATGTGGCGGAAGATGTCTGGGTCACGGTCAAAAAAATACTGCTGAGTCTCCGGATGGTAGAAAAAGTCCCTCTCCGAACTGCCCAGCAAGGTGTCTGGATACCGTTCCAAGGTGTCCTGCCATGTTTGGAAACGGGTGCCACTCACGTTCAGCACAATTAGAGCATCTTGAGTCCTCTTTCTCTCCTGTCTTGGGGGAGCTGGCATGGGAGCAGAGGCCACAGGCATCCACCCGATGGCCGCTGCCCTTGCGAAGGGCAGCCATGCAGCCACACCCGCCGCCATGGTGCCTTGAAGTGGAGGCAAGCAGAACAATCAGGCCTCTATAGTGGGTCAAAGTAGCCACAACCACTCACTTCCTCCTGTCAAACAAATAGTACAGAGAATGGTGGTCCACAGGTATCACTGTTATTCCAAGGTAGGGTTTCTGGTGAAGTCACAGTTCTCAGAAAGGCAAGTTTCCCTCAAACACAGGTGTTTGGAAAATACAATGTCCTAACAATCACGTCCAACAGAACCTAACCAAACCTTTTCCAGCAGTTGGACCAGGCCACTCCTTGGTACACAGGTACTTTAGATGCAACAATTTTTTTCAAACAGGTGTCCTTGATTTCTCTCCTGACACGTGGATAACGTGGGATCAGTAATGCTTTGTGAAGGGTAGAGAACACGAAGGACAATCACTCAATGGTATTCCTCGGACCAATCAAGGAACACTTGCACCTTCCTTTTTGGCTCTTGCAAACCTTCCTTTTTCAAGTGGCCCTTCCCGCCAAAGGAGTCTCAGAAGGCGACCTGTTGTAGCTTCCCAGAGGCGATTACAGCCACTGCCCCACGTCTCTTTGGAAGTCCGGTGGTCGTCTATATCCCCTCGGGATGTATTGGTAGAGATAGAGGTGCTGCACGGTGGGGGCCGTTAGGATAGATTCTCCTTCCCCTCTTGTACAAGCGCCCCTGGTGTCTGCCAAAGGCGTTCGTCCAATCGCCCCTTCACTCTCTTTTCAAGTTCAGCTCAGGTGCAGTGTGACAGTTAAGGAGCCCGGGAGCTGGCAGCCGCCACCGCCTTGGCGGCAGCAGCATCTGTCTGCGCACGGAACGCACCTCGCCTGCGGTACGTACCTGGCCAAGTGTGCACCGGGACTGAGTTGCATAGACTTTCTCCTCGCTGTGCACCCGAAAAGGGATAAGCAGAGGGAGCAGCTCGCAGCGGTTGAATCCGGGCGCCGAGGGAGCATAAATAAAGCTCAAGCAAGCTCCGCTCCCCCTTCCCCCATCCCTCCGCGCTTTCCTCTGCCTGTTCACCTTCCAAAAGCCGGGCGCAGGAGAGCTGAGCAGCAAGCAGCAACAAGTTCAAAAGGTGCGGGGGAGGCGAAACGAGGGAACTCGCACCTGCCAACTTACTGCGCCGCCACTGTCGCCGGTGCCGAAGCTGCGCGGTGCGGAGCTGCGGAGCGCCGGAGCTGCGGGGCTGCCGGGGCTGCGGTGCTGCGGGGCCCGGCCCGGGGCCGGGGCCGGCGCGGGCAGTCGCAGGAGAGTGGAGGCTGGAGGCGCTCGGCTGCGCGGGGGCGCGGAAGGGCGGCTCGCTGCTTCCCCGCCAGTAGGTGGTCCTGCATGTCCCCGGGCTCCCCGCGCCGCTCTGCTCGTGCGATCAATAAATGAGGAAATAAATAAATAACCGAACGCAAGCCCAGACACGCAGGTTATGAACGGCGCCTCCCGCCTTTCCCTCGGCTTGACCTTTCTCCGCCCCCACCCCCTCGGGCTCCTCTCGCTCCACCCCAGCCACCCACCAGCCCCGGCGCAAAATGTCACCGAGGGAGAGCATCCAGGTGGATCTGCCCGGGTAGGAGAGGGAGCGTCGATGAACAAAGGGAAGCTGCACGCGCCGGGCTGCGGTGGCTGGTGGAGGAGAGCAGGAAGGGGACCGGTGTCTTGCTTCTGCCTCCCTGGTCCCGGTGCAAGGCGAGCGTGGGAAAAGGGGAAACCAGAGGGGGGTGTGGGGTAGAGAGCGAGCGAGCGAGAGAGAAGCTGGGAGAGCGGGTGAGCGGAGCGGAACGCGCAGGAATTGGTTGTCTTCTGGGGGCGACTGGGGGGCAAGCCCTGCAAAGCCTCGCGGCGGAATTGCTAAGTGCTTTTTCCTCTTTCTCTTTCTTTTTATTTGTTCAAACCAGATGTTAACGTTGCAGAGGTTAATACGTCATCTATCCAACTTGTCGAAAGTCTGGCAGTCTCCTGGGGCTAGGTCTTGCCACAACTCCTTTTCCCGTCCTTTGCGAATGACAGGAAGGATTCAGAACCCTTTTCTGCGAGTCAGCGTGACGGGGCGGGAGTCGTTGTCAGTGTGCGTCCTCATCCTTCTCTCTGCGCGTCTCGGTGCAGATCTCAAGAGGCTAAAGTAGCTAAAGGTGTCCTTGTGTGGAGTCAGTGATGTGGGGAAAGATTAGGAAATTGTCGAGGCCAACCGTTTTGTTTTTTGTGTACCCCGCCCCCCAGTCATTAGGAACCTTCTTTAAATCCAAACAGGCATCGTTTATAACCACTAGATGGCGTAAAGGGAGAGAAGTTAAATCTATTCTTAAGGTTTGGATGCTTTAGAAAGGTGAAAGATCAACATGAACTGAGCCGGCAGAAGATCAGATCACATACACATCCTCACATCCTCCACCGCACCCACCTTTTTAGCATTTAGATACATCACGCAGGGTTGAGTCTGCATTTTGATGGATATGAAATGAGATGTGGAGAGTTTTCTGTTGAAATGCTTTGAAATTATATGTGGAGGACTGGATAATAATAATAATAATAATAATAAAGATCTTTGGACACAGTGAAGTTTCATCTGTGTCGATTAAAGATAGATGTCTAATTTCTACCTGAATACTACCCTTTCAAGACTTGGTTTTTAAATTAAGTGGACTATGATGTATAATTGAATTGACTTTCAAGCCCTAGAGATAATAGGAATGACGTGTTAACCTTAAAAATCTGAAATGGAATACCTCAGAGGAAAGTTGTGAACCAAGAAGCAATACATTGTATAAGTCATCGCCAGAGGAGGAAAACAAACCTTATAATATACAGGAATTTTTGTAGAAATAGAAAAGTATATTTTGTTTACTGGTATAAAGGTTCAGGAAATCCCATGTTAGTAGTTAATGAAGTTGAAGCTAATTCACTACGTAAGTTTGGAAATACAGAGCTGAAGACTCCTGCTGTTAATTTGTTTGTATTAGTTAAGATGAAGATGATTGTTAACAAATGTGTATAGCCTGCCTTGCTTAAAACATGTTAACTGGAACATAAAAATGAGGGACAACATAACAATTACTATTAAAAAAAATAAACTCCTTCTTAATCCAGATAATAATGGACCACCATGACAGGTGCCTGCAGAGAATGGGCACCATGAATATTCAACTGGGGCCAAATTGTCATGCCAGTCTGTAGAGAGGGGGCAAGCCACCTAAATAAAGGCTCTAAATCTTCCCTGTAGGAGGCTGAACACTTACAAATATAAATGTGGTTGTTGAACACTACAAAAATTCTAAAAAGCAGGAATATAAATCTGCTATTTTTAAGCTTTTATGGTCTGCTCTCCCCCACTCTCCACAAGCTTCTTGATATAGTGGAAAGGGTGTGGGCTTAGAAATTAAACACATCTAGATTCAAATTCTAGCTGAGAAATTCCTCATAGGCTTTGTTTCATTTGGCAAATTACTTAACTTCTGTTCAGAAATTGTAGATAATAAAAATTAACTTTTTAGGCCTATTGTGAGGATTAAACAGGATAATACTTCTGAACATCAGTGTAGAACTTGGCACACACATAGGGTACTCGGTGTCAGTTTCTCTTTACATTATTTTAATGTGTAATGGAAATGCAAAGTCTTCTTTCCAGCCGGTATTTGAAACTCCTACAGATTTTTTTTTAATATTTACATTTGACTATGAGTTCAAAAAATCTCTTGCTGTAATATGCTGGTGACTCTGATATTTTAATATCCATTCATGCATTGAAATGTTATATGAAGGTTGTGTATACAGAATCCAGCAGAACAGCCTATATACTCCCCTTGCCCAGGATTCCTTTTCTTCTTTCTGGAATTCTCATTTTGTAGACTCTGCTTGTTTGATGGAACACGAACTCAGCAAGATCAAAACTGAAATCAATTACCCCTCCTCTCTGGTTGTCTACTCTTTTCTCTCCTAGTGAATAAAACCCAAGGAAGAAGCCTCGGGGCCAGTCATCCTAGATGTGTCTTGTCCTTCCTTCACTGTTCCCCCCTCAACACAACCACACTCATCCAGTGACCCCATAAGTCTTGTATATCCCACACTTGTTACCAGTCTATCATTGTACTGCACCGAGAGTGATTTTAAAAAAAAACTGATTTGAGATAATTATAGATTCACATGCAGTTGTGAGAAAAATAGAGATCACCTTATACCCATCACCCAGTTTCCCTCAAAGGCACATCTTGCATATTATATTACAAATATTACAGCCAAGAAACTGACTTTGACACAACCTACCAAACTTATTCAGAATTCACCCATTATACTTGTACTAATTTTTGTGTGCTATACTCAGTCCTAATTTTATCAGACCTGTAGATTTGTGTGACCACTGTCACAATAAACATATAGAAGATTTCCATCTCAGGAAACCTTTATCATAGCCCCACTGTCTGTCTGTCTGTCTCTCTCTCTCTTTCTCTCTGTCTTTACCTTCCTTCTTCCTTATCACCCATTAATATGATCTCTTCTATAATTTATCAATTTAAAAATATTATATAAAATGAATATAACCTTTCAAGATTGCCTTATTTTGCTTAGAATTACACTAACATCCATCCAGTTGTTGAGTGTATCAATAGTTCATTACTTTTATTGTTGACTAGTACTACACTTTAAGCATTTACCCATTGAATGACATTTAAATTAGTTCTAGTTTTTGGCTACTGTGAATAAAACTGTTATGATGCATAGGTTATTATATTAACATAAGTTTTCATTTTTTGGGATAAATACCTAATAGTGAAAATACTGGATTATGTTAGTGTGTTTATAGTTTTCTGACAAGCCGCCATAATCTTTTCCACACTGGCTGTACCATTTTATATCCCTCCATTAAAGTGTAAGTTATCTGGGTTCTAAGCATCTTTCATCAACATTTGGCGTGATCACTACTTTTTGTGTTAGCCATTCTGATAAAGTACAGTGACATCTGACTATGATTTTAATTTTTGTTTCTCTATGGCTAATTTTGTTGAACATATTTAAGTGTGCATTTTTGCCAGCTGTATATTCCCCAGCAAAATGTGTAGTCTTGTATTTTGCCCATTTTGCAATTGGATTTTTAGTTTTTTCACTGTTGACTTTGGAGAGTTCTTTATATATTCTAAATAATCTTTGTCAGATGTGTCTTTTGCAAATCATTTCCCTAGTCTGTAGCTTGTCATTTTATCCTCTTCACAGGATTTGTTACAGAGAAAAAGTTTTTAATTCTGATGACATCCAATTTATGATTCTTGTGTCTTCATGGATTATGCTATTGGTATTAAGTCCAACAACTCCACCTAGCCCTCTGTCCCAAATGTTTTCTTTAAAGATTTAAGTTTATGATCAATTTAGTGTTAATTTTTGTATATGGTTAAGTTTAGGTCAAGATATTTTATTTTATTATTTTATTTTGCCAAGAACTATCCAGTTCCTTCACCACCATTTGTTGAAAAGTCTATTCTTATATTGAATTGTTTTTGTATCCTTGTCAAAAATCAGTAGGGTATATTTTTGTGTTTCATCTTTAGGTTCTTTATTTTGTTCTATTTAAGTGTGTCTATCCTCTCACTAAAACCAGACTTTCTTGATAGTAGCTGCAAAGTAATTCTTAAGATGGAGTAAAATTATTCCTTACAGTTTATTATTCTTTTTCAAAATTGATTTAGCTATTCTAGGTCCTTAATTTCTTACAGAAAGTTTAGAATAATATGGTTATGTGTACAAAATGCCTTGCTGGGATTTGAATAGCACTGTATTACACCTATAAATCAATTTGGGGGAGCTAGAATTTGAATAAGCACTGCATTATATCTATAAATCAATGTGGGAAAATGGACATGATTGTTATGGTAAGTCTTTCACTCTATGAGCATGGTATGTCTTTCTATTTATGTAGCTCTTTTTATATTTTATCATCAGCATTTTGAAAATTTCAGAGTACAAATCCTATATAAGTATTATTAAAATTATATTTAAATTTTTAATTTTATTTGGAAGAATTGTGAAAAGTATCTTGTGTTTTTTTAATTTTGGGTTTTATATGTTAATTTTTAGTATATAGAAATGCAATAGCTTTTTGTGTATTGATTTTACACCTGAAATTTTGTTAAAACTTTCTGATTAATGCTTGGGTTTACTATGTAGACAACCATGTTACCTAAAGATAAGGTCAATTTTATTTTTTTCCTTTACAATCTGCATGCTTTTTATTTAAAGTGTTTTTGTTTGTTTGTTTTTAATGCACTTATAATTATGTCACTATCCTTTGCAATAATCTTCCACCATTTTCAGAAATCAGTCATTAGGAGGAATTTAGAACCCTGCAGGATCTCAATTTTCTCTACCCCTAAGCCTCTTCTCATGCTATCTAAACATTAGTTTATTTCACTCTCTTCCTCGGCTATTTTCTGTTTGCAGAACTTGGAGTGTTTTATCATGATTCTGGGTTGTGGTTTGCACTTTTCTTCTTTACTGTCCTTTACTACTCAGCTAGAGTCACATCTTCAAAAATCCATTGTCTCTCCTTTTCAAAATGATGTCCACTCTAACCATGGTATTTTATTTCTGTATTCTCAGTATTTGCCATTGTCCTTGGCACATAGTAGAAATAAAGTGAATGTTTGTTGAATGACTGAATGGATCCTTTTTGGGCTCTAAACACACGAATATCCGCAGTAGTAAAGCATCTGCCAGTTTGTTGTTGTTAGTACTGCTGATTAATTTGCACAGACAAGTGTTTACTACTTTACTCATCCACAATGGCACAATGGCTAGTCTCCATTAGATCCCTGCCAGAATAGGAAATCAGTCTGTGGTCATGGAGAATGGGAGCACTGCATTTGTTCATCCCACATTTTAACCAGCTATGCTAACTTACCAGAGTGATGAACAAATTTTAATTTCTATATTATGTATTTTACATAAGACACCTTTAGAATATCTGATTACATTCTTAGAACCTCTTCTCAGACAACCACTCCTTAGAGTCTGTATTCCATTATGTTATTCTATGTATTTTTATTGGGTTGTAATTTACATATAACATTGTGTTAATTGTAGGTGTATAACAATAATTTAATATATGTATATATTGTGTAGTGATTACTGCAGTAAGTTTAGTTAAAATCCATCAGCACAGATAGTTACAATTATTTTCCTTTGTTATACAAACTTTTAAGTTACACGAACGGAAAGGGATGAGAAGCATCAATCATTAGTTTTTTGTTGCGATACCTTAGTTGTTCATTGATTGCTTCCTCATCTGTGCCTTGACTGTGGGCCTTCAGCAGACCGAGCAACCCCTTGCTCGAGGCAGCGACCTTGGGTCCAAGCTAGTGAACTTTTGCTCAAGCCAGATGGGCCCGCACTCAAGCTGGCGACCTCGGGGTCTCGAACCTGGGTCCTCCACATCCCAGTCCGATGCTCCATCCACTGCACCACTGCCTGGTCAGGCATGAGATCTTTCTTAACAACTTTAAAATCTACAACACATATTTTTAACTAAAGTCATCATGGTATGCATTATATCTCCAGGATTTATGTATCTTATTATTGGAAGTTTGTATCTTTTGACCACTTTCACTTATTTTTAATGACCTTTTGTTTAAATTATTTTAACATAGCATAGTCTTTATAAGAAATAAAAACTCCTAAATTAGTAAAGAAATCAACCACCAACTGAAATCATGTGCATTAAATCTTAAAGTATAGCTAGCAACTTCAAAAATTTTATATATTAATTTTTTCATAAAACAACATATTTGTTCATACTTTTAAAAATCAAGAAAATTCAACGTTTTTACTCTGCAATATTTGATCATAAATTGCTTACATTTCACAAAAGCTATGAGTCTTTAGAGAAATACATATTTTATTAAGTTTCTAGGTTCTATATTATTTTAAGTTTGGTAAATATATTTTATACAAAGGTAAAAATTTTGTTTGGGTTATTTATTCATTAGAAGAGGTACATCTCTCTCTCTCTCTCTCTCTTTCTCTCCTTCTCTCTCTCTATCTCTCTTCCCCTTTGTTACTCAGGGAAATAAAACCTAACATACTTGTAGGATACAGGGGGACAGGAGAAAGTCACAGTATAAGGAAGATTAGTTAAATGTTTAAAACATACTTGAGATTTCATATACCTCACAGTATTTTAGAATACGGTCATCTTGGAAAGGGGGATAACCCTGTGGGTTTTTTGTGGGGTTTTTTTTGTTTCTTTTGGACCTTTATTAAAAGATAAGTTGGCAATCTGAGTGCAACATCTTTTTTCCCCTTTATTAAAACTGTCAAAGTACTCTTCAAAGGGATCTTCCCTCTTTTAACTTTTAGACTGTGAACATCTATTAAAAATAACCCATTTTCAGGAATTTTATTTTATATATATATAGAACTTAATATATTTTATATAATGAAATGGACTCGACTTTTAAAGTTCCCTTCATGTTTCTGTAAGACCCTGTCACATTCTAGGATTCAAACTCTGTAAGGTTAACAAAGTTTTGTAAGTTGATTTACAAAATCTAACCATCATGTTACAATGTCAGTATTGCCCCATAGGATGGCTGTCATTATGAAGGAACACATTGATTGTTTTAATATAAAAATATATTTTTATTGTTAAAATATGTATAATATCATGAATGATGATCATATGTTGTTCCTGTGATAAAAGAAAGTAGGGAACATGTTAGAGGCGAAAATCAGTTTTTAGCACATTGTTATTTTTAATCACTTACAAATATGCAAGGCACAAGTTGTACATTAGCGTGACTCAAGTTATTCGAGATTAACCTGCCCTCAGATGCTTTACATCTGGAATTTTAAAAATAAGATAGCATGCCTAACCAGGTGGTGGTGCAGTGGATAGAACACCACCAGCCTGTGACTCTAAGGACCTCGTTTCAAAACACTGAGGTCACCAGCTTGAACAAGGGCTGATTTGGCTTGAGCAAAGGCTCGCCAGCTTGAGAGCAGGGTCAACGGCTTGAGCATGGGATTATAGACATGATCCCATGGTCACTCGCTTGAGCCCAAGGTCACTGGCTTGACTGGAGCCCCTGGTGAAGGCACATATGAAAAAGCAATCAATGAACAACTAAGATGCTACAACTAGAGTTGATGCTTCTCATCGCTCTCCTTTCCTGTCCGTTCCTATCTATTCCTCTCTTTCTCTCTCTCTCTCTGCCTCTCTCATTAAAATAAAGAAAAAGAGAGCATGGAAATCTTTTTTCACCCAAAAGTAAACTTGCTTTTGAGTTTCATTTAAGAATTTTTTCTCTACGTTCTTCATTCTGAGAAACTGTTTATTTGTTAGAGATGGAAAAAGATGGGATATAAGGAAATATAAAATTGCTCCTTGGACTCATTATCATATTTATAATTTTGGGATTAATTGCTATGGAATAATTCCAGTTCTGTAAACTGAAAATTTTGACAACAAATGAGAAAGAAGCAGCGTAATTTCTAAAGTAACAAAAGTCTTATTTTTCAAAAAGTGAGGAAAAGTTGATCCTTGCATATGTCACAAGCGTTGGCAAAAAATATAAATTACTTCCAAATATTTTATGGTCATTGAAAATCTTGAAGAAGTTTTATAAGGTTTCCATCATTTAAGAAGCTACATTTTGTGAGGAAACTGGCAATTAATTTGTTGTTTACTTTCTTTAAACCTACTTGATATGCACTAGCAAACCACTTTGATAAACAAAGTATATTTGCCTTGTTATTTCTATACAGAATTTTGTAGTTGGCTTTAATAAATCACTTAAATTGGTAGAGTATAAAGAAAAGCAGAATAATACAATACTTAAAAATATTCGATTAAGAGACAATCCTCATATTACCCTGCTTTTAGATATTGACATTCTGTTAATCTTGTTTGTTTACAAGTTAGCTTGCATTGGATTTTAATTTAAACCAAGAAAATTATTTAATAGAGGGTTATTAAACAGATTTTTACATTGCTGCTGCTCCATTCCCTCAGGTAAACACTTACCGAGAGAGCTTATTAAAGTTTGTTCTACTTATTCATGTTTAATTTTTTTCTTTTTTCCCTTGTGTGAAACTTTTGTGGGAGCAGAACTCTCACTGGCTATAAATCCAATTCTGTGCATATAGATTTAAGGAGAACAACATGCTTGGAATGCTTATTAAAAATTTGCTTTTGATGTTTTGGTCTTTATGTGTCTGATTTTCAATACCCTCTTTTTTGAGACATGAATTGTGCTCTGATGAGAGAAGTTAGGAAAGCTTAGTTTTTGGGCCCTAGCAAAAAATTACATAGGTAGAAGGTGGCATAAAGAATTGTATAGGTATTTTAAACATGTTTTAAACACAATATAACACATAAACATCTAAAATGTGAAAAGTTGGGACAATGTGCAATATGAGGTTAAGGTAATATAGGGGCAGGGGTAAAACGGGTTTCTTGCATAGAGAAATTGCCAAGTTAAAAGAGAAAGGATTTAGAAAGGATATTCTAACACTGATCCTACTCTCTGAGACTGCTTTCATTTCTATAACTGATTTGAAGAGAGAATAACAGATATGCTTGATTTTATTATAGCCATGTGTGGGAGAAAGGTAAAAGAGAACAGACTGACCAAAAAAAAAAAAAAAAAAAAAGGCTACTCAAATAAAGGGTTGGACAAAAATGTAAATGAAAGATGGACATAAGACAAATTATGAGAGCCTGACCAGGCAGTGGTGTAGTGAATAGAGTGTCGGCCTGGGACATCAAGGACCCAGGGTCAAAACTGTGAGGTTGCTGGCTTGAGTACAGGATCATAGACATGACCCTATGGTTGTTGGCATGAGCCCAAAGGTTGTTGGCTTGAAGCCCAGGGTCGCTGGCTTGAGTAGGGGTTCACTGGTTTGTCTGGAGCCCCCAGTCAAGGCACATATGAGAAAGCAATCAATGAACAACTAAGGTGCTGCAACTATAAGTTGATGTTTTTCATCTCTCTCCCTTCCTGTCTGACTGTCCCAGTCTGCCCTCCCTCTTTCTTGCTAAACAAACAAACAAACAAAAAAGACAAATTATGGGAAAAAATGTACTTTGTGAAATTATTTGAGTGTTGGACGTGGAATGTTAAGGAGAATGAGATAGGTGACAATGACTGTGAGCCCAGAGACTGAGGATAAGAATGAGAAAGAGGAGAATATAAGAAAACCTGACTTAGGGAATGAAGATGCTACCTTTAACACTGGCGTGTTAAGACAGGGGTTTCAGTAAGTTTTACATTCATGAGAGAGTGAATGGAAAACTTGGGGTTACTATTCCAGAGATTCTAAAAATGTATTTTTTGATATTAAATATTTGGACATTAGTATCCTGTTCTAGATCCTCAATTTCACTTCTAGCTCTCTTACATGAAGTAAGTTGATCTTGAAAGGGGGATAATTAAAAACTTTTAAAGACCTTTCAGAGATCAAGAGAAGTAACACACTTCACTGACACTCATATCCAATTTACTTAGTGCCTTCTCTCTTCCTAACAAAGAACTATATTGTCATCAAAATAACCAGTGAACTATTTGGTTAAATGATATAAATATTCTTGTAAAAATATAATAGGACCATAAAAAATAGCAACATATATGTAGCCTACTAAATTATAACCGTGATTTAAATATCTAGCTCTATCTTTCTGTCTTCTCATTCTTCTGTTTGTCTCTTTTCATTTTAGAAATCATAAATTCATCCTGATATTCCTAATCTAACCTTTACTTCTTTTTTACAGTTGTAGTGCCCTCCTCCAATAGTGAGAGCCTGTTTCCCATTATCTTACATATGTTTACTTACTTTATTGATCATCTTTTACACTACCAATCAACCATTGCTGCCAGTCATCCCTGTGCATAACTTCCAATACTATTATTCAAGCACTGCTGCCACTGTTCATCTCTGTGTTATCACCTTTTGTCCCTGCCCTAAAATGCCAAATTATGCTTTGGGCCATGCCCAGTATGGCTGCCCCCTTACCTGTCTAGACTTTGACAACATCCTGAATTGCCTCCCCATGGGATGCCTTCTTCAACATAGTTGGTTTCCAACCCCCGTGCCGGCTCACTCCTCCCTGGGGAATCCCTCCTTACCCTACTCAGCTCTAACGCCAGCTTTGGACCATTCTAGAATCCCAGATTAAAATTCTCTTTAACTCAATAGTTCATTGCAATAAAATATGGTATATTTTTATTCAATTCATAAAATCTGATAAATACTAGAAGAGGCAATGCAGTTGGCATTCTTTACTCAGAGGTGTTAGCATTTCATTTTATATATTTTGGGGTACTTATCAGTTTAAAATTTACCTCATAAGTTTCAAAATATAATGCATCTACAAAAGGAAATTTATCACTTGTGTTGTATGCAATAAGAAATTCTGTGTCAACAACTTAGAATACAGTGTCTGTAAAATACAGTGTTTGTAGGTGAGACTATTAGATGCTTGCCTTTCAAAACAAGGCTGTCCATCTCCACTCGCTGCTAGACTACCATGGGAAAAAATGTCAAGAGCAATAGGTTAGAACTGAATCCATTCATGTTGTCTTTTTGATGTTGCTATCTTATTTATTTATTTATTTATTTATTTTAATAACTTGTAAGAGATCATTTCAAAGTTAAACATTATTAACTCTCCAATTTAACATTAACTACAGACTATTTCTAGTTTTTAAAACACAATCTTGTCTTTTTACCAATGTTAATGTAGTAATGATATCTAGATAATTATTTTAATAAAATAAAATACAAAATGCTATTTTAAATTATAGAATTCCCTCAGAATTTACTGAGACCAATGAGTATTAATGACAATCAATAAATAGTTTTGCTATTTTTAAAAAAAACATTTGAATTTTTTGTGGGGAGAGATTCACTGCAGATTAATTACTATTATAGAAATATAAAATGGCTAATAATATACTCGGTGGCTTTTTACTCAGTAATTTTTCTCACTTAATTTTAAGTGCCTCTGCCTATTTAATTAATGTCCCTCCTTGTCAATCACAGTTAGATTGACTTCTGCAACACAATGCAGAGTAAATAGGAAAATATTTTTCATAGTTACATGTTTTCTGTCCAAAGCCTATGTGTTGCTTAGAGAAGGTATGCTATTTTGCATTTAGTAAAATGAAAAACACATAGATGAATTTGAATCTTTTAACTAATAATGTCTGAAGAGACCTTTTCATCTAGAAAAAGACATTAAGAAAGACACACCTAGGTTGCAATCTGTATTATAAATGAAGAAATCAGACAAATAGTTGCGTTGGGAAAGATAACAGCACATTTGGAATCAAAATTATAAACATTACATGATTTTTAAAGAACACATAAAAATACATTTTTGAGATATTTTAATCAATTTCAATATCTCAAGTACTAATACATTATTAAATGAACAAGTACAGAAAACTAAATTAATAATCGGCATATAAACATAATCAACACTGTTGAGTGTCAGCATAATGTATATTGAAATGAAACAAGAAAAAGTGTGACCTTAAAGTATATGTCATATTTTGAGACTCTTACAGCTTTAAGTATACAAAAATATATTTTTCTAATTCTTAGATATACTGACATTTTTATAAATTTGGGTAACATTCTGACAAATTTCACTTTGCAAACATTTTTGATTACTTTTTTTTCAAAATCCTTTATTATTCTTGGTTTATATATGTCATTATAAATTTATTGTTGTTCTATGTACTAAATAATATGGGCCCAACCCTGTTCTAAACACTAGGAATACACAAGCCATCCGAACAGAACAAGCCCATTCTCACTATAGGGAAATGTACATAATGGGAGATGCACCTCTCAGGAGTGCTTAATCACTTTTATTCAGGTTACTCTTACTTTTAGCAAACCACCTTGGTGCTACATGGCCTCAAACAAGAACAATTATTTTTATTTTGCTCATAAGTATATGGTATGGTTAGGGCTTGGTGAGGGAGCTTAGTCTCTAAACCATGTGACAAACTCAGTGGCTGTTGGTGCTAGTGGTTGGCTGGGGACTCAGCTAACTAGCACTAGAACTGAGGTCTATGGTCTCAGTTCATTTCCATATAGACCTCTTTATGAGTCCAGGTCTTTCTTGCAGTATGATGAATGAATTCCAAGAGCAAGCACAAGAAAGAAGCTTTATTGCTTCAATAACAAAACTCACCCATCACAGGGTATTACTTTCACTGTCTTATTGCCTCAAGAGGTCCATCCAAGCTCCATGAGGGGGGACAGATGCTCCATTCTTTGGTAGAGGAATGACAAGATTCTAGATCGTTTGGGACTAGAAATACTGTTGCAGTTATTTTTGAAAAGTATAATTTTCACAACTATAATGTATGGGAAAATATTACTGAGATACAAACTATCATAGTATTATGAAATACTAAAAGTCAACTTTTGTGTAAAATTGCCTTTTTACACAAGGGCAGTACAGTTACAGTAACTTGTAAGGGTTCATTGCCTTGTTAATAATGTATGGTACAATTAGGTACCATAAATTGCCTTTGTAATGTTCTAATTTAATCCTCAACGTGACATTGTTGTTTACACATAATAAAACTATATTACCAATAGTTTGCTAGTAGTAGCAATGGCAAAATCAATCCGAAAGTTAGATATTATGATGAAATTCTTCATGATCAATATTATAATAAGATAACTATGAAAGACTGTACATAAACATATTTAAGGAAAAAAGTTAACTCACATTAATGGATGGGATGTAAAACTATGTTTATTCTTTGTATATATTTACTAGTAAAGATGAATGCATGCATAAAAATCAGACTGGTGAGTGTGTGCTATGTTATAACACAGATATCTCTTGGCACTTTCTTCTCACTGGGAGATAACACTATGAACTTAGGGTTGAATTTGAATCAATTGTTTTTCTTCCTAACATACACTTATTGATTTTTTATGATAAAGAAACATCTGTCACAGATTGTTGAACATGGCAGGGTCTCTACCCTCAAGGATCCTTTGAGATAGTGAAGGTAGCAAAGAAAATAAAAGCTATTACAGAAGGTATAAGCAATGTAACATGAGAGCAAGGAGAAATACATTCTGACCTGGGCAGAAAGACGAAGAGAAACATGATGATTTATTAGTATGTGAGTGATCCTCACAAGATGAGTCATTTTTAGAGAAAGTGGTGGAAAGTTTGGATGAGAAAAAAAAATGGCATTTCTTCCCAAAGAAATGGTGTTGCTGTTTGCTTTATGAGAAAGTTTAATTGAATAGGGTAGAAGAAGAAATTGAATTGAAATACTTGTAATGTCTTCTGTGTTGAATCAATGAAAAGTTTACTAGCTACTTTTGTAAGTAAAGGTCAAGTGCTTGAACAAGGTAAAAAGTTGCTCTCAAATCTGTTCTTTCGTTTTTACTCCTTCTATAAATTTTCTTCTTCCATGAGGCCTGTGACCATAGTTTCCTGTTTTCTCTGTGGCAGTTTCTTTTCCCACCCAGGCAAAGTCTACAGGGCACAGGCATATACTGGAAATGAAAAATTAAAGAAACAGTCAAATTGGCTTCACTCCTCTGCTGACATTCATGAAGAGCTCATCAGTATCTGGAGCCTAAAGTTGCAATGCTCTTTGCAATGGTTCTATATCATTTCCTGCAACCTGCACATCTCCCTTCCCTCCCTATTAACTATAAATCATTACCAACACACACACACACACACACACACACACACACACTCCCACACATACACACTCCTATAGTCATATCAGAATACTTGCAAATTCCCCAATTTTCTTTTTATGTCTTTGTACATGTTGTATCTGTATCCTCTGATTTAAGTGATATTTATCTCTTCTCCGTCAACTTCATACTCAAATATATTTTACTCTAAAGTTATTCTTCAAAACTCTAAGTTACTTACTTCCTCCTCTTTATTCCCATAGAACCTTAATCAGTAAAATAATATTTATCATGTTTTAAACTCTGTAAGAACTGAATGATATTCAATTTATCTTTGCATCTCACTTGATAGAGCCTTATAGGTGTCATCTTCTAACCCTAATTACAGTGTTTTTTTAACTCATTTTCATATTACTTCTTGAAGAAAATGTAAGAAGCCTTGAACAAGTAAACATCATTTAAAACAAACTAAATTATGATAAAATAACAAAACACTATCTTAAAAGAAATTTAACTGCATCCATCATTTTGAAGGCATGCTTATAGGCACATATATTAATAAGAGAGAGCAGAATTGGTGGAAAGGTCTAAATGACACTATAAACAATGGTTTACCATTATGAAGTTAGAGCTAACGTTGCTTGTATCTGGATTTCTGCTTTATAATTAGCCATATTTCTTTGAATTGGAATGAAAAGTGGTAAATGGTGATTCCATGTTTTTCTAAATTCATTAACTGTATGCAGCTCTTTTTCCTCAACACTTCAGTGGTGCTATTCTTACCTATGAATAGAATACTGTTAGTGGATTGCCACTTACAGTTAAGAAATGTGTTTTATGAAAGAAAAATATAATTTCACTTTAAGTCACAAGCTGCAACGTGTCTTGATTCCACGTAAATCTATTCTCTCATCAATTTCAGTTTATAAAACATGCTTCTTATTGAAGTTTTATCTGTTATAATCTTTAGAAGGATTACATTAAGCTGTTGAGCCTGTTCATATGTATAGTCAATGAGGATATCCCCAGCTACACAAAATTTTATGCTGATTTAAGCAAAATAAAAATTCTACAGACAATTTACATCACCCAATATGGCAAAGTTGAAGTTTGAATAAATGAACAAATGGATATTATACTGAGTCATAAATGTAGATTTAAAATATTTGTGATGGCCCTAGACGGTTTGCTCAGTGGTAGAGCATCAACCTGGCGTGTGGAGGTCATGGGTTCAGTTCCTGGTCAGGGAACACAGGAGAAAGCACCCATCTGCTTCTCCACCCTCCACCCTCTCCTTTCTCTCTTTTTCTCCCCCTCCAGCAGCCAAGGCTCCACTGGAGCAAAGTTGGCCCGTGGGCTGAGGATGGTTCCATGACCTCCGTCTCAGATGCTAGAATGGCTCTGGTTGCAAAAAAGCATCGCCCCCTGGTGAGCATTCCAGGAGCATCCCGGTCTGGTGCATGCGAGAGCCTGTCTGCCTAGCGCCCTTCCCCAACCCCTCCCTCTGTGGCCTCTTAATTCGAAAAAAATACAACAACAACAAAAAATTGTGACTAGGATGTCACAATTAATGCTCAGTTTACCAAAAGCTCTTTAATTGGATCTGTAAACAAATACAGCAGATTGTAAGCCTGTAGTCCAACATGGTCACTTTACTGGGTGTATTAAGTTGGCCATCACAAATAAGTTGTCAGGGTGACATACTGAGGAGTGGAGGCAGCCAGCAACAGGTAACATGTGGTTCTCATTTGTATGGGACAAAAAGCTGGGTATACTCTGCTTTAGTTCCTAAGTCAGTTTCTGATGTATCAGTAAAACTTCTCTGAGTTTTTTACTTTTACAGTAATGTACAAACACTTCCAACAGGAACAAACATGATCATTAAAAAATACTATGTCTTTACCTTGATAAAAATAAATTAAAAATTAATGTTTTTACATGGGAAAATGATTAATAGTTATATGGCTTACCTAGTCTGTACTATAGTATCATAGTTACTGCCTCATGATTAATTCCATGCGTATGGACTCTGCAAAAGAGGTAATTGCTAAGAACAGAAAGAAGAAGGGGTGAACATTTGGAAGTAATTCAAATTTAAACTTATATTTGTTTTCTTTATTAGCAAGAAAATGAGATAGAGAGAAAGACAAAGAAAGGAGAGAGATGAGAAGTATCAATACTTCGTTTCAGCAGCTTAGTTGTTCATTGATTGCTTTTTCATATGTGCCTTGACTGGGGAGGCTCCATCCCAGCCAGTGATCTCTTGCTCAACGAGTGACCTTGGCTGAAGCCAGTGACCTTGGGGTTCAAGCTAGTGATCTTTGGATTCAAGCTAGTGACCATGAGGTCATGTCTATGATCTCATGCTCAAGCAGGTGATCTCACGCTCAAACTGGTGACTCCACGGTCAAACTGGTGACCTTGGGGTTTTGACCTGGGTTGTCAGCATCCTAGGTCAATGCTCTGTCCACTGCACTGCAGCCTGGTCAGGCTAAACTTATATTTCTGATATGATGTCTTTATAAATCTCTATAGGTCTCCTTGAAAATATATTTCAAGTGGGATAGAATATTATCATAGGTTGTTTATGAAATTCTAAGCATTTCTATTTCTAAAAAATATTCAGATAATTACTATTTCAAATATAGTCAAGTGAATGGATAGCTTAACCAGAATATATCTTCTAAATATAAACTTAAATATCAATAAGTTTTCTTCCAGAGCAAATACGACAGCAAGGGTGCTGACACGTTTGAGGACACAGATTTTTTTCCTTCACTAGCTTTGAGGCTTCCATTATAAGGCATCTTAAATTTGCAGTAAGGGACATAATGCTTGAGAATGGGGCTAAGACCAGCCCAGCTCAGGGCTTGCCCAGGCCAAGGTCACACCACAGAATATTAGAGGATGTGTGATAAAGTTGGAGATTATTAGTTGACTTCATTTGAGATCACAGGCAAAAAGAAAATCCCCCAAAATATTATTGAAATCAAATTAATCCACTTTTATTTATATACAATAAAATATTCCCTTTCAAGTGTATATTTTGACTACTAACCATAATCAAAGTATGAAAAACTTTCATCACTCAAAATATTCTCCATTTCCCTTACCAGTCAATTCGACAGCTTAAAACTAACTAACTTTCTTTCTTTCTTTCTTTCTTTCTTTCTTTCTTTCTTTCTTTCTTTCTTTCTTTCTTTCTTTCTTTCTTTCTTTCATTTTTGTCTGCTGAAGTACCTTCGTAATTTTTAAGGACTGACTATAATAAATATGCAAGTCTGGCTCTGGATTCTGTGTTCCGTACCACTCATCTGCAGCTGAATCATTACATCTGTACCACTCATTTTTAATTACAGCAGTACCTTTTTATTAGTTAACTTCATAGGTCTCAAAAGAAGTGAGTCTAAGTCCTCCTATGTTCATATTTTCAAAATTGTTTTTTCCTAAAACATGTCTGCTGTATACCCATATGAATTGTAGAATCATCTTGTTAATCTCTGCATCTTTTAATTGCTAATAAAAAGCCTGAGGCAGCTATGTTAAAATTGCAATAAATTCATAGACCATTTGGGAATAATAGTTTATGATGAATGAACATTGTATAGGTCTTCATTTATTTAGTTCTTTACTTTTTCTCAGCAGTTCTTTGTGGTGTCAGCGTATTTTGTGAATTTATATGTAATATTTTTGAATGGTATTATAAAGTGTTTTGTAAAAATTTTCATTTCCAACTGTTTCTTACTAGTCTTAATCCAATTTGTCTTGATGTTGTGTCATGCAACCTTGCTACACTGAGTAGTAAATCTTTTGCAGCTTCTTTGCCTTGTTTGTTTATTTATTTATTTTTGAATAGAAGTATTGCTGCTTTGTACATACAAGATTCCTTTCTTTTCTGATTTGTAAGATTTTTATTTATTTTTCTTACCTTACTGCAGTGGTTTGTGTCTCTAACTCAATGTTTAGTTGAAGTGATAAAAATGGATGTTTTTGCCATGTCTGCTAATCTTAGAGGAAAATCATACAGTCTCTTATGTATAATGTTAGTAATATATATTTTCAGAATACCATTACCAGGTTGAGGAAATTCCCTTTTATTCTTACTATACTGAGTATATTTTTTATTATAAATGAATATGTAACCTGTAAAAAAAATTTTCTGTATCATATAAAATAATATAATTTTTCCTCTTTACATTAATAATATGGCAAGTTCATCATTTAATTCTTGAATATTAAACCAACATGCCATATCAAAATAAAGTGTTCATAGTTTTTCTTTACACACTGCTGGGTTATATTTGCTAATGTTTAAATAAAAATTTATGCATCCACCAGCATAAAAACATTGGTTTTTCATATTCTTTTGCTATAGTAACTGGGTCTAGTTTTGCTGTTTGGGTAATGCTAGGCTCATAAAATGAGATTTCTTTTTCATTTTTTTATACAAGAGTTTTTTATACAAGAGATTTCTTTTTCTTTTTTATACAAGAGTTGTGTAAATAAATGAGAAAACCTATAAACAAAGAGATTAAAATAACATTTCAAGATTATACGCTAGTAAGGAAGTGGCAAAGCTATATCCCAAACCAGGCAGTCTGGCTCCAGGACCTATACTCTAAATTTTATTCCACATCTAACCATAAGAGAGCTAAAAATATGATTCCATGGGATTTCAGAAAAGAGATAAATTGGCTTTTGCATTGACCTGAAGAACAAAGGTCATACTTTGCCAGACACAGTCATAAAGGAATAGAAGCAGGAGAAATTGTCCATTTGTCATTTCACTGACATGTAACTTAAGAGATGAAAAGAAACTTGGTCCTTATCTCTTGCAAGTCACTCTTTTATATTAAGAACATGGGACACAGAAATGATAATTAACTCTAAAAAGGTCACATAGCTATTTGGAAGAAAGTCTGGGAGTAGAACCTAGGTTTCCTGACTTCTAGATCAGAACTCTTTCTACAAAACCTTCCACTTTGCAACATAGTATATAGATCGTTTTGGTATGTGCTGTTAGCATGAGTCCCAGTCTTTTTAAATAGAACTCTTAAGCCTTCTGAGGTTGGGGACTGCAGTATATAGAGAATAGTTCTAAAAACAAAGATAAATGATAACTATAAAAAAATCAAGCATATCACCCGTATGTTCTTTTTCCTTTTTAACTAGCATGTATGGTGCATGTATTTAATTAATGAATGAAATGAATTTTAATGGTATTTTACTAAGTATTAATAGTATGAGCTATGATCTATCCCAAGTGATAGAAATATAAAGATGAATTGTGAAAAGATAATTAAACACACAGTTAAGACATATCATCTTATCTCATTATTTGATACCTTTACTTCAAATATTTCCCATACTTACTTCAAGTGCTTTTTCCCTGAAGGGAATTTTTTAAGACTTTATTTTAGAGACAAGAAGACATAGAGACAAGGGAGAGAGAGAGAAACGGGGAGGAGCAGGAAGCACCAACTTCCATATGTGCCTTGACAAGCAAAGCCCAGGGCCTCGAACCACTGACCTCAGCATTCCAGGTTGATGCTTTATTTACTGCGCCACCACAGGCCAGATGTTGAATAGAATTTAAAATGACACTGTTACTCTTCAATCTGTCTTGTCCCTACCTCTATTATAGCACTGAGCACACCATATTGCATCCTATTACATAAAATGTTTGTTATTTCTATGAGACTTTGGAAAATTGAGGGTCATATCCTAATTTTCTTATTTAAATTTGTGTCCTCTCCAGGCATAGTCCAACCAAACATCAATACCATAATTGACACATATTAGTAACCAATCTTGAATAAGTAGCAGTATGCCTTCACCATTTTAATAGATACATGGGTTTAATGATTAATTTGGGGGCATTATTTTTCAAAGTCCATATGAATTAAATCAGTGATATACTAAAAACAAAATGCTCACTATTCACTTGGTTCATGTTTCTTCTCCTTCTACTTGCATATATCAATAAACTGTGATACATAGATTATGTTAATTAAAGCAGATTTTACCATAATTTGAGGTTGAAAAATTTTCAACCTTCATTTCTGAATGAATCATTGAGTATGTGAAATCTATCATTTGGATAACACAACACAAATTTGTTAAATGGCTTCATGTTTCCAAAGGTGGAATTTCAGTGGCATGCAGATGAACCAGAGTAGAAATACCAAGAAAGCTTAGAAAGCGAAAATCCTGAGGGATTATTCAAGGAAAGAAAAAGTAAGATTGATTTGCATAGTAGTTGAAGCTATAGACTGAAGGAGACAGGAAATAGTCTATAGTCTAACCTCAACAACCAGAAGGATGATTGTTTCTCAAAGAAAATTAGAGGAGTAGAGAAAAGATAAATGTCCCGGGCAAGTATGGAGAATTTCTATACAAACATGTCTATATAGAAATAGCAGCTGATAATTCATATGGCAATACCACATAGGCTTTTGAATGTAAAACTGAATGGTCAGTGAGAGAGCAGGGATGTAAATGGAATGACGTCATCAGAAAATTTAATGCTACCCAAAGAAAAAATACCAACTAATCTGATATTTTTGATTTTCCAAAGGAATGGTTTAACTAGATACAAGGAGACCCACTCACAGGTTCATGGCATCAAAGTCAAGTGATAGTCCCCTACAGAGACATATGAATAAACAAAAGGATCACTGGATATAAAAGGAAGCTTCTTACCTGAAAGTGAGAGAACCATCATTAACAACAAGAAGAAAAGAAAAACTCAACTAAGAAGAAAGAAAGACTGTCCTGTGTGTGTGTGTGTGTGTTCATGTGTGTGTGTGTGTGTGTGTGTGTGTGTGTAGAAAACAATTATCCTCATTAGCCTCAGAGTCAAGAGATGTATGATTGTAACCATAAAATAAGAACAAGACTATACGATGTGCAGAAAGCTGCATTCCATAACATGAAATAGCTCTTAGAAATGAAAAATATGTTTTGACCTGTGTTGGCATAGTAGATAAAGCATTGACCTGGAATGCTGAGGTCACTGTTCAAAACCCTGGGCTTGCCCAGTCAAGGCACATACGAGAAGCAGCAACTATAAATTGATGCTTTCTGCTCCTCCCCCTGCCTTTCTCTCTCTCTAATAAAAAAAAATAATAAATAAAATCTTTTTTAAATGCATACTTAAAAAAAGAAATTAAAAATATATTAGCAATTCTAACAGAAATATAGAAAGTAAAGTTAAAAGAGATTTCTAAAAAAGAACAAAAATAAAATGAGCTAAAAAATATGAACTTATTAAAAAATTGAAGACCAGTTTATGAGATCTAATGAACAAAAAACAAAGGAAAGAATGATCACTGAAATATTTCTTTAAAGAGTCCTATAACTGAAGAACATGAGTTTTTAATCCAGAAAGGTTGTGCCTACACATGCCCAACAAAAAGATGAAACAAACTCAGAAAGACACCTAACCACAAAATTTGAAAAGACAGGGAATTAAGAAAAAAATCATACCCGTTTCCAGAGGAAAAGATGAAAAGATATAACATATACACACAAAGTCTCAATGAAACCTGGCTTTAGACTTCCAATAGCAACATTAGAATTGAGAACGCTAGAAAATAAAATCCTTCAAAATTCAAAAGGATCATTCTTTCAACTAGAATTATAGTTTAGCCATGTGTGAGCATGGGGAATGTGAAGGTAGGATGAAGGAAGTTTTACAAATTAAAGATCTCAAAAATATTACATTTTACAACGTTATTCTAAAGAGGCTACTGGAGAAAATGCTTCACCAAAACCAGGGGCACAGGAACTAGCACAAGAAATGAGATACAGGACCTAAGGGACCCAATGAAAGAGCCAAGAGGTCTACTCACAACGTTGGTCAAAGTAGATTCCAGGTCACGAGAAACAGGATCCACAGGCCTGGAGCAGGTGAGAAGGCCCAGGGGAGGTTGCCTCAGAAAGATAAAATTTATGAAATTCATAGGCTTCTCAGTGTATTAATAAGATATTTTAAAATTAGCAGAGTTTTGAATTAAAATAATATAATTGCTCACTACTAACTCCAGGTTACTGGGCTTCCTTGGTTCCCCAACTCTCCTCCGTAAACAACCTTCTGTGAACAGTCTTCAAAGTGTATCCCACTTTGAGTGTGCTAATGGATTTTGGTGGCGAAGCTAACTAAAATGGTAAAATTTCATTAAATATGTTAGCCATTAAAAAAACCACTTTGTTTCCTTTGGATTTAATGGCTTATTTTAATATAGTAGTAACCTCAAGTCATCTTGAACTGTAATGCAGTTATTCAGCTAACAGGCAGTATTTATTAGCATAACAGGATTTGTCAACTATGCAGATGAGCAAAGCAACTACAATAATTACCTGCATGTAAGGGGTGAGTGAAACGGAAAGTGATTGGGACCTTTGATATAGATACATAAAAGTATCATCATATAAAAAGAAGATGCATGTAAGTATTAAGCATTATATCCACTTATTATTTATTTATGCCAATTGTGCTAAACTTTAAGGGAGTAGATTTGTCTTTAATGTAACTCCATCACTTGGGTGGAACACAAAATAAAAAGTATAAACCAAAGGGGCTTTCTAAGTAACAAATCATCTGGTCTAAGTCCATACTTCTTTTTTTCTTTTTCTTTTCTTTTCTTTCTTCTTCCTTTTTTTTTTTTTTTTTTTTTTGTGACAGAGAGGCAGAGAGAGGGACAGATAGATAGGATGGGAGAGAGATAAGAAGCATCAATTCTTTGTTGCTGCACCTTAGTTTCTCATTGATTGCTTTCTCATATGTGCCTTGACTGAGGGTTACAGCAGACTGAGTTACCCTTGCTCAAGCCTGAGACCTTGGGCTCAAGCTGCTGAGCCTTGCTCAAACCAGATGAGCCTACGCTCAAGCTGGCGACCTTGGGGTTTTGAACCTGGGTCCTCTGTATCCCAGTCCGATGCTCTATTCACTGCACCACTGCCTGTTCAGGAAGTCCATACTTATTTCTTATTGTATATTATGGTGGAGCTCTAACTTCTTGTTAAATGAGAGAGTTACAAGTATTCATTTTCACTTCATTAGTACACTAACACAGAGGAACTGTGGGGATTGAGATGGAAGGAGGCAGTATCAGACCTCAGAAGCAATTTCTGTTTACATTTGACCTATTGTACTATCTTCTGTGCTTTTTGTAAGTCCTAATGGGCCCTGTTTTCTATTTCAAGGAAATTTGGTTCCCTGGAGAGCTACTTTGCTAGCCTTCATTTAGGAGAAATGTTATTTACTCCAATTCACTTAGACATTATAGAATAATGCTCAACAAAACAACATCATTTCCAAAAAGTCTCTAAAAGTTTTCAAATCAGGTACACAGGAGATCTTGACTAGGGCTTTCTATTATTTAACATGTTTTCTTGTTTCTGCTCTTTCCCTTTTGCTTATTTTTATTTTTTGTTTTAATATAGCTCTTATTTTTATACTACAAAATTATAAAATTATTTGAAAAATAATTTTAAAAGAAGGAAATAAACTATACATCAAATTTTATCATATTACGGTTATTATCCAGTGTTTATAGGTTTATAAATGATACCATGCTATACAGTTTATGTTTAGTCATATTTTCTATATATTGTTATATAGGGATTATTATGTCATACACTTATGTACTTTAAAAAACAAGATGAAAAATAAATTAGTATTTAAAAATAGCAAAGATGAAGTTTGCAAATTATATGCACATATAGCAACTACTCATCAAAATTTGATTACATTTTTCAAACTAAAATACTTAATTTGGAAGGGCATGTCATAGATCAAGGATGGAAGATTGCTGGTACTAGTGTGTGATGTCCAATGGTATCAAGACCAATCCAGAACTATCTGGTAGAGAGATTATTAGATCAGATATCAAACAACAATGTTCTAAGATAGGTGCTATTCTTAACCAACTACAATGTGGGTAAGTCAGTCAATGAAAATAATAAAATTATAAATGGTTGCATGCTCAGGCATCATATGCACATACCATATTTTACTTAACTAATTCTCTAATGATGGATATTGCGGTTGATTACGGTTTGTCAATATTAAAACAAATGTGAACTTTGTTGTATATAAATGAGACACTAAGTGTGATCTTGGTCACCTAATCCTGAGAAATTATCTGCTTCTGTTTTCTCCTTCCCATTTGTTTAGCCCTTTGCTCTAAGAGCAAATATGAAGAGGCAGGGATTCATGGTGGAAGAAAAACAGTAAGCCAGAAAAATCAAGTATAAAATTTTTGCTCTTCCTCTTCTGTTTATGTGTTTCTACATTGGGAACTCACTTAATTTTTCTTAAAATAATGATGAGAAAATATATAGGATTTTCACTCCTCCAATGCATGGCTATATATATATATATATATATATATATATATATATATATATATATATACACCCTTGAGGACACAGCAAATCAAGAGCTGCTCAGAGGTGTGATATCAGACCAAGGGATCTAGTGGTCATATGCCTTCTATTGTACCCTATTGCTATAACTTGGTGCCTTTAGTTGAAGTCAGTGTCATGCTGGGCTTTTCGGTGGATTTAATGCTTGTAAAGTTTTTAAATATTGATGCAGAAAAGGTAAAACTATACTCTAGATATATATTCTTTCTGTTTAGAATTAAATTGCAGCTTATTTGGGTTGGAAGGAGTCAAATGTAATCAATGTGTCACCAAATGACTCTGTTTCCTTTATGTAGGGTGCCATCCAGGACTTAGTGTTGGTCTTAGAGGCTAGCAAGTTGGATGTTTAGCAATAGCTGTAACTAAATTAGCTTTGAGTGGAAATTTATGCAGTTGGTTCCATGCATATCTTCCATCTTTACTACCCTGAGTCTTCTGTGAACCTATTGTGACTGCTATGCAGTAGACCAGGGCTAGTCAACCTTTCTATACCTACCGCCCACTTTTGTATCTCTGTTAGTAGTAAAATTTTCTAACCGCCCATCAGTTCCACAGTAATGGTGATTTATAAAGTAGGAAAAGAACTTTATAAAATTTATAAAGCAGAGTTATAGCAAGTTAAAGCATATAATTATAATTACTTACCAAGTACTTTATGTCGGATTCTCGCTAAGTTTGGCAGAATAAATCTTTATAAAACAACTTACTATAGCATTTGATTGCTCCGCTACCACCCGCCATGAAAGCTGGAATGCCCACTAGTGGGCGGTAGGGACCAGATTGACTACCACTGCAGTAGATAATGACAGAGGCTAGCTGATTGTGTCAGAATTAGTGGTCAAGTAATTCTGCCTTTCTGTTTGTTTAGTTTCTTTTCTGCAGTGGAGCCTCTTTGATGGGGGTTAATAAGAAATACAAAGAATTTCATTTGGTGTGCCTACTTTAATAATGCCATCACCATGCCTCTTCCCTGTACCAGCTTGAGCCTAAACCTCATATTTTTCTCTTTCCAGGCCTGGACCAATCAGCCAGACCATTTGTCACTTCATGTGTCCTTAAATATTCTCACCTTGGGTCACTTCTTTTTCTGCACAAAGTGATGACTAAGCATACGACTTGAAGCTATGATCATTGAAAAAAAATACTTATTTTTTTCTTCAGTGAGACAATCAGTATAGCAGCAAAACATTTTAGCTGCTCTTCACATGTGAGGGCAACCTGTCTCTGAACAAAGCTTGCTCTTTTCCCTCCTCTGGGGATGAGACTGACCTCCATGTGGCTATGGGTGAAAGTCAGAGGTGTCAATGAAATAGTGGAACTGCCATGGGGCATAGGTCACATGCTTTTGATGTGGTGTTGTTGCCAGGTTCTTCCTTCAGAAGCCTTGCCATCTCCTTGTCAATGGAATCAGAGTCTGGAATTAGGCTTAGGTCCATAAACTTTTCAAATTGATCCCTTCCTCTCCCTCTCTCTCCTCCTCTCCCCTTTGATTGTAAAAACTGAGCAATGACTTCATTGGCTATCCAACTTTCTTGACCCTAGAGGCTCTGTGTTCTAGTGACCATGTCCTTACATCCTTGCCATCAGGCTTTATTGGCTTTCTCTACAACCTTATCTTTTATTAGGATATTAACTCTACTTGCGTTTGATGGTTAAATAATTCTACCTGACGTCTCTTATGAGAGTAGGTGTAGGGGTATGGGAGGGGGTATATACAATCTCTATTGCTGTCAGTGAGTTTAATTCTATATGAGAATCTATGACCATCAGCCCTGTTATAGGTGACAGCAAACATTGAGATTTAGACTGATGTTAGTGTTTCTCTTACTAGTGCATTCTCTACCATTTTGGTCAATGAGGTGCCCTTCATGTCCTTCTGGAGAACATAATGAATTTTTCAGTCTTACACAGTATATGCACTCTAACATGCCTACTTCCTTGAGTTTTTATATCCTTTCTTTCAGAGTCAGCCATGGGCAGTTTTATTAATGTAGTATAGGACATTACTTTCCCCATCCTTCAAGAGCAATGTGTTAATGTTGTTTCCTGAGATACTTGCCAAAGTGCTATATCCTGTATTGCAGAAGAATGCCCAGAAGTTCCTGGGGTTATGTTATGACTTGTCTTAGTAATTGGAGGTTGGCAATGAGGGGAGGTATGGGTTGATTCTAAAAGGTATATATGTTATCTTGAAAGGCAGAAGCTTCTACTATATCTTTAAGCAAGAAGGGAGCTCTACCCTCTAAGAGTTAGGAGTGGGCCTCTTCTGCAGATCCAGACAGAGTTTAGTGGAGTGTAGAATCTCAAGGCTTTCAAGTGAAAAATAGACATCCTCCTGCCTGGCTTCAACACTCCATTCTTCCTCAACCAAGCTTGGCACAGCCAATGTGGGGCATATATAGAAGACTAATAATTAACCTTCTCTGAACTTTGCTACTCATATAATTAGGTTTTGGTCCAATTCATTAGATTTCTCTTCTCTGGAACTTTACTATTCTTTATAATTAACTCATGAACTGCTCCCTGAGGTTTTTCTGCCCTCTGGCTATAGAAGATGATTCTCTTTTTGTGCTGGCAAAGAGAACTTCTGCCTTGGACACTTACTTTTATCCAGTGATTAACCACTTTGTACTTTTTAAAATCCTCCTTCAGTACATACGTGGCACCTAGCAAGAAATATTGACATACAATTGTTCTTATAATTTGCACTTCCAAGGAACTTAAAAAAAGATTATACCTGCCAGTGCATTTCTGTCTTATCTCAAAGATAAGATGTTAACTATTGGCAGAATGTAATAGTTGCATGCAACACAAGCAAACCATTATTTTGTGCCTTGGTGACAGGTGGTCCAGGTCAAAAATCCTAATTTAGAGTCTGCTTCCTTGGACTGCTGGTGGTACCAACATTTTTATGGTGGTTTGCCTGGGAAATAGATTGTGAGGCTGGGATTTTTATTCTGAAAATGTTTAAGGAACTCCTTTTAATGTTAACATCTGTGGAAGAGTGAAAGAAGCAAAGTTGGACAGAGGGAAGAAGTGAACTGTGATACAGGTGCATCCAGGGTCTCCGTGGTTCACATGGATGCTCTATAGAGATGGGACAAAGCTTCAGAATTGTTGTAACTTGAGGCAAGGGCACCACATGTTTATATTTCAATATCAACCAGTTTTAGGATGCAGACCTCCAGGAGGGAGATGTGACTTTGAACAAAATATTCTTTTCAGTTGAGAATAATTTTCTGAGAGTGAAACAGCTAGAAGCTGTTAGCAGTAAACATTCCTAGAAGCTGGGAGAAAGGTGTGCCTCACTCTAGAAGGGGAATCTAGGTGGCCCATGCCTTCATTCCAGTAAATAGACATATATTTTAAGTGAGATTAACATAAAATATATTTTATTTACTATGTCAAAGATTTTTAGTACACATTGCTAGCGTTAGCATACAATGTCACTAATAACCTATGAATATACTATTCTATACAAATTTATTTACATACAGATATATCCCTCATAAATTAGATGGGTCTTATATGTTTATGTTTCTCAAACAGCTTGAAACTATTATATAAATAATCATAACAGTTGTACTATAAGTCATCACTGTTATTTCATAAAAACCTAATTATAATTATATTTTTATTATAATAAAAGTTGATATTGAAAACAGAATAAAAGGGAAAGAAAAAAACAACAAAGCAATGCTACATTATGTGTTATTTTCAGTACTTGAAAAAAAAAAGGCAGAAATAATTCATGGTAGCCAAAGGGTTTGAAGAGAATATTTTACAAATATTTTGGAGAAAAGGGAGCCGAAGATGTAAGAAAGAAACATTAATAAATAAAGACTGGTAAGTTAATGATGATTCTGAAGGATCTGAGCCATTGAGCTCATTTTAAAAATTCATATTGGAAAGAAATAACAGAATGGAAAGCTTTGGATTATTTAGCAATAATCAGGCAGACCTTGGAAAATTACTTATTCAATGAAAAGAGAATATGGTGAATATCTCTTACTAGAGAAAAGGGGATTAACTTTAAAATATTAACAACAACTGGTCTTAGATCTCTCTCTCTTTTTGTGTGTGTGTTTAAATATGTTGTAAATTGATACCCTCTACTACTCATCTCATTGTTTGGCTCTTGGTTTTGATCCTTAGGCTGTTTCTTTTCAAAAGAAATTTCCAGGCCTCTGAATTGGAGCATACCATGTGCTTCCAGACAAGTGACTTCTTTCTGTGATAGGAAGTACAGTGGCTGACTCTCCCAATAAAAAAAATAGCAGGATTCTTTTTCTCTGATGAGCTGTGCTTGTCCAGACCCAGCACTGCCTGCAGGCACCAGTTACAGACAGCTGTAATGCTAAGCTCTCTGAAAATATAACATGATAGAGAGGTAAACAAAATCATCTTGATATGGTAATTTTCTTTCCAGTAATCGTACTTGTTGACAAGGGCTTTACATTTTATAAAGCAAATACCATCTCTGTAAGTGTTCAGTCTATGTTCCATTCTGAATTCAGAATTAAAATAAAATCAAACCTAGCCTGAGGGAAAGGGGAAATAATCATACCATCCTCACCTAATATTCTCAGGTTCATATGAGAAGCTGTTTCATTTTTTGCTCGCTTTCCTGGTGAGATGCCAACTTTAACATGTATGACAACTACCAATATTGAATCTCAATGAGATGCTTTGCTATAAGATCTATTTTAAATTACTTTTATTATAAAATGTGATAAAAAAGTTTCATTCATGATCTTTCATATTTACTCACTCTAATTTGCTGAAGAAGTACCCTAAAGAGTTCTTCCTTTGTCAGAGTAAATCCTAGGTCATTGTTATATGCTTCATAATAAAGAGTAATAAACAAAAGTGAAGTCAGAAAGGCCAATAGAACTTGCACTGGAAAAAACGGAGCCTCTGAAAAGAACAGAGAATGTCTGGTAATATAGTTAAGGACAAGTGTAGGTGTTCGCCGCTGACACGTGTCTCCCCAAAATCCAGATGATAAAGCCTTAATCCAGTGGTTCTTAACTTGGGTTCTATCGAACCCTAGGGGTTCGATGAGTCGGTCTCAGGGATTCAGAGAAGCCTCTGCTGTGGAGGCCAGAATAAAGTAATACCGTAATTTGTTGTGAGTTCATGCACTTTGTTGGTTTTGTTCTTTGAGCAAGGTGATGTTCATGCACGGCTCATTTTGTGCACCAGTAAAAAAACATATACCTATGTCTTGAATTTGGAAAAGAAAATCATATTTTATTTATCAATAAAGAAGGGCTCGGTGAATGAGCATATGAAACTGGTGGGTTCGGTACCTCAAAAAAGGTTAAGAACCACTGCCCTAATCCTTAGTACTTCAGAATGTTACCATTTTTTGAAGATATGGCCTTTAAGGAGGTAATTAAATTAAAATAAGATAATTAGGGTGGTCCCTAATCCAACATGACTTGTGTCCTTATAAGAAGAGGGGATTAGGACACAGACACATGTAGAGCGATGAGCAAGTGAAGAAACACAGAAGATGGCCGTCTACACATTGAGAAACCTCAAAGAAACCAACCCTGCCATAACCTTGACTGATACCACACTTACAGCCCCCAGAACTGTGAGAAGAGAGATTTTTGTTGTTTAAGCCAACTAGTTTGCTTTACTTTGTTATGGTGAGTCTAGCAAACTAAAACAAAAAGAAAAATTTATGATGGTCTGATAAAGGAGGATAGCTTGGCATTGCCTGAAAAGAGGAAGGCCTGAAAGTTTAGGGACAGCTGCTTTGTGGTTTGGATTTTAAGACAGATTTTAAAAATAAAGTGTGACAGGCCTGACCTGTGGTGGCGCAGTGGATAAAGCATCGACCTGGGAACACTGAGGTCGCCAGTTCAAAACCCTGCACTGGTCTGGTCAAGGTACATATAGGAGTTGATGTTTCTAGCTTCTCCCCCCTTTCTCTCTCTCTCTCTCTCTCTCTCTCTCTCTCTCTCTCATGTCTCCTCTCTAAAATAAATAAATAAAAAGAAATAATAATAATAAAAAAAGATTCTATAAAAAAATAAAATAAAATAAAGTGTGACAGATATTAGGTATATAATCCTTATTGGACTTCCCTTTCTTACTCCCTCCCTGTCTCTCTCTTTCTTCTTTTCTTGGATGAAAAAGGAGTCATAGGCTGAACCTGACAAGCCTTTTTTTTTTTTTTTGTCTATAATAATGTACCTGATAACAAGCCTTTGAAATGACAGGATCATCCTTTCCTACCTGGCTCAGGCACAACCACCACACCAGAGCAGAAACCACAAATCCCTTTATTGTTATTATTATCATGTTAATTTTTTACTGTTAGCTTTCTCCTGTCTGCCTATGTAAAAGAAGTTTGAGTCCATACATTTTTACTTTTTATTCAGTCCCCTTAAGTCTTCCCCATTGATTCTGATGTATAAAATAAGTGGTGAATTGATTTAGTTCACCATTTTTCCGTAGAATTTTTCTCAATCCGTTGAGACTTTGCTTCCTGGCAATTGTCGACAGTTTGGCTCAAATAATCTTATAAAAATTCTTGCAGTTTTGGACATTCCTTATGTTGGCACTTTCTTTCTTTCCTTTGAGAGAGGTTGCAGCAAAAACTTTATTTTTAAATTATTTTGTATATCGAATGAATGTTCTTTGACTTTGTACAGAAATTAGAAAAAACACCTAGTGCTTGATATTACATGTATTGTTAATGCTTATTAGCTATCCAGTGCTTAGTCTTTGACAAAATATTTAAATCCCTCTAATCACCATAAAATAATGTTCTAGGCCAATAGATGTGAAAGAACTTGTCCAAATTAACCTAAAAATTAAATTCTAGATGTAAGGTCAGTGGTCAGCAATGGGGGATGGTCACGTGAGGAACCCAGGCCCGGGAACTTTGACTAGAGCTGCTCACAATTAAGCGTGCCAAGGGAGGCTTCCCAAAAATCCTTGGCAGAAGAGCAACTGTCCGTCAGCCAGTGAGATTTCACCACATCATAATTGATCGCCTACCTTGGAGGAACCCTTTAAATACCTCTCACTCGATTTAATTTGCTTGACTCACCTAGCCTCTGCCCCTGGGGCAATGGGACATCGTTGGGCGGGATGCGTGGTACTTAATAAAGCCTTTGCTATCCCACACTTTGTGGCTCTCAGCCCCCCTTCCTTCTTTCTCCGTGGGGAAAAATACCTTACATTTTGGTGCCTAAAAGAACCAGGACCTCCGACCATCCACCGACTTCAGCACACAGTGCGGTAAATCCTATGCTTCCAAACTTCCCTCAGTTCTTTCCACCGAGACTCCCTGTATGAAACCATAGATACATTAGGGAAGTCTTTTCCGTGTGCCGGTGGAGATGTCCCAAACACATCCACTTTTTCTATCTGTCCGTGGCCAGAGTTTTTGTTTTGGGATGCCAATTTTGAACTCTGACCACTCTGAGGACGGAGGGTGGCCATGGGAGCACAGGAATCCCAAAACACTCTGGGAGTTGCCTTATCCGAAATCTTTCCCTCCCTAAAGAAGAGGAAACTGTTCTTCTCTGCTGTGGCCAGGCCACAGAACCCACTGGATAATCGCTCCAGGTAGCTTCCTGAAGAAACTTTCGGTTTTAACACCCTCACCAATTTAACTATCGCTGAAAAAGCTGGGAACTGATTGGAGATCCCTTTACATTCAGGGCCTCTAATTATTCGCGCACCTGTCCTTAATCTCTGTGCTGCCTGTTTCACCATGCAGGCCAGAGAAAACCCTCCGTTTGTAATCTTTCCCTCTCCACAGACTCTCGACTTTCTCTCCTGCCTGACCCCCGAGGGTACCCCACTCTCTGGTCCTTCTGCAGACCTCTTCTGCTCCAGTCTCTTCTCTCCAGAGAGCCCTCTCCCCCTCCCTTTGCTAAATCCTGTTTCTCATTCACTTGCAAATATCAGTCTCTCTTTCTCTTCTCCTGCTGGCCAGGGGCCCCTCCACTCTCCACTGTGTTCTTAAACCCCTCCTCCATCAGGCCATTCTCCGCCTATCATTGGCTCTTACACCGGTTTGCAGGACGCCCAACCTCAATCTGCTGGCAGGAAGTTATGACCCTGTCCTGCCTCTGGATCCAGCATTTCCCTCTGGATCTGAGAGTCGGGTTCCCAAAGAGCCCTCCTCCTCTTATTCTCAATGCTCAGACCCCTATCCAGGACCTGTGAACATGGCATTTAAAGTTTTCAATGGTCACAGCCAGTAGGAACAGGCCAAGGCTGTTTTCCAGGCCCACATACAGCAACAGGTAATGTTCCTAACCCAGGCTCTTGAAGTGCCCGGCCCAAGTCTGGACAGCAAAGAGGAATCACACCAGCAGCTTGCTTTAAGTATAGCAAGCAGGACCACTGTGCCTGACAGGGCCCCTGCCTGTGGCTGCCCACTGAGCCCTGCCCTAACTGCACGCACCCCGGTCACTGGTGGAGTGATTGCCCCTTTGAGCAACAGGCTCATTCTCGACTCCTCTATGTGGAGGAAAAACTGCCCGAATGGGAGGCCAATCCCACCCAGTGGGCCCATCACTCAAACTCCTAGGACATGGCCTGGACTCGGAGAACCCAGGGTATGCTGCAACTATTGGGTAAGTCCATTTCATTTCTTGTGAACACAGAAGCTGTCTTCTCTGTTTTGGCACCACACTCTGGACCTCTAATTCCCTCACAGGTCTCAGTTATGGGAATGGATGGGACCCCTTCTTTTCCCCTTTGAATGTCACCCCTGACATGCAGTTTAAACAAAATCCCCTTTTTGCACTCCTTCTTAGTTATGCCATTGTGCCCTGTACCTCTTCTGGGTCGAGACATTCTACACAGTCTTGGAGCCACTATCCAGCTGACAGCATCTTCCCACTTACTCCTACCATTCCTCACTACCAAGTGCTCCCCCATAATCAATGCTACCCTCATTTCTAACCATGTCTCTCACCTCGAGCTTGCTCCCATGCAGGATTGTTGGCAGTTTGGAACCACTGGGCCCTACTTGTCTGTGGACACCAAAAGGTTGGGCCCTGCAGACACTCCTGTTGCTCCTGTCTCTCCCACCAGGAACCTGCTGTCAGAGTGAGCTGAAGCAGGGAGCAATGCTGTTCCATAGGAATGGCCTGATGAAGGAAGCTTCAATCTCCTCAACCATCTGTGAGAAAAATTACACAAAAATCTCTCCTCCTACAACCTGCTTAACTCCTGATGGCAGCCACCCATTCTTACCTGGGCTGCCCCTATCCTAAATCTTCCAATTATCAATGTATAACTCATATGTGTTTCTTTTTTAAATTCTTATAGAACTGCATCCGCAAAGTTTCTCAACTCATGGCCGAACAGATGTTTCTCCTGACTCCCCTCAAAGTCATCGCCTTATGACCTCTCCTCCCCATGACGTCCCTAACCAGCAGGAAGTAGCCAGATGAATAAATGGCCTATTCTATTTAACAAAAAAGGCTGGAATGTAAGGTCGGTGTCAGCCAGTGAGATTTCACCACGTCATAATTGCTCGCCTACCCTAGAGGACCCCTTTATATACCTCTCACTCAACTTAATTTGCATGACTCACCTAGCCTCTGTCCCCGGGTCTAGGGGACACCATTGGGTGAGATGTGCGGTACTTAATAAAACCTTTGCTATCCCACACTTTGTGGCTCTCAGTGCCCCTTCCTTCTTTCTCGGCGGTAGAAAATTCCTTACACTAGATCTGGAATTTAACAGAGATTAAGATAATTGTAATAATCAAGTCCTTTCTAGATTATACCCTGCAGTCTCTCAGAACTCTATCTTTGGAGCAGTTGGTGGTTTTGTCAGACTTGGTGCCTTGCCAAGAGCACATTGACCAACCTTGGATTAACCATTTCCCAGTTTCTGAGTGTTAGCTGCTAACAGGTGAATTAATTATTTCCTTAGATGGCCCTGAGGGTGTGGGAGACAGTTTGCTTCAGGGAAAGATGGCTCTGAGGAGGACTTGTCCTTGCTGGAGTCCCCATGGTTTTACACTGAGGCTCGACTTGATCTGCATGCCATGTTCATGGGCTTCTCCCTTCTAATTTTCTCACTGCCTTATCTGTTTCATCTGAGAATAGTCTAGTAGTTCCCCCTTATCTGAGTTTTCTCTTGCCAGCTTTTTCAGTTACCTGCCATCAACTGTGGTCCAAAAATATTAAGTGAAAGATTCCAGAAATAAGCGATTCACAAGTTTAAAATTGTGTGCCACTCTGAAGAGTGGAACAGAATCTCACACAAGTTCACTCTATCCAGGTCAAGGCTCAAGTCATGCCTTTGTCCAGCATCTTCCAACTGTGGACCTGCCTTCCCATTAATCACGTGGTCGTGGACTCAGTTTATCAGAAGGACTATCCCGCAGTGCTTGTGCTCAAGTAACTTATTTTACTTCATATTATCTCATTCCCCTCCTTCATCTCATCACATAGGCATTTTATCATCTCACACACCAGGAATAAGCATGAGCAGTGTACAATAAGATACTTTGAAAGGGAGAGTCTCTTACCTAAAACGGGACCAGGCCTTTCAGGTCTGCCTAGGGCTGGATTTTAGGGTGTGAGTTTTTGACTTTGTGAAGGAAAAATTTCACAACATGAAATCAAGTGTTTTGAGAGTACACGTATTAAAGTGTAGGACAGTGAAACAAGGAAGGGCTGAGGATAGAAGAAGAAGCAAGAGAGCTGGGACGGGGCTGCTCTGGTTCTTTAGGAACCTTATGGGAAAGAAATGCGCCTACACCGGGAGTCAGAGAAAAGGGCCTTGGATACAGGTGCAGGTGATTAGCGAGGATGATCTGCTGCCCACTGCTCCTCTGGTATCAAGTCTTGTGGGGGCTCTTATTGTTTAGGAGATACACGCCTGTGGGGGAAGAATAGGTGGAAAGGAAAGGTGAAGAAGTGTTCCAGGAAGGGAGAGCTGGGTCCTTCGTTTTGAGGGTTTTTAAAGGCTGGGAGTTTAAGGGAGATCTCTGTAGAAGAGTTGGATTTTTCAGTTGTGCCCATTTAGGATTGTGGTCTCTACCAATTGGTCAGTGCTATAAGAGTGGTTCAAAATTGTCATTATAACTTGTCCTGGCATCATCCACCTACTTTTGCTGCTTTTCTGTGGCTGGACCTAAAATAGAACTGTAACCTAGATGTAAGGTGCAAGGAGGTGACCTTCTGTTACTGGCTGTAAATTGCTTGGCCAGTTTACTCAGCTATCTGTCTCAGTTTCCCTATTTTTTTTTTCCAAGGCATTTTTAGAGCTTTTTAGTGTTCTGTCTCAAGACCACACTTTTATTACAGTATTTGTAATCATTGTTCTATTTTATTAGATACTGTTGTTCATCTCTTACTGTACCTAATTGATAAATTAACAGGATTATGAGGATGCAAGAGAATGTATTACAAATGCTTGGCTTTATAAAAGTGAGCTAGCATCAATGTAGAGAACCTTAAATGATTCCCAACAGTATTACATTATTTTCTTAAAATGGGTTGGGCACAGGTTGCACTGATTTGGGGTAACAAGAAAGAAGAGAGCCAGAGATATGGAAGAGAGTTGCGAGGTTATTGTAATAAATTGTGAATTGATGGGTATCTGTGCCAAGGGAACATAAGATGATAATGTAAAACTATTAAGAACAAACCATAAAAATGATTACATGATTTTCAGGGTAACCCAATTCAGCAGTTTCCCATGGGAATTTTATTTTTCCAATAGTCTATTTAATTGAATAATGATGGGTGAAAAGATATGCAAGGTGTCCTCTTTTCCCCAGGTCAGTAAAATAATATACTGTAAAATACAGTAAATTAAAAAGTTTAATCACCAGCAGTGAAATCTTCCTTTATATACAACTATTCATTTTGTGCAATTAACATTTCTGCTAATAAAGTGTAATGTAAAACATGCATTGCTTCATATAGTGACCAATTAAGAATAGTCCTATTTTAGGGTGTGTACTTAGATAAAATGCCACATGCGGTAATGACAATATTTGAGACAATATTGTAAAGTTAATAGTTTATTTTCAAATATTTTAGCAAAATAATAACTGTGCAAAACCTAAAGATTTCTCAAATATAGAAATGCATTTCTAGGATTAGCAGTATAAATTAAGAAAATATAAATTAAATTTAATATCTGAAAAATGTTGTTATTAATTTATTTTATAGACTTTACAGAGATATAAGTTTACCTGTAATTTGGAGTGTATGTGTTTGTTCTAAAAATACAGTAGAAAAAATTATGAACATCCTTATAGTTTTTAATGGACTTATGACTTACTCTATAATGTAATAGTAATTAAGCATTTTTCTTAAGCTGAAAAAAATCTCTGAATTATAGAACATAACTGCTTCTACAAATAGTTCTTTACATACTACTCTCTTACGCAAGGTATTTTTAGTTGCAAAAGAGAGCAAAAACAAAAGCGTGAAGTAACAAGCAATAAAAAAGGATGTCAAGGAATTAAAGGAAATACTGAAAAACAAAGGTTTGAGAATGGGCAGGGCTTGTGAAATCACGATTGTACAGTGTGTGAGGCTGTGCTATTATGGGAGTCAGCTTTTGGCTTCAACGTGCTGTCCCTATGTGACTCAATATGTGGAAGGTAATGACACTGGCCCAGCAGAGGTTAAATATCAACCTCAACCCAATTACCTGTGGCAGAGTCGGGGTCCTGTCATAGAGGTTCCACTGCCCTTCTTATAGACCCCCCAATAGATGACTAGGACATTTGCTAGATCAAATAAATGAAAGAAGCTAACACTTGATCTTTAAACAAAGTAACAAAGATATGTATTTGTTAGCCTGAAAAATATCTTAATCTTACAATTCCCCGGTTTATCTGGTAATCCGAGAGCTGCCCTCCTGACGCAGTCATTAGCATGTCTGTCTCACATTCTGAAAGTCCTCAGTTCTAGGCAAGCCTGAAAGATGAACTTTTGAACCAGGAATCATGTTAGGCAGTCTCCATCTGGTAAAAGAAGCAAGATGTAGTACAGTGTTTTGTACTGAAAACCTGCTGTTTGTGTGCTTTAGTTATTGGAAGTATTTTTAAAAAAATTTTAAATGTAATCTTGACATCAAATCCCAGTTTAAACAACCGACTGAAATGGGGTTACTTTGACTGAAATATGGGATGATACTATGGTGACTGCCAAAGTTCCTTTGCGGAGACCCATGTCACTGCAAAAGACAATCTGAAAATCACTAGTGTAGTGGAAAGAAAAGTATAGGGTTTTGAATCAAAGTATCAAAGTTTTATAAAATACTGACTCTGGAACATACTAACTTGATGACGGGATAAATCCCTTTAATTCTCATCTTTGTTTTCTTCAGCTGAAAATCGTCACTAATACCTCTGCCATCTACCTCCCAGGGTGGTGTATTAAATACAGTATGTCACTCACAGGAAACTGTGATGTTGCACACTGGGCATTGATATTTAATTGATGTCTATCTCCCCACCTTAGAAGGAGAACAGCCAGACCACTAGTTCCTTTTAGGGCCTCTCCACAGTCCCCACTGACCGTTTGCTCAACAATTTCAACAACTCTTTATTTGTTTTCAAATAATAATGTTGGCCTCCAAGGCTATATCAGTCAGTGACAACCTATTTTCTAATAAAACAACAGCTATTCAAGTATTTTGAAATCAAATAGTTTAGTCCAAAACATCTAGGGTTTATTCATCTTCTTCCGTGGTCCTAAAAGAGCAGGCAGAATTAGCCTGCGCAGAGAGAAAGGTTGCTAGTCACCAGTTCGACCTCATGGAATTGTAGCTCTCAGGAGCTGAGTGATACAAATGTGAGCAACAGACTCAGTCTCCCTCCAAGTCCAGTCCCGCCTGAGGATTGCTTATGGAGACAGAGAAGAGTCCCCGGCTGGGGGGGGGGTGGTAAACTGGGATTCAGACTGGAAGAAGGAAGTACCTTCTTGATAATATTCACTTGAGAAGGATGATATACTGTGAAATGAGTGACGGACAAAGACTGCTGAAGTTGAGGCATATATTTTCATTCTATTTTCAAGACTGGTGCTCTGACAATGTATTTTAAGCTTGGCATTTGCTTTCTTTATTTTTTAATTTACATTCAATTGTGTGAAAGCCACTCTTCTCAAGACTGAAGCTTTTCCATAGTAATGTCTGTTGAGATTGGAAGCCACTGGGGTCCTGGCACATATGGCTGGAATACTCTATTGTTAAGGCTATATTTTGTCTGTTAATACAAAGGTCAGGATGCAGATTTTTGCACTTAGAATCAGCATGAGAATGTAGGACTGTTCTTGCAAATCTTGGCTCCATCGGCAAATAAATTAAAATAAACTGGAAGCTTGAAATAGAAATATCTCCTTCCAAGTGTTTCATTTAGAGAATGACATCCTGTTTTCTTCAGAATATCATGGGTAATTCTGCATATGAATGAATTTGGGAATAGAAAAGGTCCCTGCAAATGAAATATATAAAATAACTTCTAGAATTTCAGGCTTCAGTAATAAAAATAAGTGATGATATATGTTCCCTTCAAAGTGAAGGGAAAAAGGAAACCTGAAACTTAGTTACATCAAGTTTTAGAATTTTAAACAATTTGTGAGGCAGTATGGTAAGCTAAATTCTCCCGATAAGAGAGTATAGTATATTTTCAGAACAACTTGCCATTTATCTTAAAAGGAAACTTTTGAGACTGTTTGACTTTTGCTACAGAAATCAGATCAGTTTCCTGATTATAGTCAAACCTATGTTTAAAAATGACTGGGCCTGCCTGACCAGGTGGTGACACACTGGATGTTGCATCAGACTGGGATGCAGAAGATCCAGGTTCGAGACAGCTTGAGTGCAGGTTCATCTGGTTTCAGCAGGGCTCACCAGTTTAAGCCCAAGGTTGCTGGCTTGAGCAAGGGGTTGCTGTGTCTGCTGGGGCCCCTGGTCAAGGCACATATGGGAAAGCAATCAATGAACAACTAAGGAAACACAACAAAATATTGATGCTTCTCATCTCTCTCTGTTCCTGTCTGTCTGTCACTATCTATCCTTCTCCCTGATTCTCTCTCTCTGTCTCTGTCAAAAAAAAAAAAAAAAATTACTGGACCCAATCGTCATTCACCTAACTTTAATCAGATTCCCATCAGAGCCTGGAAAGACTTTAACCGAAGTCCAAAGTAACTATTGTCAAAGTTGTAGAAAAACTTAGTAGTCATTTAAGCCCCATTGCTATTTAAAATAAAGAGTACATTATATAATACATTAAATGAGAAATGGAATTCCAACTCATAATTGTGACTATATACAGGGTAGCCCAAAAGTAGGTTTATAGTTGTTTGTATGGAAATTAATACAATAATTAATAAATAGTAATACAAGAATAAACTCTATTTCACATACTAACAACTGTAAGCCTACTTTAACTCCATCCACTCTGTCTTCCAATATGTCATTGCTAAGACTGACCCAGCAGTGGCAGCAATCTGGACCCATGTTCATTCTTAGTACCTTTATGTTGGATTTTACTACTATTCTCCATTTAAAAGAAATTGAGAATTTAGCTAAATCTCTGTCTTTAGTAAAGAGAAGATTAGGAGGGATCTTTTATATTGTTTCATTGTCTGAAATAAAAATATTTTTTCCAGACAACATCTTTTCAGGAAGTAGAATGAAAGCTTATTCTAGTCTTAACAATTTTTATATCAAGATGAGAATGATAATGAAAAAAATTATATGGAACAAGTTGAGCTTATAAAGACCATAAGTTTATGTGAAATTTGTGCTAACTACTGGCTAAAATTTCCCCTTTTCTTAAACACACATAAACTATGTTTTCTAGTCTTTTTGATTATAGGTGGAGTCATATGAGTGGTTGACACCATTGACATGTGAGCAGAAGCAATGTGTCACTTCTGATGTAAGTGCTGATTCAGAGCTGATCCACAATCTCTTCCTTTCTCTCTTAAGTTGATCGGATGTGGATTTGAAGCCCTGTGTTTCAGATGGCCATGTCCAGTTACACTAGCTCTCTTAATTTCTCCACACATCAGAATCTTTCCTTCCCTCTTCTGGGGACCATGTGTTACTTCCACATGGGTGAACAATAAATCTTTATATTGTTCATCCTCTGAGGTTCATTTGTTACACAGCAAACATTACTTACCCTGATTAATACATGCTCAAAATAGAAAGGGATAATAAACAGTAATCAAAAATACTTGTGATACAAATGCAGTGTATAAAAATATATAAAATGTAAGTAGAAACTGATTATAACACTGAGTATTTCAGAAGCAATCACACCTGATCCAGGAGAAGGAAGAACGAAGAACTTGATGAGTAATGGCATTATCAGTTAAACGAGACAGAGTATTTTGGAGTCCAACAGTTATTCAGCATTAGTTGTCACAAGCAATGAGTAAATAGAAAACAATTTAAATGCTGTAAGCAGTGTTTCCTTGAATCAAAAAAGAAATGATAGGGAACACACAAATCCTCATCTCCTAGAAAATAAATTTTCTAAATGATGCTATTACTTATTGTAAAATACTAATGAGTCCCTTAAACATTTTTAATATTGCTGGCAGAATATGTAAACATATCATGATATTTCGGCAATGGATTTTATAATACTGGTACAACAAAATTTTAAATAAATGGTTCATGGTATTTTGAGACTCAAATTAGACTTCAAAAAATAAAGCATATGAATGACTAAGCGAAAAACGTAATTATGAAATTAATAAATTCAACAAAGATTCATTTATTGAACTTTCTCTAACTTTCAGACCCTGTTACATGTTTGGGATATGGGTGCCTGCATTATAGATTTTAATAAGTTTAACTATTAATAGGAATTTCAGCCTTATAGCAAGTGTTTTGGGTTTGAGTTTCCTAAGGAGGATAACCTTAATACTATATTTTGAGCAATATTCAACAAATGGATAATTAAGATCCTTGGTTAGTTAGCTTTGGTACACTTTTTTACTTTTATTTCTTGTAAGAATATTACAACCCTTTATAAGGTATCAAATTTATATAATCAGAACCATAAAAAGTATCAAAACAACTAAAGCTATAGATAAAATTATGAACAAAATATTAGCTATAATTAAGACATATACTTCCCATGATGGTTTATGCAAGTGATAAAATATTATAATTTTTTTTGTACTAATTGCTATTGCAATATGTTTTTTCTGCTGTTTAGTATGTTTGAAATGTTCAAAGGCACCCATGATAAACATTTTGTAGTCAATTTTAATGGTTTAGGAATTTTTAATCAGTGAAATCTGTAGATAGTGCTTACATATTTAAGAAAACTTGGTTTTCAGTGTTTCATTCATTTGGTTCGAACTCCCGGGAGATCTTTCAATATGACTCTGGATTTGCTTTCTGCAATTCTGCCATCTGAAAAGTACTGAGTTAAGATAAATGTGGAATGTTGATTGGTTCAAGCTGTATCAAGCAGATTGTATAAGAAGTGTTCATTTTTATTTTCCTTCTTTTCCAAGTGAGAGAATGAGAGATAGAGAGACAGACTTCTGCATGTACCCCGACCCGGGATCCACCTGACAACCCTTTTCTGGGGTTGATGCTCTTTCTATCGGGGCCATGCTCGCAGTCAAGCTATTTGAGATGTCACAGAGTTATCCTTAGTGCTCGGGGATAATGCACTTGTGCACTTGACCTATGACTGCAAGAGAGAGAGAGAGAGAGAGAGAGAGAGAGAGAGAAAGAGAGAGAGGTGGAGGAGTGGAGAACCAGATGCTTTTTTGCTTCTTCTGTGTGCTCTTACTGGGAATTGAACCCAGGACATCTACATGCTGGGCTGATACTCTACCACTGAGTCAATCGGCCAGGTCCCAGAAGTGTTTATTGTTAACCCTCAGATTGGTGGGATTTATCAATGCTCAGTTGGCATGTTCTAAAGGAGGGTGACTTGGAATGTAGAAAGCTGGATGAGGAAGGATAAGGACTCTGTATTACTAGACAAAAGTGGTCCACACATGCTTCCATTTTATCTCTTTCAATGACTGGTACTTCTGAGGCAGAGGGTCAAGAATTTGCATGAAGATGATGTGAGAACAAATGTAATTTCTGTCTAGCTGAATACTATACTATTTTGTTTGTGTACCGTGAATTTAGGTAAAATGGGTAATTTTTGTTTCCTTCAAATATTATATCTAATTCGTAACCCAGGATAAATAGAAATTGAGTAAACACACAGGTTTATAGTTAGATATTTAAAAAACAGACAAAAAACATTTTTGTGAGTATTTGTTTCCTTATAAGAAGAAATCAGTGGCCATTTTCAAGTTTATGTATAACTGTATAAATATCTCATGGGTTCTACTATTCTTGCGAAGGTTAGAAATGAGACAGAAAGTTCATTTATTCCCACTAAACTCTAGGCCATGACTGACTAGAAGCTGTAATCTATGATGTTTTCACTTATCGTTAACATCTCTCTTCTCCCTTCCTCTTTCTCTCTCCTCCTTCTTTACCCCCTCTCTCTTTCTTTTTCCTCAGGTGTCATCCTCAATACGTCTTTTTTTGTTTTTGTTTTTTTTTTTTTGGACTCTGACCAGGCCAACAGAAAAGGGAATTAGGTTGAAAATTTTATTCTATGCAAATTGTATACTAATTGTATATTGACTCCTATTCTTTATATAGTTTACTAATAAATGCTAATTGACAACGTTTCACTTTGCAGAGAAATAATTCTATGGAATAAGAAAGTCTACCTCCATAGTAGTTTACACATAGTCCTCTAAATTACTTTTATAATTTAAATACCACTCACTGCAAAAGTAAGATTTAAGTTAACTTGAGCTTCTATAATTGTAATAATAAAATATAAATATTTGAAGAAGGAAAAGATTATTATAGAAGAGCTCATCTACTATGGTTTCAATTGATCAATATATTTTAGTTTCCTATACATGTAACTGAAAAAAGGATATAATCTAATTGAATGTTTAAAAGAAAGTATATATCCTTTTGTTAAATGAGAAAACATAATATTATTCCTATTTAACTTTATATTTTTTGTTTTTTATTAATTTTTATTATTGTGTTTACATGGATTCAAGTGTCCCACTGAATATAACTCCCTTACCCCCCACCCCTGTGTCCCTTTTTATACCCCTTTTGCCTCCCTCCCCCCTTTCCTCTAGGATTTGCTATCCTGTTATCTGTATCTATGTGTTATGTATATAGTTTCATTAATCGCTTTACCTTTTTTGATCCCATCCTCTAATTCCCCTTCCTGCAGACTGTTGTCCCCCTGGTCACTGTGACCCCACTTCTGCATCCATTCCATTCCTCAGTTCACTTTGTTCATTAGATTCCACATATATGTGAGATTATATAATATTTTTCTTTTTCTGCCTGGCTTATTTCACTTAGCATAACAATCTCCAGGTCCATCCATGTTGTCACAAAAGGTAAAATTTTCTTCTTTTTTACCGCCGTGTAGTATTCCATTGTGTATGTGTTTCACTGCTTTTTAACCTACTTGTCCACTGATGGACACTTGGGCTGTTTCCATATCTTGGCTATTGTAAACAATGCTGCCATAAACATGGGGATGCATATCTTCTTTTGAATCAGTGATTTGGTATTCTTGAGATATATTCCTAAAGGTGGGATAGCTGGGTCAAAAGGCAGTTCCATTTTTAATTTTTGGAGGAAAGTACATAAAGTTCTCCACAGTGGTTGCACCAGTCTGCATTCCCACCAGCAGTGCAGGAGGGTTCCCTTTTCTCCACACCCTCGCCAACACTAATGTGTTTTTTGGTTAATGACCACCATTCTGACAGGTGTGAGATGGTATCTCACCGTTATTTTAATTTGCATTTCTCTGATGTTTAGTGACATTAAACAGTTTTCCATATGCCTATTGGACATTTGTATGTCCTCTTTGGAGGAGTGACTATTTAGTTCTTTTGCCCATTTTAAAATTAGATTGTTTACCTTCCTGGTATTGAGTTTTAAAAGTGTTTTTTTTTAATAAATTTTGGTTATTAACATCTTATCAGACATATTGACAAATATGTTCTCCCATTGTGTGGGTTGTCTTTTTATTTTCTTTTTTTTAAATTTTATTTTTATTTTATTCATTTTGGAGAGGAGACACAGAGAGAGAGAGAGAGAGAGAGAGAGAGAGAGAGAGAAAAGAGGGAGGAGCTGGAAGCATCAACTCCCATGTGCCTTGACCAAACCAGTGCAGGGTTTTGAACTGGCGACCTCAGTGTTCCCAGGTCGACGCTTTATCCACTGCGCCACCACAGGTCAGGCTGTCTTTTTGTTTTCTTAATGGTGCCTTTGCTATGCAAAAGCTTTTTAGTTTGATATAGTCTCATTTGTTCACTTTGTCCTTTATTTCACTTGTCTGTGGAGATAAATGAGCAAAAATATTGCTATGAGAGTTATTGGAGAGCTTACTGCCTATGTTTTCTTCCAAGATGTTTATGGTTTCATGACTTACATTTAAGTCTTTTATCCATTTTGAGTTTATTTTTGTGAATGGTGTAAGTTGGTGATCTAGTTTCTTTTTCTTTTTCTTTTCTTTTTTTTTTTTTTGCATGTACCTGTCCAATTTTCTCAACACTGTATGTTAAATAGACTGTCTTTACTCCATTGTACGCTCTTACATCCTTTGTCAAATATCAATTGGCCATAAAGACCTTGGTTTATTTCTGGATTTTCTGTTCTGTTCCATTGATCTATATGCCTGTTCTTATGCCAGTACCAAGCTGTTTTGAGTACTATGACCTTGTAGTATAACTTGATTCATTAAGTGTGATACCTCCCACTTTATTCTTCATTTTCAAGATTGCTGAGGCTATTCGTGTTCTTTTTTGGTTTCATATAAATTTTTGGAATATTTGTTCTATGAGTTTAAAGTATGCCGTTGGTATTTTAATAGGCATTGCATTAAATTTATAGACTGCTTTGGGTAATATAGACATTTTAATGATATTTATTCTTCCTATCCATGAACATAGTATATGCTTCCACTTGTTTGTATCTTTCTTGATTTCTTTTATCGATGTTTTATAATTTTCTGCATACAAGTTCTTTAATTCCTTGGTTATATTTACTCCTAGGTACTTTATTTTTTGTTGTTGTTGCAATAGTGAAGGGAATTCTTTCCTTAATTTCTTTTTCAGATAGTTCATTGTTAGTGTATAAAAATGCCACTGATTTCTGCATATTAATTTTATATCCTGCCACATTGCCAAATTCATTTATCAGGTCTAGTAGTTTTTTTACTGAGACTTTAGGGTTTTCTATGTACAGTATCATGTCATCAGCAAACAATGATAGTTTTATTTCTTCTTTTTCAATTTGGATGCCTTTTATATATTCTTTTTGTCTGATTGCTGTAGCGAGGACTTCCAGAACTATGTTGAATAAGAGTGGTGAATGGGGACACCCTGTCTTATTCCTGATCTTAAGGTGATTGCTTTTAATTTTTGCCTATTGAGTATAATGTTGGCCGTGGGTTTGTCATAAGTGGCCTTTATCATGTAGAGGTATGTTCCCTGTATTCACACTTTGCTGAGAGTTTTGATCATAAATGGGTGCTGGATTTTATCAAATGCTTTTTCTGCATCTATTGATATTATTATGTGATTTTTATCCTTCCTTTTGTTTACATGATGAATCACATTTATTGATTTGCAAATATTGTACCAACTTTGCCACCCCAGAATAAATTCCACTTGATCAAAATGTATGTTTTTTTCATGTATTGCTGGATCCGGATTGGTAAGATTTTGTCAAAAATTTTAGCATCTAGCCTGATCTGTGGTGGCGCAGTGGATAAAGCGTCGACCTGGGAACACTGAGGTCGCCAGTTCAAAACCCTGCACTGGTCTGGTCAAGGCACATATGGGAGTTGAGCTTCTAGCTCCTCCCCCCTTTCTCTCTCTTTCTCTCTCTCACTCTGTGTCTCCTCTCTAAAATGAATAAAATAAAAAAATAAAAAAAATAAAAATAAAAAAAAGACACACTTTAAAAATTTTAGCATCTAAGTTTATCAGGGATATCTGCCTATAGTTTTCTTTCTTTCTAGTGTCTTTACCTGGTTTTGGAATGAGGATTATGTTTGCCTCATTAAAGGAGGTTAGAAGTCTTCACTCCTCTTGAGTTTTTTAAAGTAGCTTGAGAAGAATAGGTATTAGTTCTTTGAATATTTGGTGAAAATCACCTGTAAAGGCATGTAGTCCAGGATTTTGTTTGCTGTTTTTTGATAACTCTTTCAATTTCATTTGTTGTAATTGGTCTGTTTAGATTTTTCGATTTTTCCAGATTGAGTTTTGGAAGATTATGTTTCTAGAAATTTATCCATTTCACCTAGGTCAGTGGTCGGCAAACTGCAGCTTGCAAGTCACATGCGGCTCCTTGGCCCCTTGAGTTTTTAGCAAAGGCCAGTTTAGGACTACCCTTGTTAAGTTAATAACAATGTACCTACCTACATAGTTTAAGTTTTAAAAATTTGTCTCTCAAAAGAAATTTCAATTGTTGTATTGTTGATATTTGGCTCTGTTGACTAATGAGTTTGCCGATCACTGACCTAGGTTGTCCAATTTTTTGACATACAGATCTCATAGTATTTTCTTACAATCCTTTGTATTTCTGCATTGTAAGTTGTTACTTCTCCACTCTCATTTATAATTTTATTTATTTGAGTCTTCTTTTTTTTTTTTTTTCTTGGTGAGTCTGGTTAAAGGTTCATTAATTTTGTTTACATTTTCAAAATAACAGCTCTTGGTTTCATTGATCCTCTGTATTGTTTTTTGTTTTGTTTTATAGCCTCTATGTCTTTTATTTCCACTCTGATCTTTATTATTTTATTTCTTCTACTTTTTCTGGGTTTTATTTGTTGTTCTTTTTCTAGGTCTTTTAGATGTAGGGTTAAGTTTATTTGAGCTTTTTCTTGCTTCTTAAGGTATGCCTATAATGCTATGAACTTACCTCTCAGGACTGCTTTTGCTGTGTCCCATAAATTTTGAGTTGTTGTATGGTCATTTTCATTGTTTCAAGGAAATTTTTTATTTCTTCCTTGATCTCATTTTTAGCCCCTTCATTATTTAATAATATGCTATTTAGCCTCCAAGTGTTTGTATATTTTTAGTTTTTCTATTGTATTTGATTTCTAGTTTCATGCCATTGTGTTCATTCTCTTCTTCTTCAGGAACTCTTATGACATGAATGTTGTTTCTCTTCATGTTGTCACAGAGCTCTCTTAGAGTTTCCTCAGACTTTTTGAGCCTCTTTTCTTTTTGTTGCTCTGTTTCCGTGCTTTTATCTAGTCCTCTAAATTGCTGATTCAATCCTCTGCTTCTTCCAGCCTGCTTTTAATTCCTTCTAGTGTAGTCTTCATTTTTGATATTGTATTTGTTATATCTGACTAGTTCATTTTTTATAATTTCAATTTCCTTTTTGATGATTGCTATCTCTTTATTTAGGTGTTCAGTATATCCATCCATTGTTGCTCTAAGATCCTTGAGCATCCTAAAAATCATTGTTTTAAACTCTGCATCTGTTATTTTGGTTACTTCCACCTTATTCAGTTCTTTTTCTGGGGATTTCTCTTGTTGATTCATTTTGGTGACACTTTTCTGTCTGCCCATTTTGTCTGTGTATTAGGTAGCACTGTCTGACTTTGAAATTTTTCTGTGGTCTTTATGAAGAAGATGGGGTTTGAGGTACTGTCCTCCAGACCACTTGTTTTTCTTGTTCTAGAAATGCTTCTTGAGGGTACTATTTTTCCTCTTGATGTATCTATTAGATGCAGTTGGTCTTTTTTGGGGTATGTTTATCCCTTCAGGTAGGCTTTAAGGATCAACCTTGATTATGTGTATTACACACTGCAATGTCTGTCCAGTTGGGCATATTTATTTTCCACAGTGTCTGGTGCCTGTTAGACTTCATCTTTGGGTGTGCTGCTTATATAGGTAGTAGAGTCTAGGGTTGGTGCTGTTTGCCACCCACTACCAGTAGTGATTGCTGTAGATCTTCTTGGGTTGGCATCAGCTGATGTTTGTAACCTTATGTGGGCTACCAGTCTGCAGCGATTGCACTTTTCACTCTTTGTGTCTGTGTTTTCTGTGTCTGGGTACTGTGAGAGGGGCCAACGTTTGTGTAAGAATCAGCTTCCTCCTGCTTAGAGATGACAACAACTCCATAAAAGCCCCAAGCTCTGTGAGATTTGTTTTCACTTTTCAGTTGCTCCCCCTTCTCTTGTAGCTGCCTGGTGTTCCCACAGTCTTCTGTAGTAAGACTAGTGTGGGCTCAGATTGGCCTTACCCAACCAACTCCTCTACAGGTTGCATGCTTGGTGGATTAGGGCTACTGAGGTTGTTAATACAATGTTTGTGGGACCCCTACTTCATGAGTATTTTGGTCAAGAGCTCAGTACAGGGAATGTGGCCGCTACTGCAGAGTTTGATCCCTCAGCCACTGCTGAATACTCAAATTTTATTTCTCTCCAACAAGGTGAGCAGCAGGTTCAGACAGTTTGGCCAACAGTCCCCTCTGAAGGAGTTCTTTCATCTATTGAAACCCTCATTTCATAGAGGAAGACTGAGACAGTCATCTCCTAGGGCTGACTATGCCCCTCCTGAGAGTGGCTGAGACCCTAGACCAGATCTAACAATAGACTCACAGGGACCACACTTTAAATGTTCATGCTTCAAGTCTCTCTCCCTTCCCCCTGTGGAATCTAGCCTAGCAGGATAGAATATTCAGTGCCCAGGCTGGCTAACTGTGAAGGTCCACCCTTTCCAATGCACATGATCCACTGTGCTGGTGCTGATCACAGAGAGTGGAACTCATATCACCTGGGCCAGCTGTGTGCAGCTTTTCCTTAGGATACCACTCTAGTAAAGGTTGTTAGTTTCTGAACCAATGCTTTCCACAGCTGGCCTCTGGATATGCCAGCCCTGGGCCTACCAAGCATGAACCCAGCAAAAACCAGTGGGAGACTGCCTGCGACTGGCCCTCAGCAACCTTCTTGGAACTAAAAGCAATTTAGTGTTTGTGGATGCCTCTGTTGGGCCCAGGTGTACATAAAAATACCTAGCTGTACTCCTATGCTTTTATCCACACTGGCCCTGGAGGAAAATCCACTCAAATGGCCCAGTTTCCCTGAGACATGCCTCCTGCAGCCTGTTTGCTGGCTTCTTGCTGGGCTCAGTTGCTGGTAAAACCTCTGCTAGAGAGGAATGCAAACCAAATGAATCAAGAGAAATCCCCAGAGAAGGACCTGAATGAACCAGATATAACCAAATTACCAGAAGCAGAATTTAGAATAATGATAGTTAGGATGTTCAAAGAAATTAGAGCAACAATGGATACTCATTATGAATACCTAAATAAAGAGATAACAAGTATAAAAAACGAAATTGAAATAATAAAAAAGAATCAGACAGAAATGACAAATACAGTATCAGAACTGAAGACCACAATGGAAGGAATTAAAAGCAGGATGAATCACGCTGAGGATCGAATAAGCGAGTTAGAGGACACAATAAACAAAGGCACAGAAGCAGAGAAGAAAAAGGAAAAGAGACTTAAAAAATCTGAGGAAACTCTAAGGGAGCTTTGTGACAACATGAAGAGAAACAATATTCGCATCATAGGGGTGCCTGAAGAAGAGGAGAGAGGACAGGAAATGGTAACTTTGTTCAATCAAATCATAGCAGAAAACCTTCCTAAATTAAGGCTGGGAAACACTCCACACGTTCAAGAAGCACACAGAACTCCATTAAAGAGAAACCCAAAAAGATCTACACCAAGACACATCATAGTTAAAATACCAAAGCTAATGGATAAAGAAAAAATTTTAAAAGCTGCTAGGGAAAAAAAGGCTATCACCTACAAAGGAGCCCCCATAAGGATGACATCGGACTTCTCAACAGAAACACTTGAGGGCAGAAGGGAATGGCAAGATATAATCAAAGTAATGCAGAACAAGAACCTACAACCAAGACTACTTTATCCAGCAAGGCTAACGTTTAAAATTGAAGGAGAAATAAAGAGCTTCCCAGAAAAAGAAAGCCTCAAGGAATTCATAAAAACCAAACCAATTCTGCAAGAGATACTAAGGGGCCTCTTGTGAACAGTTTAAAGGGAGGAATGAATAGAGCAAAAGAAGAATACAGCTTTAAAGAGTAAAATGGCCATAAACAACTACATATCAATAATAACCTTAAATGTAAATGGATTAAATGATCAAATCAAAAGACATAGGGTAGCTGCATGGATAAAGAAACAGGACCCATACATATGCTGTCTACAAGAGACACACCTTAAAACAAAAGATGTTCATAGACTGAAGGTAAAAGGATGAAAAAAATATTTCATGCAAATGGAAATGAAAAAAAAGCAGAGGTAGCAATACTTATATCAGACAAAACGGACTTTAAAACAAAGGCTGTAGTAAGAGATAAAGAAGGACACTACATAATGATAAAGGGAACAATTCAACAGGAAGATATAACTATTATAAATATCTATGCACCAAATATAGGAGCCCTGACATACATAAAGCAGACTTTGATGGATATAAAGGGCGAGATTAACAGCAATACTATCATAGTAGGGGATTTCAATACCCCTATAACAACACTGGATAGATCCTCAAGAAAGAAAATTAATAAAGAAACAGCAGACTTAAAGGATACACTAGACCAACTTGATTTAATAAATATCTTCAGAACTTTTCACCCTAAAGCAGTAGAATATACATTCTTCTCAAGCGCTCATGGTACGTTTTCTAGGATAGACCACATGTTAGGACACAAAAATGGTCTCAATAAATTTAAGAAGATTGAAATCATATCAAGCATTTTCTCTGATCACAATGCCATGAAACTAGAAATTAACCACAAAAAAAACTAAAAAATACTGAAACACTTGGAAACTAAATAGCATGTTGTTAAATAATGAATGGATTAACAATGAGATCAAAGAAGAAATAAAAAGTTTCTAGAAACAAATGATAATCAGCATACATCAACTCAAAATTTATGGGACACAGCAAAAGCAGTTCTGAGAGGGAAGTTTATTGCACTACAGGCATATCATAAGAAGCTAGAAAAAGCTCAAATAAGGAATCTGACCCTGCATCTAAAAGAACTAGAAAAACAACAACAAATAAAACCCAAGACAAGTAGAAGGAAGGAAATAATAAAGATCAGAGCAGAAATAAATGACATAGAGGCGAAAGAAACAATACAGAGGATCAATGAAACCAGAAGCTGGTTCTTTTAAAAGGTAAACAAGATTGATGAACTTTTAACTAGACTCACCAAGAAAAAGAGAGAGAGGACTCAAATAAATAAAATTAGAAAAGACAGTGGAGAAATAACAACTGACACAACAGAAAAACAGAAATACAAAAACATTGTAAGAAAATACTATGAAGAACTATATGCCAAAAAATTAGACAATCTTGATGAAATGGACAAATTTCTTGAATCATATAACATTCCAAAAATCAAGCTGGAAGAATCAGAACACCTAAACAGACCAATTACAGCAAATGAGATCGAAACAGTAATCAAAAAACTCCCAAAAAAGAAAAGTCCTGGGCCTGATGGCTTCACAAGTGAATTCTATCAAAACTCAAAGAAGAACTAACTCCTATCCTCCTCAAGCTATTTCAAAAATTTCAAGAGAAAGGAAGACTTCCAAATTCCTTTTATGAGGCGAGCATAATTCTGATCCCAAAATTGGGCAAAGACAACACAAAGAAAGAAAATTATAGGCCTATATCCCTGATGAATTTAGATGCTAAAATTCTCAACAAAATATTAGCCAACCGGATCCAGCAATATATGAAAAAAATCATACACCACGATCAAGTGGGATTTATTCTGGAGAGGCAAGGCTGGTTCAATATTCGCAAATCAATCAATGTGATTCATCACATAAACAAAAGGAAGGACAAAAATCACATGATAATTTCATAGATGCAGAAAAAGCATTTGATAAAATCCAGCACCCATTCATGCTCAAAACTCTCAGTAAAGTGGGAATACAGGGATCATTCCTTAACATGATAAAGGCCATCTACGATAAACCGACAGCAAACATCATACTAAATGGACAAAGATTAAAAGCAATCCCCTTAAGATCAGGAACCAGGCAGGGATGCCCCCTTTCACCACTCTTATTCAACATAGTTCTGGAAGTCCTAGCTACAGCAATCAGACAAGAAGAAGAAATAAAAGGCAACAAATTGGAAAAGAAGAAGTAAAACTGTCACTATTTGCAGATGATATGATATTGTATATTGAAAACCCTGAAGACTCAGTCAAAAAACTACTGGACCTTATAAATAAATTCAGCAAGGTGGCAGAATATAAAATTAATACTCAGAAATCAGAGGCATTTCTATATACCAACAATGAAATATCAGCAAAAGAAATTAAGGAAACAATCCCCTTCACTATTGGAGCCAAAAAAATAAAATACCTAGGAGTAAATTTAACCAAGGAGGTTAAGGACTTGTACTCGGAAAATTATAGAACATTGATAAAAGAAATCAAGGAAGATACAAACAAGTGGAAGCATATACTGTGCTCATGGCTAGGAAGAATAAACATCATTAAAATGTCTATATTACCCAAAGCAATTTATAAATTTAATGCAATACCAATTTAGATACCAATGACATACTTCAAAGATATAGAACACATATTCTAAAAATTTATATGGAACCAAAAAAGAACACGAATAGCCTCAGCAATCCTAAAAAGAAAAAATAAAGCAGGAGGTATCACTCTTCTAGATATCAAGGTTTACTATAAGGCCATTATACTCAAGACAGCCTGGTACTGGCATAAGAACAGGCACATAGATCAATGGAACAGAACAGAGGACCCAGAAATAAACCCACACCTTTATGGACAACTGATATTTGACAGAGGAGGAAAGAACATACAATGGAGCAAAGACAGCCTCTTTAACAAATGGTGTTGGGAAAATTGGACATCTACCTGCAAAAAAATGAAACTAGACCATCAACTTACACCATTCACAAAAACAAACTCAAAATGGATAAAAGACTTAAATGTAAGCCGTGAAACCATAAGCATCTTAGAAGAAAACATAGGCAGCAGGCTCTCCGACATCTGTAGCAGCAGTATATTTGCCGATTTATCTCCACGGGCAACTGAAATAAAAGGCAAGGTAAACAAATGGGACTATATCAAACTAAAAAATTTTTGCACAGCTAAAGACAATAAGAACAGAATAAAAAGACAAACCACACAATGGGAGAACATATTCGACAGCACATCTGATAAGGGGTTAATAACTAAAATTTATAAAGAACTTATAAAACTCAACACCAGGAAGACAAACAACCCAACAAAAAATGGGCAAAAGAAATGAATAGAAATTTCTCCAAAGAGGACATACAGATAGCCAATAGGCATATGAAAAAATGCTCAACATCACTAATCATTAGAGAAATGCAAATTATACCACAATGAGATATCACCTCACACCAGTCAGAATGGCACTCATCAGCAAAACAACACAGAATAAGTGCTGGCGAGGATGTGGAGAAAAGGGAACCCTTCTGCATTGCTGGTGGGAATGCAGACTGGTGCAGCCACTGCGGAAAACAGTTTGGAGATTCCTCAGAAAATTAAAAATCGAACTGCCTTTTGACCCAGCTATCCCACTTTTAGGAATATACCCTAAGAACACCATAGCACTGTTCGAAAAGAAGAAATGCGCCCCCATGTTCGTGGCAGCATTGTTCACAATGGGGAAGATCTGGAACCAGCCCAAGTGTCCGTCAGAAGACGAGTGGATTAAAAAGCTTTGGTACATATATACTATGGAATACTACTCAGCCATAAGAAACGATGACATCGGATCATTTATAACAAAATGGATGTACCTTGATAACATTATACGGAGTGAAAAAAGTAAATCTGAAAAAAAGAAAAACTGAGAACAGCACGATTACATACATAGGTGGGACATAAAAGTGAGAATATGATATATGGACAAGAGAGTGGTGGTTATGGGATTGAGGGAGGGAGGGAAGAGTGGGATAGGGAGGTGGGGAGGGACACAGGGAAAACCAGATCGAAGGTGACAGAGGACAATTTGACTTTTGGTGATGGGTATGCAACACAATTGAATGATAAGATAACCTGGAGATGTTTTCATTGTACATATGTACCCTGATTTATTGGTGTCACCCCATTAGAATTAATAATAATAAAATATATATTAAAAAAAAAAAAAAAAACCTCTGCTAGAGTCTAGAACCTGCAGAAATTCAAAATTGAAAAGAGTGGTAGGTTTGACTCCACCCCTTGTCCAGACTTTCTTCACACAGCTGCTTTTTCCCATGTTGATGCCACTCAGAGGAGATTGCTCCACCCAAGAAAGATGGAAACTGCAGTATTGGAGTATGACTCAGCACAGGGGTTCTGCTTTCTGTCCCCCAGTGTCACTCCCTGGGCCTCCAACATTATACACTCTTCCCGCAACTCCAATCCTCTCAGCTCTCCCTCACCAGAGCCGCAGGTAGGTGGCTGTAAATGAGATTTTCTCACAGGTCAATTAAAATGGAGTCTGCATCTGAGGCTCTGTCTCTTTCTCATGAACAGAAACTTGGCTCTTTTCACAGTTAAATGCTATCTGGGCACCTCTTCTGGGCTTTGGGGCTTTAGGCTGGGGCTCTGGGCCTGGGGCTGAGGACTCACACCTCTCAGGGCAACCCACCCCACTGTGAGAGTCCCTCTAGGTCTCATCTCACTCCTTAAGCGAGGCAGCCCTTTCTGAGTCTCTGCCATTCTTACCAGTCTTGGTGTGGCTTCTTCAGTGATCCTTGGTTATAAACTCCTCTTAGTATAGTCCAAAGTTGGTCTTTGAAGATGATTGTTACTATATTAAGTTGTAATCTAGTTTGGTCCTAGGAGATGGCAGTTGGAACGTCCGCCTACTCCATCGCCATCTTTCTTCTTGCTGCTATTTAAGTTTAGAAGTATCATGTATGTTTTTATATAGGGGCATGGATAGAGTGCTGGACTGGGATGCGGAAGACTCAGATTTGAGACCCCGAGGTCACCAGCTTGAGCACAGGCCCATCTGGCTTGAGCAAAAGCTTGCCAGCTTGGACCCAAGGTCATTGACTCCAGCAAGGGGTTGCTTGGTCTGCTGAAGGCCCACGGTCAAGGCACATGTGAGAAAGTAATCAATGAACAACTGTGGTGTTACAATGGCAGAGAAAAACTAATGATTGATGTTTCTCATCTCTCTCCATTCCTGTCTGTCTCTTTCTATATATCCCTCTCTCTGTCCTTGTAAAAAAAAATATATATATATAATCTAAATAATGTTAGGGTATTAAAATAAGGTAGCTCAGGTATAAAGATGAGAACAGGAGTAAAACTTAGATACAGGTGGAACAGTATATACTTATCACTTTCTCTTATCCTTCTCAAAAAGTATTTAAGTTAGTTGGTTTTTGGCAAGAGTTCCCTATAGCAAATTTATAATTGGTGTCTAATTTAATATTAATATTTGGAATGACTTGTGTATATTATTTAAATTTCTATTTTACAAGGACATAATAAAATTAAATAGCTATTAACCCCTCTTGTGAAAATAAGAAAATTGAAGCACAGAGCTGTTACATAACTTCCCTGAAGGAATATAGACATGAAGACTTTGGTCTCAGACAGTCCACTATAGCACTATTACCTCTGATTCCTGTGCTATCATGACTCATTAGGATCTGGATAAACACAGCTTCTTGATTGATAGGTGACTCTTGTGCTTGAATAGAAGCAAAGCAAATAAAGCCATAAGAGCATGAGACTGTATTTGCTTCCAAGAATTGTTGTAACATCTTAACATGAAGAGCTGTTTTGAGGAGGCTTATAGGCCAGGCCAAAGCTGTTTGAGGAAGTATCTTTGTTCACTGTCCAGTTGGCTCAGTGATAGAACATTGACCTGGCATGTGAAAGTCCTGGGTTTGATTTCTGGTCAGGACATACAGGAGAAGTGACCATCTGCTTCTCCACCCCTCCCCTCCCTCTTCTCTCTCCCTATCTCTCTCTTCCCCCCTGCAGCTGTGGCTTGATAGATTTGAGAGCTGTGTTGGTCCCAGGTGCTGAGGATGGCTCCCAGGGTCCTGCACCTCAGGTGCTAAAAATAGCTCAGTTGCTAGCACCCTAAATGGGAAATGTATCAGCCCCAGATGGGGGTTGTCAAGTGCATACCAGTCAGGACACATGCGGGAATCTGTCTCTGTATCTCCATACTCTGATTTTAAAAAAATAAAAAAGAAGAAAGAAAAAGAAAAGAAGTATCTTTGTATTTATTCAGGTAATTGGTTCAAACCTTCAGTTTTCATATCATAGATTGAGTATATAATTTAGTACTTAAAATTCTAAAGCTAGGTATTAGATATTAACTACTTTCATTGAAATAGAAATTTATTAAGCCTACCAACTTAGAGCCTGTCATGCAATGGTAGCTGTAAAGAGCTCTACATCCACTCTTAGGTTATTTAATAATTGACCTATCTAAATAAAATTATTTAGCACAGATCTTCTAAGACTGCAGTCAAAATTACTACGTGGTGTTTTAGTACAAGTGATAATAATAAGCTGTTTTTCCATTATGCATTTTCTTGTCGAGGATTTACTTTAACTGATTTATGAAACCATCTGTAGTTAGTGGTCTAAAAAAAAAAAGAAATGGTTTTAATTGTCTTCTATTATTTTCCTTTTACAATGCTGGAAAATTTCCTTTAATTTATTTTTTTTTTCATTCCTAAATGATACTTTTGAAAAATCCCTCAGATTAAAATCTCTTTCAATTTTCCTAAACTTCCAGCTAGTCTAGCCTACTTAAAAATTCCAGTCCCCTAGTCAATTTAGAGCTTTGTGACCTCCTTTTTTCTCATCCATATTTATCTATAAACAACTTGTGCTCACCTGAAAAAGTCATCTTCCTGAGATAGTTAAGTGCCTTCCATTCTCTACTCTTCTTATAGCTTCCTCCTTTAGTGGGTTGGGGTCTCTTTTCACTCTTTGTGGAGGGAGAGGAATGGGTGAGGACTTTTCACTCACAATGGCTGTCTGACAACATGCTGTAACTCAGGTTTCCCAGGGCTCAGCTGCATGTGATTCTTATTGGAGGAACACAGGGAACCTCCAACAGCACTATTGGAGAATTATAATGGGGAACAAAATTTTTGTTGCATCTACAAAAACACATGTTCTTACTTAATTCGAGTATGCTGATCAAATCTGACATTAGTTATTATCTGTAAGCTACAGTTTTGTAGCAATTCAGGTTTTAGGTTTTCATGTTATTGTAAAATTTTCAACATTTAGTTTATTATAATGAAGTAGAATGTCTTCTTGGGCATCATCTTTGTGAAAATATACTAATTTATATAATGCAGTAATACACTAATACACTAAAAGATATAATTGCATCAGAATTTGTCTACAATTTCAAAATAGAACATATTAAAACACTTATTTTAATCATAAAACTCCAGCAGTAGTCTGTCATCATATTTCTGTCCCATTGCTGCTGATAACGCTCTTCCATCATCCTTAGACCTTGATGAAAGCATTCTCCCTGCTCATCACTAAGAGCTCCAAGATTTTTGGGAAATTTATCAAGGTGACTGTTCAGGTAGTGAGTCTTAATTCTCATGTTAAATCCAATGTCACAGAAAGCCAGCAGCAGCCTTTGAACCAGAAGTTCATAGTTTTCTGCTTTTTTGTTGCCAAGGAATTTTTTTGTAACTGCCAGAAAGGACTGCCATGCTGCTTTATCCTCCTTATTCATCTTCCTGGCAAATTCTTCGTCACGTATGAGGGTTTGAATTGGAGGTCCATCGAATACACCTGCTTTTATCTTCTCGAAAGACAAGGCAGGAAAAGCAGAAATAATATGTTGAAAGCATTCACTTTCTCTATTCTGAACAAACTGCTTCATTAAGCCAAGTTTGATGTGAAGTGGGGAAAAATTATCCTGTCTCAATTAACTACAGGTTTATTTACAATATTTTGCATTCCTACTTCCAGAGTTTCACGCTTCAGCCACTCCTTCTGTGTCCAGTGTTTCTCTCAAGCTTAGCTGGTCCACAAACACAGAAAGCAAGGATACTTTGTGAAACCTCTCTGTTGTCCTAGCAGAAAATTTACCATTTTAAGATCCACACAAATGATCCAGTTATGCTCCTCATACTTCAGTAAGTTGAAGACAATTTTTGTCATTATAATCTTCTCGCAGATGAGTTCATTAACCAATCGGAACTGTTGCATAAACATTACCATTGTGTAAAAGAACACATTTTAGACTCCATTCAGAGCTGTCAAGAATAGCCGCCAATCTGTTTTACTGTAAGTGGTAACACTTAGCTGTCTGAGAAGACTACTGATAACATGACAGTAAACAAAGTGTTTGTCTTTGGAAAAGAAAGTTCACAAAAATTTGTTTACGCTTTCTGAAATGGGATACTTTAGCTGACCGGTGAAGTACATTCTTTTCTTGAAGTCTGTAGGCTAATAACTCAGCTGCTTTCTTTGATAGGCCCAAAACTTTTACTAAGTCATTCAATTCAGGCTGGCTAAACTGCTGAGGGGTTAATGACTGCTTGGCATCAAAAGAAAACCCTTCAGATTCTACAACCATTTTCTCATGCATCTTATCAAAATATACTTGATCACCATGTTCACTTTCTTTGTCCTTAAAAGAAATAAAACATTTTAAAACTGGAACCGGGAGTGTCTCAGAGTGACAGTATTGCTGAATGAATATTAGGATATGTAATTTTATGCCGTTTTTTCTTACCAATGTCTTTGTATGAATCAGACAGAAATAACAATCACTGCTATGACCCTTAGGTTAACGCCAAACCATGGGAATACTAAAAGGCATTCTTTTGCATTCCTTTTGTCCAGTCACAAAGTATTTTTTCACAGTTATGACAGACAATATGAGGAACCCAATTCTTGTCTTGACCGCCAAGGGGAACTTGAAAATAGGCAATATATGCACGTGTCACAAATAATGAAATATTGCGCCTTTGATGTTAAAGTGTGTGACAGCCACATATAGAACAGAAGGTGTCAGGACTATTCTTACATTTACACCTACTCGAAGAAGCCGTGATTCAATCTTAAAACTAAATAAAAAGGTGTTTTTATCAGATAATAATTTTTTACATTTAAAAACAACTACAATTATGTAAAAGTGATATTTGTAAAACATTAATTGCCTGTGGTTATGTTCAATCCAAGAGTCGTTGCCCTTTAACTCCAATTTAAAAACCAATGCATGCCATTAACTGTAAAAAAAGTAAATTAAAATTGCATAAAAACTGGAGCATGCACCTAAAAACAAATTTCATATTTGGAATCAATGATGCAAAGATATATACAAAAGTTCTAAAACCTCATGCAACAGAAAATGAAAAGGAATTGTTCCCCAGTGTTATCTTTGACCAGACACCTTTACCCTGCACTCTGTCTCTTTCTTTCCATTACCACAGTACCCCACACCTGACCCATAGGACACTCACATGTATCTGACTTACCACTCTGTGTACTGAAGTCTGTTCTGTGGACACTTTTCTGATTTACTGTGTTTCTCTCAGTCTCCAATGAACACAGGAAGCAAAGCACCATCTACTACATAAAAAGATATCTAGCTATGAAATGACATCAGTCTCCCTTTTGTTTATCCACTTTTCATTACCCTTGATTGGTTCTTCTTAATTTCTTTTATATTTATTTGTTTGTTTATTTATTTATATTAAGTGACAGGTGGAAAGGTAGAGAGACAGACTTCTGCATGCACCCCAACCAGCATCCACCTGGCAAGCATCCCCCCCATACAAGGAGATATTATGTCCATCTGGGGCTGCTGCTCCATTGCTCATCAACGGAGTTATTTTAGTGCTTAAAATGAGGCCATAAAGCCATTCTTAATGAACAAGGCCAATTTGCTTGAACCATTTGAGCCTTGGCTACAGGAGGAAAAAAGGAGAAGTGAGACAGACAGAGAGAGAGAAGGAAGAAGGGGAAGGGTGGAGAATTAAATGGTCACTTCTCCTCTGTGCCCTGACTGGGAATCAAACCCGGTACTTTCACACACCTGGTCAGTGCTCTATCATTGAACCAACCAGCCAGGACCCCTGTATTTTTTTGTAATGATACCCCTATACTTGAGCCAAGTTTAAATGGTAAAAGTATTACTCACCACCCAACCCACTGCTCAGTTAACATTTTATTATAGTTGTGCATATATATGTAAAAGAAAACATAAAAGGGTGTAGAATATTTTATTACTTTGAATTCAGCTGTGTCTTTGCAAATTTTATAGGATGTGTTTGCCCCGCTCTTGCTTTTACTATTGCCTGCTGATTGATATTTGATATATTTTCATCTCATAGTATATAAAGGCAACAGATTTTTGTACATTAATTGTTTCATTCTGCAACTTTACTGAATTCATTTATTCTAACATTTTATTTGGTGAAGTCTAGGATTGTTCTATATATGTGATCATATTATCTGCAAACAGAGACAATTTTATTTCTTCCCTTCCAATTTAAATGTTTCTTTTTTTCTTTTCTCATTGATTTGGCTAGGATTTCTTGTACTATGTTCAATAAAAGTGGTGAGAGTGACATCCTAGCCTTTTTCCTAATATCAGAGAAAAAGTTTTCAGCTTTCACCATGGATAATAATGATAGATATAGTCTTGTGTTTTATGGCCTTAATTACATTGAAATACATTCTTGTTATACCTAGTTTATACAGAATTTTTATTTTGAAAGCATCTTTGTAGTTTGTCAAAGTATTTTCCATATCTTTTGAGATGGCTATATAATTTTTATTCCTTGTTTTGTTAATTTGCTATAACAGATTTACTCATTCATGAATTTCAAATCATCCCTGCATTCTAGGAAAATAATACTACTCAATCATAAGGTATGATACTTCTAATGCACTATTATATTCAGTTTGCTAATATTTTTGTTGAGGATATTTACATCTAAGTTAATTTGGATTATTGGTTTTGGTTTGTAAATTTTTTTCTTATACTGTCCTTGTCTGGTTTTGGTATGAGACTAATGTTGGCCTAATAAAATGAGTTTGGATGTGTTTTCTACTCTTCAATTTCTTGGAAGAGTTTGAAAAGAATTTGCATGAATTGTTCATTATATATTTGATAAAATTCACCAGTGAAGCCATCTTGTCCTGGACTTTTCTTTGTTGGGAGTTGTTTGACTCATACATTTTACTCACAATTGGTATTTCAATGTTTTCTATATTTTTATGATTCAACCCAAGTAGATTAGTTGTCTTCAACTGCAAGTCTATAATTGTGTGAAGGAGATGTATGACAGTTATAAGGTTGCTAACTCTTTCATAGACCAGCACAAAATTTCTGGCAGATTGGACACTGGTCTGCAGACTAACAGTTGAAAACCACTGAAGTAGATTGTATGGTTCTAGGAATTTATTATGATATTTTTCTGAGAAATAACTATAATTTTTCTCTTTGATTTTTTTTTTTGTGTGTGTGTGTTTATTCTCCCTGGAATCCTTGCACTTATTTTATTCTTTTCACCATGCTTAATAAATCCACAGATTTGCTCTCCATGACATTGATTAAAACATCTGCTGATTGAAGTAAAACTTTTGTTATTTACTAAATCCAATGTGGAATTTTAGATATAATGTATAAGAAATAGGATAATGTGTGTGAATGTGCTTGAATGTATATGTGTATATGTGTGTGCATGTTTTCAAAGAAATGTCTGTGTTATACCTTGGCAGGCATATTTTATTATTATCCCAGATTATGAGCCAGTTTTATGTTGATGTGAAACTCGAATCTTTATGTTAGTAGCACTCAATAACGAAGAGAAAATATAACTACTTTTTGATAGCTAGTTGACCATAATATGGTTTGCTTCTATGATATTTTATTTTCTCTCTAAATATTCATTTAAGAGTCAGCAAAAGTCAAACACTCAGAATTAAAGATTTTAAATTTTTATTTTATTCATTTTAGAGAGGAGATACAGAGTGAGAGACAGAGAGAGAGAGAAAAAGAGAGAAAGGGGGGAGGAGCTAGAAGCATCACCTCCCATATGTGCCTTGACCAGACCAGTGCAGGGTTTTGAACTGGCGACCTCAGTGTTTCCCAGGTCGATGCTTTATCCACTGTGCCACCACAGGTCAGGCCGGAATTAAAGATTAAATAC